>OV702282.1:135242746-136478104 GCA_916181665.1 Avena sativa | reverse complement strand
TCCCATAAATAAGTGAAGCCTACGCATGCATAAGGATTGATGAGTCATATTACATACAGGCATTTGTGGAATTTGACCATATTCCCACAAGACCTTATAATAGGTAAACTACGTATGGAGTATTTTTTTGAACGGTGTCAATTTTCTGTTTTGAACTCCTGGTACTGTGCAAATCCAGTAAGTTGCCCACATCCATAAGTATTTTTGTCAAGATATTGTTTCAAGTGTGGTGTCATAGTTTGATGGTGTTGCACCTAAGCATGATGCACTTCTGATGCACTAGTTTGGTTCATTTGTTAGACCGCTCTCTATATGTGTGCGTTTAATGAAGCAGTGCAACTGTTAGTTAGTTGAGTTGAATTGTGCCCTTTCAACTTCTAACTGCAATACCATTTACCTGCAGTTCCTACACACTTGGTAGTTTGAAGTATAACATAACTAGGATGAGGGTTTCGTTTTTCAATATTCATTGCATCCTAGTTTCCGGATGATGAAAGGGCAGGCACCCCATCGTTCCACTAAAATGGTCCAAGGAAATCTGGCAGGAGAATGATCGGCTAGAGACGATTTTCCGCTTCATCACCCTCCCCAACTTGCTGAAGGAAATATGCCCTAGAGGCAATCATAGAGATGATTATATTTCTTATGTATCCATGAGTTATTGTAATGTTCCTTGAATATCCATATCAGGTAACTTGTATTGATTGGAAATTATGTGAATTGTTTGTGAAACTCTATACTTGTATGGTTATTTAAGAGTTGTCCCTAGTCGGAGTTCATGTGAGGACACACGTGAATATTAGACTAGCACATCGTTTGGTTGATGACTATGTTTCGCAAGTAATAGACATGGAGATGTCAAACCAATGATGTGGACACATGTTATGAACATGGGGTTGGACTGACCCAACTTGAGACTGGCAATTAGTTGTAGCTCTCTCTCTACACATCGTGTACGTTTTGTCCTTAGACCTGAGATTGTCGCATGTTCTTGAGATGTGGATCGACCTACTTTGGGGCTATCAAACGCTACTCCGTAACTGGGTAGTTATAAAGGTAGATTTCGGGTTTGTCCTGAAGCATGCTGCAAGGCATGGTCAATCAAGATGGTATTTGCCCCTCTCTACTTGAGAGAGATATCTTTGGGCCCCTCGAGTGATCGGATCCAGAAATGCAAGGCCGTGCTACATGAGGTTAAGAGTTAACCTAGTAAAGGGATTCCGAATCATAGTATCGAGAAAGGGAGGTCAGCTTGGAGCTAGACCAAATATCGTGAGACAAAGGAAAAGACATGTACTAAACCTTGTGATGGTTCGTCCGATATGATCTTTGTATGCGTTAGGAGTTGGCACGTCTTGCTAGAGGTCGCTACCAACTATTGACAGAATAAATGTATTCGTGTCATATCTATACGTATATGAACCTATAGGGTCACACACTTAAGGGGCTGGAAGCCTAATGAGGATTGGATCCGAATTAGACCAGGCTTAGACTACTAATGGGCTGCTAATGTAGAAGCCCACTAGGGACATATATATAAGAGAGGGTGGGGCGAGCTGATTAGGGTCAGAAAAATTCCACCCAGCCGCCATACCTCTCGCTTGTGTTGCGCGCGCGGACCTAGCAGTCCGGCGTCTGACGCTTCCACCCTGTATGTGTGGATACCTCAGAGGCGCTGCATCTGTAGCGCTTGGATGAGCCACGCAAGGGGAGATGCTCGTGGGACGAGGACGAGGAGGATACGTAGAACATCTACACTGCCTCGACGCGCTTCATCAAGTTCCGCAACTGCGCTTCTAGTCGTAATCCTGTGATCTATGACAACAGTAATCCTGGTTTACGTGGTAGAAATTTTGGATTTGCGCTAGTGTAGCCTACCCGTATCCCCTTCAGTGGTATCAGAGCCGATGTTGTTCAGTTATAGATTTGGGATGTTTGCATATGGTGATATGCAGATTGATATGAATGATGTGATCGTTTATATTGCGGTGGTTCAGGATTGATCTATGATCTTGCTTTCCGGTGATCATGATTCTGAGGTAGTCGAACAACTTACCCCTACGGTCGGTTTCCGCCATCGGGGTAGACAGTGACACATAAATCATGTTGAATCACGCGAAGATCAATATGATTTATCGAATCGGAACCTTGATCTAAAATCGATGTACCGTTATCGAAGGAGTTTGATTGAATCGGAACAAGAGTCGATTTATGGTAAATTTCATTTGCCGATCAAAATCCTTACAGAAAATTGTGTAGATTTGATCTCTCGTTTTTCACAGTTTTGATACCGCGAGGGGCACTGCCCCTTCGAACCCCGTAGTGGGAGACCCCCCCTAGTCGTAGCACATTTTTGTATCTCGTTAAGGTAACTAGGTGCTGCGAGGTCACGTGATCCGGTAGAATGCGATTCTATGCATAACTTGTTTTTGCAGGATGTATGTGATCAGTATGGCCCATATATGTATGTGATGCATGTATGAAATTTATCATGACTTGCGTGTCGTGAGTAGGGCAACACGGCTGGAGCCATGTGTGTTGACACTTATTATAATGGCATGCGTGCCAACTTGTGATGATCCCAATTCTATGTAATTTTGATTACTAGTTGTTATGGGTAATAGCTTGTATTAGTTCTTGGAGGAATCATCACTTGGAGGATGGCTCGCATCGAACATGAAGATGGAGATCATCATGGTGGACAGGTTCTATGGCGATAGAGATCCATGAGAAAATGGGTCATACTGTGTCACAACTATGTGAATGCTATTCTTATGTGTTTTACTCTATGCATGCTTAGATGACATAAGTAGAACGATCCGTCACAAAGTTTATGTTAAACCATGCCCTCCCAACCAAACCTTGCAGCATCCTATGCCTTGTACAATCGTTGGTGGGCCTATGAAATTAGGGTGCCGCGGTTTTCCTTGGCTGGATGGGTTTGTATCGGATAGCTACACGCATAAGGGTTGGTGAGCTTGACAAGGTCATCTTAACAATTAAGGACCTTGGGGCATAAAGGTTGGGCGCCTAGTTTTGACATAGAGATGTCACCCAACAACAAGAGTCATATGTGATATGATTAGAAAGTGTTGCCTACCGATTTACCTTGTCTTCTAGAAGTGATGCTAAAGCTCACTAGTCGACTTGTTAATTTTGGATCTTGAATCACTTAGTATCAATAGAGGGATATTTATTTAAGTGGGAGTATATGCTATTAAATTGTTTAATATGTTTTACTCTTTCATGGTTACATGGCTTAGTATTTTGCATGTTTTCTGTTGTAGATCAATGGCATCGAGCACTGCATCACCTTTTTCTTTGCGTTCGATTCTTGACAAAGATAAACTAAATGGAAAAAACTATTCGGACTGGGTCTGTAACCTGAGAATTGTTCTCAGGTCTGATAAAAAGGAAACGGTTCTAGATACCCCAATTCTCGATGAACCTGTTGATAATGCATCTGCTGCCCTAAAGAATGCCTACAAGAGAGCATGTGATGATTCTCTTGAGGTTAGATGTCTCATGCTTGCATGCATGGAACCTAAACTCCAAAAGAAGTTTGAGGATCAGGATGCGTATGATATGATCGTCGCGCTTAAGGACTGAGAGGTACAATGTTGCCAAGTCCTTTGTCGAATGCAAGCTAGTAGAGGGAGCAGCTGTAGGCCCCCATGTGATCAAAATGGTGGGTTACAGTCAGACTTTGGAAAAGCTTGGGTTTCCACTAGGCCAAGAGTTGGCTACTGACTTCATTTTGGCGTCTCTTCCGTCCAACTATGGGCAGTTCATTTCGAACTACCATATGCATGGGGTGTAGAAGGGCCTTAATGATTTATGCGGGATGCTAAAAACAGCAGAAAGTGACATGAAGAAGTGCAGATCAAGCCTAGCTTCAAGAAAAGGGGTACTTCTTGGAAGAAGAAGGGCAAGGCTAAGGATACGATCCCTAAGCCTGCACCCAAGCAAAAGGCTAGACCTATAGAAGACACTGAGTGCTTCTTTTTGTCATGAACATGGCCACTGGAAGATAAACTACAGCAAGTACCAGGCTTCTTTGAAGAAGAGTGGAAGTAAGAGTACTTCCCACTCAGGTACGCTTGTGGTAAATGTTGTGGACATTCTTCTCGCTGATTCCTATGATAACTCTTGGGTATTTGACACCGGATCGGTTGCTCATATTTGCAATTCGATGCAGGGGCTAATAAGGACTAGAGAAGTGCAGAAAGGCGAAGTTTATTTTCGTGACGGAAATAAAGCAAGGGTTGCTACATTGTTCCTCGGCGTCATGCAACTTCACCTTCCGTCAGGATTTATTATGGAATTGAATAATTGTTATTACATTCCTAGTATGGTTCGAAACATTTTATCACCTTCATGTTTGATGAGGGATGGTTATTCATTCGTGAGTGCAAACAATGTATGTGTAATATCTAAGAATGATATGTTTATGGCTGATGCTCCCATTGTGAATGGGTTATTTATTTTAAATCTTGATGATGAATCTGTTTACAATGTTAGTGCTAAAAGGCTTCGGCCTAATGATTTGAGTCCTACCTATTTATGGCATTGTCGTTTGGGGCATATAAGTGAAAAGCGCATGAAGAAGCTCCATGGTGATGGTCTTCTAACTTCGTTTGATTTTGAATCATACAAGACATGTCAAGCTTGTTTGCTTGGAAAGATGACCAAATCGCCTTTTTCGGGTTTACCCAAGAGAGCGACAGACTTGTTGGAACTCATACATACTGATGTATGTGGACCAATGAGCACAACAGCCAGAGGAGGATATCACTACTTCATTACTTTCACTGATGATTTCAGTAGATATGGTTATGTCTACTTGATGAAGCATAAGTCTGAAACTTTCGAAAGGTTCAAGGAGTTTCAGAGTGAGGTAGAGAATCAAAGTGGCAAGAAAATAAAGCCCTTGCGATCTGATCGTGGAGGAGAATATTTGAGTCACGAATTTAGCAATCATCTTAATAGTTGCGGAATTGTTCCACAACTCACGCCGCCCGGAACGCCTCAAAGAAACGGGGTCTCCGAACGGTGCAGTCGAACTTTGTTGGACATGGTTTGATCTATGATGAGCCAGTCGGATTTACCATTATCATTTTGGGGTTGCCCTCTAGAAACGGCAGCTTTCACACTTAATAGGGTACCATCTAAATCTGTAGTTAAGACAACAGATGATATGTGGACTGAAAGAATCCCATTTTGTCTTTTCTAAAGATTTGGGGTTGTGATGCATTTGTCAAGCGACTTCAGTCGGACAAGCTAACACCCAAATCGGATAAGTGCATTTTTGTGGGATATCCGAGGGAAACCTTAGGGTATTACTTCTACAACCTAGAAGAGGGCAAAGTGTTTGTCGCTCGTAGCGGTGTTTTCCTAGAGAAAGAGTTGCTCACAAATGGAACGAGTGGAAGGTCGGTGCGACTTGAAGAAGTTCAAGATGAGCCAGTTGGGGATGCTTCTACAAGTGATGCTATTGTAGCATACCAAGTTGAGGAACTCGTGGCAATAGAACCACCACAACCACGAAGATCGGCGAGGCTCCGCAAAACGCAGGAATTATTATTGTTAGACAATGATGAGCCTGCGACCTATGCAGAAGCGATGGTGGACCCAGACTCTGAGAAATGGCTGATCGCCATGAGATCCGAGATAGAGTCCATGGGAGACAATCAAGTTTGGAACCTGGTTGACCTGCCTGATGGTTTTAAAGCCATTGAGTGCAAATGGATCTATAAGAAGAAGATTGATATGTATGGAAATGTTCACATCCATAAAGCTCGACTTGTTGCAAAAGGTTTTCGACAAGTTCAAGGAGTTGAGTACGACGAGACTTTCTCACCCGTAGCGATGCTTAAATCTATACGGATCATTCTAGCCATTGCTACACATTTTTACTATGAAATATGGCATATGTATGTCAAGACGGCTTTCCTAAATGGAATCCTAACTGAGGACGTGTATATGATGCAGCCCGAAGGTTTTGTAGATCCAAAAAATGCTGGAAAGGTATGCAAACTTCTAAAGTCTATTTATGGGCTGAAGCAAGCATCTCGGAGTTGGAACATTCGATTTGATGAATTTGTAAAGGAGTTTGGCTTCATCAAAAACGAACAAGAACCTTGTGTTTACAAGAAGTAAAGTGGGAGAGAGCTGGTATTTCTAATCTTATATGTAGATGACATATTACTGATTGGAAATGACATTCCTACGCTCGAGTCTGTTAAGACCTCGTTGAAAAATAGTTTTTCGATGAAGGACTTAGGAGAAGTGGCATATATTCTAGGCATCAAGATTTATAGAGATAGATCAAGGAGACTAATTGGATTAAGCCAGAGTACATACATTGACAAAGTGTTGAAACGGTTCAGCATGGAAGAGGCTAAGAAGGGGTTCTTGCCCATGTCTCATGGCATTAAACTCAACAAGACTCGGTGTCCTTCGACTACTGATGAGCGTGAGCGCATGAGTAGGGTTCCATATTCTTCGGCTATTGGATCCATCATGTATGCAATGATATGTACTCGCCCAGATGTTTCCTATGCTCTAAGTGTTACGAGCAGATATCAGGCTGATCCAGGTGAATGTCACTGGACAGCGGTAAAGAATATCCTTAAGTACTTGAGAAGGACTAAGGTTATGTTCCTAGTTTATGGAGGTGAGGATGAACTCAGTGTAAGGGGTTACACAGATGCGAGTTACCTTAAGTACTCAGTGTAAGGGGAAAAGTTCCAAGCAAGATACGGTGGCCTCCTCTTCAACAGAAGCTGAATATATTGCCGCCTCGGAGGCTACAAAGGAAGCTGCTTGGATTAGGAATTTCCTAATCACTCTTGGTGTGGTTCAGGGCGCGTCCAATCCCATGGACGTTTATTGTGACAACAATGGTGCTATTGCACAAGCCAAGGAACCTAGACAGCACCAGAAGAACAAACATATTCGCATGCGTTACCATCAGATTCGTGAGTTCGTTGAGGATGGTAGTGTCATGATATGCAAAATACATACGGACTCAAATGTTGATGATCCCTTTACAAATCCACTCCCGCAGGCTACGCATGAGGTGCACGCTAGAGCAATAGGTATTAGATACAATCTAAATTGACTCTAGTGCAAGTGGGAGACTGAACGAAATATGCCCTAGAGGCAATCATAGAGATGATTATATTTCTTATGTATCCATGAGTTATTGTAATGTTCCTTGAATATCCATATCAGGCAACTTGTATTGAATGGAAATTATGTGAATTGTTTGTGAAACTCTATACTTGTATGGTTATTTAAGAGTTGCTCCTAGTCAGAATTCATGTGAGGACACACGTGAATATTATACTAGCACATCGATTGGTTGATGACTATGTTTCGCAAGTCATAGACATGGAGATGTCAAACCAATGATGTGGACACATGTTATGAACATGGGGTTGGACTGACCCAACTTGAGACTGGCAATTAGTTGTAGCTCTCTCTCTACACATCGTGTATGTTTTGTCCTTAGACCTGAGATTGTCGCATGTTCTTGAGATGTGGATCGCCCAACTTTGGGGCTACCAAACGCTACTCCGTAACTAGGTAGTTATAAAGGTAGCTTTCAGGTTGTCCTGAAGCATGCTGCAAGGCATGGTCAATCAAGATGGTATTTGCCCCTCTCTACTTGAGAGAGATATCTCTGGGCCCCTCGAGTGATCGGATTCAGAAATGCATGGCCGTGCTACATGAGATAAAGAGTTAACCTAGTAAAGGTATTTCGAATCATAGTATCAAGAAAGGGAGGTCAGCTTGGACCTAGACGAAATATCGTGAGGCAAAGGAAAAGACATGTACTAAACCTTGTGATGGTTCGTCCGATATGATTTGTATGCGTTTAGGAGTTGGCACGTCTTGCTAGAGGCCGCCACCAACTATTGACAGAATAAGTGTATTTATGTCATGTCTATACGTATATGAACCTATAGGGTCACACACTTAAGGGGCTGGAAGCCTAATGAGGATTGGATCCGAATTAGACCAGGCTTAGGCTACTAATGGGCTGCTAATGTAGAAGCCCACTAGGGACGTCTATATAATAGAGGATGGGGCGAGATGATCAGGGTCAGACCATTCCACCCAGCCGCCATACCTCTCGCCTGTGTTGCGCGCGTGGACCTAGCAGTCCGGCGTCTGACGCTTCCACCCTGTACGTGTGGATACCTCGGAGGCGCTGCATCTGTAGCGCTTGGACGAGCCACGCAAGGGGAGATGCTCGTGGGACGAGGACGAGGAGGAGACGTAGAATATCTACACTGCCTCAACGCGCTTCATCAAGTTCCGCAACTGCGCGTCTAGTGGTAATCTCATGATCTATGACAACAATAATCCTGGTTTACACGGTAGAATTTTTTGATTTGCGCTAGCGTAGCCTACCTGTATCCCCTTCACTTTCCTCTGTGCATGTAGACGAGAAGCGCTCTCAGTAAATTAGGAAGTCTTGTGGGTACTCCGATCTTGTTCCTGAGGAAGAAAGACTGCCTTCTTCGTTCAATGAATCTGCATACCACCAAGGGCTATTAAAAAAAGAAGTTTGAATCCGTGTCTTCTCTGCCATTAGATTTCCTTCACCACTTGCACTAGCCTTAAATTAAATCTCTTTCGCTACCTTGACTCTTCTTGTTATTATCCAGACCCATCAAGTCATTCAAAAGCAAAGAAAGAAAGATGAATAAGAAAAGCGAAGGCCAGGCCAAGCTTGATCTCCCTTTCCCTTGATATGGTGGACTCCTAAAATAGGCTTTCGTTGTTCATATGATTTTTAAGTATACTATAATAAGACACTCCTTAAAATAGGCTAGCTACTCGAACCAAATATTGAACTTGCTCTTTAGCATAGGTAGACTTCACTACCTGGATAGGTCAGCCTCATACCCATTTCTCTGGATTCGCCATCAAAAGCATGGTCAATTTTCTTGCTTATAGATGTAATGAAGCCTCCTTTTTCATCTCTTATAACAACTCCGGTTGAACAAGCATTGGTATCATGATTAAAAGCAGCATCAACGTTCAGTTTCAACATACCTCCCAAAGGTCGACTCCACTTCGCCATTTCTTCTTGGTTCTTCGTCTTCCTTGCCTTCTCGTAATTGTTATTGATATAAATAAGCTCATTGAATTCTTTCACCGCCGGCTTCATAATTTCATTGATCACAAGGAATCAATCCTACGATTTGTTTTTTAGCTAGCGCTACAAAAAGAGTCAGGCATGCATACAACAGAGTCAAGAACAAGCGAGCGTAGCCATGGAATCGTAATGCAGACTCGGTCGGTACAACTCTTATCTGCCGACATACTCCAGCGTGGGAAAACCCAAGGAATTAAATATAGATGCTGCGTTCGAGAGAGTTAGCCAAAGCAAAACTAATTTTACTGGAGGATGTCATACGTAACAGAGGAAGCTTTACTTGTTTATATACATACAGAAGCTGCTCAATCTTGTACGTGCTATCTGCTGAAAGATGGAACTCAGCACCTTCATTTACAGGAGAACAGAGTAGGGCAGCGATGATCTACTGATACATGAGATGTACGTGGACGTTCTCCTGTAATCGACCTAGAAATTAATTGATCGATCTACAACTCAAGTTGGTTAGACGCTCCGAATTATAGAAGAAGGATCAGATACCCTTATAGGTGACAGAAGTGGTTTTTGCAGCTGCTTCCTGCGATGTCCATGCACAAGCCCCATCTAGAAAAAAAGGCAAGGCAGCATAAGTTAGGGAGCATAGGTAAGCTATTCAGGAGTCGTCTAGATAGAGTACTATAGTCAGTTAAGTAGGCCCGTCTGTAAGTTAATATTCTTAAGGCTATGCCAAGTGGGTTCCAATGCTGCGCTGCGGAGGAAGGGGTAGGATGTTGAATCTATCTATAGACATAGGACACCTCCTTTGGGGTACTTATCAAGCAAGCCATGCCCTTAGTTGCACTTTCCAATTCATCTAGAAGGCTCTGAAGAAGACAGCTTAAAATATTATTAAAGAAAGCAGTAATGAGTGAATCGAACGGTTGGTTCCACCGATTGACACTGTGAGAAGAAGCTTATGTCAGGCCTCTTTGACCCTCCCATTCGGCTTGATCTTTCTCTTGCTTCGTTCAATTCCGAAGCTACAAGAGTGCTTGGTCTATGGCTATGGCACATCCAGGTGGCATCCATGGAGTTATGGAAGTGAAAAAAGAAGACCTTTGGGTTGGGGAAGACTCCCTCAATCAATCTGTTGGGCGATGCTTCTTACTCTACCTTTCAATTCCTTTTCCTTTCTTCTTCTGATCGATCCAATGGTTCAGACTAGGACGCGCAAACACTGAAGGGAGATTGACCCTACCTGAGTATTTTCTTAGATAGAAGTGGTTGGTCAAGTGTGAGTCACGCCGGGGCGGGTAGAACCACTTTTAATAGCAACGTCCAAATCAATGGAAAATGGAAGTTTGTAGAATTGCAGCTTTGTTCTGTTCAAGAAGTATTTCTCCAGGGTTCTGTTTAGAAGGCGGGATGGAAGAGAGAGAATGGGCTCATCGTGCGACAAGGTCGATCGATCACTCAAACTGTTTGGTATCTCTACAATTGAGTGAGCTGTGTTGCGAAGGAAAATGATGAAATTGCTTACTTTTCACAGGCATGAATTTGCATGCTTTTGATAAAAATATGGGTTGGTATCTGAATGAAAGTAGGTAAGCAATCAATCTAGTGTTGTCCTCGGCAGACCAGTAAATGTAATAAACTTTGGAGCTGGAAAGATTGACAACTTAACGGTCTAAAAACTATTAAAAGAGTGACTTTAAGCCCCACTGGTTCGCTTTATTTTCAACGGACATTTCCTCCCTCGTCAGCAGCTTCATTACCTTCTAAGTCTGGAAGGGTAGTAAAATCACTCACAACAATCAATCTTTTCTTATGATACTGATATGATGCAAACGGTGACACCCCCGGATAATGTGTTTGTGCATTTGTGTCTATCTTTCCTATATGTGTTCTATACCTGCTTTTTGGTAGTATGGGTCTTGTTTAGCCGGAACACCTAAGTGTACGTCTCCCAGTAGCTCGTACTAGGTATCTTATCTTCTCCTTCAAAGTAAGGGCTAGCTGCAACTGAATAGGCAATAAGCAGAATGTCTTATAAAGCGGACGTCTGGGTTTTGGAAAGTGTCATTAAACCTATGAGCTCGCGGGTTCGGTTGGTCATGTCCTACTGATATTTACGTAAGTAACACGCTTTCCAGCAAGTGAGAGAGAATCAGCATAGTGTGCTTTCAAATGAGATATTTTTCCCGTGGAAGAAGAGTGTCATGAATCAATGAGCTGAGAGCTCAATACTTAGAGGTATTCAAGCACTACTTCCGCCTTGCCTTGAGAAGGTTTAAATCGTTAACGAATACAGATCCACGTCAAGAAGAAAGGAATAAGAATACGAGGTTCCAAAATGAGTGGAATCTACGACAATGTTATCCCAAGCCATTGGATGTCTTCTTGGAATACTGAAATTCGAATTCTCGTAGAAAGACTGATAACAAGAAAATGGAGGGCAAAGAATGGCGGATATTGGATACCTAACTGAATGCTTCCTTCGAGCTACCATACCAAACTCTTTCTGGCGCATACATTCCACCACCATCTCCGGCATATCAATTTGAAAGGGAAGCAAGCAGAAAGAAAAACACAGAAGTCTGAATTGGATCAAAAGAAAGAAGCAAACCAGAGGTGTCGCATGTAGGATTTGTTTAGGCCATTGGACCTTCCCCCGCCCTAATGGAACCAATGGAAAAGGGTAGGGTCATCAAGTAGAGGCTTCCCCTTTCTCTTCATATTGGCCAATAACTCCATCACTTTCTCTAAGTCATTTCTTGGCATAGGGATTTACTTGCCTTGGCCACCGAGAATAACTCGGAGGAGACCCCTATGGAGACAGAAGCTTAATATTGATCAAATGATTTAGAGGATTTTGTAATATCTTCTCATGGTGTTTGTTCGCTTTATTATCCCGTTGTGGAAATGGCTAGGACTGTGGATCCACACGCCCCTCTAGTTAGTACTTTCTGAGTAGCGCAAGGCTTCTTCGTTGGCAAATAAATGAATTAATGAACTAATTTCCTAATATGACGTGAACTGTCTGCTGAATCCATGAGCTCATAAGAAGGAGTTCTTCACGTGAGAAAGTCCACGGCTTAGCTGACAATAAAAAAGAAAGTATCCAATCGACTTTAGGAGCGCCATTTCTATCTGAAACGGTAAAGCGAGGCTCGCTATAAGGGTCATAGCTAGTTCAGGATTGGTAGGAAAGTAATAAAAATGATTGTCATTTTTCCCCAGGGGAGCTAGCCTTTGTGTTAATATTAAAAATAAGAGCCCTCTTTTCATACGAATTAGTGATTCCATTTCTCTATCCGGCTGCAATATTCGATCGCGTACAGCATGAGCACGAGATGGGTTGGGGACTTAGAAATGAGCTATGCTCCAAGAATTGACCCCAAAACTACCTGTGCCCGCCTTTTCTTGTAGAATCCATCCCCCTCTTGACTATATTGAGAATGCTTTTAGGGTAGTGGAATGAATATAGGTTCAATTGCCGTCTCACCTCGTACCTTCTTAGCAAACAAACCCTTCTTTCACCGGCACCAGCTCTTGGTCTTTGTCCAGGACAAAGATATCGCAATAGTGGAATAAGGAAGTGCAAGTTGGGATGGCTTTTGTTGACTCCGTGAAAATGCTTCTCTCCTTCCTCTATTTCTAGACTACTTATTCGGTAGACTAGTTCTCAAGAAGACCTTAGTAGTTTTAGTTACCGAGATATCTTTTCTTTTAATAGTAACAAGGCTTTTCCAAAGCTTCTTTGGATCTGCAATAATATCACTCCTCGCTTTAGCAAAGCAAACCCTGTAGAAGCATCTCATATCGATTTTCAGGCATGGTGCATGCGATAGATTGTACACAAGAGGCGGGTAAAGGTTGTTCTTTGTTACTCGAAAGCCTTTGTTTGGATCCCCTATAGGACTGTCATGAGCCCCTACAAGGAGTCAAAATCAAGCCGAAACCAGATACAGGAAGTGTTCACCCGGATCAATTGAGTGCGAGCCCTTCTATCTTGAGCTGATTCTCCTTATTTTAGAGTTGTGGCGAAGGTAAATTGAGCTCTGGCCTGTGGGGAAGGAAAAGGCTCTGACGAAGCTCCAGGGATTACATGAAGTTTTAGGCCTTGTGAGCAGCTCCAAGCGGTCAGAAAAGAAGATGGTCCCGCCCTTACTTCGGCTTGAGGAGTCATTTTCTCGCTATCTTCTTCGTATGGATTAGCCAGCCTAGTCGGTTGTTTGAGTTTCAGGAAAGGCAGAGGTGCTTTCTAAAATAGCCATTACCGCTATGTTCTCAGTCCAAGATAAAATCCCTATCTATGGTTGGGGGAGCTCGGTATGCCAACGCTTGCCCCTGTGTTAATGGATAAAATCCTGCAATCATGTTTTTCTTCAATTCCTGAGTTCCTCTTGTATTGGTTAAAGCAAACCCACCAGACTTATTTAAGTGGATGGATGCCAGTAAGGGCTGGCTCTCCTCTTCAGGACCAACGATAGAAGGCAGCGTAAAGAAAGGTAGGGTGCCGTAACTTCTACCCCCGATTCGTTCTTTAACTTTTTTCTATATCCAAAGAGACTCGATTTCGGATTTTTCAAATAGAAACAGATCCAAGAAAAAGGCACTACTACTGTATACTTCATCAACATATGTTTCCTGCTTTCGTACTGCTCCAGGTGACAGTGCGGGTGTGGGAAGCATAGTTCTAGTTTTTAGTTTAGCTTCTGCTGAGCCTTCTAGTCGTATCTTCTTGTCCCAAAATCAATGAAAGGAATAGGAATCCTATGAGTTTTTAGATAGGTGTGATCACTTTTGTTTATAAGCAGAGGTTTACTACGTGCTATTAACTTAAGCTTCCGCTTACTGAGGATTTACTTGCTTAGCTTGCAGCTTCCCTTCCCTGCACCCTTAGATGAAATGAGTTGTAGCCTCGGAGGAAGCTGGAAGCATAGATAGGATTTAGGGCGTTGGGTCCTTCCAGAAAGCTGAAGTATTAACTGCCATGTTGGCTTAATCATTAATTTCTTGTATTAGAATGCCTAAAATATTCTAGTGAGATGCTTCTACAGGGTTTATCTTGTGCCTTGTAGCTCCTTCTAACACAAGAAATAACTTACCTAAATAACTGATCTTGCTAATCGTACTAAAGTGAGTGCCTTGCAAGTTCATAGACCGATTAATCATTCGTGTAAGATGGAGAAGCTGCTAGATTTCCATGGTCATCATCAGTAGATCCCAAAGCTTATCTGCCATATGAAGGGCCCAGTGCTTCTCTTGCTTTAGTTCTCCCGGCGAAAGAGACCAAAGGTCACGCCTAAAAATTTAGGATAGGAGACTTACAAATGTCATATGGAATTGATTTTCATTCCTGGCTAATGGAGTTTTGATTTCTTCGTCGGGTGTCTTTAGAAGGTATGAGCTGCGAGATTGGACTCGATGCCCGTCAAAGGATGATCCAAAAATCCTTATCCTTATTCACCCGTGGAAGAATTGGTATCCTTCACTAGCGAGTTCTAGGTGATATTCTCTTATAGGAGAAATTGATGGAATTTGAAATGAGAACGATTTCATTATTTGTGTACCTGGCCAGGGCCGCTCACCCGAAACAAGGACTTGAGGACATCTTTGAATTGTATCAGCCACCTTATTTATTGGTAAACGGTGGAGTTGTACATCGTTTTTTATACGCTTTCACTATCACCGGATACTTTACTCACTTCCTCAACTATGTTATTTCTTGTGACTCGAATCATAGCTGACCCGGAGGAGGAAGAACGGAACAAAAGAAAAGATAGGGTCGGGTAGCGGTTATAACATCGATCGTATGAGGCAAGATAAGTGGAATGAATCCAGTGGGATTGGAAGTACAGAACTATTTAGTAGAATTCGAAATATCTTCAATAGTAATTTCGCTTGCTTTTGGGAACCCTTGTTGATCCGGGCTTGGTCCAGGAAAAGCTTTCGAGAAAACCCGCTCGTTTGAAAGCAGCGATAGGCCGTACGTACCTCTGCACACGGGCCAGCTATGTTAAGGCGTTTTCCTTTTGTCTTGATTCATTACTACTGGTTTTTCATTTACTGGCTTCGATGAGGGAGGATGGGATAGAATTATTGTTAGTGACTGTCTAGAAGAATAGGGAGTAGCAGTAGTAGCAAGAGCTCGAAGATCATCCTCCGCACTAGAAGAAGACACGCGGATGGAGAGATTGCTATTCGGATGCATCACAGCCTGTATTTCGTATTACACGACCTAATCGCACAAGAAATCCTTTCTCTTACTTGGCACTTTTTTGTCCCTTTATTTGTAGATTGGAATGGCTTTCCAGTTCAAGACTGAGCTATCCTTACATTATGGTTGTTTTAAACCGGATCAGTGCAATCCGGGCGTACCCCAAAGGGAGTTCAATCGCAATCGGTATTTCCCCTTGTGCTCCAAGCGATAAAACGTATGCGCAGCCCCTATTTAGTAAGTACTTTAGAGTTTAAAGAGCGAAGAAAATGGCTTGCACTTCCCTGCAAATGGCTTTAGAGTACATAAGGCGCGAATGGCTTTCGAGTTCAAGATGGGCTATTTGACCCGTTTTGACACGATAGAATTGATGTAATGAATACCGGATCACTCGTTCTAGAGCAGACAAGGTTACCAGTCCCAGAACCAGACATCTTCGTTTCTTCCTCTCGTGGGACCCAAACCATGTCCTTATGTCGATATGACTATCAGGTACTGTCATCTCAGAACTTCTAAGCCCGGGTCTCATGTATTCTGAATCAAAAGCGGGTATCTATGCTCTATGGAAGTCTGTCTCTTCTCTATTTAATGAAGCAAGTCGGGATGCCCCTATTTAAGAAATTCCGTTGATAGCGTATCATTATCAAGCTTGTATCATTGAAGCCTCGATTCATTCATGATTCATGTGGTCTATACACTTCTCTGTCAATGATGATATGGGTTTATTTTATTGGTCTTATCACCCATGATTTTCTTATCATGACTTGCCTCACCCAACTAAGACCTTCTCGAATGAGGGTAAGATCAAGCATCTCTGATGGTCTCATTGATACCTGAAATCTATATGGTAAAGATAAAGGGCATTTAGGAATCAAAAAGCATGCTCCGGTGCCTTGTTCGTGAGCTTCGCATTGTTTTGAAGCAGGAGGATACTTGCCTCCTCTTTGTGATGGAAACGAAAATCCATCCATGTGAAGAGGGAGTACTTGCGGGATGGGACTGGACGAAACGAGTACTTTTTTCTCCAATCATACTTCATCTATGACCAAATAAGGGTACTGAGCATGGGGTATAGGGAAAAGGGACCGGGGGTGAAGGTATGAGCTGTGAGATTGGACTCGCTAGAAGGCTAGCCTAGCAAGGAGGTATGGATCACTTTAAGCTTTACGTCTTGGCCATTAGATTTATGAACGGTACCGCCCATTTAATAGAGTACAAAACTTGTGTAATCCTAGGTTATGATAGGAAAGTAACACGACTGAAACATAACTAGCAATGGAACTGGATCAGCGTAAGAGGTTGGAGTGGACGGTTACTCGAAGGTAATAATATGTGGACAAAGGTGGCAACCCTCTGCTCTGTTCCGCCAATGCGAGATCTTTTTCCACCAATGGCGAAGGCTACATCTCTGATTTCAGAGCGTGGAAACGTAAAAGAAGGAGGGTATGACACAGCAAGGCAAAAACACACTCGTCTTTTTAAGCAAATCCTTATGCGAAAAGACTAGGACCCGAGTAAAAGTCACGGATCAGGACAGGACCTAGACGGACATAGTACCAATCTAGATGTCGTGTAAAAGTGGGGTATCAGACTTATTTATGATTTGAATACGGATTGTTCTCATAAAATGGATTCCCATCTTAGAATAGACCAATGAACAATGTGGCACGAATGCGAATGGGTAACTAACTTCTCTTTAAGCCGAGGGGCAATGCTTAAATGGGAAGGTCTCGGAGGGATCACCCGCAAGAGATAGGGAAAGGAAAGTGGGTTCTCTATTTTCCTTCGCACAGGTAGTTCACATCAATTATGTTGTATGTCATTTTTATTGTAAATAGATCTCCTTTCGTCGTGTTTTAGGCGTAAATAGACTGGAGTGCATGGACTGAATGGACTGGAAAAAGCTCAGTATCATTAGTCGGACGGAGGAAGGTCGGATTATTGAAATGAGAATCTTCAGTGAGCTTTCTCTTCATCCACTTGCTTAAACAATTTGTATTTACTGCAAGAATTAGTTCAACGAGAAAGTAAGGCTTCCTTCCGTTTTTCCAATCCAGATTCGAGCTATGAGCTGTGGCACAAGCCAGTTGAAGAAACCATTCCTTTTCTTTCTTTTCAATGATCCTACTCGAGATAGGGAGATTATAAGTCCTCATTGTCCAACCTGTCTATCTAGTGAACTTTCTCCTTGCTCTAATGAACTAACTCCGACTTATTTTGATTGTTACAGATCTAGATATTTCTTTGCCAAAGCCCCCACTAAAAAGCTAGGAATCTAATGAGTTACAAAACACGAAAGTCAGAAGGACAGTAGATTTAGTGAAGCCTCGGTGCTAACATAGTTCAAAGACTCGCTTCCCTTTCTATAGAGCCAATCTCTCCAAATTCCCGACCCAAAGCGAAAGCTGTAGATGCTGATTAATCACCAGTGGATCATAGGTCCAAAGCAGGACGGAGCAAAGCACTATTCTAATAAATACGTAGTTGTGCCGACAGAAGTAGAAGGCGCGCCAAGGGCAAAAAGACGAAGCGATTTCCTCTTGTTCGAGTGTTAAGCAATCCTATTGATTCTTGTTGTTCTAGGGTCAGCAAGTAGGAAACAAGGCTTGTCATGTGTCTTCTGTTCATGTCCCCTTCCAAGTTAGGGGATGGTTCATGCCTTTTGAAATGAGATGCTGAGGAAGAAACGCGCGATGTATCATGAGTTAGTAGGTCAATGAAGGGAACGATAGCTCAACTTGTTTTTATGAAGTAGGATTTCCCTTGTTTTGCACTTCGCAAGGGGATGACTTGCGCTTGCTGTAGCCTAACTTTTTCTAGTTCGAAAGGAAGAAATACTCCATCTGTTTGTTCTTGACTTAAGCAGTTCCTGTAGTTAGGTTTCCTCAATCAAAGAGGAAGGAAGTATGATTCAAGTCACTAGTTTACTGGGTTTTTTGCCTTGGTAGTCCGGGAGATACTGATTATGCCGGTACGGACAAGTTCGATTCGAGCAAACTATGGAGAAGTACAACATGCGTGAATTAGCCATTGGAAATGGAGGTACAAGCGAGCGACTAAGTCGATTTCCTTTGTTTTTGGTGATAATGAAACTAGAGAAGCTGTTGTGAGCGACGGGAAGTCATTTATTTTTATAAATGTGTAGAAGGAGAAACGTTTCTTTCCCTTCCTATTGCGTTTTGCAATGGGGATATAATATAGTGAAACATCCCGAGTTATATTATACATGGAGCAATGACCCCACTCACTACTAGGAAAATGGCTATAGGTAATCAGCACATCCGTGGCTCACATGGTTGAAGTGCCCCACGGCTAAAACAGGCGTGGCTCACCTGTGGGCAGTTCCCTACTAGTAACTAGAACAACCGTGGCGCACATGACTATAGTGCGCCACAGATGTGTGTGGGACAGGGCCCTGTTGGCCGCACGCCAAACATCTATAGCGCACTACAGTCATGTGCGCCACGGTTGTTTGTGTCATCTGTGGCACACATGGGGCGGGTGCGCTACGCCTAAGCGCACGTCCCCCTCTGCTGTGAAACGGCCACAAACATCTGTGGCGCACTCGGCCGAGTGCGCCACAGAAGTTTGTACTCCCTGTGGCGCACTAGGGCCGTGTGCGCCACGGATGTGTCGATTCTTTTAGGACAGCACTTTATGTGCACATGTGTGCCCACACATCCACCACCCCACACTTCACTTTCCCCTTCTTCTTCCTCCTTAGATCTAGTCGGGATCTTCTCCTTCCCACCTCAATTTCTCCACACATTCACCATTTTTAGCATGTAAAACTTGCTTTGGATGTTACATAAGTAATAGAGGAGGTCTCCGGTCTCTCATCTATCCTTCTCCGGTCGACGCGCGCACCTCTCCTTTCCATCTTTCTCGTGATCGGTCTCTCATCTTGGTAAGTTGTCCATGTAAGGATGTGTTCATGTTTATATGGATGATTTGCTCATATGTATGTAGATGATCGATGCTCATGATGTGTGTATGTGTGGAGAGGATCGATGGTCATATGTGTGTGTATATGGAGAGTATCGATGATGCTCATGCATGTGTGTATGGAGAGGATAATGATATGTTCATGTGTGTATGGATCGGTCTCTCTCTCACTCTTGTGTTTGTATGTGAACAAGTTTCCATTTGTTTTGCCAATATGTTGATTCATTTCCATTTTGGCAAGACTTTGGCATTTCGCAAAGGTCCTAATTTTAGGATAGGTCATGCCGAAATTTTCTATCGACCATTGCATGCATGCATTCATTATGTGGTTCTAATAGACTTCAAAATTGTACCGTGTACATCGTGCAGGCAAAAATGGTCCGCATAATGAGCGAAGGCATTGTGGCTAGATTTTTGAAATGTGCGACGGCCGACATGATACGAAATAACAAGACAGATATAAGATGTCCGTGCAGAAGATGCAAACTCAACTGGGTGATCGACCCAGATTCCGGGAATCTGCAGGCGCACCTGCTCCGCCATGGTTTCATGGATGGATACACTCGTTGGATAAGCGATGGCGTAGATGATGGAGATGGTGAAGAAGGTGGCCAACATGACGATGATCATCATCACGGCGAGAACGGGCGAGATGATGAAGAGTCTCCTGGAGATGGTGAAGGTGCGGAAGTAGACCGGGATGATGATGATCTAGATGCCGGAGGAGCAGACGACGATGGAACAACGTCAGGCTGGGTACGGGACCCTTATGTGCAAGAGCTGCTTCTCAAGCAGACGAGTAACGCCAGGGCTGCCGCTAGAGAGAAAGCCAAGCTTGCGCAACTTGAGAAAGACGTGGTTACTCCATTGTATGAAGGATGCAGGCCCGATGATACCCGGTTGAATGTAACGCTCAAGGCTATGGAGATGAAGGCAAAGCACAAATTGAGCGACGCAAGCTTCGACGATATGATGGCATTCTGGCACGATCGTCTCCCGGAGGGGAACACATGTCCAACTAGTATCGAGGATGCCAAGAAAATCGTCTGTCCTCTCGATCTACCGCACGTTAGATATCACGTATGCATCAACGATTGCATCATTTATCGGGGCGAGGACGCGGAGAAAACCACATGTCCGGTCTGCGGCGTGAGTCGATACAAGAAAGGGAAGAAAGCACCTCGAAAAGTGGTATGGTACTTTCCTATCACTGCTCGTCTGCAGCGCTATTTCACGGACCCTAAGGAAGCGAAGCTCATGCGATGGCATGCGGAAAGGAAGAAGCCAGGAGATGATGATGACCCCGAAAAGGATGAGCTGCTGACGCACCCTTCAGATGCTAGCCAGTGGAAAGCATTGGACCTCGAATTCCCAGAATTCGGTGGAGATTCGAGGAACATCAGGCTTGGTGCGAGCACCGATGGACTCAATCCGTTCGGTAGCCAGAGCAGCATGCACAGCACTTGGCCCGTGTTTGTATGGATGTACAACCTCCCTCCATGGTTGTGCATGAAGAAGAAGTACATACAAATGAGTATGCTAATTCAAGGGCCGAAACAACCTCGTACCGACATCAATCTGTATCTGTCACATCCCAAGATTTTCCAAATCTTGTAATGTGAAAATAAATGAATAAAATAAAACTTTGTTTGATTTTTAGAGCCAGAAGAAACTTTTTGAATTCAATTGGAACATCAAACCCATTTGAATTAAATAAAACCCTAAAGGGATTTAAAAAGATAAACATTTTAAATAAAGAAAAACAAAATATTTTGGAAATAATATTTTGGATCTTTTAAAATAAAAGATTTGGTATTCAAAAGAAAAGATGGATTTATAAATAAAGATTATTTTATAAAGCCAAATTAAACCTTGGACAAGCTTTGGTTTTAAAACATTTGTTTTGAATAAAAATAGCAAAGGTTAATTTAAATAAAGTAATAGGGATTTAATATCCAACTTTATTTAAATAAAAGGTTTTACCAAATTAATTGAAACCTCAAAACTTATTAAATTATTTAAAATAAGTTTCTCCAAATGTTTAATACTCACAAATAAAACCTACTAAAGTGTTTTGACTTTATTTTAGATTTCATAATAAATATCTCAATAAAACAAATCCTAATTGATTTAAAAATGAAAGTCTATTATATTTAATTAATAAAGGACTCTAAAATAAAAAGGTATTCTATTTTAAAACAAGTTTCCAGGTAATCTTTATTTTCCAAATAAAACCTACTGATTTGGATTTGAAAGTGTTTGGTTTTCAAATGAGGATTTTTATTAAATAAATCAAACCATGTTAAATAAATAAAGTTCCATTTTATTTAATTAAAGAATGGATTAATAAAGTTATTATTATTTTATTTTGGGCTTTTGACCATATTACTAAACAGAACTAATTTCAATATTACAAAGTTTGAGTGTTGTTTGAATTGATTTGGTTGATGTTTGTTTGATTGGAAATTCAAAACAGAAATCAGAAATAGAAAAAGAAAAAGGATCCAGACAGAAAAAAATAGAGCAGCCCAACCATCTAGCCCAGCCGGCCCAACTAAGCCCAGCAGCCCAGCTCCCCCTCACCCGAAGAAAACGGTTCACACCTATTAACAGACCCGCAAAGAGACTGACCGGTGGACCCTTTCCTCACTCTTTTCCCACTGACCTGCAGACCCCACTTTCCCACTCCTCCTTCTTCCTCGCGACGACTGCGCCGGCCGTTTCTGCCGTTGATGTCGCGGCTTGAATACGCATTGATGCCGTGCATTAAACCTCGCCGCGACCACGCCCTTTTAATCGCCTCGCTCTCTCCTCCGTTTTTCCCCAGACGCCCTCCTCGACACGCCTCCAGGCCGCCCCAATTTCCCTCTGTACCGCTGCTACTCCGACGACCCTCCTCGCCAACTCCGGCCAAGACTCGCCGCCCCTCTCCTTCCCGATCAAACTCACAGCATCCCCACTCTCAGGCGCATCTGCTAGTGCATCAAACTCAACCGCGGGTACCCTGTAACCTCGCCTTCGACAACGACCACCGTCGCCACCGTCTGCTTCATCTCCGGCGAAGCCCACAGGTAGTAACTGACCGCCCCGCGCCTTCTAGTTCACGCACCCGACTCTGTCTTGATCCTGCGCATCTAACCGTGTCGTCATTTCACTTTGAGGTGATCCACAGCACCGTCCACGACGACCATCTGACGCGCCCGACGCCGTCTTCAACACCGGCGAGCAATCAAGCCTGACCCAGTGCGCCCCATCACCAACCCGTACCACGTTGAGCATCAGCGAGCGTCAGCGAACCCGGTGAGCACACTTCCCCTCTGCTTCGCTTCCTGTTTCGCCAGCGCCGCCGCCAACTGGCCGCTCCGCCGCTCGCCGTTGTTATCGCGCCGCCAGTTCGTGACTGTTTGATAGGAGCCGTCCGATATCAATCGAGTGGATGAGATAGAATGACTTAAACGCGAAGGGGTACTCAATCTGAGCCACTCGATCTAACGAGATCTAACGTTCCACAGAGCCGATCCGGACGAACCGGTACCGTCCAGTAGAAAACTGCCGCGTGTCACTGATCTGTTTAAAAACTGATTTGAAAACAGAATATTTTGCAAACTTCAAACCCTTATATCTTTGGATCCACACGTCCAAATTTTACAAATTTTATGTCGTTGGATTCAGGAGAACAAGCCCTAGCTAACCATGGCCTTAGTTTTGAAAATAGTATCTGTTAGCTTTATTGAATTTGCAGAAACATTTGTGTACTTGTTTAGAGTATAAAAATTGTTTAAAATTGATTTTTGGATTAAAACCTTTGCAAAATGGAATTATGTGACCATACTGACCCTAGGAACCAACCCTTGGTGTTAAAAATGATTTTGGTAAAATATAGGTTGAATTATTTAACTTAGCCATTTTCTAACCAAATAAACTCATTAATTTTATTATGGAAATGTTTTTGCAAAGAAAACTTTGGGAAAATGTTATGGACCAAACTTACTGACCCAAAACACCAAGACTTGCCAAGGGCAACTCACTTAATGAAAAACCTAAAGTTTTGCTTTGATAAGAATAATTTTCACCACATAAAATGATGAATGAATTTTAAAATGGTCTTAAGATAAAACCCAATTGCAAATGACTTTGCCATTTTGGTAAATGACCAAATTTGGACCTTACAAAGTTTATAAACCTAGTAGAGACCAACCTTGCAAAAGAACCCACCTTTGCATGACTTAGAACCCATTGTTATGTGTGTGTGAAATTGTTTGCTTAACCTTGGTTTGGAATGTTAGTTGATTTTGTGTTTTGCTTGATTGACTTGTAGTGAAATTAGCAAAGTGTGAGACTAGCAAGATCAAGGAAGTAAACCCCATTCCCTACCAAAAGGCAAGTTACACTATCATCTAAAGTCCTACTATTTTCATTATATACTTAGTGGATTTTGAAAACATGCATGAAGAGATATTTTATACTTATGCTATGCTAAAATCCTAATAGGATTCCCTATACACTCCTTAGTAAAAATATTGAAGTTGTACATGCTTAGCCATGCTATATGCTATAATTTGAAAAAGAGATACATGTTGAGATTTTACAAAGGTTGAGAAAAGGACTTGTGTTTTACATAATAAAACAAGGACTCAATGAACCACCTAGGTGGAGGATACTTTAAGTTTTGGAGAAGGTGGCAACAAAAGGGAACCATGTCTATGGCAACCACTTTGTGTTGTGCTCCAAAAGAAAACCACCTAGGAAACTTAGAGATCAAACATGCTTCTCCAAATGTGGCTTTCGTGTACAACCACATGCTATTATGGCTCTGGCTTAGTCAATTACATTAGGAAGACCCATACATTGTCTTTAGTTACTGGACATGGGGATCTGGAATGCTTCATGGGGGCTGAAGACAAAGCTAGCAATGATGTATGGGAGGACCTTTTGGAAAGACTTCGTCACATTCTCAATCTGCCAGTACTCCATCTTGGTGAGCACTAATCCAGTAGGCCACTGGTGGCAAAAAGATGGGATTGTGACATGTGGGTAAAGTGTACTCCTTCTGTAGAAGTAAATAAAATCTAAGTACTTAGCCGTGTCCCCGGTTATGGACAATACTGAGCAACTAAAGTTTGAACTATGGGAGATCTCGACATTCCAACTTCTAATATAAAAACTTGATGCCCTTGTGTGTCTACCAAGGAATTCAAAGAGATTTTGTAAAACTTGTTGCACTTGGGGTTACCAAGGTGCTCAAGAGCATGACGTACTTGGGGTTACCAAGGAACTCATGGATTTTGATAAAACTTGTTGCACTTGGGGTTACCAAGGTGCTCAAGAGATTTTGACAAGGATTTGAACACTTGAGTTTCTACCAAGGAGTTCAAGGAACTTGGAAAAGAAATTTGACAAAGGACTCTAAAACCCTTTTGAAAAGATAGGATAAAATATTGCTTTATGCAAATAAGCTTTAAACTCTACTTAGCCAAATATGCATATAATGATAGGATCCACTCATATTATACATAAAAGTGAAGCTTGCCAATACAATTCAAAATGTATTGACCCCCTTGTGGCTGTAACTTGAAATGTTGCAGGTTGATTGTTTTTAAATGAAGATTGTTTGATTGACTAGGACTACAAAGTCTACAACCAACATCTGCCTGTGGCACTTTGAAGATGAAGGACCCATGACTATATCTATTCCGCTGCAATGTAATGTAATAGCCTAATGAGCTATGTTTGATGTAATAAAATTATGTTACTCCTGGTTATAAAGTTATATTATGACCCTTGTTTCTTGATATTACATCTTAACTGTGGATGCTAGCTATTGATCCAGGGACTAGCATTGTAAACACAGGAGGGATCAATCTTATCTAAGGTTGGGACCCCCTACAGTATCTCGGGCTGTTGAAAGAGGAGCTAGCCACGTTATGGGAATCTGGAGCCAATACTTACGACGCCGTCGCACAAGATTATTTCGCTATGAGAGCCGCGTTGGTCACTACGGTGCAAGACTATCCAGGTTGCGGGTATATCTCGGGGCAGGTTATCCAAGGATTCTGCGCATGCCTTAGGTGCATGGATAACACAAGCTATCTCCAACTAGAGAAAGATCCAGGGTCATCGAAAACCGTGTTCATGGCGCACCGGAGGTGGCTCGGCAAGAATGATCCATGGAGAAAACGTGGAGACCTGTTCGATGGCAAATCAGAGACCCGAGGAATCCCAGAGCGTAGGAGCAGCGAAGAAGTGGAAGAGTTGCTGAAAAACTGGAAAGATTGTCCTAAGCCTGGAAAGAAGCGAAAGAGGCAGCAACAAGACAAGCCGCTGATGAAGGTATGGAAAACAAGGTCTGTTTTCTGGGAGTTGCCATACTGGAAGTTTCTCCGCACGCCTCATAGCCTCGACATCATGCATATCACGAAAAACGTGTGCGAGAGTCTGGTCGCCACCATAATCAACATGCCAGATAGGACGAAAGATGGTCCGAAAGCAAGGCACGACCTGATATGCTTGGGTATCCGGAAGGAGCTTCACGGAGGACGCACTACTCCTGATGATCAGGAAGATGACGATGATCATGAGTCGGAGACGACACAAGGTCGTCAGAAGGGTAAAAAGTTCAAGAAGAACGAATATTACTGCCCTCCTTCTTGCTTCACTCTAAGCCAGGATGAGATCAAATAGTTTTTCAAGTGCCTTCTAGGAGTCAAATTTCCTTACGGCTACGCGGGCAAGATAAGCAGATACCTAGACGAGGCGAAGCAGAGGTTCAGTGGCATGAAGTCTCACGACTGTGCCGTGCTAATGACGCAGGTACTTCCGGTCGCACTAAGAGGGATAATGGACGAGCACGTCCGTGAAACGTTATTTGGCCTATGCAAGTTTTTTGACGTCATCTCTAGGAAGTCGATTGGCTTGAATCAGCTCGGAAGGCTACAGGAGGAGATCGTGGTGATACTATGTGAGCTTGAGGTCTACTTCCCACCCGCATTCTTCGACATTATGGTGCATCTGTTGGTCCATGTCGTGGAGGACATCGTACAACTCGGGCCGATGTTCCTCCGCAGCATGATGGCGTTCGAAAGGATGAACGGACACATCAAAGGATACGTTCGCAACAGGTCCCGTCCAGATGGAAGCATAGCCAAGGGCTTTCTGGCCGAAGAGTGCATCTCTTTCTGCACGAATTATCTAGACATCGAGAACCCTGTCGGTCTTCCCGTCAACAGACACCTTGGCAAGCTCGACGGATCTGGTCACCGAGAGGGTCGTCGCATACTGCATGCAGACTTCGATTTTCGACGCGCAGACTTTGATCGAGCAAACCTCGTCGCGCTACAGCATTTAGAACTGGTCGATCCTTGGGTACAGAAGCACAAAAGGTTAGTCGAGAATAAGTACAGTGACCGGGGCATACAGAGGACGCAGGGAGAAATAATCAAAGAGCACAACTCAGATTTCACGCGTTGGTTTAGGCAGACGCTCCTTGATAATCCCCCGCGCTCGCATTCTTCTGACACGGAAAAGATCATATTCACCTTGTCGCAGGGACCGATGCAAAACCTGGTGACCTATCAGGCGTATGATATCAACGGCTACACATTCTACACGGAGGAAAAGGACAACAAGTGTGATTATCAGAACTCAGGCGTAACGTCGGAATTCTACACCGATGACAACGTGAAGGAAAGATTCTATGGAAGAATCGAGGAGATCTGGGAGCTTGACTACTGTGGAGAAAAGGTGCCGATGTTCCGTGTCAGATGGGCAAAGAGCGTCAAAAGAGAAGACCGGTATTTCACAACCATGGTTATACCCGAAGCAGCCAAATCCAAGGCCGCCGGTGCAAACGTGGCCGCGAAAAATGAAGCGTGGGTACTGGCTACCAAAGTGGACCAATGTTTTTTCATTACCGACCCGACAAAGCCTAGCCGTGTTGTCGTGAGGAGAGGAAAAAGAAACATCATCGGAATGGATGGAGTCGCCAACGAGCAAGACTTCGACCAGTACGGCGATCCAAAGATTGAAGATGACGACGACTACGATGCAGCAACATACATCACAAGAAGAAAAAGGACAACCCTACCCAAAAAAGGTAGCCCGTTCGAAATAAGAAACATTAAAGTGTCGGGGCTAAATTATTCAACCGCGACAAAGAAGGGAAAAAAGATTGTAAAACGCTAGCTCAAAAAATATTGTAAAACGTGTGGTCGAAAAAGATTGTAATATTCATGGACAAAGTATTATGAAATTTAGTTATACTTTGAATCATATTTGTAACACTTTTATGACATATATCACTACTTTTGGGCATTTTTGGAATATTTAAAAGTATTTTAAAAACAAAACAAAACTTGTATGACATATATCACCAATTTTGGGCATTTTTTGGAACATTTAAAAATATTTTTAAAATAAAAATAAAAAAGGTGGGCACCAGGATTCGAACCTAGGTGCTCACAGGTTTATAGAATAAAGGAGTGGCTGGAACCAGTGGGATAAGGTGAGCTAGTGGTAACTATCGGGGTGGCAGCCCTCTTATCAGCTAGTCCTACCCACTTAGGCGTAGCGCACCCTGGCCAAGTGCGCTACGGTTATCCATAGCGCACTTGGCCAGGGTGCGCTATGCCTAAGTGGGTAGGACTAGTTGAGCCACGCCCTCCCCATCGTCCTCAGACACAGCTAGATCGTCTAAGTCCCTCCCCGCATCGTCCCCATCCCCATCGACGACGCGCCGCCGCCGCTGCATCCCAGGAGGAGGAGGCCGCCGCATCCCAGGAGGAGGAGACCGCCACGCCAGGAGGAGGAGGAGGCCGCCACGCTAGGAGGAGGAGGCCTCCTTGCCCACGCGGCGGTTGGTGGCGGCGAGGTTCCTGCATCGTCGGCTCCGCTCCTCCGGCGGCAAGGTGCTCTGCCGCTCCCTCCTCCTCGTTACCTCGTCCGCCAGCCCTCGTCGTCCTCATCTCAGAGGTGAGTGCCGCCCCTCCCCTCTCTCCTTCTCTTCCTCTCTCCTCAAGCAATGGTTAGGGTTAGCACCTGATGATTCAATTGATGCCTCTGATGGTTAGGGTTAGCAATGGTTAGGGTTAGGGTTAGCACCTGATGGAATTGACATTTTTTCCTAATGATTGGTGGTTGTCTGACAAAATGAGATGGCCATGGGAGTTCAGAGAAGTCCATGGGAATTTTCTGTCACAAAAACGAGCAAACATGGGAATCTAGCAAAGCACATGTAGGTGTCCCTGGCTGGCTAGATCAGTAACACAACATGAACATTTGGCTAGATCAGTAACAAAAATGAAGAACTAAACAGGTACCAAGTAGCTAAGAATTGACATTATGTTTGACAGTGAGCTTACAGTGATCTTCCACTATGTTAGATAAATCTTGATGGTCGATTGGATGTTAGATAAAATTTGGCCTAACATGTTACTTTCATCATACAGTGGGCATACTGTTATCTTTCACAAGTAGATAAATGACCCATGATCTAAGACATGTTACTGTCGAGGCAATGTAGATGCTAGTGTCATAAAATCTGGAGCTTTGGGTTCTACTTGGCCAAATTTAGAAATCTAGAGCTTTGGGTTCTACTTAGGGAAGGGGAATTGGGAAACAATGGCTCATCTGCTCATGTAGCTCTAGATTTTAATTGTTGGTGCTTAATCATCACTTGATGTTGCCATTGTCGTCGTGTTTGTATGAGGTCTCAGTCAGATGTAGTTAAGTCTGGATGCAGTAGTTTGCTCCTCTACTAGTCAAGCACATGCCAAGGTTAAGAGTAGCAAGCTGAAGGTTAGGGTCCTGAGTTTATTCTGTGTAGCAAGCTTCAGGTTAGGTTCAGAGTAGCAAGATTCAGGTTAGAGGTTTAGGTTAGGTTCTTCTATTGTATATCTGCTTGATAAAATAATTAGGCCCAGTGTATGTGGTCTGGAATAGCCTGGTTCAGCTGCATTGATTGGGCAGTGGTGACAGGTTTTAGGTGATGCCGGTTTATGGTTTGGAAGCATTGTGTGTGAATTGGTGCACTAAACTTGTTTTCCTGGGATATTAGCTCGTTTGCCACCACTATAATGCAGTTAGAAGTACAGCAGTAGCACTGATGCAGTTAGAAGTAATTTGACATATATAAAATTGACACTGGGGCCACATGATGCTTCACCATAAATACACTCTGTGATGTCTGATTAAGCCCAGCCCCAAGTACAAAGATGGCTGTTCAGGAGGAAACTCCTCCATAGTTGGGCAGTCAATAAAATCATGAGTATTTTACTTACATGAGTGATCATGCAAATTATGAATAGTATGGTTTTAGTACTGATCCTGGTGATGGTCTAGTAGTGCTGAAAAGGCACTACTGCAAACAATATGTTGCAGTGAATATATAAAATGAATATGTGCTGAACCAAATGTGTGAATATAAACTTGTATTTGCTTCTTTGTCGCGGTTGTGTATTTGCTTGCTGTCATATTTATTATCATATAAACTTGTATTTGCTTGATGTCATATAATGACAGGTGCTATAATCTGCATGTATTTGCTTGATGTCATCAATGACAGTTGATATAATCTGTGGTGATATAATTGTAGCACTTGAAATTGTGCGTGTGCTTGTATATGAAGAACTTTATTATGTGTGTATGCAGGTTCTTGTATGAAATGAGTCCCGATTTTTGCCGGAATGTTGATTAACTTCCGTTTCGGCAGAAATCGGGCACTCCTAGTTTAAGAAAATTAGCAAAGGTCATGCCGGATTTTTCCGTGCATTTAACCAATTATTTGTTTTTTATTAGTGCAAAGATGTGTGACAACGACGAGGCTGGATGTTCTAAGCGCATCAGCGCTGAAGGAGAACTCAGACCTCCGAATAAACAATTGACATTCTGGGAGGCGGCCCAGCGGCTAGAAGACGATGAAGAATACCATCCTTCGGAGAGCGAGGATGATGAGATGGAAGACGCGGAGGAAGAAGCCGAAGGAACGGCAGACGATGAAACCACTGATGGCGGCGAGGGCACAGGGAGTGGTAGCAACCCTCCTAAGAAGAAGAAGAAGAAGCCGAAGGACCGGCGCCCGAACACGGTCGGCACGGTCAGGGAGGAAATTACCGAAGTGAGCCCATCAGGGGTTCCTTTGGAGCCCGCCCTTGTCGTCAAAGGGTACGGTGGGCAAGTGGCGGCGATCACCCGGACAACCATCTCGATCAACACCGAGAATCTCCGGCATAAAGATAATGGCCACTTGCGCACACTCCTCTTCGAGAAGCTGCACGCCAGATACAAGTTCCCCGCTAAGTATCAGAACACAAATTATCATGGGAACGAAGTAAACAAATCCGCCCTCACAAAGATGAGCACCGCCCTGGCCAGCTGGAGAACCCGGATAAAGAAGAAGATCTATAAAGAAGGCAAAAGTCTCGAGGAGATCCAGAAGATTGACCCGCAGATCACCGAAGATCAGTTCCGGGAGTTCAAGGAGAGGTGTGAATCCGGAAGAGCCCTGGCCAATAGTAATCGGGGAAAGGTGCTGCAGGCGATGAATATAGGTCATCACCATCTCGGATCTGGTGGATACAGAACCGCGGAGGCCAAATGGAATAAGGAGGACGAAGAGTATAGATCCAAGGGGATAGAAAACCCCTTTGCTAAATTCGAACCCGGGCAGGTTCGAAACTTCATCAGGGCCCGTTACCATGTGGACCCAAAAACCAAACAACTCACCGCGGATCCTGCGGTGAAGGAATTCGAGGAAATTGTGGTAAGTATAATCTAATTACCGCGGATCAACATGATTGCAATCTAATCGATGATCTAAATGATTCACTGTTACTTCTTCTGCAGGAGGAGGAAATTGTTGCTAGTCATGGATCCCAGGGTTCCTCATCCCAGGGGTCGACGGCGGCCACCCGGTGGGATAACCCTTTTAACAGGGCGATGAACCGGGCCAAGAAAATAGAGCCGGTTACGAAGAAGCCGTCGTCGGCTGGCCGTCTGGCCGGCCTCGGGGGTAAGAATTGGGTGGATCATTTTGGTCCACCGCCGAGGACGCATGTGGCGCCGTCGGGAAGGAGCGAGGAGGAAAACCGAGAGGTTCAAGAACTTAAGGCATAAGTGGCGCGGATCCCGCAGATCGTCCAAGACAACCTGGCAATCACCCTCACGTCCTTCCTGCCTACCTTGGTGGAGTCAATAGCGAACTGGAGTGCGGGTGGTCGAGTAGGGCCGTGCCCGATTCCAAGCATGGTCAGCAGCCACTCGAACAACGCGGCGCCGACGAATCAGGCGAACTACGTGTTCGTGACTCCGCCCGCTAGCACCGCGGTGCCGCAAGTGTTGGTGACTCCCCCTGCCATCACCGCGGCGCCGGAGTACATGTTGGTGCCCCCCCTGCCATCGTCGCAGCGGCACCGGAGCTCCAAGCACCCGTCGGTAGGGAGAATACACCGGCGGCCAGCACCGCGCCATCAAGCAACCCTTCCGTCTCTTGCACGCCCGTCGCCGTATGCGGTGCGTCGACATTAGTCGATCTCGACGCCATCACGGTAAACAAATTACTTTAATTACCGCCTTATTTCATGCCATCTATATATATATTACTCTTATGGCATCTCGCTCTGACGACGCCGTACATGTTTTCCGCAGACGGATGTTCCTTGCACTCTCTTATGCTACGTGAACAACGAGCTGAGGGATGTTGCCAAGGGTACCATCGTTCAACCCTTGCAGTGCACGTTCCACTCAAAGCCGATGCCAGATAGCGTGCACAGGGTTAAAATTAGTCGGGTGCTAAGGGGCTGCGACGACCTGGAACCTCCCATTCAACCCCCAGGAGCGGATGAAGAAGAGCCGTATGTCCTCAGAAGTTGCTTCGGCTTATTCTTGCTATGGCCAAAGAGCATGATCCGTTTGGGGACGGCGGGGGACATCACGCCACATACAACAGCACCGCCTGTCGTGCCAGCGACAAGCGGTGGCAAGGCCCTCTTACCGCCCTCGCCGTCACCTCCACGCGGTGGGTCGGATGATCATGTTGATGATATGCGCATGGCGCAGGATCCGGCCGAGGACGACGAAGACTGGAATGATCACTTCTTCAGCACTCAGTTTGGCAACGAAGAAGACCTAGCTGGTGGCCCCACAGAGAAAGCCACTATCACCAAGCGTCTGTTTGGTTCTCAGGAGACGCCTCCAGCTTGCGCCTTTACAGAGCCAGCTGATACAACCAACCGGCCCTTTATTCTAAGCCCTGACACACTACATAGGGCGGACGGTGCTCAGATTGCGGTGCCTGCCCGCTCTCCAAAAGGAAAAAAGGGCAGGAAAAGAAAATCTAGCAGCTCGAGCCAGCCGGTGGCGTCAACAACTGCGAATCCGATCAGGTTTTGGGACGGGCCACCAAGACCCGAGGGTATTATGTGGAGGATTCATGTGGCGGGTGAGCCCATGCTACCTAAGAATTTGCGGAAGCTCGCCAGTTCGGAACTGCAGAGTGTGCATGACGGCGTGCTGACCATAGAGAGACGCCTTCTATCGGAGAAAGATCCCTCGCACCCGGTATTCGTGGTTAAGGTGCCACCAGGCTTGGGCTTCGTCGACACTGCCCCCGCGGATCTGTTCTTCCTGCGGTTCGAGGACATCTTCAATATGTTCCACCTATACCCGCTGCACTATACCATGGTCCGTCTCTTTTCTCTCAGCCTGGCCACGCAGATCATTAGAGAGAACACACCGGGCATCGCTATAGTGGACCCCTACTACATGCGTGACGGCTGCTTGGGTTCCCCCGCCGAACGACGTATCGTGGCCTCGTACCTAAAAAGAATCCTCGTGGCGAACAAGACAAAGGAATACATTCTCGTGCCTTACTTTCCCGAGTAAGTCGTTATTCACTCGCCACCGTCGATTGGCTTTATTAGATCATCATCATTCTTTTTCCAACACATTCCATTTGAATTTTTTGCGCAGAGATGAACACTGCACGCTCATCTCCTTATCGCCGAAGCATTTCCACGCCACGTATTTCGACTCGGGGAGTCTAGAAAAGAAGAAAAACTATGACAAGATCAAGGAAGTTCTGGATGATGCTCTCACTGGCTTTGCCTCGACGGAAGGCACCAGCTTCGTGCGTAAGAAGGTCAAGTTCGGTAGGCACGTCTTCAACCACGTAACGGAGTTCCCCTGCGTGAAGCAGCCGGAAAACAGTAAGAAGGAAGCCTACTACGCACTCCATCACATGAGGGCGTTCCTACTTGACCAGCAGAATTCTACGCTGCCAGATCATCTCAAACAGTGGGCCGAAGCAAAGGCCAAGATCAATGATTCGGATATTAGACAAGAGATGTATCGCATCCAGCAGCAGTTTGGGGCAATCATCTTTCGTGATGTCATGACTTCGGGGGGGGGGATCTTCTACGGAGGAAATATCCCGAATAACCGTGACATAGAAGATCGCCTAGAGATGCAGGGTGACTATAGGAAGTTCATGACGAGACAGGGCGTCCTCCCGTTCCCTAAGCCGAGCCAGAAGGCTTGATGTTGGCCTAGTTGTAGTTGCAAACTATAGATGACCTTTGTGTGTGTGTGTGGACGACAAGTGTACTTATCTTATTAGGTTTATGAATCACCGCTTACTTATTTTGCTTATTATTATTATATATCAATCAATGCTTGGTTTTTTTGCTTACTCTTTGGTCCTTTGCTCAATTTGGTCCTTCTTTTTTTCCTTACTCTTTTTTCGAGAATAATGCCGATGATTGAAATGTCGTGGCACACTATATATGTGAATGTGCTACGACGGGATAGTTAGCCTTGTGATATGCACAAGTCCAGGAATTGTGCATCCTACTTGGCTGACTGTTCCGTCGTAGCATATTCCTGTGTCCAACGACCTAGCTAGTTATATATGAGGCATTCTTTTCGAGTTATTTTTGTCTTTTTCGAGAATATGCCGATGATTGAAATGTCGTGGCACAATATATATGTGAATGTGCTATGACGGGATTGTTAGCCTTGTGATATGCACAAGTCCAGGAATTGTGCATCCTACTTGGCTAACAGTCCCGTCATAGCATATTCCTGTGTCCAACGACCTAGCTAGTTATATATGAGGCATTCTTTTCAAGTTATTTTTGTCTTTTTCAAGAATATGCCGATGATTGAAATGTCGTGGCACAATATATATGTGAATGTGCTATGACGGGATTGTTAGCCTTGTGATATGCACAAGTCCAGGAATTGTGCATCCTACTTGGCTAACAGTCCCGTCATAGCATATTCCTGTGTCCAACGACCTAGCTAGTTATATATGAGGCATTCTTTTCGAGTTATTTTTGTCTTTTTCGAGAATATGCCGATGATTGAAATGTCGTGGCACAATATATATGTGAATGTGCTATGACGGGATTGTTAGCCTTGTGATATGCACAAGTCCAGGAATTGTGCATCCTACTTGGCTAACAGTCCCGTCATAGCATATTCCTGTGTCCAACGACCTAGCTAGTTATATATGAGGCATTCTTTTCTAGTTATTTTTGTCTTTTTCGAGAATATGCCGATGATTGAAATGTCGTGGCACAATATATATGTGAATGTGCTATGACGGGATTGTTAGCCTTGTGATATGCACAAGTCCAGGAATTGTGCATCCTACTTGGCTAACAGTCCCGTCATAGCATATTCCTGTGTCCAACAACCTAGTTATATATGAGGCATGCTTTTTGAGTTTGCTCTTTTTGATTTAAGAGTACTTTCTATAAGTGTATCTTCATATGCGACTTTAATTATACATGTTTTTTCAATCACCGGTTAGTTATTATTGTCAACTTGTAGATGACGTGGTACGTCGTGTACAAGGGACGGGTTCCCGGAGTCTACGATGATTGGGAAGACTGCCGGAGACAGGTGCACCGTTTCAGCGGCAATAGCTACAAAGGGTACAACACTATGGCGGAGGCGGAAGCTAGATACACGCGCTATCTAGCGGTAGTTAGGACAAGGAACCGGATGAAGACCTACACCTTCGTCGCGGCGGTGATCATGCTTATCTTCTTTGGTTATTTATCCCGCGTTTGTGTCTAGCTAGCTAGTTTAGATGTCTAGGCGAGCTTCCGAGCTCTAACTTGTTCGATCGACACATGTATTCGCATGTCACCAACTACTACTTTGTAACATGATCAAAACAATGTAACTTAGACTATGTATTCATGTATGAGACTTATCTATATGTATTTGTTTCAATCTTGTTTTTCATATTGAGTATTTATATATATAATTGTATATCTTGTATCTGTGTGTGTATATCTGCTGTAATATTGTATATAATCTGTATTGCATATAATCTGGCTTGGAAATTAAAAAAAACAAAAATACATCTGTGGCGCACATGGTCTACCTTCTGTGGCGCACTACACCTAAAGCGCACCATGGAAGTTTAGTGGCGCACTAGGTAGTGCGCCACAGAAGATCCCAGGGGTAGCGCACCATGCCAAACTTCTGTGGCGCACTAGGAGGTGCGCTACGCCTATCTCTACACAACCGTGGCGCACTAGGCAGTGCGCCACGGCTGAGAGATAGCCGTAGCGCAAGGCCCGTGGCGCACTGCAGGTGCGCCACAGATGATGGTTTCAGGTGCGCCACTAAAGGCCGTTTTCCTAGTAGTGACTTTCGGGCGCATGCTTCCCCTTCTCAGTCTCTTTCGCACTGTTTGTTCACTATGATCTGAGCCCTCATCCCTGGATGTTAGTAGCAGTTTCTTCTTCGACGAGCTCGACTCAGATATATCTTCCACCCGAGTGGCACAAGCAAAGAGAGATTGTGCTCTCTTTTCCGAGAGATTATTTCAAAACTTGTCAAGTAGATGACTGGCTGGATAGCGAGTACTACTTTATTCATGGTACTAACCTCCCCTCAAGTTCCAGGAAGAGAGAAAGGATACCATATTACAAGTAGGTGGTTGCTTAGAGCTTATGGCTAAGAATGCCACTCGCCTTACACACACTCCGATGAAATCATCCTACGTAAGAAGACAAAAGGGATAAGAAGAAAGCTTTGGGTCTAATGGAGCAGCTTGACCGCTAGCTTCGACCTCCCCATTTCTACTTATGTTTCTATGGATCAAGCATTATTACAGGAATCTCGGGCGAACTAGAAGGGACATCGTTCGAGCTTTAGTTAAGCGACTCATAAGAGGATCAATGTGCCTTGCCTTCTCCCTCCGTATGGATGCAAAGATGGACATATTAGCAGCTTAACGTATCTCACGGCTATGTTGGCTCATACTACCACCTCCAATAATCCCTTTGGTTGAGGTATCGAATGGCGAACCCCGACCAAAGGGAGTGCATTCCTTCTCATTCGATTTCAAGTAGATACACTACGTCTTTAACTGATTGTATTAGAAGCTGCCCTATCAAGAATCACCCTATAGAAGCATCTCAACCACCTAACTCGAATAATCATATAAAAATAGAAAACATAGTCCATATATAAGAAGAGGCGTCTATTCCTCCATTCTCTCGCTAAGGCATTGGTTGAAAAGTGCATTTCAGATCGATAAGCTCAGAGTTGGGTTGTTTCTTGTATCTGATGGAGCATGAAGTTGGTTCAGCCCTCAAGTGGTGCAATAGCGGCTTTCGTACCAACAATCTTTTTCTTTCGTTTCAAACAACGATGCATTCTAATACAAATAAGAATTGTAGTTGCCTAAATTATGAAACCTGAAACAAGAGGGCGTATGGGTTCATAGCTCTATCTTGATTCCATCGAGGAGTCGAGCCCCGAAGCTAAGCCACTAACAGTAGGAGAGCGCTCTCCACAGCCAGTTGGCATTCTTTGTTCCCTTCTCGAGCTATCTCATCCAATATCAACAACCGACACTGGTCGAACAGCCAAACAAGTTCTATTCCTTTCCTTTGACACGTCTTCGTGCACTTTACTTGTTTGACAAAGCAGACCCCATTGGTAGGTAGATAATGCACCATGGTCCCGAGATCCGGTAGCTCAGTATCATTCACGGCAGTCAAGATATCCCATCATGTACAAGTCATTTTTGACAAACTCTCTCCTTCCAACGCTAGGCGGGAAGTTTCATCAAATGATGACCAAGTCAATAGCTATGCAACTCCCAAACAATCCTATGAGCGATGCAAGATATGAGAGGGGTTCTAGCCCTTTCCATGCACATTTGCAAGAATTCCCACACACAATGGGAGCCGTTTCAACCATTTCTGCTCTACGTTGAAAACTAGAGGGCATAAGCTACCAAACCCCTGGCTAAGAATCTCTCTCATACCGAGCAATCATTCTGTCTTCTTGAGAAGAAAGAATGCATGAATCCTCGCTTTGAGCCTCTTGTGTATCCTTCACCTATGAGTGCACCTAACAAGGTTTTCCAGACCTAATAAACGTGCATTGCAAATATACCAACATATTCCTTACTATTCCCCTTCTGTTTTAGCTATGTGACTTCCTTTGACAGAAGTTAGGTAACGTTATATGTGATTCTTTTTAGCTGAAGACAAGGGCCCCTCCTAGAAGGTATTTTGGAGTTGGTGGGAGCGCTTTGGAGCGAGAAGTGATAGCTATGGCTTAGCAAGCATCTCCCTGAATATGCTCGGTCTATTGTATTGGCTCCTCGCTCCTGTGCATCCGTTTCCTCGCTACCTGTGTTTCCTTACTGCGAAAGCCCTTGCACATGTTTGCACAAGCTGTTTTTGAGTTTGGTTCTATTATTCTTGAGTAGGATGCAGATCATCGACCTTCAAATGCGGATTTGAATACAACGATTTCATTTAAGCTGGCTCTGATCTTATCAACACAACCTCCAGGTATCTATCTACCAGGAAACCTATTCTTGGGGACCAACCCGACCGATGGACCATTTTCTTAAAAATTTCTACGATGTTTGCCGAGTCACACTAAGAACAAGTCAAAATGTAGGATGAGGCTGATCCCCAGAACTTAACAATCATAAACTGTTCGCACAAGCGCTGGTATCTTTATGTGTCCTGTGAGAAAGAGAAATAAGTGGATGGTCGAGGCAAGTAATAAAACATGCTGGGAAAACTGGAACTGACGGATGCAGAAAAGAAGTCGTGATGGATGATCTTGACGATGACAATGGCACATCACCAGCCTTGCCTTAGTTCTCTTCTCGTTCAATGTTGTATTTCAGCGCTGATGGAAGCATGCCAAGGTGAAGTTGACGATCTCTTTAGACTTTCTCCTTCTCTTCATCTTGTCCTATGAGCTCATGCAGTGAGTGCCGTAGGATGATTTAGTTCTGAGCGAGGGCTTGACCCGGGGCATATTCTTCTGCATCCATTTAGCCGCTAATTAGCATGCGGTCAATTAGTTTTATAACTGCCAGGATTAGTTCACGTGAGCATCTCCATACACGCACATGCTTCTATACCATAAATCCACTGTCCACCTACATTAATATTACCTCATCATTGTTACAAGAGTCAGAAATGTCTAGCTGTGGTTTTGTAGGCACTAGAGCAGTGCAGCAACAGAATAGATGTTTAGTATAATTTTGAGATGGTATTTCTATAGATAGTATAGTATATTATATTATCACCAATCAAGAAAAAAGGAAGAATCTCAAGACGAGTGGGTGTTCGCTTCTGGAAAAGAAGCAGGCTCGGGCTATCCATCCGACCGGACAAGGAACATATTAAAGAAGAACAGAAGAGGAAGTGGATTGTGGAGATTACGCTTCTTTCTATATCTACGCACTTCTTTTTTTTATCTACGTAGGTGCAAACCTTGGTCAATCTCTAGATCATGGGGCTAGTAAATCTAATGAATGGTTACGTGATCTAAAGCTACAAGCCCTTGCATCTTCCTTTTTTCTCATTGCTGGATGAAGACAGGCGATCCTCTGTTGGCGTACGCAAGCTGTTCGATGGAAGTCGTGCTTGGGAAGGGAATGACATCGGTGAAACTGGTATCATTTATTGGTCTTTAGGACAAAGCCATCTGTCTCTTTACTTTGTTTCTTGCTCAGTCACAGTTGTGGCTTTAAATTACTACATACGATGTTTTTCTTTCTTTTGGCTATGCTGTGATGAACAATCACTCATTCCAATAATGAGGTCAACTAAAATACCTTCTGGTGCAAACGGATAGTTATCCAGACCATCAAATATTGTAGATAGTAAGCCGGTGGATACTGATTCAGGAAATAGCGATATAAAGAATACATATGATCTAAATAGCGATCCAGATAGTGAGCTCACCCTATGCCCAATATTCCTAATAGTAAGCTTATAGGCAGAAAGAAGAGGATTGAGTAGGCCGGTATTGAATTTGCAAATAGGTTGCCTTCAGTAATCCGAGTAGGCAAGTAGGGTGTCAGTGATTATGCTAGAAGGGACAAGTGGAGATGCTAGTGTTGAATCTCTTCCTATGCTGAGTTTTCATATAGCTTCTGCGGCAAACACCTTCCATGGTCGATCAGGCGTAATCTCCATAACCTACAGTTGTCACGTCTGAGAGGTAGAAGCTATCTATCCAATCCAATCCTTCTCCAAAATGCACCATCACCGATCCAATTACTACAGAGCCAGCAACCTCCCCTAAAGCCAATGCCACTCTCATCCTTTTTCCAATTCAGATTTGGTAGCATGTTGAAGCTGTGGAATGGTGTTTGTTGGTGAGTCAATTTTATAGAGATGAAGCAGTGTTACTTTCTAGTTTTTCACTTCGTTCGTTACTTTCCAGCTTCAGGAGCTTTACTTTAGTAGGTAGTAGGAAGGCGAGTGATGGGTAATCTCGGTCGGTAAAGAAAGGTACTAGGGATTGACCTAAAGTTACGACGTTGGAGAAGTTCATAGGTTCACACGTTGAAAGAAGAATGTCGGATTGAGATGAGAAAGCAAGTGCAAGGCATTCAATAAGGTAACCTAGGGTTGGCAAAGAAGAAGGATAGAGAAGAAATAGAAAGAATTGAATACAAAACAACTCCGTTGATTGAATGTCAAAGCCTTCGGCCCTTCTTCTTTGTCAACTTGAAAGCTCTTTCTTAAACCGATTGTTTTTCCTCCATATCTCTTAAAGTTTGCAGTAATCATTTGTTTTTCATTCCAATTCATGTCCTGAAGCTTTGCAAGGATCGAATGTTTTTCTTTTCAGATTGAGCAATCTCCAATCACCTTAACCAAAGTAGGATAGGCCAGTGGTTAGAGAGAGTCAGGGAGTTATTGGTAAGGGCACATACTTCTAGGGGAAGGGTTAAGCCAGAGGCAGAGGCAACATGTCTAATTCCTGAAAAAACTAATAATACCTTGCTCGAGAAAGGATAAGACATCGCTATCGCTTCGACAGCTTCTCCGGAGGAAAAGACGCCGACCATAAGATGTGCCTAGAGATAACAATCATTTCATAATCTCGTATAAGTGATCATTCACTCGGTGAAGACCCAAGACAAGGTACAACTGTTGGGAAGTCCCTCTTTTGAGCTATGCCCTTAATTGGGTAGAGCGAGGGATAGTTTCTTTCTATAGGGATAGGAACGTTTTCTTCTCTCTCTTCTGCCTTATGACTAACCCAGACTTTCGAATATCAAAAAACAACCTCGAATGGACATATTTCCTCCAAGGGAAGGGAGAAAGCTCGGGACTTGTAATTGGGTAGACTAAACTACGGATTTTCCCCTTGGGATGGGACTTGGACATGCCTCAAAACACAGCTTACCGCACAGAGACATAAGCTAGAACGGGCACTAACCGTAACCGAAGGAAGAGTTGTTTGTTGGCCTTGTTTCCCCGTCTAGAATGATCTCTCTAAGAAGTTCTCGTTCTACTTTTGGAATTCGCTTATTATGGTTTGTAATGGCTATAGGGGCGTCGTTGGTGACAACAAACTGGGAATGCTTTTGTATAAAAGGGCAGAGCATCATATCCATCTCTTCCATGTTTGTTATTTAGTAAGTGTCGGTCAAGTTAGGCTGGTAAGTAGGGACACTCGTGCATACAAAGTGAGTCGCTTCTTCTCACAACTGAATTTAGGTCTAGATAAGAGTTCATCGGCTGCATCTTTCAATGGCTAGTCAATTTAGAATAGTTCAATACCGTGGTCAAAGTCATTTCCACGGGGTGATCTGATCTGCCTCTTGCCTCTTCTACAAGGCTAATACCGGCTTCCTTTCCTGAACAGATAAAGCGGGATGCGTGTTAGTTGGCGGTTGCCATTCTCCTCTAGGAATGATTTATTCCGATCACTATGATTGTTGGACACTGATCATTACAAGCGGACGATGCAAGTGTTGGTTTCATTTCAAAGATGAGAGTCTCGCATACTTACTAAATAGGGCTAGCTAATAAAGAGTTTTCAATTTGACTTATTAAATAGGGCATATGCGGAATCATTGAATTCCTTGTAAAGCTTTGACCATGATCGGTGCTTATAAGACCTTGACCTATTGTCTTTTCGACTAGCGCTACCTTGCCCAGATCTCTGATTAGAAAATGGGTAAATCGTCCACCTGGTGGTAATAGTACGTGCCGCATTGAGCTCTTTTCAAAGAGCGGAGTACCCACCCACGGATCAACCTTCCTGTCATACTTAGTACAGACAGAGCGAGGAAACGTATGCTGCGAGAAATGAACCTAGAACGGGCACTATCCGGGCGGCCTGATCCGTCGATAGCTCCTTTGAAATGTGCCATAGGAGAATTTTGCTTGGAGTTGATCCACTCTCTTCACAACAGGCATTCAAGAACTATTTTGAATAGAAAAAGACGAAAGCGAGCCAAACCATGTAAATCATGGGCCTAACAAAAGAAGGGAACATCACTTCTGAAGTACAATACACATACATTTGCATCGTTGTTAAATAGGAACTCAAAAATGGCACTATTGCATTGGAATTATGGAATTTTAATGGATTGAGTACATCAACATGAAGAAATTAACGTAATAAGCGATATTCTAAAAAGATTCGGTCATGCCAGAAACCACCTCTTGGAAAGCAGATCGAAAGTCAATCGTTTCAAAAGATGATGACTTACGTGTCTTGTGCTCCTACGTTCTTGTCCGTCCCCCTGCTAGTTGGTGGATGAAGAATAGGAGAGAGCTTGAGTAGAAGATAACCCGCGAGAAGGATGTGGTTTAGCGCTTTCTCATACAAAAGGCTCTGGCGTCACTACCGAAGATAAGGCTCGATCCCAGCTTTTCATTGCTCTGTCGGGCCACCTGGGAATGCCCGTGCCCTCTTCGTTGAGCTCTTTCACATGGAGAAAACATATCATAGGTTGCTCATGCTGAGCGTGAATTTCTCCCCTCTTTCTTTCAGCCTGACCCAATTTCCCAGAGTTTGTTTTTCCATTCAAGGGATTGTAGGAGAAATAGTGATAGTTAGCATTTTCGGTTCTCCCCAGTGCAGTCGGGGTTTCGACAAGGAATACCATTTAGGTAAAGCATTACGCTGCGTATCTTTTGCGAAAGAAAAGAATTTCGCCCAAGTGAAATCTAGCAAAATGTGAGGTTGTAGATCTACTAAACCGACCCCATTCATTATCGTAGGAACTTTGGTGGATCCAATACCAGACAGACCCTCTTGTTTGTTCAATCGTAGTCTCACTACATCGAAATAGTAAATAAGGTGTAACTTCACTCAGTTCGAGGGATGGATGGCGCTTTCTTGTGTGTATCGACATGTCACATTGCTTGGTATCTCCTCGCTTTCAAGTCTGGATGAGGGGAGGGGGAAGCTAAGCCACGAGTAACCCTCGAAAGGCATTTAGGCAGAGTGGGTCATCAAGAGGAGAGTGGTAGACACGTTAGGGTCATTTTCTTCCTCGCACGTTCGTAAGTAACCTCCTAGTTTTGCAAGTTCGAATCAAAATAATAATGTGGTAGCAGAGAGAGCGCATGCAGAAGAGCATGCTAGGCCTGGTCGTAAGATGCCAGTGAAACGTTAGTGAACGGCTCCCTTATTCATTGGTGATCACGCCCCTGTGACTGGCGGAATGGACTAGTGAAACGCGTCCATACTTAGTTCTCGCTATCGCTTGGATTGCTAAATCTGTGCCGCCCACCTGGGCCAGGACACCTCCTCTCAGAGCCGGTTCTTCTCCTTTGATGCCCCTCTATGACCTAAGAGTTGTCTTCCTTTCCCCTACCCCCATGTGAAAACAACCGAGCTCTGCTTGAAGATCCAATAGATGGAGCATCCGGCCATTGATAGTGAAATCTTTAGATACAGAGAAGAATCAATCCGTGCCTTTTCCGTTGGTACTCCTTCATGTCCCCTGCACCCCTATCTGAAAAGATCCAGTCTGCTCTCGCTGCTCAGTCAACCCACCAGTGCAATCCGTTTTCACGCTGCTTAAGAAAAATTAAATCATTTCATAACTCGGAAAGTGAAATCGCACGTTAGTCTATCGGTCCAGGCACACCGACCACTATCGAGGGCCTTCCTTGTGAATGTCGTTGGACCCTTCAATATCTTGTCTAGCACGGTTCTTGTCAAAGAAAAAAAGAAGTGCCTCGCCCATGAAGAAAAGAGATACGCGCAGTTGAGGACAATCTGTTCATCGTGCAAGCTTCATTCCTGGTCGAACTGAAACATCTTTCTAGCCAGAGGAAAATAAAGTCTCATGTTGCTCCTCAGAAAATGCGTATAGTAGTCTTCGTCGATGGGACCTCCAGTGTATGAAACTAGCATTTTGTCATGGAAGTTCGATTAACTAACGATATTGTTTTTTATTGGAAAAACCAACGCCGACATCAAGATCAGTCTCCTTTCTCGTTTAGGGAGCAGAGCTAAAAAAGATGGAGTTACCGTACGAAATGAACAACCAATTAGCATTAGTAGCACAACAAGTGGGGGGCCCCCATTCTAGGGTATGTGATTTTAGCCAGCATTGGTTGGATCCTCGAAAGGTTTTCGAACTTCTACCTAATCAGCCAATGCCCGACTGGATTGTCAGAACTTCTGATTACGGGATTGAAGCCCCCAACTGGGTTACCAACCCCGGGGTTCCACTTCCCGAGCCGTTTGATAATAGAAAGTCCTTGGTGAACTCAATCACAAATATCATAGACTTGTATTTTCGAGACTTACAATTGCGTTTGAGGGCTATACTGTAACCGATTTTACCGATCAGTTTCTAGGGTATGACCATTGCCACAGTCTACTGAACACTTTCCTGGATTTATTTTGGGGGGGCTGCCAGCTTCACTTCGGATGCATGCATTATGCCTGTTTTCGCGGCAATATGGGCTGCCGAGCCTTCTATCCCTATTGATATAAGAGATCAAATCACTCTAATTATACAAGTGTACCTCGAGATGGCGGTGGCCCAAACACACTCGACCAATTTTCGCTTCACCCCTACATTCCTCTTCATATGGGCAACTTTTTTATTTCATTCACAAATCTATCCTTGTCTATGTTGTTGAATCTCGTTTTGGTCCTCGTTGGGTTTTTTGTTGTTACGAAGAAGGGAGGTGGAAAGTCAGTGCCAAATGCATTGCAATCCTTGCTAGATCTACTTTATGATTTCGTGTTGAACCTGGTAAACGAACAAATAGATGGTCTTTCCGGAAATGTGAAACAAAAGTTTTCCCTCGTATCTCGGTCACTTTTAGTTTTTCGTTATTTCGTAATCCCTAGGGTATGATACCCTTTAGCTTCACAGTGACAAGTCATTTTCTCATTACTTTGGCTCTTTCGTTTTCCATTTTTATAGGCATTACGATCGTTGGATTTCAAAGACATGGGCTTCATTTTTTAGCTTCTTATTACCTGCGGGAGTCCCACTTGCGTTAGCACCTTTCTTAGTACTCCTTGAGCTAATATCTTATTGTTTTCGTGCATTAATCTTAGGAATATGTTTATTTGCTAATATGATGGCCGGTCATAGTTTAGTCAATATTTTAAGTGGGTTTGCTTGGACTATGCTATTTCTGAATAATATTTTCTATTTCATAGGAGATCTTGGTCCCTTATTTATAATTCTAGCATTAACCGGTCTTGAATTAGGTGTAGCTATATCACAAGCTCATGTTTCTACGATCTCAATTTTCATTTACTTGAATGATGCTATAAATCTCCATTAAAATGAGTCATTTCGTAATTGAATAAAAAGAGGATCCGTAGATTCTAGGGGGGCTTCTCGTGGTCTTTTCTTTGTTCATTTTGACTGATTGCAAAGAGTGTACAGGATTCTCTTTGCAATCAATGAAATGGTCCCGGAGAAAGGAATCAGTGTCTTCAGTCCGGTGGATTCCTCAAATGCTTTTTTCCTTTGAATTACTCATTTTTTTGAATTTCACACCGGAAACTTTTCTAGGATAAGTTTGAATCTGTTCCGTTCAGATATTGATCGGTCTTTGTTTGACATGGTTTACGCGTTACTGGTTCCCGGAAGAGTTAATTTCTCCATTAGCTCCTTTATTACCCTACCTTTGGACTTGTATTTTGTTTGTCCACAATCAACGGAGGCCCCCACAACATATGTTGAAACGACTTCAATAACATGCTCTTACTTCGTCTTTCCCTTAATAAGTCATCAAATTTGGTGCTTTTCGATCCCAAGTTGCTATGGGGAACAAAGGCTGAAATACAATAGAATCATCCATTTAAGTGGTTCTCGCTTCTCCTTGTTCCTGCTCCTAACTCCTCCCCGGGTAGTTCCCAATGTTTGGCACTTTCCATACTTTGTGGGTGCAACATCAACAAATTCGCTCATGATCAAGTTACAACCTAAGATCTATGACTATATTATGTTAACAGTTCGTATTTTGTTCATTCCATCGATATGCTCCCAGGTACCTGTAATTCTGATCTGTTTGCCAGAACCAAGGGTTCTTTCTGTGGAAACCTTCAAGAGCAATCGTTGTTTTTTGATGGTTTTTCCGCTTTTCACCTGCTCTTTCCACACCCCCGGATATCTGGTTCCAAACCATCGCCCCTTTCATTATATATTCAATAATCGAGTTTGCTATCTTTGTGGCATTGATTGTACAAGTTCGTGAAGAGGGCTGGACGATTAGAATGAGGGAAAGCGTCAAGAAAAAAGAGGTGTAGACCCGGAAAGTCACTATCAATGAGGGAAAGAGATTGTTCCATATAAAGGAATAAGAGGATTCCAGACTATAGTGTGTAGCATCAACATCATATTACCAAGGCCTCCCAAGAAGAATATGGCTGGCATCCATATCAACAACATCGCACAACACCTTTGAGCGATAGTTTTACCCAATGAAAGAGGCACATGGCATTGCATGGTAATCCTCATGCTTACTCCCTTCTTGATCCAGCCAATACTATAAGGATTTGGGTGAGGATGTGTCTCAAGCTTCAAATGCTCCACAAGCTTTTGAGAAACCAAATTATCACAGCTGCAGTTGTCGACCACCAATTTGCATACCTTGCCATTAACAGTGCACTTGATCTCAAAGATTTTCTTTCTTTGTGTATCTCCAGGCTGTATTGGAGAGCGCAGGAGCCGCTGAATTACACACACAACCTCTTCGCCTTCTTCTTCGCAGAATTCTTGTTCATGAGTCATTCATATTCTTCTCTTCCAATGCTTCCTCACTGCTTGATTCTTGGTGAAAGGTGTTAACAAACTTGATCTTTGGACAGCTGCTGGATATATGTCCTTCTTCACCACACTTGTAACACTTGATTTCTACTCACTCTCAACATCTCCATTCTTCAGATCCCCACACTTGTGTTTTGCAATCAAATAGGGTTATGACTTTTCTTTCGTGAGGAGTGCAAGGCATGTATGGATCTATATCAGATTCAATATCACATGTTGTTCCAAAGAGTTTGCATTCATCTAATACCTTTTTAGGATCAGTATCCAAATCATCATATGAATCAGGAATTGGTAGAATCACTTCAGTACCCAACAGGTAAAATGGATTTCGAGGATATAGTTTACGAAACTTAGCATCAAACTCATCAATTAAGAATATATGGAATAGTACTTGTGTTAGTTCACCTATAACTGGAATATGATTCAAATACTGCCCATTTTCATTTGTATTTAAAATATGCCTAATTGGTAGGTGAACAAAGCTATCAATCAGTCTTTTTTCAATATCAATTTGATAGCGAGGTCCTGACCCGATATGAGGATGTTCTTTATACGAGATGGGATATCAATGTCCTTCTAGCTTCAACAAGCAATGATTCATATCTGGTTGAGAGAGATGAGATTCGCAACATCTTAAATCATGTGAATCTAAGTGGACTTATTCATCTCTTAGAGCGTGATGGCGGGTGCCTGGGGGTTAACTGTGACAAGTCAGAGTTATTCCTTGATGCAGATGATTACGTTAATGTCATTCAAGCATACGAGGGTGAGATTGACGATGATAGAGATTAGAGATTGATTTCTGATTTCTATAAAGGGATAGAACGGATGTCTTGATTATTGATTGAGTAATCTATTCATAATAATAATGAGTATCCCTCATCTAGGGAAACCTTAACGTTCTGCACATGGAAAAATCAAAGGCGATATAAGGTTCATCGATAGAGAAGATGGTTGTTCTACACAGTGAGGATATGGGGACGGTGCATTTAACAAGAGAATGGGTCACACCTGTTTTGCTTAACTGACATGTTCCTTCTATATTGGTCAGATCAACACGAAACGATAGATACTATGTTCTTCCAAACTCGGAGGAAGATGTTGGAAAATCAAGCTTGAAATCGCCGACCCCACATTTTATGATTTCTCATATCCTTCTTGTACAATCAGCCACAGGCCTCCCCTCATACGATCTGCGGCCCATTGGGATTCTACTTGGATCTCTTTTCCTTCAGCTTATCTTTGTCAATGAGTCAACATTTCCCAACTCAGGTACTACACTAGTTAAGGATGTGTTGCCTTACGTTAAAGCTGCTTATAACTCTCCATATTCTTTTTTCCTTAGCCTCAATTAACATAACAGCATTTCATATTTTATATGTCTCGCTTCGCATCCGCTTTTCGCACTATTTTTAGCATACCGCTCCTAAGGTTTGCTGATGAATAGCATATTGGGGTGGGGGATGAACATTTCACTATTGGTGGACATGAATCGGTACCGATGGGAGGAGGTGGTTTACGAAAGTGAGACAGACTTTGTGGACACATAAACAAGTAGGACTACGATGACCCAGTAGATTCCCCAAGGCAGGCGTCCAACTACTACGTCAGTACTTTCGTTAGCATTACAACACACGTAGCAATGGTTCTATGCAAAATTGGTTCACATCATAAGAGGACCATCACATCTGTGCATTCCTTCCATTCTTTGGTTGGTTTTCCAGGCGCCTTTGTCGACATGCATATTGGCTTCTCGGAAATTCATTCTTCTAAACATGAGGTCTAGAGCCTCCTCTAGGGGGCATCATCACGATCCTGCTCTTTATCCTTTCTTCTTATCCTCATCTTCCAAATTGTCAAGTGAGCAAGACTACATAATAAGAGAATGCGGGAATGGATATGAGACTGATGGCTGACCGGCCTACACCCACCCACCAAACCCTTAGCCCTAGCTTCAATTAGAGCAACATACGAAGCATCTAATAGCAATTCTGAGAATCAGTTTGGAATGAATGCTATAATTTTTCTTCCCCACTCATCTTATTAAGCCTTTTTATTAGCCCGCTTAGCTTCCGTGCCCAGATAGACTTTGACTATACCCTAAAAGGGAGATAGATGATTTGTTATCAAGTGAGAAGAAAGGCAGGTCCAGAATGCCATTGATAGGCCTAAGTACCTCACCTAGAGTCATCTTCGGATTCGTCGGATGAAAATCGGTAACCTAACCTACAGGAGTCGAAAATGAAGTAGGTCCAGGTATGATCAAGCCCTGTCGTGAGCCGGTGATTGAACCGTGGTTGAGGCTGCCGATGCCTCTCACATTAGCGAAAATACCTCCAGGCCGCTAAAAATAAGGCTAGGCTTGCGATCTCTCCTTCCCTAATGAGAAAAGAAAACTAGAACTTGACTATAAGCTGGGAACTCTTTCTGACTAAAGAAAAAAAGGAAGCTAGAATTTCGATCCAAGCCCTAGCTCACACCCGGAAACCGATAGTACAAGGGTAAGTGGAGGGGACCCTGAGACCTATGGGATGAGATTCTAAGGATGACTGAGAAGGCAAGACGGATATCAAAGGATTATATTCGGTCAGGGCCACGCTTCAAGACGAATGGTATCGATGCCTTGCTCTCAGGCGGGATTGAACACGAAAAAGGTGCATCGAGGCGTGAATAAGGAAGAAGTCACCTTTGTCGGTTTTCCAATTGAGGACCAACTGTGCTCCGAAAGTGAGAGAAGAGATCTGACTCACCGACATCCACATCAAGAGAAACAGACGAAGCAGCTCAAGCAGAGCTAGAAACGGAAGCCGAAGCTGCATCTTCTTCCTTTTTCCATACAGAGAAAGGTGCCTTCGCTTATAAGGCCTTTATTTTATTTTATTTGTTCAGGATTCCTTAGAAGAAATTGGAAGAAAACCGTAGCGAAATGGTTGAACCTTAGCAAAGTATTTTTTGGTTCATTACAACCCGATCCTATTCAGAATCGGAGAATAGGAACAATAGGAATGAAGTAGCTCGCCTAAAGAGGAACTACAATGATTCTTTACTACGATCAAGAAAGAGCCTTCTCAATAGAGTTGCTTACTATGAAAAGAAAGAGGTACCAGTAATTAGATGGATCACTATACCTTAATCTCAGTCACTGATTCAAGAACGAATACTGATACAGTCGTTCCCTTGCCGGTCTACTGCTTGATGGCTTTACATCGCTAAAGAATCTGTAATGGAAAGTCAAGAACTCTAAATCAAGAAAAGTACCAAATCGATTGGAAATGTACGCTCCTGTGGGAGTCGAACCCACCGCATAGGAGCCTTGTTCTACCGAGAGATGAACTAAGGAGCGGCAACCCCTACATCAGTTCTTTGTACCGTCCACAAAAGGGCACGAGAGAAAAAACAAAACCAATAAAAGATCAGACGAGACAGAATTAGTAACGTGAACGTCTTTTCGTCTTCTTGCATGAGTTTCACATAAAAAAACCTGGCTTTCCAAAAAAAAAATAAGTATTGATTGAGACAGGCTTTCCCTTTTCTGATGGCTATCCCTAGTCTATTACTTACTGAATTTCTTGTCGACTGGCTGAAAACTAGAAAGGCTTACCACTGGATCGAAGGCAGAAGAACTTTTAGGATTGGCTAGAGGGGAACTATGAACTACTCCCCCAATCCCATTGGTTGCACGGGAACCCGATGTTATTAGAAAGTCTTCATTCATTCTGAATCTTTTAGAATATCGCTCATTACAGTACGGGTATCTTTTTCATTGCATTGACTATATATGTTTTTTTCCATATGAGCTATTCCCTTTGCTTGAAATCTGTATTTCAAACTCCAGCTTTCACTCAAGCCATTCTTTGTCTGTCGACCCTCACTCTTCCTCTTGCTTCCTTAGTCTCGAGCATAAAGAAGGCAGCAAAAAACAGGTGAGAAAGGTATACTTTTCACAGCCGACAAGCGGAGCATTTAAGCCCTAAATAACTAACTTCCTGGCGGACTTACTCACTCGATCACCGGCTTTCAAAGGTTTTCCCTTGAAGGGAAAGCATTAAAGGAATCCCCTCACTAAGCTGGAAACGGGGGAGTGTGGTTTGAGGAGAAGTCCTGGTGGGTTTGGCTTCTTTCTATTCTTCAACACCAGGAGGGAGAGGTTAACATGAATCGTGATACTATGCAAGAACCTGTGGGTGGTTTGCCAGTAGATAGCCAAGATGAGACAGTAGATGCATTTCAACCAATGGAGTGGCCGCCTACAAGGATCGCCGGTTATAGGGTCACAGGGACTGCGTTCCCTGGTACCAAAAGGATGTTCTAGGTGATATTCTTGGAACCTATTATTTGGGAGCGGCTTTGTGATAATGGAACCAACTAGCAAAAAGCATTAAAGCTGCAAAAATAAATGCACCAATTGCAGTACAATAGAGTTATAATTCACTAGTTATTCCAGATGCTCGCCAAAGCTGCAAAAATCAAGAGGTTATTTGGATTCCTCGGAAACCCCTCCCTACTTCACCATTCAATATTTCTTGCCCTACTATAGGACAAACTACCTGAGCACTGGGTCCAATATAAGTAGGATCACTTAGCCATGCTTCATAATTGGAAAAGGGGGCACCATGAAATTACATGCCACTCAAGCAAAGAAAGATAATGGAGTGTTGCCCGAAATGAGCACTAAAGACTTTTCGAGAGATCTCCTCCAAATCCAAGTGGTAGTAGCAGGGCCCTTAGCTAGTGTTCTTGAGAAATGGCCGGGTCTGGCCCATTTTTCAAAAGTTGTTTTTGCAGGATCCCTATCCGCAACAATTTTTACTTCTGGTTCTGGCGAACGGTCCTCCTCTTTTCGGACAAGACATACAAAGAGACCTGCCAACTGTCTTTTTAGTGAATCTTTGAAAGATCGATTTTGAAAGATAGATATTATGATTAGTTCTTTTCTTTACTATCATTCTTCTATTTTTTTGAGTTATTCACTGGAGCAATTATATATTGAAGTCCATCTGAGGCAAGTGTTCGAATCTATTATGACATAAAGATTAGGTGCCTAACTGACATTGTTTGTCTTGAAAAACAAATATTTCGCGACGTAAGACAAAAATATTTTTGAAATTTAAGAAACTGGTGTATTTTTTTTTGAAGGTATAAGCTCCTATATACATCTACTTTCCTTGAGCATAATATAGGGTTTTTTATTTTATTCTAAATTCCAAGATAACTCATTATAATTATTAATCAGACAGTCTTGATATATTAGCAATATTTAGATTGCTACTCTTTTTTCCTTTTATTCACTTTATTACGTCTATTCTAGACCTTATCCCTATGGTTTATCCTTAAGAAAAAATATCATATAAAATAGAAGGTATAATAAAGGGATATAATGAAATTCTTGATTCGATCTTACGAACTAATTTATTTGATTAATGGATCAACAACCAAACCACCGATTTTATGAAAAAGAAGGATACCTATTTTGTTTCGCAGGCTGGCACTATCTGATGAAACATCTTGCAGTGCCATTGTTAGTTCACCTCCGACCGCGTCATCTTCGGGAAAGGGGAGGTAGCGAAGGCCACGGATCTACTTTGTTCAGCAGAGATTTTTGTATTGGCCCCTGAGCGAAGGCAGTGATACTGGCTATCTTTCATTCTTTCCTAACGACTCGACTTAAAAAGAAGTCCATGTGAGCAAAGAGCAGCTTCTGGAATTCAGCGGTGCATCGATTATGAGCAACCAGAAAAAACAGAGCGTTATACAGGGGAAAATATTTAAAGCTAAACCTAAAAAGGTCCAAGCCGGGTAAAACTCGACTCGGATCTAGGTGGCCGAATATTCGAAGCTAAATCTAAAAATATCCAAGCCGAGTAAAACTCGACTCAGATCTAGGTGGCTGAATATTCGAAGTTAAAACTTAAAAAGATCCAAATAAAGTAAAACTTACCTCAGATCTAGGTGGCCGAATATTCGAAGCTAAATCTAAAAAGATCCAAGCCGAGTAAAACTCGACTCGGATCTAGGTGGCTGAATATTCGAAGTTAAAACTTTAAAATATCTGAATCCAGTAAAACATAACTCGGATCTAGGTGGCTGGATATTCGAAACTAAAACTAAGAAGGAAAGATGCCTAAACATTACAGATAGTCTATTATACGCGCAAATGACTATGTTTTAAGAAGTGGAAGCTTTCGACCGAATGACAAGTCATTCAGTCGCAAGCTCGGGGACTAGTGGCCATACAATATATGATGTAGCAACTATAGATCGAAGCAGTTACCTCGTTCATCTTATCACTTTTAAGAACAACTTTAGTGGCCAAATGCAAGTGGCTGCTGATGTCGGAATGCTGGAAAGGTTGATTACTTGGATTACCCTCGATCTGATCGGCGGCATTCCAGTTGTTGGCCCATTTCTACCAAGGACCTGAGGCTTCCTCCGCTCTCCATGCGTGTTAGAACCTTGCCCTTAGCCTCTCGTGCTTGTTGGTCAGCTACCCCGGCCGCCGGGCTCTTATGAAGCACAAGTTGTGTGCCGGCGGCAGGGGCAGACCCAGATTTAGTGACAGAGGCTCCCTTATGAAGCACGTCAACTATACTCGGTTGAGAAAAATCGGGTTTAACTTTCTGAGCTGGCTTGGGCTTGGCAGCACCGTCCTTCTTGGTCTTTGCGGGAACCTCTGCGGCATACAATGACTTGGCATGATGAACCGAGATCAGGGCAACAACCTCCGGAACGGAAGTAGCAGCAGCTTCAGCAGGAGCCAAAGTAGCAGGAACCTCGGCAGGGGTAGGTTCGACGGGGATGGACTTTGAAACCTCGGTGGAAGTCACCAGATCAATTGGCTCATACAGCATAACAACATCAGCACCATCACTAGGGGCAACCTCGACCTCCTCTCGTCGAGATTGACTATTAGGCATCATGGGAGGAGGATCGTTGCAAGCAGGGCTTGAAACATGAACGTCCCCTTGGGATGGTGGAGAGGATGGCCGAATAGCCTATGAGGTCATATTCGGACCACTCGGCTTAGCAGAGAGAGGGGCACTGCCAAAATAAAAAGAGAAACCAAATCAAAAACAGAAATAGAGAAACAAGAAATACGATCTAGACCGAATAAGATAACTTACGTAGAAACTCCAGGCATAACTTTTTGCTTCGAAGGCTTCTGGGCGGATTTCTTAATTCGTTTCTTGGGAGCTGCGTCGGAATGATCATTTGAAGTAGCATGTTTCTTTGACGGAGCGGGATCTTCGGTGGCAAGGGGCTCGGCCTCGTGCACCTGAACAGCCGGGTTAGCTGGAGAAAAATGAGCCGGGTATGCGTAAGAGATTGGCACCACAGCAACTACCTCGAGAACTTGGATGTTGCCCGAGTCACCTTCGTCGGCGCGGATGGAAGCTTTTCCTCGGGTATGGGTGGGATCATATTCGGACTTGGGGATAAACTCCTCCGAATCTGGTTCCCCGTTATCCAGAGTCTCACGGTCCCTGCTCCAAGGAAGAGCAAGCACCTCGGCATCCTCCAAAGCTTGTTCGTCAAATTTGTACAAAAGGGGGAAACATAAACAAACTAAGAAATCGATGAGGCAAAAGACAATAACTTGGATAGAAAGGCTTGGATCTGAGTTACCTGAGGAGGGGGATTATCACGGGAAAAGGATTCATGCCCCACGCCCAATACTCGGCCATATCAGTCTTGAAGATGGACCGAACACGATTCTGAAACTGGTCATCCTCAAGTTCTGCCGTAGAAACCCGGTTGGGGTCGAGAGGACTGCTCATGTAGCAAAGCTTGTGAGACCGCTGCTGGAAGGGCATATTCGGCTTCTAATAAAAGTGGCCATCAAGTCTTCGCCATGAAGTCCCGCCCGAATTAACTCTTTGAGTCGGAGCTCGAATGCTTCGGCAAGAGCATCAGTCTTCTTCAGATTATAGTTCCAGTTCTGCTTAGAAGGAGTACCGTCTTAGAAGGTAGGAAGCCGAATCTTGACCTCCTTGTCGGTATTCTTCATATAGAAGAACGATCTATGCCATTTCTTGCAGGATTCTAGACCTGTGACTCGGGGAAACAAAGACTATTTTAGGGGCTGATGGAGGCAGCCCCGCATTGGGTCAAATATTTCTCGGAGGGGTGTAGAGATTTACCAGGCACAACGTTGGCTCAGATCTAGAAGAACTTGGACCAAACTACTACAGAAGGCCAAAGGCCGAAGTATCCTTGAGAGGCCGAAATGAAAGCCGATAGAGAGGCAATGGAGTTAGCCGGCAAGTGATGAAGCTAAAGGCCGAAGAAATCTATAAAACCTTTGGCAAAATCGCTAAAGGGAAGGCCGAATCCTCTAGAAAAGTGTAACATAAAAACTACGTATTCGTCGGCCTCGACTATGGGGATATCCTCCTTACCGGGTAAGCGACACCTAACCTCCACGGTAATACCGCGGAGCTTGCAAAGCCATTCGACTTCCCGGCGGGTGACCGTAGAACCCTGCCAAGAGCCACGCTCCGGGCCTGCAGCGAGATCCTCCTCTCCGACAACGGCGCCGCTATGCGAGCTCGACATAGGCTCGTCGGAGGAGCCAAGGAAGGAAGAATCGCTGGCAGGAGGGAGAGGTCTTGAGGTCCAGGTCCCCATCGCGGCGACGAAAGGTCACGGCGGAGGCATAGGTGAAGGAAGAGCGTGAGAGGCGGCGACGCTGGACCAAAAAACGGCGAAGCGTTTGCGTAAGGGCGATGCGATCAACGAGCAGAGGAAAACGAAGGAGTGGGAAGTGGGGAAGATGAATGAGGGTTTTCCCCGCTCACCCATTTATAACCGCGTACCGCGATCGTTAGTGGGATCGCAGGTGTGCCACAGTTAGCGCGTACACGCATGTACACCGTGCTGGCATCAACGGATTGGGGCCACAGGGAGGTCACATGGCGCATGAGGGGATCTGTCCATCTTTACCGTTGCGGCTATCAAAGGGGCACTGCTTTGATATGACCGCCTGCAGTTATCACTGTGCCCATGTCAGCGAATACTGTAGCTGTACAAAAAATGAGGCAAAAGAGCAATGGTTGAGACACGTAGGATGAAACTTATAAGAGAAGCTAAGGAGATGGTTCGCATAAGAGTAAATGACTCAGGGAAATGAGTCATACCTCGTAACAATACAAAAATTCAAGAAAGATTTAATGGAAGAACAATGCAAATGAGGTGTCGACTACAGGATGAGTCGGCAACATGAGTTTGACAGTCGAATATCTTGAACCTGATGTGATCTTGCCGACTGATATCGCCAAGACGGCACCAGCTTAGGGGACTAATGTCGGGGGGATGACCCCAGATAGGTCCAAGCTAAGGAAAAAGGGGAAAGCCCCCATAGAGTTGGACCGGGTCAAAGAATGATCTGGCCGAGTCATATAGAGGACGGCTGAATAAGGTCCGACTTATTCCGAGTAAGGCGGCTCAAACCTGACTCAGCCGACATATGAGTTATGTCGGTATACATCTATTGCACGTTGTACATGCAGGTTAGGTCTTGGCCGAGTCATCTTCGGGGCAAGGCCGAGTTAGGGGAAGCTTTCCCGACAAGGAGAAGGCGAACCCCAAAGTAAACACTACACACTGGCTCTACTCAGGAATCTGCACAGTGCTAGGCGCTACGGACAAGAGACAGAGCGGCAGAGGAGCAAAAGAAGGTCACGAAGGTGATAGTCCACAAGCCCGAGGCTCACATGTGGTGGACTCTGAGTCTTTGCCATCGATATAAGGGGGATAAGGAAAGAAGCCCGCCAAGTTACTATTTTGGGACAAGCATATTCCACGAATATGTTTGTCCACGTCAGCCCTAGAAGGAACCAGGCTACTCCTTTATAAGGAGGGGAAGGGCTTCCTAAGGGAGGGTGGATTCACTTTTACTTAGCACTTGTAGTATCTCCTTCCTCTCGCTCAAACATCTCGAGGAGCAAGTGTAGCTGTATTGGTGTTGAATAAAGATCAAGTTCTAGTGTTATGTGTAGAAACCACTACATCTTCCCTCCTTGGATCCCACTAGCATCCATTGGCCACCAACTTAAGCCTACCCATGGCATCTATCGTGCCACCACCACGACACTTTCCCTCCGGATGTTTGGGAAGCAAGTGAAAATTTCAAAACCAGGAAAGTTTGAATCTTTTTGCCGCCAAGGACCAAAGTGGTTTCCTTCCTACTAGTATGTACTACTCCTCCTACTCCACAGAAACGTGACTGCCGAACAAACTAGAGAAACAGAGCCACCCTCTCAAAAAAGAAGAAGAAAGAAATAGAGTTGCCCTCTCAAAAAAGAAGAAGAAAGAAATAGAGTCATCGTACCAAGGCACACGTGTGCAGCACCATGATGTGGACAAGGGATAGATCATCCGGCCGGTGCGCGAGGGGAGAGGGGAGGGGAGAGATGCGTGGTAGCAAAGGAGAGAGAAAACACACATTTTTTGCGTGCATAGGTCCTAAAATTTACTATGAGTATAGTGTACACTATAAGGCGGAAAGAGTACCTCATGTCAGGAACCCATCATAACTTTGATCTGACATTGAACCGCCTTCAACTCCTCTTCTCTCTTTGTTGCTGCCTTCTTTCCATGCCTACGTTTTATTTTTTCTGCATGTACAGCGCGTGGACATAGGTGAGCATATGTTTAACCAACTACGTGTAAAATCTCCACTGTTTAGACAGTGTCTAAACGAGATGATTTGTGGGACCCACTAAACTGAAGATGCTAACTTCTGCATAGGATTTATATATCTTGGTCATTGATGAGTGCATATTTTCATCATGTTTTATATTATTATTTTGCATTGTAGTGGTAGGATCTTGGTATTTTACGGCGTTCGCGCGCATCTTTTTTGTTTATTTTCACCAGGATCAGATCAGATGATGGATACGATGGACACAATTCTTGGACTAGTTATATTGGAGTGAAAAGGATCCAAAAACAACATAAATCGCTAAATTGGGAAATATCAATAATACTAAATGAAAACCCGAAGAGATCGGAAGACACAGAAGTTTTAACAACCACATATATGGCGGGAGCAATTCTCCGGCCGTATAGTTCACATTGTATAGTTGGCGCCGACACCGCCTCCTCAAATAGTTTCACCCCATACAATTGGATTGGATAGACGACATACAGAACGACCAGAAATCACCGAAACCTCGCCTCTGGAAGGGATCTGGAGGGGGAACTGATGGTGGCTCTATTGATGTAGAACCCGTTGGGAAACCCCAAGAGGAAGGTATGATAAGCACAGTAGCAAGTTTTCCCTCAGTTGTGAAACCAAGGTTATCAAACCATTAGGAGAAAGAAACAGCTTCTGAAGGTGTTGCTAGCAACGTGGAACCTGCACAACACAACCAAAATACTTTGCCCCAACTTACAGTGAGGTTGTCAAGCTCACTAGTTTTGCTGAAAACAAAGGATTAAACTTATAGTGTGGAAGATAGTAATTGCAGAAGGTAAACAATAGATAGAAGATTGAATATCAGTGGGAAGGAATGGACCGGGGTACATAGTTCACTAGACGTGTTTCTCCATAAGATAAATAACATGTTGGGTGAACAAATTATAGTTGGGCAATTGAAAGATAGAGAATGCATAACAATGCATGTACATGCATGATGATCACTATGAGATTCATTTGGGCATTACAACATAATACATAGACCGTAATCCAATTGCATCTATGACTAATAATCCACCTCCGGGATATCATCCGAACAACCCTCGTGTATTAAGTTGCAAGCAACAGATAATTGCATTAATCAAAGTGTGTAAAGTAAACAATACAATTTCCCCTGGACAAAGGATTGTTGTTTTCTCCCTAGTAGCAACAACACATCTACAACCTTAGAGGTTTCTGTGACTCCCCCAGATTACTAGAGGCATGAACCTACTATCGAGCATAAATACTCCCTCTTGGAGTCACAAGCAACTACTTGGCCAGAGTAACTACTAGCAACAGAGAGCATGCGAGATCACAAATAACATAGACATGATAGAATCAATAATCAATCTTTACGTAGTACTCAATATCCATCGAATCCCAACAAACACAACATATAGGATTAAAAATAGATGATCTTGATCATGATAGGCAGCGCACAAGGTCTAAACATGGTAGCACAAAGAGGATAAACAACCATCTAGATACTGCTATGGACCCATAGTCCAAGGATGAATGTAACATACCATCCTTTTGTGTAATATAAATAAGATATGTTTGAGCATTGCATGCATGCATAACCCTTGCACTTTGGTTTAATCAAGAAAGAACAAATAAAATCCTAAACCCTAATAGTTTCCCTTCCCTCTTTGAATAAATTCAAATGGTTTTTATATGTTGAAAATTCTCAAAATGCATGGATCTTAAATAGTTATAAGTGCCCCTCAGTGTTCTTAGATATTATACAAAAGTTTTTGTAAATTTAAAATCATTCAAAACAGAATTGAATTCAAAATAAAAAGGGGGAAAACAGAAAATAGAAAAGAAAAAGGATTTCCTGGAAAAAATCTAACCTAACCCTCTCTGGGCCGAACCCATATTCCCTCTCCTCTCTCCCTGCCGCTAGCAGCGCCAGCAGCCAGCCCACCCGAGGCCCAATCCTGGCCCAGCAGCAGCCCGTCCCCGGCCCCGTACCGCTTTCGATCGATCTTTCTGTCATCGTCTTCGTCCCCGACGAGGAACCAGCTCGCTGTCGCGCCGCGCGCCGTTTGTCGCTGGAGATGCGCCAGGATACGCGCCGCCGCCCGCCAGCGCCTACAAATATCTCGCTGATGCCGCCGGAGAACCATAGCATGGACTCTCCCCCTCTCTAACCTCTCTTTCCCGCGCGGGGACCAAACCCTAGACACCGAGAATCGCCAGTCACCGCCGTCTCCGAGCACCCCTCGCCCAGCCAAGGTGACCAGGAGCATCGCCTCGCCGCTCTCGTCCTCCTCCTCGAAGCACGCAAGCCGGGACGACCTCCTCTGGCCGGAATCGAGCAAGCAGCGCCGTCGGTCGCCGCCGTTGTCACTATCGATTCATCACCGTCCGACCTCGCCATGCCTCCCCGTCACCACCGACGCGTTCGTGGTGAGCTTGCGGTCCCCCTAGATCTCCCCATCGCCTCCCTCCCTCTGGTTCGAGCTGTCGCCATGCGTCTACAGCCACCGCCGTTGTTTGTCATCGCCGGCCATGCTCTGGTGGTCAATCTGCAGCGGCGCCGCCACTTTTTGGATCCCCGCACTAGTCCGCTTCCAGCGCGCTACTTCCCGTCGCACCGCGAGCCCTGCATCAGTGGATCGATCCTTGATCTGAGGATCAAGCTCTGGATGACGTCAGCCTGTCATCATCATGATGCAATAATTCATTTTCATTTAGTAATTGTTTTGTAAATAATTTCTATAAATATAAATCTATGACAGGTGGGCCCTGCCTGTTAGGGTTTTAATATTTTCTGTAAATATTTTCTGAAATGATTAAAAATCTGACATGTGGGCCCAAGTTTGGAAATTATTTCAATTATTCCAAAAATGTTTAAAATGAATTAAAATTTGGGAAATTCATAACTAATTCATTTTAAATCAGAAAAATACAAATAATATACCAAAATGTTCAGAAAAATGAAACCTATCTAACTAAGCTATAATCATACATTGTTAATCAACTTTGATAGCAAGTTTAATTAGAAGAACCAATTGAACCCCATAGGTGATTCCTATGATTCCCCTGTTTTAGGGTTTGGATCTTCGGAACCCCCTTTAAAGTGATCAAGCATGCTTTAGGGTTCAATTCAACACTATTTAACTTGTCATATCATCCATATTGTATGAGCATTGCACATGCCATGTGTTGAGTGTTTCTTTCTCTTTTCCGGTGATTGGTTCTCGCGAATAGGAACCGAACCCAAAGCTGAAGTCAACGCCACCGAAGAGCAGTACTAGTCCAACAACGGACAAGGCAAGCGAAGCCCCACTCATACATATGAATCCTATGATTACAAAGTATTTCATTCTCGACATATGCATTCGGTTCAAACAGTCTTTTATCAGTAGACAGAGTAATCCTATCTGATGCATGTTATCCTTTGTGAACTATATTACCTGATCCACCGCTCCTAGCATAACTAGGGTTTGGCTTATGAGTGTCGCTAGTGACATAGTTCAGTCAAGTTTAGCCAAGCATAGTGGTCTGATGCTAATCACTCATGTGATGCACCGGAGATGCGAATGAATCTAGTATGATAAGATGTGGTGATGTGATCAAAGTGGATGATAAACATGCTAAGGTTTGTATGGGAGGCCACGTGGGTTGTGGTTTTTGTAGTCCCATACTTGCCACCCTTAGGACCTGATGTTCTCGCCTCTTGAACCAAGACGAGCGTACAACCACACGGGGGCCTAGAAACCCCCTCGACCAACTAATTTGCCTAGTAGATTCCATGAGTCACATAGTTTGGGCTTTCCATTCGGCATACGCATCTTGGTTGTTCTTGAATGGAGGTGAAGGAGGTGCATTCATAACAGGTAGGTAAGTGTGGTTGGGAACAAGAGATGCCCGGCATCCGTAATCTTGAACCCCGCACACATCATTAGGGACCGGCTTCGGGACTTGAACCGTTATGGCGGCATCTCCCTAGTGCGTGACTCATGGTCTTGGCAAAAGCAAGTAAAGGTCGTGGTCAACCACTCTCTGCTGGCCCTCCAAAGAAGAGGGCTAATATATTAGCATTAAGAATCGGTTGGTACGTGTGGGTAAAGTTGTGCATCCCTGCAATGTTATTAATCTTTTTCGAAAAGCCGTGTCCACGGTTATGGACGACTTGGGAACGGATTCTATGATCATAGAGAACTATAACCGAATGATAAAACTTGCCAACTAAAGTGAGATCCGGAATACTTCCTCGGGGTTGTTGAGGGGGTAGTCCGGGAAGAGTGGTTCAGTTGATGATGATGCTTGGTGGATATCAAAGATGAATTTAATAGCTATACTTGAAGTCTTCTTATCCCCTTTTGAAAATGATCTGACTAGACGAGTTTCTTCCCCCTCTTGTTTTGAAAACAAAAGATGGCTTTATGAAAAATAACTCCACTAGTCATAAGTCTTGCGGAGTACACCCTGTACTCAGCCTTGCTTCGTTGATGTTTTCTACAGATGAAGCTACTCCAACCGAAGGTGGTTTCTATGTCGAAGTCGACGAGTAGTGGGGATTCCCGGGCAGCAGCCTAGGATCTATGGAAGGGTCGCTACTTCTGTTAAGGCGTCTGAGGCCCTTTGCTAAGTTTATTGTTTAGAACAACTTGTTTGCTTCCGTTGTTTGATGTAATGATGGGTCCGTGACCCCTGGTTTGTAACTCTCTTAAGAGTTTACCTTATTAATGTATGGTTTGTATGTTCTGTAATGTTACTGATCTTTCCCTGCGCATTTCGGAATTTAGGTTAGGCTTATATCAGATGAGGATCTGGTATTTGTCTAGCCTTGATCCCGGGTCGTGACAATGAACTACTCACGAATCACTCCGGAGGCTGGCATTGTGATGAAGAAGGCCTCCGGGATGATCTCCCCTCTCCGACAGGGTGCCGGGAAGAGCTTCAGATCCCTCCCGATCTAGGGACGATGGTGGCAGAGGCTATGGACTTTTTTGTGGAATTATGATCGGATACTTAGGGTTTTCTCCTCGGGGGGTTTATATAGGCGAAGGGGCAAGGTCGGTAGAAGTCCAGGGGAGCACACCCTAGGGCGGTGCTACCCCTGGTCGCGCATGGGCCAGGTGTGGCCGCCCTGGGGTGCGCCTCCCTCTGGCCTCTGGACTCCGTGTTCGCCTCTGAAAAATAGGAAGTTTGGATTTTGTTTCATCCAATTCCGAGAATATTTCTTTACTAGCTTTTATAAAACCAAAAACAGCAGAAAACAGGAACTGGCACTGTGGTATCTTGTTAATAGGTTAGTTCCAGAAAATGTATAAAAATGCCTCAAAGCATAGACAAAACATAAGATAGTTGGTACAAAACAAGTATGGATCATCAAAAATTATAGATACGTTTACGACATATTAAGCATCCCAAGTTTAACTCTTGCTCATCCTCGAGTAGGTAAGTGATAAAAAGAATAATTTTTGAGGTGACATGCACCATCACAATTTTGATCAAGGTATTGTAAAGCATTGATAGTTGGGTTCAAAGTACTCTAACATAAGCATGAAAGATATATTTCTAACAATAAGACATAGCAACTATGTTGCAACATGAAAGGCAAAACAAACAAAAGACATTTGTTTGTTTCACATATAGAAAACATAGCAAGAGTGATAATCAGCTTGTCCTTTATGGAATATCAAAACGTAAATGCATAGGACACCTTCAAAGTTTATAAGGGTGACTAAATACAAATAATTTAAGAACAAGCAATACCATAATTATGAATCAATCAACAACTTTTGGGACAATGCACATTGAACTAAGAATGACAAATATGCTCTTTTAATTGGTGCATAAAGATAGAATATGGAGACTCAACAAAAAGTAAAAAAGAAAGGCCCTTCACAGAGGGAAGTAGTGATTTCAAGTTTCATAAAGAGCCTCCAAAAATTATGGTACTTACTAGCTTTGAGCTCACATTGCCCCTATCATAAGCATCTTGAAGTGATTAAGGTTAAAGTGAGACAAATATGAGTTATATGCTTGACAAATCACAAGTTGAAAATCTCATGCCCCTTGAGTACGAGTACCGTTCCTCATGCTACTCAACTTTAGTCATAGGCAAGTTCTTATCATTGTAAGTATATATGTATCATAGAGAACCGCCAACCGGGTACCACTTGCCCATGACACAGGAGCTATCCCATATCAAAATGACAAGGCAACATACAATGAGCATCTCAGCGATCTTTTTATTTACCATGAGCATGGTTTTTTTTCTTTTTTTCTTTTCTTTTTTTTTCTTTTTTTCTGAAGATGCTTCATAGAATGCTCATTATGGTTATGCTCCAAGTTTCCACCATGATTAGGCATGGCTTAGGTTAGCCGCACATGCGTTTCTCTAACACATATACAAACTCTATGGACTTACAAGCTCCTCTTTTATTTCACATCGTCGGCATCCATAAACAAAAACATGATATCAACTGAATAGATAAGTGCAATATCAAAAGCGTTCCCTATGACAACATGGTTCTGCTAACTCACAACTTACAATTTGCAAGCATATAAGCAACATATATGGACACAATGATTCAAGTTTATTAAGTGCAAAAAAAAAGTGTGCCATCAAGTTCGTGAGCTTTAATCACTAATTTTCACATAACAAAAATTTAATTTGGAAGATAGATGAAAACATGAATATACTTGGAATGGTGTAACACACCATGCATAAGAGTTTATAGTGGACTCTTTGGAATAACTTGGTTTCTTGGGAGTTGGATGCACGAATAGAGCTCATACTCAGTACAGGTGGAGGCTAGCAAAAGACTGGGAGCGACAACTAAGAGAGCAATAATGGCCATAATCATGCAGAGCGACAAAACATTATTAATCAAAGCATAAAGTGATATCACAAGTCAAAAACTAAATGATCATAGATTCTAAGGTTACTAGTTCATAGTCTTAACATGGTTTAAGCATGTGCCAAGTCAATACAAATAAAGCATCAAAGGAGAATACCACAATATTATGCTTTTGTATGCTAAAACAACGCATGATTCTTTCTTGGCACATTAAGAAATCTCAATTGTTTGAAACAATTCATGCTACAGCAATAATCACTAAGCATATGGTCAAAGAAACATCTGACATGACATGATAAAATCTAAGCCACAGTCAAAATAAGATTCTTTTTGTACCACTATAAGCATGAAACATTCCACTCTTTTCCAACACCAATCTACTTATTTGAAACAACTCACAAAGGTAATAATCAATAAAGACCAGAGAGCTTGTCTCACCTAACTACAAACATGAACTAAAAAGTTCTAAGCAAAAAGCAGAAGAAAACTAAAACTAAACGCAGTGCTAGCAAAAGAGAACACTCACAAAGACTGAAAACTAGAGTGTTCTAGGCATTGAAGAACTAGGTGTGACTTCTCCAAAATAGATGTGTCGGGGTCCAACCAACTTATTGCATCAAACAAAGCAAAATAAAACTAAAAATAAATACAAAGACGCTCCAAGAACAACATATAGTGCATGAAGCAATTAAAATAAAGTGTCTCGAAAGAAGACCTGAGACTTTTATTGATGAAGAAGGGGATGCCTTGGGCATACCCAAGCTTTGATGCTTGTACCTCTTGAATATTTCTTGGGATGACATGGGTGGCATCCCCAAGCTTGAGCTTTTGTCCATACTTAATCTCATCACATCTTTCTTTCCCTACAATTGAAAATTTCCTCCATACAAAACTTCACACAATCTTCATTAGCAACATTAGTGTATTCACGATAATAAGCCTTTGGGTTCAGTTTCAACTCAAGTAGAAAAATACATTAAAACATAGGCTACTATAGAAACTCCTTTTAAAATCTCAAGTGATCAAAGATAACTCAAAAAGAAACCGATTAACAGGCAAATGCAAATAATAACAGAAATTTGTCAAAACAGACCAGCAGGTTTAGACCAAATTTTTCGAAAATCATCTGTTGCTCAAATCGAAAAGTGCAAAACTAACGAAAGTTGGGTAAATACCAGGGGCATGGACACAAAACATTTCAGCTCAATCCGATGTTCTGGGATTTTTCACGATTTTTTACAGTGAAGCACAAAAATCTATTTCTAAATAGCAACTTCCCCAAATCTTACTTCCCTCTCATTAGAGGCTATTCTTGGCACAAAAACCACACAAAAAGGATAACGAGAGGTTATTACAGAGGCAATAACTTCCAAGACTCAACATAATAAAAACTTACTAATATAAAAATTGGGTTATCTCCAAATAGTGCTTTTCTTTGACGCCTTTCAGCTAGGCACAGAAAGCAAGAATCAAGTATTGTCAAATGAAGAAGCATCAAGATCAATACCAGAATTATCTTCAACAAGGCAAGGTATCTTATCCAAATAGGTTCTATAGGATTCTCTCTTAATACTCTTAGGTTCACTATTTTCATCAAACGGGTTTTCGGAGACAATCCAATCAAAATTCTTTTTCAAGGCTTCATGCACTCCTACAGTTTAAAAGGTATTGGTATTTTAATTTTCTCCCCATTTTTGGGTTTGGTTTTATCCAATTTTCTAGTGTACCAATAACATCTACACATGATCCTAGCATATTAAAATGATCAAAGACCTTTCTAGCTTCTATAGCAACATCATTAAATTTTTTAAGCAAAGTTTCCAGGATAAAATCTCTCTTTTCAGTGTCATCAATGTTATTAATGTTGGAGATATGCCCTAGAGGCAATAATAAATATAGTTATTATTATATCTTTGTGTTTATGATAAATGTTTACATTCATGCTATAATAGTATTAACAAGGAAACATTAATGCTTGTGTGATTTGTAGACTAAAATAAGAGTCCCTAGTAAAGCCTCTATATAATACTAGCTTGTTGGTTAATAGATGATTGTGGTTTCCCTATCATGAACATTGAGATGTTATTAACAACAAGATCATATCATTAGGAGAATGATATGGTGGACATACTCCTATAGATAAGCGTAGCATAAATATCAAGTCATTTTAATAGTTCAATTGCTATATGCTTTCTGATACATAGTAATCTAATTCCTTCGACCATGAGATCATGCATATCACCTTTACCGGATGGATGCTTTGATGACATCAAACACCACACCGTAACTGGGTGGCTATAAAGGTGGCATTGAGTGTTCGGAAAGTATTGGTTGGGACACATGGATCAAGAGTGGGATTTGTCCATCCATATGACGGATAGATATACTCTGGGCCCTCTCGGTGAAATGTCATCCAATTAGCTTGCAAGCATGTGACTAGCTCACAAGGGATCACATATCACGGGAACGAGAAAAGAGTACTTATCAGTAACGAGGTTGAACTAGGTATGCAGAGATACCGACGATCATAACCTCGGATAAGTAAACTATCGTGAGACAAAGGGAAATTGATATCGTATGTAAGTGGTTCATTCGATCGCAAAGTAATCGTAGAAATATGTGGGAGCCATATGAATTTCCAGATTCCTCTATTGGTTATTGTTCGAAGAAGTGTCTCGATCATGTCCGCATAATTCACGAACCGTAGGGAGACACACTTAAGGATTCGACGTTATTTGAGTAGTTATGGAATGATGAGAAAGAGTCTGAATGTTGTTCGGAGTCTCGAATGGGATTCGGGATATCACGAAGAGATCCGAAATGGTCCGGAGAATAAGATTCATATAAGGAAAGTCCCGTTTCGGAGTTGGAGAATGGTTCCGGTGTTTTCATCGGGAATGTTCTAGAAGGTTCCGAAATGTCCGGCACTCCGGAGGGGAAGGGTACATGAATGTGTTATATCAAGTTGGTATGATTGCATCATATACTCGGTGTCATCGCTGAACAAAATAGAGGGTTTACTCAAATCCTAGTTTGAAAAGTCAAACGCCAAGTTTGAAAGTCAAACGGCTAATTTTGGGAAGTGGAGAGGGAGGTGGAAACCGACTTGGGGGAGGAGTTCCTCCTCCCACCGCCGGCGCACCACCAAGCCGAGTTGGGGAGGGACTCCCCTCCCCTTGGCCGGCCCCTCCACCTATATAAGGAGGGGCAGGGCTCCCCTCCTAGACACACAAGTTCCTACCTCTAAACCCTAGTCCCAAGCCGCCGCCGCCTCCATAGCCGCCGCCGGCCCTAGGGCACTCGCCGCCGCCGCCTAGGTGAAACCCTAGCCGCCGGCCTAGCCCCCTCGGCGTTTCTAAACCCTAGATCGTCGAGGGACTCTCTCATACTCCACCATACTCGCTCCGGCTTAAGGCGAAGCCCTGCGAGATCTCTCCTCTACTTCCGGTACCACGCCGTTGTGCTGCCGGAATCACGAGGAGAGTGCTACAACCTCCGCTGCCTGCTGGAACAAGGGAGAGGAAGGTCTTCGTCGAGTACCGAACGTGTGATCGACTGCGGGAGCGCTGCCGGAACGCAGCGCCCGAAGGATCGCCTACGCGATCTTGAGATCGGGAAGAGTACGACTACATCACCCACGAGAATCCGCTCTCGTTAAACACTTTGGAATCTTCGAGGGTGAGTTATTCCATCGACTCGTTGCTACAATCTAGTAGATAGATCTTGGCTTGTTTGTTTGTATGCGATAGAAAATTTTTGTTTTCCATGCTACGAATCCCTACAGTGGTATCAGAGTCGTGTCTATATGTAGATCTGTTGCATGAGTATAACACAATGGTCATTGTGGGCGTTGATGCTTTTATTGTCGATTGCTTCTTGTGTACTTTGCATCTTGCGGGATGTTGGGATGAAGCGGCCCGGGCTAACCTTACATGACATCGTTCATGAGACTTGCTCCACGCTTGACATGCAACTTGTATTGCATAAGTGGCTTTGCAGGTGCCTGTTTCTCCTAGCATAGTTAAGATCCAATTTACAACGGGTGATTAACAATACTAGTATCAATGTTGTGGTTCATGTTCGTAAGTTAGAACGACACTTATTGAAAGCCCCAAACCACGTAAAACATGCAAAGAAAGTAGAGCCGTCTAACTTTGTTTTGCAGGGGTGTGCTGTGATGTGATATGGCCATGATTGTGATTATATTTGATGTATGCAATGTTCCTTATTGTAAGTTGGCAACTGGCAGGAGCCATATGGTTGTCTTTAATTTATGTTAAGACCCGCGTGTCTATTCAAAGTAGTTGTAATAGTTGAAGCCGGTGGACGACAACCATGGAGAAGCGTCATTGACCTTGATGCAATGCCGGTGATGATGGAGATCATGTTCGTGCTAGAAGATGGAGATCGGAAGCACAAAGAAGAAAGGCCATATCATATCACATATTATGAATTGCATGTGATGTTAATCCTTTATGCATCTTGTATTGCTTAGTAGACGACGGTAGCATTATAAGATGATCCCTCATGCACATGAATTTCAAGTCATAAAGTGTTCACCCTTAGTTAGCACCGTTGCTAAAGCTTGTTGTTTCGAAGCACCACGTGATGATCGGGTGTGTTAGAATCCGCAAGTGTATACAACGTGAGCAAGCCAGATTTGCTCATGCGGAAACTAAGGTTTGATCTTAACGAGCCTAGCATGTACAGACATGGTCTCGGAACACGGGTCACCGAAAGGTAAAGCATGAATCATATAGTAGATATGATGAACATGTCGATTGTTCGCCATTGAAACTATATCAACTCTCGTGATGATCGGTGTTGATGTGGTGGATTTGGTTCATGTGATCACTAAAACAATGTGAGGGATATTGTTTTGAGTGGGAGTTCACCTAGATTAATTTCATTATTAATTTAAACTCAATTTGTCATAAACTTAGTCTAAACTATTACAAATATGTTGTAGATCAATGGCAGCCCCTACCATCAATTTTAATGCGTTCCTAGAGAAAGAAAAGTTGAAAAACAATGGAAGCAACTTCACGGATTGGTTCCGCAATTTGAGGATTGTCCTCACAGCTGGTAATTTGACATATGTGCTGGATGCACCGCTGGGTGACCCACCTGCAGTTGATGCTACCGATGAAGTAAAGAGTGTTTACCTCACTCGGAAGACTCAGTACTCCACAGTTCAGTGTGCTATCTTGTATGGTTTAGAATCGGAGCTTCAGAAAAGGTTTGAGAATTCAGACCCATATGATATTATCGAGGATCTCAAATTGATCTTTGAGACTCATGCGGCAATTGAAAGCTATGAGGCTTCTGAAAAGTTGTTTAACTGCAAGATGGAAGAGGGCAGCACCATCAGTGAGCATGTGCTTAAGATGTCTGGGCACGCAAACAAACTTCAAAGCTTGGGTATAGTGATTCCTAATGCTTTGGGGATTTACCGCGTCCTCCAATCACTACCACCAAGTTACAAGAACTTTGTGATGAACTACAACATGCAAAACATGAACAAGACGTTGCCAGAACTCTTTGCCATGTTGAAATCTGCAGAAGTGGAGATCAAGAAAGAGCACCAAGTGTTGTTGGTCAATAAGACCACCAAATTCAAGAAAGGCAAGTCTAAGCAGAAGGGACACTTCAAGAAGGGTGGTAAGAAAGTTACCACGCCAACAAAGAAGACCAAGGCTGGACCTAAGCCTGATACTGAGTGCTTTTACTGCAAGGGAGAAGGTCACTGGAAGCGGAATTACCCAAAGTACTTGGCGGATTTGAAGAACGGCAACATCAAGAAGAAAGGTATATCTGATATACATGTTATTGATGTGTATCTCACTAGTACTCGTAGTAGTGCCTGGGTATTTGATATTGGTTCGGTTGCTCATATTTGTAACTCGAAAAAGGTGCTGCAGAATAAACGGAAGCTAGCGAAGAACGAGGTGACGATGCGCGTGGGAAACGGATCAAAGGTTGATGTGATCGCGGTCGGCACGCTACCCCTTCATCTACCATCGGAATTAGTTTTATACTTAAATAATTGTTATTTGGTGCCTGCGTTAAGCATGAACATTATATCGGGATCTTGTTTATTGCGAGACGGTTACTTGTTTAAATCCAAGAATAATGGTTGTTCGATTTATATGAGTAATATGTTTTATGCACATGCACCTTTGATAGATGGTCTATTCTTGTTGAATCTCGATAGTGGAAATACACATATTAATAACATTGAGGCTAAACGTTTGAAATCGAGCAATAACTCGACCTATATGTGGCACTGTCGTCTTGGTCACATTGGAGTGAAGCGTATGAAGAAACTCCATTACGATGGACTTCTTGAATCACTTGATTTCGAATCACTTGAAAGATGCGAAGCATGTCTGATGGGTAAAATGACTAAGACTCCATTCTCTGGTATGATGGAGCGAGCTACGGACTTATTGGAAATCATACATACCGATGTGTGTGGTCCAATGAGTGTAGCATCGCGCGGTGGTTATCGTTATGTTCTTACCTTCACGGATGACTTGAGTAGATATGGGTATATCTATTTCATGAAACATAAGTCCGAAACTTTCGAGAAGTTCAAGGAATTTCAAAGTGAGGTAGAGAATCAACGTAACAAGAAGATTAAATTTATGCGTTCTGATCGTGGAGGTGAATATCTAAGTTACGAGTTTGGCGAGCATTTGAAGAAATGCGGAATGCTTTCACAATTGACACCGTCGGGAACACCACAGCGTAATGGTGTGTCCGAACGTCGTAATCGAACTCTCTTAGATATGGTTCGTTCTATGATGTCACTTACAGATTTACCGCTATCATTTTGGGGTTATGCATTAGAAACAGCCGCATTCACTTTAAATAGGGCACCATCTAAATCCGTTGAAACGACACCGTATGAATTATGGTTTGGGAAGAAACCTAGATTGTCGTTCCTTAAAGTTTGGGGTTGCGAAGACTATGTAAAGAAGTTACAGCCAGACAAGCTTGAACCAAAGCGGAAAAATGCGTCTTCATAGGATACCCGAAGGAAACTATTGGGTATACCTTCTATCACAGATCCGAAGGCAAAATCTTCGTTGCCAAGAATGGATCCTTTCTAGAGAAGGAATTTCTCTCGAAAGAAGTGACTGGAAGGAAAGTAGAACTCGACGAGGTTATCGAACCTTCTCTCGAAATTGCGAGTAGCGCAGCACCGGAAGAAGTTCCTGTGGTGCCTGCACCAGTTAGAGAGGAAGCTAATGATGATGATCATGAAACTTCGGTTGAAGTTGCTACAGAGCCTCGCAGGTCAACGAGAACTCGTACCACTCCAGATTGGTATGATCCTGTTATGAGTGTCATGTTGGTGGACAACACCGATGACCCTGAGACTTATGAGGAAGCAATGATGAGCCCAGATTCCAATAAATGGCAAGAAGCCATGAAATCCGAGATTGGATCCATGTACGAAAACCAAGTATGGACTTTGGTGGACTTACCGGATGGCCGGAAGGCTGTCGAGAACAAATGGATTTTCAAGAAGAAAACAGATGCTGATGGTAATGTTACTGTCTATAAAGCTCGACTTGTCGCAAAGGGGTTTCGACAAATTCAAGGAGTTGACTACGATGAGACTTTCTCACCAGTAGCGAAGCTAAAGTCTGTGAGGATTATGTTAGCAATCGCTGCATATTATGATTATGAGATATGGCAGATGGATGTCAAAACAGCATTCCTCAATGGAGACATTGATGAAGAGTTGTATATGATGCAACCCAAAGGTTTTGTCGATCCTACAGATGCTAACAAGGTATGCAAACTTCAACGGTCCATCTATGGATTGAAGCAAGCATCCCGAAGTTGGAATCAACGTTTTGATAAGGTGATCAAAAGTTTTGGTTTTATACAAACTTATGGAGAAGCTTGTATTTACAAGAAAGTGAGTGGGAGCTCTGTAGCATTCTTAATACTATATGTAGATGACATATTGTTGATTGGGAATGATGTAGACCTTCTTAATAGTGTCAAGGAATATTTGAATAATAGTTTTTCAATGAAGGATCTTGGCGAAGCAGCTTACATATTAGGCATAAAGATTTATAGAGATAGATCGAGACGCCAAATATCATTGTCACAAAGTACATATTTGGACAAAGTTCTAAAGAGGTTTGGAATGGAAGATAGCAAGAAAGGGTTCTTGCCCATGTTGCCCAATACGACCTTGAGTAAAACTCAAAGTCCGACATCGGCAGAAGATTGAGAAAGGATGAGTAAGACTCCCTATGCCTCAGCCATAGGATCTCTAATGTATGCCATGCTATGTACTAGACCCGACATTGCATATGCTGTTAGTTTAACTAGCAGATATCAAAGTGATCCAGGAGTGGATCATTGGACAGCTGACGAGGTTTAATCTCATCAATGCCCATTGTTATGGACTTGGGTTTTGGAGAAGATGGGGATGCTGGAGATCGTGGCACGGTTAACAGACAAGCAACCAGGGGACACAAGATTTACCCAGGTTCAGGCCCCCGGAGGGAAAACCCTACTCCTGCTTGTCTGCTCTTGATTATGGCGGAACCGAAGGTAACAGGGTGCGCAGATTCGATCTGGCGTGGAGGTGCGTGTGAAAGTATGAGTCGAAAGATCTAGGACGTGCCCTCCTGGCCTTTATATAGACTTAGGCAGGTCCCGGGCATAGTCCTAGTCGGTTACAAGTTCTAGGGTTTTACCCCTTTGAATTTCCTATCTATGCTAGTCTTGCTCTCCAAGGATCCGAAGGCGTCATGGGCCTTGGCCACCCGAAAATCTTCATGGGCCAGCGTATAACTGTTGTGAGCCTTCCTTGGGCTGGACCAGGTATGCCGAAGTTACGTACCCGTAGGGTATGACCATGTCAGTAGCCCCCGAGTGTTCAGTCGAATCGTAGATTCGGCTGAGGACTCTTCCATTTTCGGGTGCAATTATGTATTAATAATATATGTGTGTAGGGATTGTTGACGCGTGTGTCTGACTCACCCGACGGATCAGGGTCAGTTAACTGTCTTAGGACGAAACAACACGATCTTCTTCAAGTTCGAGTCCCTCAACTCGAACCTGGAACATATGCTGGGGTAATTCGACTCTGGCCGCGGAGGACTTACAGGAGTGGAATTCCAGTGATTTTAATTAACGTACCCAACGCGTCCGTCGGGATTTTTCATCACGCCTGTTGACATGGATTTGTACTAGCAGAGCGTAGTCATGTACGTTGCCAGGCCGTTAGATGATATCTGCAGGTCTTATCTTTGTGTCGCAGACACAGCATCCGAATGTTCGTTACCGCAGAGGTGTTTCGGGTGGCCAAGGAGATCGTTGCTCACTCAGCGTTTTGTTGGGGCAGAGATGCCAAAAAAATTTTACGTGCTGATCCGAAATATCACAGTCGAAGAATTCATAGGGTGGGCGACCAGCGCTCCCTATGGGAGTAGCCCCCGAGTGTCTGTTCGAGTCGTAGACTCGAGCAGAGACTTTAGTTCAAGCATTTGTTCGGTTGTTAGGTCCGTGGGACTCAAAAAAATTCGGATGATTAAATCCATCCTCCCTATGGGAGTAGCCCCCGAGTCCGTAGTGGAGTCGCAGACTCGACGTAGGACTCGAAGAAATACTTTGTCGTTATTCATCTTCCGGGTGCGCGGTCAGCGCTCCTGATAGGAGTAGCCCCCGAGTATTTAGTCGAATCGAAGATTCGAGTGAGTACTCTTAGCTCTTAGCTGTGGAGCCAAAGAATCGTAATTGGTGCTAGTATAGCTTTTGATGACATCACTGCTGATGATCGATGACCTCAAGCGTCTGCTACGCCAGAGATGACTTGACTGGACAAACATGGGTCCCACTTGCTGACTTTGAATTGACCGGTCATGCGGGGCGTGGAGATAATTACGGCGTCTCCTCGATTTCCGCGCGTAGTGGACGGCGTGGTAACGACGGTTCGTTGTGATGTTGACACGTGTACGGCCAGTTCTGCCGTTGGCGTTAGGTCTTCTGGATGAACGGCTTCCATGCATCGTCTTCGCTGTTATAATCATTGGGGAAAGCTGCGGTTTGTTTTCACCACACCAGCTCTTGTGTTCACTGCCTCCTTGTGCTCTAGCGATTCTTGTTGTGCCCTGTTATTTCCTTCCACATTCCCATCATTCTTTCTGCGTTTTCGCCACCAGCGCCGCCGTAGCGCAATGGGGAAACCAAAGAAATCTTCTTCTGCGGTTGGGACCAGCGCCGCCGGAGGAAAGAAAAGCGCCGCCGCTACTCGCGTCACCGACGGTGGCTGGCGGCGATCAGAGACGCGGAAGAGCGATCTTCGCAAGCTTCGCGATCGGGGCTTGATCCCGGAGGACAGGGAGGCCGTTAAACTCCCCGGCAATGAGGTAATCCCCCGTCCCCCATCTGGGTATCGGGTTATGTTTCTCGCCTTCGTTTTGCGTGGGTTTTCGTTTCCAGTCCACGACTTCCTCCGTGGACTGCTCTTCTTCTATGGGATTCAGCTTCATCATCTGTCTCCTAATTCTCTTCTCCACATTGCGTGTTTTATCACTTTTTGCGAGTGCTGGCTTGGCATTGAGCCGCACTTTGGCCTCTTCCGGAAGCTCTATTCCGTGAAGAGGCAATCTGGTTCGGATGGTGTATATCCTATTGGGGGTTGCATCATCGCCCTTAGTCCCAATCTTCTCTTCTTTTCGTTTTCCATGTCCGAATCTGTCCAGTACTGGCGGAGGCGATGGTTTTATATCCGCGACTCCGTAGTGCCCGGGCAAGATTTTGGTCTTGTTCCCTTTGACCCCTCCCAAATGATTGAGAAGAAAAGGTCTTGGAAAAACCAAATCTTAGACGGTGAGGTGGCGGAGATAGAGGCCCTGTACCGTCGGGTGGAGGATCTCCAACTGATTCCTGAGAAGGAGGTGAACGGTGTGGACATCATCCGGACGTTTCTTAAGCGTCGGGTGCAGCCTCTCCAAGCGAGGGCACACCCGATGTTTCTTTATTCTGGGCGCCGTGATCCGACGAGGGTTTCGAGTGAGAAAATCTCCGAGGGGGATCTTCATAGGGCCCTTCGCGCGCTGCTGAAGTTCAAGGCCGGAGAAGAAATCCCGGGGAAGTCGCTGACTCCTCCCTTTTCTTCGACGTTGGTCGTACCGAAGGTGTAGATTTGTGCACGTAGTGCTCCCCTTTTTTTGTCGGCTGTGTATTTGTTTCCTTTGTTTGCTAACAAAGTTCCTTCTCATCTTGCAGAGCTTCAAAGTGCCGGGCATGGTACCACCGTTGCCCGAAAGGTATCCGAATGCCCCGGATAATGAAGTGGTTGATTCCGTGTCCGAGCTACCGTCAGCGCGATCTCCAGCGGAAGATGCCAACGAGTCGAGTGAGGACCATACGCGAAAGCGGTCGCGGAGCTCCAGCGAGTCTTCGGATGCCTCGACTCCTCCGACTCCCAGAAACCCTCTGGGCCTTGAGCGTCATGATGATGGTCATGGAGGCTCTTCCTCTCCTATTCCTGCCATTCCTGTGCGGGCTGTAGCGCCGCACCCGCCAGCAAAGCGGAAGAAGGAAGAAAAGAAGGAGGAGAAGAAGGAAGAGAAGAAAGAGGAGAAGAGGGCCCAAAGGGCTTCTCCTATCTTCGACCTGAGCGCATTGGGCTCGTAAGTTTTCTTGTTATACTGTTGTCCTTGTTCCTTCGTGATTTTTGCACTTGTGCTGATTGGTTTGTATGCAGGCAATCCTCCCATGATTCCTCCAGTGATGGTGAATGGGAGATGATGGGGGACTCGAAAATTGCGTCTCCTCCACCTCAAACGATGGAGACTTCGGGTGGCGCGGCTCCGGATCCTCCGTTGCAGGAGGTGCAGGTGGTTGCGCCTCAGAATTTCGCAGGCGGTCCTTCGGGGTCGTCATCAGAGCATGTAAGTTTTTCCTGCCTCATGGGGGAGCCCCCGAGTATCTTCGTGTGCGAATCTTATTTTTACTCCTTTGTGTTGGGCGTAGCCCCCAAGCCCTTTTCTTACTGACATTTCTTTTTCTGCATCCTTTTGTGCAAGAGGCCAAGCGGCTTGTGCAAGAGCGCCTGGTGCTGGAGGCGAACCTTCGGCAGCTTCAAGGTATATATCTGACTTTTCTCTTATGTATCCTGGTTTAGTTCTTTGACACTTGTTTGTTTTGAATGCAGAGGAGCATAACAAGTCTCTCCGTGAGGTTGACGCTCTCAAGAAGAGCCTTGGCCAATCGGAGCAGAAGGCCGGAGCCGCCGTTGGTGCGAAAGAACGCCTTGAGCTAGAGCTGACTAAGGCAGCCGAAGCGAAAGAGCGTCTGCAGCAGGAAGCCGCAGATCGTGAGGAGCAGCTGGCCACGGTTGCGGCTGCTCGTGAAAAAGAGGTGGCGGCGAAGCTCATGGCTGCTGCCAGGGCTATTTCGGGTGAGTACTAGTTTTGTACTTTTTTATTTTCCTTCGGGTCTTCTTTTATGCGGCTTTTCTTCGTGTCTTTCTTCTTTTTTGTCTCATATGCCGCAGGCATCGAGTTCTACCGCGGTGCTCTGGAGCACGGGAGTGCTCTAGATGATGCCACTGCGGCGGTCGAAGACCGCTGCAGCACCGTCGTCAACTCCCTTGCCAAGGCAAAAGAGGTCCTTGGTCGCTTCTAAAAGGAGCTTGTCCTGAAGGGCGCAGCCCTTAACGATGTGGATGCTCTAGCGGAGGCTCTGTCAGCCGAAGCGCCTGCGGCGTATAAACGCAAGCAGAAAGGCATCGGCGCATCCGCCAGGCTAGCGATGGCCATGGCGGCTGGAGCGGAGCTAGATCTGCCCCAGATCACTTCTCGGATGCCGACGGCTACGGATGGATCCGAGGTAGCCTTTGCTGCCTATTCTGCTCGCTGCAGGCGATATGGGCCCAAGCTCATTGATTTGCTGTCTGAGTATGCACTGCGGCAGCAGGGTGGGGCCAAAGCTAGGCAGTCTGGCTCCGAAGCGACTCAGGCTCCTGCATCTTAGGTGTAGTAAATGTAGGCTAGTTTGTAGTTTCTTTTGTTGTAAATATCTTGAAGAACACCATCCTTGTTCCACGTAGTGGCTTTATATATTCAATGAATTTCTCTGAGTTGTGCTCCATCCTTGGCTGAATGTTTGTGTTCCTTTATTTTGCTACCGCTCTAGGTTCCTTCGGGTGCTGACCCTGTTGACGCCCCATTCGCGACGCCGTTGCGCCCATCCTTGGATGATTCCTCACAGCTTACTTTCCTTCGGGATCGTGTGCGCAGTCTGGAGAGGGAGTTGCTCGGGCTACGCGGTCATGCCGACGTTTGGAAGTCCAAGGCGGATCGTGGCGCAGCCAGAGAGGAGTACTTGATGGCGGAGTTGGTCCGTCTGTCCGAGCAGCTGCAATGTAAGTTGGTCTTTGGTCGAGTTGTAGCTCTGTTCTTCGGATGAGCCTGCTGGCCTTACTCTTATGTTGTCCGATTGTTGCAGGTGCAAATCTTGCTCCGAGGGAAGAAAAAGAGTGTGTCGCTGTTCAGGTCAATTTCTTGACTCAACAGGACATGGAGGCCGGCGGCTTCTTCTGGATGGATCGTGATCGCGCCATAGCCCTGGCGACGGTGCAGGATCGTGTTCATCAAGTTTCGCGGGTGCTCCGCCAGGTGCAGACATCGCTTTCCTTGGTGATGCACGTCATGTTTCCTTTGGATGCCGTGCCGACAAGCCTTGCGGGTCTTCTGTCGAAATTTCGGAACGTAAGCAATGTCAAGGAGTTGGTGCGGCAGCATCTTGTCGCAGGAGTGAAAGCTGCGTTGTCTCTTGTTAGGCTGCACCGGCCTGACGTGGATTTGGCTGCCGTGGCTGCTGGGCCACCTCTTCGCCCTGATGGTGGCGAGTGGGACATGCGTCCGCATTACGCGGCTGTAAGGCAGTATGCCGAATATATTGTAGATTTGTTTGAGCAGCATGCCCAGGTTATTCTTCAACGTAGGTAGTACCTGTAAAAAGAGAGAGATGTAAAATTTGTATATTTCGACTGTGCGTGTTGTGCCCTTTGTTGTGAAAGTTTGTTTGATTGTGAGCACGTAGTGCTTTAATTGGGTACGTGTCCTTTTCGTTTGCCTGACGTTGTCAGCTACTCAGGTGTACACGTGTGGCCTCAGTCGATGAAATCGTGAGGTGGGGGGAGCCCCCGAGTGCGTTTGTAGCATGTAGTATAGTTGCAGAAAATAGTGAATCGAAGTTTTTGGGGTGAGACACTTAGCTTTATTTATATCGTAATGGAGGAGGTACATTGTTCGGCTGAGTAGCCTTGGCTGGAAGCCTTATTGAAAGTAAAAGAAGGGGGTAGGTTGCTACGGATAGAACCGTCGCAGGTGCGAGATATTCCATGGGTTGGAGTATGCGACTCCAGACTCAACGTGCTTGAGGCGATAGGCGCCACCTGGGATGACTTCGGTGATGACGTAGGGTCCTTCCCATGGCGACTCGAATTTATTCGGTCGCTTTTGCTTGAGTCGCAAGACGAGGTCTCCTTCGACGAAGGACCTTGGGCGTAGCCAGCGGCTGTGGTAGTTGCGGAGACTCTGCTGGTACACCGCTGATCGAGCTACTGCTATATTCCGTGCTTCGTCGAGTGTATCGACAGCGTCTTCGAGTGCAGCCGTGGATTCAGCTTCACTGTAGGCGACGACCCGTGGGGCCTGGTGGCGTACTTCGGCTGGTAGCACGGCTTCGGCTCCGTGTACCATGAAGAACGGTGTGTAGCCGGTGGAGCTGTTTGGCGTAGTTCGTAAGCTCCACAGGACGGAGGGTAGCTCCTTCGTCCAATTTCCAGCTTTGTGTTCGAGTGAGCTCATGAGGCGCTTCTTGATGCCGGCTCCGATTAGGCCGTTGGCCTTTTCCACTTGTCCGTTCGTTTGCGGGTGTGCCACTGAGGCATATGTGATGTTGATCCCAAGGCCTTCGCAGAAGTCCTGGAATTCCTCGGAGATGAAGTTCGATCCGTTGTCGGTGATGATGATGTGTGGTACGCCGAACCTGTAGACAATGGACTCGAAGAACTTGAATACACAAAGGTTTGAAACTAGATTATTGACTCTAGTGCAAGTGGGAGACTGTTGGAGATATGCCCAAGAGGCAATAATAAAGTGGTTATTATCATATCTTCACACTTATGATAAATGTTTACATACCATGCTATAATTGTATTAACCGGAAACATTAATACTTGTGTGATTTGTAAACTAAAATAAGAGTCCCTAGTAAAGCCTCTTGTTAAACTAGCTTGTTGGTTAATATATGATCATGGTTTCCTGATCATGAACATAGAGATGTTATTAACAACAGGATCATGTCATTAGGAGAATAATGTGATGGACATACTCCTATAGATAAGCGTAGCATAAAGATCAAGTCATTTCAATAGTTCAATTGCTATATGCTTTCTGATACATAGTAACCTAATTCCTTCGACCATAAGATCATGCATATCACCTTTTCCGGATGGATGCTTTGATGTCATCAAACACCACACCGTAACAGGGTGGCTATAAAGGTGGCATTGAGTGTTCAGAAAGTATTGGTTGAAACACATGGATCAAGAGTGGGATTTGTCCATCCATATGACGGATAGATATACTCTGGGCCCTCTCGGTGAAATGTCATCCAATTAGCTTGCAAGCATGTGACTGGCTCACAAGGGATCACATATCACGGGAACGAGAAAAGAGTACTTATCAGTAACGAGGTTGAACTAGGTATGCAGAGATACCGACGATCATAACCTCGGATAAGTAAACTATCGTGAGACAAAGGGAAATTGGTATCGTATGTAAGTGGTTCATTCGATCGCAAAGTAATCGTAGAAATATGTGGGAGCCATATGAATTTCCAGATTCCTCTATTGGTTATTGATCGGAGAAGTGTCTCGATCATGTCTGCATAATTCACGAACCGCGGGGAGACACACTTAAGGATTCGACGTTGTTTGAGTAGTTATGGTATTATGAGAAAGAGACCGAATGTTGTTCGGAGTCTCGGATGGGATCCGGGATATCACGAGGTGATCCGGAATGGTCCGGAGAATAAGATTCATATAAGGAAAGTCCCGTTTCGGAGTTCGGAAATGATTCCGGTGTTTTCATCGGGAATGTTCTAGAAGGTTCCGGAATGTCCGGCACTCCGGGGGGGAAGGGGTACATGAATGTGTCATTACATATTGGAATGATTGCATCATGTACTAAGTGTTCTCGCTGTTCCAAATAAAGGATTAAATTGAATCCTAAAACTGAAAAGTCAAATGGCCAGTTTGAAAGTCAAACGGCTAAAACAGGAAACTGAGGGAAACAAGCAAGAGGAGGTTGAAACTGACTTGGGGGAGGAGTCCCTCCTCTCCAAGCCAGCGCACCACCTAGGCCGAGTTGGGGAGGGACTCCCCTCCCTCCCCTTTGGCCGCCGTCCCTCTCCACCCATAAAACGAGGGGCAGGGCCTCCTCCTCTAGACACACAAGTTCCTATCCTCTAATCTAAACCCTAGCCAAAGCCTCCGGTTTAGAGCCGTTTTGGTTTAGAGCTTCTAATTGCCCTAGCCTTCGGTTTAGTGCCTTCTAATTGGTGTGTCTAAACCCTAGACCACTAATAGCTCTCTTATACTCCACCATACTCGCTCCGGCTTAAGGCGAAGCCCTGCGAGATCTCCCCTCTACTTCCGGTACCACGCTGTTGTGCTGCCGGAATCGCGAGGAGAGTGCTACAACCTCCGCTGCCTGCTGGAACAAGGGAGAGGAAGGTCTTCGTCGAGTACCGAACGTGTGACCGACTGCGGGAGCGCTGCTGGAACGCAGCGCCGGAAGGATCGTCTACGCGATCTTGAGATCGGAAAGAGTACGACTACATCACCCATGAGAATCTGCTCTCGTTAACCGCTTTGGAATCTTCGAGGGTAAGTTATTCCATCGACTCGTTGCTACAATCTAGTAGATAGATCTTGGCTTGTTTGTTTGTATGCGATAGAAAATTTTTGTTTTCCATGCTACGAACCCCTACAGTGGTATCAGAGCCGTGTCTATATGTAGATCTGTTGCACGAGTAGAACACAATGGTCATTGTGGGCGTTGATGCTTTTATTGTTGATTGCTTCTTGTGTACTTTGCATCTTGCGGTATGTTGGGATGAAGCGGCCCGGGCTAACCTTACATGACATCGTTCATGAGACTTGCTCCACGCTTGACATGCAACTTGTATTGCATAAGTGGCTTTGCGGGTGCCTGTTTCTCCTAGCATAGTTAAGATCCAATTTACAACAGGTGATTAACAATACTAGTATCAATGTTGTGGTTCTTGTTCGTAAGTTAGAACGACACTTATTGAAAGCCCCAAACCACGTAAAATATGCAAAGAAAGTAGAGGCGTCTAACTTTGTTTTGCAGGGGTGTGCAGTGATGTGATATGGCCATGATTGTGATTATATATGATGTATGCAATGTTCCTTATTGTAAGTTGGCAACCGGCAGGAGCCATATGGTTGTCTTTAATTTCTGTTAAGACCCGCGTGTCTATTCAAAGTAGTTGTAATAGTTGAAGCCGGTGGACGACAACCATGGAGAGGCGTCATTGACCTTGATGCAATGCCGGTGATGATGGAGATCATGTTCGTGCTGGAAGATGGAGATCGGAAGCACAAAGAAGAAAGGCCATATCATATCACAAATTATGAATTGCATGTGATGTTAATCCTTTATGCATCTTGTATTGCTTAGTAGACGACGGTAGCATTATAAGATGATCCCTCATGCACATGAATTTCAAGTCATAAAGTGTTCACCCTTAGTTAGCACCGTTGCTAAAGCTTGTTGTTTCGAAGCACCACGTGATGATCGGGTGTGTTAGATTCTGCAAGTGTATACAACGTGAGCAAGCCAGATTTGCTCATGCGGAAACTAAGGTTTGATCTTGATGAGCCTAGCATGTACAGACATGGCCTCAGGAACATGGATTACCGAAAGGTAGAGCATGAGTCATATAGTAGATATGATGAACATGTTGATTGTTCGCCATTGAAGCTATATCAACTCTCGTGATGATCGGTTTTGATGTGGTGGATTTGGTTCGTGTGATCACTAAAACAATGTGAGGGATATTGTTTTGAGTGGGAGTTCACCTAGATTAATTTAATTATTAATTAGAACTCAATTTATCATAAACTAAATCAAAGTGAATTTGCATAGTTGTTGTAGTCATTGGCATCCGTTTACCACCTTGCGCTTAGTTATAATTGAGATGATAGAACTATAGAATTCTGGTTAGTTACTTTACGAACTGGTATCGTATTGTTTTGAAGTGTTAATCTAAAGTTTAAAAGTCCTATTGCAAACTTACAGTAAGTTCCGGTTACTCCATGAAGTTTAATAATTAGTATTAAATCAAGAGTAACAATTCCAAGTGTTAGTATATAAGTATCATGTTTGTCTCCATGATTCTTGATATTGAAAGGATTCTCTTAATATCAAGGTTATCTAGGATCTGAAAGAGTTGTTTCAGAAACCATGATGTGTGGAAGATATTGTGATATCTGAAACGAAGTTTTGGTTGCAACATGATAGAGTATAATATGGCAAAGTTCATGTTCTCATATTTTGATGAGAATTTGCAAAGGGTTGTAGACACTTGTTGTCCTAATCCTCCAAAAGGTTTTGGATAGCAACATTATACTCATAATTCATCATTATAAGCTAAAATTAGCTTGATCATGGACGATTCCATGATAAGGTGAATATTTGATGTAGGTAAAATGTTTACTACACCAAGAGATTACTAAAGAAAGGAATTTGAAAGAACACCAAACATTTGATAATGGTGATCTACTTCAAAGTGCAAGTCCAAAGACATTGGTATTTAACTATACACGCTTTGGACTATATGTCATATGTATGACTCCACTATTGATGTTGATAGATTCTTTCAAACAGAAAAGGAAATATTGAAAGAAAATCTCATAAGTATATGGCAGAAAGGAAAAGACTAGAATTGTTCAGCTTAAGTATATAGATGATATACATGTTATGGCTATATTCTTTGCTTATTAAACAATGTGGTTCTCAAGTATTTGATACTGAATTTGTTGGTGTGAATCGTCATACGAAACAACACAATTCATGAATTACAATGGCCTAAGTAACTAGCAAAAGAATATGTGATGATGTTCATTGAGAACAAATAAAGGGTTATTGTGTTGCTCGTTAAACATCAAAGCTTACCTTCAAGATTTGTTTTATCAGGTATTATGAGAACAAAAGGGTTATTCAAATAATTGCCGTAATCCATAAAAGATGGATGATTCACAAATCTCGTTGGAGAAATCACATCCATAAAACTAGTGCTAAAACTGTCGAAAGACAAATTGATTGAAATATCACTTAGGAAATGATATCGCCGTTTAAATTATATTGGAAACAAAACATGAAGAAACTCCATGTGGATGGAATTTTGGAGTCTTTTGATTTTTGATCAAATGACGCTTGTGAAACTTTCCTAGAGATAATTAAAACTTCGTTCATAGGCCAAAAGGGAACGAATGACTAGCTTATTGGAACTTGTACATATTGTTGTACGAAATCCATTATGTGTAGTCAAGAGCGATGGATTTCAACTTCATATGCTTTCTCCGAAAATTTGAGTGAATATATGAATATTTACTTAATAAGGATGAAGTGTGAAATATTTGAAAAGTTCAAAGATTTTTAAGATGAAGTGCAAAATCATTGTAACAAGAATATAAATAGTTTATGATAAGATCATAAAGGAAGATATTTGAGTTACAAGTTTAGCATAATACCTAAGATTTAAGGAATCGTTCCGTGGATTTGCATTTCCCAAAACACCATAAGGGTATGGAGCGTTCGAGGTATGTAATTAAACCTTGTTTGACATGGTAAGATCAAAGGTATAATTCATAAAACTGCCATTGTATTTTAAAGATTAAAAGCTTTAGAGATTACCGTTTTTCCACTGAAAAGAGCTTCATCATAATCCGTTGAAATGACACCATAAAAAGTTATGGTTTGGGATAAAACCCAAGTAGTCCTTTCTTAAAACATTGGTATGCTATGCATAAGAAAGATGTGTGCAACCAAAGTCGGATGAACCTGTCTTTGTATAACTGTTAAGTATTCCTCCATAAACACCGGAGACAAAAGTGTTTGTTGCTTAGAACGTCAAGTTTCTTTGAGAAGGAATTTTTCGTGAAAAGTTAAGTGGGAGGACAATAGAACTTTGATAAGGTTAAAAGAACCTTAGCTATATGTGCAGAGTTGCGCAGCGCCGAAAAGTGTTCCGGAGGCAGCAACAATGCTCATGGCTCACGTACCTCAAAGGTTGTGGTCACGGAGATCTAAGTTCCTATTGAAACAAGTAGGTCGGATGAACAATCAAATACCAAGATTTGAGAGTTAAATCATTATTTGACAATAATGATCCGACTACGTGCAAAGAAGCAATGATGAGCCCTGACTCCATCAAATGGTTTGAAGCCATCAAATCCGTGATAGTTCCATACACGAGAAATCAAGTTTTGAACTTGAAGGACCCTCGAGAAAGGTGTAAGACCTTACAGTTGTGTCTGGATCTATAAAGAAATAGACATGGATGTTTCACATCTATAATCGACATATTGGGAAAGAGTTCACAACAATGTTCAAAGGTTGACTATGACAAGATTTGATCTTTCATAGTGATATTTAGTCTAGACGGATTAATGTAGCAACCACTACATATAATTTTGTTATATGGTAGTTGAATAAACAAAACAAGTTCTTCTAATAGAATCGTTACCTAGGACATGTGCATAACACGGTCCATAGGGTTTTGTTAATTCAAAGGATGCTAAAATCATATGCAAACTTCAATGGTTAAAGTGAGCATCGCGGAGTTGGAATCTTCACTGTGATGAAACTGTTAAAGGAGTTTAAAAGTTCATTAGAGACGATGAAGATGCTTGCATTTGCAAGAAATTAAGTGGGAGCACTAAGACATGTTTCTAATACATTATGTGGAAGACATATTGTGTATTGGAAATAATGTATCTTTTATTAACACATATTAAGAATTTCATCCCGATGAAAGACTTAGGCAAAACCCAAATATTTGGCATCAATAGACGCTAATATGGTTGTGCCAGAAGTACATAGACAAGATATTGAATGAGTTCAATATAGAAACTACAAGAGAGGATCTTGTCGCACAGAAAGGATTGAATGAGTTCAATGTTGATGATATATTCAAGTGTATTGACATTTGGTAAAGTGAAACAAATAATCAAGTATAGATTGATACTTGATGTATGAAATCACAAAGAGTATTTATATCAATCATACTATGATATGTACAAATCCAGATATGTCCTATGCTCTAAATGTTGTGAGCATATACCAGAATGATTCGTAAGATGATCATTGGACAATAGTAAGGATATTCTTATGATCTTTTGGAAGAACTAAGAGTATAATATTTGTAGAAGTGACAAATAGATGGTTAGTTCATTGTAAAAGTACTACATTGATATTAGCTTTGTCACAAAGTACAAATTAAGTTTATCTCAATCTAAACTAAGGGTGGCACAATATAATGGAAAGTGAGTTCCATAATGGATTTGGATGAGTTCCAAAGTTAAGACATTGTGACAGATACTACAACAAAAGGCTAAGTATATGACTGCTATTTTAGCAGCAAAAGAGGGCATTTGTGTCAAGTAGTTTGTTATCAAACTAGGTGTAGTTCACAGTGGGATAATACTATGAAGATATATTGTGCGACAATATTATCAACATGTTTTAACCCAAAGAGCTAAAGGTCACACCGAAAGACCAAATTTATACAAAGCCATCTCATTAGAGAATGAGTGATGCGTAGAGACGCAAAGACATGCAATTACACACGGACCTAGAAGTGTCAGATCTGGAGATCAGTTGACCACTAGCAATCGTGTACATACAACACCGGAAATCCATAGGTGTTGAATACACAAAGGTTTGAAACTAGATTATTGACTCTAGTGCAAGTGGGAGACTGTTGGAGATATGCCCAAGAGGCAATAATAAAGTGGTTATTATCATATCTTCACACTTATGATAAATGTTTACATACCATGCTATAATTGTATTAACCGGAAACATTAATACTTGTGTGATTTGTAAACTAAAATAAGAGTCCCTAGTAAAGCCTCTTGTTAAACTAGCTTGTTGGTTAATATATGATCATGGTTTCCTGATCATGAACATAGAGATGTTATTAACAACAGGATCATATCATTAGGAGAATGATGTGATGGACATACTCCTATAGATAAGCGTAGCATAAAGATCAAGTCATTTCAATAGTTCAATTGCTATATGCTTTCTGATACATAGTAACCTAATTCCTTCGACCATAAGATCATGCATATCACCTTTTCCGGATGGATGCTTTGATGTCATCAAACACCACACCGTAACAGGGTGGCTATAAAGGTGGCATTGAGTGTTCAGAAAGTATTGGTTGAAACACATGGATCAAGAGTGGGATTTGTCCATCCATATGACGGATAGATATACTCTGGGCCCTCTCGGTGAAATGTCATCCAATTAGCTTGCAAGCATGTGACTGGCTCACAAGGGATCACATATCACGGGAACGAGAAAATAGTACTTATCAGTAACGAGGTTGAACTAGGTATGCAGAGATACCGACGATCATAACCTCGGATAAGTAAACTATCATGAGACAAAGGGAAATTGGTATCGTATGTAAGTGGTTCATTCGATCGCAAAGTAATCGTAGAAATATGTGGGAGCCATATGAATTTCCAGATTCCTCTATTGGTTATTGATTGGAGAAGTGTCTCGATCATGTCCGCATAATTCACGAACCGCAGGGAGACACACTTAAGGATTCGACGTTGTTTGAGTAGTTATGGTATTATGAGAAAGAGACCGAATGTTGTTCGGAGTCTCGAATGGGATCCGGGATATCACGAGGTGATCCGGAATGGTCCGGAGAATAAGATTCATATAAGGAAAGTCCCGTTTCGGAGTTCGGAAATGATTCCGGTGTTTTCATCGGGAATGTTCTAGAAGGTTCCGGAATGTCCGGCACTCCGGGGGGGAAGGGGTACATGAATGTGTCATTACATATTGGAATGATTGCATCATGTACTAAGTGTTCTCGCTGTTCCAAATAAAGGATTAAATTGAATCCTAAAACTGAAAAGTCAAATGGCCAGTTTGAAAGTCAAACGGCTAAAACAGGAAACTGAGGGAAACAAGCAAGAGGAGGTTGAAACCGACTTGGGGGAGGAGTCCCTCCTCTCCAAGCCGGCGCACCACCTAGGCCGAGTTGGGGAGGGACTCCCCTCCCTCCCCTTTGGCCGCCGGCCCTCTCCACCCATAAAAGGAGGGGCAGGGCCTCCTCCTCTAGACACACAAGTTCCTATCCTCTAATCTAAACCCTAGCCAAAGCCTCCGGTTTAGAGCCGTTTTGGTTTAGAGCTTCTAATTGCCCTAGCCTTCGGTTTAGAGCCTTCTAATTGGTGTGTCTAAACCCTAGACCACTAATAGCTCTCTTATACTCCACCATACTCCCTCCGGCTTAAGGAGAAGCCCTGCGAGATCTCCCCTCTACTTCCGGTACCACGCCGTTGTGCTGCCGGAATCGCGAGGAGAGTGCTACAACCTCCGCTGCCTGCTGGAACAAGGGAGAGGAAGGTCTTCATCGAGTACCGAACGTGTGACCGACTGCGGGAGCGCTGCCGAAACGCAGCGCCGGAAGGATCGTCTACGCGATCTTGAGATCGGAAAGAGTACGACTACATCACCCACGAGAATCTGCTCTCGTTAACCGCTTTGGAATCTTCGAGGGTAAGTTATTCCATCGACTCGTTGCTACAATCTAGTAGATAGATCTTGGCTTGTTTGTTTGTATGCGATAGAAATTTTTTGTTTTCCATGCTACGAACCCCTACATAGGTATGGGCTTGAGCTCGGACCCGGGTGCGTGCGGTTTGTCGGCGAACCGTTGGCATCCGTTGCATCTTCGGACGATGTCCTTTGCGTCGCTCATGGCCGTTGGCCAGTAGAATCCTGCTCGTAGAGCTTTGGCGACAAGGGAGCGGCTGCCTGCATGGTGGCTGCAGATGCCTTCGTGGATGTCTTGGTGTATGGCCTTGCCGTCGTCCATGGTGACGCACCGTTGAAGTACGCCCGTGATGCTCCGCTTGTACAGCTCGCCGTTGATGATGGTGAAGGCTTTTGACCGGCGAGATATGCGCCGGGCGTCTGTTGGGCTGTCTTCTCCGGTTATCAAGAACTGGAGGTACGGTCGTGTCCAGGATTCTTCGACTGCCATGACCTGCATTAGGTTGACCATGGCTACCTCTGTGTCCAGTTTCTCGGGTCCTTCGTGTCCTTCGGGTAGCGTAGCTCCCGAGTGCTCTGATTCTTCGGGTGATCCCTTGGGGAATTTACGCTTGATGGATGGCACGCAGATTTGTTCGAGGAACACACCTGGTGGCACCTTTGCGCAGGTGGAGCCGATGTTGGCGAGTCTATCGGCTTCCTCGTTGCTCTCTCTTCCAACGTGCCGAAGTTCGCAGCCGTCGAATTCTCCTTCGAGTGCGTTGTAGAGCGCGCGGTACGCGATCATGTTTTCGGCGTGTGCGTCACACTCATTCATCGTCTGCTAGACGACAAGGTTGGAGTCACCGTAGATGACCAGGCGCGTTGCGCCGCATATCTTTGCCATCCTCATGCCATGGATGAGGGCTTCGTATTCGGCTTCGTTGTTGGAGGCTCTGAATTTCATCCGAAGAACGTACTTCATCTTGTCACCTTGCGGGGAGGTCAGTATGACCCCTGCCCCTGCTCCGGCTTCGCGCTTGGAGCCGTCGAAATGCATTGTCCAGGATTGCGACATGTCTGGGGTGTCTGGCAGCTGCAGCTCCATCCAGTGTACCAGGAAGTCCGGAAGGACTTGAGATTTGATTGCGTGTCGCTTCTCGTAGACGATGTCCAAGGGTGATAGTTAGATGCCCCACAGGGCCACCCGTCCTGTGGCCTCTGGATTATTCAGGGTTGCTTCGTTGACGACCATCACCTGGTGCTCCTCGAAGTAATGGCTCAACCGTCGAGCCGTCATGAACACGCCGTAGGCTAGCTTCTGGTAGTGAGGGTACCTCTGCTTTGTTGGTGTCAGTACCTCGCTGAGGTAGTAAATTGGGTGTTGGACCCCGTGGGTCTTGCCTTCTTCGGGTCGTTCGACCACGAGTACGGTGCTGACCACCTGGTGTGTGGCTGCTATGTACAGCAGCAGGGGTTCGCGCTCCTTTGGCGTGACCAAAACGGGCGAGGTGGAGAGGAGCCTCTTGAGGCTTTCGAATGCATCGTTGGCTTCTGGTGTCCACTCGAACTTGTCTGCTTTATGCAGCAGCTGGTAGAATGGTAGGGCCTTTTCGCCCATACGGCTGATGAACCTGCTTAGCGCCGCTACTCGTCCTGCGAGCTGCTGGACGCCCTTGAGGTTTTTCGGCTTCTCCATCGTCATGATGGCTTTGATTTTCTTCGGGTTCGCCTCGATCCCTCGTTGAGAGATGAAGTACCCGAGGATATGACCTGATGGGACGCCGAAGGCGCACTTTTCGGGATTGAGCTTGATCCTGTAGCGATCGAGGTTGTCGAACGTCTCGCGGAGATCGTCGATGAGTGTCCTTGCCTCTCTGGTTTTTATTACTATGTCGTCGATATAAACTTGGACGTTGCGACCAATCTGGTCCTTGAGGCAGGCCTGCATGCATCGCTGGTACGTGGCACCCGCGTTCTTTAGCCCGAAGGGCATTGTGTTGTAACAGAATACTCCGAACGGTGTGATAAACGCCGTTTTCTCCTGATCTTCGACCTTGAGCCGAATCTGGTTATAGCCTGAGTAGGCGTCGAGGAAGGAGAGTTTCTCGCAACCTGCAGTCGAATCGATGATCTGGTCGATCCGTGGAAGAGGGAAGTGGTCCTTTGGGCAATGCTTATTTAGTGACGTGAAGTCCACACACATCCGTAGGATGTCCGTGTCCTTCTTCGGGACCATCACCGTGTTTGCAAGCCACTCGCTTTCTTTGATTTCCCTGATGAAGTCTGTAGCGAGCAGTCTATTGATTTCCTTGCCGATAGCTTCAGCTCGTGGCTCCGACAGTCTTCGGATGGACTGCTTGACTGGCTTGGTGTCTGGAAAGACATTGAGTGCGTGCTCGGCGAATTCCCTGGGAACTCCTGGCATGTCCGCAGGACACCAGGCGAAGATTTCCCAGCGCGCACGGAGGAATTCGACGAGCGCGCCTTCCTACGCGGTGCTGAGGTCATTGGCGATCAAGGCCGTCTTGGAGGCATCCGTCGGATGGACCTGTCCTTTTTTGGTGTTGATGGTGGAGTCGAAGGACATGTCAGGTGCGTTCTGCCTTGTGACTGGGGGTAGCCCGTTGTCTGTCACCTCGCGGATCGGTAGCGCTCGTAGATCGGTTCGCTGCTGCCGCAGCTTTCAGGTCCGGAACCGTAGGTCCCTTTATCCGAAGGTGGATCGCACAGATCGGAGTTGCAGCTGCTGCTGCTATAGAACTCATCTGTCGATGGTGACGTGCGTAGCACGGGGTGTGGAGCCCACGAGGCGGGCCTGATTGATGGCACGGGCACCCGCTCAGGAAGGCGGAGGGTTCCAGTTTGTCCCACCTGGAAGCAGAAGCTCCCGAACAAAATCTCGAGTCCGTCGCCTACGGGCTCGAAATCTTTCATGGTGGCCGGCGAGTGGGCGGTGAAGTCGAAGGTCCCGAAGAGGAGGTGATTCTCCGTCGCCGCGGAGTTGTAGATCGATCGGGTTGGGACCGTCACGATCGCACAATCAGCAGCCCCGATTCCCACAGACGGCGCCAATTGACGAGGTTTAATCTCATCAATTCCCATTGTTATGGACTTGGGTTTTGGAGAAGATGGGGATGCTGGAGATCGTGGCACGGTTAACAGACAAGCAACCAGGGGACACGAGAATTACCCAGGTTCAGGCCTCCGGAGGGAAAACCCTACTCCTGCTTGTCTGCTCTTGATTACGGCGGAACCGAAGGTTACAGGGTGCGCAGATTCGATCTGGCGTGGAGGTGCGTGCGAAAGTATGAGTCGAGAGATCTAGGATGTGCCCTCCTGGCCTTTATATAGACTTAGGCAGGTCCCGGGCATAGTCCTAGTCAGTTACAAGTTCTAGGGTTTTACCCCTTTGAATTTCCTATCTATGCTAGTCTTGCTCTCCAAGGATCCGAAGGCGTCATGGGCCTTGGCCACCCGAAAATCTTCATGGACCAGCGTATAACTGTTGTGAGCCTTCCTTGGGCTGGACCAGGTATGCCGAAGTTACGTACCCATAGGGTATGACCATGTCAACAGCGGTCAAAAACATCCTTAAGTACTTGAGAAGAACTAAGGATATGGTTCTTTCTTATGGAGGTGATGAACAGCTCGTTGTTAATGGTTACACCGATGCTAGTTGGAACACCGATCCGGATGATTCTAAATCACAATCTGGATACGTATTTATTTTGAATGGTGCAGCAGTTAGCTGGAGGAGTGCAAAGCAAAGCGTTGTGGCGAGATCTTCAACTAAATCGGAATACATGGCTGCTTCGGAGGCTTCACAAGAAGCAATATGGATGAAAGAGTTCATTATAGAGCTGGGTGTGGTTCCTAGTGCGCTGGACCCAATGTGTATCTACTGTGATAACATGGGCGCCATAGCCAATGCGCAAGAACCAAGGTCACACAAGAAGCTGAAGCACATCAAGCTACGTTTTCACGCTATTCGAGAACATATCCAAGATGGGGATATAAAGATTTGCAAAGTACACACAGATCTGAATGTGGCGGATCCGTTGACTAAACCTCTCCCGAGGGCAAAACATGACCAGCACCAAACTGCCATGGGTGTTCGGTATATTACCATATAATCTAGATTAGATGACTCTAGTGCAAGTGGGAGACTGTTGAGATATGCCCTAGAGGCAATAATAAATATAGTTATTATTATATCTTTCTGTTTATTATAAATGTTTATATTCATGCTATAATAGTATTAACAAGGAAACATTAATACTTGTGTGATTTGTAGACTAAAATAAGAGTCCCTAGTAAAGCCTCTATATAATACTAGCTTGTTGGTTAATAGATGATTGTGGTTTCCCTATCATGAACATTGAGATGTTATTAACAACAAGATCATATCGTTAGAAGAATGATATGGTGGACATACTCCTATAGATAAGCGTAGCATAAAGATCAAGTCATTTTAATAATTCAATTGCTATATGCTTTCTGATACATAGTAATCTAATTCCTTCGACCATGAGATCATTCATATCACCTTTACCGGATGGATGCTTTGATGATATCAAACACCACACCGTAACTGGGTGGCTATAAAGTTGGCATTGAGTGTTCGGAAAGTATTGGTTGAGACACATGGATCAAGAGTGGGATTTGTCCATCCATATGATGGATAGATATACTCTGGGCCCTCTCGGTGAAATGTCATCCAATTAGCTTGCAAGCATGTGACTAGCTCACAAGGGATCACATATCACGGGAACGAGAAAAGAGTACTTATCAGTAACGAGGTTGAAATAGGTATGCAGAGATACCGACGATCATAACCTCGGATAAGTAAACTATCGTGAGACAAAGGGAAATTGATATCGTATGTAAGTGGTTCATTCGATCGCAAAGTAATCGTAGAAATATGTGGGAGCCATATGAATTTCCAGATTCCTCTATTGGTTATTGTTCGGAGAAGTGTCTCAATCATGTCCGCATAATTCACGAACCGTAGGGAGACACACTTAAGGATTCGACGTTGTTCGAGTAGTTATGGAATGATGAGAGAGTCCGAATGTTGTTCGGAGTCTCGAATGGGATTCGGGATATCACGAGGAGATCTGGAATAGTCCGGAGAATAAGATTCATATAAGGAAAGTCCCGTTTCGGAGTTGGAGAATGGTTCCGATGTTTTCATCGGGAATGTTCTAAAAGGTTCAGGAATGTCCGGCACTCCGGAGGGGAAGGATACATGAATACTCGGTGTCATCGCTAAACAAAATAGAGGGTTTATTCAAATCCTAGTTTGAAAAGTCAAACGCCAAGTTTGAAAGTCAAACGGCTAATTTTGGGAAGTGGAGAGGGAGGTGGAAACCGATTTGGGGGAGGAGTTCCTCCTCCCACCACCGGCGCACCACCAAGCCGAGTTGGGGAGGGACTCCCCTCCCCTTGGTCGGCCCCTCCACCTATATAAGGAGGGGCAGGGCTCCCCTCCTAGACACACAAGTTCCTACCTCTAAACCCTAGTCCCAAGCCGCCGCCGCCTCCATAGCCGCCGCCGGCCCTAGGGCACTCGCCGCCGCCGCCTAGGTGAAACCCTAGTCGCCGGCCTAGCCCCCTCCTCGGCGTGCCTAAACCCTAGATCGTCGAGGGACTCTCTCATACTCCACCATACTCGCTCCGGCTTAAGGCGAAGCCCTGCGAGATCTCTCCTCTACTTCCGGTACCACGCCATTGTGCTGCCGGAATCACGAGGAGAGTGCTACAACCTCCGCTGCCTGCTGGAACAAGGGAGAGGAAGGTCTTCGTCGAGTACCGAACGTGTGATCGACTGCGGGAGCGCTGCCGGAACGCAGCGCCGGAAGGATCGTCTACGCGATCTTGAGATCGGGAAGAGTACGACTACATCACCCACGAGAATCCGCTCTCGTTAAACACTTTGGAATCTTCGAGGATGAGTTATTCCATCGACTCGTTGCTACAATCTAGTAGATAGATCTTGGCTTGTTTGTTTGTATGCGATAGAAAATTTTTGTTTTCCATGCTACGAATCCCTACAACTAAGTCATCATGAGGTTAAGATTAACAAACCTAGCCTCCAAGCTGCAGCAGTTTCATAATTTGGAGCATACCACTTCGCCCAGAGAGAAACATAGTTTTATTTTAAAGTAGATTTGAGGAGAAAAACTTGCGCTCATATACAGAGATCTTAAACTTAGAATTTTTTTTGTCTTTCGAACCCCCATTGGTCATATATATAGCATATCACAAGCATAATACTTATAAAATTTAGGAGATACTAGTACGAGTGGAAATATTTCCAAGTATAAAGCTACTCATGACATACTATAAAATGGAATAGCACTTGTAAAATATTTCTCTTCTACTAAAAACATCCTACACATGCATACTACTATTTTTAGGATCAAAACATACATAATAGTAAAACTAGGACAAGGATAGGAACAAAGGTGTAACTTGTCTTAGTATAAGTTGATGATGATTGTTTCTTTGTGAAACTTGCTCGCGCACTCCGGATAAATCTAACGTCTAAATAAATTACACTAATAAGCAATCATTGCAAATTAAAAGCCAAATAAAACACATGACATGTAAACATATGGCAAAACATACAATATTACTAATTATATATTTATTTCGTGTAAAGCTAACATTGAATGGCCTAATGCGTAGGGAATATCTCGAGGATCGAATTTCAAAAGGGAACACATCGATAGATATCAAGTTATGGTCAAAAGAAAATTCAAATTTCTAATTTAAATTTGAGCAGATTGAAGAATATTCAAAAATTGCATATTATAGATCTATTTGATAGAAAATTTAGTTACCAATCCAGTGCAACGAAGACCATCTAATTTTATCTCGTAGATAGATACCAAATATTAAAGTTGATATCTATGGTGTATATGAACTAGGATTCTGATTGCTACAATATTGGTCCGTGCCTGATAAAAAAGAAAACAAAAGTGATACGTGGACTAGTTCTACAAGATGCGATCTGATCCAACAGAAAAAAACATGGAGGACATCGAAGGCAAGGAACCTATACAGAAGAACAAGAAAATTAGAACAGAGTCGCTCGATTCTCACACTGGGTAGAACGACGGAGAAGAAAACCGTGACGGCCTTGGCTCAGTTTGAAGTGGGCGTCGCCGGCAGGGGGTCCTCGGAGCTCGGGGAAGAGGGCGTCGGGGTTCAGCTCACCTTGGCAGGGGCGTAGATATCAACGGCGTCGGTCTGCCTGGTCCGGAGCAGCTACTATCTTCGACTGGAGGCGGCAACATCCGGTAAAACTCCGACGGGTGAAACTCTGGCGGGTCCATGCGTTCCTGGACAGGATAGAGAGGTCAGGAGGAAGCTTAATCAAACTGAGAAGCTGAGAGAGGCAAGCATAGAGCAAAGGTTCCTGTAACTTCACCTTCCAGCTCCGACGGTGGTGGTTTTCGGCGAGATCGGGATCAATCGATTCGGTAGAATAGGTTAGGGATGTTTGACAAAAATCGAACGGAGATGATATTTATGGTGAGATTTGCGTGGACTAGGGGCAAAGTAATCGGCTGAATCGAGAGGTTTTTTTTGTAGGATTGGTTGGCTGCAGAGTTTGTTCTTCATACGGGATGAACTGGTGTCGGGTTTGGGCCGCTTCCGTGCGACCATCTGTGCGCCCGCACCGTAGGCTGGGCATCCAACGGTGGTTACCTTCAGCGCCTCTCGCTTGCCGTTTTTATGCTAATAAAGAAAATTCAGAAATACCGAACATAAACTCATCCATCCCGTAATACGCGCAGGACATTTAAACAGAAGGAAATCTCCTCCCGGCGCAGTCGCTGACCTCCGCCGGGACTCCTATCGCCGCCGTCTCGCTCCTTTAGTCCACATCTCCATCCCATCATCGATCTCTGGGTCAGCAGGGCCGACGCTGCGGTCCACGCTTCGTGCGCCGGGTAGGGCGCCTTCCTCATCGTCCTGCCGGGCTAGCCAAGAGCTCTTCTTTGGCTTCCACCGTTCCACGGCTCAACCAGGCGGACGCAAAGGCCAATCAACAACCATATATAGACGAGGCTTGTAGCAACATGCAATAAATCAAAGGTCATGTTGGACAACGCGAGATTTTCTTTACTATCCAGCGTCATGGACGTCGGCGACAACGTAGGGATCAGGTCTGCGGCGTCTGGTTCCTTCGACCTCGATCCGGGCCTAGGTGCGTCGGCCGTTGCGTGTGCGGTCTCCACTCTCAGTCCGTTGCCCGTCCCTGCGTTGTTGTCGACGCCGTCCAGTCTGCCAGTCGGCAAGAGATAACGGGCATGGTAAGATGCGCCGGCGACTTGAGGCAAAGAGATACTGTACGAGGTTGCGGCCAGAGGACACACCGGACGACTTGGTTTGCCATACACTTGACGAGATTACCGTTCTGTGAATTGTATTTCGCTCCGGCGCGGCGAGTATAGACTGGATTGGTATTGTCGTATTTGTGGGAGCTTTTTTATACATGAAAAACGGCAAGCGAGGGGCGCTTAAGGTAACCGCCGTTCGATGTCCGACCTACGGTGCGGGCGCACAGATGGTCGCACGGACGCGGCGCAGGCAAGCCCCGTCCTCGGGTTTGGTCTCAGGCTGAAGGAACGAGATGACTGGTGGGCTACCCCTTTGGAAAAAAACAAATGAGGAGTTATGGACTGGACTATGCCTCGTCGCTAAACCTGCGTGAGTACGGCTGGCTTCAAGCGCGCACATGGGGTCATGTTCGGCTGGCTGGTTCGTGCCTCTCGGCTACGGGTAAGGTTTACATTAGTTTTCGTTTATTTTCCTACTTCTTTATCGAGCGCTTTTATTAGTCTACATGCCATTATTTGCTCGTGCAGCAACTCATGGGCATATCTCGTAGTGGTAGGTAAAATTATCAAAAGGTCACAAAAAAATGTGGCCTAAAATTGTATTGCCAGCCTAGGTTTACTTTATAAACCCACTATAGCTTTACCAATTTTTATGATTTTAAGTGTCTCTGTATATTTTGGAAAACCAAATATGTTCTATTAAATATTATATACTATATTCAATACAATTTATCATGAAGAAGTCGTATTATCTCCTCTCGGCTAATTTTCTTAAAGAGAATATGTTCCAACACTTTCCTTATATTATGGAAATATATTATTTCCTCTCATGAAAATGTGGTGTTTGGAATATATTCAAAAACCCAAAATCCAAAATGAATTTGAATAGAATGCAGGGCAATGTATTCTTGGCTTTGTCTAAAAATTTCTAAGCCAATAATTATATTTTGGGATAGTCATGTTAATCCGTTCTTTTCTATTGGTTTAGGTAAATTTAAACAAGTCCTAGAAAGTTCTATTTTTTCAAAAATTTCAATAGGGTCACAATCAATTTGTTTTTTTTTATATTCTAAAATTAGAAAAAAATTAGGATGTTACAGACTACCACCCTTAAAAGGAATCTCGTTCCGAGATTCGAGAAGGCTAGAAGGAAATAGGTTCGGAATACACCAGGGTGCTACCACCCTTAAAGAATGTCTTCCTTCGGGTATGCCAAAAATTGTATGTACTTCTTCATGCTCACTTCTATCTCTTGAGGTGTTCCTAAAAACTCGTCTTTACTGTGTCTTGATGTCGTTGTATTCTATCCCATATATGGATGATGAAGTAGGTCGTCTTAAAGTAACACCTTGAAATGATGATTTCTTTGTGTCGGTCTTCGAAGGCTTGGGGCATCATCCACTATATTGAGTGTTCTTTTGTGGCTGTTGATTGAAATGGTATAACATCTTCTTTGCAACCATATTGGCGTCCTTTGCTTTGTCTTCATGTCTTGAATTCATTCTTACTTCATGGTTTTAAGATAGGGAAGAATAGAATCAAGGGAGAAGGAGACATATATACCCCATACAAATAACTTGTATTTTGAAAATAGGTTTTATTTGTTGCATAACATGTTGGAGATATGCCCAAGAGGCAATAATAAAGTGGTTATTATCATATCTTCACACTTATGATAAATGTTTACATACCATGCTATAATTGTATTAACCGGAAACATTAATACTTGTGTGATTTGTAAACTAAAATAAGAGTCCCTAGTAAAGCCTCTTGTTAAACTAGCTTGTTGGTTAGTATATGATCATGGTTTCCTGATCATGAACATAGAGATGTTATTAACAACAGGATCATATCATTAGGAGAATGATGTGATAGACATACTCCTATAGATAAGCGTAGCATAAAGATCAAGTCATTTCAATAGTTCAATTGCTATATGCTTTCTGATACATAGTAACCTAATTCCTTCGACCATGAGATCATGCATATCACCTTTGCCGGATGGATGCTTTGATGACATCAAACACCACATCGTAACTGGGTGGCTATAAAGGTGGCATTGAGTATTCAGAAAGTATTGGTTGAAACACATGGATCAAGAGTGGGATTTGTCCATCCATATGACGGATAGATATACTCTAGGCCCTCTCGGTGGAATGTCATCCAATTAGCTTGCAAGCATGTGACTGGCTCACAAGGGATCACATATCACGGGAACGAGAAAAGAGTACTTATCAGTAACGAGGTTGAACTAGGTATGCAGAGATACCGACGATCATAACCTCGGATAAGTAAACTATCGTGAGACAAAGGGAAATTGGTATCGTATGTAAGTGGTTCATTCGATCGCAAAGTAATCGTAGAAATATGTGGGAGCCATATGAATTTCCAGATTCCTCTATTGGTTATTGTTCGGAGAAGTGTCTCGATCATGTCCGCATAATTCACGAACCGTAGGGAGACACACTTAAGGATTCGACGTTGTTTGAGTAGTTATGGTATTATGAGAAAGAGACCTAATGTTGTTCGGAGTCTCGGATGGGATCCGGGATATCACGAGGTGATCCGGAATGGTCCGGAGAATAAGATTCATATAAGGAAAGTCCCGTTTCGGAGTTCGGGAATGATTCCGGTGTTTTCATCAGGGAATGTTCTAGAAGGGTCCGGATTGTCCGGCACTCCGGGGGGGGAGGGTACATGAATGTGTCATTGAATGATTGCATCATGTACTAAGTGTTCTTGCTGTTCCAAAAACATGAAAGTCAAATTGCCAGTTTGAAAGTCAAACGGCTAAAACAGGAAACTGTGGGAAACAGGAAACTGTGGGAAACAAGCAAGAGGAGGTTGAAACCAACTTGGAGGAGGAGTTCCTCTCCTCCTTGGCCGGCGCCCATCCCTAGGCCGAGTTGGGGAGGGACTCCCTCCCTCCCTGGCACGCCTAGCCCCTCCACCTATAAAAGGAGGGGCAGGGCTCCTCCTTGAGACACACAAGTTTCTACCTCTAATCTCCGGTTTAGAGCCGTTTTGGTTTAGAGCTTCTAATTGCTTTAGCCTGCGGTTTAGAGCCTTCTAATTGGTGTGTCTAATCTCTAGACCACTAATAGCCCTCTCTCATAATCCACCATACTCGCTCCGGCTTAAGGCGAAGCCCTGCGGGATCTCCCCTCTACTTCCGGTACCACGCCGTTGTGCTGCCGGAATCGCGAGGAGAGTGCTACAACCTCCGCTGCCTGCTGGAACAAGGGAGAGGAAGGTCTTCGTCGAGTACCGAACGTGTGACCGACTGCGGGAGCGCTGCCGGAACGCAGCGCCGGAAGGATCGTCTACGTGATCTTGAGATCGGAAGAGTACGACTACATCACCCACGAGAATCTGCTCTCGTTAACCGCTTTGGAATCTTCGAGGGTAAGTTATTCCATCGACTCGTTGCTACAATCTAGTAGATAGATCTTGGCTTGTTTGTTTGTATGCGATAGAAAAATTTTGTTTTCCATGCTACGAACCCCTATAGTGGTATCAGAGCCGTGTCTATATGTAGATCTGTTGCACGAGTAGAACACAATGGTCAATGTGGGCGTTGATGCTTTTATTGTCGATTGCTTCTTGTGTACTTTGCATCTTGCGGTATGTTGGGATGAAGCGGCCCGGGCTAACCTTACATGACATCGTTCATGAGACTTGCTCCACGCTTGACATGCAACTTGTATTGCATAAGTGGCTTTGCGGGTGCCTGTTTCTCCTAGCATAGTTAAGATCCAATTTACAACGGGTAATCAACAATGCTGGTATCAATGTTGTGGTTCATGTTCGTAAGTTAGAACGACACTTATTGAAAGCTCCAAACCACGTAAAACATGCAAAGAAAGTAGAGGCGTCTAACTTTGTTTTGCAGGGGTGTGCAGTGATGTGATATGGCCATGATTGTGATTATATTTGATGTATGCAATGTTCCTTATTGTAAGTTGGCAACCGGCAGGAGCCATATGGTTGTCTTTAATTTATGTTAAGACCCGCGTGTCTATTCAAAGTAGTTGTAATAGTTGAAGCTGGTGGACGACAACCATGGAGAAGCGTCATTGACCTTGATGCAATGCCGGTGATGATGGAGATCATGTTCGTGCTTGAAGATGGAGATCAGAAGCACAAAGAAGAAAGGCCATATCATATCACATATTATGAATTGCATGTGATGTTAATCCTTTATGCATCTTGTATTGCTTAGTAGACGACGGTAGCATTATAAGATGATCCCTCATGCACATGAATTTCAAGTTCGAAAGTGTTCACCCTTAGTATGCACCATTGCTAATGCTTGTTGTTTCGAAGCACCACGTGATGATCGGGTGTGTTAGATTCCGCAAGTGTATACAACGTAAGCAAGCCAGATTTGCTTATGCGGTAGCTAAGGTTTGATCTTGACGAGCCTAGCATGTACAGACATGGTCTCAGGAACACGAATCACCGAAAGGTAAAGCATGAATCATATAGTAGATATGATGAACATGACGATTGTTCGCCATTTAAACTATATCAACTCTCGTGATGATCGGTGTTGATATAGTGGATTTGGTTCGTGTGATCACTAAAACAATGTGAGGGATATTGTTTTGAGTGGGAGTTCACTTAGATTAATTTAATTATTAATTAGAACTCAATTTATCATAAACTAAATCAAAGTGAATTTGCATAGTTGTTGTAGTCATTGGCATCCGTTTACCACCTTGCGCTTAGTTATAATTGAGATGATAGAACTATAGAATTCTGGTTAGTTACTTTACGAACTGGTATCGTATTGTTTTTGAAGTGTTAATCTAAAGTTTAAAAGTCCTATTGCAAACTTTCAGGAAGTTCCGGTTACTCCATGAAGTTTAATAATTAGTATTAAATCAAGAGTAACAATTCCAAAGTGTTAGTATCATGTTTGTTTCCATGATTCTTGATATTCAAAGGATTGTCTTAATATCAAGGTTATCTAGGATCTGAAAGAGTTGTTTCAGAAACCATGATGTGTGGAAGATATTGTGATATCTGAAACGAAGTTTTGGTTACAACATGATAGAGTATAATATGGCAAAGTTTATGTTCTCATATTTTGATGAGAATTTGCAAAAAAGGTTGGAGACACTTGTTGTCCTAATCCTCCAAAAGGTTTTTGGATAGCAACATTATACTCATAATTCATCGTTATAAGCTAAAAGTAGCTTGATCATGGATAAATCCATGATGAGGGTGAATATTTGATGTAGGTAAAATGTTTACTGCACCTAAAGATTACTAAAGAAAGGAATTTGAAAGAACACCAAACATTTGATGATGGTGATCTACTTCAAAGTGCAAGTCCAAAGACATTGGTATTTAACTATACACGCTTTGGACTATGTGTCATATGTATGACTCCACTATTGATGTTGATAGATTCTTTCAAACAGAAAAGGAAATACTGAAAGAGAATCTCATAAATATATGGCAGAAAAGAAAAGACTAGAATTGTTCAGTTTAAGTATATGGATGATATACATGTTATGGCTATATTCTTTGCTTATTAAACAATGTGGTTCTTAAGTATTTGATACTGAATTTGTTGGTGTGAATCGTCATACGAAACAACACAATTCATGAACTACAATGGCCTAAGTAACTAGAAAAAGAATATGTGATGATGTTCATCGAGAACAAATAAAGGGTTATTGTGTTGCTCGTTAAACATCAAAGCTGGCCTTCAAAGATTTGTTTTATCAGGTATTATGAGAACAAAAGGGTTGTTCAAATAATTGCCGTAATCCATAAAAGATGGATGATTCACAAATCTCGTTGGAGAAATCACATCCATAAAACTAGTGCTAAAAATGTCGAAAGACAAATTGATTGAAAGATCACTTAGGAAGTGACATCGCCGTTTAAATTATATTGGAAAGAAAACATGAAGAAAATCCATATGGATGGAATTTTGGAGTCTTTTGATTTTTGATCAAATGACACTTGTGAAACTTTCCTAGAGATAATTAAAACTTTGTTCATAGGCCAAAAGGGAACGAATGACTAGCTTATTGGAACTTGTACATATTGTTGTACGAAATCCATTATGTGTAGTCAAGAGCGATGGATTTCAACTTCATATGCTTTATCCGAAAATTTGAGTGAATATATGAATATTTACTTAATAAGGATGAAGTATGAAACATTTGAAAAGTTCAAAGACTTTCAAGATGAAGTGCAAAATCATTGTAACAAGAATATAAACAGTTTATGATAAAGATCATAAAGGAAGATATTTGAGTTACAGAGTTTAGCATAATACCTAAGATTTAAGGAATCGTTCTGTGGATTTGCATTTCCCGAAACACCATAAGAGTATGGAGCGTTCGAGATATGTAATTAAACCTTGTTTGACATGGTAAGATCGAAGGTGTAATTCATAAAACTGCCATTGTATTTTAAAGATTAAAAGCTTTAGAGATTACCGTTTTTCCACTGAAAAGAGCTCCATCATAATTCGTTGAAATGACACCATATAAAGTTATGGTTTGGGATAAAACCCAAGTAGTCCTTTCTTAAAACATTGGTATGCTATGCATAAGAAAGATGTGTGCAACCAAAGTCGGATGAACCTGTCTTTGTATAACTGTTAAGTAATCCTCCATAACATCGGAGACAAAAGTGTTTGTCACTTAAAACGTCAAGTTTCTTTGAGAAGGAATTTTTCGTGAAAGGTTAAGTGGGAGGACAATAGAACTTTGATAAGGTTAAAAGAACCTTAGCTATATGTGCAAAGTTGCGCAGCGCCGAAAAGTGTTCCGGAGGCAGCAACAAAGCTCATGGCTCACGTACCTCAAAGGTTGTGGTCACGGAGATCCAAGTTCCTATTGAAACAAGTAGGTCGGATGAACAATCAAATACCAAGATTTGAGGGTTGAATCATTATTTGAGAATAATGAACCGACTACATGCAAAGAAGCGATGATGGGCCCTGACTCCGTCAAATGGCTTGAAGCCATAAAATCCATGATAGTTCCATACACGAGAAATCAAGTTTTGAACTTGAAGGACCCTCGAGAAAGGTGTAAGACCTTACAGTTGTGTCTGGATCTAAAGAAATAGACATGGATGTTTTACATCTATGAAATTATAGACATGTTGGGAAAGAGTTCACAACAATGTTCAAAGGTTGACTATGACAAGATTTGATCTTTCATAGTGATATTTAGTCTAGATGGATTAATGTAGCAACCACTACATATAATTTGTTATATGGTAGTTGAATAAACAAAACAAGTTCTTCTAATAGAATCGTTACCTAGGACATGTGCATAACACGGTCCATAGGGTTTTGTTAATTCAAAAGGATGCTAAAAGTATATGCAAACTTCAATGGTTAAAGTGAGCATCGCGGAGTTGGAATCTTCACTGTGATGAAACTGTTAAAGGAGTTTAAAAGTTCATCAGAGACGATGGAGATGCTTGCATTTGCAAGAAATTAAGTGGGAGCGCTAAGACATGTTTCTAATACATTATGTGGAAGACATATTGTTGATTGGAAATAATGTATCTTTTATTAACACATATTAAGAATTTCATCCCGATGAAAGACTTAGGCAAAACCCAAATATTTGGCATCAATAGACGCTAATATGGTTGTGCCAGAAGTACATAGACAAGATATTGAATGAGTTCAATATAGAAACTACAAGAGAGGTTCTTGTCGCACAGAAAGGATTGAATGAGTTCAATGTTGATGATATATTCAAGTGTATTGACATTTGATAAAGTGAAACAAATAATCAAGTATAGATTGATACTTGATGTATGAAATCACAAAGAGTATTTATATCAATCATACTGTGATATGTACAAATCCAGATATGTCCTATGCTCTAAATGTTGTGAGCATATACCAGAATGATTCGTAAGATGATCATTGGACAATAGTAAGGATATTCTTATGATCTTTTGGAAGAACTAAGAGTATAATATTTGTAGAAGTGACAAATAGATGGTTAGTTCATTGTAAAAGTACTACATTGATACTAGCTTTGTCACAAAGTACAAATTAAGTTTATCTCAATCTAAACTAAGGGTGGCACAATATAATGGAAAGTGAGTTCCATAATGGATTTGGATGAGTTCCAAAGTTAAGACATTGTGACAGATACTATAACAAGAGGCTAAGTATATGACTGCTATTTTAGCAGCAAAAGAGGGTATTTGTGTCAAGTAGTTTGTTATCAAACTAGGTGTAGTTCACAGTGGGATAATACTATGAAGATATATTGTGCGACAATATTATCAACATGTTTTAACCCCAAAGAGCTAAAGGTCACACCGAAAGACCAAATTTATACCAAGCCATCTCATTAAAGAATGAGTGATGCGTAGAGACGCAAAGACATGCAGTTACACACGGACCTGGAAGTGTCAGATCCGGAGATCAGTTGACCACTAGCAATCGTGTACATACAACACCGGAAAGCCATAGGTGTTGAATACACAAAGGTTTGAAACTAGATTATTGACTCTAGTGCAAGTGGGAGACTGTTGGAGATATGCCCAAGAGGCAATAATAAAGTGGTTATTATCATATCTTCACACTTATGATAAATGTTTACATACCATGCTATAATTGTATTAACCGCAAACATTAATACTTGTGTGATTTGTAAACTAAAATAAGAGTCCCTAGTAAAGCCTCTTGTTAAACTAGCTTGTTGGTTAGTATATGATCATGGTTTCCTGATCATGAACATAGAGATGTTATTAACAACAGGATCATATCATTAGGAGAATGATGTGATGGACATACTACTATAGATAAGCGTAGCATAAAGATCAAGTCATTTCAATAGTTCAATTGCTATATGCTTTCTGATACATAGTAACCTAATTCCTTCGACCATGAGATCATGCATATCACCTTTGCCGGATGGATGCTTTGATGACATCAAACACCACATCGTAACTGGGTGGCTATAAAGGTGGCATTGAGTATTCAGAAAGTATTGGTTGAAACACATGGATCAAGAGTGGGATTTGTCCATCCATATGACGGATAGATATACTCTGGGCCCTCTCGGTGGAATGTCATCCAATTAGCTTGCAAGCATGTGACTGGCTCACAAGGGATCACATATCACGGGAACGAGAAAAGAGTACTTATCAGTAACGAGGTTGAACTAGGTATGCAGAGATACCGACGATCATAACCTCGGATAAGTAAACTATCGTGAGACAAAGGGAAATTGGTATCGTATGTAAGTGGTTCATTCGATCGCAAAGTAATCGTAGAAATATGTGAGAGCCATATGAATTTCCAGATTCCTCTATTGGTTATTGTTCGGAGAAGTGTCTCGATCATGTCCGCATAATTCACGAACCGTAGGGAGACACACTTAAGGATTCGACGTTGTTTGAGTAGTTATGGTATTATGAGAAAGAGACCGAATGTTGTTCGGAGTCTCGGATGGGATTCGGGATATCACGAGGTGATCCGGAATGGTCCAGAGAATAAGATTCATATAAGGAAAGTCCCGTTTTGGAGTTCGGGAATGATTCCGGTGTTTTCATCAGGGAATGTTCTAGAAGGGTCCGGATTGTCTGGCACTCCGGGGGGGAGGGTACATGAATGTGTCATTGAATGATTGCATCATGTACTAAGTGTTCTTGCTGTTCCAAAAACATGAAAGTCAAATTGCCAGTTTGAAAGTCAAACGGCTAAAACAGGAAACTGTGGAAAACAGGAAACTGTGGGAAACAGGAAACTGTGGGAAACAAGCAAGAGGAGGTTGAAACCAACTTGGAGGAGGAGTTCCTCTCCTCCTTGGCCGGCGCCCAGCCCTAGGCCGAGTTGGGGAGGGACTCCCTCCCTGGCACGCCTAGCCCCTCCACCTATAAAAGGAGGGGCAGGGCTCCTCCTTGAGACACACAAGTTTCTACCTCTAATCTCCGATTTAGAGCCGTTTTGGTTTAGAGCTTCTAATTGCTTTAGCCTGCGGTTTAGAGCCTTCTAATTGGTGTGTCTAATCTCTAGACCACTAATAGCCCTCTCTCATAATCCACCATACTCGCTCCGGCTTAAGGCGAAGCCCTGCGGGATCTCCCCTCTACTTCCGGTACCACGCCGTTGTGCTGCCGGAATCGCGGGGAGAGTGCTACAACCTCCGCTGCCTGCTGGAACAAGGGAGAGGAAGGTCTTCGTCGAGTACCGAACGTGTGACCGACTGCGGGAGCGCTGCCGGAACGCAGCGCCGGAAGGATCGTCTACGCGATCTTGAGATCGGAAGAGTACGACTACATCACCCACGAGAATCTGCTCTCGTTAACCGCTTTGGAATCTTCGAGGGTAAGTTATTCCATCGACTCGTTGCTACAATCTAGTAGATAGATCTTGGCTTGTTTGTTTGTATGCGATAGAAAATTTTTGTTTTCCATGCTACGAACCCCTACATAACAACCATAAAAAATAGCAAGCAATTCATCGCATCTACATTGTAGCAAAATCTATCCATTTTGGTCCCTAATAGGTACCTGAAATCTTTGAGGCTTTGAGTGTTCAATGTCTTTCAAGGTCTTGATAGTCTTCATTTTCTTCATACTCTTCATATTATTTCATTGTCTTCGAAGTCTTTGGTGCTTGTAGCTATAATCATTAAAGCATCTTCGGTGGAGGCCTTCTAGTCTTGACTCGAAATGAAGCATCGTGTTGATCTTCTTGCGAAGGGTTTTCTTGAAAAGTCTTTATCTCTTTGAAGTCTTCGACTCTCGTATCTCCAACAGAGGTCTTCAATTCCCGAATTGAGAGGTTCTTCTTTGGAAACGTAGTCTCATAGTGGTCATTTCTAATGTTGAAAAGAAGAGACTTAAGAAATTTTAACACTCTAAATATAGATGATGAGAAGTATGAAAGTTTTCTGAAATAACTTAGAAAATATTACTCCTAAGGCTTTTCCAAGGCTAGGGTCACGATCTACAGTCAACGTGTGATTAACATGCTAGTCCCTGAATCAATAGCTAGCACTCACAATCGATGAAGTATCATGTAAAACACAAGTCTTTATTACATGAATTCGATAATACAGAGTTTACATTATTACAACAGAAGCGATATAAATATAAAAACTTAGAGTCCCATCAATGCCACAGGCTAGTTGAGTGAAGACCCGCAATCCTGCGCACCATCCAACGATCTCCACATTCTGCACATAAAACGTGCAGCCAAACGAGTTGGTCAATATTGTGAATGTATTGGCAAATTACACCATGAAGGAAAATACTAGCTATCACTACATGCATAGGCTGACAAAAGGTTGAGGTTTGTTTGCATAAAGACATTTTTTCTTAAATCAAGAGGAAGAGAGAAAATCATTTATCCTACTTTGTAAACATTTGATAAGTAAAATATGGTCAAGTGGCTCGCACTGGATTCTACCAGGCTACCATCTCTCAACATAACACATAGAGTACACCATGCAATTCAAAATCTCATCTATGGACGATTCCACGTCCATAGAGTTTTAGTTTTAGAAAGAGAGAGGAAATCCTTCAGAGGGTCCATCCTTTAGACGCTCAAAGTTGTTCTTTTCTATGAACACGGCTGATCGATCAAGTTGATGCTCCCGAGAGTTTATACACTTTACCCACAATCCACGATCAAGTTATTTTACAAACAAGACCATGGCGAATCTTTCCCTTAGTAGCCCCCCTACCCGGTTCCACGGTAGCCAAAACTGTGGTACTCAGGTGAGGTTTCCCATTAAGTACTATGCCAAGACAGAGCCTATATATATTTTGGTTGCACTGGAAGCTTCTGAATTCTGAATCATGGCAGACTTCTTTGATCCTAGGCGGTGAAGGGCATAAGCAGAGCCAATCCAGGTTACTTCCCCTACTAGTAGATCCAGACATACCACTTCGCCTAGAGAAAAACATAGTTTTATTTTAAAGTAGATTTGAGGAGAAAATTTTGCGCTCATACACAGAGCTCTTATACTTATAATTTTTTTTGTCTTTCGAACTCCCATTGGTTTTTGCACATATATAGCATAGCACAAGCATAATACTTAGAAAATTCAGAAGAACCTAGTAGGAGTGGAAATATTTCTAAGTATAAAACTACTCATGGCATACTACAAAATGACATAGCACTTGTAAAATATTTCTCTTCTACTAAAAACATCCTACACATGCATACTACTATTTTGAGGATCAAAACATACATAATAGTAAAACTGGGACAAGGATATGAACAAAGGTGTAACTTGCATTAGTATAAGTTGATGATGATTGTTTCTTTGTGAAACTTGCTCGCGCACTCTGGATAAATCTAACGTGTAAATAAATTACACTAATAAGCAATCATTGCAAATTAAAAGCCAAATAAAACACATGACATGTAAACATATGGCAAAACATACAATATTACTAATTATATATTTATTTCATGTAAAGCTAAGATTGAATGGCCTAATGCGCATGGAATATCTCGAGGGTCGAATTTCAAAAAGGAACACATCGACAGATATGAAGTTATGGTCAAAAGAAAATTCAAATTTCTAATTTAAATTTGAGCAGATTGAAGAATATTCAAAAATTGCATATTATGGATCTATTTGATAGAAAATTTAGTTACCAATCCAGTGCAACGAAGACCATATAAGTAGGATTCTGATTGCTACAATATTCATCTGTGCAATGAGAAAAAAGAAAACAAAGTGATACGTGGACTAGTTCTACAAGATACGATCTGATCCAACGGAAAAAAACATGGAGGACAGCGTAGGCAAGGAACCTATACAAAAGAACAAAAAAAATTAGAACAGAGTCGCTCGATTCTCACACTGGGTTGAACGACGGAGAAGAAAACCGTGACATCCTTGGCTCATTTTGAAGTGGGCGTCGCCGACAGGGGGTCCTCGGACCTCGGCGAAGAGGGCGATGGGGTTCAGCTCACCTTGGCAGGGGCGTACATATCAACGGCGTCGGTGTGCCTGGTTCGGAGCAGCTACTATCTTCGGCTGGAGGCGGCAACATCCGGTGAAACTCCGGCGGGTCCATGCGTTCCTGGACAGGATAGAGAGGTCAGGAGGAAGCTTTCAATCAAACTAAGAAGCTGAGAGAGACAAGGATAGAGCGAAGGTTCCTGTAACTTCACCTTGCAGCTCCGATGGTGGTAGTTTTCGGCGAGATCGGGATCAATCGATTCGGTAGAATAGGTTAGGGATGTTTGCCAAAAATCGATCGGAGAGCAGGAGAGGATATTTATGGTGAGATTTGCGTGGACTAGGGGCAAAGTAATCGGCCGAATCGAGAGGTTTTTTTTGTAGGATTGGTTTCGCCAGAGTTTTCTCTTCATACAGGATGAACTCGTGTCGGGTTTGGTCTCAGGCTGAAGGAACGAGATGACAGGTGGGCCACCCCTTTGAAAAAAAACAAATAAGGAGATATGGACTGGACTATGCCTCGTCGCTAAACCTGCGCGAGTACGGCCGGCTTCAAGCGCGCACACGGGGCCATGTTTGGCTGGCAGGTTCGTGCCTCTCGGCTACGGGTAAGGTTTATATTAGTTTTTGTTTATTTTCGTACTCCTTTATCGAGCATTTTTATTAGTCCACATGCCATGGAGAGCATTATTTGCTCGTACAACAACTCATGGGCATAGCTCGTAGTGGTAGCTAAAATTATCAAAAGGTCACAAAAAATGTGGCCTAAAATTGTATGGCCAGCTCAGGTTTACTTTATAAACCCATTATAGTTTACCATTTTTTATGATTTTAAGTGTCTCCATATATTTTGGAAACCCAAATATATTCTATTAAATATTATATACTATATTCAAAACAATTTATCATGAAGAAGTCGTATTATCTCTTCTCGGATGATTTTCTTGAAGTGGAAAGAAAATTCATCAATCAATACCAAAAATAGAATATGTTCCAACACTTTCCTTATATTATGGAAATGTCATATTATTTCCTATCATGAAAATGTGGTGTTTGGAATATATTCAAAAACCCAAAATCCAAAATGAATTTGAATAGAATGCATGGCAATGTTTTCTTGGCTTTGTATAAAAATTTCTAAGCCAATAATAATATTTTGGGATAGTCATGTTAATCCGCTCTTTTCAACTGGTTTAGGTAAATTTAAACAAGTCCTAAAAATTTTATTTTTTCAAAAATTTCAACCAGGTCAAACAAGTCAATCAATTTGTTTTTTTATATTCCAAAATTAGAAAACATTTGGGATGTTACAACGACGTATCAGGAACCCATCCACCGGGGATCCATATTCGCCCTACGCACAGATTCAGGAGGCTAAGGCTTCGTTCTTCATCATCAATCGCTGCATCACCATCATCTTTATCCATCACATCTACATCTTGTCTAGATCTTGTTATAATTTCCGTACTTGTTGTGGATTTATATAAGTACTATTCATCTATGATAGATTCTATTGTTTTTGTAATGATGTTGATTGTCTCCATGTCTGAGTAGATCATTAGTTTTTGGGAGATGGAGAAACCCTAGCATGAGATTGAAATAAGATAAAGTTTATTATGATATTCATCGCTGTGACAATGTGTTAGATTGTATTCATCTTAATGTTGGGAGAATTTGACCTCTCAGTATTTGCCTCTTGTGGAGACTTGATGGAAGAAACTACTTTTTGGTAGACGGAGGTGTGTTAGCACTTACAGTGACTATAAAGCTGTTGACACTCCTTACGTATCAACTTGGGAACTGAGGAAACTCACGGAACACTATCCATGCCATGGGATATATCCTATGGAGTAAAGTCCCTTAATAGCGCAGTAATTCGATTGATGTCGATTGTTGTCTGTTGTGGCAGTGGTTGCTGCCTATTCGTCCAAATACGGAGCTCCTCCCATACATACATAGTTAAGAATATTCATGATAATAATCTTTACCTTAGACCCTTGATAAATGCTAGAGGTATATCCGCTACTCCTTGAGAATGTTTTTCCCCATTGTAGTTTCAAATCTCTTTTACATACGCGATACTTATTTTCTGTATTCAACTTGTTTTACTTTAATTATTGTTCTCTTATAAAAAAACCAAAAACACCTTTTTACACAACACTCATATTTTATCTTATTACTTAGAACTTTATTTAGCATTTCTATTTCAGTATCTAATTTAAGTGTTATTAGAATTCAGACTCCTGCTCCCTGTGGAATCGATATCTTTATTTCGAAACTAGCTACAAATGATCTGTGCACTTGCAGTCATCAACCTATTTTCTGGCGCCGTTGCCGAGGAGCTAAGCTCTGTATGTCTTTTAATTTTTTTCTTATTTATTTTAGTCTTGTTAAGTTTTGTTTTGAGTTACGGGTTTCCACCAACATGATGGAGTTTGAGCATATGAGTAGTGCTAATCCACTCAGCCACTTTGGGAAGCCCTGTGATATTAATAAAAGAGACAACTCCAATGAAAAGACAAGGGGGTTTGAAATAAATCCTTGAGGATGGTGTTGGAGCAGTCGCTCCGCGACTCGGCGCTGCAGCCGTCATGGGTGGAGCCTTCCTCGCCGGACATCCTGGAATGGTCCAGGACGGACTGGGAGGAGGCGGAGCGGCAGTGCGTCTATCGCCTGCAGCAGCAGGACGAGGAGCAGGCGGCCTAGAGACGGGTGTTGTCCGGGAACACGCTCGCCTACCAGGGCGCCCCTCTCTTCGTCCTCGACGACAACGAGGAGGATGACCGTTCTTACCAGTCATGGAGGTGCGGCGACCCTGGCCAGGGGAGCTCCCGCCCGCCCTAGCCGCCGAGCAACGACGACGACGGCGGTGAGGATGACGGCAGGGCCGATGCCGGCTACATGGCGTTCTACAGCAACTTCGGCATGTAGAACGGTGGCAGCATCGGCGAAGGCCACGGCGGCTGCCTTTTTAATGTTTTTTAGTTTATTATCTACTACTTTAGTTTAAATTCTATGTAAGCCGCCTATATTCGCCCATCTTTAATGAAATACGCCTGAATCTGCCAAACTCGGCTGAAATTTAGCCGAACGTGGGAACTCGGCCTGGGAACACGAGTGGGAAACTCGGCGTACCCAGGCCGAAAACTTGTTTCGTCCGGCCAAAAAAAGGTCCGGTTTTCGGCCTGGGTTTGCCCAACGAGTGGAGATGCTCTTAGCACAAAGCCAGACAACCAGCCAAATTTCCAAATAGTGAAACTCAGAAAACAGCTTCTCCTGCATAGCAGCTTTCTCTGCACAGCAGCACAGCTAGCCATAGCGAGACAGCTACAGCCCAAACAAACAGGCCCTTGGTATTCTACACAAGAAGCAATTACTGGAGATGAAGAAGATCCTGATCCATATGAGCATATTGCATGTTTTCAAGACATATGTGGCACTTTCCAATTACCAGGATATACAACTAATGAGGTAAGGTTGAAACTCTTTAGTCAAACTTTGACAAGTATAGCTCGCTCATGGTATATATCTTTACCGCCAGAAGCCACTACTACCTAAGATAATTTAGCTTGTGAATTTCTATCCAAGTATTATCATTTATCAAAATCTTTTGAAATCAGGCGTCTAATAATGACTTCGAGGAATCGTCCTAATGAAGGACTAGTAAGAGCTTATATAAGATTTAAAGACTTACTTAATCAATGTCCTCATCATGATTTGCTTGAATGGTATTTATTGCATATATTTTATGACAGTTTAATTGAACCCAATAAAATTGAACTAGACTCTTGCACAAGAGGAGATTTCATGGATCTACCCATAACTAAATCTTGGGATTTACTTAATAGAATTCGCCAACATAGAGTTTCATGGATTTTTGGTCTAGGAAGCGAAGGAGGCATAGAAATAGATTATGATTGTATCCATGACTATAATAAAAAGAGCCATGTTAATGAATTATCTAAGGAACTTTATTTGGACTCAGATCTTGTGTTACATGTTGTTAAAGCTTTTACAGAACACATCAAAGCTCCAAAAGAGGGTTTGGTCAAGTATGATCCACCATCTGAACCAGAGAAGAAAAGAGAAGTTAAAGTAACACTGGCCTCCCTAGAACTAATGTACGAGATACCTTTCCCTAACACTGCATAGAAGCATATTTTGGAATATGAACAGGTTAAATACGTACATGAAAAAAAAGAAGAGGAAAGTGTGCCAAAAATTGAAGAACACTCGGATGAAACTAAAGATGAAGAGGTAACCAAGGAAGCAATTATGGCTATGTATGCACATTGCAACATATGTGAACTTGATAAAGAGACTTCCATATTGTTTGAAGGTAAAACTAAGGTAAAAGATATGGATAAGCCTATTCTTCCCTGCATATTTAAAGAAACATCACATTATGGTTTATGTGCTCTTGGCACCGAACTTAATGTTATATCTTATGATTTTTATCTAGAAATAAAAGAATATATAATACCAGCTACAATAGAGAATACTGATATGACAATCATGTTAGCCAATAAAACTCTTAGAATTCCAATGAGAGTAGTTGAAGATGCAACTGTCATAATTGACAATAAAAATTTCCCTATCAATTTTGTAGTTGTTGATATGACAGATGACACTCTTTGCCCAATTATATTTGGAAGAAACATTTTAAGCGATGTAGGTGCCACGGTTGATTTCAAAAAGGAGATTGTGTCTCTTAACCTTGGGAAAGCGGAAAAAGAATTCCACTTTTCCAAATTTAAAGACAAACCTCTACATATACAAGAAGAAGAGAAAAAACTATCAAGGAAATGTCAGCTCTTTTCTTTAGAAATCAAGAATAAGAAGCAAATGAAGACTTAAATTATGAAGATATAAGTTTGGAGGACATGTCTCTAGAAGAATTAGAAAGTGAATTTGATTCACTTCCGATTTTAGGGCCTCCAATTGATGAGGCTTTTGAAGAGCCGGAAAAGAGAGGGGATGAGGAATTACCACCCTCAGAATTAAAAACTTTACCATATAATATTAAATATAGATTTTTGGACAATACTAATAAATTCCCTGTTATTGTTAGTGCTAAACTTCCAGGGGATGAAGAAGAACTCGTGAAAGTACTCAAGGAGCATCTCAAGGCCTTTGGGTACTCAATGGATGATTTGCATTAGTCCCATAATAACCGTCCATCGAATATTCATGGAGGAAGGTGCTAAACCAGTTGCAAAATTTAATAGAAGGCTGAAGCCTGAAATGAAGGAAGTGGTAAGAAAATAAATAGTACGCCTACTAGATGCATGTATAATCTATCCTGTAAAATAAAGTGATTTGGTAAGTCATGTTCATTGTGTTCCTAAGAAGGGCATTTTTACTGTTGTTCCTAATGAAAACAATGAATTGATACCTAATAGAACTATTGTTGGACATAGGATGTGCATAGATTTAAAGAAACTGAATAAAGAAACTAGGAAAGATCACTATCCTTTACCATTCATAGATCAAACTTTAGAGAGGTTAGCAAACCACACTCATTTTTGTTACTTGGATGGATACTCTGGTTTTTCCCAAATAGTTGTTCATCCTGATGACCAACTTAAAGAAACTTTCATTAGTCCTTATGGTTTGCATGCTTACCGAAGCATGCCTTTTGGTTTATGTAATGCCCCAACTACTTTTCAAAGATGCATGACTGCTATCTTTGTAGATTTTATAGAACTAATAATGGAAGTATTTATGGATGACTTTTCTATCTATGGAACTTTGTTTACTAGTTGCTTGGATAATCTCAAAAGTGTTTTGTAGCGTTGCGAAGAAACTAATATTGTTCTAAACTAGGAGAAGTGCCATTTCATGGTCAAAGAAGGTATAGTCCTTGGACAGTATCAGGTAAGGGTATCGAAGTAGATAGGGCTAAAGTTGAAGAAATAGAGAGAATACCACAAGCAAGGGACATAAAATGTATAAGAAGTTTTCTTGGTCATGTGGGTTTTTATAGAAGGTTCATTAGGAATTTCTCAGAATTTCTAAACCTTTAACTAATCTGTTGCAAAAGGGAGTAAGATTTAATTTTGATGATAAATGCCTTATTTCCTTTGATAAACTTAAACATGCTTTATCCCATGCTCCCATTATTAAACCACCTATATGGGATATGACTTTTGATTTAATATGTGAAGCTAGTGATGATGTTGTAGTAGTAACTCTGGGACAACATATAGGTCGCAGATTTAATATTATACATCATGCTAGTAGAACTCTCAATAGTGCTCAAAAGAATTATCCTAAGGAAGAAAGAGAACTTTTTGCTGTATTTTTCTCCTGTGATAAATTTCGCTCTTATATAGTCGATGTAAAATTAAGAGTTCATACAGATCGTAATGGTTTAAAAGACCTCCTCGAGAGGAAGATTCATAAGCCAAGACTGGTCTGTTGGATCCTTTTACTTCAAGAATTTGATTTGCAGATTATGCAGAGGCAAGAAGCAAAGATAATGGATAGGGCATCTATATGTGCCCAACAAGGCACCAATCAAATTGAGAGGAACTTTACTCCGGGTGATTTTTGTTTACGAGAATTATTAGATGTACTAAGGCAATTCCTCCAAAAGAGAAGAAGTCCTTGTTGTTGGAGGAGCTTGTCACCCCGACTAAATAAACAGTAAGTGCGAGGTAAGTCTTCTTTCTCTAATAAGTGATATGTCTTCATAATTTATACTCCTGAAATTTTCACCTTTGAATTCCTGTTGTTTTTCTAAAGTTTTTGAGGGGTTTCACTAACTATACAGGCGCAACTATATGACCGAAGAAAAATATTACGCCATATAGTTGGTCGTTAAAGGTACTTTACCCCGTTGCAAAATATTTTTTGGAGTCCAAAAACTATACGACCAAACTATACGGCCAGAAAAATTTATTCTCGCCATATAGTTGGTCGTTAAAGCTTGTGTATCTTTGATCTGTTTTTCGTTTTTATTCATCTAGATTCCAAAAAATGGTTTGTCGGTGCCAAGTCGGTAACCTAACCGACCTGAACTCGAGATATTTGGAAATATCTGCCCGGAACCAAATATATGGCCGGAGCTATATGGGTCGCGACCGTATAGTTGGTCGTTACGTGGCAGGACTCCTCCAAAATCATGATTTCTTTTCCTGTTCCATTAGGATTCTTTTCTTGGGAATGAATTTGGTGTTTCTCGCGAGTTTTACCGACCTCTGACCCCTCTTAAATACTTCCATTGTGCCTTTCTCTAATCATAATCACCAGGAAAAATTCTAGCCATGCTCTATCCTGTCCCAGGCCGTGGAAAACCCTTGGGGCTCATTGCTCCTCCCAAGGACCGCTCTCGCACCCCGTCTATGGAGGACTTTGATGAGGAGGTGGAGAGGTTTAGCCCGGGGTACAAGGAGTACATCGAGCCAAGCTTCTACAGCAGCGATCCTGATGAAGGCTGGAGTGATGTTTACATTAGTCATGACGTCTATGATCCCCCAGAGATCAACTGGACAGCGATGAAGAGAGCTCAACAAGAGAGAGAAGGCCACAAGCCGCATGGAAAAGGGCGTGTGGAGACGGTCAAGTTCATCACCACGGACCCTAGGCACACAAGCGTAAGGAATTACCAAATGTTGGTGCTGGTGCTAGTAGGGAAACGACGATACCACACTTCAATCCTACCACTTGTGCTCGTATGAGGGTAAAGCCTCAAGAAGAGTGGAGGAATATTTTCTACTTCCTCGATTGATACGTCGTAAACGTATCTATAATTTTTGGTGTTCCATGCTTGTTTAGTATCAACTTTCCTATGCTTTGTCTATACTTTAAGGTATTTTTTATACATTTTCTGGGACTAACCTATTAACAAGATGCCATAGTGCCAGTTGCCTGTTTTCTGCTATTTTTGGTTTCAGAAAAGCTAGTAAGGAAATATTCTCGGAATTGGACGGGACAAAAGCCAAAGTCAATATTTTATCGAAGAGAACACAAAGTCCGGAGGGGAGACGAAGTGGGGACACAAGACCACCACACCCTAGGGCGGTGCAGCCTTGGGGACGCGCCAGCCCTAGGTGTTGGCGCCTCGGGTGGCCCCCTGCCTCGCCTCTTCGCCTATAAAGTCACCCCGATGCAGAAACCCTAAGCACCTGATCAGATCTCCATGAAACAGTCCGTAGCCGCTGATACGTCGGAAACGTATCTATAATATTTTATGTTCCATGCTTGTTTAGTATCTACTTTACTTTTCTTTGTAGACACTTTGAGGTGTTTTTATATGTTTTCTGGTACTAACCTATTAACAAGATGCCACAGTGCCAGTTGCCTGTTTTCTTCTGTTTTTTGGTTCTAGAAAATCTAGTAAGGAAATATTCTCGGAATTGGACGGGACAAAAGCCAAAGTCAATATTTCACCGAGGAGAACACGGAGTCCAGAGGAGACACGGAGGGGAGCCACAGGGCAGCCGCACCCCCAGGCACGGGCCCACCCTAGGCCGCGCCTGGGCAGGGTGTGGCCCCCTGGCCGCCCTCCTGCCTCGCCTCTTCGCCTATAAGAAGCCTACGACGACTAAACCCTAAGTACCCGATCAATATTTCACGACACCGTCTGTAGCCGTCGCCACCATCGTCTCTAGATCGAGGGTATCTGAAGATCTTCTCGACACCCTGCCGGAGGGGAGATCGTCCCAGAGGCCTTCTTCTTCATCATGCCAGCCTCCGGTATGAAGCGTGAGTAGTTCCACCTTGGACTACGGGTCCATGTAGTAGCTAGATGGTTGTATCTCCTCCTTTGTGCTTTCATGTCTAGATCCCGTGAGCTCTGTTCATGATAAATATCTCACCTATTTGTAATCATGCATGTTGTGTTTGCGGGGATCCGATAGATATTGAGATTACCATGTCAGATAGAATAATGGTTTTGTCTTATTGATTCTATCATGTCTGTGTTGTTTGTGATCTTACATGCTCTTCGTTGTTAGTAGCTATCTTGTACAAGTAGTTGCTAGTGACTCCAAGAGGGGTATTTATGCTTTATAGTGGGTCCATGCCTCTATTTGTGACAAAAATCTCTAAGGTTGTAGATGTGTTGTTGCCACTAGGGAGAAAACAACGGTCTCTTGTTCATGGAACAAGTGGATTTTTTACCTTACACACTTTGCTTAAAGTAGTTGTCTGTTGCTTGCAACTTAATACTGGAGGGGGTTCGGATGATAACCCAAAGGTGGACTTCTAGTCATAGATGCAGTTGGATGGCGGTCTATGTATCTTGTTGTATTGCCCAAATGAATCTCATAGGATCAGGATGTCTAGTATTGCATTGTTATGCCTTGCTCAGTCCTGTCAATTGCCCTACTGTAATTTGTTTACCCAGCATGCCATGTTTGTTTATCTAAGGAGTACACCTCTAGTGAACTATGGACCCCTGTCCAATCTTTATCATTGATACATCTTCCACTGTTACTGTTTTCTGCAAACCACTGTTACCTTCCACACCATACAATTAATCCTTTGTTGCAGCAACCGGTGAGATTGACAACCTCACTGTTCGTTGGGGAAAAGTCTTGAGTTTTTATTGTGCGGGTCCCCAAGTTGCTTGCAACACCTTTGAGACGTTTCCTTCCTCCTACGGGTTCGATAACCTCGGTTTCTTACTGAGGGAAGACTTGCTGCTATGCTGCATCACACCTTGCTCCAGGGGTTTCCCGACTAAGCGCTTCCACATTAACAAAGCTCCATCACAAGTTTTCTGGCGCCGTTGCCAGGGAATTAAAGAAGAAGAATCTCCCACGTCAACAGCACGCCAACAAGATTTCTAGCGCCGTTGCTGTGGAGGCTAAGGACGTCTTCACAAGAGGAGTCCTTCTCAAACTTTTCTTTACTTTTTTTTTATTTTGCTTAGTTTCTTTTGCTTGGTTTTGTTTTCCTCCTTTTTTCAAAAACTCAAAAAAAAATCATTTAGTTTGGTTTGCTTTCTCCTATCAAAAACACAAAAAAATTAGTTCCTACTCTAGTTGTTGGTATGTTATTGCCTTGCTTTGTCATGCTTTCTATCAATGGATGGTTTCTTTGAAACTAGTTCTTATTGGCAAGGTGGGTTCACGTAAGAATAAAAGTATTATTATAAGAAACACCGTTTGTCACAAAAAGGGAAACACTTATGGGAACAAATTGATAAATTGATTACTATTGCTAGAGAGGTGTGCTCTACTTATGATGTTACTTATTGCTTTGATAAATCTTGTTGCTGTAGGAGGTATAAACACCTACCTTTTCAATGTGAGTATAATGATAATGTTACTATATCTTCTTATGTTAAAGGAAATTATGACTTTTATGATGTGGAACAAATTGAAGAATTTATTGCCTTTAAGGGTGCATTTGAACTTGCCAGTTTGCTTGAAAATACTGATGATGCACCTTATGAATTTGAGGCTTATGAGATACTTAAATTTTTCTTTGATAATTCCAAGGAATAAAATGGCTATATTCTTGAATATTTTAATAGGTGCTTTCCACAAACGGAAGAGACTAATGCCTTGCAGGAGCCTATGAAAGACGAAATTGCTGAACCTGAAAGCTCATTAGATGAAAAATAGGAGGAGAGTGATGGTCAAGAGGAGGAAGAATGGATCTACCCATGCCTACCTTCTAATGACAGTAACTCTTTACCTCTTACATTATTTGATTGTCCCCCATGCTTACCAAAGGAGGATGAATGTTATGTTCCTGCGGATTCTTTTGAAATATCTGCTATGGGTAAAACTTGTGATAATAGTTATGCTCTTGCTATCTATGATAATCCTTTATTTGTGCCTAACTTCAAAATGCTTGGTACTAAAGAGTTTTGCTTATAAAATGTTTATAATAAAGCTCTAGATGATGGTCCTATATTGAATGATTAGTCTTCTTGTGATAAAATTGTTAAAAGTGGGTTTGAAGGTTTTAATCCCACTATTTTTGAGCTTGATAAAAATTATTTGTTTGTAGATCATGAAAATCATGCTTTATGTGATAGTTATATTGTTGAGTTTATTCATGAGGCTACTAAAAATTATTTTCATAGAGGGAAACATGGTCTTATGTATCTCAACAATATTAAGTGCCCCTCTTTATGTTGAAAATCTTAAAGTTGCACTTGTTTTACTTTCCTATGCTTGTTGCTTTGTGCTTTCATAACTTGTTTCTTTACAAGATTCCCATGCATAGGAAGTGGGTTAGACTTAAATGTGTTTTGAATTTGCTTCTTGATGCTCTCTTTTACTTCAATCCATATTTCTTATGTGAGCATCTTCTCAAATTATCATGCCTAACTTAAAGGCGTTGAAGAAAGTACTTGTTGGGAGATAACCCAAGTGTTTCCTTGAGTCTTGGAAGTTATTACTTCAGTAATGACCTCTCCTTATACTTTTTTTTGTGTTTTGTGCCAAGAATGACCTCTAATGAGAGGGAAGTAAGATTTAGGGAGTTGCTGTCCTGAAACAGATATTTGTGCTCCACCATAAAAATTCGTGAGGAATCTCTGTAAGTCGAATTGAGCTGATATTTTACGAATAAATCCCCCAGTATGTTAGCGAACTTTTTGGGCAACAGAAGGTCTTCGAAAAAATCCGTTTCCACCTGCTGGTCTGTTTTGACAGATTTCTGCCATTATTTGCATTTGCTTCTTATTGATTCCCTTTTGGGTTCTTTTTGGGAAATTGAGCTTTTTGAGGGAATTGCTACAGTAGCTAGTGTTTTTAGTGAATTTTTTGTTTTTCTAAAGCTAAACCCAAGGGTCTATTATATTTTGAGTGCACTAATGTTGCTAATGAAGATTGTGTGAAGTTTTGTATGAAGGAAAATTTTCAGGTGTAGAGAGAGAATGATGTAATGAGATGAAGAATGGACAAAAGCTTAAGCTTGGGGATGCCACCCCGGTGTCACCCCAAGAAATTTCCAAGAGGTACAAGTGTCAAAGTTTGGGGATTTCCAAGGCATCCCCTTCTTCATCAATAAAAAAGCTCAGGTCTTTCTAGATACTTAGTTTTTATTGTTTCATGCACTGTTGTGTTGTTCTTGGAGCATCTTTGTTTTAGTTTGGTTTTCTTAGTTTTCTTGAATAAAGAAGTTTGGACCCCCGTTCTCGCTGTGTTGTTTCAAATAAGTTGATTGTTGTTGGAAAGGAGTAGAAAGTTCTTGCTTGAATAGTGCAAGAGGAGCTTTCTTTGACTATGACTTAGACTTTAGCATGTCATGCTAGGTGTTGTTTTTACCTTATGCTTAGTGATTATTGTAGTAGCATGACTTGTTCCAAACAATTGGGATTGCTTAGTGTGCCTTGAAAGAATCATGCATTGTTTTATCATGCAAAAGCATAGTATTGTGGTATTATCCTTTGATGCTTTGTTTGGGTTGACTTGGCACATGCTCACACCATGTTATGACTATAACAAGTCACCATAGACTTTGTGACCATTTAGTCCTTGACCTGTAGTACCACTATATGCTTTGATTAGTAATGTTTTGTCGCTCTACATGATTATGGCCATTATTGCTCTCTTAGTTGGTTGCTCCTAGTCTTTTCTAGCCTCCACTTGTATGAGTAAGCTCTACTCATGGTTACAACTTCCAAGAAACCAAGTTATTCCAAAGTGTCCACTATAAATTCCTATGCATGGTGTGTTAAAACATTCCAAGTATATTCTTGTTTTCGGCTATCTTCCAATTAAAAAGTATTTTTTATGTGAAAACTTAGTGATTAAAGATCTCATAAACTTTGGCACACTTTATTTTCCTTGACCCTAATAAACTTGAACCATTGTATCATCTATGTTGTATATGCTTGCACTTATACGTTGGAATTAGCAGAACCGTGATGTCACGGGGAACGCTTTCAACATTGCACTTGTACTTTGTACACAGTTGATATCATGCTCTTTTTGTCTATGGATATCTCCGGTGTAAAATAAAAGGGGAGCTTGTAAGTCCATGGAGTTATGTATGTGTGTTAGAGAAACGCCTGGGCCGCTAGCATAAGCCATGCCTAATGATGGTGGAAACTTGTAGCATCACCATAGTGACATCTATGAAGCTTTCTTCTTATAAAAAAGAGACATATTGAGAAAGGAGGGAAGAGAGAAAAGGCACCATATTCCCATGGTAAATAAGAAGATTGCTGAGATGCTCATTGTCTGCTTGCCTTGTCATTTTGGTTATGGGATAGCTCATGTACCATGTGCAAGGGGTACCCCGTTGGCAGTTCTCTATGATACACATGTACTTACCACAACAAGAACTTACAGGTGATTAAAGTTGAGTAGCATGAGGAGCGGCCCTCATATTCAAGGGACATGAGATTGCCAACTTATACTTTGTCAAGCATATACTCCATAGTTTGTTCACTTTAACCTTAATCACTTCAAGATGCTTATGATAGGGACAATGAGGGCTGAAAGTGTTGGGGATATGCTTTCCAGGTGTACCCACATGACTCGCTGACCAGGGTGGCCCACCAACGGGTTAGAGCTTTTCTTCACGGGCGGCCCAGTCAGAGCAAGAGGAGGAGCCAGTTCCAGCTACGACAAGGCCCAGAAGAGTTACTGACTTAGGCCTGTAGTATTACTTGTAGTCCAAGCTATACATAGTTACCAACTCTATAACGTAGTCGGATAGGTCTCTCCCTGTAACCCTAGGCCCTGGTGACTATATAAACCGGCCCTATGGGAGCATAGGGAAACCAATCAATCATATACCACAATCAACTCGCATAGGCGAACCTCTCTTGTAATCCGCTGTAAGATCCGGGTTACGCCGATATATTACTGGGTTGCTAGCAGGATTAGGATCCGATCACCGCAGTCGGATCTGAACCTGGGTCAATTTGTGCTCACCGCTCCTGGAACATCCGAAGTCTCACACCCCATCCTTCCAATGCCACTAGGACCCCCTATGGTGTACTTGTCGGCAATCCGACGACAGTTGGCGCCCACCATGGGGCAGATGACCTTTGGAGCATCATTCCAGGCGGAATCTGCGCGTGCAAGAATCGGCAAAACAATCGCCATGGGTCGCGTGGTCTATGCCAGTGATGTCCCTCTCATCCTTCTCGATGAGACTTGGATTCCGGCTTCGAAACCCATGATGACCTACACGATCATGTCAATCGGCGAGATCGATATCTATCTCGGTTTATCTGAACCCGCCCAACCCACCCTTGAGGTGATGACCATGGCAGAAGAAAAATCCGGATCTACTTTGTCCGCAGAGGCGGAAGAGTTCAGGGTCCCGGAGAAAATCAAACCCAGCCAACCCACTCCTATAGTGGAAGAAGAGATGGAAGAAGAATCCAGATCCGATCTCTCCAGCGAGATCAGATACAAAAACAAGGAATACATCTGCTACGGATCCAGCTTTGCTGACGTCGAAGCGGAAACAAAGTTATACAAGTACCTCAAGAACATGAACAAGAAGAAACACTATTTCGTATACCACATAAGCATTGGATCTGACTTTGTCGATGCTGGAGATGGTAGCGACTCGGTCCTAGACGCAATCAAAGAAAACACCGACTTACCTAGCTCCCCAGTGGAGTCAATCACGTTGCAGGAACTTCGAGACTTCGACAAACAGATAGAGGAGTACGAACAAGAGCACGTCTCCAGGCAAATGCAAGGTGAGCCGGAAACTCCTCCTAGTCCATATGTTAGCATGGATGAAAGGTACACCTCGCAGGATGACATGGACACCGAAGATTCATCCGAGGTCCACAAAACAATCATGACGGAAAGTACCGACGGAAGTTTACCCCCAGTACCGGAACAAAAGCCGTTGTTGCCACGGGTACGCACGTTAAGGCTATTGGGCGGTCAAAGAAGAAGAAGAAGAAGATCAACAAGAATCCGACTCCGGTAGAGCCGGACGTCGAGGAAACCAATGAAGAAAATGTTGATGAAGAGATCGAGATGGAGAATCAGGATGGAGATCCCATTAATCCCACCCCAATCGATCCTCCTATGGATGGACACGTTGTCACCAAAGGTGCACGCGAAATTTAGGAGATGCTCTCACAATCCCAATTCCAACTGCTTCAGATCTTACGCTGGAGGTGCTGGAGAAAAGGGCTGAGGACCTGGAAAAACACCGCTTGTTTCTACTTGAAGAAGTCGCGCACCTCATCGAGATGAGATAGCAGTTAGACAGTGATCCTTCCAGATATCAGTCAGATTTCAAGCGAGATCCAAACAAAACAAGGGGAAGTCCATTTATTGCTAACAAGAATTCGGATATCCACAAAGATCTATTCGACGAAAAAAAGGAGAGAAGATCCGAGTCTACATCAAACGATGCTCTCTATCGCATTGAATCAAACATAGAAGCGCGGTGGTACGAAGAAGAAGATGTGTACGTGGGACCCAAGTGCTTTGGACCACGTATACGTCAGACTAAATTTCCGGTTGACTTTGGTATTACCAAACATATTCAGCCCTATGACGGCGCAGCTCGGCCAGATACTTGGGTCCAGGATTTTTTCTAGACTTGCTACATTGCCAAAGGAGGAAACAACCTGGTTGCAGTTCGATACCTCCCACTAATGTTGAGGAAGACAGCTCGATCATGGCTCAATAAACTGCCAGAGAATTCAATTCATAAGTAGTATGATATGCAAAGTGCGTTCTTTTCAAACTTCGAGGGAACATATAGGAGGCCCTGCACAGTCGGAGACTTGCAGCGCTGCATCCAAAGACCCGGAGAAAGCTGCTGGGATTTCCTCGGATGCTGGATCGACACGAAGAACTCCTGCGAAGGAGTAAACGAGCTAACTACGATAGAAGATTTTATTGCAGGACTTCTAGTCAGACTTTTACGTCACAGGATGAAACATGACCACATCACAGATTTGGGAGAAATGATAGAGACGGCAAGAAAATATGCTGATGCCGATGACGATTCAGAAGGGCTGCTAAATATTCTGGCCAATCCCAATGCGGCCAAACAGCCAAAGCAAACTCAGAAGCGCAAGAACACCTCGGACGAAAAGCCGGCTCTGGACAATGCAACTGTCAACCAATCATCAGATTCGGATATCCGCACAGTATAATTAGTGACAATGGGAGCAACTTTTCCATGGGTGAACTGGCAGAATTCTGTGAAGAACAAGGGATCCGACTTGATATTGCATCAGTCGCACATCCACAAGCTAATGGACAAGTCGAAAGAACTAATGGCCTTATTCTACAAGGAATCCTACCTCGCCTCAAGGCATCACTTCTCTGTGCCGCGTGGGCTTGGGCGGAATAATTACCGTCTGTGATATGGAGCTTACGTACAACTCCTAACAGATCAACCGGCTATACTCCTGTCTTCTTGGTCTATGGTGCAGAATCAGTTCTTCCAAGTGATCTGATTTATCAGGCTCTAGGAGTAAAGGCGTATATCGAAGAAGATGCAGAGGTTTCTCGACAAGATGATCTCGATATAATTGAAGAAGTACGCGTTGTTGTTGAGTATAGATCTACAGCCTATCAGCAGAAGTTACGCAAGAATCATAGTCAGAGAGTGCAAAACCGTTCTTTTAGAAAAGGCGACTTGGTTCTCCGACTTGTGCAAAAGAGAAAGCACAAACTTTCCCCAATTTGGGAAGGACCTTTTATGGTTAGCGGAGTTCTGTATAATGGGTCATATTATTTAACCGACATGAGAACAGTCGAGGAAAGACCTGATACTCGGAAAAGGAAGAGAGTTGGTGGCAGCACAAACCCGGATGAAATAGACCGTCCATGGAATATTGCACAGCTACGTCCCTTCTATTCTTAGTTATATTTCCTTGTAATCATATATGTACATGTTCAAAGTGAATTAAAGTATTGGTTTCCTCATATTGTTATATTTGAGACGTTTTTGCCATCTTATTTCCAAAAAGAGCATGTAATTTTTTTCAAAAATCACAGAATGCTTGAAAGTACTTTATGCTCATGTTCATTCTGGTTACGATTTTTGAATAATCTAAAAATGTTTCCTTAGGGTACAAAGTTTAAATTATTTTCTATACTTTGATTTTTATCTGATTGCTTAGACGCGGGCATTTTCCGAGTAATGAGTTGTTGGTACTGGAAGCCGTCTTTGTTTCCAAGTTTAAACTGGTTTAGCAATTGCGCTCCATTGCTCGGCAAAGTTTCCATGCTAAAGGTTGGCCGACCCATGAAAGGGACGAGGTAGAGAGCTAGATAAACCGATAAGTATAGGCATATATATATATATAACGCAAAGTGCTTCAGAAACTTTCAAGCACAAAGCATAAAAAAGTATAAACAAAAGTGCTAAGATAGTAAAAGCATCAGTTTTTACAGACCAGCACAAAATAAACATGGTATCCATCATTACATTGACATAAAGTTTAAGATAATGCATAGAAATTGTTTATGCTGTAGGCGGTGGTGATGAAGCATGTGGAGCACTGGAATCCACAGTAGTATCTCCCTCGATCTCAGACTCGGAAGCATTGCTAGCTTCTGGCTCTTGGGGCGAGGGAGGAGAAGCGACGGATTCGAAGAATGGCGTTGTGTAGTTGGTCATCTCCACCACCCGACAAGCGTAACCTACACAAGATTCTTGGATGGCATGGAAATCTTGCGGGTTACCCTCATCCTCCTCCTTGGCAATACCCTTGGTGATATGCCAGATTTCCATCTCTCTATGGTGGTGAAAGTACCGACTTGATACGACTAGTGGGGGGGGGGTGAATAGGCGTCTACCCAATTTTAATTTGTTTCTCACTTTTAGGCTCAACGAGAAAGGAAGTTATCTAGAGATGCAACTAAGTGAACAACCTAAATGCAAGAAAAACAAACACCTACAACAAAAACAGTAAATAGCAAGGAGTAAAGGAGGGGAACGAAGTAACCGGAGAGGGGACACGGAGATGTAATTCCCGTAGTTCACTCCCAAGGAGCTACGTCTACATTGGAGAGGTGTCGGGGCCACACAAGGTAACCCGAGCGCCACAAAGGCCTCACCTTCTTCTCCGGTGAGCTCCCCCACAAAGGAGGCCTCACAATCCACTAACCGGTGACCTTGAAGGCGCCAACCGAAACCTTTACACCAAGGTTGAGGGGGAGGCTCCACAACTCAATTGGAGGCCCTCAACGACACCTCGAAGCTTTACAATGCATGCCTTAGCTCCGAGGATGCCCTACACCGTCTAGGGTTCCAAGAAACCCAAGAGCAACAAGATCCACAAAGGATGGGTGGGGAAATCAAATCTTCTTTGGTGGAAGTGTAGATCTAGGTCACCTCCCTCACCTCTCAAAAGATCAAGTCATTTGAGTGGCTAGAGGAAGAGATCTAGTGAGCTGAAGCTCAAGCATTAATGGAGGAGAGAGAAAAATTCGAGAGACAGTGGGAGGAAGAAGAGGGGTGCCTTAAATAGGGCCCCTCGCGCTGAACCGTTACAGCCCCCGCGACCTCACCAGAAGTTCCGGTGAGAGGCCGGAAGTTCCGACCAGCTTGGCTCCAACGGTCATCAGACCGTTGACGCCCGCTCTAGAAGCGCAACCGGAAGTTCCGGTCAAAACAGACCGGAAGTTCCGGTGAACTTCCGAGCAAGTTCCGACCAAGTTCCGGCAAATAGCACGCTTCAAAACAGAAGGTTATTGAGCCGCCACCGGAACTTGGGGCGGAACAAGGGGCGGAACTTTTGGGTCGCGAAGCGAATCTGACCAGAAGTTCCGGCTTCAGGAGGAAGTTCCGCTCAAGAACTTTTGGCAGGAAGTTCCGATGCAAGTTCCGGCCCAAGTTCCGGCAAATAGAACACTTCGAACAGAAGGTTACTGATTCACCATCGGAACTTGGGGCGGAACTAGCGTCGGAACAAAGTGTAGAACAGCCCGCAGAACAAGTTTGAGCGGAAGTTCCGGCCTATGACCGGAAGTTCCGGTGAGACACAAAAGGCTCCAACAGAACAGGAACACACTCTCTCACGGGATAATGGGATGGCTGTGGCGGTGCATATAGGTTTGTGCAAGAACAAGTGATTTCCCACATCCTTCCAAGATGGACCCCCTCTTAATAGTACGGTGACCTAAAAACAATAACCGGAGAGAAACTAGGAGAAGACTAAAAAGCCACCGTCTTCATGAGATCCCAAGAGAGCATCCACCACTATAGAAGGAGATATCAACAACGTTTCCCCTGAAACTCAAGCGCACAATCAAAGCACATTTGGGATTATCATTAACACCAAAAAAGATATCATGAGAAGATATAGTCCTTTCAATCTCTCCCTTTTTGGTGTTAGATGACAATCCCAAAGATTTGCATAGAAACAAAGCAATCTTTGCAATGGGCGGGACAAGCTCCCCCTGTATGTGTGCAAGGTAGAGGAAAGAACTCTAAGGACAAGACTAGCACACATACACAGAGGATCCCCCTACCAATTGCAAAGATAGCACAAGTGCAAGATACAAGAAAGGATAGAGAACATACCGGAACCAACCAAATGTGGTGGAGACAAAAGAAGTAATAATAACAATAAGAGCAATGAGGCTCCACCACCATATGCATAAGCCCATAAGATGACAACAACATACCACACGCACGGCATTGCATAAGATAACACATAGTCTCGAACATAACAAGGTCCACAAGCACACATAAGTTCACGGACATAAAGACACAAGCACACAAATAAAACTAGAGAGTTCGCGAGCAAGAAAAGATCAAAGGCAAGAACAGGCTCGCGACTCAACCCATGCAAATCCCGTAGGCAACCTAATAGACATATTTCTCCCCCTTTGGCATCGAGACACCAAAAAGGAAGAGAAGATCAAGCTACTCGTCCCAGCCATGAGAGGGAGAGGGGGCAGACTCAGGGACCCAAGGACCCCACTCAGGCGGACCAGTGACCTCCTCCTCAGACTCATCCTCGGACCAGTTGCAGTTGTCGCGAATCCAATCCTCCTTGGGAACAGTGACAGAGCTAGTGCCCAGTGAGCAAGGAATGTTGAGGGCTGCCATGATGGCCTTCTGGCGCTGAATATTGTGACGCTGATAAACATAAGCCTGATACTCGCGGTCCTGCAGAAAGCAGAAAGTTTTCTTCACTTTCCCAAGCAGCTTCTTTGCCCAATATGGCTGCCTCCGGAGAGTAGGACCACCAGCACTAGGGTCACCAGGAGCAGAGGAGGGACCACTAGCAACATCTCGAGCCTTCTTGAGTGCAGCTTCTTTTTCTTCCTGAGTACGCGGCTTCTGGTGCTTACTCACACGGAGCTTTTTCTCTTCATGAATGGTGATGTTGTCTTGAGGGAAGGGGTTGCCAGTCATCTCAAGCCACTTGTGATTGATGAGAGTCTGTATGTAAGGAGCATAGATGCAGGAGTGCTTTTCAATGAGAGCCGCCCACATCTCTGAGTAGATGAAGTGCATAATATCCATTGACCTGTCAGTGTCCCGGCGAAGATAAGTCTGATGCATGAGGTCAACCTGATAGCCATGAAACTGATCAAAGTTGCCAGCCTTGGGAGATATGGTGTTCAAGTACACCATGCGCATGATGTCAAAAACTGGCAGCAGATGATTCACAAACCCAGCAGTTCCCCACCCTTCAATGTAGAGAGGCTCCAGGACCTCAGGATCAGCAGCTTCAGGACCATGAACACGCCAACCATTTACCCCGCGGCCAGGCTGAAGGGGATAGCCAAGAAGCTCAGCAAACTCAGCCCAAGTGGCGGTAAGAAACACGTCCCTGGTCATCCACTTCAACACACCTTCAGTAGAGGACTGCATGCGAATAAACAGAGTTGAGTAAAACTGAGCAATAGCAGTCACATCAAAGTTCTGACGGTGCTCCATGAGGGGAACCAGCCCAAACGTCTGGCAGATATCAAGAGCCTCTCCAAAGTAAACCTGCTTCTCTTCCATGTGAGTCACATTGATGTACTTTTGAGGAGCAACCACGAACTTCTTCTTTGATGCATAAATTTCTTCATATATCTGTTCCTGACAGCAGGTGTGGAAGTGAGGGTCCAAGCAAAGACGATCACGAGGCACGAGGTAGGGATCCGTAGCCCTGAATGCAGAGTAAGCTTTCTGAGACCACTTGGAAATCTTGGCTTTGGTCATGTCTGGCCTAGCAGCAGTGGCCTTCTGAGCAAGAGCAGGCCTCTTCCCTGCAGCAGCAGCAGCCTTCTGACGAGTAGTCTGAGTGGTCAGACGCACAACCTCAGCATCTTCCTCATCAATCTCCGGAGGAATGTCAGAGGATGGTCGGCGGGCACGCTTGCCTTGGCGGGTATCTCCTTGCCCGGAGTCCATGGCGGGAGATCGAGGTGGGGAAGGATCCCACGGAGCAGATCTACGGAGGAGAGGTTGGAGACGAAGGGGCCGGAGCACCTTCGTGGAGAGGTCCTGGCCGGCGGCGCTCCAAATAGAGGATGGGTCTTGGGGGAAAAAGGAAGAAGATCCCGTTTTCCCCCAGGGCCCACCTTATATAGGACAGGGAGCACCACCGGAAGTTCCGGTGGACCGGAACTTCCGGGTCAAACTGACCAGAACTTCCGCTGACGCCAGGAAGACCATCTCAGGTTAGGAAGACAACAAGGAAGAACTTGTGCAGGGAATAGAGAGGGCTTGAGGTAAGGAAAGGCTTAGGATAGATAGATCAAACTGTGAAGAACCAAAGCCAACAAAAAAAACAAGAAAAAACAAAAAGGTCAAGACACGAATAAAAACGAGTCGGTGGCCGAGGCCACCTTATATAAGAGTAAACGGCTTGACACCGCAAAGATATATCTTGGGTTCATTACCAACACTCATCATGAAGCTCAAATGGTCTCCTTTAGAGACTATAGAGTATGAAAACTTTAAAGTGCGCATAATAGGGATAGTGTTTGTTCATAAGAGGAACTACACTCCTCCTAAATCCATGCCTACATCCAAACAAGATACACATTGAGATGCGGGTAGGTGTGCAAGGTGCTCAAGCAACATTGCTCGAATCAATGATATTTAGCTAATGCCTTAACTCTCGGAACCTTGCTTCATCAAGAGGCTTCGTGAATAGATCCGCAAGATTTGCCTTGGTGGGAACATACTCCAAAGAAATGTCTCCTCTAGCAACATGGTCCCGAATGAAATGATGACGAATCTCAATGTGCTTGGTCCAGTTGTGTTGCACGAGATTGTGAGAAATAGCAATGGCACTCTCATTGTCGCAAAGAAGAGGCACCTTGTCAAAAGATAGTCCAAGATCCTTCAAAGTTTGCTTCATCCATAGCAATTGAGCACAGCAGCTTGCGGCAGAGATGTACTCAGCTTCGGCAGTGGACATAGACACACAGTTTTGCTTCTTCGAGGACCAACAAACCAAAGATCTTCCGAGAAACTGACAAGCTCCGGAGGTTGACTTTCTTCCCACTTTGTCACCAGCCCAGTCCGATTCCGTGTAACCAATGAGATCAAAGCTGGCTCCCTTGGGGTACCACAACCCAAAGTTTGGCGTATGAACTAAATATCGAAAGATCCTTTTGACCGCCACCATGTGACTTTCCTTTGGTGCGGCTTGAAATCTTGCACACATACCCACACTCAACATAATATCCGGTCGGGATGCACAAAGATAGAGCAAAGAACCAATCATCGATCGATAGAGTTTTTGATCCACCTCCTTACCCTTGGGATCGAGATCAAGATTAACCTTAGTTGGCATGGGATTCTTGGCACCTTTGACTTGATCAAACTTGAACTTCTTGAGCATGTCTTGGATGTACTTGGCTTGGTTGATGAAAGTCCCTTTCCTCAATTGCTTGACTTCAAACCCAAGGAAAAACTTCAACTCCCCCATCATGGACATCTCGAAGCGGTCGGTCATGAGCTTGGCAAAATCCTCATTAAAAGTTTTGTTAATAGACCCAAAGATAATGTCATCAACATAGATTTGGCATACGAACAAGTGACCTCCAACTTTCTTAGTAAAAAGAGTGGGATCAATGAGGCCCACTTCGAAGCCACGGTCTAACAAGAGCTCCCTAAGGCAATCATACCACGCACGTGGGGCTTGCTTGAGGCCATAGAGTGCCTTATTGAGCTTGTAGACATGGTTCGGAAAAAGTGGATCCTCAAAAACCGGAGGTTGCTTGACATATACCAACTCTTTCAAAGGACCATTAAGAAAATCACTCTTAACATCCATTTGATGCAATTTAAAGTTATGATGGGTAGCGAAGGCAAGAAGCATATGAATGGATTCAAGGCGAGCAATGGGGGCGTAAGTCTCACCGTAGTCGATGCCCTCAACTTGTGAGTATCCTTGGGCAACTAACCTTGCCTTGGTGCGCACGACAATTACATTCGCATCGCACTTGTTCTTGAAGACCCACTTGGTTCCAATGACGTTTTGACAGTCTTTGGGCCGCTCAACCAATGTCCAAACATTGTTCCTCTTGAAGTTGTGAAGTTCCTAGTTCATAGCATCAAGCCAATCATCATCTTCAAGAGCTTCGAAGACTTTCTGTGGTTCCACAAGAGAGATAAACGCATGGTGAGAGCAAAAGGAAGCTAGTTGCCTCCTAGTAGTGGAACCTTTATTGAAATCTCCATAGACATTATCAAGGATATGGCCATCTCGAACAAGCTTGGCGAGACGATAGGCTTGACGGCGGGCTTGTGCTTCAACTCGATATTCTTGAGCTACCACTTGGTCATTTCCACCAATTGAGCCGCCCCCTTGACTATAAGCACGAACACGAGGGTCATCTTCATCAATTTCCACTTCAGGGGAGTCATCACTTGGAGAGGATCCTTGAGGATCATTGACTTGCTCTTGATCTTGACGAGCTTGATCTTGGGGAGAACCGTGACCTTGAGGAGGAGCCCCATCTTGGGGAGGTTGATGAGGTTGATGAAGAGCTTGTCCGTGGGAGGTGCCTTGAGGAGGAGCCCCATCGTGGGGAGGTTGATGTTGTTGATGAAGAGCTTGTTCTTTAGAGCTTGGAGAGTCATGAGTATGGGAATCTTCGGAAGAGCTTGAGGGTGCTTGTGCCAAGAAAGTAGGTCCTTGAGGTGCAAGATGATCTTGTGAGAGTGAGGGCTCCACTTGAGTAGATCTTGGTCCTTCTCCTTCGTCCATAAGGGGATCCTCAATGGGAAGGTGGAAACCCACACCCATTTTTCCTATGGCCTTGGGAGGAATTTCATCACTCGGATCACAAACACCATCTTTCCTAACAAGAGACTCATGATTTCCATCAAACTTCACGTTGCTCGTCTCTTCAAGTCTTCCATTGGCTTTGTTGTAGACTCTATAAGATGGGACTGATTTGAGTAGCCAACGAAAATTCCTTCTTGAGCCTTGGATTCAAACTTGGATAACCGAACTCCTTTCTTGAGAATGTAGCACTTGCAACCAAACACCCGAAAGTAGCTAACATTAGGCTTTTTCCCAGTGAGAAGTTCATAGCGGGTCTTTTTCTTTTTCTTGCGGAGATAAAGCCGGTTGGTTGCATGGCAAGCGGTGGAGATGGCCTCGGCCCAAAAGTTGTATGGAGACTTGAACTCAGCTAGCATAGACCTAGCCGCATCCATCAATGTGCGATTCTTCCTTTCGGCAACTCCGTTTTGTTGAGGAGTGTAGGGAGTGGAGTATTGATGCTTGATTCCTTCATCACTGAGAAACTCATCCAAGGTATAGTTTTTGAACTCGGTGCCATTGTCACTTCGAATTGAGAGAATAGTTGCATTGTGCTTCCGTTGAACCTCATTAGCAAAGTCAATGACAGTTTGTTGAGTCTCACTCTTGTACTTGAAAAAGAACACCCAAGTGTATCTTGAGAAATCATCCACAATAACCAAGCAATACTTCTTGCCTCCAAGGCTATCATGAGAGGGAGGACCAAAGAGATCCATATGCAAGAGCTCTAAACACCTCTCGGTAGTGATTTGATTGAGCGCTTTGTGAGGAGTTTCATGCATCTTCCCTTCAATACAAGCCCTGCAAACACGATCTTTGGCAAAAGAAACATCATTAATCCCTAGGATGTGGCCCTCGGAGTGAAGTCTTTGCAAAGTCCTCATGTTGACAGGGGCTAGGCGGCGATGCCAAAACCAGCCCTTGTCGGCTTTAGCATAGAGACATAGAGCATGAGGAGTAGTGGTCCCTGAAAAGTCCACCACATACAAGTCATGTTCTACATATCCTACAAAAGCCACCTTGAGAGACTTGCTCCACATGAGGACCACAGAATGAGAATTAAAGAAAGAAGAAAGACCCATAAGAGCAAGAGCACGAACTGAGAGTAAGTTGTAACCAAGAGTTTTGACAAGCATGACGTCAACCAAGGATACATCCGGGGTTACCACCACTTTGCCAAAACCCAAAACCTGAGAGCTTGTTTTTTCACCGTAGGAGACCATGGTGTTGGCAATGTTGGGCCTCAATTCGGTCATGATAGACTTGCTTCCGGTCATATGACTTGTGGCACCACTATTAAGCACCCATTTTGATCCGCCGGAAGCATAGTCCTACAAGAAAATCAAGCCTTGGTTTTAGGTACCCATTTTGCAATGGGTCCCCTTTTGTTAGTGACAAGAACCTTTGGCACCCAAATGGCCCAATGATAATCATGCATGTAAGATGTTCCCACGTATCTAGCATATACATGACCATCATAAGATTTGCAAAGAATATAAGAGGGATTGTTCTTTCCGGCAAAGTTGTCACTTTGCAAGAGGGTTAGGCCGTGTGGTACCCCTTGGGCCATGCCCTTGTTCTTTTTCTTATTCTTGTTCTTGTTCTTGTTCTTCTTATTAGTCTTGGCAAGTTGATCCTTCAACACCTTGACTTCCTCTATGAGATGCTCATGCTTGCAACAAGGGTTAGGAGAGCTAGACAAGTCTATAATTTGCACAGCGGAAGACTTAGAGAGATCACAAGTTAATTGAGTTTGAAGCTGTTCATGAGCTTCAAAAAGATTTGAGAATTTACTCTCCAAGGCTTTGTGTTCCTCTTTGAGTTTCTCAAGATCCTTTTGAGTCCTATCATGACCACCCTCAAACTCAGCATTTTCTTTCTTGCGAACCTTAATCAAAGCAAGAGCATGGTCACGTTCTTTAATTGTAGAGCTCAAAGTGTTGTTATGATCATCTACAAGCTTAGAAACATTTTCTTCAAGATTAATTCTCATATTTTGTTCATCCTCAAGAATTTGAGTGAGAGAGGCAATTTCATCGGCGGCATCTCTTTCATTTTTACTTAGCAAGTCAAGAAGTTCTTCCTTTTCATCTAAGGCATCTCTAGCATTGTCAAGTTGTGCAAGTAAGGACTCAAAGCAGTTTTTAGTTTCTTCATCTAAGGTAGCAACAAAATCACACATGTCAATCATCTCTTTCTTCACCTCTAGACCAACAAGATCAAGAGAGGAAGGCTCACTAGAGATAGGTTGAGGAGTGGGTTTCGGTGTTACCTCGGTGGCCTTGGACATGAAGCACTTTTGGTTGGAGGAGATGACATTTTCATTTGGCGAGTCGAAGAGGGATAGACATGGAGTTGAGGTAGTGGCAATAGCAGCAACCCCCACAATCTCTCCACCATGAACTTCATCATCATCATCTTCATCCGTGCCCGAAAGATATTCTTCATGAACCACAATTGCTCGTTCCTTGTTAGTGGCGTTCTTGACGGCGTAGTTCTTGTTCAAGGGATGAGGAGTTCTTGACTTGATCTTGCGAATGAGACGACCACCATTGTATTCACGATTCTCAAAGGGACACTTGGCCACGAAGTGACTCTTGTCGTTGCAATTGTAACACGACCTTGCTTTGGGAGACTTGTTGGGTGAGTTGAATCTTGAGTTGTCCCTTGATCTTGACTTGAATCCAGACTTGTTCCAAAAGGCCCTTGAAGCGAGAGCAAGATGTTTGTTGAAGGCACATTTGAGATCCTCTTGAGACCACTCACTTGATGTATCATCATCATCAACTTCAATAGCCTTGGCCTTCAAAGCAAGGTTCACTTTTGTTGACCCAATGGCTCTAGCTCGAGCAGACTCCGCATTCTTCTTAGCAATAGTCATGGCAATTACTTCACCCAAGACTTCTTGGGAGGTCATTAAGTGAAAGTTGGTTCTTCCCTTGATAGAGTTGAGCTTTTGTTCTTCAAATGGGAGAAGAGCTTGAATGAAATTCCTCTTCATAAACTTGTCATCAACATAGTGAGCCCCAAGGTCCCTCATAGTGGAACAAAGGACCTTAAGGCGCCTATACATATCTTCAGGAGTCTCATCATCTTGCATTGCGAAACCATCGCACTCGTTGTTGATCTCATCAAACTTGGAGCTTTGGATGCTAGCATTCCCAACAAAGAGCTCGGTGAGTTGATCCCAAGCTTCCTTGGCAGTGTCAAATTGGCGAATGTGAGCAAAGTCCTTTGGAGTCAAGGCCTTTTGAATCATTCCCAAAGCTGTGGCATTGAGTTGCTTGTCCACCACTTCACCTCGTGTCAAATTCTTTGGGTCATATGGAGAGAATCCATCCTCCACAATCCTCATTAACTCAATGGATGAGCTGGAAATATGTGAGCGCATTAGATATTGCCAATTGGCGAAATTAGAAGTATCTAGCATGGGTGGTGCTCCTTGAGGTATAATGTGTGGCATGGGGATGGGTGGATCCGGAGTGTACTTTGGCGGTGGGGGTACCGCCGAGTAGTCCTTTCCTCCATTTTCCTCTTTGGAAGTTGGGTTCTCGGGCTCCTCGATGTTCTCACTTGGGACCTTGGTAGAGGTTTGAGCAACAAAACCAAGTCCCAAGTGAGTGGTGGCAGCCGCGGGAGTTACCCCGGGGGTGGACACCGTAACGGTGGGAGGAACCTCGTTGGGTTGGGGTGTGTCAATAGCAACCATGGGGTTTGGCTTGAGAGACTGCAAGAGAGTCATCATGTCCTCGAACTTGGACATCATGGATGACTCCAATTGCTTGAGGTCATCCATAGTGGCCAAGTTCTTGGATTTTTTGGTTTCACTACCCCCTTCGTCGGCCATAGTCTCTTAGGCGGTAAAGCCCGAAATAAGAGCCTGGGCTCTGATACCAATTGAAAGTACCGACTTGATACGACTAGAGGGGGGGTGAATAGGCGTCTACCCAATTTTAATTTGTTTCTCACTTTTAGGCTCAATGAGGAAGGAAGTTATCTAGAGATGCAACTAAGTGAACAACCTAAATGCAAGAAAAACAAACACCTACAACAAAAACAGTAAATAGCAAGAGTAAAGGAGGGGAACGAAGTAACCGGAGAGGGGACACGGAGATGTAATTCCCGTAGTTCACTCCCAAGGAGCTACGTCTACGTTGGAGAGGTGTCGAGGCCACACAAGGTCACCCGAGCGCCACAAAGGCCTCACCTTATTCTCCGGTGAGCTCCCCCACAAAGGAGGCCTCACAATCCACTAACCGGTGACCTTGAAGGCGCCAACCGAAACCTTTACACCAAGGTTGAGGGGGAGGCTCCACAACTCAATTGGAGGCCCTCAACGACACCTCGAAGCTTTACAACGCACGCCTTAGCTCCGAGGATGCCCTACACCATCTAGGGTTCCAAGAAACCCAAGAGCAACAAGATCCACAAAGGATGGGTGGGGAAATCAAATATTCTTTGGTGGAAGTGTAGATCTAGGTCACCTCCCTCACCTCTCAAAAGATCAAGTCATTTGAGTGGCTATAGGAAGAGATCTAGTGAGGTGAAGCTCAAGCATTACTGGAGGAGAGAGAAAAATTCGAGAGACAGTGGGAGGAAGAAGAGGGGTGCCTTAAATAGGCCCCCTCGCGCTGAACCCTTACAGCCCCCGCGACCTCACCGGAAGTTCCGGCGAGAGGCCCGAAGTTCCGCCCAGCCTGGCTCCAACGGTCATCAGACCGTTGACGCCCGCTCCAGAAGCGCAATCGGAAGTTCCGGTCAAAACAGACCGGAAGTTCTGGTGAACTTCCGAGCAAGTTCCGACCAATTTCCGGCAAATATCATGCTTCAAAACAGAAGGTTACTGAGCCGCCACCGGAACTTGGGGCGGAACAAGGGGCGGAACTTTTGGGTCGCGAAGTGAATCTGACTGGAAGTTCCGGCTTCAGGAGGAAGTTTCGCTCAAGAACTTTTGGCAGGACAAGTTCCGATGCAAGTTCCGGCCCAAGTTCCGGCAAATAGAACACTTCGAACAGAAGGTTACTGATTCACCATCGGAAATTGGGGCGGAACTAGCGTCGGAACAAAGTGTAGAACAGCCCGCAGAAAAAGTTTGAGCGGAACTTCCGGCCTATGACCGGAAGTTCCGGTGAGACACAAAAGGCTCCAACAGAATAGGAACACGCTCTCTCACGGGATAATGGGATGGCTGTGGCGGTGCATATAGGTTTGTGCAAGAACAAGTGATTTCCCACAGCCTTCCAAGATGGACCCCCTCTTAATAGTACGGTGACCTAAAAACAATAACCGGAGAGAAACTAGGAGAAGACTAAAAAGCCACCGTCTTCATGAGATCCCAAGAGAGCATCCACCACTATAGAAGGAGATATCAACAACGTTTCCCCTGAAACTCAAGCGCAAAATCAAAGCACATTTGGGATTATCATTAACACCAAAAAAGATATCATGAGAAGATATAGTCCTTTCAGGTGGCTCATCACCATGGTCAGAGCTGTTTGCGCAGTAGTCCGAGCATAGGAGATATTCCAGTCCTCGATCAACTTCGGAATCTCCTTAACTTTCTCCCTCACCTCATGCACTGACATTGTGTGCAAGTCGGAAAGCTTGACGGCTTCGCCAGCCTCTTCTAGTGTTTGGCGGAAGTCGAACAAGACATCTCCGACAAGCTTAATGCGCTCGAAGCGAGGTTCAGAAGTGGAGGAGTCGGAAAGATTCAGGGGGGCTGGGAAAGAACCAGAAAATCAAAATTCGGCTAAAACGAAAGTCGAAAAATGAAAAACACAAAGTAAAAATATTCAGAAATCTTACCAAGCACAGAGTGATTCCATTCAGCATGCTCCTTGTGGAGGCTGTCTAGTTCACTAGCTGAGGCCTGGGCAAGATCCCTCTGGATATCAAAGTCCTTCTTGAGATCAGCAAGTTCCTTGTCTCGGAGGGCTAGGAGCTTCTTGAGCCTCACGGTCCTGTGGTTGCTTGACTCTAGGATAGCGGCTACGGATTTCTCAGATTTCACAATTAGCGTCTCAAGCTTTTCCCAGAGTTCAGCATTCTCTGCCTGCAAGAACTTGAAGTTTTTGGATTGCTCCACCATCTTGCTGGATTGACATAACAATTCTGCAAAGACAAAAATATCAGTTAGATAAAGCAAATTCGACTATGACAAATAAGATAATTGGTAAAGAATAAGTCGGAAAAGTTTACCTTCTGTTTCATCTTTTTCAACTTTCAACTTTGAATTCTCAAAGCAAAGCTTTGATTTCTTTGCGCTTATTGCTAATATTCTTGAGCAATTCCTGGTTGGAAGATGCAATTTTCTGTAAGTTTAGAGATGGAATACCGTCATACGGCTACTAAGACTCGGGCTGCAAATTTAACTAAGTAAAATTACAGCACAAGCCTTGGGGGCTACACTACATCATTCTTTTGCAACCTAAAAGCATCAACTCGTATCCAATGATGTTTGTCCGACTTTATGCTTGGGGGATAGAGGATATGATAATAAATGCATATAATAATCGGAAAATTACAATGTGTTCCAGGTGCATCTTCTCAAATCCGAGTTTGGTGTTGTGAAAAACCTTCTCGGTAAGGGTGAGGGACGGAACATCCATCGCTGGAAGTTCGCCTGATGCGACTTTAGCATCCCGGACCAAAATTTGGTCCAGGAGGCTAACCAGCTTGACGTCTTCCTCCTCTTGGCTCGCTACCTATGGAGTCAAGGGTTGCTTCTCAAGACTGGATTGAGCCAGTCTGAGTATCTCTTCCTTTTCTTTCCTCTTGAGGCCAGGGACAGCTGAGTCAACCACCTTATCCACAGTTCATGTGGTCATTACCATGGGATCATTACCCTTTACGGGTTCACCCTTGTTAGTTGCCTGGTCATCAACGGTGACCAGGGATTTCGAGATTTTGCCTGCACCAGGGGACGCAGAAGCTCCCTGTGCTGACGGAGTAGTGGATGGAGTCGACGATGGTACAACAGGGGAGATGACAAGCTTCTGATGGCGCACCTGCTTGCCCGGCTTGTTGTCCTGCTTTGTCTTGCTCTTCAACACTGATTTAGCTCTAGAACATGAAAATCCTAAAATTTAGGTGTGTCCTGGATAGAAATAAAGGTACATGAGTACTAAAAATGAAAGGTGAGGTGCTTACTTTTTAACTACTGGCAGCACTTGGCTACCAGCAGCAACAACTTCCTTCGCCTTACGCTTCTTGGAGGCGGGGCGACAACTTCTTGCACCTCATCATCCTCTGTCGCCTCCCGGTCGTCTGAAGCATAGCCCTTTAGTGGAGCTAGCTCGGACACGGAGAGTTTCTCGAGCTGACAAAATCAAAAAGCATCGATGAAAATAGAGTCGGAGAAAGAACCTAAAAGAACGACGAAACACAAAAGCAGAGTCAATATATTTACCGGAGTCAGAGGACGGTTGGATGTATACATCTGCATGGAAACTTCCGGAACTTTCCGTTCCACTCTTTACTTGATCAAATATTGCATGAGGGTCTTGTAGTCCTTCGCCAAAAGCTGGCTCGGGCTGATCTTCATGCTATCCTTCTTGTTGCCGGTGACTTGGTGCATGAGGTGGTCTCCGTGGTGCTGGAGAGGCTGAATCCGACGGTCCAGCCAACAGTGGATCAAATTGGATCCACGGAGTCCCTCATGCTTCATCAAATACTCGATCCGCCTCTTGGCAAGGATCAAAATATCCAACAACTCCAGCGCCTCCGCGTCCCATGAATCTTGGTGGGGAGCGGCGCCGTTGACAAACGCCGAAAGACCTTACGCCTTTCCTGGAGCCGGAATATCCTTATGGTAGAAGAAAGTTCCGGCCCAGCATTTGACGGACTTGCTAGCGTTAATCCTAGGATATATCTGATTCCTCCTAAGGACTAAGCTAAGAGTGCTGGTGACATAAGGCACACCCGCACTGATGGTATTCTTCCGAGTACCATAATAGTACCGGAAAAGAGTGAGACTTGGCCTAATGCCAAGAAACCCCTCGCACAAAGCTACGTGAGTAGTGATCTCAAGCAGGGAGTTGGGAGGGAGGTCATTGAGTTGCACACCATAGTGATTGAGGACCTCGACGAGGAAATCCGACGGTTGCAAGATGAGGCCACGGTCGACGTGAGTGCCGAACATCACCCTCTCGCCATCGAGCGGCGCGGGGATGTCGTGTCCTGAGGCGCTCCGTGACGCACCGGCGGAAATGAACCCTTCATCCTCCATGACTTGGAGCTCCGCGTTATCCATGGCGCTGGGGATCCAAAGACCTCGCATTTTCTTCTCCGCCGCTGAGAACCTGCCGCCGCCGCTCCTAAGGACGAGGAAGAGGCCATAGATCTTGGAGGAAGAAGGACTGTTGGGGGAAGGAGAGATTTTTTCCCAACGGTGCGTAGATGGGAACTGGTGCGGAGAGCTCTAGGAGTACGAGGAAGCAATGAATGAATCGATAGAGAGATGAATCTGAGAAGAAGGGTTTTCTCTCCTCTTTATTTATCTCTGCATCAAGATTCGTGCGGTGAGACGCGCGATTATCGCCACGCATATAGGAGAGAGGGAGTTAGCTTCCTCGCGACTCTTCCGCCCCCTTGATTTTCGCGCAGGCATTGAAACAACGTTCTGTTCCGTAAGGAACGGACCCACCAACGGTCATGCTAATAGAAATCCTGTCAGAGACAGGACCTGGCCTGTAAAGTTGTCAGTCAGCACGCCGCTGTAAAATCCGGCTTATGTTTCAAACTAAGCAAGGAAAATACTAAGGTCATAGCAAATCATATCCGACTCAATTGACTCAGAATCCTACATTACCGAATGAACTTTTCAGGAACCCTTCAAGATTCTCAAGACAAAGAAACCATCAAGCTAGACGATTTATCCGACTTTGGATCTTGGAGACTTTTGGGGGCTACTGTTGGGGATATACTTTCCGGGTATACCCACAGGACTCGCTGACCAGGGTGGCCCACCAACAGGTTAGAGCTTTGATTCATGGGTGGCCCAGTCAGAGAAAGAGGAGGAGCTAGTTCCAGCTACGACAAGGCCCAGAAGAGTTACCGACTTAGGCTTGTAGTATTGCTTGTAGTCCAAGATGTACATAGTTACCGACTCTGTAACGTAACCGGATAGGTCTCTCCTTGTAACCCTAGGCCCCGGTGACTATATAAACCGGCCCTATGGGAGCCTTTAGGGCAACCAATCAATCATAGACCACAATCAACTCGCACAGGCGAATCTCTCTTGTAATCCGCTGTAAGATCCGGCTTACGCTGATATATTAATGGGTTGCTAGCAGGAGTAGGATCCGATCACCGCATTCGGATCTAAACCTGGGTAAACTTGTGCTCACTGCTCCTGGAACATCCGACGTCTCACACCCCATCCTTCTAACGCCACTAGGACCCCCTATGGCGTACTTGTCGACAATCCGACAACAGAAAGCTAACAAGTACCATCAGTTTTGGAAGCTCTTTTTGAAACTTGAAATCCCTGCTTCCCTATATGAAGGGTCTTTCTTCCACTATTATATTGAGTCTCCACCTTCTACCTTTAGGCACCAGTTAAGAGAGCATAGTTGCCATTCTTAGTTCTATGTGCCAAAAACTTATTGATTGATGCATATTGTTGTTATTGCTTATTCTTATGCTATTTGTATCTAGTCACTCTTATGAACTTTGAAGGTGTCCTATGCATCTATTTGCTACTCTATGAGGGACAAGATGAATGCCACTATGCCATGTTTTCTGTATGTGAAACAAACAAACATTTTTCAATGCATGTTATTCATGATCTTTGTGTGTAACCTTTCATGTTGCATGCATAGTTATTTTATCTTACTATTAGAACTCCATATTTCATGCTCATGTTTAGAGTTCTTTGTTCCCAGCTTTCAATGCTTGCAAATGGTTTGATCTTGGTTTTGATGGTGCATGTCACCTAAAAAATTATTCTTTTATCACTTACCTACTCGAGGACGAGCAAGAGTTAAGCTTGGGGATGCTTGATACATCGGAAACGTATCTATAATTTTTGATGTTACATGCTTGTTTAGTATCTACTTTGCTTTGTTTTGTCTACACTTTGGGGTGTTTTATATGTTTTCTGGTACTAACCTTTTAACAAGATGCCATAGTGCCAGTTGCCTGTTTTCTTCTGTTTTTGGTTCCAGAAAAGCTAGTAAGGAAGTATTCTCGGAATTGGACGGGAAAAAAGCCAAAGTCAATATTTCACCGAGGAGAACACGGAGTCCGGAGGGGAGACGGAGGGGAGCCATAGGGCGGCTGCACCCCCACCCCCAGGTGCGGGCCCACCCTAGGCCACGCCTGGGCAGGGTGTGGGCCCCCTAGCCGCCCTTCTGCCTTGCCTCTTCGCCTATAAGATGAAGGGAATATGCCCGAGAGGCAATAATAAAGTGGTTATTATCGTATTCCTTATTTATGATAAATGTTTATTTTGCATGCTATAATTGTATTAATACAAAAACATTAATACATGTTATGCCTCTCTTATAAACTAGCTTGTTGATTAACAAGATGATCAAAGGTTTCCTGATCATGGACATTGGATGTTGTTAATAATGAGGTCACAACATTATTTGAATGGTGTGATGAACATTCATCCGAAGTATAGCATTATGATCAAAGTCATTGAGTTGATATTGCTATAAAAACTTACGAAGTGATCCTAATCCTCAGACCATGATATCATGTCAATCACTAACACCAGAAGAGTTTCTTGATAACATCAAACGTCACACCATAATAGGGTGATTATAAAGATGGGTTCAGAACTACTAAAGTTTTATGTTGAGGCCCATGGATAGAGAGTGGAATTTGTTCATCCCGATGACGGATATATATGCTCTGGGCCCTCTCGGTGATATCACATTGATTAGCTTGCAAGCAAGTGATTTGATCACTAGAATGTTATATCACGGGAACGAGAAAAGAGTGCATGTCAGTAACGAGATCAAACTAGGTATGGAGATACTGATGATTGAATCTCGGACATGTAATATATCGCGAAACAAAGGGATTAAGATACTAGCATAAAAGGTTCTCGCGATCACAAGAAAGTCATCGCTGAATGTGTGGGAGTCAGTATGGGTCTCCAGATCCCGCTTCTGATTATTGATCCGAGAGGGGTCTCGATCATGTCCCATTATTCGCGAACCATAGGGTGACACACTTAAGATACACCGACATCCATTTGGAGCAAAAGTTTCATGCCGGAAAGAATAACAAGCGCAGGAATTTATTTCGCTAGATAGCGAAACAGGTTTTCGGGTGAAATTGCAGAAAGTGTTTTTGCATGTGAAATGAAATACTAGCAATGGGTTATATGTGAATGTTTGTCATTAAAGTAATTAACAAAATTCTGAATAAATAAAAGGAGTTTTATTTAAGAGAGAGTTTGCATTAAATTTGGTGGAAATTTAATGGGAATTTGAGTGGGTTTTTGAGTGGAGGAAATTGAAAGGCATTTGTGTGAGTGGAGTGTCCACCCACATGAATGAAGGAGGGGAGGGGGCAACCCCATGGCTGGGTGCATGGCCCCTTGGGTGCCTCCCCTCTCCCTATAAAAGGAGCCCCCTCCCTCTCTCTCACTCACACCTCCTCGTGAAGGATCTCTCTCCCCCTCTAGTATTTATCCCCTATGGTCTCGGACTAGCGAGATACATGTTCCCGGTGGCTATTCGGCAACAAAGAGTTGTGCTTCCATTGAATCGCTGGAGCGAGGAGGCAGAGGTTGCTCAGTGCCTCGAACATGTGTGCAAGCACGGATGCACTACTAAGTTGCGGTGCTAAGGACTTCCTCTCGATCTTGAGATCGGCAAGAGATCGTCTACATCAAACACGAGTTTGACTCGTTAAGCTTTGTTGGTCTTCAAGGGTATGTTCTCTATGGATATACATCCGCCCGTTGTTTGTATCTAGTAGATAGATCTTGGTATATAGTTCCCATCATAAGAAAAAAATTGTTTTCTATGCTGCGAACCCTACAGTGGTATCAGAGTCGGATCTATGCGTAGATGCTTTGCACGGGTATTACACATATGAGTATGTGGGTGATGATGATCATTTTATTGCTTCTTACTTGTACTTTGGATATTGGTGGCATAGTGGGATGAAGCGGCCCGGACAAACTGTACTTGTCCTCGCACATGAGACCTGTTCCACGCTTGACATGCAACTAGTTTTGCATAAGTGGCTAGCGGGTGTCTGTCTCCTACTATAGTCAATATCTAATTTGCAATGAGTTGTCAACAATTTTGTTTTCCTTGTTGTGGTTCATGTTCGTAGGTAAGAACGGTTCTATCTTCGAAATCCCTAAGCCACGTAAAACTTGCAATGGATAAATTAGAGGCGTCTAGTTTAGATTGTTGTTGGGATAGTGTCATGATATGTTCCATAGACCTTAGCCTTACACATAGAGGTATGATAGTGATCATACCATGATGCACATGATGGGGATCAAGTGCAAGAACCATATCATTTCACTTATTAACATGTGATGTTTGTTGCATCTTATATTGCTAGTTTGGCGTTTTATTAGCATAATAATATGATCCCTCATTTAGATATCAAGATAAAAATGTGTTCTCCCTTAAGTATGCACCGATTATGTTTCGTCGCTCCAAGACATCACGTGATGATCGGGTGTTCTTGGATCCACGATCATATTTCGGGTGTAAGACAGTTACACACGCAAATACTAAGGTGTTGGGAATATGCCCTAGAGGCAATCATGTATGATGATATTTCCCATTGTATTCATAAAAATATTAAGCAGTCCTTGTATAAACATCTAATGTGTATCATTGAATATGTGATTCGGTTGTGTAACTATACATTCATGTTGTTTGTACTAAATATCCTTGGTCATTGAGGTTGTGCCGGACACACTACTTAGACCAATGTGAAAGTTGGCTTGATGACTCGGTTCCACTTGTCATGGGCATGGAGATGCTATTCCAACTTACACAGATTCGGCTAAAGAGTTTAGCGAGTCGGATTGACCCATATTGAGGTACAACGAACAAGTTTTCATTTGTATCTCAATCAATGTAATCCTTATACCTGAGGTTATTGCATAGTCCGAGTTGAGGATCACCTACTTAGGTTCTGTCAAACGCTGATCCGTAACTGGGTAGTTATAAAGGCAGAGTTCGGGTCGACTGAGAATCAAGCTGCATGATGTGAATAACCAAGATGGGATTTTGCCCCTCCACTTGGAGAGATATTCTCTGGGCCCTCTCGGTGATATGATTCGAAAAGCATGGCCATGCACGACTCAGTTAAGTGTTAACCGAGGAGATCGACTAAGAGTTAGTCGGGTGAATCACTTATCTCGGATCGAGAAGAGAGTCGGACTATTTAAGGCATGACATATATTCGCCTATAGTCTGACAAGGTATATCGTGAGGCAAAAGGGACTCGGACGCAAGTCACATCGGAAAGGCAAGTCGTCATGACTCTTTGGTACTTGGGAGTCGGCACATTCTGCTAGGAGCTGCTGCTGACTGATCGATTTAGAGTCGGACTCTAATCGTGTCGAAGTAGACATGAGCCTGCGGGGTCACACACTTAAGAGCGGGAGCAAGTTTGGATTGGATCTAAACTGGAAATCTGGTTGGGTTGGACCCGAGCCTGATTTGGACTGATTCAGTGAGTCGGACTCACAGGGACTAACATTATATGGGCTTTAGTGAATGGGCCGCGTGAGCAGAGCCCACGTTCGCTCCCTATATATAGTGGAGCAGACCAACCCTGAAGGGTTAATCGTTGTTCGGTTAGGTCATTCCATGTGTTGGAAACCCTAGCTCCACAGCAGTCCTGTCGACGATACGAATCTAGCAGCTCGCCGCCGGTGCTCCTCCTTGCATGTGTGGATACCAGCAGAGGTGCTGTATGATTAGCACCAGGACGATTGGATCGCAAAGGACTACACTGCATCAACTGATGCGCTTCATTAGTAATCCGCAACTACGCGTCTAGTGGTAAACCTCGTGGCCTTCTACCTCAGCTGGATCTTGGGATCACCACGTTAGAGGAATTTTTTTGTTTTATCTCTGCGTGGCCCAACATAAGGTTCTTTCTTGGCGAGCCTAGCATGTACAGACATGGCCTCGGAACGCGGACCGAAAGGTTAAGCATGAGTCATATGGAAGATATGATGCCCATTTGATGCTTGCCTTTGAAGCTACACCGACTGACATGATGATCGGACTTGGTGTAGTGGATTTGGTTCATGTAGTCACCAATAAGGCACGAGGGATGTCGTTTTTGAGTGGGAGTTCATTTCTAATTTGGATTAGTAGAACTCAATTTATCATAAATTAAATCAAAGTGAATTTGCATAACTTGTTGTAGTCATTGGCATTCGTTCACCACCTTATGCTTAGTTGTAATTGAGATAATAGAACTACAGAATTCTGGATATTTACTTTACGAACTGGTGTCATATTCTGTTGAGTGTCAATCTAAAGTTTAAAGTCCTATTGCAAACTTTCAGCAAACTCTGTTTACTCTGTGAAATTTAATAATTGGTATTAAATCGAGAGTAACAATTCCAGTGTTAGTATCTTAAGTATCATGTTTTCCTCCATGATTCTTGATTGTTTTAATATCAAGTTTATCTAGGAGCTGAAAGAATTGTTTCAGAAACCATCATGTGTGACAGATATAATGATATCTGAAACAATGTTTTGGTTGCAATATGATAGAGTATAATATATGTTCTCATATTGGATGAGAATTTGCGAAGGTTGGAGATGCTAGACATCCTAATCATCCAAAAATGTTTTGGCAAGTAATGTTATACTCACAATTCTCCATTATAAGCTACATTAGCTTGATCATGAAAGTCGTCATGATAAGGGTGAATAGAATATGTATGTAATGTGTTTAGTACACTAAAAGATTACTAAAGAATGGATTTTGAAATAATACCGATCATTTGATGATGGTGATCTACTTCTAAGTGCAAGTCCAAAGGTATTATTATTTGAATATACACGCTTTGGACTATGTGTCATGTATATAGCGCCACTTTTGATGTTGATAGATTGTTTTAAAAGGAAAAAAGGAAATGCTGAAAGAGAATCTATAAAATATATTTGGAAAAGAAAAGACTGGAAATATCAAGTTTAGGTATATAGATGATATACATGTTATGGTTGTATTATTTGCTTGTTAAACAATGTGGTTCTTGGGTATTGGATACCGAATTGGTTGGTATGAAATTTCATACGGAACGACGCAATTCATGAACCACAATGGCCTAATTAACTAGCAAGAGAATATGTGATGATGTTCATCGAAAACAAACAAACCATTGTTTGTATTTCTCGTTGACATCAAAGCTTGCCTTCAAGATTTGTTTTAATAATTGTTATTTAAATTAGGTGTTATGAGAACAAAGGTTGTTCAAATAATTATTGTATTCCATATAAGATGGATGATTTGCAAATCTAGTTGGAGAAATCACATCCATAAAAACTAATGCTAAAATGTCGCAAGACAAATGATTGAAAGATCACTTACAAAGTGACATCGCCGTTTAAATTATAATGGAAAGGAAACATGAAGAAACTCCATATTCATGGATTTTTGGAGTCTTTGATTTGATAAAGTGACGCTTGTGAGACTTTCCTCGGGATAATTAAAACTTCATTCAAAGGCCAAAGAAGAACGAATGACTAAATTATTGGAATTTATACATATCGATGTATGTAGTCCATTATGTGTAGTCGTAAGCGATGTGGATATTCACTCAATGAGAAAGAAGTATGAAATATTTGAAAACGTTTCAAAGACTTTCAAGATGAAGTGGAAAATCATTATAACAAGAAAATAAATGATTTATGAATTTATCATAAAGGGATTTATTTGAGTTACAAGTGTAACAAGAAAATAAATGAATTATGATTTTATCATAAAGGGATTTATTTGAGTTGCAAGTTTAGAAAAACACCTAGATTTACATCTCCCAAAACACCATACGAGTATGGAGTGATTGAGATTTGTAATGAAACCTTGTTTAACATGGTTGGATCAAAGGTGTTATTTATAAAACTGCCATTATGTTTTTACACTGAAAAGAGCTCCATCTTGATCCGTTGAGATGACACCATGGAATTTATGGTTTGGGGTAAACCCCAAATTGTCATTTCTTAAATTTTGGTATTCTATGCATAAGTAAGATGTTTACAACCAAAGTCGGATGAGCATGTGTTTGTAGGTTATTTCGAATAGCCATTGGGTATTCCTCCATAACACCAAGGACAAAAGGGTTTGTCGCTTGAAACGTGAAGTTTCTTGAAAAATGAATTTTTCGTAAAAGTTAAGTGTGAGGACAATAGAACTTTGATAAGGTTAACGAACCTTAGCTAAATGTGCTGAGTTACGCAACACGGGAAATCGTTCCGAAGGCAGCCATAATGCTTATAGCTTATGTGCCTCAAAGGTTGTGGTCATGGAGATCTAAGTTCCTATTGAACCAAGTAGGTCGATTTAACAATCAAATGCTAAGATTTGAGAGTAAATCATTGTTGTTTGACAATGATGAACCAACTACATGCAAAGAAGCGATGATGGGCCCTGACTCCATCAAATTGCTTGAAGCCATAAAATCCATGATAGTTCCATACACGATAAATCAAGTTTTGAACTTGGAAGACCCTCCGGAAAGGTGTAAAAACCTATCGGTCATATCTGGATCTATAAAGAAACAGACATGGATGTTTCACATCTATGAAATAGTCGACATGTCACAACCACTACATATAATTTGGTATATGGTAGATGAATAAACAAAACAAAGTTTTTCAAATAGAATGGTTACCTAGGACGTGTGCATGACACGGTCCAAAGGGTTTTGTTAATTCAAAGGATGCTAAAAGGCATGCAAACTTCAATGGTTGAAGTAAGCATCCCGGAGTTGGAATCTTCACCGTGATGAAAAGGAGTTTTCATCAAGAGATGATGAAGATGCTTGCATTTGCAAGAAATTAAGTGGGAGCGCTGAGACATATTTCTAATACATTATGTGGAGGACATCTTGTTGATTGGAAATGATGTATATTTTATTGACAAAGGTTAAGAATTTCATTTCGATGAAAGACTTAGGCAAAACCCGAATATTTAGCATGAATGTCTATATGGATAGACTGTGACGCTAATATGGTTATGCCAAATGTACATATTTGAGATATTGAAGGGGTTCAATATAGAAACGACAAGAAAAGGATCTTGTTGCATGGAAAAGAATTGAATCAAGATTCAAGTGTATTGACACTTGATAAGTGAAACAAGATTCAAGTGCTTTGACACTTGGTAAGTGAAATCACAAGGATGTTTTGATTAATCATACCATGATATGTACACATCCAGATATGTCCTATGCTCTAAGTGTTATGAGCATATACTAGAATGAATCATAAAATGATCATTGGACGATAGTGAGGATATTCTTACGATCTTTTGGGAGAACTAAGAATATATTTGTGTAGAGGTGACAAACAATTACAAATAGTTCATTGTAAAGCGTTACATTGATACTAGTTTTGTCACAAGATACAAATTAAGTTTATTTCAATTTAAACTATGGGTGGCACAATGTAATTGTCAACACCCGGATTTTTAATCCCAGATGCCTGTTATGCCATACATCGCAATCCCAGGATTACGATTTTTGCAAGACATAACAGATTGGATATCGCAGTACATCATCCATTACAAACCATACATAAGGTCTTACACAAATAAGGATCTCATGATCCAGTCTTAATACAATTCAAGTAGCGGAATAACGTAATAATAACGATAGCATGGGAGAAGCTCCATCTTCATGGTCACAGGCAATGCTGACGACAGGAGATGATCCTAGTTGTCGTAACCTTCCTGCTGTCCGTCTTCCGGATACTCCTCTTCATAGTCTAGCCACCGGAATAGCCAGGGACAAATCCATGAGTACTCTTTAAGTACTCGCAAACTAATACTAACAAGTGAAGTGGTTTTGGGTAGGAAATACTAAGCTCTAGGTTGTTTTGCAAAAAGCCAGATTTACCTCTACTAAGTTCAGAAACAAAGAAAGCTAGTTGAAAGTTTTATAACACCTAAGGTGGAAACTTGAATTTCATGTCACAACTCTGTTGTGGTCAAGGCAAAGTCATAATTCATTTCACAGGTCATTTTGAAAACATCTGACGACGGAACAGTGTGGCCACTCCAACTGTCCATAACCGCGGATGTGGCTATTCGAATAGTTTGACACTCTGTAGAGATTGTACACTTTCACCACAACATTCGATACATCCGTCAGGAACAATCCTGAATTCAACATACTCAGTATGCGGATAATCAATCCTAACCTTTCAATTACACGCCCTAGTATAGGCACCTCTCCTGTGAGTTTGGCCTCCCAACCATGACCAACTATCATCTTTGGTACTGCACAGGTGGACAATCTTCACAAGGTAGCTTCAGCTCAAACCTTGGCCACAAGGGAACCCATACTAAGGTATATAAATTTCCAGTCAAGCCCTACCCAAATTTCAGGTATTGTGGTTGTACGGTAAAATTGGAATGGTATCGCATCCAGACAACCATCAGTTTTATAAAGGGCTAGGGCTCATGCCTTAACATTTTCATCATCAAAATCATCTGGTGTTCAAGAACACATATCAAAACATTTTAGTAGAATGACTCATCATTCTAAGGTTTTCATAACCATGTTCACCAAGTATTCCCATCTAAAGTTGATCAAGTTTTATGCTTTAGCACTAGAATCTATAGGTGGGGTTAAATACTAATGTGGGGTAGTAAACAAGTGGGACTTAGCTAAATTCTATCTCATGCCTCAGGATGACATCAAGATTATCTAACCTAGATCAAGTTTTATGCTCTTTATGCTACCTTCAATTATCCTTCTAATATCTACAAATCACTAAATAAACTTTTGATAGAAAGCATTGATAAAGAAATTAAAAGAATTAAGCTTGCAAGAAAAACTGGGATTTGGTATCATCAAGTGGGTACAATCACATATGCTTAAGGCATATAGTTGGCATAGTAACAAACAAGTTTTGGCTTGCCAAGTAAACTAGTAGTATTAAGCTTGCAAGGTTTAGCTTGCTCAGTTAATAGCTTGCTAATTCAACCAGTAGTTTTAGGCTTGCCTTGTGCAGAGAAGTGGTTGATGTTCTCCTCGGCTTCTTCCTCGTAGTATCCTCCTCTTATCCTTGGTCGGTACTATCGTCTATAAATAAATACGAGGTACTCAATCACCAAACAATACTTAACTATTTCTATTTATCACACAAAGGTTCACACTAGATGATCTAGCATCATCACTATTATCACAAAGCTTAAAGCACTTGCCTTATTTATTTTATTTTAGAAAAGTAATTTCAAATCATTGAAAGCTAAATAAGATTTAATATTCTCCAACTCAAACATGGGATCATGTTGACACATGTTATCACCACATATTTCAGTACATGGGAATGTGATTTAAAGTGTTGTCACAATTTAATAAGGTTTAACCCTTTTATTTTAATTAAATAAAATGGCTAGAATCGCCTATGAGGCATTCTTTTATTACTTGATCATTGTTTCTGTAAGTAAACCTATATATTTTTGAAAAATATTTGAATGCAGAAAACCTTCTGCCTTATTATTTTTACCATGGGTGATCTACAAATCTAAATGGTTTGAATCCAACGGGCTTGGATTGAGCACTCCAGTAACTTTCTAACAAAATTGGGTTCATGCATTTTGGTTCAATGAATCGAGTTGGGTTGATTTTTGAATCTAGGTACAGAACAGAGTTTGAAATTATATGAATAAACCTACGTTTAAATTAATGGGTCACGCGGGAGGTTTAACTGGGCCGGCCCACTACACACAGCGCACGCGCGCTCTGTAAGTGAGCGACCCCACTCGTTAGTGAAACAGCGAGTGGCGAAGCGGTACGGGGCGATTAGGGTCGTGCGATCTAGCTCTAATCGAACGGATGTGGTTCATCGTCCACGTAGAACAACGCCGACGAGACAGAACCTTAGCACGACCAGTGGGGGTCGTGGGAGGCTCACCGGGGCTCCGGCGATGGTCGGCGATGGGGGTGAATGACGAAGTCGACGACGGCGATCCTCCTGGTACCAGCAGCTTATCCTGGGGCGGCTCCAATCGACAGCGCCTCTCCTCCTCTGCAGCGTCGAACTCTAGTGAAATTCCGGCCACCTGGTTCTCGCCTTGCTCCGGGAGTGAGTGGTGGGTATCAGTGAGAGGAGGGGAGTGAGATGGTGTGAAGGGTTTGAGCTGGGAGGGCCTCTATTTATAGTGCGACGAGGGGACCGAATGGCGCGGGTGGAGCTCGTCGGTGTTGTCGGCACAGTGTGCTAATGGCATGGGCGAAGGTAGGGGGCAGTGCGTTGCCTCCTGGCGAAGCTCAACGACATGGGCACGCGGCGTGGGGCGATGCTGAATGGTTGGAACATCGCGGCGCTCTTGGTGGATCTGACAGCAAGTTTAATGGCGCACAGTGTGCATGGTCCGCGCGGCGGCGAACGGGGATGTCTGGCGGGTTACTGGGGTGTTGGCGATCACGTATGCAAGTGGAAAGGCGGCGCGCAGTCCGTGGGCTCGTGTCGCTGACGGCGCACTGGCGCACTCTTGGCACGCACGCAGAGAAACTGGGCGCGAGCTTGGCTTGTGTTCCAGTGGCTGGCTGCGCTCGGGGCTTGGACAAGGGGTGGCGGTGGATGGTGCTGCGTGTCCCAGACAAGGTTGGCGAGGCTAGTGCTTCCTCTAGCTCGCTGGCGACATGGGGGTGGAAATGGTGCTCTCGGCATGGTCACCATTGATGGCTATGCTTGCTCACAGTGGTGCTAAGGATTGTTAAAGAGGCTAGATGATCTACTAAGAGCTTGCTGCAACCAGAGAGGGAACAAGGTTGGCCATAATCACTGCTACAAATAGTGTTTGATGTTTTGTTGTTTGCTGATCACAAGGTGTTTGATGAAATGGCCGAAAGAAATTCAAATTTGAATTTTGGATTCAAACATGATGGGTTTTCTAGGCACATACTAGGGAGTATCTGGTTAGTTGGATTGGTCAAGGGGCACTGGTTTGGTTTGGTTTTGAAAATGTGTGATCTTCACATATGTTAAAGATTCAATTTTAAATTGTCATTTGAATGGGGTTGCTAAATGTTTATGTAATTTTGAAAGGTCGTCTTTGATTCACTTTTACTTGGTCTTGAAAGGGGTGAAAAGAAATGGAAAAGTTTCTGTTTGAAATCTTGGACTAGAAACACTCAAAGTGACCTAGTGAGCAAGATTGGCAAAAATGACCATTTTCCTTATTTAATTTATTTTTGATTTTCTCTTGATTTTTTTCTGCTTGGAAATGTTTTAGATGATGTTATTTTCATCTTTAAACCATTTCTTGCTATTTAGGTTAATCACATAAGTCCATTCATGCATTCATAAAATCATCACATACACACATGCATTCATATGATTTTTATTTAATCAAAGTTTTTGGTTAACCCTAATTTTAGTGATTAGAGTTTGATAATGATGATCAATATTTTTGGGATGTTACAAACCTTCACTCCTTAAATAAAATCTCATCCTGAGATTTGAAAAAGAATAAAAAAATATTACCTAAGATTTAAAAAGATGGGGAAACTCCATCTTGATGTGATCTTCTCGCTCCCAGGTAGCTTCTTCTTTAGTGTGGTTGCTCCACTGAGTGTTGAGAAACTTGGTTGCTCCACTGAATGTTGAGAAACTTGGTGGTTCTGAAAGCTTCCTCCAAAATATGGATGGGTACTTCGGGATATGTCAGGTCATCGTTGATATCTATGGTCCGTTGATCAATGTTCTTGAAAACTTCGGTCTTCTCTGGAACTTCAAGGCATTTGCGAAGTAACGATATATTGATCACATTGTGTACGGCTGACATTTCCTCTGGCAGTTCCAATTGATAAGATACTTCTCCTCGACAATTCAGAATCTTGAAGGTTCCGATATATCTGGGGGCTAACTTTCCTTTGAGTTGGAAACGTTGCATTCCCTTCAAAGGCGACACTTTGAGATACACAAAATCTCTGATATTGAAAGCAAGGTCTCGACGTCTCTTGTCGGCGTAACTCTTCTGTCTTGACTGAGCGGTGTTGAGGTGCTCACTAATCTTGTGAACTTTCTCTTCTGCTTCTCGTAGGATGTCAGGTCCGAAGATCTGACTTTCTCCTACTTCTGACCAATTCAAAGAGGTGCGACACTTCCTTCCGTACATGAATTCAAATGGGGCCATTTGCAAACTAGCTTGATAACTGTTGTTGTAATAAAATTCTGCGAACGGCAGACAGTCTTCCCATTTAGATCCACACTCTAGCACACATGCCCTCAACATATCTTCGAGTATTTGGTTTACTCGCTCCGTTTGTCCATCAGTCTGAGGGTGATACGCTGTGCTGAAATCTAGTCGGTTTCCTAAACCTTCTTGGAGTTTCTTCCAGAATCTCGAAGTAAACTGAGTTCCTCGATCCGACACGATGTTCTTGGGGACTCCGTGCAAACTGACGATTCTAGCGATGTATAACTCTGCCTGCTTCGAACTCTGGTAGGTGGTCTTGACTGGTAAGAAATGGGCTACTTTGAACAATCTGTCAACTATGACCCAAATAGAGTCATTTCCCTTACTAGAAGTAGGCAATCCGGTGTTAAAGTCCATTCGGACTGAGTCCCATTTCCATTCCGGAATCTATAATGGTTGCAACAGTACTGCGACTCTTTGATGTCCCGCCATGACTCTCTGACATATATCACACTTGGTGATATTGCTTCCGATTTCTCTCTTCATATTATGCCACCAAAATTGCTCCTTCAGATCCTAATACATCTTCGTTCCCCCGGGGTGGATAGAATAAAGAGTATCATGAGATTCCTTCAAAATCATTTATTTCAACTCTGAATCTGCTGGTACACAGAGATGTCCTTTGTACCATATAACCCCTTCTTCATCCTCGGTGAATCCGGGTACTTTGCATGTACCGATACAACGTTTGATTCCGTCGATACTAGCATTTTCTTTCTGCTCCTGCTTGATCTGACTGATCAAAGTGGGTTGAAGTTCTATGCTAGCCAAAAATCCTTCACTTACTAATTCCATTCTAAATCTTCCATCTCCTTGTGAAAACTTGGTTGATCCTTCAGAATCATGGAGTTCAAGAGGCACGGCAATCTGCTAAGGGCATCTGCTACCACATTGGCTTTACCGGGGTGATAGTGAATGTCCAGATCATAGTCCTTGATTAGCTCAATCCATTTTCTCTGCCTCATATTCAGCTCCTTCTGAGTGAATATATACTTCAGGCTCTTGTGATCCGAATAAATCTCACAACGGTTTCCCATAAGATAATGCCGCCATGTCTTTAGGGCTAGAACTACGACTGCTAGTTCAAGGTCATGGGTTGGATAATTCTGTTCATGTTGCTTTAGTTGTCGGGATAGATAAGATATAACTTTGCCTTCTTGCATTAGCACACATCCGATACCGATCTTGGATGCGTCACAATACACATCAAAGGGCTTCGTGATATCCGACATGATCAAGATGGGGGCTGAAATCAATCTCCTCTTGAGTTCTTGAAAACTCGCTTCATATTTTTCTGTCCATTCAAACTTCTTGTCCTTCTTCAGCAATTGGGTCATGGGTCTTGCGATACTCGAGAATCCTTCTACAAACTTGCGGTAGTATCCCGCTAATCCGAGAAATGCACGAACTTGGGTTTGAGTGGTCGGGGCTTGCCAATCTTCCACATCCTTCACCTTTGCAGGGTCAACGGCAATTCCTCCGGCTGATACAATATGTACGTGGAATCCTACCTCCTATAACCAGAATTCACATTTGCTAAACTTGGCATACAGCTGATGCTCTCTAAGGGTTCCAAGGATGGTCCTTAGGTGTAGCTCATGTTCTTATTCTGATTTGGAATAAATCAGAATGTCATCGATGAAAACAACGACAAACTTATCCAGGAAGTCCATAAAAATCTTATTCATGAGGTTCATGAAATAAGCGGGGGCATTGGTTAATCCAAAAGACATGATAGTATACTCATATAATCCATATCTGGTGGTAAGGCAGTCTTTGGAATATCCTCTGCGCGCATCTTGAGTTGATGATAGCCAGTTCTAAGATCAATCTTAGAAAACACTTTGGCACAAGTCAACTGGTCAAACACGTCTTCTATCTTTGGCAACGGGTACATGTTCTTGATGGTGACATCATTCAACTTCCAATAATCCGTAGACAAACGGTTACCTCCATCCTTCTTGTCCACAAACAAGACAGGTGATCTCCATGGTGACGCACTTGGTTGGATCAATTCTATTTCAAGCATGGCATCCAGTTGCTTCTTCAGTTCCACTAGTTCAGACGGGTTCATACTATATGGTCTCTGGGCTATGGATCTGGTTCCAGGGATTAGTTCAATGATAAACTCGATATCCCGATCTGGGGGCATACCAGGCAAAACATCTAGAAATACATCGGGGTATTCACAGACTATCCGGACCTGGTCAATGGTTGGCTGGGATATACTCTTGTTGCACTTGAATTGACGGGGTAATGTTTCCGATACATGCTCTACTGATATTCCGGCTATACTGGTCATAGTTATGGCTTCCTTGGCACAGTCGATTAATCTCTTATGTTTGGACATCCAATCCATTCCTAGTACTACTTCCAAACCTTTAGTTCCGAGTACTATTAGATTAGCATAAAAATCTATGCCATGGATTTGGATGGGTACGACTTTGCAAATTTTTCTTGCTTTGGTGGTTGAACTAGGTATTTGAACTATCATAACATGCTTCAATTTGGTGGGTTGAATCTTACTAGTGCATGCAAATTCTTCAGTAACAAATGAGTGTGATGCTCCAGAATCAAACAACACTCTTGCAAGTACTAAGTTAACAGAAAACATACCCAGCACGACATCTGGTGCTTCTTGGGCTTCTTCAGCATGCATGAGAAAGAGACGGCCATTGCGGTTGAGCGAGTTTCCTGGGGCAAACCTTCTTCCGGGCTGAACACGACGCCGCTGCTGAGCTGGGGCATTTGCATTGGGGGCTGCGTCAATCTTCTTGGGGAACTCATTGGAATAGTGACCCTTGGTTCCACATTCATAACAAGTCACTTGCGACTTGTCCTTTGCTGCAATCGGCACGCATTGCTTCCAGTCTTTGGGGAAGTGTTGGTTTTGGTGGTGATATTGTTGTTGTTGAACTTGGGTGGAGAACGATTGAAGTTGCCGGGGTTGTTGTGATTTCCTCCGGGCCTTGGGTTTCCATAGTTGGGATAGGTCGGACGGTTCATCGGGGGTCTGTTGGTTCTTGGGGCAAATCCTGAAGATGGGTTCGGGCGATACTTTGGTGTATGGTGGGTTCCTGGTTGATGCATCATGCGATGTTTGCGGTTTTCATTAGCTTGGTTGATCTTTCCTTCCATCTGAATGGCGGAATCAACTAAGGCTTAAATATCAGCAAAGGGGATATTGACTAACACTGTCTGCATCTCATCGTGCAGACCATTCGGGAATCTCTCCTTCTTCTTGGCTTCAGTATCTATCTCATCCGGTTCATACCTAGCCAATGACAAGAATTTGTCACGGTATTCCACTACTGTCATCCTTCCTTGCTTCAGTTCCCTGAATTCATCTCTCATCCTCTTGATCAAACCCGGTGGCACATGGGTTCTGATGAACTTGACTTTGAATTCATCCCAAGTCATCATCTGACCTGCTGTCATCACGCGAACTCTATTCCACCATGCTCTTGCATCTCCGGCCAGGTAGTGGGTAGAAAACAACACATTCTCGTTAGCTTCTACTCCTGCAACTTCCAGATTGTTCTCCATGGTTTGCAGCCAATCATCGGCATCGAGGGGCTCTTCTGACTTTGTGAAAACGGGTGGATTGTTGTTCTGGAAATTCATGAGCTTAGATCCATGGTTGTCCTGATTTCCATGGCCCTGATTATTGTTGGCCATCTGAGCTATATGTTGAAGGGTAGCTAAATTGGCTTGACGTTCGACTCTTTCGGCTTCGCGGTCAGAAACCAACATTTGCAAGATTTGCAACCTTGGGTCCGGGGATGAGTTGCTTCTACCATGAGGCATCTGAATATTGATATATATTATGAGAAAAGAGGGAAATTTCTAAGGTTCAGGGTGTTTGGGTTTGAAAAGTTTTCAAAGATTGACACAGATTTTTCTAGCAACTTGCTTTTCATTCATTCATAACACACGATACAAACACACACCACAACAAAGGAAAACAGATGGTTTTAAGAACCATTCTGGGAAACTATGATACAGTGGGACTGAATACAACTCATTAACGCTAGTGCTCAAGTGCTACTACTCCTCGGATTCAGTGTCCTCATCACCCTCATCATCATCATCATCATCATCATCGATGAAGGCGAAGTCATCCTCATCGGTGAAGAAGTCCATGGCCTGATCTTCTAGAAAGGCATCATCATCGCTGAGATAGGAGTAGGGGTCTCCATGAAGGTCTACCCCTGCATTCTCCCTCTCCTCCAACTGCATATCTCTCTCGTGGACAGTATCCTCCAACTCTGTGATCCGGTGGCGAAGACGGACAATGATGTGCTCCTTCTTGTCGAGCTGACGGCGATGAGACTGGCGATCCTTCACTAGCATGGCAATGGTCTGATCCTTCTTGGCGGCGATGGCATACTTGTGGTTGGGGTAGGAGCGGGCATTGTCCAACTCCTTCTGACGATCATACATCATGAAGCTGAGGTGGTCCAATTGAGTCTTCAGCTCATGGTGATATGGGGCCTCCAGTGGCTGTCCCATCACATCATGCCTTGGGTAGAACTCAAAGCGGGTACCCTTGATTTGATTGATACTCTACCCACACAAACGTGCAAGAGCTTCCTGCATGGCCCTGGCAAGTCCATCGAGCCAGTTGTTCTCTCTCAAAGTAAACTGAATTCCCTCTACAGTGGGGGGTTCAATCTTTCCTCGGAAACTTCCAACAACTAGCCACTGCAAATCCTCTCCTTCCTGATCATTGAGCTGAGCTCCGAAGAACTCGGGGTGCGGACACTCCAGCATCTCTAACAGCTGGTCCAAATCACGCTCAAAGATGAGGTCTCCTCTATTCCCCCACTGATAAAACTTGTTGTACTTCACGTCCATCTATAAGAATATAGGATGAGTAAGGTTAGTACAGTGATCAAGTGTGTCAAATTTTATGTAAGTTTGCAAGAATTTTTGAGGAACATGATTTTTCATGAAAGAGTCTAAGTGATAAGAATGAGAATAAGTTTTCATAAATACTCACTTCCTTGGTTTGGAAACTAACTTTTTGATTCAAGCGTTCATTCTAATCTAGGGTCTCCTATGGTCAGGATGGATCTGATACCAACTTGTCAACACCCAGATTTTTAATCCCAGATGCCTGTTATGCCATACATCGCAATCCCAGGATTACCATTTGTAGCACCCCGGGTAAAACCACTACTAGAAAATCGCATGTCTTGTCTCTATGTATCATCATGACATCTGCATGCATATTGTTTGTTTAAAAACTATCTTGCTAAAAGTGTATTTTGTCTTCTACATATTCTCTCTTTGTTCAAACCAAAACATCTGGTCCGTCCGGATCTTTTATTTTATCTGAACTATTTATCAAATACTATTTAAAACAAACTAAATAAATAAAACATATTGTTTTAAAAACTGGGGAGGCAGACAACCGGCTAGGCCCAAAGGCCCAACTAAAGTCCACATACAACCCATCAAATAAAACCCTAAACCTACCCCAGACCTAACCCTAATCCATACCTATCCAATTCCCCACCCCACACTTCCCAGCAGCCGCCGCCACTCCCCAGGTCCACCCCTCAACGCGACCCCCCAATTCCTGTCGCTCCCGGACCCACCCCGACCCAGCACCTCTCTCTCTCACGCGCGCCACCCCTTCCGCAAACCCCGTGCCTCGATCCTTCTCTCTTCCCCGCTCGCTCGTCACCCACACCCGCACGGGACCCATCCCCAAGCACCGCCGTCGGCCACCTCGCCATCCCCCTCCCTCGCCGAGCTCTCCTTGCCCCCATTCGCTCGCATGCGTTCTTCCCTTGCTCGGCTCCCTCCTCCTCGAGCCGGCGTTGCTTGGTCGCGCCGCCTATGTCCCTCATCCCCGTTCCGGCCGTCGCGTCCCTGGCGCCACGCGAGCGCCCTGCTGCGGCCTCCTCTGCACCTCGCCGGTCTTCGGCCGCCTCTTCACGCTCGTCCCCAGCCAGCAACCGCCGGTCACTGCTGTTCGTGCCCACCTCGCGGTCCCCTGATGGTCGCCCCTGCGAGCCCCCACTACGGCTTCTCCTCCGAGCTCATGTATGTGCCGCTTGCCACTGAGCCCCTCCCATCGACCACACCCGCGAGGTTCCTGTCGTCGTGCCCTGCGTTCCCGCTCGACCTCCGGCCGGCGGACCCCATCCTCGGCATCGCGCCTCCTGTTGTTTTTCCAAGTTGAGGAAGTTGTTACGTGTAATTTTTCTAGTACCCATGCGAGTGTGTTGCTCCTGTCTAGCAAGTTGTATCTGAAGTCTGAAACATGTTCCTTGGACCTGTTGAAGCTAGATGGTACCGCTGCAGGCCTTTCAAACACAAGATCGATCACTCGACCAAGTTCCCCCGATCCCCAGCCCCGGAACTCGAAGATCTTATAATCGGATCCGAAGCCCCGACCCCGAGGATGCGAAGACCGATTCCGCCAAGACCGAACCCCGGCGAGCCCTGGAGCCCAAGATCGTCGATCCGTTGTGTGACCCAAACCCGAGCCCTTATTTTATTAAATGCTACATACACTTGTTGCATATTAAATTGTCATGCTTACATACATATTGTGGCTTGGGGAATGTTGTCGACTCACCTAATAATTAATATGGATACCATATGCGGGCGATTCTAGTATTTTTTTGGCCCCATTTAAATTGGTGCATATATTTTGCCATGTTAAGATAACATTTCAATTGTGGGGCTTCTAAACAACATGAACCATCTAAATAACTGTCGGGACCCCGGTTCCGTTTAATATTGCCTAATCGCATCGCATCTTTGCCATGTCATACATCATACATGTATCATGCCCGATCTTCTGCCGTAGTATTAAATAGTGCATCCGTTGTTTCTTCTAGTACTTTTCTTCTTCACAGAATAGGCCGATGAGTTGATGCGTGTGTCGACCCGATCTTCGAATGAATCTTCGGCCATGTTTTCCAGGCGAGCATTCTCCCCCTTTCTACCTATTTTACCTTTCTAGTCTTTATTTCCTCCTGTTGATCTATTGCTATCTCTCTTGCGATGCTCTAATTTTCGTACCCGTGATATCCCTTGCAGCCTTATATTGCCTTGGACACATTCTATTACCTGTTGTTTGGTAGATAGTCAGCCTTGCGAGTCGTAGTTGCTTGCGCAGGTGCTGCGTCGCGCCGTCGATGTTCCACAGTTGATGGAGTAATGCCTCATGTTTAATGCTGGAGATGATTATGACTTTAATTACCGTTTAATAACTAAAATTGAAGTAGGTAAATAATGCAGAGGCACATGTGGGCAATAGATGTTATTTGGTTTTTAACCGTCCACTTGTGTCCCGTAGGACCCCGAGTACTTGACACCTGTTCCAAGATTGAGCGCGCTAACCATAGGTGGGGTGTGTGGGCACCCCCATCGATTTAGTACCTGATTTCAAAGTACTGTACTAGGGGCCACAAACTAGTTTAGGGATTTATTACTATCCTGTACTTATGCCATTTTTTACTGCTTTATTTACTATTGCGCGTGGAGCTCCTGTTCTGTTTTGGATCGCGGCACGATTTCGCGGTATCGACAAGCCCAGTCACACTTTCGGGTTCCCAGTCATTTACAGCCGTTCTCGCAAACCCGGGGTCCGTCTCAGAGACCGGCCGACTTTGTTATGGGTAGCTTAGTGCGGTGGCCCCCCATGTGCTTGCTTTGGGTCTGGGAAACATCGTGTCCGAAAACCCGTCGACATACTGTTGGGTGTATGTTTTGTGATCTTGTACCTACCTGATCTGACAACAAGGGTGTAGGTGCGTGTGGAAACTTTGGTGCACCCCTGCAGGGTTAAATCTTTTCGAGAAGCCGTGTCCGCGGTTATGGACGACTTGGAGCACAATTCTTGATCATAGACAACTACAACTAAAGTTTACTATTATAATTTGACTTGTATCCGATATGACTAGTAATCAGCTTCACTACAACAGAATGGCTAAATAAAAGTACCAACAACTGCTGGGTTTGGGATATCTCATGCTAATTGTATCTGACTAGTAAGTGTCGCAATTACAATGGAATGGTTAACTAATTGTGCCCACTGCTTATTATATCAGGATGACTATCTATACCTGACTAGTAATTGCTGCAACGATAACTGAATAAATAAAACTGCCAACTGTGTGAGTTCCTTGGTTGACTTCCCTGTTTGGTCTCGAGGGGGAAATACCAGGATGGGTATGTTTGGTGGTAGTATCAGGATGGTTTCAAATAGGTCTTTCTTATCTCTCTCTGATAGCCGACAGTTGTATCGAGTCTCTATAGGTTGTTTAGTTCATGCTGCGCTGCCGCTTCAGTCCACCATACCTATGTAGGCGAGGACCGCCGAATTCTAGTCTCGCCGTGTACTGGCCTCAGTACTGACCGCTCTCTTTTTCCTTTGCCCTTTGTCGGCACCCCTTTTGTTTAAGCATGTTTTGAGATCGACGTCGTTAGCAGGGTTACCCTTCCGGCTTGGCCTGGGCAGGGCTATGGACGCCACTGGTTATTCTTCAGGGCTCTTAGCCCCAATTGCATCTTGTCCATAGTCAGACGCTGTATAATTTTCAAGTTGATTTGGATTTTTGTATTGTGTATCTGTATTCTTGACTCATGGAGTCGTTGTTGTATATATCTGTTCTGTGGGTTTCATCGTGGAATATTGTGTAATGGTATTACTTCGTTTTCCACCCGCACGAAAGTGCCTGGTGGGCACCTTTGAATCGTTTCTATGCGAGTTTGGCGGGAATCGCTGAGACTTGCATATGGTCGATTCCGAGGGTGTTACAGAGTGGTATCAAAGCTCAGCAGTTACGATACCCCACTGGTCCAGCCTGTAGGATAACCTAGCTAACGGACGTTGTAGAGTGTCAAAACTATTTTTGGAAAATCGGTTGGATAGATCTTATTAGGTCTGCTTTTACTCCTTACCCCTCTGCTATTCTCTTCTTACCTCTGCGTGTTTTGAATATGCTTTATTATCTTTTCTTCGATTCCAGGATTTCTCGCGGTTGGGTTCCTGTCGTACCTTTGGGGTTTCGCTTCTTTCCTTTTATAACGATGGTGCTACAAATATCTTATCTACATCTCGTTGGTGTACCCTTCATACATTCTTTTTGTTCTTGAACCCTTTATCTGTATGTGTACCTTGATAGATATCTGTATCATTGAAAAACATATGAGAAGGACGAGCATTGGTGAAGTTGGAGTATACCTTGAGCATGTGTTGTTCATGCCAATGGAACCATCGCGGAACCTAATCATTGTGTCTTTCATACAATTTCTTTTGTATCTTCCGGTGGTTTCCAATAAGATTACATCATCTACATCCAATCCGATGCAGAGCTTGCATCACCCCTTTGTTCCGAATACCGCTTATGAAGATCTTCATTCTAAATTTCGAGAGTTGTGTTGCACGATTTTTATATTCATGTATGGAGTTAATAGTTTGGGTACGTGATGGACTGATCACCCTACCCGACTCTTACTGTTCACTCTTGTACATCGAACTGGTGGATCAATGTACTTTTTCCTTTTCTAATGGAAGTTAGAGGTGGCCTTAACTTTTGATACCTCTACCTTTGTCCTTTGTTTCTCCGGAGTGTTCTCTCGGCGAACATGCGCCACAACCCCTTGTTGGTGGTGTCGCCGATTTCAAGATGAGGCAGGGGTCATTGTTAGTGGTGTCGCGAGGATCTATATGAAGCGAGAAGATTCAAATCGTCGGCCTTCTTCCCCATACCTATTAGGCGGATCTCGAGGGCGAGATCCATTGTTAGTGGTGTCGAATTGTAGCACCCCGGGTAAAACCACTACTAGAAAATCGCATGTCTTGTCTCTATGTATCATCATGACATCTGCATGCATATTGTTTGTTTAAAAACTATCTTGCTAAAAGTGTATTTTGTCTTCTACATATTCTCTCTTTGTTCAAACCAAAACCATCGGTCCGTCCGGATCTTTTATTTTATCTGAACTATTTATCAAATACTATTTAAAACAAACTAAATAAATAAAACATATTGTTTTAAAAACTAGGGAGGCAGACAACCGGCTAGGCCCAATGGCCCAACCAAAGTCCACATACAACCCAGGAAATAAAACCCTAAACCTACCCCAGACCTAACCCTAATCCATACTTATCCAATTCCCCACCCCACACTTCCCAGCAGCCGCCGCCACTCCCCAGGTCCACCCCGTCAACGCGACCCCCCAATTCCTTTCGCTCCCGGCCCCACCCTGACCCAGCGCCTCTCTCGCTCACGCGCCCCACCCCTTCCGCAAACCCCGTGCCTTGATCCTTCTCTCTTCCCCGCTCGCTCGTCACCCACACCCGCACAGGACCCATCCCTAAGCACCGCCACCGGCCACCTCGCCATCCCCCTCCCCCGCCGAGCTCTCCCTGCCCCCAATCGCTCGCATGTGCGCCTCCCTTGCTCGGCTCCCTCCTCCTCAAGTCGGCGTTGCTTGGTCGTGCCGCCTCTGTCCCTCATCCCCGTTCCGGCCGTCGCGTCCCTGGCGCCGCGCGAGCGCCCTGCTGCGGCCTCCTCTGCACCTCGCCGGTCTTCGGCTTCCTCTTCACGCTCGTCCCCGGCCAACAAACGCCTGTCGCTGCCGTTCGCGCCCACTTCGCGGTCCCCTGATGGTCGCCCCTGCGAGCCCCCACTGCGGCTTCTCCTCCGAGCTCCTGTATGTGCCGCTTGCCGCTGAGCACCTCCCGTCGACTGCACCCGCGAGGTTCCTATCGTGGTGCCCTGCGTTCCCACTTGACCTCCGGCCGGCCGACCCCATCCTCGGCCTCGCGCCTCCTGTTGTTTTTCCAAGTTGAGGAAGTTGTTCCGCGTAATTTTTCTAGTACCCATGCGAGTGTGTTGCTCCTGTCTAAGAAGTTGTATCTGAAGTCTGAAACTTGTTCCTTGGACCTGTTGAAGCTAGGTGGTACTGCTGCAGGCCTTTTAAACACAAGATCGACCACTCGACCAAGTTCCCTCGATCCCCAACCCCGAAACTCGAAGATCTTATACTCGGATCCGAAGCCCCGACCCCGAGGATGTGAAGACCGATCCTGCCAAGACCGAACCCCGGCGAGCCCTGGAGCCCAAGATCGTCGATCCGATGTGTGACCCCAAACTCGAGCCCTTATTTTATTAAATGCTACATACACTTGTTGCGTATTAAATTGTCATGCTTGCATACATATTGTGTCTTGGGGAATGTTGTCGACTCAGCTAATAATTAATATGGATACCATATGCGGGCGATTCTAGTCTTATTTGGCCCCATTTAAATTGGTGCATATATTTTGCCATGTTAAGATAACATTTCAATTGTGGGGCTTCTAAACAACATGAACCATCTAAATAACTGTCAGGACCCCGGTTCCGTTTAATATTGCCTAATCGCATCGTATCTTTGCCATGTCATACATCATACATGCATCATGCCCGATCTTCTGCCATAGTATTAAATAGTGCATCTGTTGTTTCTTCTAGTACTTTGCTTCTTCACGGAATAGGCCGATGAGTTGATGCGAGTGTCGACCCGATCTTCGAATGAATCTTCGGCGTGTTTTCCAGGCGAGCATTCTCCCCCTTTCTACCTATTTTACCTTTCTAGTCTTTATTTCCTCCTGTTGATCTATTGCTGTCTGTGTTGCGATGCTCTAGTTTTCGTACCCGTGATATCCCTAGCAGCCCTATATTGCCTTGGACACATCCTATTACCTGTTGTTTGGTAGATAGTCAGCCTGGCGAGTCGTAGTTGCTTGCGCATGTGTTGCATCGCGCCGTCAATGTTCCACAGTTGATGGAGTAATGCCTCATGTTTAATGCTGGAGATGATTATGACTTTAATTACCGTTTAATAACTAAAATTGAAGTAGGTAAATAATGTAGAGGCACAGGTGGGCAATAGATGTTATTTGGTTTTTAACCGTCCACTTGTGTCCCATAGGACCCCGAGTTCTTGACACCTGTTCCGAGATTGAGCGCGCTAACCACAGGTGGGGTGTGTGGGCACCCCCATCGATTTAGTACCTGATTTCAGAGTACTGTACTAGGGGCCACAAACTAGTTTGGGGCTTTATTACTATCCTGTACTTATGCCATTTTTTACTGCTTTACTTACTATTACGCGTGGAGCTCCTGTACTGTTTTGGATCGCGGAACGATTTCGCGGTATCGACAAGCCAAGTCACACTTTTGGGTTCCCAGTCATTTACAGCCGTTCTCGCAAACCCTGGGTCCGTCTCGGAGACCGGCCGACTTTGTTATGGGTAGCATAGTGCGGTGGCTCCCTATGTGCTTGCTTTGGGTCTGGGAAACGTCGTGTCCGAAACCCCGTCGACATACCGTTGGGTGTATGTTTTGTGATCTTGTACCTACCTGATCTGACAACAAGGGTGTAGGTGCGTGTGGAAACTTTGGTGCACCCCTGCAGGGTTAAATCTTTTTGAGAAGCCGTGTCCGCGGTTATGGACGACTTGGAGCACAGTTCTCGATCATAGACAGCTACAACTAAAGTTTACTGTTATAATTTGACTTGTATCCGATATGACTAGTAATCAGCTTCACTACAACAGAATGGCTAAATAAAAGTGCCAACAACTGCTGGGTTTGGGATATCTCATGCTAATTGTATCTGACTAGTAAGTGTCGCAACTACAACGGAATGGTTAACTAAAGTGCCCACTACTTATTATATCAGGATGACTATCTATACCTGACTAGTAATTGCTGCAATGATAACTGAATAAATAAAACTGCCAATTGTGTGAGTTCCCCGGTTGACTTCCTCGTTTGGTCTCGAGGGGGAAATACCAGGATGGGTATGTTCGGTGGTAGTATCAGGATGGTTTCAAATAGGTCTTTCTTATCTCTCTCTGATAGCCGACAGTTGTATCGAGTCTCTATAGGTTGTTTAGTGCATGCTGCGCTGCCGCTTCAGTCCACCATACCTATGTAGGCGAGGGCCGCCGAATTCTAGTCTCGCCGTGTACTAGCCTCAGTACTGACCGCTCTCTTTTTCCTTTGCCATTTGTCGGCACCCCTTTTGTTTAAGCAGGTTTTGAGATCGATGTCGTTAGCAGGGTTACCCTTCCGGCTTGGCCTGGGCAGGGTTATGGACGCCAATGGTTATTCTTCAGGGCTCTTAGCCCCATTTGCATCTTGTCCGTAGTCGGACGCTGTATCATTTTCAAGTTGATTTGGATCTTTGTATTGTGTATCTGTATTCTTGACTCATGGAGTCGTTGTTGTATATATCTGTTCTATGGGTTTCATCGTGGACTATTGTGTAATGGTATTACTTTGTTTTCCACCCGCACGAAAGTGCCTGGTGGGCACCTTTGAATCGTTTCTATGCGGGTTTGGCGGGAATCGCTGAGATTTGCATAGGGTCGATTCCGAGGGTGTTACACCATTTTTGCGAGACATAACAGATTGGATATCACAGTACATCATCCATTACAAACCATACATAAGGTCTTACACAAATAAGGATCTCATGATCCAATCTTAATACAATTCAAGCAGAGGAATAACGTAATAATAACGATAGCATGGGAGAGGCTCCATCTTCAAGGTCACAGGCAATGCTGCTGATGGGTGATGATCCTAGTTGACGTAACCTTCCTGTTGTCCGTCTTCTGAATACTCCTCTTCATAGTCTGGCCACGGGAATAGCCAGGGACAAAGCCATGAGTACTCTTTAAGTACTCGCAAACTAATACTAACAAGTGAAGTGGTTTTGAGTAGGAAATACAAAGCTCTAGGTTGTTTTGCAAAAACCAAATTTACCTATACTAAGTTCAGAAAAAAATAAAGCTAGTTGAAAGTTTTATAACACCTAAGTGGGAAACTTGAATTTCATGTCACAACTCTGTTGTGGTCAAGTCAAAGTCATAATTCATTTCACAAGTCATTTTGAAAACATTTGACGACGGAATAGTGTGGCCACTCTAACTGTCCATAACCGTGGATGCGGCTATTCGAATAGTTTGACACTCTGCAGAGATTGTACACTTTCACCACAACATTCGATACATCCGTCAGGAACAATCCTGAATTCACCATACTCACTATGCGGATAATCAATCCTAACCTTTCAATTACATGCCCTAGTATAGGCACCTCTCCTATGATTTTGGCCACCCAACCATGACCAAATGTCATCTTGGGTACTGCACAGGTGGACAATCTTCACAAGGTAGCTTCATCTCAGACCTTGGCCGCAAGGGAACCCATACTAAGGTATATAAATTTCCAGTCAAGCCCTACCCAAATTTCGGGTATTGTGGTTGTACGGTAAAATTGGAATGGTATCGCATCCAGACAACCATCAGGTTTATAAAGGGCTAAGGCTCATGCCTTAGCATTTTCATCATCAAAATCATATGGTGTTCGAGAACACATGTCAAAACATTTGAGTTGAATGACACATCATTCTAAGGTTTTCATAACCATGTTCACCAAGTATTTCCATCTAAATTTGATCAAGTTTTATGCTTTAGCACTAGCTTCTATAGGTGGAGGTAAATACTAATGAGGGGTAGAAAACAAGTGGGAATTAGCAAAGTTCAATCTCATGCCTTAGGATGAAATCAAGATTATCTAACCTAGGTCAAGTTTTATGCTCTTTATGCTACCTTCAATTATCCTTCTAATATCTACAAATCACTAAATAAACTTTTGATAGAAAGCTTTGATAAAAAATTAAAAGAATTAAGCTTGCAAGAAAACTGGGATTTGGTATCATCAAGTGGGTATAATCACATATGCTTAAGACATATAGTTGGCATAGTAACAAGCAAGTTTTAGCTTGCCAAGTCAACTAGTAGTATTAAGTTTGCAAGGTTTAGCTTGCTCAGTTAATAGCTTGCTAATTCAACAAGTAGTTTTAGGCTTGCCTTGTGCAGAGCAGTGGTTGAAGTTCTCCTCGGCTTCTTCCTCGTAGTATCCTCCTCGTATCCTTGGTCGGTACTATCGTCTATAAATAAATACGAGGTACTCAATCACCAAAAAATACTTAACTATTTCTATTTATCACACAAAGGTTCACACTAGATGATCTAGCATCATCACTATTATTACAAAGCTTAAAGCACTTGCCTTATTTATTTTATTTTAGAAAAGTAATTTCTACTCATTGAAAACTACTTAAGATTTAATATTCTCCAACTCAAACATGGGATCATGTTGACACGTGTCATCACCACATATTTCAGTACATGGGAATATGATTTAAAGTGGTGCCACAATTTAATAAGGTTTAACCCTTTTATTTTAATTAAATAAAATGACTAGAATGTTCTATGAGGCATTCTTTTATTATTTGATCATTATTTCTATAAGTAAACCTATATATTTTTATAAATTCTAAAAGGTATGGTTAAATGTGATTTTTGAGAGTTGGAATCAACTCAAAAGCTTTTATGGTTGAATTTTGAAAAATGTTTGAATGTAGAAAAGCTTATGCCTTGTTATTTTTACCATGGGTTGATCTACAAATCTAAATGGTTTGAATCCAACGGTCTTGGATTAAGCACTCCAGTACCTTTCTAACAAAATTGGTTTCATGCATTTTGGTTTAGTGAATCGAGCTGGGTTGATTTTTGAATCTTGGTATAGAACTGAGTTTGAAATTAAATGAATAAACCTAAGTTTAAATTAGTGGGTCGCGCGGGAGGTCTAACTGGGCCGGCCCACTATGCACAGCGCGCGTGGGCTGGTTAAGTGAGCAACCCCACTTGTCAGTGAGACAGCAAGTGGCGAAGCGGTACGGGGCGATTAGGGTCATGCGATCTAGATCTAATCGAACGGCTCGGTTCATCGTCCACGTCGAACAATGCCGGCGAGACAGAACCCTAGCGCGGCCAGTGGGGGTCGTGGGAGGCTCACCGGGGCTCTGGCGATGGTCGGCGATGGGGGCGAATGACGAAGTCGACGACGGCGATCCTCCTGGTACCAGCAGCTTCTCCTGGGGCGGCTCCAATCGACGGCGCCTCTCCTTCTCTGCAGTGGCGAACTCTGGTGAAATTCCGGCCACCTGGTTCTCTCCTTGCTCCGGGAGTGAGGGGGTATCAGTGAGAGGTGGGGAGTGAGATGGTGTGAAGGGTGTGAGCTGGGAGGGCCTCTATTTATAGTGCGACGAGGGGACCGAATGGCACGGGTGGAGCTCGTCGGTGTCGTTGGCACATCGTGCTAATGGCATGTGCAAAGGTAGGGGCGGTGTGTTGCCTCCTGGCGAACCTCAACGGCATGGTCACGCGGCTTGGGGCGGTGCTGAACGGTCAGAACGCCGCAGAGCTCTAGGCAGGTCCAACGGCAAGTTTAATGGTGCACGGCATGCATGGTCCGCACGGCGGTTAACGGGGCTGTCTGGCGGGTTACTGGGGTGCTGGCGATCACATATGCAAGCAGCGAAGGCGGCGCGTGGTCTGTGGGCTCGTGTCGCTGACGGCGCACTGGCGCACTCTCGGCATGCACGCAGAGAAACTGGGCGCAAGCTTGGCTTGTGGTCTAGTGGCTGGCTGCGCTCGGGGCTTGGACAGGGGGTGGCGGTGGACGGTGCTGCGTGGTCCAGTGCTTCCTCTAGCTCGCTGGCGACATGGGAGTGGCAATAGTGCTCTCGGCATGGTCACCATTGATGGCTATGCTTGCTCACAGTGGTGCTAAGGATTGTTAAAGAGGCTAGATGATCTACTAAGAGCTTCATGCAACCAGAGAGGGAACAAGGTTGGCCACAATCACTGCTACAAATACTATTTGATGTTTTGTTGTTTGCTGATCACAAGGTGTTTGATGAAATGGCCAAAAGAAATTCAAATTTGAATTTTGGATTCAAACATGGTGGGTTTGCTAGGAACATACTAGGGAGTATCTGGTTAGTTGGATTGGTCAAGGGGCACTGGTTTGTTTGGGTTTTGAAAATGTGGAATATTCACATATGTTAAAGATTCAATTTTAAATTGTCATTTGAATAGGGTTGCTAAATGTTTATGTAAGTTTGAAAGGTGGGCTTTGATTCAATTTTACTTGGTGTTGCAAGGGGTGAAAAGAAATGGAAAAGTTTCTGTTTGAAATCTTGGACTAGAAACACTCAAAGTGACCTAGTGAGCAAGATTGGCAAAAATGACCATTTGCCTTATTTAATTTATTTTTGATTTTCTCTTGATTTGTTTCTTCTTGGAAATGTTTTAGATGATGTTATTTTCATATTTAAACCATTTCTTGGTATTTAGGTTAATCACATAAGTCCATTCATGCATTCATAAAATCGTCACATACACACATGCATTCATATGATTTTTATTTACTCAAAGTTTTTAGTTAACCCTAATTTTAGTGATTAGAGTTTGATAATCATGATCAATATTTTTGGGATGTTACAGTAATGGAAAGGATATTGCATGATGGATTTGGATGTATTCCAAAGTTAAAACATTGTGACGAATACTACAACAAAAAGGCTAAGTATATGGCTGCTATAGTAGCATCAAAGGAGGGCATTTGTGTCAAGTAGTTTGTTATCAAACTAAGGTGTGGTTCGCAATGGGCTAACACTAAATATATATTGTATGACAATAGTATCGACATGATTTAGCCCCAAGGAATTAAAGGTCTCACCAAAATACCAAATTTATACAATGCCATCTCATTGGAGAATGAGTGATGCGTGTAGACGCAAAGACATGCAAATACACACGGACCTGAAGCGTCAAATCCGTAGATTATGTTAACCACTTGAAATCGCGTATATGCAACACCGGAAATCCATGGGTGTTCAATACGCAAAGTTTTCAAACTAGATTATTGTCTCTACTGCAAGTGGGAGACTGAAGGGAATATGCCCGAGAGGCAATAATAAAGTGGTTATTATCGTATTCCTTATTTATGATAAATGTTTATTTTGCATGCTATAATTGTATTAATACAGAAACGTTAATACATGTGTGTTTGATAAACAAAAAATAAGTTCCTAGTTTTGCCTCTCTTATAAACTAGCTCGTTGATTAATAAGATGATCAAAGGTTTCATGATCATGGACATTGGATGTTGTTAATAACGAGGTCACAACATTATTGGAATGGTGTGATGAACTTTCATCCGAAGTATAGAATTACTATCAAAGTCATTGAGTTTATATTTCTATAACAACTTACGAAGTGATCCTAATCCTTAGACCATGAGATCATGTCAATCACTAACACCGGAAGAGTTTCTTGATAACATCAAACGTCACACCGTAACAGGGTGATTATAAAGATGGGTTCAGAACTACTAAGGTGTTATGTTGAGGCCCATGGATCAAGAGTGGAATTTGTTCATCCCAATGATGGATAGATATGCTCTAGGCCCTCTCGGTGATATCACATTGATTAGCTTGCAAGCAAGCGATTTGATCACTAGAATGTTATATCACGGGAATGAGAAAAGAGTGCATGTCAGTAACGAGATAAAACTAGGTATGGAGATACCGATGATTGAATCTCGGACATGTAATATATCACGAAACAAAGGGATTAAGATACTAGCGTAAAAGGTTCTCGCGATCACAAGAAAGTCATCGCTGAATGTGTGGGAGTCAGTATGGGTCTCCAGATCCCGATTCTGATTATTGATCCGAGAGGGGTCTCGATCATGTCCCATTATTCGTGGACCATAGGGTGACACACTTAAGAGACACCGACATCCATTTGGAGCAAAAGTTTCATGCCGGAAAGAATAACAAGCGCATGAATTTATTTCACTAGATATTGAAACAGGTTTTCGGGTGAAATTGCATAAAGTGTTTTTGCATTTTAAATGAAATACTAGCAAGGGGTTATATGTGAATGTTTGTCATTAAAGTAATTGACAAAATTCTGAATTAATAAAAGGAGTTTTATTTAAGAGAGAGTTTGCATTAAATTTGGTGGAAATTTAGTGGGAATTTGAGTGGGTTTTTGAGTGGAGGAAATTGAAAGGCATTTGTGTGAGTGGAGTGTCCACCCACATGAATGAAAGGAGGGGAGGGGGCATCCCCATGGCTGGGCGCATGGACCCTTGGGTGCCCCCCTCTCCCTATAAAAGGAGCCCCCTCCCTCTCTCTCACTCACACCTCCTCGTGAAGGATCTCTCTCCCCCTCTAGTATTTATCCCGCATGGTCTCGTACTAGCGAGATACATGTTCCCGGTGGCTATTTGGCAAGAAAGAGTTGTGCTTCCGCTGCATCGCTGGAGCAAGGAGGCGGAGGTTGCTCAGTGCCTCGAACGTGTGTGCGAGCACGGATGAACTGCTAAGTTGCGGTGCTAAGGACTTTCTCTCGATCTTGAGATCGGCAAGAGATCGTCTACATCAACCACGAGTTTGACTCATTAAGCTTTGTCGGTCTTCAAGGGTATGTTCTCTACGGATATACATCCGCCCGTTGTTTGTATCTAGTAGATAGATCATGGTACATAGTTGTTCCCATAGTAGGAATTTTTTGTTTTCTATGCTGCGAACCCTACAGTGGTATCAGAGCTAGATCTATGCGTAGATGCTTTGCACGGGTAGTACACATGTAGCACCCCGGGTAAAATCACTACTAGAAAATCACTTGGTGTTTTTATTTTATGCATCATCATGGTATCATACTCATGTCATCATGCCATATTGCATTTGAGCATTATACCAAACATTTCATATGATTGTCTTGCTTGTGATGTTGCTATCAACCAAATCTACCCCTCTTTGATATCTCTATCTTTGTTTTCGACAACATGGGGATCTATTGCTGGGGTTCCATATTTATAAATGTTTCTTTTTTTGTCAAAACCCTAATCTTTATTCTTTAAATGCCTGAGGAACATGTATGTGGGCACCTCCTCCCCTTTGTGCTATTCCCTCTCTGTTTCTATTTGCATACCACAACCCCCTATTCAAATGCTTATACAAAGTTCAAAAGGTTTTGAATTAGTAACTTGTTTGGATTTGAAACAAAACAAATAAAAATAAATCAGAAAAGATTATTAACGAGAGGAGCCCCTGGCGCAGCCCACATACTCCCTTCGTTCAGCAACTCCCCAGACCTTCCACTACTAGGAAACAGGTTGTTAGTGACGCACCCGAAATGTAGGGGTTCGTAGCATGGAAAACAAAAATTTATCATCTCAATTATAACTAAGCGCAAGGTGGTAAACGGATGCCAATGACTACAACAACTATGCAAATTCACTTTGATTTAGTTTATGATAAATTGAGTTCTAATTAATAATTAAATTAATCTAGGTGAACTCCCACTCAAAACAATAGCCCTCACATTGTTTTAGTGATCACACGAACCAAATCCACCATATCAAAACCGATCATCACGAGAGTTGATATAGTTTCAATGGCGAACAATCGACATGTTCATCATATCTACTATATGATTCATGCTCTACCTTTCGGTATTCCGTGTTCTGAGACCATGTCTGTACATGCTAGGCTCGTCAAGATCAAACCTTAGTTTCCGCATGAGCAAATCTGGCTTGCTCACGTTGTATACACTTGCAGAATCTAACACACCCGATCATCACGTGGTGCTTCGAAACAACAAGCTTTAGCAACGGTGCTAACTAAGGGTGAACACTTTATGACTTGAAATTCATGTGCATGAGGGATCATCTTATAATGCTACCGTCGTCTACTAAGCAATACAAGATGCATAAAGGATTAACATCACATGCAATTCATAATATGTGATATGATATGGCCTTTCTTCTTTGTGCTTCCGATCTCCATCTTCTAGCACGAACATGATCTCCATCATCACCGGCATTGCATCAAGGTCAATGACGCCTCTCCATGGTTGTCGTCCACCGGCTTCAACTATTACAACTACTTTGAATAGACACGCGGGTCTTAACAGAAATTAAAGACAACCATATGGCTCCTGCCGGTTGCCAACTTACAATAAGGAACATTGCATACATCATATATAATCACAATCATGGCCATATCACATCACTGCACACCCCTGCAAAACAAAGTTAGATGCCTCTACTTCCTTTGCATATTTTACGTGGTTTGGGGCTTTCAATAAGTGTCGTTCTAACTTACGAACAAGAACCACAACATTGATACTAGTATTGTTAATCACCCGTTGTAAATTGGATCTTAACTATGCTAGGAGAAACAGGCACCCGCAAAGCCACTTATGCAATACAAGTTGCATGTCAAGCGTGGAGCAAGTCTCATGAACGATGTCATGTAAGGTTAGCCCGGGCCGCTTCATCCCAACACACCGCAAGATGCAAAGTACACAAGAAGCAATCAACAATAAAATCATCAAGGCCCACAATGACCATTGTGTTCTACTCGTGCAACAGATCTACATATAGACACGGCTCTGATACCACTGTAGGGGTTCGTAGCATGGAAAACAAAAATTTTCTATCGCATACAAACAAACAAGCCAAGATCTATCTACTAGATTGTAGCAACGAGTCGATGGAATAACTTACCCTCGAAGATTCCAAAGCGGTTAACGAGAGCAGATTCTCGTGGGTGATGTAGTCGTACTCTTTCCGATCTCAAGATCGCGTAGACGATCCTTCCGGCGCTGCGTTCCGGCAGCGCTCCCGCAGTCGGTCACACGTTCGGTACTCGACGAAGACCTTCCTCTCCCTTGTTCCAGCAGGCAGCGGAGGTTGTAGCACTCTCCTCGCGATTCCGGCAGCACAACGGCGTGGTACCGGAAGTAGAGGGGAGATCTCGCAGGGCTTCGCCTTAAGCCGGAGCGAGTATGGTGGAGTATAAGAGAGGCTTTAGTGGTCTAGGGATTAGACACACCAATTAGAAGGCTCTAAACCGAAGGCTAGGCCAATTAGAAGGTCTAAACCAAAACGGCTCTAAACCGGAGGCTTTGGCTAGGGTTTAGATTAGAGGATAGGAACTTGTGTGTCTAGAGGAGGAGGCCCTGCCCCTCCTTTTATGGGTGGAGATGGCCGGCGGCCAAGGGGAGGGAGGGGAGTCCCTCCCCAACTCGGCCTAGGTGGTGCGCCGGCTTGGAGAGGAGGGACTCCTCCCCCAAGTCGGTTTCAACCTCCTCTTGCTTGTTTCCCTCAGTTTCCTGTTTTAGCCGTTTGACTCTCAAACTGGCCATTTGACTTTTCAGTTTTAGGATTCAATTTAATCCTTTATTTGGAACAGCGAGAACACTTAGTACATGATGCAATCATTCCAATATGTAATGACACATTCATGTACCCCTTCTCCCCCGGAGTGCCGGACATTCCGGAACCTTCTAGAACATTCCCGATGAAAACACCGGAATCATTTCCGAACTCCGAAACGGGACTTTCCTTATATGAATCTTATTCTCCGGACCATTCCGGATCACCTCGTGATATCCCGGATCCCATCCGAGACTCCGAACAACATTCGGTCTCTTTCTCATAATACCATAACTACTCAAACAACGTCGAATCCTTAAGTGTGTCTCCCTGCGGTTCGTGAATTATGCGGACATGATCGAGACACTTCTCCGATCAATAACCAATAGAGGAATCTGGAAATTCATATGGCTCCCACATATTTCTACGATTACTTTGCGATCGAATGAAACACCTACATACGATACCAATTTCCCTTTGTCTCACGATAGTTTACTTATCCGAGGTTATGATCGTCGGTATCTCTGCATACCTAGTTCAACCTCGTTACCGATAAGTACTCTTTTCTTGTTCCCGTGATATGTGATCCCTTGTGAGCCAGTCACATGCTTGCAAGCTAATTGGATGACATTCCACCGAGAGGGCCCAGAGTATATCTATCCGTCATATGGATGGACAAATCCCACTCTTGATCCATGTGTTTCAACCAATACTTTCTGAACACTCAATGCCACCTTTATAGCCACCCTGTTACGGTGTGGTGTTTGATGACATCAAAGCATCCATCCGGTAAAGGTGATATGCATGATCTCATGGTCGAAGAAATTAGGTTACTATGTATCAGAAAGCATATAGCAATTGAACTATTGAAATGACTTGATCTTTATGCTACGCTTATCTATAGGAGTATGTCCATCACATCATTCTCCTAATGATATGATCCTGTTGTTAATAACATCTCTATGTTCATGATCAGGAAACCATGATCATATATTAACCAACAAGCTAGTTTAACAAGAGGCTTTACTAGGGACTCTTATTTTAGTTTACAAATCACACAAGTATTAATGTTTCCGGTTAATACAATTATAGCATGGTATGTAAACTTTTATCATAAGTGTGAAGATATGATAATAACCACTTTATTATTGCCTCTTGGGCATATCTCCAACACGAAATGCCCATCCGTGGCGCACTAGCAGTGCGCCACGGGCCTTGCGCTACGGCTATCTCTCAGCCGTGGCGCACTTCCTAGTGCGCCACAGAAGTTTAGATATAGGCGTGGCGCACATGCCAGTGCGCCACAGAAGTTTGGGCAGGTGCACCACGCGTATGAAACGATAACCGTGGCGCACTAGGTGCTGTGCGCACGGATATAAATTTCAAAATTCAAAAAAAAGCAGCAGATCTGGATCTCGTCGTCAGTGCCGTCGCGCGTCGGTGCAGGTCGCCGTCGTCGCCTCCTCGTCGTCACCTTGTTGTTGTCGTCGGAACTGCAAGGAGGAGGAGGAGAATAGGAGGAAGAGGAGAAGAAGAGGAGGAGAAGAAGAAGAGGCGGCAAAGGAGGAAGAGGAGGAGAAGAAGAGGAGGAAGAGGAGGAGAAGAAGAAGAGGAGGCAGAGGAGGAAGAGGAGGAGAAGAAGAGGAGGCAGAGGAGGAAGATGAGGAGAAGAAGAGGAGGAGGAGAAGAAGAGAGGGAGGTAGGAAGAGATGGAGGAAGAGAGGGAGGAAGGGAGGTCGACGTCGCCCGTTGTCACTGCGAGGAGGAGGAGAAGGAGATCGACGTCGCGCCGTCACTGCAAGGAGAGGAGAAGGAGAAGGGAGAAGGGAGAAGGAAGAAGGAAGAAGGAAGAAGGAAGAAGGAGAAGGGAAAGGGAGAGGAAGAGGGAAAAGGGGAAGGGAAAAGGGGAAAGGAAAAGGGAGGAGGGCGGGGTGGGGATTCAAATTTGAATCCCGCCCAAGCTTATCCGTGGCGCACTAGGTGTAGGTGCGCTACGGATAAGTCGCCCTGTTTTTTTTTCTGAAGGAAAAAACGGTTTTTTTACCGTAACTTTTTACTCTTTTCGAATTTTGAAAATCTAAAAAATCGCTAAATGACCGTAGGTGGTTGCGAGCAGATGTGAAATCTCGTTCTCGTCATTTTGGTATATTATACGATTTTTTTCGATATCGTATGCAAAAGTTACGGCCTTTTTACCGTGGCATGACTTTTTTTGCAAATAAAGTCGAAACTCATTTTTGTTAATTTTACTAGAAGCTATACCACATTACCTACCTAAATATGAAAGGATTTAATTTTTTGAAGTGTTTATAATTTTCGTTTATTTTTTGCAAACCCTAAAAAGGCATCCACGGGGGGGGGGGGGGTGGTGTGGAGTTGTTGCATGCCACTTAGGCGTAGGGCACTAGGACAGAGTGCCCTACGGCTAAGTTTATACATCTGTGACGCACTATGCCATGTGCGCCACAGATGTTTGTGGACGTTTCACAGCAGAGGGGGCGTGTGCTTAGGCGTAGCGCACCCCCCCCCCATGTGCGCCACAGATGACACTAACAACCGTGGCGCACATGACTATAGTGCGCTACAGATGTTTGGCGAGCGTCCAACAGGGCCCAGGACCACACACATCTGTGGCGCACTATAGTCATGTGCGCCACGGTTGTTCTAGTTACTAGTAGGGCACTGCCCACAGGTGAGCCACGCCTGTTTTAGCCGTGGGGCACTTCAACCATGTGAGCCACGGATGTGCTGATTACCTATAGCTGTTTTCCTAGTAGTGTTCGTTCTTCTGTGTACGGCTCCCATCCAGAGCTCGACCTGTCGCTGTCCTAGGATGAGCGGCCGGGCGCGCCTCCCAAAGGCTATATAAGGATACGAGGATGTCCCATCCAGCCCTATTTCCTCTCCTTCCTCCAACCAGCGCCGCCACCTCTTTTTCCCCTTGTTTTCCTCCTTCCCGAGTAAGGACGCCATGGACGGAGCTGGAACTTGTTCTTGCCATCGCGAAAGTCCGTGCCCGTGTTGTCCAAGGCCGGGAGCAGGTTCGTCTCGACTTCCCGGTTCGCTGGGAGCAACCAGCGGAGCCGTAGGACCCAAGCGCTTCCTCCCTGTCGGTGTCCCTGCTGAGCCGAAGAGCGCCACCAAGGAACCGTCCCAACCGCGTCGCCGTCTCCATTTTTTCCCGGCCGTCCCCCTCGATCTCGGGCACCAGCGTCTACACCGACACCCTCCCGGTGAGCCTGCGAACCAATTCCCCTAGTCCTTCTTCTCCGTATTGCGCTGCTGCCGATGCCCTACTTCCGCGCGCTCGCCTATCTCCCAGGTTCAGCATGGCAGCGCGTGTTAACTACTGCAGCAGAAGCGCTAACCCCCTCTGTTCCTCGTACGTCACCACCCGTTTCAGCTAGATTCCGATGCATCTATTCATTCTAACATCATGTCGATGTCACTAGCGCTCTAACGCACCTAACAACACTCAAAACCATGCCCGGAGCTGCCCGTGATCTTCTTCCAAACATCAGTGCATCTCACTGCTTTCTGCCTGTCGAAATTCAGACTGCACCATCTGTTTATGCCTCTGTTCCACCTCGTTTCCCGGCGTCCTAGTCCACCTCCCGCGAACTTCCGCAAGCTTAGTCGAATTGGTTCTCTAGATCGCTCAAAATCCTCACAAGATTGTTGCAGCAAACGTTCTAGCTGTGCGAAAATTCAGTCCGCGCAGACAGTGTTTCCTCCTCTGATCATCGTCGCTTTCTGAGATATTAAGTCCTCGACCGGCGAAACCACAAACATGAAAATTGTAGCCCTTACAATCCCCTTCATCTTTCTTTTTTGCGGAATGTCGAAATTCGTAATGTATCTCTCGCCATCTTCGTCACAAAACCGAGTCACCTAGCCCAAAACGCATTGATCAAACATGTTAGTCGTTCAGTAAAGTCAGCGTGTGCCTGAACACTTTGCAAGAAAGCCCCTATGTTTCTTTCTTCCCCAACCCGAACTCCCAGGGCTCAGCCACGTGTCCGCTCCGCACTGCTCCGCACGCGCAGTGGCCCGCGACCCTCTGACCCCACTTGTCTATCTCTATGGGTCAATTTGCCTGTGTACAAAAAGTCCTTAAATCTTTTCTAATACAAATAAAATTCCAAAAATACGATAAATACAAATCAATCCTTATCTCTTTAAATAGTTGGAATTTGCAGAAACTTTCAAAATGAAATATGAATGCTTTTCAAATATAAACCCAACCATGTTTTCATATTTGACCTGAGTTGACTCTAACTAGTCTAACCTTTGACTTTAACCCCTCTTTAATATATTTGATGTAAATATTGTTTTAAAATTATAAATCCAAATAATACGTATGATATATGATTTTGAATCAGAAAAACATGAGGATTTTGAATATGATATTTATAATATCATTTGGGCAATTTAAAATTTTCGAATTAATAAATATTGATAAATATCTTTTCTTTATTATTGCATAACTTTAAATTCGTAAATCCGAATTCGACAAATGATATGTCTAAATCGATCAGCGTGACGAGCCCTTTCCAACTATGTATTCCATACTTGTACTTGCATCATGCATCATAGAGAACTTGAAAAATCATAACTGTTTATGTAAGGAAAACGTGATGATTATAATTGGGAAATTATTATTCTCGTTGGTAATGCCTCACTAATGCTATATCATCAATATGCTATGATCATGATATCTTCTTAACATAGTTTGCATTATTAACTTGCCATGTCATGCATCATATCATGATCATGCCGATTCTTTTGCATTAGTTGTAATTATGCATCACTTGTTTCTTTTAGTGTTTTGCTTCTTCCTGGATAGCACGATGAGATGTGTGAGATTCGACAAGTTTTTTGGATATGAACCTTCGGCAACGTTTTCAGGCGAGAATTCTCCCCCTTTCTACCTATTTTACCTTTCTAGTCTTTATTTCCTCCTGTTGATCTATTGCTATATGTGTTGCGATGCTCTAGTTTTCGTACCCGTGATATCCCTTGCAGCCTTACATTGCCATGGACACATCCTATTACCTATTATTTGGTAGATAGTCGGTCTTGCGAGTCGTAGTTGCTTGCACAGGTGATGTGTCGCTTCGTCGATCTTCCACAGTTGTTGGAGTAATGCCGCATGTTTAATGTTGGAGATGATCATGGCTTTAATTATCGTTGAATAACTAAAATTGAAGTAGGTAAATAATGCAGAGGCACACGTGGGCAATAGATGTTATTTGGTTTTTAACCGTCCACTTGTGTCCCGTAGGATCCCGAGTACTTGATACCTGTTCTTTGAATATTCGCACTATCCGCATGTGGGACCATGAATCCCCCTAGTCAGAGCTTGAGTCATATATTATTTCTTGGGGCCACAAACTAGTTTGGGGCTTTATTACTATCATGTACTTTTGCCATGCTTTACTGCTTTATTTACGATTGCGCGTGGAGCGCCTGTACTTTTTAGGTAAGTGGAATGTTTCCGCGGTATCGACAAGCCCAGTCATTCTTTCTGGTTCCAGTCGTTTATAGCCATTGACACAAACCTCTGGGTCCGTCTCGAAGCCGGCCAACTTCGTCGCGGGTTGCTTACTGGGGTGGCCCCCTGAAATTTATATGAATCTTGCAATTGCTCTGGCGTGATGCCTCGTTGGGTTTTTCTTTGGTTTTTCCCGAGGTTGATCGTGCGTGTGTTGCTATTTGTGCCCCCTGCAGGGTAAAACTTTCAGACAGCCGTGTCCGCGGTTATGGACGACTTGGAGCACAGTATCTCGATCATAGACAACTATAACTAAAGTAGTGCTATAAATTTGACTTTATAATGACTAGTAATCAGCTTCACTATAATGGAATGGCTAAATAAAAGTGCCAACAATTGTTGGTTTGGGGTGTCACCTGTTGCTATTGTATCTGACTAGTAAGTATTGCGACTACAATAGAATGACTAAATAAAAGTACCAACAATTGCTGGGTTTTGGGATGCCTCATGTTATATGTATCTGACTAGTAAGTGCTACAACTACAACGGAATGGTTAACTAAAACTGCCCACTGCTTATTATATCAGGATGACTCATGCTATCTATATCTGACTAGTAATTGCCGCAACTATAACGGAATGAATAAAACTGCCAACTGTGTGAGTTCCTCGGTTGACTTCCTCGTTTGGTCTCGAGGGGGAAATACCAGGATGGGTATGCTTGGTGATAGTTCCAGATTAGATCCGAATAGGTAGTTCTTATCCCTATCTGATAGCCGCCAGCTGTATTGAGTCTCTATAGGTTGTTTAGTGCATGCCGCGTTGCCGCTTCAGTCCACCATACCTATGTAGGCGAGGACCGCCGAATTCTAGTCTCGCCGTGTACTGTCCTTAGTACTGACCGCTCTCTTTTTCCTTTGCCCTTTGTCAGCACCCCTTTTGTTTAAGCAGGTTTTGAGATCTCCGTCGTTAGCAGGGTTACCCTTCCGGCTTGGCCTGGGCAGGGTTATGGACGCCATTGGAAAATCTTGGGATGTGACAGGCTACCACCCTTAAAATAAATCTCGTCCCGAGATTTGGGAAGGTTAGGGTTACAAGCAAGTTCAAACAACTAGGGTACTACCACCCTTAAAAATTTTCAAACAAAAATTACATATTGGCCTTCTTGGGTCCTGTAAAACTTCTCTAAGCAACTTTTGCTTTATTTCTACACTTGACTCATGGGCCAAGGTTGAGTTTCTCCATAGGCTTGTTCAACTTGTTTTTCATCCTTTCTGGACAGTTGCTTGCATAGTGTCCTGGATTCTTGCAGTTGAAACAATTAATGTCCTTAAGTTCTTTGCGTTGCTCTTGTGGGCAAGTTGCTACATAGTGGCCTGGTTCTTTGCAGTTGTTGCACCACACTTGGTCAATCTCTTTATTCTTCTTGTTCTCTGGGCATCCACTGGAGTAGTGTCCCATTTCCTTACATTTACGACATTGCACAAGGCTCATGTCCTGCTTGGGCTTCTTGATTTTCCTTGATCCTTTGAATTGGGTTGTCTTGTTTGGATGTAGAAGTGGTCCTTTTCCTTTGGTAGACTTGGATCCTTCTTGTTTCCTTTGTTCCACCATGGCATAGATAGGACATAGACCTGGAGTATGATCACTTCCTTCACACAGGTAGCAAGTAGCTTGAGAGGTAGGACATTGTCCAACAGGATGATCTTCTTCACAATTGGGGCATTGTCCTTCATGCTCCTTGGAAGTATGATCCTTGTCTCCACAAATAATGCAAGCTGGGGCTCCATCTAGAACAATATTCTTTTCATCCTTGTTATCATAAACTCTCTTTGGATAGTTTTCTTCCATGCTAATCATTTGATTAGTCACCTTAAGCATCAGTTGAGACTGCTCTTCCAAAAACCTTTGGAGTGCTGGATCCTTATCACTATTGTTGACTAGGAACTGAGCTGTCAGTTGGTTCAACTGGTGTTGGGTTGCTATGAGCTCTCTCATGCTGTCAGCTTGGTTGGTGTTGGTGTCATCAACCTTGGAGTCCTTTGGAGTAGTCATCTGTTTTGGGTTTGAAGGGAGTTTTTAGAATAAGCAGGATACTTCTGAAGAATTATTTCTAATCACACACATCACAATTCACACAAACAATGTGCATGCAATCATAAACAAGTATTTCACTCAACAAGGTTCAAGCACATACTTGGGCAACAAAATATTTTTGTTACACCATATAAGTTGGTGGTTTTGACTTAACTATAAATGGTGGTCCATCAACATGGTTCACTTGTGATCTTTCCTTCCTTCATGATTCTTATTTCTTGAGACCATGGTTTCCTTGAGGAAAACTCTTGGTCACAATACTTCAAAGTTGTTGATGGCTTCTTCTTATTTTGCATTCCCTCAGTCTCTAAATCTTAAGCAAGATTTCCTTATTTCACTTGTGGTCCTTAGTAGTTTCCAAGTTGGAAGTCCTTGATGAATATGCTGAAGATGTTGAAGTCATTAGAGTTGAAGATGTTGAAGTCATTAGAGTTGATGAGGTTGAAGGAGTCCTTTGCATATGATGAAGTCTTTGGTCCTGGGGTAGGTTTTTCCATCAAGTTGAAGTAGAAGAGGTGTAGAGTTAAAACCAAAATGGTTGAGGAAAGAATTTACAAGTATTTTTTTTGTAAATAAGTTTTTGGAACAAATACAACTCCTATTTTTCTAAGGGTTTTTGTCCAATCCTAGGGTTTACAAATCCTACAGGCAACACAATGCTCTGATACCATCTGTAGAGGTCCCAACCCAATAAGGTAGAGTCCTCCTGTGTTTTACAATGCTAGTCCCTGGATCAATAGCTAGCATCCACAGTTAAGATGTAATATCAAGATACAAAGGTCATAATATTAATTTATAACCAGGAATAACATATGTTTATTACATCAAACATAGCTCATATGGCTATTACATTACAATTGCAGCGGAATATCTATAAGTATGGGTCCATCATCTTCAAAGTGCCACAGGCAGATGTTGGTTGTAGATTTTGTAGTCCTATTCAATCAAACAATCTTCATTTTTAAAACAATCAACCTGCAACATTACAAATTACAGCCACAAGGGTCAATACATTTTGAATTGTATTGGCAAGCTTCACTTTTATGTATAACAAGAGTGGATCCTATCATTACATGTATATTTGGCTAAGTAGAGTTTAAGGCTTATTTGCATAAAGCAATATTTTATCCTATCTTTTCAAAATGGTTTTAAAGTCTTTGTCAAATTTCTTTTCCAAGTTCCTTGAACTCCTTGGTAGAAACTCAAGTGTTCAAATCCTTGTCAAAATCTCTTGAGCACCTTGGTAACCCCAAGTGCAGCAAGTTTTATCAAAACTCATGAGTTCCTTGGTAAAGCCCCAAGTACATCATGCTCTTGAGCACCTTGGTAACTCCAAGTGCAACAAGCTTTACAAAATCTCTTTGAATTCCTTGGTAGACACACAAGGGCATCAAGTTTTTATATTAGAAGTTGGAATGTCGAGATCTCCCATAGTTCAAACTTTAGTTGCTCAGTATTGTCCATAATCGGGGACACGGCTAAGTACTTAGATTTTATTTACTTCTGCAGAAGGAGTACACTTTACCCACATGACACAATCCCATCTTGTTGCCACCAGTGGCCTACTGGATTAGTGCTCACCAAGATGGAGTACTGGCAGATTGAGAATGTGACGAAGTCTTTCCAAAAGGTCCTCCCATACATCATTGCTAGCTTTGTCTTCAGCCCCCATGAAGCATTCCAGATCCCCATGTCCAGTAACTAAAGACAATGTATGAGTCTTCCTAATGTAATTGACTAAGCCAGAGCCATAATAGCATGTGGTTGCACACGAAAGCCACAATTGGAGAAACATGTTTGATCTCTAAGTTTCCTAGGTGGTTTTCTTTTGGAGCACAACACAAAGTGATTGCCATAGACATGGTTCCCTTTTGTTGCCACCTTCTCCAAAACTTAAAGTATCCTCCACCTAGGTGGTTCATTGAGTCCTTGTTTTATTATGTAAAATACAAGTTCTTTTCTCAATCTTTGTAAAATCTCAACATGTATCTCTTTTCAAAGCATAGCATATAGCATGGCTAAGCATGTACAACTTCAATATTTTCACTAAGGAGTGTTTAGGGAATCCTATTAGGATTTAGCATAGCATAAGTATAAAAATATCTTTTCTTGCATGATTTCAAAATCCACTAAGTATAATGAAAGTAGTAGGACTTTTGTATGATAGTGTCACTTGCCTTTTGGTAGGGAATGGGGTTCACTTCCTTGATCTTGCTAGTTTCACACTTTGCTAATTTCACTACAAGTCAATCAAGAAAATCACCAAATCAACTAACATTCCAAACCAAGGTTAAACCAAACAATTTCACACACAAAGCAATGGAGTCTAAGTCATGCAAAGGTGGTTCCTCTTTGTAAGGTTGGTCTCTACTAGGTTTATAAACTTTGTATGGTCCAAATTGGTCATTTACCAAAATGGCAAAGTCATTTGTAATTGGGTTTTATATTGAGACCATTTTAAAATTCATTCATCATTTTATGTGGTGAAAATTATTTTTATCAAAGCAAAACTTTAGGTTTTTCACCAAGTGAGTTGCCTTTGGCAAGGTTTGATGTTTTGGGTCAGTAGGTTTTGGTCCAAAAACATTTTCCCAAAGTTTTCCTTGCAAAAACATTTCCATGATAAAATCAAGGGGTTTATTTGTTTAGAAAATGGCTAAGTTAGATAATTCAACTTATATTTTACCAAAATCATTTTTAACACCAAGGGTTGGTTCCTAGGGTCAGTATGGTCACTAAAAACCATTTTGCAAAAGATTTAATCCTAAAATCAAATTTAAACAATTTTTATACCCTAAACAAGTACACAAAAGTTTCTGCAAATTTAATCAAGCTAACAGATACTATTTTCAAAACTAAGGCCAGGGTTAGCTAGGGCTTGTTCTCTTGATTTCATTAATATAAAATTTTTAATTTTTGGACGTGTGGATCAAAAGTTATAAGGGTTTGAAAATGGCATTTAAAACTGTTTTCAAAAATCTGTTTTAAACAGACAGGTGACACGCGGCACATTCTGATTGGGTGATACCGGTTCGCTGCGGATCACGCTGTGGAGCGTTGGATCTGATGTGAATCGTGCGGCTCAGATGCTCCTGTACCGTTTCGCTTAAGTCACTCTGTCTACGCCGCAGGATGGGAATCTAACGGTTCTCGTGTGCTTGACTAGAAGCTGGCGGCGCTAGGTCGACGGCGAGCGGCAGAACGGCTAGCTGGCGGTGGCGCTTAGCGAAATAGGACGCGAAAAAGAGGGGGAAGATGCTTACCAGGCTCAGGAGAATACGGCGATGCTCAACGTGCGGTTGACGAGGCAAGGGGCGCTCGGGGTCGGGCAGAATTCCTCGCCGGAGTTGGTTCTGGCGACGGACGCGCTCGGTCGAGGTCGAGGACGGCTCTGTGGTTCGCGAGAAGACAAACGGAGGGTTGGGTTAGCTGCGTAGGATCATGGCAAAGATGTGCGTGTGATCCAGAGGGTACGGGGTGGTCAGAATTAACCTGTGGGCGTCGTCGGAGTTGAGGCAGACGTCGGTGGCGGTAGGAGTGGTCGCTGTAGATCGCCCTAAGGTAATACAGGAGCACATTTAGATGCGCAAGAGCAAGGCGATGCTGGGGGCGTGAACGAGAGAGGTCGGGGCGGTTAGATACTACCTGTGGTCTTCGCCGGAGATGAAGCAGACGGTGGCGACGGTGGTCGTTGTCGAAGGCGAGGTTACAGGGTACCCGCGGTCGAGCTGGATGCACTAACAGATGCGCCTGAGAGTGGGGATGCTGTGAGCTTGGTCAGGGGAAGGAGGGGCGGTGAGTCTTGGCCGGAATTGGCGAGGAGGGTCGTCGGAGTAGCAGCGACACAGAGGGAAATTGGGGCGGCCTGGAGGCAGAGGGGAGGCGGTGTCTGGGGGGAAAGAAGGAGGAGGAGCAGGCGGTTAAATGGACGGGGCCGCGACGAGGTTTAATGCGCGGATTAACGCCGATTGATGGAGCTATCAACGGGCAGAAACTGCCGCGCGGTGAGGGGAGAAGGGGTCACGCGGGGAAGAAGAAGGAGGTGGAGATGGGGTCCATCAGTCAGTGGAAAAAGAAACGAGGGGGAGGTCCACCGGTCATACTCAGTGTGGCTCAGGAATAGGGTGCGAATCGTTTTTCTCGCGGGGTGAGGAGCTGGGCTGTTTCCTGGGCTTGTTGGGCTGCCTGGGCTGGGTCGATTCCTTCCTTATTTTTTTATTCTGTGTTCTTTTCCTTTTCTATTTTATTTTCTGTTTTGAATTTCCAATCAAACAAACATCAACCAAATTAATTCAAACAACACTCAAATTTTTTAATATTGAAATTAATTCTGTTTAGTAATATGGTCAAAAGTCCAAAATAAAATAATAATAACTTTATTAGTCCATTCTTTAATTAAATAAAATGGAACTTTATTTATTTAACATGGTTTGATTTATTTAATAAAGATTCTCATTTGAAAACACTTTTCAAATCTAAATCAGTAGGTTTATTTGGAAATAAGAATATTTGGAAGATTTGTTTTAAACAAAATAACCTCTTATTTTAGGGTCCATTAGTAACTAAATAAAATGGGCCTTAGTTATTAAATCAAATAGAGTTTGATTCTATTAATAAAATCTTTATTTGAAACCTAAATATTTTCCAAACCCAATCAGTAGGTTTTATTTGGAAGTATTAAATACTTGGAAAAACATTTTATTATAGAGTCCATTAATATTTAAATATAATAGACTTTCATTATTAATTCAAATAAGTTTTATTTTATTGATATATTTATTTTGAATCTAAAAATAAAGCCAAAACATTTTAGTAGATTTTATTTGTGATTTACAAATGTTTGGAAAATTTATTTAAATTAAACAAATAAGTTTTGATGGTTTATAAATGACAGAACTTTTATTAATAAAACTTGGATATTAAATCCTTATTATTTTATTTAAGCAATCCTTTATTATTTTTAATTAAACCTTTGCTATTTTATTTAAAATAAAAATGTTTTAATTTAAAAGCTTGGTCAAGGTTTATTTGGTTTTATAAAATAATCTTTATTTATAAATCCATCTTTTCTTTTGAATACCAAATCTTTTATTAAGAGATCCAAAATAGTATTTTAAATATTTTTATTTTCCTTTAATAAAAGTTTATCTTTTTAAATCTCTTTAGGATTTATTTGTTTCAAATTGGTTTGAGGTTCCATTTGAATTCAAAAAGTTTCTTTTTATTTTATTCATTTATTTTCACATTACAAGATTTGGAAAATCTTGGGATGTGACATGGAGTCGATGTTGCATATATCTGTTTTGTGGGTTCCATCGTGGACTATTGTGTAATGGTATTACTTCGTTTTCCACCCGCACGAAAGTGCCTCGTGGGCACCTTTGAATCGTTTCTATGCGGGTTTGGCGGGAATCGCTGAAACCTACATAGGGTCGATTCTGAGGGTGTTACAACACATATGAGTATGTGGGTGATGATGATCATTTTATTGCTTCTTACTTGTACTTTGGATATTGGTGGCATAGTGGGATGAAGCGTCTCGGACAAACTTTACATGTCCTCGCACATGAGACCTGTCCCACGCTTGACATGCAACTAGTTTTGCATAAGTGGCTAGCGGGTGTCTGTCTCTCCTACTATAGTCAATATCTAATTTGCAACGAGTTGTCAACAATTTGGTTATCCTTGCTGTGGTTCATGTTCATAGGTAAGAACGGTTCTATCTTCGAAAGCCCTAAGCCATGTAAAACTTGCAATGGATAGATTAGAGGCGTCTAGTTTAGATTGTTGCTGGGCTAGTGTCATGATATGGTGATGTTATAAGTAGAAGTATAATTCGATACTCTTACTACACACATAACGTGTAAGTTCCATAGACCTTGGCCTTACACATAGAGGTATGATAGTGATCATACCATGATGTACATGATGGAGATCATGTGCAAGAACCATATCATTTCACTTATTGACATGTGATGTTTGTTGCATCTTATATTGCTAGTTTGGAGTTTTATTAGCATAATAAGATGATCCCTCATTTAGATATCAAGATAAAAATGTGTTCCATCATCCAATCCATTCCCAGCACTACTGCAATTCCCTTCAAAGGAATCACATAAAGGTCTTCGAAATATGTACAATCACAAATTGAGATAACCTGATCTTGTTCACATTCCCTCCTGCCGTAACTACGACCATAGGACTTTCTAACGTTGCCTTTCTAATCCCTAACTTATCACAAAATTCTTCAGAAATGAATGAAGTAGTTGAACCAGTATCAAATAGAACTTTGCCGGAATTGGTAAGGATATTGAGCGTACCTATCACTGCATGCTCCAAATTATCCACCTCCTCGAGGGTTGCACAATTCAGTTTCCCGGTAGGTCGGTTCCTCTTGCCATTGTGGTTCTTGCCATTATTTCCTCCTTTATTGGCATGTCCATTTCCTCCACTGGCTTGTCCTCCTCCCTTGGTAGGCCAACCTCCTGGTGATTTGCTCGGACAATCTGGCTTGATATGTCCCTTCTAACCACAACCGTAACAGATCACTACAGGCTTTTTGCATTCCCTCTGGAAATGCCCTAGAATTCCACAATTGTTACAAATAACATTCCTTATCGGATTGGATTGATTTCCACCACTGCCCTTGTTATTGTTATTGTTATTGTTGGCATAATTCCTGTTCCGAGGTTTGAACTCCAGGTTAGGTTTAGGTTTTCGTGCCTAAATTCTCTTGGTTTCCTTTTTGGCTCTCTTCCTCCTATCCTGTTGGACATTCTTATAATCATCTTCAAAAGTAATGGCTGCATCCAGCAACTGCTGATAAGTTTGCTTATTGGCTAACCTTAGCTACATCTTCACAAATGGATTTAATCCACGCATAAAACACTTCTTCCACTTCTCTTCAGTGTTGACATCCTCCTCAGCATAGCGAGATAGTTGACTAAACTCCCGGATGTACTTCATGACACTGGTATATCCTTGCTGAAGCTCCTCAAATTCTCTCCGCTTCAACTCCATAACACTTTCCGGAACATGATATTCACGGAATCGCTCCTTGAACTCTTCCCAGGTAAACTCCATTCCTGGTTGTTGCATCGCCAACTGATTCTCCCACCATGATGCTGCAGGTCTAATCACAAAACTACCATATTCACCTCACTACCTTATTACTTGGAGTACAATACACGGTACTTGATATCACTAACTAGTTGCCTCCTTCTAGTAGTAACTACGCTCATCATACATGCCTGATGTCCAACCGTGATGACGTGTTGTTTGTCGCACAGTTTGTGGAACAAATGGCCTTCTAGAGGGAACATACTCTGTATCTGAAGTGTCAGGACTTGAGTCATTACTCAACCCACGCATTGACTCCCTCCAGCTCAGCTGAAAAGTCTTCAGAAACATATTCAACATTATCTCCAACCTGCATCTCCTGAGCTTCATTCCTTGAGTTGTCAACAGGATACGCAGATCCTGCTGCTTCCCAGGTGCTCCCTTGGGCAAGATAGTTAAAAACTGGATAATGTATATTCCCTGGGTTTTGAGAAGATGTTGATGATTCAAACACTCTCTCCTCAGGATCTTCTTCTTCATCCTAATTATCTATTGACATGGTATTTCTACTACTGTTACTAGGGTTAATTATTGCACCCATCCAGCTAGATTGTCCAAAATTTCTGCCAGAACTATCTGTGGACATCTGGTGTTCTTGAGATATTTCATACGATCCCATTCTCCAACCATCTGAATTCTCAATAGGAAGTTCTGAGTCAGAACCCTCCTCTGAGCCATGTGGTACTGCATACCTCATATCCATAGTAGGATCATGTATAGTTTCAGGTCTTGGTGAATAAGGATATGGTATAAAAGATTCAGGATCTACAGGTATATCCTTAAAGATAGGTGTTGTGCTACTACCTGCTTCCTTCTCTAACTGGAATGCTAACTGCTTCCTTCTTTCCGGATCAGTTAGATCCTCTAACATATCATTTTTATCTTCAACAATCACCTGATGTGTCTTATAAAAAGACGCAACGAGTGTTCGGTATCTATCCATAAACTTGGAAGCTAAGTTAGGATGCTTCTTAACCAGAGTAAGATGATCCGGTGTAGGCTCCGAGTCTATGGAATCATAAGGTATCACAGAGAATGTAATACCTTCTAACTCCTTGGTTTTCTGCTCCCGGATATTAGCTATCGCCTCCACAACAGCAACATGATATGCTGCTAAATGACTCCTAAATTATCCTATAGGTAGATCGTGATATAATCCAAGATCCTCTGGGAGTTGGATACTCACACGATACTTGGATAACATCCGGCCATCAAGGTAAGTGATAGTGTTCACTGGAATTCTAGTTGGACAACTAAAGAGCTTTAAAAGTTGACGAAGTTGGTCTGTGAATGATCCTTGATAATCATCAAGAGTCTCCTCTTTCCTTACCAAAGTCTATTTTGGAAACTTTGGTGCCATATCTCTGTATATCAGAAAAAATAGTTTTGATTAGTATCCAATAATATATTGCATCATAATAAAGAATTATCGCACTAAAATATATAACGGAATATTCTCAATTGAATACCCATTATAATACTTTTAGAGAATTCTTTATCGTTGCTAAACTTTCCTACAGGTAATACCCTTTACTAGGTTTCCAACCTAAGGTCAAAGAAATTTGCTCTGATACCAAGTGTGGTGACCCAGCATACCACTGCATGTGTAGTACATTATAGTCATTGACATGACATCCATAGAACACCGTTCCATAAATATCACATCCCTTAGAGTGGTAGAACAGAAACAGTGCGGGTCCATATTAAAAATATACACACATTATTATTATTACAATTCCGGAAGTTCAAGACTTCCTAAAGATTCAACTTATAAACCAAAATATAAAGTGTTTCAGTGGAATTTAAAAGTAGCAACTCCGACTAGGAGTTGAGCTCAGCAACTTATTCTATAGAGTTCATGCTGCTCGGCTTCGTTGGTTACTACTAACTAGGGATACTTAGTGGGCTTCGTTATCATCGACACCATAGCGGATTTCATAATCCACTCCTTCAACACCTCCGGATAGATCAGGTTCCTCGTAGAACACTTCTTCTTGACATTCGGCTGCATACATTGGCACGTCTTCGGGATCCTTAGAGTCTAAGCAAGGGATCAAAGGAAAGGATGAGTAACAACGTTACCCAACAAGTTCATTATATGCAAGGTGGGAATTTTGATGCTCTAGCTACCACCTCGGATTATAAATCCTTGGCACTATGCAATTTTTTGTAAATCTTTCTTCAAAGATTGATTTTATTATGAAAATCTATGACCATCAGCCTTCACAGATTGACCAGAACTTTCATGGAGTTCCTTTCATGCCGCGTTCGTAGCTCTTTCCCGGAACAGGGAGTAACAAGTTATAGTTCTTACACTCTGCAGAGGTGCGTTACTTTACCCATGAGAGATCAACTCCTTGTTGCACAACCGGGCGTACTTTCCCGTCCACAATTCCATGATGTGGGGCCCAGTAGTTGGTCCAAGCCAATCACTGCCTCCTTCGCGACCTCGCATGCCTCCTTGGTGTACACCATTCCCACATAATGAATTACGGCAATGGTTTGTACAAACCGTTAGATGCCAGAACTATCGTGGGACGATGAGGGTTCCCACCCATAAGCTGCATATCCTCTATGAATTACCAATTAATATGCATGCTACAAGGATAACAGCCACGACCTGCACATCCGGCTTCATGCGAGAGGAAGAAGATACAACTGACTTCTCTGTCCCATTCCAAATCTCATAGCTAACGCGTAATTTATGGCGCTAGAATCACTGATGTCAGGGGTTATTAAGTCCCTAATTGATTATCATTGTTGCAAGTAGGACCCTAAGTTCTATTGCTCCATTATATCATCACTTAGGATGATATATATGATTTCTTTATTTGTGAAAATAATATTTTCTTTCTTTTATAGTATATATGATAACACACAATTTGCAAATACTTTGATAAAGACTTTTCATAGGACATGAGCAAGTGATGAACTTGCCTTGTGATGGAAAGGTAGTGAAGTCTGATGCTTGCACTGGACCTTGAGCTTCTATGTCTACAAAAACATCATTGTTGCCCGGTAAGGACAATATTTAAAGAAGCAAAATGATTATGCAAGTAATGTAATGCATCATTTAATTTGATATGCATTCTCCCCATTATTAATAAAATTATTTCTAATAATAAAGGATTTATAAATATTACCTTTTAATATTTATAATATATATTGAATTATTTTATTTTATTTCTATTTTATTTGACTTTTATTAATTTAATAATTCTTTTAAGAATTATCATTTGAATATAAAAAATTGTTATTAAATATTTGTTTAGTATTTTTCTAAAATAATAAAATATTTATATATGATGAAAGTGAATTTTAATTAATTTTATCGCCTTTCAATAATTTTGTAAAATTCCATAAGGGTTAAAAAAATTACAAAATTCTTAATAAAATTTATGTGTCTAAAATTTTATTTCTTAATTTATTTGGATAGTGTGGATTATTGTGAATCCAAAAATATTTTATTTATAATTTTTGGACTTTTATTTTATTTTCTAGAATTTAATTAATTTCACGGGTATTTTGGTCTTTTCCTATTTATTAAAACATGCCTTAATGGTTTTTGGGCTGGCTTGTTCTTATTGAGCCCTGGTGGCCCATGAGACTTAGTTAAAACAACCAACCCAAAGGGTTCTGGCCCACTTAGCCCACCTCCTCGCTGCCTCTCACCCTCGAGCTCACTCCTCTCATCTTCTGCCCCCAACCTCGTGGTCGGTGATATCGCCGCCAGCGATTCCCGCCATCGTGGGCCGTTTTGGTCGCCGCCGTGGTGTAGTAGGAGGTTTTCGACTATGCCCATCCTTTCTATCCAACTGGATTTGAGCATGGGGCTCTCCTACGACGGATCGATGCCGTCCCGAACCCTAGGGTTTGGGGGTTGGCGTGGATCTTAGCGCTGCCACTGCCGTCGTGCGTCGTGGTGATTCACCTTGCCTGTAGGCGTGGTCATGGTCGCCGTCGTGGCGCTGTATGGGTCGCAGCGCCCCCTGGGGGTGCTCCCCGTGCCGCCATGGTCATCGGCCACCTCTGCTTCCTCTTCTAGTCTTCAGCGAGGACCTTTGGTGAGTTCTTTTCCTCTCCCCTTCTGCTCTCTGTGCTTGCTCATCCTATGCTAGATGTTGGTAGTGACCTCTCTAGTTACTGTCTTGTCCTGGTTAAGATGATTTGTTCCATTTAGGGTTCATATCCTGGTGTTTATTATCTACTGGATGAATTAGATCATGTGTGGATGTCCTGTAAGCATGCTAAATGATTATTAGCTTGAGGCTTGCTGCTTGAGATGAACTATAATGGTCCTGGTTACTTATTGGATGATTTTATGCTTAGAGTTCATATGATCTAGATGATATAGTTGCTCTGAAATCAATGCTTGGTATAGTCAGTGGGTTTGATAACTTACCCCTGTCCTTACTTGATTAAGGATAATGAGTATGGTGTGATGTAATCACTGTCCTAGTGCTGTTGGCTTGAGAATTCCTATGTGGTTTGAGATCACAATGATCTTAGACAGTGAAGATTTACATAGGAATGTCCTAATTATGATTCCTGTAATGACAGGAAAATGATTGGTAGATTGATTGATTGAATCTGTAATGCTGGAATGCTTATTCTGATTTATGTAGAATTGTTCTTGTGACAACATCTTTGTGTGGCACACAAGATTGATTTTACTCCATTGATTGGGTTGGTTTAAGCTTAAGACAAGCTTGGCTTTAAAAGATAAGTATAAATGTTCTTTTCTGAAATCCCTAAGACCAATGATGTTGGTCTGAGGCTTAGGGGTTAGGCTTTATCTAATTGATTTATATGGATAGTTCTGGTAGTGGTACCAGCTACTGTTTCTTGAATAAAATATTGGAAAAAATGATAGTAGGCTTGATCACTTATATGGATCCAAAAGATTAACTTCTAAGGTGCTACCCTTATCTTAGGGATGTGCCTAGAAATTAAATCTTAGCTATATTTATTATTGAATTCGAATATAGCTTGATAGCCAAAATCAATGATGTTGTTCTGAGTTTTGGTTGGATCCTTGTATTTTGCTGTTTTCTCTTAGAGTTTAAAATCTCAATGATGGATTCACCCCACTTGGGTGCTTTCTGAGAGTTTGAATATGATACAGATCATGTATGCTTGTCTAATCTTAGACAGATAGATCATATGATGGTCTATGAACTCATCACTATCACTGGTTGTTGTGGTTGCTAGTGGTGGATCTTGTGGTAGCTTGATCTTGTGCTCCCCTGGTATATTTAGCTCCTGGCTTGTCCTTGATCTAGCCCATCATCTCCTGATCCTGATGGCTTGACCTTGGTCTTTCTATCCCCCTGATCTTCCCCCTCCTTATGTCACCATCCTGGTGATGTGATCTTGGGCTTTGATTGATTTGGCTGCTGGCTGTTGTGCTTGGTTTAGCTGCTGGCTGCTAAGCTTGATGTGTAGGAGCAAAAGATTGATGTGGTTGTGTGCTTGCCCACAGCTGTGTTGATGGTTTTGTGTTGCTGGGTTGTTGCTAAGGTGCTGACAGCACACACCATGCAATCTGGTGTGTGTGCTGCATGTGTGCTTGCTGTGCACTTGTGGATATGTTCAGAATTTTGAAATTGACTGTTATCTGGTTACTTTTACCTGGCTAGTGAAACTTGCCCCTCTTTGCTGTCATTTGACTTCTGGCTAAAAAAATATGAAAGATACATTCTTTCAATTTGGTGAAACTTGCCCCTTTTTAATAGAATTACTCAATGATGAATCTTGATCAGTGCATTTCACTGACAAGTCTGAGAGTAAAACATTACTAACCCTATCTTTCTTTATTTTTTTATTAGTGTTTGTTTTGCAGGTACATATTTGAAGATGAAGATTTTAGTTTAGGTTTCCTTTATAGAATAGTTAATGTAATCTTCTTTATTCTTTTGTAATTTTCATTTTATTATTTTGTAATCTTCATTTTATTATTTTGTAATAAAGATTATATTATTATTATCAATAAAGAAATATTCTTATTCTTTATTTATTTGCTATTGTGAGGTTTGTGGATAATTTCAAGAAGTTACATTTTTGTAACTTATTTATTAAATGAAAATATGAAATAAATATTCATATTCTTAATTGTTTTCTTTAGATAAAGTTTGAGTTATATTGATTAACTCCTAATTAAATCAAGATTCAAAAATCATTTGAATTATAATTCAAACACTCATGTTCTAAATTAAAATTTCATTTCCCAAAATACATAATTTCACAAAGATCATATCAAAGTCACTAGCAAACATTCTTTAAGACTAAATCTAATCTCAAAGTATGAAAGTAACCTTGATCACTTTATGTTTTTATTTGGCAAAAATTTTACCCACATTTTCATAGATGAATGCATGCAACATTTCAATTTCCTAAATCTACCCTTCGTTAGTTCCTAAATGCTGGGATGTTACAGTATGGGTCTCCAGATCCCGCTTCTAATCATTGATCCGAGAGGGTCTCGATCATGTCCGCATTATTTACGAACCGTAGGGTGACACACTTAAGAGACACCGACATCCATTTGGAGAAAAAGTTTCATGCCGGAAAGAATAACAAGCGCAGGAATTTATTTCACTAGATACCGAAACAGGTTTTTGGGTGAAATTGCAGAAAGTATTTTTGCATGTGAAATGAAATACTATCAAGGGATTATATGTGAATGTTTGTCATTAAATTAATTGACAAAATTCCGAATAAATAAAAGGAGTTTTATTTAAGAGAGAGTTTGCATTAAATTTGGTGTAAATTTAATGGGAATTTGAGTGGGTTTTTGAGTGGAGGAAACTGAAAGGCATTTGTGTGAGTGGAGTGTCCACCCACATGAATGAAAGGAGCGGAGGGGGCAGCCCCATGGCTGGGCGCATGGCCCCTTGGGTTCCCCCTCTCCCTATAAAAGGAGCCTCCCTCCCTCTCTCTCACTCACACCTCCTCGTGAAGGGTCTCTCTCCCCCTCTAGTATTTATCCCCCATGGTCTCAGACTAGCGAGATACATGTTCCCAGTGGCTATTCGGCAAGAAAGAGTTGTGCTTCCGCTGCATCACTAGAGCGAGGAGGCAGAGATTGCTCGGTGCCTCGAACGTGTGTGCGAGCACGGATGCACTGCTAAGTTGCGGTGCTAAGGACTTCCTCTCGATCTTGAGATCGGGAAGAGATCGTCTACATCAACCACGAGTTTGACTCATTAAGCTTTGTCGATCTTCAAGGGTATGTTCTCTACAGATATACATCCGCCCATTGTTTGTATCTAGTAGATAGATCTTGGTACATAGTTGTTCCCATCGTAGGAAATTTTTTGTTTTCTATGTTGTGAACCCTACATAAGAAGCCCCCGATGCCTAAACCCTAAGTACCCGATCAATATTCCATGAAACCGTTTGTAGGTGCCACCACCATCGTCCCTAGATCGGGGGGATTTAAAGCTCTTCTCGGCACCCCGACGGAGGGGAGATCATCCCGGAGGCCTTCTTCTTCATCATGCCAGCCTCCGGTATGAAGCGTGAGTAGTTCCACCTTGGACTATGGGTCCATGTAGTAGCTAGATGTTGGTATCTCCTCCTTTGTGCTTCTTGTCTAGATCTTGTGAGCTCCGTTCATGATTAAGATCTCATCTATTTGTAATCATGCATGTTGTGTTTGCGGGGATCCGATGGATATTGAGATTACTATGTCGGATTGATTAATGGTTTTGTCTTATTGATTCTATCATGTCTGTGTTGTTTCTGATCTTGCATGCTCTCCGTTGTTAGTAGCTATCTTGGACAAGTAGTTGCTAGTGACTCCAAGAGGGGGTATTTATGCTCGATAGTGGGTTCATGCCTCTATTTAATCTAAGGGAAGTGACATAAATCTCTAAGGATGTTGCCACTAGGGATAAAACAACGGTCTCTTGTTCATGGAACAAGTGGATTGTTTACCTTACACACTTTGATAAAGCAGTTATCTGTTGCTTGCAACTTAATACTGGAGGGGGTTCGGATGATAACCCAAAGGTGGACTTCTTGTCATAGATGAAGTTGGATGGTGGTCTATGTATCGTGTGTATTGCCAAATCGAATCTCATAGGATCATGATGTCTAGTATTGCATTGTTATGCCTTTCTCAGTCCTGTCAATTGCCCTGCTGTAATTAGTTTTCCTAGCATGCCATGTTTGTTTATCTAAGGAGAACACATCTAGTGAACAATGGAGCCCGATCCAATCTTTATCATTGATACATCTTCCACTGTTACTATTTTCTGCAAACCACTGCTACCTTACACACCATACAGTTAATCCTTTGTTACAGCAACCGGTCTGTTCGTTGGGGCAAAGTCTTGAGTTTGTGTTGTGCAGGTCTCCAAGTTGCTTGCAACACCTTTGATATGTTTCCTTCCTCCTACTGGTTCGATAACCTCGGTTTATTACTCAGGAAAGACTTGTTGCTGTGTTGCATCACACCTTGCTCTTGGGATTTCCATATGAAGCGCTTCCTCATTGACAATGCGCCATCACAAGTTTTTTGGTGCCATTGCTGGGAAATTAAAGAAGAAGAAGCTCCCACGTCAACAACACGCCAACAGCCACCGCCACCATCGTCCCTAGATCGGGGGGATCTAAAGCTCTTGCCGGCACCTTGCCGAAGGGGAGAGATCATCCCAAAGGCCTTTTTCATCACCATGCCAGCCTCCAGTATTATGCGTGAGTAGTTCACCCTTGGACTATGGGTTCGTACAGTAGCTAGGTGGTTGTTTCTCCTCCTTTGTGCTATCCTATTTAGATCTTGTGAGCTTCGTTCATGATCAAAATCATCTATTTGTAATCATACATGCTGTGTTTGCGGGGATCCGATGGATATTGAGATATTATGTTAGATTGATTATTGATTCTATCATGTCAAATTGATTATTGATTCTATCATGTCTGTGTTATTTGTGATCTTGCATGATCTTTGTTGCTAGTAGCTATCTTGGCCAAGTAGATGTCTGTGACTCCAAGAGGGAGTATTTATGCTTGACAATACTGATGATTCACCTTATAAATATGAGGTTTATGATATACTTCAATTTTGCGTTGATAATTACAAGGAAGAAAATGGCTATATTCTTGAATATATTAATAGATACTTTCCATAAATGAAAGAGACTAATGCCTTGCAGGAGCTTATGGAAGAAGAAATTACTAAACCTTAAAGCTCATTATATGAAAAAGAGAAGGAGAGTGATGAACAAAAGGAGGAAGAATGGATTAGCTACCCATGCCTACCTTCTAGCGAGAATAACTCTTTATCCCTTACATTATTTCATTGTCCCCCATGCTTTCCAAAGGAGGATGAATGTTATGTTCCTGTGGATTCTTTTGAAATTTCTACTATGGTTAAAACTTGTGATAATAATATGCGCCTCTTATCTACGATAATCCAAGCTATTTTGATAAATCTTATGATAATCCCTTATTTGTGCCTAACTTTGAAATGCATGATACTAAAGAGTTTTGCTTAAAAATGTTTATGATAAAGATCTAGATGATGGTCCTATATTGGTTGATAATATTAATTGTACTACTATTGAAAATGATATTGGAGGGGTCCTGACTTTATCTTGGAACCCCATACCTCTTGAGAATGATCAGTCATCTTGTTATAAAATTGTTAAAAGTGGGTTTGAAGGTTTTAATCCCACTATTTTTGAGCTTGATAAAAATTATGTATTTATAGATCATGAAAAGCATACTTTATGTGATAGTTATATTGTTGAGTTTGTTCATGAGGCTACTGAAAATTATAATGAGAGAGGAAAATATGGTTGTAGAAGTTTTCATAGTACTGAAACACCTCTCTATGTGTTGAAAGTTTTGAAGTTACTCTTGTTTTATCTTCCTATGCCTGTCAATTTGTTCTTTTTGAATTTATTTGCGTACAAGATTCCTATGCATAGGAAGTGGGTTATACTTAAACTTGTTTTGAATTTGCTTCTTGATGCTCTCTTTCACTTCAATTCATATTTCATATGTGAGCATCTTTCTATGCCTAACTTAAAGGCATTAAAGAAAAGTACTTCTTGGGAGATAACCCAATAGTTTTAGTTAAGTCTTGGAAGTTATTACTTCTGTAATAACCTCTCCTTTTCCTTTTTGTGTGGTTTTTGTGCAAAGAATAACCTCTATGATAGAGAAGTAAGATTTGGGGAAGTTCTTGTTCCGAAACAGATTTTTGTTCTTCACTATAAAAATTCATGAAAAATCTCTGTATGTCGGATTGAGCTGTAATTTTCTGAAGTTATGCCCCAGGTTGTTATCCAACTTTCTTTAGTTCAACACTTTTCGATTTGAGCAACATAAGGTCTTCAAAAAAATCGTTTTTTAACTGCTGGTCTGTTTTGACAGATTTCTGCCATTATTTTCATTTGCCTCTTAATCAGTTTCTTTTTGAGTTCTTCTTGATCATTTGAGTTTTTTTAAAGGAATTGCTACAGTATCTTGTGTCTTAATGGAAGTTTTACTTGTGTTGAAACTAAACCCAAAGGATTATTATTTTGAATACACTAATGTTGCTAATGAAGATTGTGTGAAGTTTTGTATGAAGAAAATTTTCAAGTGTAGGGGAAGAATGATGTGATGAGATGAAGAATATACAAAATCTCAAGCTTGGGGATGCCACCCCGTGTCACCCCAAGAAATATTCAAGAGTTACAAGCGTCAAAGCTTGGGGATGCCCAAGGCATCCCCTTCCTCATCAATAAAAATCTCAGGTCTCTTTCTAGACACTTCGTTTTTATTGTTTCATGCACTGTTGGGTTGTTCTTGGAGCGTCTTAGTTTTCATTTTTTGGTTTTAGTTTGCTTTACTAAATTAGTTGTACCCCCGCTTTCGCTATGTCGTTTCAAATAAGTTGATTCATGTTGGAAAAGAGTAGAGAGTTTCATGCTTTTAGTGGTACAAAAGGGAGCTTGTTTTGACTGTGGCTTAGACTTTATCATGTCATGCTAGATGTTGTTTTGACCTTATGCCTAGTGATTATTTTTGTAGCATGACTTGTTCCAAACAATTGAGATTGTTTAGTGTGCCTTGGAAGAATCATGCGTTGTTTTAGCATACAAAAGCATAATATTTTGGTATTCTTCTTTGATGCTTTGTTTGGGTTGACTTGGCACATGCTCACACCATGTTATGACTATGAACCAGTCACCTTAGCCTCTATGATCATTTAGTTTTTGACTTGTGATACCACTTTATGCTTTGATTGATAATGTTTTGTCACTCTGCATGATTATGGCCATTATTGCTCTCTCAGTTGGTCGCTCCCAGTCTTTTGCTAGCCTCCACTTCTATTGAGTAAGCTCTACTCATACATCCAACTCCCAAGAAACCAAGTTATTCTAAAGAGTGCACTATAAATTCCTATGCATGGTGTGTTACACCATTCCAAGTATATTCTTGTTTTATGTATCTTCCAAATTAAACTTGTTATGAGAAAATTAGTGATTAAATCTCTCACAAACATGATGGCACACTTTATTTTTCTTGCCCCTAATAAACTTGAACTATTGTGTCATGTATGTTGTATATGCTTACACTTATAAATTGGAAATTATTAGAACCATGCTCTCATGGGGAACGCTTTCAACACCTGTACATATTACCCAGTTCATTTCATGATCTTTTGTTTATGGATATCGGCGGTGTGAAATAAAAGGGGACCCTGTAAGTTCATGGAGTTTTATATATGTGTTATAGAAATGCCTAGGCGACTAGCCTAAGCCATGCCTAATCATGGTGGAAACTTGCAGCATCACCATAGTGAGCAATCCATGAAGCATCCTCAGAAAAAAAAATATAGAAAAAAGAGAGAGAAAAAGAAAATAAAAAATATGCACCATGCTCATGGTAAATAAAAGGATCACTGAGATGCTCACTGCCTGTTGCCTTGTCATTTTGATATGGGATAGCTCCTGTGTCATGGGGAAAGGGGTACCCGTTGGCGGTTCTCTATGACACACATTACTTACAATGACAAAAAATTGCTTGTGACTAAAGTTTAGTAGAATGAGGAACGACCCTCGTACTCAAGGGACATGAGATTGCCAACTTCTGATTTGTCAAGCATATACTCCATATTTGTTTTACTTTAACCTTAATCACTTCAAGATGCTTATGATAGGGGAGATAAGAGCTGAAAGCTAATAAGTACCATAATTTTTGGAAGCTCTTTATGAAACTTGAAATTCCTGCTTCCCTGTGAAGGGCCTTTCTTCCTACTTTTATATTGAGTCTCCACCTTCTTTCTTTATGCACCAATTAAGAGAGCATAATTGTCATTCTTAGTTTTATGTGCATTGTCCCAAAACTTATTGATTGATTCATAATGTTGATATTGCTTGTTCTTGAACAATTTGTATCTAGTCACCCTTATGAACTTTGAAGGTGTCCTATGCATTTATGTTTTGCTACTCCATGAGGGACAAGCTGAATACCACTATGTTTTGTTTTCTATATGTGAAACAACCGAACGTCTTTCAATGCATTGTTATTCATGATCTCTATTTGTATCTTTTCATGTTGCAACATATTTACTAGGTCTTATTGTTAGAACTACATCTTTCATGCTCATGTTTAGAGTACTTTAATCCTAGCTTTAAATTCTTTGCAAATGGTTTGATCAAGATTGTGATGGTGCATGTCACCTCAAAAATTATTATTTTTATCACTTACCTACTTGAGGACGAGCAGGAGTTAGGCTTGGGGATGCTTGATACGTCGTAAACGTATCTGTAATTTTTGGTGTTCCATGCTTGTTTAGTACCAACTTTGTTATGCTTTGTCTACACTTTGAGGTATTTTTTATACATTTTTTGGGACTAACCTATTAACAAGATGTCGTAGTGCTAGTTGCCTGTTTTCTGCTATTTTTGGTTTCAGAAAAGCTAGTAAGGACATATTCTCGGAATTAGATGGGACAAAAGCCAAAGTCAATATTTTACCAAAGAGAACACAAATTCTGGAGGGGAGACGAAGTGGGGCCACGAGGCCATCACACCCTAGGGCGGCGCGGCCTGGGGGGTGCACCAGCCCTAGGTGTGGGCGCCTCGGGCGCCCCCCTGCCTCGCCTCTTTGTCTATAAAGTCACGCTGATGCAGAAACCCTAAGCAACCGATCAAATCTGCACAAAACAGTCTGTAGTCGTCGCCACCATCGTCCCTAGATCGGGGGGATCTAAAGCTCTTCCCAGCACACCCTGCCGGAGGGGAGAGATCATCCTAGAGGCCTTTTTATCACCATGCCAGCCTCCGCTATGATGTGTGAGTAGTTCATCCTTGGACTATGGGTCCATACAGTAGCTAGATGGTTGTTTCTCCTCCTTTGTGCTATCATGTTTAGATCTTGTGAGCTTCATTCATGATCAAGATCATCTATTTGTAATCATACATGTTGTGTTTGCGAGGATCCGATAGATATTGCTATGTTAGATTGATTATTGATTCTATCATGTCAGATTGATTATTGATTCTATCATGTCTGTGTTATTTGTGATCTTGCATGCTCTCCGTTGCTAGTAGCTATCTTGGGCAACTAGATGCTTGTGACTCCAAGAGGGAGTATTTATGCTCGATAGTAGGTTCATGCCTCTAGTAATTTAGGGAAATGACAAAAATCTCTAAGGTTGTAGATGTGTTGTTGCTACTAGGGAGAAAAAACAATATTTTGTTCATGGAACAATTGTATTGTTTACTTTACAAACATTGCTTAATGCAATTATCCGTTGCTTGCAACTTAATATTGGAAGGGGTTTGGATGATAATCTGAAGGTGGATTATTCTAGAGGTAGGTACGTCCATCTGATTTTTCCGTTCGAAATTTTTCGGACCAGTTTGCCCCTAAGTTTTTGTGAAAATTACCCACCACTGCCCTCTTGTGAAAAAACGGTTTGACCACTTCGGCTGCTCCTTCTACCTGCCGTCCGAAAGAAAGGCCGGTGAATCCCCTGCCTCCTTTGCCATCGACGGGCAGCGGTGTGCATCGTGCCAAGATCCCTCCAGCTACTAGATTCGCGCGGCGCCGCTCCGTGGGCCACCGGCTACCAGATCTGCCACAGATCCCCTCCACCGCCGGAATCCACGCCGCTGCCGCTCCGCCAGCCACCGGTACCAGATCTTCCACAGATCCCCTCCACTGCCGGAATCCAGGCATCCAGCTTTCTCCGTGCGCGCGGGGACGTGTAGAAGTAGTTGTGTGGAGCCATCTTGCGTCCTGTCGCACGAGGCATATCTTAGGCAGTGGCTACAACGATGTCCTCGGTAGGCACCCTGGCTGGGCTCGGAGAGGAACCTTGGGATGAGAGGATTCGGCAGATCTGGCTGACCTCATCTCGTGACCTCACCTAGAAGAGGCAGGACGGCGGTGGATGCGATGTCGATGCGGAGCTTGGACACCTACTGCTATATTGACCGGGAGAGATACATCTCATGCGCAAGTGGCAATTGGCTCCACCGCATGGAGTCACTCCATCAATTTTCATCACTGATCGAGCATACCTAGAGTCCCTTAGCAAGACCCAAGACCTGCCCCTTTTTTCTGCAAAGCAAGGTATGCCCTTGAATTATTATTTTTGTATCTCCTAGAAATTAATGTATGGAATATGGGTGGCAAGATTTTTCCAATCTCTTACTCATGATGGTGGGGCTCTATCCCAGTTTGTCCTTCGTAATTTCATATGTAGTTTGTAACTGACCGGATTTATGCTCTATCCCAGTTGGTCATGGTTACGTGACAATGGAGTAGAAACATTACCTATCCGCTTGGTTCCATGTGCAACTGACTGAGATTGTGTGGATTAAATTGAACAGCTCATCCCTGATAAATTAAGATTCAAATTACCAATCATTTTTGGTTCTATGATTAAAGTTTTTATTTATGAATGCCAACAGTATCAGCTTATGTTTGCTTTATCGCTTCACTAAAGGAATTTAACCATGTTTAAAAGAGATGGTAGATAAAGTATTTACAGACTTCTTAGCTGGATGAGATTCTAAGAAAAATTGTACTCTATACCGGAATTGTCATTGTATCACATCAGCCATTGTTATTGATTGTCTTTGCAACTCCATAGAGCCATTACTTATGTTTTTACTACATGTAATGTAAGTACAGATTATTTTGGCCTTCCACCCATTAGATATTGCTATCAGCAAGCAGCTAATAAAAGAAATATATCGTTTACAATACCATCAAAGTTTGGTTTCAATCTTATTGCCTTACTTGAGCTCAAAACCAGTGGTAGTAGCTCCTTGGCCTGTTTTTTAGCTTGGTTTCTGGATATGCTCCTTACTCGCACCCTTTATCATCCTCATGTGCAAGATTTTCCAGATTGGTAGGTGGGATTCGTGATGGTTGGAGGTATTGAGCGAGATTGGGAGTTTCGTAAGATTATAACTTGGGTTCATGTTGGTTGGGGCATTGGATGAATTTGAGAGTTTATTGATATTTGGGATTTATGGTTTTTAATTAGTTACTATTTGTTTTAGATTTTCCAATTTATTGATGCTCCCAGACTGATGTTGGTGCTGACAAGGCGCTATCAGCGGAACAGATCGCAGTGCTAATGAATCCCACTCCTCATGGTTGGCCTTCTTCCTAAGCAAACATGACATATTCTATGCCCCTAGGCCCCAACGCATAGAAAATGGATGCAAAGGAGGTGGATTGGTCCTTCCACCGTGGCTCGGGCAGTCATGCTAGGAGGGACTTCATCACCAGCACGACAAGGATGCAGGAGATCGTCGTCGATGCCGACCGCCATGATAGTTACATCGACGATTTGGTAGATCACCTCACAATTTACATCGATCCAAGTACAGGGGCTACTGATGGCAATTTCAGTACTTCCATGCCAACCACCTATAGCTGATAAAGTCAAACTCTCACATGTACTCATGACTAAAGGAAGGATATTTCAAGTGTGCGGATTCAAATTGCACAATGTACTATTCCTTATCTTCAGGAATGTATTTATCTAAATTTATTGATGCCTTGCAATCAAGTCTGGTGCATCTAAATGGTATTTCTCATTAGTTCATAGTTGATGGAGATAATCTAAGAATCAGAAAAATATATGTTATGTTGGATGATTTGATGCCAAGGCTGAAATTTACAAGCATATCGAGAAAATGTGCAAGAAACCATGAACAAAATAGTTCAGTATACACTTGTAGATCATTCTTCTGCCACACAATTTTTGAGTAGGAAGGCAGCTAACAGAAATAGTAGGCTACATTGTCTCGGATAAAAACTGTTGACCGCATACATTTTTATAGTATGATGCAAACTTAATACTATGAGAAGCTAACAATGCCCTATTATTCCTAGAAGTCTTCTGTACATAGTTTGGACGTTGCACCGTGACACTAGGCTACCAAATGATTTGGATGACAGGGACGTGCTTGATCTTGTGTTGATCCCACCGCCCTTCTCTTTTATCCTCCCCATCATCTTCTATTGTGCTGTACAACACAACATCTCTAGCTCCTTCATTCCGAGCAGCGCCTCCAGGAGCATCTCCAATTTCTGATGGTGATGTACGATAGTGACGCATCTCGAGAACAACAGGTGCAAGTAGAGCAAGGGCAGAAAAAGAAGTACACATATCTAGGCAAATCTCTTCAATTCATGAGAGATGATGTCGGGGAAAACATAAGGGCCGTGGCAACGCACGGGCATTCAACTAGTTAGTCATAGATGCAGTTGGATTACGGTCTATGTATATTGTTGTAATGCCCAATCAAATTTCATAGGAGTCATGATGTCTAGTATATGCATTGTTATGCTTTCTCATACTGTCAATTGCCCCGTTATAATTTGTTCACCCAGCATGTTATCTATCTTAAGGAGAACACCTCTAGTGAGCTATGGACACCGGTCCAATATTTACCATTGTTACATCATCTACTGTCACCGTTTACTTTATACAAGCAACTATTACCTTCCACACTATATGTTTAATCATTTGTTTTCAGCAAACCACTGAGATTGACAACATCACTGTAAGTTGGGGCAAAGTCTTGATTTTGTGATGTGCAGGATTCCAAGTTGTTAGCAACACCTTAGAGTTTTTTCCTTGCTCTTATTGGTTCGATAACCTTGGTTTCATAACTGAGGGAAGACTTTCCGCTGTGCTCATCACATGTAACAGCCCAAGTCTGTGATATATGTATATAATGTTAAAGCATTGCTTGCATCTGTTTAAATCAATACAATATTTGCATGTGATCAAGTGTGTGAACCAAAGTGCAAGTGCAAAACACTAAACCCCAGTCCTTTCCCCTTTCTCTTTGAAACTACCTTCAAGTGGTTTTTGAATTTTGAAAAGTACAAAACAATTGGAGCCCAAAAGGAATAAAAGGGCCCACAATGTTTTACATATCCCACAAAAGCCATTGGTATTTCTGAAATACCCAAAAACATGTTTGAAATTGAAAATACAAAACAGGTTTTGAAAATAGAAAAAGGAAAAAGTTTTGGTTAAAAAATAATGAGCAGCAGCCGAACCAGGCCGATCCAGCTCTTCTTCCTCTTCCCCTGCAACCTTTCCTGCAGCCCAGCAGCGGCCCAGGTCAGCCCACCCGGGGCCCAGGAGAAGGGCCGTACCCCTTCACTCTCTGTTCCTCTTCGTCTTCGACGACGATGCTAAGCAGCTGGGTGGCAGCGCCGCTGTCGTCGATTCCAACAACGCCCTGCGATGCTCGCCACCACGCCGTCGCCCCCGGAGCCCAGGATAAGAACGTTGCTGCTCGGCTTTCTCTCCTCGTCCCCTTATCCCTTTCCCTCTCGCTCTCTCTCGACAGAGCTCCTCCCCACCGAATCCTAGCTGCCATGGCGACGAGATAGAGCTCGTTCCCCTGCACCCCGATCCCGGCCGAGTAGCTTAGGAGCTCCTCCGTGAAGCCCTCCATCTTCTAGCCAGAGGAATCGAGCCGCACATCCCCATCTGGCACGGACGAGCTCGTTCCCCGAGGTTCTGCCGCCACTGTCGTCATCAAATCGTCGTCGTTCCGAAACTCCTCCGGCCTCACCGTCGCCATCTACGCGCTCAAGGTGAGCATACGGTGCTCAAGGCACCCTTCCTCTCCTCCCTAGTGCTCCGTATCGCTCCCCTCCGTGTAACCTCCGTTGCGGCCGCCAGTTAGCGTCGGGGACCTAGCTCCGGCGACCAAAAATTGGTGGTGCCACCGTAGCTTCACTCCCCGTGTCGTTCCGCTTCGAACCAGCCCAACCGCGCCTCCCAGATCGCCCCCTAGCGCCGTCAGTCGCCGCCGCCTGGCCATTCTCCGGTGAGTCTCGCGTGGATTGCCTGCGTGGCCTTGACCCCACCCGTCAGTCGGTGTGGGTAGCCTCTTCCCCGGTGAAAATTTCCCCTAAGCCTTTTCGCGTGTGTGGCTGCTGAGGTGGCCACGGGCCCACCTGTCTATGTCTGTGGCTAGCCTAGCCTCCTGTGTAAAAAGTATTCCCAGTTATATTTAAATTAATAAAAGGTTTAATAATTTCAGAAATTGTTTTGAATATTATAAATTCAATAACTTTTAATCTATAATTTAGAAAAATACAAATAATATATCAAAATGTTCAGAAAAATTAGAACTATCTAATTAAGCTATCATCATGCATTGTTCAACATCTTAAATGGCAAGTTTAATTAGAAAACCATAGTAACCCTTCTCATGTGTTTCCGGAGTTCTTTGAGTTAGGGTTTTCAACCCTCGGAACCCCGTTCAAATTGTCGAACATGTTTTAGGGTTTCATTTCAATGCAAGTTAACTTGTCATATCATCCATATTGATTGAGCATTGCACATGCCATGCATTGAATGTTGCTTCTCCCTTTCCGGTATTTGGTTTTTCGCGATAGGGTCCAAACCCGAAGCTGAAGTCAACAACACCGAATATCCGTACCTGTCTACCGACGGACAAGGAAAGCATAGCCTCTCATTCTGAACCTATGTTTTATAAAGTATATTACTTTCTCGCTATAAAGCACACGATTCCATTGTGGTGTTTTGTTAGTAGCTAGTGTTACCTATCTGCTGCACTGTTTCCCTTTTTGTAGCCTTATACTCCTGATCCACTGCTCCTAGCATACCAAGGTTTGGCATGTGAGCGTTGTAGAGCTTCTGCTATCGACAGCTTAGCCAAGCATAGAAACAACGTCTGTTTTATTCAATGATGAATCAGAGGTGCCGAGGAAGGTAGTGAGGTAGGGTATGGTGACATCATCGAAGGAGTTAACTAATCATGCTAAGGCTTGTATGGGAGGCCATGTTGGGTGTGTTTTTTGTAGTCCCATGCTCGCCACCACTAGGAACCGAGTTCTTGCCTTTGGAACCGAGACGAGCGTACAGCCACACGGGGCCTGGACAACCCATCGACTGACTAACTTGCCTAGTAGATTCCATGAGTCACATATTTCGGGCTTTCCATTTGGCATACGCATTGAAAATGTTTTCGAAAGAGGAGGTGATGGAGGTGCATCATAACAGGTAGGGAAGCGTGGCCGCGGTTGCTTGGGGTCGATGGAGCCCCTGGTGAACCAACCTCGCCTCACATCTTTAAGTACCGGCTTCAGGATTTGACCCGTTACGGCGGAATCATACTTATTGCGTGACTCATGGTCTTGGCGAAAGAAAGGTAAACGTCGTGGTCAACCACCCTCTGCCGGCCTTCCAAGGAAGAGGGCTAATTATATTTGGCATTAAGAGTCGGTTGGTACGTGTGGGTAAAGTTGTACACCCCTTCAGGGTATTCATCTTTTCGAAAAGCCGTTTTCATGGTTATGAACGCTTGGTGACCAGATTCTAAGATCATAGATAACTTTAATCATTATAAAACTTGTTGATCCACGTGTGCTTAAGGATGCTTCCTCTAGGTCGAGGGGGTGATCCTAGATAGGAGGTTCTGATGAAGCTGGTGGTTACCAAGATGTGATGAATAAGATGAAGAAGTCGCTATCTCATCCCTTTTTAAAAGATTCTGGGTAGACGAGCTTCTTCTCTCTCTTGTTTACAAATAAAGATTGCTTTTTGCAAAAGTAAATCCAGAGAAAGCCTTTCTAGCCAGAGCATATAGACTAGGTTATCTAAGTCTTGCAGAGTACATTCTTGTACTCAGCCTTGCGCCATTGTTATTTTTCTACAGAGGATCTGGTTGCAACTAAAAGTGGCTTCTGTTGGAGATATGCCCAAGAGGCAATAATAAAGTGGTTATTATCATATCTTCACACTTATGATAAATGTTTACATACCATGCTATAATTGTATTAACCGGAAACATTAATACTTGTGTGATTTGTAAACTAAAATAAGAGTCCCTAGTAAAGCTTCTTGTTAAACTAGCTTGTTGGTTAATATATGATCATGGTTTCCTGATCATGAACATAGAGATGTTATTAACAACAGGGTCATATCATTAGGAGAATGATGTGTTGGACATAATCCTATAGATAAGCGTAGCATAAAGATCAAGTCATTTTAAATAGTTCAATTGCTATATGCTTTCTGATACATAGTAACCTAATTCCTTCGACCATGAGATCATGCATATCACCTTTACTGGATGGATGCTTTGATGTCATCAAACACCACACCGTAACTGGGTGGCTATAAAGGTGGCATTGAGTGTTCGGAAAGTATTGGTTGAGACACATGGATCAAGAGTGGGATTTGTCCATCCATATGACGGATAGATATACTCTGGGCCCTCTCGGTGGAATGTCATCCGATTAGCTTGCAAGCATGTGACTGGCTCACAAGGGACCACATATCACGGGAACGAGAAAAGAGTACTTATCGGTAACGAGGTTGAACTAGGTATGCAGAGATACCGACGATCATGACCTCGGATAAGTAAACTATCGTGAGACAAAGGGAAATTGGTATCGTATGTAAGTGGTTCATTCGATCGCAAAAGTAATCGTAGAAATATGTGGGAGCCATATGAATTTCCAGATTCCTCTATTGGTTATTGATCGGAGAAGTGTCTCGATCATGTCCGCATAATTCACGAACCGTAGGGAGACACACTTAAGGATTCGACGTTGTTTGAGTAGTTATGGTATTATGAGAAAGAGACCGAATGTTGTTCGGAGTCTCGGATGGGATCCGGGATATCACGAGGTGATCCGGAATGGTCCGGAGAATAAGATTCATATAAGGAAAGTCCCGTTTCGGAGTTCGGGAATGATTCCGGTGTTTTCATCGGGAATGTTCTAGAAGGTTCCGGATTGTCCGGCACTCCGGGGGGGGGGGGGGGGGAGGGTACATGAATGTGTCATTGAATGATTGCATCATGTACTAAGTGTTCTTGCTGTTCCAAAACTGAAAAGTCAAACTGCCAGTTTGAAAGTCAAATGGCTAAAACAGGAAACTGTGGAAAAGAGGAAACTATGGGAAACAGGAAACTGTGGGAAACAAGCAAGAGGAGGTTGAAACCAACTTGGAGGAGGAGTCCCTCTCCTCCAAGCCGGCGGCCAGCCTTGGCCGAGTTGGGGAGGGACTCCCCTCCCCTTCCCTGGCGCGCCAGCCCCTCCACCTATAAAAGGAGGGGCAAGGGCCTCCTCCTCAACACACAAGTTCCTATCCTCTAATCTCCTGTTTAGAGCCGTTTTGGTTTAGAGCTTCTAATTGCTCTAGCCTGCGGTTTAGAGCCTTCTAATTGGTGTGTCTAATCCCTAGAACACTAATAGCTCTCTCTCATACTCCACCATACTCGCTCCGGCTTAAGGCGAAGCCCTGCGGGATCTCCCCTCTACTTCCGGTACCACGCCGTTGTGCTGTCGGAATCGCGAGGAGAGTGCTACAACCTCCGCTGCCTGCTGGAACAAGGGAGAGGAAGGTCTTCGTCGAGTACCGAACGTGTGACCGACTGCGGGAGCGCTGCCGGAACGTGGCGCCGGAAGGATCGTCTACGCGATCTTGAGATCAGAAAGAGTACGACTACATCACCCACGAGAATCTGCTCTCGTTAACCGCTTTGGAATCTTCGAGGGTAAGTTCCCCTATCAACTCGTTGCTACAATCTAGTAGATAGATCTTGGCTTGTTTGTTTGTATGCGATAGAAAATTTTTGTTTTCCATGCTACGAACCCCTACAGCTTCTACGTTGACATCGACGAGTAGTTGGGGGTCCCAGGTAGCAGCCTGAGGACTATGGGATGGGCATCACTTTTGTTTCTGGTCTCTTAGGCCTTTTGCTAAGTTGTTGTGTAGAACAACATAATTTGCTTTCGCTATGTGATGTAATGTTGGGTCTACGACCTCTGGTTTGTAATAACTCTAATATCTTACTCTGATAAGAGTTTAAACTTGTGTTGTTGAGTCCCTGTGTTCTGTAATGTTACCAAATCTTACTGTGATCTTTCGTGCTTGGGAGTTGAACTTATCTTAGATGGTGATCTGAGGTTAGTTTAACCCTATCCCCCGGGGGTGCTACATCACACCTTGCTCTTGGGGTCTCCCAACGAGGCTCTACAGTCAACTGAGCCGCATCACCGATCCATCAATCATGGATGAAGAAGAGGAAGTTGTCCCTAGGACCAAGGATCGCGTGCAAGCACTAGAGATATATCAGAAGCAAGAGCTACTCCATCTTGTTGAAGTCCGTCACCGTCTCAAGGAGATAGAGAAGAAGGATGATCTTCTCCCCTTGGTGACTAAACTCGCGGATAGAGTGGACACTTTGCAATCTTATTTGTGCAGGTGCTACAGCCGCGTCACTGCCCTTGAGGATACCAACAAGAAGTTGTGCACCGTGGTGCTACATGCCATGGCGCCATAGTGATCTAAAATAAATCACGGTACCAAATAATCGCGAGGGATTATTTGATCCCGCCTGGCTTGATTCCAAGCTTGGGGAGATCTTTAAGACCCTGTAATCTATCTTATAAGTTTTTATTACTATTCTAGCTTTGCATTAGTTTGAGTTTGGAAATAAGTTTGCATCATTAGAATTCCCTTCAGGAATAGTAGATCCCTTTATGAAATTCAGAGTTTATTATAATATATGGAGCATTATTGAGTTTGAGTTTGTCTTATTGGATATATGAATATCTTGAGTATAATTTTACTTGCACTTGATGATAACAATGGGAGTCTTCCACACCATTGCTATTAATGGAACATACAAAGATAATTTGGTCGATATGTTGTAAGTTAATGGTTTTATTTACAAAAAGAAGAAATTTATCTAATTAGCTAAGTTGAAAATAAAACCTTGAACAAAGGGAAATTAAAAAGTGCTATCAAATTAGAGTGAGAAAAAGACGAGCTAGAATATTCAAGCTATAAAGATGCTTCATATACAATTGGAATTTTGAAATTGAGATCGTTAAACTTTGAATTCCTACATGAAGTGGAATGTATGGCTAGATCCTTTACACATCACTTCAAAAAGTGTGAGCATATATATATAAAGAAAGAAGAAAAGAAAGAAGAAAAAGAGCGAATGCACAAAGAGAAAATAGGCATATACCACTATATTGTAGTAAGACAAAGAAACGTTTGAGATTTTGAATCCAAAACGAATATGTTAATCCTAAAACACTTGGGACTATGTCGCTAACTCATTCGGTCGAACCGAATACTTTTACATCAGGTTGAGAGTAATCTTTTATGAACTGTTCAATTCTAAGGTGTGGAAGCCTGCTAATATTATTCGGATGGTTCGAGTAAGGTACTATTCATGAACTTATTCCTATGTATCATATATGATAAACACATGCTGCAACTGCCTCATATATCGACTCAACTTCATGAATATGAGGATCACATCCATTAATCTAAACTTGCTCGAGACGAGCAAGAGTCTAACCTTGGGTAAGTTGATGAGTGCATATTTGCATCATGTTTTATATTATTATTTTGCATTATAGTGGTAGGATCTTGGTATTTTACGGCGTTCACGCACACTTTTTTGTTTATTTTCACCAGGATCGGATCAGATGATGGATATAATGGAAACAATTCTTGGACCAGTTATATTAGAGTGAAAAGGAGCCAAAACAACGTAAATCGCTAAATTGGGAAATATAAATAATGCTAGAAGAAAACCCGAAGAGATCGGAGGACACAAAAGGTTTAACGACCAACTATACGGCGGGAGCAATTTCTCCGGCCGTATAGTTCCCGCCGACACTGCCACCTCAAATAGTTTCACCCCGTGCAACTGCATCGGAGAGACGACATATAGAACGGCCAGAAATCACCGAAATCTCACCTCCGGAAGGGATATGGAGGGGAACTCATCCACCGGGGTTCCACCTTCACCCTACGCAGATCCAGGAGGCTAAGGAATCGATCTTCATCATCAATCGCTGCATCACCACCATATCCATCCATCCCATCTACATCTTGTCTAGATCTTGTTGTAATTTCCATACTCGTTGTGGATTTATACAAGTACTATTCATCTATGATAGATTCCATTGTCTTTGCCATGATGTTGATTGCCTCCATGTGTAAGTAGATCATTAGTTCTTGGGGAGAAGGAGAAACCCTAGCATGAGACTGAAATAAGATAAAGTTTATTATGATATTCATCGCTGTGACCATGTGTTAGATTGTCTTCATCTTGATGTTGGGAGAATTCGACCTCTCGGTATTTGCCTCTTGTGGGGACTTGATGGAGGGAACTAATTTTTGGTAGACGGAGGTGTGTTAGCACTTATAGTGACTATAAAGTTGTTGGAACTCTGTCGTGGGAATGACCACGGTAGATGCTGCAATCGACAACGGGTAGTAGAACATGGGGCAAGGGCGGCCAGCCATCTGCGGTGCGAGATGAGGGCAGAGACACAAGGATTTACCCAGGTTTGCCCCCCCGGAGGGTAAAGACCTACTCCTACTAGATTGTATTATGGTGAGAATACAATGGGGCGAGCTCGGCAGCTAGGCAGCGAGTCGCTTGGTTGTATGATGGAATGTATCCTCTACGCACCCTCTAGGGAGGTTTATATAGACTCACCCCCTAGGGTTTACAGATCTCAACCGAATCAGTTAAGGTTTCAGCAATCGTTTAACCTAATCCGACTGGGCCTATCCACGCTTCTGGGCCTTCAGCTTCCAGTCGCTTGAGTCCACACCAGGTATTGATCTAGTCGCTGTTCCATAGGCCCACTCGCAGGCACCTGTGCCAATCGGAAACGTCCTGCTGGGTATACCCCGGTAGGCATATCCCCATCACACTCCTTACATATCAACTTGGGAACCGAGGAAACTCACAGAACACTATCCATGCCATGGGATACAACCTATGGGGTAAAGTCCCTTAATAGCATAATAATTCGATTGATGTCGATTGTTGTCTACTGTGGTTATGAGGATGATGTGAGCTGTGGTTGCTGCCTATTTTTCCAAACATGGAGTTCCTCCCACACATACATAGTTAAGGATGTTCATGATAATAATCTTTACCTTAGACCCTTTATAAATGCTAGAGGTGTATTCAATACTCCCTGAGAACGCTTTTCCCCATTGCAGTTTCAAATATCTTTTATATATGCGATACTTATTTTCTGTATTCAGTTTGTTTTACTTTAATTATTTTTCTCTTATAAAGAAACCCAAAACACAATTTTACACAACACTCACATTTTATCTTGTTACTTAGAACTTTATTTAGCATTTCTATTTCAGTATTTAATTTAAGAGTTATTAGACTTTAGAATCCTTCTCCCTGTGGGATCGACATCTTTATTTCAAAACTAGCTACAAATGATTTGTGTACTTGTATTCATCAGTCATACACTGCCAAGTGGGCCCATTATTTGCTTTTTTCCTTAGGGCATCCACAGTGTGTAAAAAAAAGCACACCTTAAGTCACATAGTACTAGTACATTATGGAGAAAATAACGTTATACCTCAAGCTTGTGGGTTTCCCATAGAGAATATAAAAATCATTTCCCCTCTCTCCTATCTATTGCATGGAGCAATATGATCAAGCTATGTGTTTCCTATCTTGTGGCAAATGTTGACATTATCCGCAATTTGGCAAACATTTAATTTTAATCAGATGGGGTAGTGTAATTTAAGTGGGTTAATTTAGATACGAACCTTGAAAAATCATAGAACCTAGAGATCACAAGTAAAACATGCATATTCCGCTATGTCCGAAAAAGATGCACCCATCTACCTTCGAAAAAGACAATTAATTCAAGAGAAATCTATCGCACTTTGACCTAATTTTATTAAGTTGTCAAGAAGAAGAATCTTATCAAGAAGTTGAACCATTTTGTCAAAACTCTCAACGCAACCTACAATTTACTCTTAGTTCAAATTTGTGATATATTTAGTAACCACCTGATGGTTACCTCCAAAAAAATGTAAAACTTTCAACACAACCTACAATTTACTCTTAGTTCAAATTTGACCTAATTTCTATAAATCAACATAAATCCATTCAAGTGGGAATAGTTAGCTAGGACGAAGTTTGAAAACTCATGAAACATGGGAATCATATAAGTAGTACACCACATGTCAGTCGACTATATATGTCTAAAAACCTTGGCTTGTGGCATTCAGATCCATATTCTTCAGACTTTCTTTACAGAAAGGAACAATCTCGTCATCACTCAGAAAATGGATAATGTTCTTTCCTGATAGTTGGAAACTCATATCGATGACATTTTCTACTAAAATAAGATGCACCCATCTACATCTGAAAAATAAAATTAATTCAAGGGCAATCTATCGCACTTACTAGTAGCTGAAGTTTGACCTAATTTCGTTAAGTTGTCAAAGAAAAATCTTATAAAGAAGTTGAACCTGTAGTAAAAATTCTCGGTGGTGGTTTGTGATACGTATATTAAATGACCCCTCGATGGTTACCTCCAAAAAATATTTTTAAAACATTCAACGCAATCTACAATTTACTTGTAGTTGAAATTTGACCTAATTTCGATAAATTGACATAAGGTCATTCGAGTGGACAGAGTTAGCTACTATGAAGTTTTAAAACTCATAAAGCATGGGATTCATAAGTGTAACATCCCAAAAATATTAAACATGGATCATCAAATGCTAATCATCAAAATTAGGGTTAACAAAAACTTCTCCATCTCAAATATGAAAGCATTCATATGTATGTGTATTTAAATTAGGAGTTCTTTTGAATTGCCATGGTTCTGTGATTCATTGCTTGTAAAATGATTCTTAGGTGAAATAAACATCATCTAAATCATTCCTACGCTTTTCCCAAACACAAACAACTCAAAATGAATAAATAAAGTGAATGGTCACTTTTGCCAAATTAACTATCATGCCTACTTTGGCTATTCCTACCACTCAAAACTTAACAGAAACAATTGTGGATCTTTGCACCCCTTGTTAGTACACATAATGAGGTACCAAGGCCCACTTTGTGATCTTCCAAAAACATTCAAATGCTAAGTTTAAATGACAGTTTAAAATTGAATCTATCTCATATGGGAAGATCCCACTATTTTAAAAACCACTCAAACCAGCTCAATTTTGAAAACCCAAACAACCATAGAGTGTCCAGCACATGCCAAGCACACCCACCAAAAATCTTTTCAAAATTCAAAAAGAAGTTTCTTGCGGCCATTTCATCAAACACTTGGCAAGAAGAATTTAAACCAAATCAAATTCACTATTTTAATAGTGTTTTGGTCTAACTTGTTCCCTCTCTAGCTCACAACAAACATTTAGTAGATCATCTAGCTTAGTTGGAAACCTCTAGCCTCACTGTAAGCTTGCCATTGCCATCAATGGTGAACAAGCCGAGCCCACCTTGCCGGCCAACTTGGTCTCCGCCGTAGCAGACCACCACCCCCTCTCTCGCCATGTTTGGGAGTTAGCCAGTACCTCACCGCCACCCACTGTCCCCTCCCCGAGCCAAGCCCGGTCGTGGACCACCGAGAACACCCCGCGCCCAGTGCCACTGCAACATGTCGAGCACGCCCCAGAGCGCCGCAACCGGCACGCGTGCACACGCCGCCCCTCGACCGCAGCCCGTGCCCACCGCTTCGCCACGACCCAGGGAGCACGCTAGACATCCCCGTTCGCCGTCCAACGCCTCACAGCCACCGCTCGCCGTCGAAGACGCCGCATCTACCGCTCAGAGCGCCACCCTCGCCCGACCGATTACCACCGCCCCTAAGCCCACATTTAAGTTCTAGAGCATCGCCAGGAGACCGCGCATCGATCGCCACCCAGCCCGTAGCCATGTCGCCAAGGTCGCCTGCCCATCCCTCTTGGTCTCACTGTCGAGCCTATAAAAGGAGGCCACCCCCAGTCGTTTGACACACACCACTCGACTCCCCTCACCTCATTGATCGTCCCACACCTCTCGCCTGAGCACGTGGAGCAGTAGCTCGCCGTAATTGCACCGGAGCAAGCCGCCTCTGGAGGAGAAGGGCGCCGCTGATTGCGACCACCCCCGGAGCTGCCTCGACTATCCCTGAGCTCGTCGTCGACCACTCGTTCGTTTGCCCGCCTCGCCGTCGTCCCTGGAGCCCTGGTACGCCCCCTATGCACCCCCACTGAGCCGCTAGGGTTCGAGCTCGCCGGTGGCAGGTTCTTCGTCGATGATGATCCCCAGCCGTCGATCTCCACTCTAATCCAACGACCCACACAACCCCGTACCGCTTCGCGCGTTATGAGCCGCTGACTGGTAGACCCCCTGTCAGTTGAGCCCCGCGCTGCGGAGTGACACTGGGCCGGCCCATTAGCATCTCCCGCGCAACCCAACCTTTTGAATTTAGATTTTTCCATTTATTTAAAACATAGTTTTGTACATAGATTCAAAATTCAACCCAGCTCGATTCAATGAACCAAAATGCATGAAATCAATTTTGTTAGAAAGGTACTGAAATGCTTAATTCAAGCCCGTTGGATTCAAATCATTTGGATCTGTAGAGCACCCTTGGTAAAAATAACAAATCAGAAGCTTTTCTGCATTCAAACTTTTTTCAAAATTCAATCATAAGAGCTTTTGAGTTGATTCCAACCCTCAAAAATCACATTTGATCATACCTTTCAGAATATATAAAAACATATGGGTTTACTTACAGAAATAATGTTCAAGTAATAAAATAATTGCACATAGGCATTTCTAGTCACTTTATTTATTTAAAATAAAAAGGTTAAACCTTATTAAATTGTGACACCACTTTAAATCACATTCCCATGTACTGAAATATGTGGTGATGACATGTGTCAACATGATCCCATGTTTGAGTTGGAGAATATTAAATCTTAAGTAGATTTTCAATGAGTAGAAATTACTTTTCTCAAATTAAAACAAATAAGGCAAATGCTTTAATATTGTAATATTAAGTGATGATGCTAGATCATCTATACTACACCTTTATGTGATGATTGAAAATAGTTAAGTATTGTTTGGTGATTGTGTACCTCTTATTTATTTATAGACGCTAGTACCGACCAAGGATACGAGGAGGAAGGAGGATACTACGAGAAAGAAGCCGAGGAAAACTTCAACCACTGCTCTGCACAAGTCAAGCTAACACTTGCAACCTAGCAAGTTTATACCACTATCTTAGCAAGCCAAACACTACAAGTTTTACTTGCAAGCTTATACCACTTGATAAACCATCCTAGTTTTACTTACAAGCATTATACTTTATTTCTTTATCAAAGCTTTTCTTATAGTTTACTTAAGTGACATGTAGATTCTAGAAAGATAATTGAAGGTTGCATAAAGAGCATTTAATTTGGCCTAAGTAGATAATCTTGATGTCAACCTAAGGCATGAGATTGAACTTAACTAATCCCACTTTCTTACCACCCCTCATTAGTACTTGCCCCCACTTGTAGATGCTAGTGCTAAGCATAAAACTTGATCAACTTTAGATGGGAATACTTGGTGAAACTGGTTATGAAAATCTTAGAATGATGAGTCATTATACTGAAATGTTTTGACATGTGTTCTCGAACACCAGATGATTTTGATGATGAAAATGTTGCTGCATGAGCCTTAGCCCTTGATAAAACTGATGGTTGTCTCGATGCGATGCCATTCCAATTTTACCGTACAACCACAATACCCGAAAATTGGGTAGAGCTTGACTGGAAATTTATATACCTTAGTATGGGTTCCCTCACGGACAAGGTCTGAGCTGAGGCTACCTTGTGAAGATTGTCCACTTGTGCAGTACCCAAGATGACAGTTGGTCATGGTTGGGACGCCAAACTCACAGAGGTGCCTATACTAGGGCGTGTAATTGAAAGGTTAGGATTGATTATCCGCATACTGAGTATGGTGAATTCAGGATTTGTTCCTGACGGATGTATCGAATGTTGTGGTGAAAGTGTACAATCTCTACAAAGTGTCAAACTATTCGAATAGCCGCATCCGCGGTTATGGACAGTTGGAGTGGCCATACTGTACCCCCGTCAGATGTTTTCAAAATGACTTATGAAAAAAAATTGAGACTTTGACTTGACCACAACAGATTTGTGATATGAAATTCAAATTCCCACTTAGGTATTATAAAATTTTCAACTAGCTTTCTTTGATTCTGAACTTAGTAGAGGTAAATCTGGCTTTTTGCAAAACAACCCTAGAGCTTAGTGTCCTACCACAAAAACCCCTTAACTTGTTAGTATTAGTTTGCGAGTTCTTAAGGGGTACTCATGGCTTTGTCCCTGGCTATTCCCGTGGCTAGACTATGAAGAAGAGTACCAGGATGATGGACTGCAGGAAGGTTACGACAACTAGGATCATCTCCCATCGTCAGCATTGCCTGTGACCCTGAAGATGGAGCTTCGCCTACGCTATCGTTATCATTACGTTATTCCGCTGCTTGAGTTGTATTAAGAACTAGATCATGAGATCCTTATTTGTGTAAGACCTTATGTATGGTTTGTAATGGATGATGTACTATGATATCCAAATCTGTTATGTCTAACAAAAATGGTAATCCTAGGATTGCGATGTATGGCATAACAGGCATATGGGATTAAAAATCCGGGTGTTGACAATAAGTACAACATGTTGGTCCACTATATATGTCTATAAGCTTGGCCTTTAGCGTTCAGATCCATATTCTTTAGACTTTAATTTTGGAAAGGAACAATCTTGTCATCATTATGGAAATTTAGAATATTATTTCCAGATAGATGGAAACTCGCACCAACGGTGTTGTTTACTGGAAGAAGATGCACTCATCTACCCATGAAATGACATTTAATTCGAGAGCAATCTATCGCTCTTACTTGTAGCTCAAGTTTGACATAATTTCATTAAATTGTCAAGATGCAAAATCTTAGCAAGAAGTTGAACCTGTTGTAAAACTTCTCAGTGGTGGTTTGTGATATATTGTATTACTTGTATTTGCCTCTTGATATATTGTAGTTGGTTCTTGATATAATGCTTAATGCCCAAGTTGAGTTGGGGGCATATCTTTTACTAACTCCACCACCTTTCTTTGGCATCACCTTACAATTCCACTATCCAAACTATATATGAGCCATTGCATTCCATTTGGTATTTAAATCTAGCTCACATGGGTTGGATGGATCCACTTATGTTTCTACATGCTCCATACTTGATGCCATGTTGTTTTCACAATATGGGTATGGGAGTTATCTTGTCCCCTTCGCATGTCATGTATGGTAGAGTCCCTTTAACTTCTTCCCATTGTTATATTCAAGATCATGATTATATTGACTTAATAAGGCCATATAACCCATAGTGGCTTATACACACTATTCTTGGGGCTTATTACTTCCAATATACCCTTTTCTAAGTAGAATCATGAGGGAAGTTCAAATGGTTTTCAAACATGGTATTCCTAAGGCTAGTGAAATGTAGTGGTTTTCACCACCACATTATGGATGGCACATGCACTCTGTGTCCCTCCATCTTCTTGCAAATTCTTATGTTTTGCAACTTGAATCTTGTGTGGCCATTGTATGGTTTGCATTCAAACATGGAAAATCAAATCCCACCAAACAAACCCCACCTTCGCTTGCAACCTCTCTTACCTCTTCATTCTTTTTGTATAGTATTTTTAGTGATGTTTGTTTTGAAATCAAACGAAAGGGTTTTAATCTAGAATTCAAACCTAGCTAGACCAAGGCCCAACTAGCTAGAACCATAATCCTGTACACACAGCACCCGACCATCTACATGGCAAAGCCGCATCTGCCCTTCCCATCACCTGATCAAAACCCAGCCGTGCACTTTCCCATGGGCATGCTTGCCTCGTGACCCTTCCTCCTTTCTCTCTCTCTCTGGTCCTCCCCCCTCTCTTTTACTCCTGGGCATAAAGAAGACAGGGAAACGTGCTTTCCCCTCCAACCACTCCACCCAAGTCACCTCCCTCCCCTCTCCCTCTTCCCTCCTACCCAACCCTAGCCGCCGCCCTGCTGCTAACAGCGACGTGCCGCGAGTCTAGGAGCGAGGAGGAGGCGCTCGAGCTCGCAGCGCCCCATTCACTGCAGTGGTGTTGTATGTTGCTGCACACATCTCCCCGCCATCGCCGCTGTTGCTCCTGTGCTTCTCCGACCAAGCCAAGTACGGGAATCGTTCAAGGTGAGGACCCTGTCCCTTCCCTGACCTACCCGCGTCCTCTCTGAACCAATTTGTGGCCACCATCACTGTATATTTCTCTTCTGTCGTGCGCACCTCTGACGGAAGCAATAGCAGTAGCAGCCCCAACTTCTCTTAGCATCTGTTCCGCACTTGTTTCCCTCCTCCACGGTCTACCTTCGACAAGACTTTTTGAACGAACATTGTAGCCCTTGTTTATCTCTTTCCATCGAGCTAAACCACTCTCTAAACGGAGCAGTAAATCGCTCACAATCCTCCGGCAAAGATCTGCTGATAACCTGTCTTCTGAATTTTTCCGGTTCGAAAACTGAATCTACTCTGTTCATCACATGTTACCGGCGCGTACAAGCTTCCTACGAAGAAACTTCCTTCTGCACAGTTGTTGCCAATTTCGAGACCTGCAACTTTTGTTTTACGGAATCTTCAAATTATTCACAGATTTGTCGCCACCTTCGTTTGAACTCGGACCGTTTTTCTGTAAAAATCACAGATCTAAAATTTAGTTTCGTCAGTTTTTTGGCGCTACTTTTGACTCTGTTCTTCGCCGATTCACGACCTCTTCAGCCTTCCTCCGGGAAAACACCCTTAATGAAACTTGTAGAACTTTGTTCTATATTCAATTTTGGTTTTTGAGGTGTCAGGAAATTCCCAACGGATCAGATCGCTCGCCATCTTCGTTATAAGATCGACCCATCTAGCGGGTTTTGCGTTGTCGTTTTCAATTCCATCAGTGTTCTCTCCTGCGCTTTTGCATCCTAGCCCCTCTTGTTTTGATTCCTCGAACCCGCAGTCCATGGGCATTCTACTTGTTGCTCCCAGCTCGCTCGCATGCGCAGTGGGCCTGCTGCTCCTCTGGCCCACCTATCGGTGACCGATGGTAGAGAAGCCATAAGTGAGAAAGCATCAGCCACGTTTTCTAATACAATTCAAATCTAGAAAACAAATTTAAATCAAATTCACTCATCTCTTTTAAATGATTTTAAATTTGAAGATGATTGCAAAATGAAATATGTTTAGTTTTAAAACGTGAATTCATACGTGTTCTCAAATTTGCCAAAGTTGACTCTATCTAGTTAAATCTTTGACTTTGACCCCTCTTTAATATATTTGATTTAAATATGGGTTTAAAATAACAAATCCAAATATTAAGTATAATATATGTTTTTGAATCAGAAAAATGTGAGGAATCTTTTTATGCTATTTATAATATCATTTGAGCAATTTAAATATTTCGAATAAATAAATGTTAATAAATACCTATTTCTTATATATTGCATAACTTTAAATTCATAACTCCAAATTCGACAAATGATATGTCTAAATCGATCAGCGCGACGAGACCTTTTCAACCATGATATCCATGTTATCATTTGCATCATGCATTAAGAGCAGTTTTATACTCAGTATTGTTGCAAGAAAAACATGATAAATAAAATTGGGAAATAATTATTTCTTATTAACAAGGCCTCACGAATGCTATATCATCAATGTGCTATGCCCCTAATACGTTTTCGACATAGTTTGCATCATTATCTTGTCATGGCATGCATCATCATGCCGATTCTTTCGCATTAGTTGTAATTGTTGCATCGCTTGTTCCTTTTAGTGTTTGCTTCTTTCCGGATAGGACGATGAGATGTTGTGAGCTTCGACAAGTTCTTCGATTATGAAACTTCGGCAATGTTTTTCAGGCGAGCATTCTCCCCCTTTCTACCTATTTTATATTTCTAGTCTTTACTTCCTCCTGTTGATCTATTGCTATCTGTATTGCGATGCTATAGATTTCGTACCCTTTATACTTTCCTGCAGCCCATATATTGCCATGGACACATCCTATTACCTATTGTTTGGTAGACAGTCGGCCTTGCGAGTCGCAGTTGCTTGCTCAGGTGTTGTTCGATGTCGTCAAGTACCACAGTTGTTGGAGAAATGCCTTATGATTTATGTTGGAGATGATCATGGCTTTAATTATAGTTTAATAACTAAAATTGAAAGTAGGTAAATAATGTAGAGGCACGGGTGGGCAATAGATGTTATTTGTTTTTTAACCGTCCACTTGTGTCCATTAGGACCCCGAGTACTTGATACCTGTTCTTTGAATATGCGCACTATCCGCATGTGGGACCATGAATCCCCTCAGCCAGAGCTTGAGTCATATATTATTTCTTAGGGCCACAAAGTAGTTTGGGGCTTTATTACTATCCTGTACTTATGCCATGTTTTACTGCTTTATTTACTATTGTGCGTGGAGCGCCTATACTGTTTAGGAATTGTGATACGTTTATGCGGTATCGACAAGGTCAGTCACACTTTCGGGTTCCTAGTCGTTTACAACCGTCGACACAAACCTCTAGGTCCGTCTCAGAGCCGACCAACTTTTTCGCGGGTAGCTTAGTGGGGTGGCCCCCTGAAATATTATATGAATCTTGCAATTGCTTTGTCGTGATGCCTCGTTGGGTTTTTATTTGGTTTTTTCCGAGGTTGATCGTGCGTGTGTTGCTAGTTGTGCCCCCTGCAGGGTAAAACTTTCTGAAAGCCGTGTCCGTGGTTATGGACGACTTGGAGAACAGTATCTCGATCATAGACAACTATAACTAAAGTAGTGCTATAAATTTGACTTTATAATGACTAGTAATCAGCTTCACTATAATGGAATGGCTAAATAAAAGTGCCAATAACTGCTGGATTTGGGTTGTCACCTGTTACAATTGTATATGACTAGTAAGTATCGCAACTACAACGGAATGGTTCTCTAAAAGTTCCCACTGCTTATTATATCAGGATGACTCATGCTATATATATATATATATATGACTAGTAATTGCTGCAACTATAACGGAAAGAATAAAACTGCCAACTGTGTGAGTTCCTCAGTGGACTTCCTCGTATGGTCTCGAGGGGAAACACCAGGATGGGTATGTTTGGTGTTAGAATCAGGTTGGATCCGTATAGATCTTTCCTATCCCTCTCTGATAGCCGTCAGTTGAATCGAGTCTCTATAGGTTGTTTAGTGCATGCTGCATTGTCGCTTTAGTCCACCATACCTATGTAGGCGAGGACCTCCGAATTCTAGCCTCGTCGTGTACTGGCCTCAGTACTGACCGCTCTTTTTTTCCTTTGCCCTTTGCCAGCACCCCTTTTGTTTAAGCGGGTTTTGAGATCAACGTCGTTAGCGGGGTTACCCTTCCGGCTTGGCCTGGGCAGGGTTATGGATGCCATTGGTTATTCTTCAGGGCTCTTAGCCCCATTTGTATCTTGTCCGTAGTCGAACGTTGTATCGTTTTCAAGGTAATTTGGATCTTTGTACTGTATATTTGTATTCTCGACTCATTGAGTCGCTGTTGTATATATATGTTTTGTGGGTTCTATTGAGTACTATTGTGTAATGATATTACTTCGGTTTTCCACCCGCACATAAGTGCCTGGTGGGCACCTTTGAATCTTTTCTATGCAGGTTTGGCGGGAATCTCTAAAACTTGCATAGGGCTGATCTGAGGGTGTTACAAAGATGCACCCATATACCTCAGAAAAGACATTTAATTAAAGAGCAATGTGTCGAACTTACTTGTAGCTCAAGTTTTACCTAATTTCTTAAATCGGCAAGAAGTCAGTGAAGTGTGCGAAGTTAGCTAGGAAGCTTGAAAACTGGAACTATAAGAAACTGTGGTCCACTTTGTGTGATAATTGGGGCAGTTGCATTTTCTTCTAATTGTGTTAGGTACCCTAGGAACAAGGTGCTTCAGCTAACATGGTCGGTGGAAGTACAAGTTATATCAAGGACCTCATAAAAAATGAAAATTATATCCAAATCCATGCACTTAGAACAAGGTCCCTGAAACTATGTATTGAAGTGTGTTTTGAGGTTTGTGCATACTATCTTTCATTGTTCTAAGGACTATCAATAGAATCTTCTAGGTGCTAAGTATGGAAAAGAAGATCCAACGGTTAGTGATGTTTGGATTGGCCAGTCTTGATCAATGGTGCATGTTCAAAATTATCCGTACACTATATAGTTTTTTTTACAAAAAAGATAAGATAAGGTAAGAAGTACTACTGCGAATGGCCGGTCTTTTGAATAACCTTTCCCTCCCGATATTTGGGAAGCAAGTAAAAATTTTGAAACCGAAAAAGTTTGAATCTTTTTGCCGCCAAGGAACAAAGTGGTTTCATTCCTACTAGTATATACTACTACTCCTACTCCACACCAAGGTGGCTGCCGAACACACCAGAGTAATAGAGCCACCCTCTCAGAAAAGAAGAAGAACAAAACAGAGCCGCTATACCAAGGCACACGTGCGCAGAGCCATGCTGTGGACGAGGGAGAGATCAGTCGGGTCGGTGCGGCTGGGGAGAAGGGAGGGGAAAGATGAGAGGCAACGAAGGAGAGAGAAAACACATATTTTTTGCGTGCATAAGTACCAAAATTTACTACTAGTACAGTGTATACTATCAGGCGGTAGGAGTACCTCGTGTCAGGAACCCATCATAAACTTTTCTCTAACATCGAACCACCTTCAACTTCTCTTCTCTCTTCGCTGCTGCCCTCTTCCCTTGTGTCTAAACGAGATGATTCGTGGGACCCACTAAATTGAAGATGCCAAATTTTGCAGAGGAGTTTATAGCTTGGTCATACACTACCAAGTGGGCCCGTTATTTTATTTTTTCCTTAGGGCATCCGCAATGTGTAAAAAACACACATTAAGTCACATAGTACTAGTATATTATGGAGAAAATAAAGTTATACCTCAATCTTGTGGGTTGCCCATAGAGAGTAGAAAAATCATTTCCCCTCTCTCCTCTCTATTGCATAGAGCAATATGACCAAGCTATGTGGGTTCTACCTTGTGGAAAATGTTGACCTTATCCGCAATATGGCAAACACTAATTTGAATTGGAGAGTGTAGTGTAATTTAAGTGGGTTAATTTAGCTATGAACCTTGAAAACTCATAGAAACTAGTGATCGCAAGTATAACATGCATGGTACGCTATGTCCAGAAAAGATTCACCCATACCTTCAAAAAAGACAATTAATTCAAGAGCAATCTATCGTGCTTACTTGTTTCTCAAGTTTGACCTAATTTCATTAAGTTGTCAAAAGAATAATCTTAGCAAGAAGTTGAACCATTTTGTAAAAACTCTCGATGGTGTGGTTTGTGATATATTAAATGACTCCCTGATGGTTACCTCCAAAAAATCGTAAAACTTTCAACGTAACCTACAATTTACACTTACTTCAAATTTGACCTAATTTCGATAAATCGACATAAAGCCATTCAAATGGGCAGAGCTAGCTAGGATGAAATTTGAAAACTCGTGAAACATGGGAATCATATAAGTACTACACCACATGTCAGCCGACTATATATGTCTGAAAATCTTGGCTTCTGGCATTCATATCCATATTATTTAGACTTCTTTACGGATAGGGACAATCTCGTCATCACTCGGAAAATGGACAGTGGTCTTTCCTGATAATTGGAAACTCATACCAGCGGAATTGTTTATTAAAATAAGATGCACCCATCTGCATCCAAAAATATAATTAATTCAAGGGAAATCTATTGCGCTTACTGGTAGCTTAAGTTTGACCTAATTTCGTTAAGTTATCAAGATGCAAAATCTTAGAAAGAAGTTGAATCTGTTGTCAAAATTCTCAGTGGTGGTTTGTGATATGTATATTAAATGACCCCCTGATGGTTACCTCCAAAAAATATTCGTAAAACTTTCAATGCAATCTACAATTTACTTGCAAGTGAAATTTGACCTAATTACGATAAATAGATATAAACGCATTCGAGTGGACAGAGTTATCTAATATGAAGTTTGAAACCTCATAAAACATGGGAAACATAATTACCACATGTCGGTCCACTATATATGTCTGAAAGCTTGTCTTGTGGCATTTAGATCCATATTCTTCAAACTTTATTTTTGGAAAGGAACAATCTCGTCATCATTGTGGAAATTTATAATGTTATTTCCTAATAGATCGAAACTCACACCAATGGTGTTGTTTACTGGAAGAAGATGCACTCGTCTACCCATGAAATGACATTTAATTCGAGGGAAATCTATCGTGCTAACTTGTAGCTCAAGTTTGACATAATTTCATTAAATGTCAAGATGCAAAAAAATTCCCGGTGGTGGTTTGTGATATATTAAATGACCCCCTAATGGTTACCTCCAAAAAAAATCACAAAACTTCCAAAGCAACATACAATATACTTTTTGTTTGACCTAATTTCGATAAATCAATATAAATTCATTCAAGTGGGCAGAGTTTGCTAGGACGAAGTTGGAAAACTCATAACATTAAACATGGGAATCGTAAGTAAAACATGTTGGTCCACTTAATATGTCAGGAAGCTTGGATTGTAGCATTCAGATCCATATTCTTTGGAACTTCTATATGGAAAAGAACAATCTCGTCATCACTCGAGAATTTGAGAATGTTCTTTCCATATAGTTGGAAGCACACCGATGGCATTGTTTACTACAATATGATGCACCCATCTATCTCAGAAAAGACATTTAATTCAAGATCAATGTGGCGTGCTTACTTCTTGCGCAAGTTTGACCTAATTTCGTTAAATCGGCAAGTTAGCTAGTAAGTTTGAAAATATAACTATAAGAAACTGAGGTCCACTTTGTGTGATAATTGGGGCGGTTGCATTTTCTTCTAACTGTGCTAGGTCCCCTAGGAACGAGGTGCTTCAGTTAACATGGTCGGTGGAAGTACAAGTTACATCAAGGACCATATAAAAATGAAAATTACATCCAAGTCCATGCACTTAGCACAAGGTTCCTGAAACTATGAAGTGAAGTGTGTTTTGAGGTTTGTGCATATTAGCGTTCATTGTGCTAAAGACTATCAATAGAATCTTCTAGATGCTAAGAATGGAGAACAAGATCCAACTATTAGCAATTTTTGGATTTGCCAGTCTTGATCCAATGGTCCATGTTCAAAGTTATTCATACACTACATAGTTTTTTTGACGAAAAAGATAATATAAGAAGTACTAATGCGAATGGCTAGTCATTTTAATAACCTTTCCGTCTAGATGTTTGGGAAGCAAGTGAAAAATTCGAAACCAGAAAAGTTCAAATATTTTTGCCGCCAAGGACCAAAGTGGTTTCCTTCCTACTATGTACTACTCCTACTCCATACCAACGCGGCTGCTGAACACACTAGAGAAACAGATCCGCCCTGTCAAAAAGAAGAAGAAAGAAAAAGATCCTCCGTACCAAGACACACATGTGCAGCGCCATGATGTGGACGAGGGAGAGATTAGTCGGGCCAGTGTGCGAGGGAAGAGGGGAGGGGAGAGATGAGAGGAAGTGAAGGAGAGAGAAAACACACATTTTTTGCATGCATAGGTCCTAAAATTTATTACTAGTAGAGTGTACACTAAAAAGGCGGTTGGAGTACCTCGTGTCAGGAACCCATCATAATAAAATTTTCTCTGACATCGAACCACCTTTAACACCTCTTATCTCTTCATTGCTGCCGTCTTCCCCTGCCTACGTTTTATTTTCTCTACATGGACAACACATGGACAGAAGAGAGCATATGTCTAATCAACTATGAGTAAAAGCTCCATCGTTTAGACAGTATCTAAACGAGATGATTCGTGGGACCCACTAAACTGAAGATGCTAACTTCTGCATAGGAGTTTTATAGTTTGGTCATACACTGCCAAGTGGGACCATTATTTACTTTTTCCTTAGGGCATTCGCAATGTGCAAAAAAAACACCTTAAGGCATATAGTAGTACATTGTTGAGAAATAAAGTTACCTCAAGCTTGTGGGTGTCCCATAGAGAATAGAAAAATCATTTAGCCAATCTCATCTCTATTCCATGGAGCAATATGACCAAACTATGTGGGTGCTACCTTGTGGCAAATGTTGACCCTATCTGGTGAGATAATGTGCTCGCCCATCTCTACTGACACGAGGTGCATATGCCCCCTTCTATATGAAACTTGGTCGTGTGGTTGCTAATTAATTAATGTAATGAACTTGTTCTACACATGTGTGTACTTGTCAAATTAAGCTTAATCCAATTTAGACAGTGAAACAATTAGTATAGGAGTACAATCCAACAAGAAAATGTCATCATGTCTCATACATTTTAAAATGTGAAATCAAAACCAATCAATGTTCGTCATATCACTACATAATTTGAAACAACAGTCTAATCATCATCACCATCATCGCTTTCAGCACTACCGCATTCTAGATCCACATATTCTGACTGGGTTGGATCTTCTTCCTCTTGAAATTCATCATACATGTCTTGAGATTCATCAGGTAGAACCAGTTTATTCCTGTCTTTGTGCACTACACTAACCTCGACAGTGAAATCTACTTGTCCATCATGTGCAGAGCCACCTCTGGCATCAAATTTTCATCAACATCAGCCAGTTCAGTTACCATACAAACACTAGGATCATCTTGGTGGGAAACATCAATGGTGACTGGCTCGTCATACTCATTCACATCATAGGTGCTCCTTGCCTAAAATTTTTGCACATATTCCTAGTCATTATTATCTCTGTCATCCAAGAATATTACCTTGGAAGCTTGAGTTACCAAAATATAAGGTTCCTCCTTATACCACTTAGGAGTAGTATTAGTTGATACAAAATTCCCATCATTTCTGGGGACTCTTTTCTTGTTTGGATCTTGGTTGTACCAATAACACTTGAATAGAACCATAGACCGACCACCAGTCTTATCGTTATAGTTCAACTCAATAACCTCTTTTATGCGACCATAATGATCATAGTCCTCTGACTTCTTCATTTTGGCTGTCAAGTGCTCTCCACTAGTCATGATGCCACTATTTTGTGTCTTCAAATGTTTCTCACGCTCATAATGTTGTAGTGGATATCATCGTCATTGCAAGCTAAAGCTGTCTGCACCCTCCTTGCAGGACCACGTGATAGGGCATAGAGACAATCAAGAGGTCATCTCATGTGCATCATTCGTATGCAATTAAAAGTTCAGTTGAACATCTTACATGATTCCTATACCATTCCTGAAACCCAGCCCCACATACTGGTGCAACATAATCTTTTCCTTTGGTTGCTTTAAATAACCTACAAAAATGATACTCAAGTCAGACATCTGAACATATCATGCTACAAGTTTCATTTCATATATCTAAGGATATGTATGAGTAGTACTCACACAACAAAGTTTTCAGCCTCATCAGCGTTATTCAGCACATACCAAGTGAGTTGGTCATATTTGTGTTGCATTAATGTTCCTTCTTTCCTAGTAGGCGAACACCATGGTCAAAAACAGATTTTTTTAACTTCTTCAGTTCTGCCACCTAGATTGGATCTCGTTTTACAATCAGGAATGTATCTTGAGCAAAATGCAAATGCTTTAGCAGCAATATATGCCTCTGCAATGCAAGCCTCTACTCTAGCCTTGTTCCTAATAGTACCCTTGAAAGTGCAAAGTCGATGTTCTATAGGATACATTCATCTGTACTATATGGGACCTCCATAAAGTGCATTTTCAGGCAGATGAACAGCGAAATGCACCATCACATCAAAGAAGGATTGTGGATATATCAGCTCAAGCTTGCACAGGATTTATGCTATGTCCGTTTGAAGACGCGCTACAACTCTTCTGTCAAGAGTTTTACTACAAAGTTCCCTAAATAACTTTCCCAACTCTGAAGCACATTGTAGAAATCCTTGTTCACTAAACCTTTAACGCCAAGAGCTAAAAGCCTTCGTAGTAAGATGTCGCAATCATGAGTTTTCAACCCTTAGATCTTGTTCCCCTCTCCATTGATACAATTTCCAATGATGGAAGCAAATCCAGATGGGAACTTCAGACCATGTAGTAAGTCACAAAATAGTACCCTTTTATTCATCGGCAAGGTAAATTTTGCACCACGAAATTTGTAATGTTTTTCACCGCCCTTATCAACCGTATCTTCAGGATGCGACTTCAAGTTGTTGTTAACATTGAGTTTTTCGTAGTCAAGCCTAGCATTATAGCTATCTTTTGTCTTGGTTGGAATGTTAAGTAATGTGACTATAATGTTGTCACATATATTTTTCTCCATGTGCATCACATCAATATTATGTTGAAGAGTCTTACCATCCCAATACGGCAAGTCCCATAGAATGGATCTGCACTTATAAAATATTCTTGGTTCCTTTTCCTTCCCTTGGGCAGCTGCTTTTACTTCTTCCGCTCTCTTCCTCTTGGATACTGCTTCTACTGTCGGTACATCTTCTGTATTCTTTCTTTTACCTCATTTGGCAGCTGGTTGTTTTCCTGGTTTGACATTTTTGACCTTTTCTAGATGCGCCTGCAACTCAACTGCAGTGAACTTTCGTGGTGCGGCGCCATACTCAATCCTCTTTCTATAGAAATGCAATTTTTTAAGTTTTTTCAGAATTTGTGGCCGTCATGAAAAAAATTCGTGGCCTAGGTAACCGGTCTTATTTTGTAGCCTCAGTGTGACCTATTTTGACTCACAGAGAACACATGCGTTGTAACCTACTCTCACTATGCCTGATATAATGCTAAGAGCTGGAAAATCATGGGTGCAGAACAACACATCAGCATGCAAAGGGAACTTGGCATCTTCAGGTTTGCTTGCAAGGATATCAAGAGTCATGCCACCCTTCCATAGTTTCTGCAAGTCTCATATAAGAGGCTGCATGAACAGATCAAAATCCTTCCTAGGTGATTTGGGACCTGGGATGAGTAAAGTCAGCAAGCAGTTCGACTGATCAGTGCATGCCCTGGGAGGCAGATGGAAATACTTATGAGGACCAAACGTTCTCGAGGACACATGGGAATACTATCAAGTGCTTTCGCTTCATATAGCTAAGTAGTCTTATTTGGTTTTGTAAGTGTTGTGTGGGTGAACCTATGCTGATGTACCGACCTTACTTGGACTAATAGATAATTGTGATTAAACCCCTTGCAATCATCCACAACTACAAGAAAGCAATTAAGGATAAACCTAACCACAGCCTCAAACTCTGAGATCCTACACTCCCTTGTGCAATGGTGTCCTAACGGGGGTTCAGGTTTCTGTCACTCCGGCAACCCCACAATTAGTATCCAAATACACAATGCATTCCCCTAGGCCCATAAATGGTGAAGTATCATGTAGTCGAAGTTCACACGACACCACTAGAAGAATAGCACCACAACTTAAATACTAAACCATTGAATACTATCTCAACACAAATCCACTGCTAACAACATGACTTCTCCATGTCCTCAAGAACTAAGCGAACTACTCACGAGACATCATATGGATCAAGATCAAAGATGATATGGTGATGAATAACAATCTGAACATAAACAATAATTCAATGGTTCCACTCACAAGCATTAACTACAATAGTAATCAATACTGGGAAAGTTTCCCCTAAGAACTATGTAAGATTCAACACAATTGTTACAACGGGATGGAGTGGTGATGATGATGCTGGCGGAGATGATGGTATATATATGATGATGATGATCCCGATGAAGTCTAGCTTGATGATGGTGTTGATGACGACGATCTCCCCTCTTGGGGAAGGAATTTCCCTGGCAGAAATCTGTCTGTCGAAGAGCTCTTTCTCTCTCGGTGTTTTCCGCCCCGCAGAGGCGGCGGAATCTTTCTGTGGTCGCTCACCATGTATTACGGTTTCGAGGAGAAAATATAGGCGAGAAGACGGAGCTAGAGGTGGACCAGGTGGGCCACACCCCCTATAGGCGCGGCCTAGCGGTGGCCCGCGCCTGGGGGGTGTGGGCCCCCTATGGCCCATCTCCGCCTCCCCTTCTGGCATTCTTCGTCTTTTGGGAAAATATGATTTTCCGTAGTTTTTCTGGTATTTTTCTGATCTTCGCGAAATTGCATCAAAACACTGCTTTTTGCATTAGAATCCTGACTCCGGCAGTTCATCCTCCAAGAATCATCCAACATGCAAAAACATATGAAAAGACATAAGTAACACCTCTTAATATGAAATATATCAATGAATAGAGGCAAATATGATATAGAATGGTGATGAAAATTGGACGTATCAACTCCCCCCAAGCTTATACCTTCGCTTGTCCCCAGGCGAAAACTGAGCTCAGTAAACATGTCCACAGGTTTATGGAGTGAAGTGTCGATAAAAGAATACAGAAAAGAAGCATCGCACTTACCATTACACAACTCTTAGAAGAAAGCAACTCACCATTATATAACTTAGCTTGCAACAAGTATAGGAGTCACAATAGAGATGCATAAAGATGAATCATAATTAGGATTGGCAAACTTTGTTCTTGGTTAGAGAACAACTGGCAAACCGTTTTCAAGTAAAACTTTTGTAAAGAAGTTTCACAACAAGAGTACTCTTTGCTCAAACATAAAAGGTTTTTCACAATGAAGTCTTTCAAAGTAGTACTCATTAGATAAGAGTCTTGTGCAAACAAGGAAGATAGAGAACATGATTGAATAAATCATCATATGAATGCTTGAAACACAACAACTCAAATGCTTGCTGGTGATAGAGAGGAAGTAGGTTTACTGACTCAACTTAGAAGTAGAAGAAAGGCCCTTCATAGAGGGAAGCAGGGAATTCAAGTTCATAAAGAGCTTCCAAAAGATTATGGTACTTACTAGCTTTGAGCTCTCATTGCCCCTATCATAAGCATCTTGAGGTGATTAAGGTTAAAGTGAACAAAGATGGAGTATATGCTTGACAAAATATAAGTTGGCAATCTCATGTCCCTTGAGTACGAGGGCCGCTCCTCATGCTACTCAACTTTAGTTACCGGTAAGTTCTTGTCATTGTAAGTACATGTGTATCATAAAGAACCGCCAATGGGGTACCCCTTGCACATGATACAGGAGCTATCCCATAATCAAAATGACAAGGAAAGCAGACAGTGAGCATCTCAACGATCTTTTTTTTGCTATTTGCATAGGTTTTTATGAGGATGCTTCACAGATTTCTCACTATGGTTGTGCTGCAAGTTTCCACCATCATTAGGCACGGCTTAGGCTAGTGGCCCAAGAGTTTCTCTAACACACATACATAACTCCATGGACTTACAAGCTCCCCTTTTATTTCACACCGACGACATCCGCAAACAAAAGAGCATGATATCAACTGGATAAATATCCATAAGTGTTGAAAGCGTTCCCTGTGACAGCACGGTTCTGCTAATCCCAACATATAGATGAAAGCATATACAACTTCAACGACACAATGATTCAAGTTTATTAGGGCAAGAAAATAAGGTGTGCCATCAAGTTCGTGAGAGCTTTACTAACTAGTTTTCACATAACAAAATAGTTTTTAATTCGAAAGATAGATGAAACTTGATAATTTACTTGGAATAACAATAATTCTAATAGGTAGATATGGTGGACACAAATGACATAGGTTTTGGTTTAAAAGGGGTTGGATGCATGAGAAGTATACCTTATCAAAATAGGTTTTTGGCTAGCAAGGCTGGGTAGCAAGCAAAAGAGTTGAAGGAAACAAGCAAGCCTACAAGTGATAAAGCCAAACATGCAATTTTCCTTGAAGACACAAAATATCTTAAATAAAGAATACTAAGCTTATGCGCCAATCAAGAAAGAAAATAAATGATACAAAATACCTGTAAGCTTTTTCTCTTTTCCTTTAAAACCTCAAAAAGTGTTGCTACTGACCAGAGCTCGGTTTGCCAAAACCAATTTAGATCTACTTGATGCTCCCAAAGTGATACCAATACTGATCAACAAGATCAATCATATAACAGATATTGCAAACTAAAATAAGAAGTGCAAAAAGTAAAAGATGAGACTTCTCATTAATATTCCATAAAGGCACTCACACCAAGGGATACATAGATAACAAACTAAAGGAGAGATACTTCCAAAAAAGCAAACCAACCTATAAGATAACTTCTCTACCAAAGATATAGCTCTACTAAAAAGGTAAAAATATAAAAGATAATGATGTGATACCGCGGCACTCCCCCCAAGTTTGGAACAAGCCAAGGGGATGCCAAACCTGATGATGAATTACTCCTTTGGTGGTGTGGTCCCTTGTCATCATCCGACTTCCAAGGTAAAGGCTCCCCATCCACAAAGGATGTCTTGGTTTCCACAATCCTGAAACTAGCAGTAGAGCTTATGCGATTAAATCTAGCCTCATACTCACAGTTTTGATTTTGTATGTCGTAGAGCTGTGCTTGTAATTGTTTGGTGGCCTGATGGAGTGAGAGGATTTCGTCTTAGAGCTCAGCAACCTCCGCCTTGTGCCTGATGATGAGTTCTAAACTTATCTTATGGATGACATCCACTTCGCGTTTCGCCATCTTCTTGTAGATGAAAACTTCCTGCTCCAATGCTTCCATCATGTCTTCCAGACTGCCTTCTCCTTTAGGGCCTTGAACTTCTTTCATCTGCACCTTCCATCCTTGAGAATCAACTCCTTAGGATGAATCTTCAACTCATACATATACGGGTTGATGACATCCACAGAGGAATCCTCTATGGGTGATCTAGAGGAAGACATTGTAGCTCCAAACTGAGAATCCGCCTGATAGAAACAGATCGAAACAGAAACACAATGAGAACATGATATATGAACCTCGGGGGATTTGGGGGGTTATATATTACAAAGTTTCAATGCATAATGAAGGTACTGTGTGAAAACGAGGCGGAGATGGAGTTCAGGGGGCTCACACACCCTCCAGGCGCGGCCAGCTAGGGCCCGCGCCTAGGGTGGGTGTGGCAACCTTGGCCTCCGTTTCCTCCTCTGTTTCGTCTCGTAACCTTCCGTATGCAATAAAAACATCAAAAATATGAAAAGATAAGGTTTTCATGAACCTTCTGTTTTCACCACTTTTACCTATTCAAAGACGAACTCTACAGATTCTGGTGTTTGGTTTCTAATAAATTCTTCTGGAGTCACCATTTGAATATTATCAACATCTTCATTATAAGAATCTCCAGAAATATAATGTTTTAGCCTTTGACCATTCACCACTTGTGTAGTGTTGTCCTTCAAAAAAAAAAATTTGATAACCCCTGAACGATACACTTCCTCAATAACAAAAGGTCCTTCCCATTTTGAGAGTAGTTTCCCTACAAAAAATCTAAGACGAGACCTATACAAAAGAACTTTCTCACCAACATGGAATTCCCTTTTTAGGATTCTCCTAGCATGCCATCTTTTTACTTTTTCCTTAAAGAGTCTAGCATTTTCATAGGCTTCACTTCTCCACTCATCTAAGGTACTCAAGTCAAGCAATCTTTTCTCACAAACAAGTTTAAAATCTCTATTCAATTCTTTCACTGCCCAATAAGCTTTGTGTTCTAATTCTAGAGGCAAGTAACAAGCTTTCCCATAAACCATTTTGTAAGGAGACATCCTCATAGGATTTTTATAAGAAGTTCTATATGCCCATAAAGCGTCATTCAACTTTTTAGCCCAATTCTTCCTAGATTTATTAATAGTCTTCTGCAAGATAGATTTAATTTCCATATTGGAAAGTTCAAATTGCCCACTAGTTTGGGGGTGATAAGCTGAAGCAATTCTATGGTTAACATTATATTTGGCAAGAGTTTTCCTAAAACCGCCATGAATAAAATGAGAGCCTCCATCAGTCATGAGATATCTAGGCACACGAAACCTAGGAAAAATAACATCTTTAAGCATTTTTAAAGAGGTCTTACCATCAGCGTTGTTTGTAGGTATGGCTTCTACCCACTTTGTAACATAGCCAACAGCAACAAGAATATGAGTATACCCTTTTGAAGGAGGAAAAGGACCCATAAAGTCAAATCCCCAACAATCAAAAGGTTCAATAACAAGAGAATAATTCATAGGCATTTCATTGCGTCTAGAAATGTTACCAACTCTTTGACATTCGTCACAAGATAAAACAAACTTCCTTGCATCCTTAAAAAAGTTAGGCCAATAAAATCCAGATTTTAAAACTTTTTATGCATTTCTATCCCCAGCATGATGTCCTCCATATGCACTGCCATGAAATTTTCTCAATATCTCTTTTTGTTCATACTCTGGAACACAGCTTCGCATAATACCATCTACTCCTTTATATAAATGTGGTTCATCCCAAAAGTAATGCCTCGGATCATAAAAGAATTTTCTTCTTTGCTGGGCTGTAAAGGTTGGAGGCAAATACTTGGAAACAATAAAGTTAGCGTAATCAGCATACCAAGGACTCTCATGCGGGCTTACCCTTATTGCTGCCAACTGTTCATTTGGAAAACTATCATTAATAGGCAAAGGGTCAAAAGAAATGTTTTCCAAACAAGATAAATTGTCAGAAACAGGATTTTCAGCACCTTTCCTATCTACAATATGTAGATCAAACTCTTGTGAAAGCAACACCCATCTAATAAGCCTAGGCTTAGTGTCTTTATTTGTCATAAGGTACTTAATAGCAGCATGATTAGTATCAATAGTAACCTTTGAATCAACAATATAGGGTCTAAACTTATCACAGGCAAAGATTACAGCTAAGAACTCCTTTTCAGTAGTAGCATAATTCTTTTGAGCAGCATCTAGAGTCTTGCTGGCATAATGAATAACATTCAACTTCTTATGAATATGTTGCCCAAGAATAGAACCCACAGCAAAATCACTAGAATCCCACATAATTTCAAAAGGTAAACTCCAATCAGGTGGTTGAACAATAGGAGCAGTAGTCAAAGATTTCTTCAAAGTTTCAAAAGCTTCCTTACAATCATCATCAAAAACAAAAGGTACATCTTTTTGAAGAAGATTGGTAAGGGGCTTTAAAATTATGGAGAAATCTTTAATAAACCTACTATAGAAACCAGCATGACCAAGGATATTGCGAATACCTTTTATATCCCTAGGGCAAGGCCCTTCTCAATTGCTTCAATTTTGGCTCTATCAACTTCAATACCTCTTTCAGAAATTTTGTGTCCAAGAACAATCCCTTCATTAACCATGAAATGGCATTTCTCCCAATTAAGAACAAGGTTAGTTTCTTCACATCTCTGCAAAACTTTATCAATGTTGTGCAAACAATTATCAAAATAAGTTCCATAGATGGAGAAATCATCCATGAAAACCTCCACAATTTCTTCACAAAAACCATGAAAGATAGCAAACATACATCTCTGAAAGGTAGCAGTAGCATTACATAAACCAAAAGGCATACACCTATAAGCATAAGTTCCATAGGGAAAAGTAAAGGTGGTTTTCTCTTGGTCTTGTGCTTTCACCGCAATTTTAGATAACCCAGAATAACCATCAAGAAAACAAAACTGGGTCTTTTTAGACAACCTTTCTAGCATTTGATCAATAAAGGGCAAAGGATAATGATTTTTCTTAGTAAATTTATTAACCTTTCTAAAATCAATGCACATCCTATACCCAACCACTACTCTTTGGGGTATAAGCTCATTATTTTCATTAGGCATAATAGTGATTCCCCCTTTCTTTGGGACACAATGAACAGGGCTAACCCATTGACTGTCAGCAATACGGTTAATAATACCAGCATCAAGGAGTTTTAATACCTCATTTCTTACCACATCCTTCATCTTAGGATTTATACGTTGTTGGTGCTCAACAATTGGTTTTGCATCAGGTTCTATATTAATAGCATGCTGACATATAGTAGGAAAAATCCCTTTTAAATCATCAAGAGTATACCCCATAGCTCCTCGGTGTTTCTTCAATATTTCCAATAACCTTTCCTCTTCCTTTCCTGAAAGCTTAGAACTAATAACAATAGGATAAATTTTCTTATCATCTAGATAAGAATATTTAAGATCATCAGGTAGAGGTTTTAATTCGAAAGCGGGGTCCTCTTTAGGTGGTAGTGTGGTACCCCAAATATTCCACGGGTAGATTATGCTTAAGTAACTCAGGTTGACGAAGGAAAATCTCGTCAATCTCATTTCTTTCCTTCATGAAGACCTCGCTTTCATGATCTTCTATAAACTGCTGCAGGGCATTGTTAGGATCAAGAGAAATAGCAGAAAGTTGTTCAACCCCGAAATCCTCATTAGGCAATTCATTTTCATGAGGAGTTTTAGAAAATTTGGAAAACTTAAACTCATAAGACTCTCCATCAAACTTAGTCAAAACTTTTTCCTTCCTACAATCTATGATAGCACCACGGGTATTCAAGAAAGGTCTACCAAAGATAATAGGACATGTTTTACTAGATTCAGAAACAAGTACTAGAAAATCAGTAGGATATTTAATCTTACCACAAAGAACCTCCACATCTCTTACAATGCCAGTGGGATAGACTGTCTCTCTATTAGCAAGGTGAATAACCACATCAATATCCTTAAGCTCACAAGGACCAATTTCATGCATATTTCCCTGTAAATCTCATAAGGAATAGCACTAGAACTAGCACCAATATCACATAAACCATAATAACAATGATCACCAATTCTCACCGAAAGCACAGGGACACTATCTTTTCTAGCTTTACTAGGATGAGAGATGATATTAGAAGCGTCTTCACAGAAGACAATGTGCTCATCCTCTATATTTTTAGTGACAAGATCTTTCACAGTAGCTACCACAGGTTCATTATTTATTTGCTCATCAGGTTCCACAGTTTTCTTTGCACTTTTGCTAACCACATTAGCTATGATAAAATGTTCCTTTACCTTAGCAGGAAAAGGATTTTCTCAACATAAGGTTCAAGCAAAATAGGATCAAAAGTAAAAACTTCAATGCTAGAAGGAACATGGGTAATAATGTATTTATAAGGAGCATGGTACTTGTCCCACTCCCTTTTCGGAATTTCAATATAAGAGGCTGTAACATCCCAAAAATCATGAATTACAAAATCTTGCATTTCATTCATGCATTCATGGTATTCTTGGCTTGCACAAAAAATTTCAAATCCAAACTACAAATAAAACCATTTTATGCCTATTATTTATATATCATTAAGGCATGGTTTTATTTTATTTTTAAAAGGATCAAAGTGTAGTGGACTAGACAGTGGTGGTTGACACACATTTAGGTGCAAGGTTCACACTACAAAAATCCAGAGAAATTTTGAATTCAAACTCATTTGATTTAGGTTTGAAAATGATTCCTGAAAATCCAAATAGAAAAAGAAAAGGAGAAAATAATTAGAAAAGCGCTACCTAATCGGCCAAGTGCCAGAAACAGCCCACGAGCCCACCCGGGACGTTTCCCCCTCTCCCCTCTTTCCTACCTCGCAGGAGCACACCCACTCGCTGATGACTGGGCCCCTCGGCCACGTCACCCCCTTCGTCCTCAATCAGCGCTGGAGACCACCTCGTCGCTGCCGTTTTTCCCCATTACTGCCGCGTTGATGTCGCGCTAAATTGCATTGATTCAACGAGCGATTTCCTGCCCCGTTCCCCTATACTTAACCCCCATTCCTCCACGGTCATTCCCCCCCAACCAGCAGCACCGGAGCACCCCCAGACTGGCCATATAGACGCTTACCCCGCCGTGCTTCCGAGCCTCTCCGACGATCGATTCCGGTGAGAACTCCCCGCCCCTCGCCCTCTAGTTCTTGCTAGTGTGTTCGCCACACTCCCGCACATCTAACATTGCTTGCAGGCTTATTTTTGGTGGCTTGCAGCGTCGTCTTCGTCGACGACCATGCGTGGCCGACGATGAGCTCTACTCCGGCGACTCCTCCTAGTAAACCTAGCCCTCCCCTTCTCTCTGGTTCACGCTCGCACACTCACCGTCCTAGTGCGTGTCTAACGCCGCCTATACTTGCCTTCCTGTGCCTTGTAGTGCCACCAACAACGACACCCGAGCACACCCGTCGCTAGTAGCATCTCTGGCGAGAAATTCCCAGCGACCTCATGCGCCCTTGGCCAGCGGAGACCACCTCGAGCATCCCCTCGCCACAGCGACTCCGGTAATGCCCCGCACCCTGTCCTTTGCTTCCTGGAACCGCCGGAACTTCACTGGTAGAGCGCCGCCGCGGCGCATCCGCCGCCAGCCTTTGGTTGCATGTGCTAGCGCCGTCAGATCTGGATCCTAGGGCTGAGATTAGAACCTAGCGCGAATCAGTATCATTAGATATGAGCCACTGGATCTGACTTAGATCCAACGGTCCATGCGCTTGATCCGCGCGAAGTGGTACTGACCAATCAGGAGCGCCACGTGTCTGGATTTTAGAATTGAAATCTGTTTTTGAATCTATTAGAGATTAAAACTTGTAAAATTTATATCTTTAGTTCTGTTTGGCCAAATTTTACAAATAATATATCAATGGAATCAGAAAAATAAATCCTACACTACTATGGGCTTGAATTTGTATTTTGCTTCTGTAAAATTAGGTTTATTTGCAGAATCAAGTATAGGCTTATGTTGGCTATATAAATTATGTGGAAAATGATTTTAAAGCAAATTTAAGTTTATTTAGATTATAAATAGTAGGTTTTGTGTTCAGTAATATTTGACTTGACTTGTTTAGTTTAGAAAAGTCATTTCATTGCATTTGCATGCATTCATATATTTTTTGCTTGATTATTGGAATGTAAATTTGGTGCTATCATTTTATGTGTAGATTTTGGTGCTAGTGGTGATTGTGATTTTGAAGATTGTTGCTACTCCCCCAACTACCAAGTTAAGTGGTGCTTCATGTATTTGTCCTATTATTTCCACTATGCACTAGTGAAATTTTAAATAGGGCTCGCATGGTTTTCTAAGTATTTATACTATGCTATGCCTTTGGAAATCCTAGTAGTTGTAGTCTTGATAGAATTTTTCCCTAAGTTAAGATACTTGATATGTTATCATGCTTAGCCTAGCTAGTAGCAAACAAGGGTGGACTATATACATGCTATGGAAATTTTGCTAAGTCTTTGACTTATGTTTTTGTTTGATAAAAAAACTAAGTGAATGAATCACCTGGGTGGAATGGTATGATTGGGTTATGTTGAGTGGTTACACAAGGCGCATGTCTATGGTCTACCTTGTCTATCACACTTGTGGAAAGCCACCTAAGAAAAAAGGGATTTGAGATACTTAGTGTTTAGAAGCTTCTAGTGCAACCACATGGCATATGGGCTCTGCCTTGATCATATAGGTTGCAATAACTTAACCAGATGGACAGATGGTGGTAGGGTGATAGGATGGAACACGTCCATTGTTCTTTGGGAAGGCTTCTGAAAGATCTCGTCTTGATGCATGTCGAGTCTTGTGGGGAAAGTGCACCACCTCTCGAGAAGGAAAACCTAAGTACTTAGCCGTGTCCCCGGCAACGGACAATTTGAGCATCAAGACATTGAAGCTATCAAGGATCTCCTCATCCCAATTTCTAAGTTAAATTTTTTTGGCTGAACAAGGGTTAAAGGTTCACCAATCTCTATTGGTGGTTCCTTGGGAGTTTTTGACAAACAAAATCTAAGTGATTTCAACTGATAGGAAAAACCTATTTTGAGCAAAGCAAGCCTAAGCTACACTTAGCCAAATTCATATAGATGTTAGATACTACTATTCTACTATGGTATCACTTGCCAATACAATTCCAAATGTATTGACCCCTTGTGGCTGTAACTTATGATGTTGCAGGTTACTCTGATGGTGATTAGGGTTATGAGTCTACACTCAACATGCTTGCCTGTGGCACATGAAGATGAATACTTTATTTTATTTACATATGATGTGAACTCTTGTACTAGCATTTGTCTATTGAGTTGTAAAAGACTATGTTATCTCTAGAATGACGATGTAATAACGACCTTTTGTCACATCCCAAAATTCTCCAAATTTTGAAATGTGAAAAATAAATAAACAAAAGAAACAATTATTGAAATTTAGGGTGAAAAGAAACTTTTTGCTTCTAAATGTGAACATCAAAACCCTACTTGAACAAAATTTGAATAAGAAAGCATCAAACAAATATTCCCAAGTCAAAGGTATTCTTGCATGGAAAGAATCTTGAATTTAAAACACTTGGGAAAAGATTAAACCAAAGCCCTAAACCCTAATGAAAGAAATCATATCCAAGATCTCTCCAAGACTATGGCTTTTATCCATATCAAAATTCAGAAACAAACGTTTATAAATGATCAAAAATGATAAAAAAAATATTATAAAACCATAGAAATTGGTTTCACTCAATTTGGAGCCAAGGATAAAAACTTATGAATTTAATAAGATAAAAGGAAATGATTTCCAAGGTTAATAAATCTCCTAACAAAAATCAACACTAAATTGTGAGCAAAATAATCCTAAAAGTATTTAAAAAGATAAACAAATATTAAATAAAATTATACAAATTGCAATCACCAATTTTGGAACTATAAATAAAAAGATATGGATTTTATAAGGTAAAGAAAGAAATAATTAAATAAGAAATAATTGCAAAGACAATTTAAATCTTGGACAAATCCATAAGCAAATGGAATAAATATGATCCAAATAAAAATAAAGGAATAAAGATTATTTAAATAAAATTATATGGGCTTTTAACCATATTCAATTTTATTTGAATGAAGACAAAATTCCTAATATAAATGATTAATCAAATAATGAGAAAATAATAATTTTGCCAAAATGGATTAAAAGTTATCTAATTAACTTAAAAAAGAATAAAGGATTATTTGAATGAAATTTATATGGGTTTAAACCATATTCAATTTTATTTGAATAAAGACAAAAGCCTCTTTTAAATAAATATTGAACCATAATATAATATTTGAAATAATTCAAAGTGGACTTTTAAACACATTAATAAACATTATAAAAACCTACTGAAAGTTTGGAAAAGGTTTGATAAAAATCTGAATTCAAATTGAGGTTTAAATTATTTGAATAAAATGAAAACAGGAAATAGAAATGGAAAAAGAAAAAGAAACAAACAAGAAAAAAAATATAAAACAGACCCAACCCAACGAACTAGCCCAATGCACTGGCCCAATACCAGCCCACCCGGGCCACTCACCTCTTTCTCCCCCGCGAGTCAATTTTCACCAACAAATCAACCCTCATCCCCGCTGACGCCCTGGTCCCACGCCACATTGGCATCATCTCCCTCACCTGTGCGACCAGTTCTTCCCCCTCTCGGCTGTTTCCTGTGTTAATTCCTCGGCATCAATTCGCTTGATTCCGTGAGTTAGATCCTCCTCTGACCATGCTCGCTTAAACACCTCACCCTCCTCTCTCTTTCCCCTTAGACGCCACTGCCAGAGAGCCCCTAGGCTGCCCAAATTTCTCGCTCAAACCTCACTGCCTTCGACGAGCTCTAGCTCGAATTCCGGCGAGCTCGGCCCTCCCCCTACCCCCTAGTGCACGCGAGCTTGCTCGTCATCGCCTCGTGCACCTGGCGGTACTCTCCGCTTGCTTGCGCGCATCCCAGAACATCGACAACGACACCGTCTGAGCGCCACCTTCTCCTGCCTCGACTCCGGCGACCTCTCCTGCCTTGCCCCCAACGACAACCGCATGTCCCCGACGCCAGGAGCATCTCTGGCGAGAAATCGACGGCAACCTCGTGCGCCCCTTGGCCAATAGAGACCATGTTGAGAATCTACATGCTTCGGAGAACCTGGTGAGCCCCTTCCCCCTCTTCCTTGCTTCCTGTTTTCGCCGGAACGCCGCTGACAGAGCGCTGCCACAGACTGTCTCCAAGCACCGCCAGTCCTTGGTTAGAGCGCTGTGAGCCGTCAGATTTAGATCCAAGAGATAGGATAGATTGGCTTAGCGAAGAGGTACGCATCAATATGCACCATGCGATTTAAATTAGATCTTGCGGCCTATGTAGCGCGATCCTACCGAATCGGTATGGACCAATAAAATCATTCCACGTGGACAGTTCTGTCTGTTTAAAATTCCAGAAATGAATTTGAATGTTTAAACTTGTAAATTCTATAACTTTTGTTCTGCTTGGCAAAAAATACAATTTTATATAAATGGATTCAGAAAAATGTAAACTTTGCAACTATGACCTTGGTTTAGTATTTTTCTTCTGTAAAATTAGGTGTTTTTGCAGAAACATTTGTAGGACTATGTTGAGTATAAAAATATTCTAAAAATGATTTTTTGAGTAAACTATTTTGCAAATGGTTTGTTTTGAACTCTCTGACCCTAAACACTAACATTTAGATTTAGAAATGAATTTGGCTAACACAAGGAATTATTACTTTGAATAAAAGCATTTCTAGTAAAACAAAAATGTTGTTATGATTTAAAAATGATTTTTGAGTGGGAAATCTTTTGCAAATGGATTTGTTTTAAAACACTCTGACCATAAACACTAACATTTGTATTTAAAAACATATTTGGCTAATACTAGAAATTATTCCTTTGGATAAAAGCATTTCTAGCAAAACAAAAATGATTTAAAAAGGCCATTTTCACTAACTTGATTTTAAATGGTTTTCCCACTTTTATAAATGACCAGTAAGTGTTTTGAAATGTTAGAACCTAGTTAGAAAACACTTTTTTAAATAAAACAATCTTTTTCATGCTTGCATGCATCTCTTTGTTTTTATTATTTTATGTGTTGAATTGTTTGAATGCTAGATTTGAATTTGTGCCTTGCTTGATTGAATTGTAGAGAACTTTGAAGAGTGTGACAATTGCAAGATCAAGGAGTGAACCTAGTTTATCTACTAAAAAGGCAAGGGGTGCTTCATATATTTTGTCCCATTATTTTTACTATGCATTAGTGATAATTTTGAGTAGGACTTGCATGGAATTTTTCTAAGTATAAGCTATGCCATGGGAAATCCTATATGATGTCTTAGTGGAATTATCCTAAGTTAGGAAACTTGCCATGTTATCATTCTTATCCTAGCTAGTAGAAAACAAGGGTGGATTATTCATGCTATGAAATATTTCTAAGTCTATGACTTGTGTTTTTGCTTAATAAAACAACTATGTGAATGAATCACCTGGGTGGAATGGTGAGAATGATTTGTGTTGAGTGGTTACACAAGGCCCATGTTGATGGCTTCCTTGTGTATGGCACTTGTGGAAAGCCATCCAGGAACAAAGAGATTTGAGATGTTAAAGTGTTGAGAAGCTTCTAGTGCAGCCACATGGCAATATGGGCTCTTCCTTGATCATATAGGTTGCAATAACTTAGCCAGATGAACAGAAGGTGGTAGGGTGATAGGATGGAACGTGTCCATTTGGTCTAAGGGAAGGCTTCTGAAAGATCTTGTCTCAATGCATGTCAAGTCTTGTGGGGAAAGGGCACCACCTCTCGAGATAGTAAAACCTAAGTATTTAGCCGTGTCCCCGGCAATGGACAATTTGAGCATCAAGACTTTAAAGCTATCAAGGATCTCCTCATCCCAATTTCTAAGTTAAAAACTTGTGGTTGAACAAGGGTAAAGGTTCACCAATTTCTATTGGTAGTTCCTTGGGTGATTTTGACAAACAAAAACTTAGTGTTTTTAACTAATAAGGAAAACCTTATTTTGAGCAAAGCAAACCTAAACTACACTTAACCAAATGCATATAGATGTTAGATACCACTATTCTACCATAGTATCACTTGCCAATACAATTCAAATGTATTGACCCTTGTGGCTGTAACTTATTATGTTGCAGATTTGTTTGATGTTAGTGAAGTTTGTTGAGTAGGGATTACAAGTCTACCACCAACATGATTGTCTGTGGCACATGAAGATGAAGGACTCCATGCTATATAGTTATATCTGCTGCATTGTAATGAGATAGCCAAATGAGCTATGTAAGATGTGATGAATTATTTTATTCCTGGTTATAAGTTGTAATTTGACCTTTGTTTCTTGAACATCTTAAACTGTGGATGCTAGCTATTTATCCAGGGACTAGCATTGTAAACACAGGGATCTCTACCTTCTTAGGTTGGGACCTCTACACCTTTGTATCTGTGTACTTCATCTTAAACTATGGATGCTAGCATTTGATCCAGGGACTAGCATTGCAATCATAGGGACCTTTACCTTATAAAGGTGGGGTATTATAGAGGCAAAGGCCTTAAAACATTTTGCAAGCACTTGAGAATCAAGACATACTCAGTACTAATATCACGGAAGTCATCAGTTCCCATAAAGGATTTAATGCATTCATAATCATAGTTTATACCTGACTTTCTTCCTTTTTCATTCTCCCATGCTTCAGTGTTCTCTTGAATACGGTCTAGGAGATCCCATTTAGCTCCTTCCTTCATACGTGTGAATGATCCAGCACAAGAAGCATCTAGTAAATCTTTATCATGAAGATAAAGCCTTGCATAAAAGTTATTGATAATAATATTGTTAGGGAGTTCATGAATATGACATTTAAGCATTAGTAACTTCAATCTCCCCCAAGCTTGAGCTATACTCTCTCCATCACGAGGCCAAAAGTTATATATTAGATTCCTATCCTTATGAATCTCACTGGGAGGATAGAATTTAGAATAAAAGAGAGGTACTATTTCCTCCCATCCCATAGATTGTCCATTCTTTAGCACCTTATACCATTCTTCAGCTCTTCCTTCAATGATATAGAGAGTAACTTCTTTTTCGCCTGTTCAGTTGTGATACCTGCACACTTAAATAACCCGCATAATTCATGGATAAAAATCAAGTGATCACCAGGGTGGACAGTTCCATCCCCTAAATAATAATTATCCATAACACGATCAACAATACTTGTAGGTATCTTAAAAGGATCTATCTCAACAGGTCGTGGTTCATCTACTACCCTAACAGTGTTAGTAGTTTTCCCAAACAGAAAACCAAGTGGGTTATCCATATTGGAAACAAAGTAACAAAAAGAAATGAAAAAATACTCACAGTAGAAGTTTCCTTTACCAGTTCCACTCTTAAATAGCGCTTCACTCACCGGCAACAGCGCCAGAAAATAGTCTGGATGACCCACAAGTATAGGGGGTGTATTGTAGTAATTTCGATAAATAGGAGTGTCGATCCCAAGGAGGAGCAGAAGGTGTTGAGTAGTGGTATGGAGCAGGAAATCTCTGTAAATACTTAGCAAACGGATTTTTAGGGGTTTTCTGATAAAGCAAGGAAATAAAGTGCGAGTAATAAAGAAAGCAAACAATTGCAGCAAGTGGCCCCATCCTTTATTAGCAAAGGACAAGCCGGTGGAAATACTTATGAGGACCAAACGTTCTCGATGACACATGGGAATACTGTCAAGTGCTTTCGCTTCATATAGCTAAGTAGTCTTATTTGGTTTTGTAAGTGTTGTGTGGGTGAACCTGTGCTAATGTACCGACCTTACATGGACTAATACATACTTGTGATTAAACCCCTTGCAAGCATCCGCAACTATAAGAAAGCAATTAAGGTAGAAACCTAACCACAACCTTAAACTCTGAGATCCTACACTCTCTTGTGCAATGGTGTCCTAACGGGGGTTTAGGTTTCTGTCACTCCGGCAACCCCAATTAGTAGCCAAATACACAATGCATTCCCCTAGGCCCATAAATGGTGAAGTATCATGTAGTCGATGTTCACATGACACCACTAGAAGAATAGCACCACAACTTAAACACTAAACCATTGAATAATATCTCAACACAAATCCACTACTAACAACATGACTTCTCCATGTCCTCGAGAACTAAACGAACTACTCACGAGACATCATATGGATCAAGATCAAAGATGATATGGTGATGAATAACAATCTGAACATAAACAATAATTCAATGGTTCCACTCACAAGCATAAACTACAATAGTAATCAATACCGGGAAAGTTTCCCCTAAGAACTATGCAAGATTCAACACAATTGTTACAGCGGGATGGAGTGGTGATGATGGTGCTAGTGGAGATGATGGTACGGATGATGATGATGATCCCGATGAAGTCTAGCTTGATGATGGTGTTGATGGCGACGATCTCCCCTCTTCGGGAAGAAATTTCCCTGGCAGAAATCTGTCTGCCGAAGAGCTCTTTCTCTCTCGGTGTTCTATGCCCCGCAGAGGCGGTGGAATCTTTCTATGGTTGCTCCCCATGTATTAGGGTTTCGAGGAGAAGATATAGGCGAGAGGGCGGAGCCAAAGGTGGGCCACATCCCCTGTAGGCGCGACATAGGAGTGGCCCGCGCCTGGGGGGTGTGGGCCCCCTATGGCCCATCTCCGCCTCCCCTTCTGGTATTCTTTGTCTTCTGGGAAAATAGGATTTTCCGTAGTTTTTCTGGTATTTTTCTGATCTTCGCGAAATTGCATCAAAACACTGATTTTTCTATCAGAATCCTGACTCCAACAGTTCATCCTCCAAGAATCATCCAACATGCAAAAACAGATGAACAGACATAAGTAACACCTCTTAATATGAAATATATCAATGAATAGAGGCAAATTTATGATATATAATGGTGATGCAAATTGGACGTATCTGCAGGTTGTAAATTGTAACAAGTACTGGCCACATGCTATACGAGTTACTCATGTTTCCAAATGGGTTAAATCCATCTGTATCTAGGCCAAGTCTCAGATTCTTTGGATCTGCGACAAATCCCCAGTGAGCCTTGTCAATGTTCTTCCATTCATCTCCATCAGCTGGATGTCTCAGTAAGTAATCGTCTGGCTTGAGAATCTCTTTATTCCATCTCGTTTTCTTAGATGTTTGTTCTGACTGAAATAGCCTCTTCAATCTATGTATAATTGGAAAATATCTCAGAACCTTACAAGGATCTTTCTTATTTTTATCACCATTTTCCCATCTTGATTTGTTACATGATAGGCATTCATCGACGTTTTCATAATCCTCCCAGAACAGTACACAGTTATTTGGACAAAATTGGATCTTATCATATGATAGTCTGAGTACCTTGATGTACTGTTTCATCTATGTAAAGGATTTGGGCAGTCCTTCCCTAGGGATTGACTTGCTGTACACCTTAATCACTGAATCGAAAGCTTTTTTGGTAACCTTGTTGGACAACTTTTCCTTTATTAATTTCATTACTAGTTTGAATCTTGAGATACCAGAATCAAGGTCCACTGAACACTTGGCATCTTCTATTAGGTCAGAGAAAGTGATCTTTTAAGAGAAGGGCCGCCCTTTTTGCTTGTAGAGGGGTATAAGTCCCTTAACAAACCAGAAAGGTCCTCATTCTCGATCTGATGAGCTTCAGGCGGATCAGCATTAGCTAGAGGATCAAGAACAGGATGATCATATGGTTCACCATGTTTAGTCCACCTAATATATGTGCATTGCATTCCATTAATGAATATCTGGTATGCAACTTTGATGTGACTCAGCTTTTTATACTTAATACATTTTTGGCATGGGCAAAACACATTCCAGTCGCCTCTACGCTATCTAAAAAACTTCATGAAGTCATTAACACCTTCCCAATATGAAGGTGTTGATTTTTGTCTGTTCAGTATCCAATATCCGTCCATCCAATGAGCATAGAGATGGTCAGAATCTTTCATGATATTTCAGCGAACAGGTTAATTACAGAGCTAATTAAGCCATGATATCAAAGTAAACTAATGGAATATAGAACTATAAATGCCACGTAAATTTAGTCTATTTTAGAAATTGAGTGCGGAACTATCTTACATATTTGAGAGAACAGATTGACCGAGCGCAATAAAATTCCAACCAATTCGAATAAATAGATCAAGTGCAGAACAATGTCAAACGAACAGATCGAGTACGAAATGACTTCTAGGGAACGATTCGAGCGAACTAAGGAAATTATAAGTGTACTGTGGGGATCGACCAGCTGATCGCCAGCCTATTTGCATCTCGAGAAGAAAGCCACCGCTAGCAATGGTGTCAGCCGCCCCGGCTTGTAGATGGAGTCTGAATGTTCTGGTACGCGGCATGTGGTTTTCACGGCTGGTGCGTCTCCAAAAGAATGGCGCAAAGAGACAGTAGCTGGCTACTGAAGTGAAGGTGAGAGTAGAAAAGTTTTGGTGCGTGCGGGTTATGTGTCCTGGTTGTCAACAATTTTCACCGAAATATCTGCCAAATTTTTTCTTCCTTGTTGAGGTCTAGAATTTTTATTACTGATCCCATGAAATTAGCCTATTAGGACCAAGCATATAGTTGAAACCTTCTAATTCAGAATTTTCGTGGTATTGTGACCGCTGACCATAGTCCATTCAATTTAGGAACGAGCCCATGGAATATAGCCCATGACGAATAGGGAATCCACTCCGAGTTAGCAATTTTGGTATAGAAACTACTGCATTATGTAGTAGTTTTTAATTTAGCTGCCGGGAGCACGACCTTATTATTTGAAGGGAGATAAACATGGTCAATGAAAGTCTTTGTAAGTTATAGAAGTACCATTTAACTTTCTATTGTATTAACTATTTATTTCGTAGTGGCAAGGAAAGCAGTTTACCGCTAATGAGGTCTCGAGTTTGAATCCTAGGAAATTTGTGTTATCCTTGTAGTCATCTTTTTTGCACTCTGAAGCTCACATCTGGGACCCAGATAAACTGCTAATCCAACACATACACGTTTCTTTCAAATAGAGGCTGATATCTGGGACCCAGCATGGACACATTTTCTTCACAGAGAAGGCTGACATGTGGGTCCCAGTAACATACCAAGGTCAATATAACGGTCGTGGCAACTTTTATTATTATATATACAAGGCTGACATGTGTGACCCGACAACGGAGTATGTAGGTTAACATTTTTTGTGCTCTAAGGCTGATACCTGGGACTCAGATAAACTGCTGCTGCATGTCTCAATGTTGCCAAGGTCAGAACGGCGGGCTCCACCAAAAAATAGTCCAACATACACACATTTCTTTTAAATAGAGGCTGACATCTAGGGTCCAACATAGACACGTTTCCTGCACAAAAGTTGCTAACATCTGGGACCCATCAACGGACCAAGGTTAGAACAACCGAGATGCGGCCGAAAAAATTCCAACATAGCACATTTCATTTACAGAGAGGCTGACATGTGGGACCCACCAGAGAGACCTTATATAGGTGCTTCATCGAGCAATGTTGCCAAGTTCGAAACATGGAGGCGCGAGCGAGAAAAAAGTCAAACATGCATACGTTTCTTCTAATGAGATGCTGACATGTGGAACCAAGCTGTGTGACCAAATGGTAGATTCACCGAGCAACGCTATCAAGTTAACATGGATCTGCCCCTCGTTCGGTGCTCCCATTCGCGTGCCGCTTCACCCCCACCCTATCCCTGGCGCCGGTAAGCCCCTGGTAAGTCCCGCTGACCACCTCAGTCCTGCTAGGGTTTTCCCCACCATTCACCACGGTAAGAGGAATAAGAAGAGCCAGGGCTGCCGATTACAACTAGATCGGATGGCCCGCACTTCTTCATACCATTTCAGTCGCCGCGTCCACTAACTAGTGGAACCCACTAGGCCGCTGATACGTCAGAAACGTATCCATAATTTTTGATGTTCCATGCTTATTTAGTATCTACTTTGCTTTGCTTTGTCCACACTTTGAGGTTCTTTTCATATGTTTTCTGGTACTAACCTATTAACAAGTTGCCACAGTGCCAGTTTCCTGTTTTCTGCTGTTTTTGGTTCCATAAAAGCTAGTAAGGAAATATTCTCGGAATTGGACGGGACAAAAGCCAAAGTCAATATTTCACCAAGGAGAACACGGAGTCCAGAGGAGAGATGGAGGGGCGTCACAGGGTGGCCACACCCCCAGGCGCGGCCTAGGGTGGGCCCGCGCCTAGGCAAGGTGTGGGCCCCCTGGCTGCCTCCCAGCCTCGCCTCTTTGCCTATAAGAAGCCCCAGATGCCTAAACCCTAAGTACCCGATCAATATTCCACGAAACCGTTTGTAGCCGCCACCACCATCGTCCCTAGAACGGGGGGATCTGAAGCTCTTCCCGGCACCCTGCTGGAGGGGAGATCATCCTAGAGGCCTTCTTCTCTATCATGCCAGCCTCCGGTATAAAGCGTGAGTAGTTCCACCTTGGACTATGGGTCCATGTAGTAGCTAGATGGTTGTATCTCCTCCTTGTGCTTTCATGTCTAGATCTTGTGAGCTCCATTCATGATCAAGATCTCATCTATTTGTAACCATGCATGTTGTTTTTGCGGGGATCCGATGGATATTGAGATTACTATGTCAGACTGATTAATGGTTTTGTCTTATTGATTCTATCATGTTTGTGTTGTTTGTGATCTTGCATGCTCTCCATTGTTAGTAGCTATCTTGGCCAAGTAGTTGCTAGTGACTCCAAGAGGGGGTATTTATGCTCGATAGTGGGTCCATTCCTCTACTTAATCAAGGGAGGTGATAGAAATCTCTACAGTTGTAGTTGTGATGTTGCCACTAGGGATAAAACAACGGTCTCTTGTTCATGGAACAAGTGGATTGTTTACCTTACACACTTTGCTTAAAGCGGTTGTCTGTTACTTACAACTTAATACTGGAGGGGTTTCGGATGATAACCCAAAGGTGGACTTCTAGTCATAGATGCAGTTGGATGGCGATCTATGTATCTTGTTGTATTGCCCAATCAAATCTCATATGATCTTTATGTCTAGTATTGCATTGTTATGCCTTGCTTCGTCCTGTCAATTGCCCTGCTATAATTTGTTTACCCAGCATGCCATGTTTGTTTATCTAAGGAGAACACCTCTAGTGAACTATGGACCCCGGTCCAATCTTTACCATTGATAAATCTTCCATTGTTACTGTTTATTTGCTGAAAACCATCATCACCTTCCACACCATACAGTTAATCATTTGTTAGAGCAACCGGTGAGATTGACAACCTCACTGTTAGTTGGGGCGAAGTCTTGAGTTTGTGTTGTGCAGGTTTCCACGTTGCTTGCAACACATTTGAGACGTTTCCTTCCTCCTACTGGTTCGATAACCTCGGTTTCTTACTGAGGGAAGACTTGCTACTATGCTGCATCACACCTTGCTCTTGGGGTTTCCCGACGAAACGCTCTCAGGAGCCATCAACAAGTTTCCTGGCGCCGTTGCCGGGGAATAAAGAAGAAGAAGCTCCCACGTCAATAAAGCACCATCACAAGTTTTCTGGCGCCGTTGCCGGGGAGGCTAAGGACGTCTTCACAAGGGGAGTCCTCCTCAACCTTTCTATTTACTTTGGTTTTAGTTTTCTTAGTTCCTTTTGCTTGGTTTTGTTTGCCTCTAATTATCAAAAACTCCAAAAAAATTAGTTTAGTTTGGTTTGCTTTCTCTTATCAAAAACACACAAAAAAATTAGTTCCTGCTCTAGCTACTGCTACTACTGTTTTTGGCTTGCTCCACTTTTGCCAAAATGAACTCTGCTGAGAACACCAAGTTGTGTGACTTCACTAGCACAAACAACAATGATTTCCTTAGCACTCCTATTGCACCACCTTCACCTGATGCTACCTTTTATGAAATTAAGCCTGATTTGTTGAATCTTGTGATGAAAGAGTAATTTTCTGGTGCTAGTTCTGATGATGTTGCTGCCCATCTTAATAGCTTTGTTGAACTTTGTGAAATGCAGAAGTATAAGGATGTAGATGGAGATATTATAAAGCTCAAGCTGTTTCCTTTCTCCTTGAGAGGAAAAGCTAAAGAATGGTTGATATCCTTCCCTAGAAATAGTATTGATTCTTGGATTAAGTGCAAGGATGCTTTTATTGGAAAGTACTACCCTCCTGCTAAGATTATATCTATGTGAAGTGATATTATGAAATTTAAACAACTTGATAATGAACATGTTTCTCAAGCTTGGGAAAGAATAAAATCTTTGGTTAAGAATTGTCCCACTCATGGACTTACTGCTTGGATGATTATCTAGACTTTTTATGCAAGTTTGAACTTCTCTTCAAGAAACCTGTTGGATTCAGCTGTTGGAGGTACCTTTATGAGCATCACTTTGGGTGCTGCAACAAAACTCCTTGATAATATGATGGTTTATTACTCTGAATGGCACACTGAGAGAGCTCCACATGGTAAGAAGGTAAATTCTGTTGAAGAAACCTCCTCTTTGAGTGATAAGATTGATGTTATTATGGCTATGCTTGTTAATGGGAGAGCTCCTTAGATCCAAATAATGTTCCCTTAGCCTCTTTGGTTGCTCAAGAAGAGCAAGTTGATGTGAACTTCATTAGAAACAACAATTTCAACAACAATGCCTATAGGAATAATTTTGGTAGTAATAACAATTATAGGCTTTATCCTCCTAATAATGGCAATACCTATGGAAATTCCTACAATAATGCTAGAAGTGTCCCCTCTGAACTTGAAGTCATGGTCAAAGACTTTATTAGTAAACAAACCAATTTTCAACAAGACTGGACGAAAAGCTTTTAACTGTTGAGAAAAATATTTCCTCTTTGTCTGAAGCACAGTCCTCCTTGATTAATAAAATGGCTGCTAAACCTGAAACCATGGAAAGTACCTTTGTTTCCACTCATGCCATACAAGTTACAATTGATGAAAATGTTAGACTGTTAGCCCAACTTCATGCTAAGTGGTAAAGGGAAGCTGAAATTGATAGAAACAATAGTGTGTGCACCATTACCACTAAACCATAAGAAGCCCCTATTCCTCATCCTACTATGCCTAAGCCTAATGAGTCTACTACTAGTGATGCTAAGTTTGATTTTGATCTTGATGGTTGCAATATTTCTGAAGTGATTATGTTCCTGCAAAAGATTGCTAGAAGTCCTGATGCTAGTGATATGCATGTTGCTTTCACCAAACACATTACAGATGCTCTTCTTAAGATTAAGGAAGAGAAGTTAAAACACAAATCTTCTATTCCTAGGAAAGTATAATATAGTTGGGAACCCATTATTAATATTCAAGTGAATGACTTTGATCTCAAAGCTTCATGTGATCTTGGTTCTAGTGTCTCTATTATGCCTAGGAAGATTTATGAAATGCTTGATTTTCCACCTTTGGAAGATTGTTATTTGGATGTCCCACTCAATGATAATGCTAAGAAGAAACTCATGGGAAGTATTAATGATGTTCTCTTTATGGTTAACAATGCTTATGTCCCTGTTGATTTCTATGTTTTGGATGTTGAATACAATACTTCTTGTCCTATTACTTTGGGAAGACCTTTTCTTAGAACTGTTGGTGCCATCATTGATAAGAAAGAAGGCACCATTACATATCAATTTCCATTCAAGAAAGGTATTGAACACTTCCCTATGAGGAGAGAGAAGTTTCTTTTTGCTCCTCCTTTGAAAGAAAGGTTTCATGTTAATGCTTCCTTATTTGAAAATACTTGATTTCTTGCTTCTTGTGCCTAACTTAAAGGCATTAAAGAAAAGTGCTTGTTGGGAGATAACCCAAGAGTTTCCTTGAGTCTTGGAAGTTATTACTTTAGTAATGACCTCTCATTATCCTTTTTTTTCTTTTTTGCCAAGAATGACCACTAATGAGAGTGAGGTAAGATTTGGGGAGTTGCTGTCCTGAAACATATTTCTGTCCTCCTCCATAAAAATTCGTGAAGAGTCTCTATAAGTCGGATTGAGATTAAAATTTACTAATAAATTCCCCAGAATGCTAGCTAACTTTCGTTGTTCAACACTTTTTGATTTGAGCAACAGAAGGTCTTAGAAAAAATCAATTTCTACCTGCTGGTCTGTTTTGACAGATTTCTGCCATTATTTGCATTTGCTTCTTATTGATTCCTTTTTGGGTTCTTTTTTGGGAAATTGAGATTTTTGAAGGAGTTGCTACAGTAGCTTGTGTTTTTAGTAAAAAAAATCGTTTCTAAAGCTAAACCCAAGGGTATATTATCTTTTGAATACACTAATGTTGCTAATGAAGATTGTGTGAAGTTTTGTATGAAGGAAAATTTCAGGGGTGGAGAGAGAATGATGTAATGAGATGAAGAATGGACAAAACCTCAAGCTTGGGGATGTGTTATCGCCATATTTTGGCCAAAGGAGGAGATGGGCCGTAATCAAGATGGGCTTGGAAGATACATATATGCAACGTGTTGTTGAATCGGCCTTGTGCGTGGATTTGGGCTAAATTGCCCGTGTATCTTATATTGTAGTAGGTTCCGTTTCGGTTTAAGTAAGAGATAGAGTTGTTAGGGTTATTCCAAAGATAGAAAGTCTCCGGACTATAAATATGTACCTAAGGTTATTGAGAAAAGGAGGACGATCACGTTCACAACAAACACAATCTCGGCGCATCGCCACCCCTTGTTTCTAGGGTTTCTTTCGGGTAAGTGTCATGCTGCCTAGATCGCATCTGGCGATCTAGGCAGTATCTGCTTATGCGTTATTTGGTGTTACTCGTACTGAAGCCTTGTTGATGGCGAGTAATACTATCATCATAGATTTGTTTAGGCTAGCATCAGTACTTTTTGCTATGATTGCTTAGTTATGCTACCTCTAGTTATCTCGCTGCCTTTACACCTTTTCCCGGGTGTAAGGGTAGCGTCTTGCTTGATCTTTATTCAGTCGATTTGATCCGTTATAGTTTTGCCTTGTTTTCCAAGGTTTAGTTTGATATCCACGTAGTCAGGCCTTGCAAACGGGTTGAACGATCCAGTAGTACGTGAGGATATGGTTTGCTAATTCGAGAGGAGTTGTTCCGGGAATTGACTTTACGTCGGTTGTTAGGCCTTCTCTAGGGTTAGTTTTCTATCATTTTTTGTATTTACCAGGCTCAATTACGTGTAGGATGTTCCAATTACGTGGTGAAAACGTTAAACTGTCGTAGATCGATTTAACTTGTATTGATGAAGCAAAACCCCATGTTATCGTAGATCTAATGCAGAACCATGGGGTAATCGGCTCCAGGAGCCGATTCACAGGGAAACCTGGGAGCCGGTCACGGCTCGAATTTTACGTATACTTGTTTGCCATGCAGGAAACCAATCGAAGCAATCCATCACCTTCCTGACCAGGTATAGGTCAGGTGGCACGCCCTTACATCAGCCAGGACGTGTGTCGGAGTTTTGCGGGCCGTTGCCCGAGGGACCAGGGCCCACCAGCAGTTCTGGGAGCCTCCCGGCTCTTCGTGTTGCTCGTCGCTGCTCGCCGGTGGGTTTTGGGAGGCAACAGGATGCCACCTCGGTGTCACCCCAAGAAATATCCAAGAGGTACAAGCGTCAAAGCTTGGGGATGCCCAAGGCATCCCCTTCTTCATCAATAAAAAGCTCAGGTCTTTCTAGACACATCATTTTTATTGTTTCATGCACTGTTGTGTTGTTCTTGGAGTGTCTTGGTTTTCGTTTTATTTGCTTATTTTGTTTAGTTTGCTTGAATAAAGTAGTTTGGACCCCCTTTCTCGCTGTCTTGTTTCAAATAAGTTGATTGCTGTTGGAGAGGAGTAGAAAGTTCTTGCTTGAAAGTGCAAGAGGAGCTTGCATTGACTGTGACTTAGACTTTAGCATGTCATGCAAGGTGTTGTGTTGACCTTATGCTTAGTGATTATTGCTATAGCATGAAATATTCCAAACAATTGGGATTGCTTAGTGTGCCTTGAAATAATCATGCGTTGTATTTGTCATCGGATTGTCGACAAGTACGCCATAGGGGGTCCTAGTGGAGTTGGAAGGATGGGGTGTGAGACGTCGGATGTTCCAGGAGCGGTGATCACAAGTTCAGATCTGACTGCGGTGATTGGATCCTACTCCTGCTAGCAACCCAGTAATATATCGGCGTAAGTCGGATGTTACAGCGGATTACAAGAGAGGTTCACCTGTGCGAGTTGGTTGTGGTTGTGTGTATTGTATTATGCCCTAAAGGCTCCCATTGGGCCGGTTTATATAGTCACTGGGGCCTAAGGTTACATGAGAGACCTATCCGGCTACTTACAGAGTCGGTAACTAGATACAGCTTGGAGTACAAGTAATACTACAGGCCTAAGTCGGTAACTCATGTGGGCCTTGTCGTAGCCGGAACTGGCTCCTCATCTTTCTCTGACTGGGCCACCCGTAAAGCAAAGCTCTAACCCGTTGGTGGGCCACCCTGGTCAGCGAGTCCTGTGGGTATACCCGGAAAGTATATCCCCAATAGTAGCCCCGGAAGTCTCCAAGATCCAAAGTCGGATAAATCGTCTAGCTTGATTGTTTCTTCGTCATGAGAATCTTAAAGGGTTCCCGAAAACTTCATTCGGTAATGTAGGATTCCGAGTCAATTGAGTCGGATATGATTTGCTCTGACCTTAGTCTTTTCCTTGCACAGTTTGGAACATAAGCCGGATTTTTCAGCGGCGTGTGGACTGACAACTTTTTAGACCAGCTCATGTCACTGACAGGGGTCCCACCGGCACGACCATTGGTGGGTCCTCTCCTTATGGAACAGAACGCCGTTTCAATGCCTAAGCGAAAATCGAGGGGGTGGAAGAGTCGCGAGGAAGCTAACTGTCAACACCCGGATTTTTAATCCCAGATGCCTGTTATGCCATACATCACAATCCCAGGATTACCATTTTTGCAAGACATAACAGATTGGATATCACAGTACATCATCCATTACAAACCATACATAAGGTCTTACACAAATAAGGATCTCATGATCCAGTCTTAATACAATTCAAGCAGCGGAATAACGTAATAATAACGATAGCGTAGGCAAAGCTCCATCTTCATGGTCACAGGAAATGCTGACGATGGGAGATGATCCTAGTTGTCATAACCTTCCTGTTGTCCATCCGCCTGATACTCCTCTTCATAGTCTGGCCACGGGAATAGCCAAGGACAAAGCCATGAGTACTCTTTAAGTACTCGCAAACTAGTACTAACAAGTGAAGCGGTTTTGGAGTAGGAAGTACTAAGCTCTAGGGTTATTTTGGAAAAAGCCAGATTTATCTCTACTGAGTTCAGAAGCAAAGAAAGCTAGTTGAAGGTTTTATAACCCCTAAGTGGGAACTTGAATTTCACGTCACAACTCTATTGTGGTCAAGTCAAATTCATAATTCATTTCACAAGTCATTTTGAAAACATCTGACGACAAAACAGTATGGCCACTCCAACTGTCCATAACCGCAGACGTGGCTATTCAAATAGTTTGACACTCTGCAGAGATTGTACACTTTCACCACAACATTCGATACATCCGTCAGGAACAATTCCTGAATTCACCATACTCAGTATGCGGATAATCAATCCTAACCTTTCCATTACACGCCCTAGTATAGGAACCTCTCCTGTGATTTTGGCCTCCCAACCATGACTAACTGTCATCTTGGGTACTGCACAGGTGGACAATCTTCATAAGGTGTCCTCAGCTCAAACCTTGGCTGCAAGGGAACCCATACTAAGGTATATAAGTTTCCAGTCAAGCCCTACCCAAATTTCGGGTATTTTGGTTGTACGGTAAAATTGGAATGGAATCGCATCCAGACAACCGTCAGTTTTGTAAAGGGCTAAGGCTCATGCCTTAACATTTTCATCATCAAAATCATTTGGTGTTTCGGAAACACATATCAAAACATTTCATTAGAATGACTCATCATTCTAAGGTTTTCATAACCATTTTCACCAAGTATTCCCATCTAAATTTGATCAAGTTTTATGCTTAGCACTAGCATCTACAAGTGGGGGTAAATACTAATGAGGGGTGGTAAACAAGTGTATCTTATCTAAGTTCAATCTCATGCCTCAGGGTGACATCAAGATTATCTAACTTAGGCCAAGTTTTATGCTCTTTATGCTACCTTCCAATACCCTTCTATTTTCTACAAGTTACTAGGTAAACTCTAAGAGAAAGCTTTGATAAAGAAATAAAGTATTAAGCTTTGCAAGTAAAACTAGGATTGGGTATCATCAAATGGCTACAAGCTTGCAAGTAGATCTTGCAAGTGGTAGCTTGCTTAATGAGTAGCTTGCAAGTATTGGCTTGCCTTGTGCAGAGCAGTGGTTGAAGTTCTCCTCGGCTTCTTCCTCGTAGTATCCTCCTTCCTCCTCGTATCCTTGGTCGGTACTAGCGTCTATAAATAAATATGAGGTACACAATCACCACACAATTATTAACTACTCTATTTAGCACAAAAAGGTTTACACTAGATGATCTAGCATCATCACTATTATCACAAATATTAAAGCACTTGTCTTATTTATTTTATTTTAGAAAAGTAATTTCTACTCATTGAAAAACTACTTAAGATTTAATATTCTCCAACTCAAACATGGGATCATGTTGACACATGCCATCACCACTTATTTCAGTACATGGGAATGTGATTTAAAGTGGTGTCACAATTTAATAAGGTTTAACCTTTTTTTAATTAAATAAAATGACTAGAATGGCCTATGAGGCATTCTTTTATTACTTGATCATTATTCCTGCAAGTAACCCTATATATTTTTATATATTCTAAAAGGTATGGTTAAATGTGATTTTTGAGAGTTGGAATCAACTCAAAATCTTTCATGGTTGAATTTTGAAAAATGTTTGAATGCAGAAAAGCTTATGCCTTGTTATTTTTACCATGGGTAATCTATAAATCTAAATGGTTTGAATCCAACGGGCTTGGATTAAGTATTCCAGTACCTTTCTAACAAAATTGGTTTCATGCATTGTGGTTTGCTGAATCGACCTGGGTTGATTTTTTGAATCTAGGTACAAAACTAGGTTTGAAACTAAAAGAATAAATCGAAATTTGAATTAATGGGTCGTGCGGGAGGTTTAATTGGGCCGTCCCACTACGCACATCGCGCGTGGGGGCTGGTTAAGTGAGCGACCCCACTCGTCAGTGAGACAACGAGTGGCGAAGCGGTACGGGGCGATCTAGGCCATGCGATCTAGTTCTAATCCTACGGTTGTGGTTCATCGTCCACGCCTGAACAGGACACGGCGAGGCTGAACCCTAGCGCGTCCAGTGGGGATCAGTGGGGGCTCACCGGGGCTCCGGCGATGGTCGGCGATGGGGGCGAACGACGAAGTCGACGACGGCAATCCTCCTGGTACTGGTGGCTCCTCCTGGGGCGGCTCCAATCAACAGCGCCTCTCCTCCTCTGCAGCGGCAAACTCCGGTGAAATTCCAGCCACCTGGTGCTCGCCTTGCTCCGGGGGTGAGTTCGTGTGATCAGTGAGAGGTGGGGAGTGAGATGGTGTGAAGAGTGTGAGCTGGGAAGGCCTCTATTTATAGTGCGACGAGGGGACCGAATGGCGCGGGCTGAGCTCGTCGTGGTCGTCGGCACAGTGTGCTAATGGCATGGGCGACAATAGGGCGGTGTTGTGCTCCCTAGCAAAGCTCAACGGCATGGTCACGCGGCACAGGGCGGTGTTGAACGGTCGGACCGTCGCGGCGCTCTGGGCGGGTCCGACAGGGATTTTAATGGCGCACAGTGTCTATGGTCCGTGCGGCAGCAAACAGGGTTGTCTGGCGGGGTGCTGGGGTGCTGGCAATCATGTACGCAAGCGGCAAGGGCGGCGCGTGGTCTGTGGGCTGGTGTCGCATGCGGCGCTCTGGAGCGCTCTCGGCTCGCAGACAGAGAACCTTGGCATGCTCAGGCAGTGTGGTCCAAGGGCTGGCAATGCTCGGGGCTTGGATAGGGGGTGGCGGTGGACGGTGGTCAGTGCTCCAGATATGCTTGCTAGGCTTGGTGCTTCTCCTAGCTCGTTGTCGACTTGGGGGTGGCAAGTTAGGCTCGGCATGCTCACCATTGATGGCCCTTGCATGCTCATAGTGGTGCTAAAGATTGTTAAAGGGGCTAGATGATCTACTAAAAGCTTGCTGCAAACCAGAGAGGGAACAAGGTTGGCCAAAATAACTGCTACAAATAGTGCTTGATGTTTGTTTGTTTGCTGCAAACAAGGTGTTTGATGAAATGGCCGCAAGAAATTCAAATTTGAATTTTGGATTCGAACTTGGTGGGTTTTCTACGAACATACTAGGGAGTCTCTGCTTAGTTGGATTAGTCAAGGGGCACTGGTTTGGTTGGGTTTTGAAAATGTGGGATCTTCACATATGTTAAAGATTCAATTTTAAATTGTCATTTGAATGGGGTTGCGAAATGTTTCTACAAGTTTGAAAGGTGGGCTTCGATTCACTTTTACTTGGTATTGCAAGGGGTGAAAATAAATGGAAAAGTTTCTGTTTGAAATCTTGGACTAGAAACACTCAAAGTGACCTAGTGAGCAAGATTGGCAAAAATGACCATTTGCCTCATTTGATTTGTTTTTTATTTCCTCTTGATTTGTTTCTGCTTGGAAATGTTTTAGATGATGTTATTTTCATCTTTAATCCATCCCTTGATATTTAGGTTAATCACACAAGTCCAAACATGCATTCATACAATCCTCACCTACACACATGCATTCATATGGTTTCTATTTAATAAAAGTTTTTGTTTACCAAATTTTAGTGATTAGAATTTGATAAGCATGATCAATATTTTTGGTATGTTACAAACCTTCCCTACTTAAAAAAAATCTCGTCCCGAGATTTGAGAAAGAAGAAAAAAGATTACCTAGGATTTAAAGAGATCGGGAAAATCCGTCTGGATGTGATCTTCTCGCTCCCAGGTAGCTTCTTCTTCAGTGTGGTTGCTCCACTGAATCTTGAGAAACTTGATGCTTCGGGTCCTATTGGTTCTGAAAGATTCCTCCAAAATACAGATGGGTACTTCGGGATATGTCGGGTCATCATTGATCTCTATGGTGCGGTGATCAATATTCTTGAAAACTTCAGTCTTCTCTGGAACTTCAAGGCATTTGCGAAGTAACGATATATGAAACACATTGTGCATTGCTTACATTTCTTCCGGCAGTTCCAATTGATACGGTACTTCTCCTCGATGGTTCAAAATTTTGAAAGGTCCGATATATCTGGGGGCTAACTTTCCTTTGAGCTGGAAACGCTGCATTCCCTTCAAAGGCGACACCTTAAGATACACAAAATCTCCGATATTGAAGGCGAGGTCTCGACGTCTCTTGTCGGCATAACTCTTCTGTCTAGATTGGGCGGTCTTGAGGTGCTCACGAATCTTGTGAACTTTCTCTTCTGCTTCTCGTAGGATGTCGGGTCCAAAAATCTGACCGTCTCCTACTTCCGACCAATTCAAAGGGGTATGACACTTCCTTCCATACATGAATTCAAATGGGGCCATTTGCAAACTAGCTTGATAACTGTTGTTGTAAGAAAATTCTGCGAACAGTAGACAGTCTTCCCATTATATCCATACTCTAGCACACATGCTCTCAACATATCTTCGAGTATTTAGTTTACTCGCTCCGTTTTTCCATCAGTCTGAGGGTGATACGCTGTGCTAAAATCTAGTCGGGTTCCTAAACCTTCTTGGACTTTCCTCCAGAATCTCGAGGTAAACTGAGTTCCTCGATCCGACACGATGTTCTTGGGGATTCCGTGCAAACTGACGATTCTAGCGATGTATAACTCTGCTAGCTTCGAACTCTGGTAGGTGGTCTTGACTGGTAAGAAATGGGCTACTTTGGACAATCTGTCAACTATGAACCAAATAGAGTCATTTCCCCTACTAGAAGTAGGAAATCCAGTGATAATGTCCATTCTGACTGAGTCCCATTTCCATTATGGAATTTGTAATGGTTGCAACAGTCCTGCGGGTCTTTGATGTCCCGCCTTAACTCTCTGACAAATATCACACTTGGCGATATAGCTTCCGATTTCTCTCTTCATCTTATGCCACCAAAATTGGTCCTTTAGATCCTGATACATCTTTGTTCCTCCGGGGTGGATAGAATAAAGAGTATCATGAGCCTCCTTCAAAATAACTTCTTCCAACTCCGAATCTGCTGGTACACAGAGACGTCCTTTGTACCACAACACTCCTTCATCCTCGGTGAATCCGGGCACTTTGCATGTACCGATACGACGTTTGATTCTGTCGATACTAGCATTTCCTTTCTGAGCCTCCTTGATCTGACTGATCAAAGTGGGTTGAAGTTCTATGCTAGCCAAAAATCCTTCACTTACTAATTCCATTCTGAAATCTTCCATCTCTTTATGCAAACTTGGTTGCTCCTTTAGAATCATGGAGTTCAAGTGGCACGATAATCTGCTAAGGGCATCTGCTACCACATTGGCTTTACTGGGGTGGTAGTGAATGTCCAGATCATAGTCCTTGATTAGCTCAATCCATCTTCTCTGCCTCATATTCACCTCCTTCTGAGTGAATATATACTTCAGGCTCTTGTGATCCGAATAAATATCACAATGATTACCCATAAGATAATGCCTCCATGTCTTCAGGGCGAGAACTACGGCTGCTAGTTCAAGGTCATGGGTTGGATAATTCTGCTCTGCTTCAGTTGTCGAGATAGATAAGATATTACTTTGCCCTCTTGCATCAGCACACATCCGAGACCGATCTTAGATGCGTCACAATACACATCGAAGGTCTTCGTGATATCCGGCATGATCAAGATGGGGGCTGAAATCAATCTCCTCTTGAGTTCTTGAAAACTCGCTTCACATTTTTCTGTCCATTCAAACTTCTTGTCCTTCTTCAGCAATTGGGTCATGGGTCTTGTGATACTCGAGAATCCTTCTACAAACTTGCGGTAGTATCCCGCTAATCCGAGAAATGCACGAACTTGGATTTGGGTGGTTGGGGCATGCCAATCTTCCACATCCTTCACCTTTGCAGGGTCAACGGCAATTCCTCCGGCTGATACAATGTGACCGAGGAATCCTACCTCCTGTAACAAGAATTCACATTTGCTAAACTTGGCATACAACTGATGCTCCCTAAGAGTTCCAAGGATGGTTCTTAGGTGTAGCTCATGTTTTTCTTCTAATTTGGAATAAATCAGAATGTCATCGATGAAAACAACGACAAACTTATCCATGAAGTCCATAAAAATCTTATTCATGAGGTTCATGAAATAAGCGGGGGCATTAGTTAATACAAAAGACATGACAGTGTACTCGTACAATCCATATCAGGTGGTAAAGGCAGTCTTTGGAATATCCTCTGCGTGAATCTTGAGTTGGTGATAACCAGTTCTAATATTACTCTTAGAAAACACTTTGGAACCAGTCAACTGGTCAAACAGGTCTTCTATCTTTGGCAACGGGTACTTGTTCTTGATGGTGACATCATTCAACTTCAGATAATCTGTACACAAACGGTTACCTCCATCTTTATTATCCACAAATAAAATAGGTGATCTCCATGGCGACGCACTTGGTTGAATCAACCCAATTTCCAGCATAGCATCCAGTTGCTTCTTCAGCTCCACTAGTTCAGACGGGTTCACACTATATGGTCTCTGGGCTATAGGTCCGGTTCCAGGGATTAGTTCAATGATAAACTCGATATCCCGATCTGGGGGCATACCGGGAAAAACATCTGGAAATACATCAAGGTATTCATAGACTATCCGAACTTGGTAAATGGTTGGTTGGGCTATACTCTTGTTGCACTTGAATTGACGGGGCAAGGTTTCCGATAGATGCTCTACTGATTTTCCGGCTATACTGGTCATGGTTATGGCTTTCTTGGCACAGTCGATTAATCCTTTATGTTTCGACATCCAATCCATTCCTAGTACTACTTCCAAACCTTTAGTTCCGAGTACTATTAGATTAGCATAAAAATCTATGCCATGGATTCGGATAGGGACGGCTTTGCAAATTTTTCTAGCTTTGGTGGTTGAACCAGGTATTTGAACTATCATAACATGCTTCAATTTGGTGGGTTGAATCTTACTAGTGCATGCAAATTCTTCGGTAACAAATGAGTGCGATGCTCCAGAATCAAACAACACTCTTGCAAGTACTGAGTTAATAGAAAACATACCCAGCACGACATCTGGCGCTTCTTGGGCTTCTTCAGCATGCATGAGAAAGAGACGGCTGTTGCGGTCGAGCGAGTTCCCTGGGGAAAACCTTCTTCCGGGCTGAACACGACGCTGCTGCTGAGCTGGGGCATTTGCATTGGAGGTTGCGGTAATCTTCTTGGGGCACTCAATGGAATAGTGACCTTTGGTTCCACATTTATAACAAGTCACATGAGACTTGTACTTTGCTGCAACAGGCACTGCATTGCTTCCAGTCCTTGGGGCATTGTTGGTGTTGGTGGCGGCATTGTTGTTGTTGAACTTAGGCGGAGCACGGTTGAAATTTTCTGGGGTTGTCGGGGTTGTTGTGATTTCCTCCAGGCCTTGGGTTTCCACGGTTGGGATAGGTTGGACGGTTCATCGGGGGTCTGTTGGTCCTTGGGGCAAATCCTGGAGATGGGTTGGGGCAATACTTGGGTGTATGGTGGGTTCCTGATTGATGCATCATGCGACGCTTGCGGTTCTCATTAGCTTGGTTGGTCTTTCCTTCCATCTCAAGGGCAGAGTCCACTAAGGCTTCAATATCAACAAAGGGGATATTGACTAACACTGTCTGCATATCATCGTGCAAACCATTCAGGAATCTCTCGTTCTTCTTGGCTTCAGTGTCTATCTCATCCGGTGCATACCTAGCCAATGACAAGAATTTGTCACGGTATTCCACTACGGTCATCCTCCCTTGCTTTAGTTCCCTGAATTCATCTCCCATCCTCTTGATCAAACCCGGTGGCACATAGGTTCTGCTGAACTTGACTTTGAATTCATCCCAAGTCATCATCTGACCTCCTGTCATCGCACGAACGCTGTTCCACCATGCTCTTGCATCTCCGGCCGGGTAGTGGGTAGAAAACAACACCTTCTCGTTAGCTTCCACTCCTGCAACTTCCAGATTGTTTTCCATGGTTTGCAACCAATCATCTGCATCTAGGGGCTCTTCTAACTTAGTGAAAACGGGTGGATTGGTGTTCAGGAAATTCTTGAGCTTAGATCCATGGTTGTCCTGATTTCCATGGACTTGATTGTTGTTGGCCATCTGAGTGATGTGTTGAAGGGTGGCTAAGTTGGCTTGATGTTCGGCTCTTTCAACTTCGCGGTCGGAAACCAACATTTGCAAGATCTGCAACATCGGGTCCGGGGATGAACTGCTTCCTTCGCGAGGCATCTGAAGATTGAGATAGATCATGAGAAAAGAGGGAAATTTCTAAGGTTCAGGGTTTTGGGTTTGAAAAGTTTTCAAAGTTTGACTCAGGTTTTTCTAGCAACTTGCTCTTCATTCATTCATAGCACCCAATACAAACACACACCACAACAAAGGAAAACAGATGGTTTTAAGAACCCTTCTGTGAAACTACGATACAGTGGGACCGAATACAACTCACTAACACTAGTGCCCAAGTGCTACTACTCCTCGGAGTCAGTGTCCTCATCATCCTCATCATCATCATCGATGAAGGCGAAGTTATCCTCATCGGTAAAGAAGTCCATGGCCTGATCCTCCAGAAAGTCATCATCGTCACTTAGATAGGAGTAGGGGTCTCCACGAAGGTCTTACCCTTTATTCTCCCTCTCCTCCAACTGCATGTCTCTCTCATGGATGGTCTCTTCCAAATCCATGATCCGGTGGCGTAGACGGGCAATGATGCGCTCCTTCTTGTCGAGCTGACGGCGACGAGACTGGCGATCCTTCACTAGCATGGCGATGGTCTGATCCTTCTTGGCGGCGATGGCGTACTTGTGGTTGGCGTAGGAGCGGGCATTGTCCAACTCCTTCTGACGGTCATACATCATGAAGTTGAGGTGGTTCAATTGAGTCTTCAGCTCATGGTGATATGGGGCCTCCAGTGGCTGTCCCATAATATCATTCCTTGGGTAGAACTCGAAGCGGGTACCCTTGATCTGATTGATACTCTGCCCACACAAACGGGTGACGAGGTTTAATCTCGTCAATTCCCATTGTTATGAGCTTGGGTTTTGGAGAAGATGGGGGTGCTGGAGATCATGGAACGGTTAACAGACAAGCAACCAGGGGACACGAGATTTACCCAGGTTTAGGCCCCCGGAGGGAAAACCCTACTCCTGCTTGTCTGCTCTTGATTACGGCGGAACCGAAAGTTACAGGGGTGCGCAGATGCAATCTGGCATGGAGGTGTGTATGCAGTAAGGTGAGAGAGCCTCCTCGTCGTTCCCTCCTAGCCTTTATATAGAGATAGGCAGGTCTCGGGCACAGATCGAGTCGGTTACAGGTTTAGGGTTTGCCCCTTTGAATATTCTATCTGTTCTAGTCTTGCTCTCCAAGGATCCGAAGACGTCATGGGCTTGGGCCACCCGAAAATCTTCATGGGTCGCGTATATTCTCGTGGGCCTTCCTTGAGCTGGACTAGTTATGCTAATGTCGTGTACCCATAGGGTATAACCATGTTAGTAGCCCCCGAGTGTTCAGTCGAATCGTAGATTCGGCTGAGGACTCTTCAATCTTTCGGGTGCAGCTGTTTCTGTTCATCAGGAAAAGAATGATTTTAGTGTGTAGGCATTGTTGATGCGTGTGCCTGACTCTCCTGACGGATCGGGGTCAGTTAACTGTCTAGGACAAAACAACACGATCTTCTTCAGATTCGAGTCCCTCGACTCAAACCCGGAACAGATGCTGGCGTAATTCGACTCAGGCCGTTGAGTTCTTACATGAGTCGAATCCCAGTAAGTTTCGAATGATGTACCCAACATGTCCGTCAGGATTTTCATCGCGCCTGTTGGCACAGAATTTTACTAGCAGAGCGCAGTCGGGTGCGTTATCGGGCCATCAGATGGTATCTGTAGGTCTTATCTTTGCGTCACAGACACAACATCCAAAATTTTATCACCGCGGAGGTGTTTCGGGTGGCCAAGGAGGAAGTTACTCACTTAGCGTTGGTTGGGGCAAAGTTGCCAAAAAGTTTTTGCATTCTGATCCGAAGGATCACAGTCAAAGAATTCATAGGGTGCGCGACCAGCGCTCCCTATGGGAGTAGCCCCCGAGCTGTTCGAGTCGTAGACTTGAGCAGAGACTTTTAATTCAGTCATTGTTTGCTTCAGGTCCGTAGGACACAATTTTTTCGGATGCTTGAACCAATCCTCCCTATGGGAATAGCCCCCGAGTCCGTAGTGGAGTCGTAGACTCGACGTAGGACTCGAAGAATAGATTATTGGCATAATACCTTATTGATCGTGATAGGAGTAGCCCCCGAGTAGTTGCTCAAATCGTAGATTCGAGTGAGTACTTTAGCTGTTTAGCTGAAGATTTGTAACCGTTGCTAGTGTGGTTTTGATGACTTCAGTGCTGACGATCTGTGACCTCAGTCGTCTGCGGCGCCAGAGGTGACGTGACTGAACGACTGTGGGTCCCACTTTCTGACTTCGAGTTGACTGGTCATGCGCGATGTGGCAAGAATTACGGCGTCTCCTCGGTTTCCATGCGTAGTGGACGGCGTGCGAGCGACGGTTCTCTTTTGTGTTGACTTTTGGACGGTTGGATCTGGTTCTGGCGTTAGGGCTTCCAGATGAACGGTCCCTATTCATCGTCTTCATCCTTATAACTATGGGGAAAGATTGTCATTTGTTTTCACTGTAGCCACTTTCTTTCTACTGCTTCCATTTTCTTGAACTTTTCTCGCCGCGCGCTGGAAGTTCTCCGATCATTCCCTTCCTCTTTCCTACGCTCGCACCGCCTCCGTCATCGCGCTGCAATGGGGAAACCGAAGAAGGCCTCCACCGTAGCGGGCACCAGTGCTGCTGCCGGCAGCAAGATAGACACCGCCGCCTCTCGTGTCACCGATGGTGGGTGGCGGCACACGGAGACGCGCGAGGGTGACCTGCGCAAACTTCATGAAGCGGGCTTAATCCCGCAGGACAAGGAGGCCGTCAAGATCCCCGGAGACGAGGTAATTCCCCGTCCACCCGCAGGGTTTCGGGTCATGTTCGTTGCCCTTGTTCTCCGGGGTCTCTCGCTCCCAGTCCACGATTTTCTCCGTGGACTGTTGTTCTTCTATGGTATCCAACTCCACCATCTCTCGCCTAATTCTCTTCTCCACATCGCCTGCTTTATCACATTTTGCGAGTGCTGGCTCGGCATCGAGATGCACTTTGGCCTCTTTCGGAAGCTCTATTCCGTGAAGAGGCAGTCCGGCTCCGACAGAGTTTATCCGATCGGCGGCTGCGTCATTTCCCTTCGATCCACTTTTCTTTTCCTTTTCTATGTCTGAGTCCGTCCAATACTAGCGGAGGAAGTGGTTTTATCCACGACTCCACAGTGGACATGCAAAACTTCGGCCTTGCCCCTTTCAACTCCACCCAGAAGATCTTGAAGAAGAGATCCTAGAAAAATCATATCCTGGAGGGCGAGGTGGAAGAGATAGAGGAGCTCTAACATCGGGTGGAGGCTCTCCAGGTGGCTCCGGAAAAGGAGGTGAACGGTGTGGATATCATCCGCACTTTCCTCAAACATCGGGTGCAGCCACTTCAGGCTAGGGCGCATCCAATGTTCCTTTATTCTGGCCGCCACGACCCAACGAGAGTTGCGGCTGAGGAGCTCTCCAAGGGGGACCTCGACAGAGTTCTTCGGCCGCTGCTTAACTTCAAGACCGACGAGGACATTCCGAGGAAATCGCGGACCCCCCCGTTCAGTGCTTCTCGACCAGTTCCGCAGGTGTAGATCTGCGACGTGCGCGTAGCGCTTTTTTCGAGTGTGTTTCCTTGTAATTTTCTGTTCTGCAAGATTGTCTTCATTGTGCAGGAGTTCAAGGTACCTGGCATGGTGCCTCCACTACCCGAACGGTTTCCAAATGTGCCAGACAACGAAGTCGTGGACTCCGAGTCCGAGCTTTCACCGGCGCAGTCGCCCACTTAGGAGGCTCTCGAGGCGAGTGAGGGGCAGACACGAAAGCGGGCATGGAGCTCGAACGAATATTCAGATGCCTCGACTCCGCCAATGCCTAGGGACCCTCCCTTCCTTGTCTGCCATAGTGGAGGTGACCGTGCTTCTTCCTCGCCGATCCTGGTCGTGCCTGTGCGGGCTATAGCACCGCAGCCGCCCGCGAAAAGGAAGAAGGAAGGGAAGAAAGGCAAGAGGGTCCTGCCTGTTTTTGACTTGAGCGACATGGACTCGTAAGTGCCTTCAGATGCCTTTGCTACTTTTCTTGTCTTCTTGTCTTCTTGCTTTTTGACTGGTTTGTGTCTTGCAGCCACTCCTCTGAGGGCTCTTTTAGCGATGCCACTCAGAAGCCAGTAGGGGAGTCAAAAATGACACCTCCCCCTCTCAGACGGTGGCCACCTCTGGGGGCGCTGCTCCGAACCCCTCTCCACAGGAGGCTCGAGTGATCGTCTCCCAGAAGACTACAGCAGGACCTTCGGAGTCTTCGTCTGAACATGTAAGTGTTTTCTCTTTGGCTATAGGGGAAGCCCCCGAGCTTTCTTTTCGGATGATCTGTTGATTTTTCTTCTTTTCTTCGTGTCTCGGGGGGATCCCCTGAGCATTTTCATGTGCTTAATGTTTTTCCTGGCTTCTAGGGCGCAGCCCCCGAGCCTTTTTTGTGATACTTTGTTTCTTCTCGCAACCTTTTTTGCAGGGTTCGAACCTGTTGGTGAAGCAGCACTTGGTGCTGGAGCCAGCCTGCGGCAGCTTCAAGGTACCTGCTTAATTAATCCTCTACTCTTTCGTCTGCTTGCTAGCTTGTTAAGCTCATGTATGTTCTTGCTTTTGCATATGAGAATAATACTACCCTCTGTGATATTGATGCTCTCAAAAAGAGCCTTGGGCGAGCAGAGAAGAAGGCCGAGGATGCCGTTGGGGCGAAGGAGCGCCTCGAACAGGAGTTGGCTGATGCCACGGCGGCCAAGGAGCGCCTGCAGCGGGAAGCCATGGATCACGAGGAGCAGCTCGCCACCGCTGCGGCTGCGCGCGAGAAGCAGGTGGCCGAAAAACTAATGGCTGCTGCCAAGGCTGTCTCTGGTGAGTATTTTTGCCTCTCTTTGGTTTTTTCGGCTGCCGCGTCCCTGTGCCTTTATTCGATTCTCAATGTACCTTTCCATTTCTCTAGATGCCGCAGGCATTGAGTTCAATTGCAGTGCCCTGGAGCACGGTAGTGCTTTGGATGATGCCGCTGCAGCGGTTGAAGACCGTTGCAGTACTGCGGTTGGCTCTCTTGCCAAGGCCAAGGACATCCTCAGGCGCTTCTACAAGGAGCTCGTTCCCAAGGGCGATGCCCTTGAGGATGTCGATTCCTTGGCGGATGCGTTGTCCGCGGAAGCACCTGCGGCCTACAAGCGCAATTAAAAGGGGATCAGTGCTTCCATGGGCCTGGCCATGGCCATGGCATCCGGGGCGGAGCTGGATCTTCACCAGGTCACCTACCAGATGGCGGCAGCTCCTGACGGTTTCGAGGTAGCCTTCGCTCTCTTTTCTGCTCGCTGTAAGCGCTATGGGCCGAAGCTTATTGATCTTCTGGCGGAGTATGAAGCTAAGCAGCAGGAGGAGGTCAAGAGCAGGCACTCTGGCTCCGAGGCCACTCAGGATGCAGCTGCTTAGTCTTTGTCGTTGTAGTTGTAGGATAGTTGTCTTCTACTTTTTGTTGTAATGTCTTGATGAGAAACTTCCTGTGCCACGCAGTGGCTTTTTGTTGTATATAATGAGCCTTCTAGCTGTTGCCCAGTCATGTGTTGTTTATATCCTTTCTGTTTTCCTTTAGGGACCTTCAGGTAGGGACACTGTCGATACTTTGTCTGCTCCGCAGCCACGACCATCCTTGGATGATGCGTCGCAGCTTGTTTTTCTTTGTGACCATGTCTGCGGTCTTGAGAAGGAGTTACTTTCCATCCGAGGAAATGCGGACATTTGGAAGTCAAAGGCGGATCAAGGTACCGCCAGAGAGGAGTATCTGATGGAGGAGCTGCGGCAGTTGGCCGAGCAGCTGAAGTGTAAGTTTTTTCGAGCTGCTGCTCGTTTTCGGATGCGTCTGGTTTGCGGGTCGTCTTACTTTGTGGTTGCTGCAGGTGCCAACCTTGTTCCAAGGGAGGAGGAGGAGCGAGTTGCAGTTCGGATCAATTGCTTGACCCAGCAAGATATGGAAGCCGGTGGCTTTTTCTGGATGGATCGCGACCGTGCCATGGTTCTTGCGACTATGCAGGATCGTGCTCACCAGGTGTCACGAGTGTTGCGGCAGGTGAAGACTTCCCTGGTGTCGATTCTGCACGTCATGTTTCCCCTTGATGAAGCATCGCTGACTCTCTGGGGCTTGCTGGCGAAGTTTCGAGACGTGCGTCACGTCAGGGAGTTGGTGCGGCATCAGTTGGTTGCGGGAGTGAAGGCCGCTCTTTCCCTCGTGCGGCTGCATCGCCCTGATGTGAATCTTGCGGCTGTTGCGGCTGGGCCGCCCCCTCGGCCAGATGGTGTCCTATGGGACATGTGCCCGCACTATGCGGCTGTTAGGCAGTATGCTGAAGAAGTTGTAGATCTCTTTGAGCATCGTGCGCAGGTGATTCTTCAGAATAGGTAGCTCCTGTAAAAAAGATAGATGTAAACTTTGTATGTATTTCGACTGGGCGTGTCGTTCCCTTTATTGTAAAGGTTCATTGTATTAGCACGTGTTGCTTGGTTGTATGCATGCCCTTTTCGTTAGCCTGGCGTGATCAGCTACTCAGGTGTACATGTGTTGTCCTTATTCGACGAGGTCGTGAGGTGAGGGGGAGCCCCCGAGTGTGTTGTAGCATAAAGGAATGCAAGAAAAAGATAAATTTTTGGGTGAGACACTTAGCTTTATTCATATCGTAATGAGGAGGTACATTGTTCGGCTGAGTATCCTTGGTTGAATAGCCTTATTGAATAAAAAGGGGGATAGCTAGGGGTAGAAGCGTCGCAATTGTGCGACGTTCCATGGGTTGGAGTATGCGACTCTAGACTCCACGTGCTTGAGACTGTAGGCACCACCTGGGATGACTTTGGTGACGACGTATGGTCCTTCCCATGGTGACTCGAGCTTTTTCGGCCGCTCTTGATTGATTCGTAAGACGAGGTCTCCTTCGACCAAGGACCTTGGACACAGCCAACGGCTGTGATAGTTGCGGAGGCTCTGCTGGTAGACCGCCGAGCGAGCCGCGGTGATGTCGCGTGCCTCGTCGAGTGTGTCGACGGCATCTTCGAGTGCGGTCGTCGATTCAGCTTCGCTGTAGGCGACGACCCGTGGGGCCTTATGGCGTACTTCCGCAGGCAACACGGCTTCGGCTCCGTGCACCATGAAGAAAGGCATGTAGCTAGTTGAGCTGTTTGGCATTGTTCGCAAGCTCCAGAGGACGGAGGGTAGCTATTCTGCCCATGCTCCCGCAAGCCGCTCGAGTGGGCTCAGTAGGCGCTTCTTGATGCCGCGGCCTACGAGGCCGTTGGCCTTTTCGACCTGCCCGTTGGTTTGCGGGTGTGCCACAGAGGCGTATGATATGTTAATCCCGAGGCCTTCGCAGAAGTCCTGGAATTCTTTGGAGATGAAGTTCGACCCGTTGTCCGTGATGATGTTGTGCGGCACGCCAAACCTGTAGACTATGGATTCGAAAAACTTCACGGTCGTTTTAACCTTTTGGTTTGTAATGGGCATGGCTTCGATCCACTTGGTGAACTTGTCGACTGCGACCAGGAGGTAGATGTGGCCTCCTTTCGAGGATTTGGGCAGTTTGCCGATCATGTCCAGGCCCCATTGGGCGAAGGGCCAGGCCAGGGGTATGGGCCTGAGCTCCAATCCTGGTGCGTGCGGTTTGTCTGCGAACCTCTGGCACCTGTTGCACCTTTGGACGATGTCCTTGGCGTCGTTCATGGCCATTGGTCAGTAGAACCCAGCTCGTAGAGCTTTGGCGACGAGGGCGCGGTTGCCCGCGTCATGGCCGTAGATGCCCTCGTGGACGTCTTGGAGGATGGTTTTGCCGTCACCGATGGTGACGCACCTTTGGAGTACACCCAAAATGTTGTGCTTGTACATCTCGCCATTGATGATGGTGAAGGCCTTTGACCGGTGAGATACGCGTCGGGCATCTGTCGGGTCATCAGGCAGTTCCCTGTTTATCAGGTACCGAAGGTACGGTTGCGTCCATGTTTCCTCGATTTCCATGACTTGCATCAAGTTGACCACTGCGACCTCTGTGTGGAGGTTTTCGGGCCCTTCCTGTCCTTCGGGGAGCGCAACCCCCGAGTGCTCTGCCTCTTTGGGTGATCCCTTGGGGAAATTACTTTTGATGGATGGCATGAAAATTTGTTCGAGAAACACACCCGGTGGCACCAGTGCGCAGGTGGAGCCGATATTGGCGAGTCTATCAGCTTCTTCGTTGCTTTCTCTTCCAATGCGCCGAAGCTCATAGCCGTCAAAGTCTCCTTCGAGTGAGTTGTAGAGCGCACGATACGCGATCATGTTGGTGGCATGTGCGTCGCACTCGTTCATCGTCTGCTGGACGACGAGGTTCAAGTCACCGTAGATGACGAGGCGCATTGCGCCGCAGATCTTGGCCATCCTCATGTCGTGGATGAGGGCCTCGTATTCGGCTTCGTTGTTGGAGGATCGAAATTTCATCCGGAGGACGTACTTCATCTTGTCGCCCTGCGGGGATATCAGTATGACCCCAGCTCTTGTTCTAGCCTCGCACTTGGAGCCATCGAAGTGCATCGTCCATGACTGTGTCATATCCGGGGTGTCCGGTAGCTGTAGCTCCATCCAATGGACGAGGAAGTCCGGTAGGACCTGAGACTTGATCGCATGGCGCTTCTCATAGACTATGTCTAGAGGGAACAGCTCGATGCCCCACAGGGCCACGCGTCCTGTGGCTTCCGGGTTGTTCAGGATGTTGTTCAGAGGTGCCTCGTTGATGACTATCACCTGATGCTCCTAGAAGTAGTGGCTCAGTCGACAGGCCGTCATGAACAAGCCGTAGGCGAGTTTCTGGTAGTGAGGGTACCTTTGTTTTGTCAGTACCTTGCTGAGGTAGTAGATAGGGCGTTGGACCCCATGGGTCTTGCCATCTTCGGGTTGTTCGACCACGAGCATAGTGCTTACCACCTGATGTGTGGCTGCTATGTATAGCAGTAAAGGCTCGTGTTCCTTTGGCGTGACCAGGAAGGGCGAGGTTGAGAGCAGCCGCTTCAGATCTTCGAATGTGTCGTCCGCTTCAGGTGTCCACTCAAATTTGTTTGCTTTGCGTAGCAGCTGATACAAAGGCAGGGCCTTCTCACCCATGCGGCTGATGAATATGCTCAGCGCCGCGATGCGCCCAGCGACTTGCTGGACACCTTTGAGGTTCTTCGGTTTCTCCAGGGCTAGTATGGCCCGGATTTTCTTCAGGTTCGCCTCAATTCCTTGCTGGGAGATGAAGTAGCCAACCAGTTGACCAGATGGGACGCCGAAGGCGCACTTTTCTAGGTTTATCTTGATCTTGTAGTGATCAAGGCTGTCGAACATCTCGTGGAGATTGTCGATCAACGTCTTGGCCTCCCTTGTCTTGACTACTATTTCATCGACATAGACCTATATATTACGGCCGATCTGGCTCTTCAGGCATGCCTGCATGCACCACTGGTACGTGGCACCTGCGTTATTCAGCCCGAAGGGCATTGTGTTGTAGCAGAATACTCCGAACGGCGTGATGAACGTCGTTTTCTCCTGATCTTCGACCTTCAGTCGAATCTAATTGTAGCCTGAGTAGGCGTCGAGGAAGGAGAGTTTCTCGCATCCTGCAATCAAATCGATGATATGATCGATCCGAGGGAGAGGGAAGTGATCCTTCGGGCAGTGCCTTTTCATCGATGTGAAGTCCACGCACATCCGTAGGATATCCGTGTCCTTTTTAGGGACCATCACGGTGTTGGCCAACCACTCGCTTTCCTTGATTTCCCTGATGAAATCAGTGTCAAGCAGTCGGTTGACTTCGACTCCGATGGCTTCGGCCCGTGGCTCAGACAGTCTTCTGATGTATTGTTTTACGGGCTTGGCATCTGGGAACACATTGAGTGCGTGCTCGGCAAATTCCCTGGGAACTCCTGGCATGTCCGCAGGACACCATGCAAAGATTTCCCAGCGCTCACGGAGGAATTCGACGAGCGCGCTTTCCTATGCGGGGCTGAGGTCGTTGGCGATCAGCGTCGTGTTGGAGGTGTCCGTCGGGTGGACCTGCACCTTCTTCGTGTTGACTGTTGAGTCAAACGACATGTCAGGTGCGTTTTGCCTTGAGACTGGGGGTGCCCCGTTGTCTGTCATCTCTCGGAGCCTTGTGAGCTCCTCTTGCATGCCGAATGACTAGGAGATTCTGTTGAAGTCCCTATCATAGTGATCGGACCGGGTGAAGCTCCCGTGGACCGTTATGACGCCCCTAGGTCCTGGCATCTTGAGTAGAAGGTACGCATTGTGCGGTACTTCCAAGAACCTTGCGAATGCCACACGTCCGAGGATGGCGTGGTATTGTGATGGCTAATCCACCACTTCGAACTCGAGTCGCTCGCACCGAAATTTGTCGGGCTTGCCGAAGATGACGTCGAGCCATATCTTTGTAACATCCCAAAAATATTAAACTTGGATCATCAAACTCTAATCATCAAAATTAGGGTTAACAAAACCTTTTCCAACTAAAAATATGAAAGCATTCATATGTGTGTGTATTAAAATTTGGATTCTTTTGAATTGCCATGGTTCTGTGTTTCTTTGCTTGTAAAATGATTCTTAGGTGAAATAAACATCATCTAAACAATCCCCAAAGTTTTCCCAAAGACAAACAACTCAAAATGAATAAATTAAGTGAATGGTCACTTTGGCCAAATTAACTCCCATGCCTACTTTAGCTATCTCTAATTTTTTAAAACTCAACAAAAATATGTATGGATCTTTGCACCCCTTGATAGTACTCATAATAAGGTACCAAGGCCCACTTGGTGATCATCCAAAAACATTCAAATGCTCAGTTTAAATGACAGTTTCAAATTGAATCTACCTCATATGGGAAGATCCCATTATTTCAAAAACCACTCAAACAAGTTCAATTTTCAAAACCCAAGAACCCACAGAATCCTCAAAACATGCCTAGCACACCCACCAAAAATCTTTTCAAATTTCAAAAATAAATTTATTGCGGCCATTTCATCAAACAGGTTGAAGATTCAAATCAAACAAATCATAAACACTATTTTGAGCAGTGTTTTGGCCAACCTTGTTCCCTGTCTGGTTGCAACTAGCCTTAGTAGATCATCTAGCACCTTTAACTAACCTCTAGCACCACTGTGAGCTTGCCAATGCCATTAATGGTCAGCAGGCCGAGCCTCACCATGTCACCCTAGTGTGAACAGCAAGCTAGAGGAAGAACTAGCCGTGCCAACCTTGTCTAGCATGCAGCCCATGCCTTACCACCCCCTCTCGACCAGCCCTAGCTCGAAGACAGAGACCAGAACCGCCAGGAACGCCGCGCCCGTGCCGCTGTCGACCATGCCGATGCGCACCCCAGTGCACGCGCCGTTCCCACGCAACCCGACCACCTCGAGCCCTCGCCGCCCGCCAGCATGCACCCCACCGTCCCAGGAGACCACCAGACATGTTCGTTTCATCGCCCGTACCCCGTAGCCACCGCTCGCCGTGGAGTTCGCCGCCTCTGCCTCGCAGAGCACCGCACGTTCCCGACCAATTGCCACCGCCCCTAAGCTCGCCTTCAAGTTCTAGAGCATCGCCAGGAGACCGCCCGTCGATCGCCAACCACAGCCACGCCTCTAGCCGCCCGTAGCCGTGTCGCCACCGTCGCCTGCCCATCCCTCTCGGTCTCGCCGTCGAGCCTATAAAAGGAGGCAACCCCCGCTCGATTTCTTCACACCATCTCACTCCCCACCTCTCATTGATACTTCCCACTTCTTTTCGAAGCAAGGCGAGTAGCGCATCGCTGGAATTTCATCGGAGCCCGCCGCTGCTGGAGAAGAAGGGAGCCATCGATTGGAGCCGCCCCAGGAGGAGCTGCCGGTGCCAGGAGAATCGTCGTCGTTGACTTCATCATTCTTCCCCATCACTGACCCTCGCCTGAGCCCCGGTGAGCCTCCCACGACCCCCACTGAGCCGCTAGGGTTCGAGCTCGCCGGTGACATGTTCATCGTCGACGATGACCCTCAGTCGTTGATCGCCCTTCTAATCCAACGCACCACATCGCCCCGTACCGCATCGCGTGTTATAAGCCACTGACGGGTGGAACCCTCCTGTCAGCTGAGCCCCACGCTGCGGAGTGACACTGGGACGGCCCATTAACCTCTCCCGCGCAGCCCAACCGTTTGAATTTAGATTTATCTATTTTAATTCAAACTCAGTTCTGTACCTAGTTTCAAAAATCAACCCAGCTCGATTCAGTGAACCAAATTGCATGAAACCAATTTTGTTAGAAAGGTACTGAAATGCTTAATCCAAGCCCATTGGATTCAAATCATTTGGATATGTAGATCAACCTTGGTAAAAATAACAAGTCAGAAGCTTTTCTGCATTCAAACATTTTTCAAATTTCAACCATAATAGCTTTTGAGTTGATTCCAACTCTCAAAAATCACATTTGATCATACTTTTCAGAATATATAAAAACATATGGGTTTACTTACAAAAATAGTGTTTAGATAATAAAAGAATGCCACATAGGCATTTCTAGTAACTTTAATTATTTAAAATAAAAAGGTTAAACCTTATTAAATTGTGACACCACTTTAAATCACATTCCCATGTACTGAAATATGTGGTGATGACATGTGTCAACATGATCCCATGTTTGAGTTGGAGAATATTAAATCTTAAGTAGTTTTTCAATGAGTAGCAATTACTTTTCTCAAATTAAAATACATAAGGCAAATGCTTTAATCTTGTAATGTTAGTGATGATTCTAGATCATCTATAGTACCCTTTTGTGTGATGATTGAAAATAGTTAAGTATTGTTTGGTGATTGTGTACCTCGTACTTATTTATAGACGCTAGTACAGACCAAGGATACGAGGAGGAAGGAGGATACTACGAAGAAGAAGCCGAGGAGAACTTCAACCACTGCTCTGCACAAGGCAAGCCTAATACTACTAGTTGATTTGGCAAGCCAATACTTGCAAGCTATTAACTTATCAAGCCTTACTAATCAAGTTGACCTATGCAAGCTAATACTTGCTTGTTACCATGCCAACTAGATGCCTTAAGCATATGTGATCATACCCACTTGATAACCCAATCCTAGTTTTACTTGCAAGCTTTATACTTTATTTCTTTATTAAAGCTTTCTTTTAGAGTTTACTTAAGTGACTTGTAGATTATAGGAAGATAATTGAAGGTTGCATAAAGAGCATTAAATTTGGCCTAAGCTAGATAATCTTGATGTCATCCTAAGGCATGAGATTGAACTTAGATAAGATACACTTGTTTACCACCCCTCATTAGTATTTACCCCCACTTGTAGATGCTAGTGCTAAGCATAAAACTTGATCAACTTTAGATGGGAATACTTGGTGAAAATGGTCATGAAAACCTTGGAATGATGAGTCATTCTACTGAAATGTTTTGACATGTGTTTCCAAACACCAGAGGATTTTGATGATGAAAATGTTGAGGCATGAGCCTTAGACCTTTATAAAATTGATGGTTGTCTGGATGCGATACCATTCCAATTTTATCGTACAACCACAATACCCGAAAATTGGGTAGGGCTTGACTGGAAACTTATATACCTTAGTATGGGTTCCCTCACGGCCAAGGTCTGAGCTGAGGGTACCTTGTGAAGATTGTCCACCTGTGCAGTACCCAAGATGATAGTTGGTCATGGTTGGGAGGCCAAACTCATAGGAGAGGTGCCTATACTAGGGCATGTAATCGAAAGGTTAGGATTGATTATCCGCATACTGAGTATGGTGAATTTAGGATTTGTTCCTGACGGATGTATCAAATGTTGTGGTGTAAGTGTACAATCTCTACAGAGTGTCAAACTATTCGAATAGCTGCGTCCGCGGTTATGGACAGTTGGAGTGGCCATATTGTTCCCCCGTTAGATGTTTTTAAAATGACTTGTGAAATGAATTGAGATTTTGACTTGACCACAATAGAGTTGTGATATGAAATTCAAGTTCCCACTTAGGTGTTATAAAATTTCAACTAGCTTTCTTGCTTCTGAACTTAGTAGATGTAAATCTGGCTTTTTGCAAAACAACCCTAGAGCTTAGCATCCTACTACAAACACCCCCTTAACTTGTTAGTATTAGTTTGCGAGTACTTAAAGAGTACTCATGGCTTTGTCCCTGGCTATTCCCGTGGCTGGACTATGAAGAGGAGTACCAGGATGATGGACCCCAGGAAGGTTACGACAACTAGGATCATCTCCCATCGTCAGCATTGCCTGTGACCCCGAAGATGGTGCTTCGCCTACGCTACCTTTATTATTACGTTATTCCGCTGCTTGAGTTGTATTAAGAACTGGATCATGAGATCCTTATTTGTGTAAAACATTATGTATGGTTTGTAATGGATGATGTACTGTGATATCCAAATCTGTTATGTCTCGCAAAAATGGTAATCCTGGGATTGCGATGTATGGCATAACAGGCATCTGGGATTAAAAATCCGGGTGTTGACAATCTTTACCGGGGAAATATGCCCTCCCCTGGGACGATTTCGTGGAACGTTGTGTCGAATTGTTCCAGGCTACACAGCCGGATCCTCATTGCTGCTAAGGTGCTAGCGAACATCAGATTGATGCCGCTGCCTCCGTCGATGAAGATGCGGCTCATCTCGAATCCTCCGATCTGCGCCTCGAGCACTAGGGCAGCATGACCTGGGCGAGGGATTTGGCGGGGGTGATCCGAACGGCTGAATATGATGTAGGACTCCGAACCGCTGAGGTACTCAGGGATGGAGGGTGGAGCGGTCACAACCAAGCTGACTTGGCGGGTGATCTTATTTTGCACCCTTTTTGTTGGGCGCCCCTTTTGGATCATCAGTGGCCCTTTTGGCGCGGGGTAGCCGTTTAAGCCGTTGTTCTGTATGGGTGCGACCGGGTGATTCGAAGGTCCCACGGGTGGTGGCGGAGGAGCTCCGTGGGAGATGTCGCTTTGTGCGGGTGCGGGTTCGAACCCATTGTTCGGGACCTGCTGTCTCATCTGGGACAGGCTCTCGCTGAGTTTCTAGAACTCGTGGCAGTCCTCGAGCATATGGCTGGCCTTGTTTTTGCCATCCTGCTTGTCGATGTAGAAGTGGATGGTGCATGGGCCTGACAATTTGTCGTATGCCGAGGGCTCGTCGTCGCGTCCGCGGCGTTGCCACGTTTGCGTTGGGCTTCCTCCATCGCGGAAGTTGTTTCCATGGTATCCGCCGCTGCTGCGGTTGCTTTCGTTGTGGCGGTCGGCATAGTCAGCCGCGACCATGTTGGGTCTGTCACGATCATCGTAGACGTGGGATCTTTGTTTGCTACGGCGCTCGCGTTGGCGGCCATAATCGTCCTCCTCATCCGAGTGTGCTCGATGGACGGAGTCCTCGCCATCTGCCCACCTATTGGCGATGTCCATGAGGTGGTCGAGTGTCTTGCGCTTGACGCGCCCAAGTTCTTCCTTGAAGTCCTGGCGTTTGACGCCATCTTTGAAGGCGTCGATTGTTCTCTCCTGAGAGATGTGTGCGTGGAGTTCTTGATGTTGGACCAGCATAGTATGTACGAGCGAATGGATTCGCCCATTCGTTGGGTGCAGGCCCACAGCTCTTCGATCGAGGCTGGCCTCTTGCTGGTACCCTTGAAGTTTCGGATGAAACTGTATGTGAGTTCCTCCCAGCTTCAGATGGATCCCGAGGATAAGCTGCTGAGCCAGATCCGGGCTGTGCCTGTCAGCTGCAGCTGAAGGCATTACAGGGCGGTGTTTTTGTTTCCACCATGCAGGTTGACGGACGACAGGTGGTCGCTAAGCCACGCCTAAGGGTCATGTGTGCCGTCGAACTTCGGAGTGTCCCAAGGAAGCTTGAAGTTTCTCGGCATCCGTGTCCACCGAACAGATCTGCTGAAGCATCGAGCTCCGCAGAGTTCTCCTTCGTTGTCATCCTCTTCGGATTCGGATGAGAACACGCGCTTGGCGCATGCCTTGTCGATCTTGCGCTGAGAGAGGTCGCTTCGAGCGTCGTAGTCATGGATACAACATCGTGGACTCTTGCGTCGTCGAGGTAGATCATGTTCCTCCTCGTCGGATGTGGGTGTGGGACTGCGGTTGAATCTGACCGTAGCTTTCTTTTTTGGCTCCGCAGGAGCTTCTTCGTGGAGCGCAGCTCCAATGAGTCCGAGTCCGGCTAGTGCGGAATTGTGCATGGCCCTCTTAGGGTCCCCCACCGGAGGTGGATGGGACGCAAGATATGTGGTGGCTGCCATGATCGCAGCTTACGGCGTCTTCGGGATGACGTTGTCGTTGGCGTCCATCTCCATGAAGGACGTGTTGAGGGTTCGGGTCACCTCGCGACGTGCAGCGGGATCCATGTTCTCTACGCGAGAGCGATGCTTGTTGGCATTGTTTCCGTTCGAGCTAGAGCCGCCAACGGTGTAGAGCTTAGCTCGCCGCGCGCTAGACTCCGAGGCCGCTTGCTTGCGTTTGTCGAGTACCTCTTGCATCTTCACCTGCTTTTTGTACTCTTCGATGACGAGCAGGTGGTATGCCATCAGTAGGTCCCGTACAGAGGAAGGATTTTGTTGCCTGCCACGGCTTCGTGTGCTTGGTTACATCCTTCCTCGCTGAGGTGGATTACTCGACTAGCGTCAGGGTTGTCCTTGTTGGGCGGGGGGATGGTTGCCTCCTGTTTTCGCCGTTTCTACCCTGTGGGTTAGGTGGCGGTATGTGAGAACCCGAACCTGGTGGTTGTTGCTCGTTTTCGCTTTGGATGACCACGGCGCATTGGTAGCGTCTGCGGACTGGATCGCTGTTGCCGCAGGTTTCGGATCCGGAACCATAGGTCCCTTCATCCGATGGGGGATTGCATAGATTTGAGTTGTAGCTGCTACTTTCGTATGACTCATCTGTCAATGTTGTCGTGCGTAGCACGTTGGGATGCGGGGCCCACGAGGAGGGCCTGATCGATGGCAGAGGCACCCGCTTTGGGAGGCGGAGAGTGTCGGTCTGTCCCACCTGGAAGAAGAAGCTTCCGAATAGGATCTCGAGCCCGTCGCCTACGGGCTCGAAGTCCTTCAGGGTGGCTGGCGAGTGGGCGGTGAAGTCGAAAGCGCCGAAGAGGAGATGGCTCTCTGTCACTGAGGAGTTGTAGATCACTTTGGTCGGGACCTTCACGATCGCACAATCAGATCCCCCGATTCCCACAGACGGCGCCAATTGACGAGGTTTAATCTCGTCAATGCCCATTGTTATGAGCTTGGGTTTTGGAGAAGATGGGGGTGCTGGAGATCGCGGAACGGTTAACAGACAAGCAACTAGGGGAAATGAGATTTACCCAGGTTCAGGCCCCCGGAGGGAAAACCCTACTCCTTCTTGTCTTCTCTTGATTACGGCGGAACCGAAAGTTATAGGGGTGCGCAGATGCAATCTGGCGTGGAGGTGTGTATGCGGTAAGGTGAGAGAGCCTCCTCGCCGTGCCCTCCTAGCCTTTATATAGAGATAGGCAGGTCTCGGGCACAGATCGAGTCGGTTACAAGTTTAGGGTTTGCCCCATTGAATATTCTCTCTGTTCTAGTCTTGCTCTCTAAGGATCCGAAGACGTCATGGGCTTGGGCCACCCAAAAATATTCATGGGCCGCGTATATTCTCGTGGGCCTTCCTTGAGCTGGACCAGGTATGCTAATGTCGTGTACCCGTAGGGTATAACCATGTCAACGGGCAAGAGCTTTCTGCATGGCCCTGGCAAGTCCATCAAGCTAGTTGTTCTCTCTCAAGGTGAACTAAATTCCTCTGCGGTGGGGGTTCAATCTTTCCTCGGAGACTTGCAACAACTAACCACTACAAATCCTCTCCTTCTTGATCAATTAGCTAAGCTCCGAAGAACTCGGGGTGTGGACGCTCCAGCATTTCTGCCAGCTGGTCCAGGTCACGCTCAAATATGAGGTCTCCTCCATTTCCCAACTGATAAAACTTGATGTACTTCACGTCCATCTATAATAATATAGGATGAGTAATTTAGTAGAGTGATCAAGTGTGTCAAATTTTATGTAAGTTTGTAAGAATTTTTGAGGAACATGAATTTTCATTGAAAGAATCCAAGTGGGAAGAATGAGAATAAGTTTTCATAAATACTCACTTCCTTGATTTTGAAACTAAGTTTTTTATTCAAACGTCCATTCTAAACTAGGGTCTCCTATGGTCAGGATGGCCCTGATACCAACTTGTCAACACCCAGATTTTTAATACCAGATGCCTGTTATGCCATACATCGCAATCCCAGGATTACCATTTTTGCGAGACATAACAGATTGGATATCACAGTACATCATCCATTACAAACCATACATAAGGTCTTACACAATAAGGATCTCATGATCCAGTCTTAATACAATTCAAGCAGCGGAATAACGTAATAATAACGATAGCGTAGGCGAAGCTCCATGTTCATGGTCGCAGGCAATGCTGACGATGGGAGATGATCCTAGTTGTCGTAACCTTCCCGCTGTCCATCCTCCTGATACTCCTCTTCATAGTCTGGCCACGGGAATAGCCAGAGGAAAGCCATGAGTACTCTTTAAGTACTCGCAAACTAGTACTAATAAGTGAAGTGTTTTGGAATAGGAAGTACTAAGCTCTAGGGTTATTTTGCAAAAAGCCAGATTTATCTCTACTGAGTTCAGAAGCAAAGAAAGCTAGTTGAAGGTTCTATAACCCCTAAGTGGGAACTTGAATTTCATGTCACAACTCTGTTGTGGTCAAGTCAAAGTCATAATTCATTTCACAAGTCATTTTGAAAACATCTGACGACGAAACAGTATGGCCACTCCAACTGTCCATAACCGCGGACGCAGCTATTCGAATAGTATGACACTCTGCAGAGATTGTACACTTTCACCACAACATTCGATACATCCGTCAGGAACAATTCCTGAATTCACCATACTCAGTATGCGGATAATCAATCCTAACCTTTCCATTACACGCCCTAGTATAGGCACCTCTCCTATGAGTTTGGCCTCCCAACCATGACCAACTGTCATCTTGGGTACTGCACAGGTGGACAATCTTCACAAGGTAGCCTCAGCTCAAACCTTGGCCGCAAGGGAACCCATACTAAGGTATATAAATTTCCAGTCAAGCCCTACCCAAATTTCGGGTATTGTGGTTGTACGGTAAAATTGGAATAGTATCGCATCCAGACAACCATCAGTTTTGTAAAGGGCTAAGGTTCATGCCTTAACATTTTCATCATCAAAATCATTTGGTGTTCGGAAACACATGTCAAACCATTTCAGTAGAATGACTCATCATTCTAAGGTTTTCATAACCATTTTCACCAAGTATTCCCATCTAAAGTTGATCAAGTTTTATGCTTAGCACTAGCATCTACAAGTGGGGGCAAATACTAATGAGGGGTGGTAAACAAGTGTATCTTATCTAAGTTCAATCTCATGCCTCAGGGTGACATCAAGATTATCTAACTTAGGCCAAGTTTTATGCTCTTTATGCTACCTTCCAATATCCTTCTATTATCTACAAGTTACTAAGTAAACTCTAAGAGAAAGCTTTGACAAAGAAATAAAGTATTAAGCTTTGCAAGTAAAACTAGGATTGGGTATCACCAAATGGGTACAAGCTTGCAAGTAGAGCTTGCAAGTGGTAGCTTGCTTAATGAGTAGCTTGCAAGTATTGGCTTGCCTTGTGTAGAGCAGTGGTTGAAGTTCTCATCGGCTTCTTCCTCGTAGTATCCCCCTTCCTCCTCGTATCCTTGGTCGGTACTAGCGTCTATAAATAAATACGAGGTACACAATCACCACACAATTCTTAACTACTCTATTTAGCACACAAATGTTTACACTAGATGATCTAGCATCATCACTATTATCACAAAGATTAAAGCACTTGTCTTATTTATTTTATTTTAGAAAAGTAATTTCTACTCATTGAAAAACTTCTTAAGATTTAATATTCTCCAACTCAAACATGGGATCATGTTGACACATGCCATCACCACATATTTCAGTACATGGGAATGTGATTTAAAGTGGTGTCACAATTTAATAAGGTTTAACCTTTTTATTTTAATTAAATAAAATGACTAGAATGGCCTATGAGGCATTCTTTTATTACTTGATCATTATTTCTACAAGTAGCCCTATATATATTTTTATATATTCTGAAAGGTATGTTTAAATGTGATTTTTTAGAGTTGGAATCAACTCAAAAGCTTTCATGGTAGAATTTTGAAAAATGTTTGAATGCAGAAAAGCTTCTGCCTTGTTAATTTTACCATGGTTGATCTATAAATCTAAATGGTTTGAATCCAACGGGCTTGGATTAAGCATTCCAGAACCTTTCAAACAAAATTGGTTTCATGCATTTTGGTTCAGTGAATCGATCTTGGTTCATTTTTTGAATCTCGATACAGAACTGGGTTTGAAACTAAAAGAATAAATCTAAATTTGAATTAATGGGTCGCGCGGGAGGTTTAACTGGGCCGGCCCACTACGCACAGCGCATGCGCGGGCTGGTTAAGTGAGCGACCCCACTCGTTAGTGAGACAGCGAGTGGCGAAGAGGAACGGGGCGATCTAGGCCGTGCGATCTAGTTCTAATCCTACGGCTGTGGTTTATCGTCCACGCCTAAACAGGACGCAACGAGGCTGAACCCTAGCGCGGCCAGTGGGGATCAGTGGGGGCTCACCGGGGCTCCAGCGATGGTCGGCGATGGGGGCGAACGACGAAGTCGACGACGTCGATCCTCCTGTACCGGTGGCTCCTCCTAGGGTAGCTCCAATCGACGGCGCCTCTCCTCCTCTGCAGCGGCGAACTCCGGTGAAATTCCGGCCACCTGGTGCTCGCCTTGCTCCGGGGGTGAGTTGGTGTGACCAGTGAGAGGTGGGGAGTGAGATGGTGTGAAGAGTTTGAGCTGGGAAGGCCTCTATTTATAGTGCGATGAGGGGACAGAATGGCGCGAGCTGAGCTCGTCGTGGTTGTCGGCACAGCGTGCTAATGGCATGGGCGATGATAGGGTTGTTGTTGTGCTCCTTGGCGAAGCTCAATGGCATGGTCACGCGGCATGGGGCGATGCTGAACGGTCGGAACATCGTGGCGCTCTGGGCCGGTCTGACGGGGATTTTAATGGCGCACAACCTCCGTGGTCCGTGCGGCGGCGAACGGGGTTGTCTGGCAGGGTGCTGGGGTGCTGGCGATCACGTACGCAAGCGGCGAGGGAAGCGCGCGGTCTGTGGGCTGGTGTCGCGTGCGGCGCTCTGGCGCGCTCTCGGCTCGCACGCAGAGAATCTTGGCATGCTCAGGCAGTGTGGTCCAGGGGCTGGCAATGCTCGGGGCTTGGACCGGGGGTGGCGGTGGACGGTGGTCAGTGCTCCAAACATGCTTGTTAGGCTTGGTTCTTCTCCTAGCTCGATGTCGACTTAGGGATGGCAAGTTAGGCTCGGCATGCTCACCATTGATGCCCCTTGCATGCTCACAGTGGTGCTAAATATTGTTAAAGGGATAGATGATCTACTAAAAGCTTGCTACAAACCAGAGAGGGAACAATGTTGGCCAAATCACTGCTACAAATAGTGCTTGATATTTGTTTGTTTGCTGCAAATAAGGTGTTTGATGAAATGGCTGCAAGAAATTCAAATTTGAATTTTGGATTCAAACTTGGTGGGTTTGCTAGGCACATACTAGGGAGTCTCTGGTTAGTTGGATTAGTGAAGGGGCACTGGTTTGGTTGGGTTTTGAAAATGTGGGATCTTCACATATGTTAAATATTCAATTTTAAATTGTCATTTGATTGGGGTTGCCAAATGTTTTTGCAAGTTTGTAAGGTGGGCTTTGATTCACTTTTACTTGGTCTTGCAAGGGGTGAAAAGAAATGGAAAAGTTTCTGTTTGAAATCTTGGACTAGAAACACTCAAAGTGACCTAGTGAGCAAGATTGGCAAAATTGACCATTTGCCTTATTTGGTTTGTTTTTTATTTCATCTTGATTTGTTTCTCCTTGGAAATGTTTTAGATGATGTTATTTTCATCTTTAATCCATCCCTTGCTATTTAGGTTAATCACACAAGTCCAAACATGCATTCATACAATCCTCACATACACACATGCATTCATATGGTTTGTATTTAATGAAAGTTTTTGTTTACCCAAAATTTAGTGATTAGAATTTGATAAGCATGATCAATATTTTTGGGATGTTACACTAACTCCCCCTCTCCTATACGTGTGGCGATAATCACGCGTGTTAACGCACGAATCTTGACATGGAGACAAATAAAAGAGAGGAGAAAACCCTTTCTCTCAGATTCATCTCTCCATCGATTCATTCATTGCCTCCTCGTACTCCTCGAGCACTCCACAGCCGTTCCCATCTGCACATCTCAAAAAATCTCTCTCCCCCACCAGTCCTTTTTTCTCCAAGATCAATGGCGTCGACCTCGACCTCAGGAGCGCCGGCAGGTTCGTCGGCAGTAGACGAAAGGAAGATGTGGGGCCTCTGGATCCCTAGCACCATGGATGACGCCGAGCTCCAGGTCATGGAGAACGAGGGACTCATCATCCTCGACGTGTGGCGGAGCGCCTCATGGCATGTTGTTCCCGCCCCGCGCGACGGCGAGCGGGTGCTGTTCGACACGCTCATCGACTGCAGCCTCAGCTTGCCACCATCGAACTTCTTCGTCGAGGTCCTCAATCATTACGGTGTGCAACTCCATAATCTTCCTCCCAACTCCCTGCTTGAGCTTAGTACACATGCAGCTTTGTGCGAGGGGTTTCTTGGCATTAGGCCAAGTCTCACCCTTTTCCGGTACTACTATGGTACTCGGAAGAATTCCATTAGCGCCGGTGTGTCTTACACCACAGGCACCCTTAGCTTAGTCCTTAGGAGAAACCGAGTCTATCCTGCTAGTGAATCCGTCAAACGCTGGGCCAGAACTTTCTTCTATCATAAGGATATTGTGGCTCCTAGAAAGGCGGAAGGTCTTCCGCCGTTCACCGACGGCGCCGCTTCCCACCAGAATTAATGGGACACGGAGGCGTCGGAGCGGTCGGATATCTTTTTTTTTAGGGTAAAACAGTAGGGCAAAAAACCCCACTACAATTTTTTTTATATATTATAGAGAGTTACAAAAGAATATTTAAAAACTCAATCCACCTCAAAGAAGAGGGATAACATTCTAAGCAGCTATCTCCTGTCTAAATTAATTTCAATCCAATCTTTAAGGCCCTGATGATACTTCTTCTTAATTCTATAAAGGACCCATCTTAATTCCTGGGCTACAATAGCCTTCCAGTTCTCAATCGATGCATGCTGATTATTGAAGATTTCATTATTTCTGCAAATCCAAATGCCCCAAGTTCCAAGTATCGGAATTTCCATTGCAAAAGGGACATTAAGATCTTTTTTAATACTGGCTAAAGCTTCAAAAATATTTTGATCAGCCATATTGACCTGTGAAATTTCAGCCCAGCAAGCTCTTGCAAAAGGGCATTCCCAAAACAAATGTAGGTTGGTTTCTTCACTGTTGCAACCCTGGAAAACACAGTCATAAGATGCCAGAGAAAAACATTTCCTTTTCAGAAGGTTTCTTGTGTTGAGTCTATCAAGCAGTAAGAGCCAGAAGAAGAATTTGTGCTTTTGCTGACAAGAAGATTTCCATAACCAAGAGAAATGTGGCTGAACCGGTTGGCAACCAGCTAAGGAGCAGTAAGCCTTTTTGACCGAAAAATTACTGCCCCAAATGTAAGACCAAATATCGGATTCCCCCTGCCTGCCAGTATTGAGAATTTGCTCAAGACTTTGATATTCCTGGAAAGCTTGTTGGGACAGAGGAAGGTAAAAAAGGTCCTGAGTATTTTCAGTATGCAGGAACTCACTGACAGAGATGTGAGGGTTTTTTGCATAGGAGAGGATATGAGGAAGCTTATGTTGAAGGCAGCTATCATTCCACATATCAGACCAGAATAGTGTGGATTTCCCATTTCCAACCAAGCACTTTGCAAGTCCTTTAAAAATGTCAATCAGTTTTAGATGAGCTTTCCACCAAAAGGATCCCTCAAGACTTCTTCCAGAGAGCTTACCATTACAGTAGTAAGTATTCCAAATAAGGTGAACCCAAGGAATATCCTTGTGATTATAAAACTTATCCCAATTCTTCAAAGGAAGTGCAGAGTTCTGAACATTAAGGTCTAGAACTCCCAATCCCCCCTGGTTCTTGGGTCTACAAACTTTCTTCCATGCTACAAGAGCATTACCTCTAGCTTGAACATCAGAAGTTTTCTTTCTCCACAAACATTGCCTCATATATTTAATCAATTGTTCCTTGATAGTGACAGGAAGATCAAAATAGCTCATGTAATATATGGGAAGGGAAGACAACACAGATTTGACTAACTACAGCTTCCCCCCATAATTAAGAAAGTCAGCTATTCCACACAACCTTCTCTCAATTCTCTGAACAATAGGCAGGAAATGTTCCACAGCAGGTTTATTCAAGCTCAGAGGCAAACCAAGATAGGTAAAAGGCAAGGAACCAGTGAGGCAAGCAAGGGTATTAGCAAAATGACCAAGCCTCTCAGAGTCCATGTTAATTGGCATCATGCTGGATTTAGAATAATTAACTTTGAGTCCAGTGGAGAGAGCAAAAGTATGTAGAATTGCCTTAAGGCACAAGAGTTGCTCAGAATCAGCCTTAAGGATTACTAAAGTGTCATCTGCATACTGAACCACAGGGAAGTCAGGATAGAACACATCTTCAGTGGGCAAAGAAAGAAGACCCAGGTTCATTGCCTTATTGAGGATACTTTGAAGGAGATCAGCAGCCAGAACAAACAATAAAGGAGATAAAGGATCTCCTTGCCTAACACCCCTTCTATAGTAAAAAATTTCCCAGGCACACCATTTAAAAAGCATAGAGGAAGAAGCTGACCCAAAGATCATCTGAATCCAAGAAATCCATTTATCTCCAAAACCCTTGGCTTTAAGGATATTGATGATTGCAGAATGCTCAATTCTGTCAAAAGCCTTTTCAAAATCAAGCTTAAGAATTAAAATTTCCTCCTTTGACTTGTGGCATTGATCAAGAAATTCAAATGCCCAACCTAAACAGTCTTGGATAGATCTTTGCTTGAGGAAACCATATTGATTCTTGTGAACAAGTTTAAGTATGACTTTTTGCAGCCTATTAGCCAGAATCTTGGTGATAATCTTAAAGACACTATTTAGCAAAGAAATAGGCCTAAAATCAGCAGGAGTCAGAGGAGCAGCAATTTTTGGAATGAGGGTGATAAAAGAAGAATTAATGCTTTCCAAAGAGGCTTGCCCTTCATAGAACTCCACAAGTAGATGTTTCACATCATCCTTAATAATAGGCCAGCAAAGCTTCATGAATTCATTATTAAAACCATCAGGGCCAGGGGATTTATCATTAGGCAGATTTGTGATGACCTCATCAATCTCCTCATCAGAGAAAGGCTTTTCCAAAGCATCCCTTTCTTCCTGGCTTAAGCAATCACCAGCCAAGTCATCAAGATTGAAATGCATTTCAGGCTTATCAGAAGAGCCCATTCTATTTTTAAAGGAATTCCAAAGGAGATTTGCTTTGCCATCATGATCATAAACCTCAAGATCAGAATCATCCTTGAGCATGGAAATGTAATTATGCCTAAAGCTTATGGTAGCTCTGGAGTGAAAGAACTTTGTGTTTTCATCCCCCAGCTTAACCCATTTAATTTTCCCCCTCTGTTTCCAATAAGTATTCTGATCTTGTAGAAGAGAAATAATAAGATTTTTCAGGATATCCCTAAGATTCCATTCTTGAACAGTAAGAGTTCTCATTTCCTCCATGATATCAAGAAAGTCAATGGTGGCATTAACATTACAGATTTGTGCCTTCAGGCAAGGTAGCTGTTTGGCCCAAAGCTTCATCCCTCTTCTCACATTTTTGAATTTAGCATTTATTGTTTTGCAGAATCCATAAAACCCACAGGAATGTTCCAGGAATTTTGAACAATAGCTTTAAACTCCTTATGATGCAACCAATGATTTTCAAATCTGAACACCTGAGCTTTGGGAATCATTGTGCCAATGGAAATGACACAAGGAAGATGATCAGAGGTAGGCTTTGCAAGAGGAGCAACAAAAGTTGAGGGAAAACTCTGAGTCCAGGCAGCAGAAGTAAAAAACCAATCCAATCTTTCCAAGAGGGGATCTTTCTGCATGTTACTCCAAGTGAACTTTCTACCCTTAAGTGGTAACTCTATGAGACCCAAATTATTAATGGCTTCATTAAAGAGAAGAATACCATTCACATCTCCACCCAATTTATTTCTATCTGAAGGTTGTCTATAGAAGTTAAAATCTCCCACAATGAGACAGTCTAAATCATCAGGCATATCAATGCTGCCAAACCAATCTAAAAATTCAGTCTTTTTTTCAGGTAAACATGGCCCATAAATATTGGTGAGGATCCAGGATTCATTGGACAAGAGAGATGTCAAGGTGATGGAGATAGAAAACTCATTGAGAAAGGAAAGATGTCCAGAGAACAGGGAACCATTCCAAATGGTGATCAAACCTCCAGATGCACCTCTGGAGGGAAGAAAATCAAAATTGGTAAATTTGGAGGGGCAGAATTTTTTAATGTAGGAGCTATCAAAATCCTCACGCTTAGTTTCTTGGAGGCAGATAATGTCACAACCAGACTCCTCAATTTTGTTTCTGAGAGCAATCCATTTTTTTCAGAATTGATTCCCCTGATATTCCAATTCAAGATCTTCCAAATTCTTTTTTTATTCATTAAGAAACCAGGAGCAAGTATAGATATGGGGTGATATAAATAGTGTAATCACCCAGGAGAGGAAACAGCAATTACAGAGGCAAAAGGCAATCCAATTCAAGGTACCACAGAGATATTCCACAACAAGTACCAACCACATTGCAATATCACAATCACAGAACACATGACAGGGAGTCAACAAGACTCCAGCAAAAGACTTAGTTTGATACATTAAAACACTTAAGAAGAGGGCTTCTTCTTGGCTTGCTGTCCACAGGTACCAGCAGCCCCAGGTTTCTTCTTGCCACCAATGCCCAAGCTGGAAGAGGCTCCTCCTTTAATGCTGCCTTTTGTAGGAGCCTTAACTGCCACTTCATTGGCCTTCCCTTTCTTGAGCAACCTCTTCTCCAGGTCCCCATCCTTTACCTTGCAGAATGAAGCAGCAAGATTTTTAACCACTTTGGAATACAGACAATTTATGTGACTTTTAAAACCCCTATTTAGTTCAACAATTCTAGGGCTTCTTCTCACCTCAGAGTCCACAAGAGGTTCCTTGCCCTTTCTCTTTCTGGCAGGGGTAGAGGGAGAGCATGAAGATTTATTGGATTCAATACCCAGGCAAGAAGAGGCCATCTGGGAAAAGCTCTCATTAGGAATGATGAAAGAAATTGAACTTTCCTCGGCAATAGGTTCTTTAATAATTTCCCATAAAGGATAAGTAAGAAATCCCTTGACCCAATTAAACTTCTCAGGAGTAGAAAGCATGAGAGTAATGAAGTTAAACCAACTTACAGGGATATCACACTTAAGAGAGCCCATTGAAGAAGATTCCTTCTGAATATGGGGGGCAAAATAATTCTCCCAAAGCTCCAAGCCTTGTTGGGAAAATCCCTGCTTAGCCACATGCACATCAGGAATGGAGATAAAAATTCTCACCATCCCAACCTGAAGGTGAGCCTCATTTGGAGAAAGAAGGTGCTGGTCCTCCAACATCGAATCATCATTCTTAGGAGCCACAGTACTTGAGTCCATAGGGCTTCCTACCCCCTCCTCAGCATCAGAATTGGCCTCCTCTTCATCAGCCAGATAGTTCTGAAAAATGTTTTGAAGGCCTTCACCAATGCCAACCCCTTGTGGTGCAACAGCCACACCCTGATCCTCCACAGCCTCAGGCTCATTAACAGATTCATCATCATCAGACTCCCAGTCTTGAACAATGATAGCACCTGTAACTCCACTGTTCACATCTTGAGGTGGCAGATGCTGATTGTCAATAGGCATATCTTCTCCAGGAGAAATGACAGGGCCTTGAACAGGAGCAGCAGCAGCCTCCCACGGACCCCAACCTTCAGCATTACCACCATCAGGGGCAGGATCCTGCACAGGGGCCATCCATTGTCCCCAACCACCCCCAGGAGCAGGGGGGAGGGGGGAGGTGGAATTTGGGGCCCAAAGACTAGGCCATGAGCAGGAACAGGGTGTGGGTCCACATTGTCATCTGGCAGTGGGTCCTCCTCAGGTGGGCCCCCTCCAAGCAAGTGACTCTGAAGAACTTCAACAGAAAAAGTCCATGACTCTGTCTCCACCAAGTCACCAATGGTAAACCTCACACTCTTGGGGATGTCAACCAAGTCAGTAACACGAATCTTAGCAATAATCCTACCCTTTTGGTCAGGGTCTCTCTCCCACAAAAGAACCTTCCCAATATCCGCAAAGACAGCATTCAGATCCTCCGTATGCTAGTGGTCAAGGGGAGGCCCAACTAGCATCACCCAGCACTCATTATTAAACTGAGTCCTACGCCAGTTATCGCCCTCATTGTGCTTAACAAAATAAACATGCACATCTTGAAACGGAATCGGGCTCTCCGCAATGAGTCTATCACGGTCGCTGACATGATGAAACTGCACATACGCAGACCCAAAGGGACAAGCCTGGATATCTCTGAAGTGCACTCCAACCTCATTATTGAGGAAATCAACCAGGACACCATGAATATTCAAGAACAGAACAGGACCAGGGGAGGGGATAAATGGTAGCAATGGCATACTGTTCATGCGCCCTTGACCTCCGAGGCACCACCACCCTTTTTACGCGATTCCGCCCAGCCACCTGCATAATCTGGAAGCCATTCGGCAGGAAAGGCGCAGGACCAATCGGAATGTTCGCCATTACGACGCCCTTCGCCGGCGACGAGCAAGAGGGGAATGGGGTTTCAGCGGGCGGGGGAGTTGAGGAGACAGGGGAAGTGGTAGTTGTTTTTTGCAACGAAGTGGTGAACTCGTGAAAACTGCCCTGAATAATGGGCCGGGAATGAGTAACTGCCTGGGCCTTGAACCATCCCTCATACGAATTGTCGGGCCAACTACATTTTGGGAAAGAGGGGAATTTCAGAAAAGGAAGGAGACCAGGCAATTTAAATGCCGCGCGATTGGCGCCTCCCCCAGACCCGACCAGCGTTACCATCGACTTAAAACCACCATTAGTGAGCACCTGAGCATAAGATCTGCCATGAAGTACTGATTTGAACTCACCATTAAAACGTTGCTCAGTCACAGGCGAAGGAACTGCAGGAGACGCAGGAAATTTGAGTCTTTGAAAAACCGAGCCACCTTTACTGGAAGGCTTCAAAGAAGGAGATTTTTTTGCACTTTCTTTTTTGTACGTGACAACTTTCCATTCTTTAGTAGACTCCTTATAGAATTCCCTTTCTTCATGAATCCAGTTCGGTCCCCCATTACCCTAGAGATTGACATGAATCACAAAAGAATTACATGAAAACTTTGAAATATTGTAAATCTCCAAACCCACTGCCCTTGAAGCAACCGAGAAACGAAAAGTTCTATCTTGCAGAAGCTTCACCTGGAATTTAGAAGCATTACCACCAAAACAGGCTTGAAGAGCAACACTAACAGTATGAAAGTCCAACTTAAAATTTGCTCGCCCAAAAGAGCAGACCAGATAAAAGGGTCTTTTCCTGAAACCACCAATGAAATTAACTTGATGCCTGAATTTATCAAAAATCCTCTTCTCAAAATCACGCCCTAAAGAAAAATCCAGGGCAGTCTGACACGAAGCAACATCTTTAGAAGCACACCCTAAGGGGAGATTTTCAGAGAAATCCAGAGATCTAGGCACCATATTCTCAATATTGGTGGAAAATTTCTTGACCAAAGGGCTTGGCAAAATCTGAGTACCAACCACAACCCTCTTCACCTGGAGATCAATAGAGATGCCAGAAGCCACCACCTCACCATGAATCAAGTATCTAGCATCAATCACAACCTCATTGTGGTTGAGGAGAACAAGACTTTTAGAACTAGGAAAAAGCATGAGAAAACCTTTAGAAGGCTCAAGATCATCAGTCGGCAAAGAGGAGCAAAGGGCATGCCATTTAAGACCAGTGTCTTCATCTGATCCAGTGATGGTAGGAGATCTACCAAGAAATCCAGATGAGGGATCCAAAGAATCATTAACACGAGAGAGATGAGAGGGGAACCTCAAAACAGATCCAACAGAGATCTTCTCTCCATTTTCCAAACATCGCCCCTCAAGGGGAGAGCCTTTGGCATTGAGAAGAACCAGCCAAGAATCAGCCGAGACAACGAGAGAGCCTTCCAGAAACTTACCACCCGTGGTCACACCAGAGTAGGTGACCGTCCAACAACCTCCAGAGGAATCCATGCAGAGCCTATGCCGGCGAGGCACCGGCGAGAGCCGGAGGCCGACCAACGGTCACCTCAGAGGAGCCTCATGCCTCGGAAATCGTGCGGTTTTTGGACGACCCCTCCTGAAATTTCCCCCGGTCGGATATCTTGATCCTCGCTAAAAGGCGGATTGAGTTTTTGATGAGGCATAAGGGCCTCTGTGGATCCGACTTGATCCATTGCTGGTTGGAGTGCCGGATCTAGCCTCTACAACATCACGGAGATCGCCGCATGCACTCCTTCACCAGCGACAAGAAGGACAGCCTACGGGTCAGCCCAAAACAGATTCCGGTGAAGGACTACAAGACCCTCATGCAGTACTTGATCAACAAGAGAGTGGAACGAAAAGTTCTGAATGTCTCCCTGTAGATGTATACGTCCAACCGTCCTCTGACTCCGGTAAATATTTCGACTCTACTTTTATGTTTCGTCGTTATTTTATGTTCTTTCCCTGACTCTATTTTCATAGATGCTTTTCGACTTTGTTAGCTCGATAAACTCTCTGAGTCTGATCTAGCTCCACTAGAGGGCTATCCTTCAGACGATTCGGAGGCGACGGAGGATGATGAGGTGGAGGAAGTTGCCGCCCCCTCCAAGAAGCGCAAGGCGAAATAAGTTATTGTTGCTGCTAGTAGCCAAGTGTTGCTAGTAGTTAAAAAGTAAGAACCCTATCTTTAATTTGTAGTACTTTTGTACCTTTATTTCCTTCCAGAGCACACCTGATATTTAGGATTTTCGTGTTCTAGAGCTAAATCAGTTTTGAAGAGCAAGACCAAGCCGGACAGCAAGCCGGGCAAGCAGATGCATCAACAAAAGCTTGTTATCTCCCTTGTTTTGCCGCCATCGACTCCATCCAGTATTCCATCAGCACAGGAAGCTTCTGCCCCTCCTGATGCTGGCAATGTCTTGAAAGCCCTGGTCACCGGTGATGATCAGGCAACTAACAAGGGTGAACCCGTCAAGGGTAATGATCCGATGGTAATATCTACAGGAACAATGGATAAAGTGGTCGGTCCCACTGCTTCTGGCCTGAAGAGGAAAGAAAAGGAAGAGATCCTCAGACTGGCTCAATCTAGTCTTGAGAAGCAAACCTTGACCCCAGAGGCAGCGAGCCAAGAGGAAGAGGACGTCAAGATGGTTAGCCTCTTGGAACAAATTTTGGTCTGAGATGCTAAAGTCCAATCTAGAGAACTTCCAGCGACAGATGTTCCTTCCCTCACCCTTACCGAGAAAGTGTTTCACGGCACCAAGCTCGGATTTGAAAAGTTGAACCTAGAACACATTGTAAGTTTCTGATTCTTATTTGCATTTATTATCATATCCTCTAGCCCCCAAGCATAAATCCGGATAAACACCTTTGGATCCGAGTTGATGCTTTTAGGTTGCAAAAGAACGATGTAGTGTAGCCCCCAAGGCTCGTGCTGTAATTTTACTTAGTTAAATTTGCAGCTCGAGTCTTAGTAGCCGTCTGACAGTATTCCATCTCTAAACTTACAGAAAATTGCATATTCCAACCAGGATTTGCTCAAGAACATTAGCAATAAACGCAAATAAATCAAAGCTTTGTGTCTTGATAATTCAAAGTTGAAAATTGAGAAAGATGAAGTAGAAGGTAAACTTTTCTGACTTCCTCTTTGTCAGTTATCTTTTTGTCATAGTCAAACTTGTTCTGTCCGACTGATATTTTTTCCTTTGTAGAACTGTTGTGTTAGTCCAGCAAAATGGTGGATCAATCCGAGAACTTCAAGGTCTTGGAGATAGAGAATGCTGAGCTCCGGGACAAGCTTGATAAGCTAACTTTAGAATCGGAGAAATCCGTAGCTGTTGTCCTGGAGTTAAACAATCACGAGACCGTGAGGCTCGAGAAGCTCATAGCCCTCTGAGATAAAGAACTAGGTGATCTTAAGAAGGACTTCCGCCAAACTCTTGAAGAGGCTGGCGGGTCCGTCAAGCTTTCCGACTTGCATGAAATGTCAGTGCATGAGGTGAGGGACAAGGTCAAGGAGATTCCGAAGATTATCGAAGACTGGAAGATCTCCTACGCTCGGATTGTTGCCTAGACTGCTCTTACCATGGTGATGAGTCACCACAGCGAGATGGAAATATAGCACGTCACCAAGGGTATTGCTGAGGAGGAGGATGAGGGTAACCCACAAGACATCAAGGCCATCCAAGAGTCTTGTGCGGGTTATGCTAGTCGTGTGGCAGAGATGACCAACTATACAACGCCGTTCTTCGAATCCGTTGCCGCGCCTCCCTCGCCCCAAGATCCAGAAGCTAGTATTGCTTCCAAGTCTGAGACAGAGGGCGATAATGCTGTCGACTCCAGTGCTCCACCTACTTCATCACCACCGCTTGATTCTATAGCATAGATAATTTTTATGCATTATTCTGAACATATGGCAATGTAATGATGGAAACAATGTTTTATTTTGTGCTAGTCTTGTAAAAAACTACTTCTTTCACTATCGTAGCACTTTGCTTATATATTTTTATGCATGTTCTTGAAAATTTATGAAGCACTTTGTGTTTTTATGCCTATTTAAAAATACTTGTTGTTTTATCTGGCTCTCTGCCTCGTCCCTTTCATGGGTCGGCCAACCTTTAGCACGGAAACTTTGCCGAGCAATGAAGCGCAATTGCTAAACCAGTTTAAACTCGGAAACAAAGTCGGCTTCCAGTACCAACAACTCATTACACAGAAAATGCTCGTGTCTAAGCAATCAGTTAAAAAACCTAAGTGTAGACAATAAATTAAATTTTGTACCCTAAGGTAACGCTTTTAGATATTCAAAAATCGTAACCAGAACGAACATGAGCATAAAGTACTTTCAAGCATTCTGGGATTTTTGAAAAAAATGACACGCTCTTTTGGAAATAAGATGGCAAAAACTTCTCAAATATAACATATGAGGAAACCAACACTTTATTTCACTTTGAACATGTACATATATGATTACAAGGAAATATAACTAAGAATAGAAGGGACGTAGCTGTGCAATATTCCATGGATGGTCTATTTCATCCGGGTCTGTGCTGCCACCAGCTCTCTTTCTTTTCCGAGTATCAGGTCTTCCCTTGACTGGTCTCATATCGGTTAAATAATATGACTGATTATGTAGGACTCTGCTAACCATAAAAGGTCCTTACCAAATTGGGGAAAGTTTGTGCTTTCTCTTTTGCACAAGTCGGAGAACCAAATCGCCTTTTCTGAAAGAACGGTTTTGCACTCTTTGACTATGATACTTGCGCAACTTATGCTGATAGGCTGTAGATCTTTGCTCAGCAACGACGCGTACTTCTTCGATTATATAGAGATCATCTTATCGAGAAACTTCTGCATCTTCTTCGATATACGCTTTGACTCGTGGAGCCTGATGAATTAGATCACTTGGAAGAACTGTCTCTACACCATAGACCAAGAAGAAAGGAGTATAGCCGGCTGATCTGTTAGGAGTTGTACGCAAGCTTCATATCACAGACGGTAATTCTTCTGCCCAAGCCCCCGTGGCCCGACGAAGCAGTGCCTCGAGGCGAGGTCGGATTCCTTGTAAAATAAGGCCATTAGTTCCTTCGACTTGTCCATTAGCTTGTGGATGTGCGACTGATGCAATATCGAGTCTGATCCCTTGATTTCGCAGAATTCTGCAAGTTCGCTCATGGAAAAATTGCTCCCATTGTCAGTAATTATACTGTGCGGATATCCGAATCGGATGATTACATCTTCGTTGAATTTTCTGGATGTGTCTCCATCGCAACTTGTTACAGGTTTAGCCTCAATCCACTTTGTGAATTTATCCACCATCACTAGTAGGTGAGTAAATCAACACTTTGTCGTGCGAAACGGACCTACCATATCAAGCTCCCAGACCGTGAATGGCCATGTAATAGGGATTATCCGTAGCTATTTAGCCGAAACATGAGCTTGATGAGCATACTTTTGGCAGCCTCTGCATGTTTTGACCAGTTAATCGGCATCTTCCTTAGCTGTAAGCCAAAAGAATCCGTGTCGAAAAGCTTTTCCACTAAGGATCTGGCTGCAGCATGATGACCACACTCGCCTTCATGGATTTCCCTTAAGATTTCCACTCCTTCTTCCGAAGAAATACATCGCTGAAACACGCCAGAAACACTCCGTTTATAGAGCTCACCATTTATTATAGTGTAGGATTTTGCTCGTAGGACAATCTTCCACCTCAAGACTTCGTCTTCGGGTAGTTTTCCGTCTATCAGGAAATCCACATAGGGTTTTGTCCATCTGGGAATTACAGCCAGAACTGCTATTAAAGGTGATTCGGATTTCGTCGGATAGTCCTCATCAACTCCAGCTATGGAGGAGACCCTTAAATGCTCTAAAAAAGCGCCATCCGGTACTTGTTTCCGCGCAGAGCCTATCCTTGATAGAGCATCTGCTTCCTCATTTTCTGCTCGAGGGATGTGTTGAACCTCAAAACCCTCAAATGATTTAGATAGTTCATCCACAAGAGCTTTGTATGCTGCCATGTGCTTGTTTGCGTTGCAAATATCGGATACTTGCTGAGCAACTAAATCCGAGTCTCCATAACACATGAGTCTTGATATGCCAATGATTTTGGCCATGCGTATTCCATGCAGCAATGCTTCATACTCGTTAATATTGTTGGTCGCCGTGAAGTGTATTTGCAACACATAGAACATCTTATCTCCTTGGGGTGATTTGAGCACCACGCCAGCCCCCGAGCCTCCTCGTTCTTTTGATCCGTCAAAGTGAACGGTCCAAAATTCCGAGTCTGGAGGGCCTGTGTTTTCTGACGTCTCTGTCCAATCAACAACAAAGTCGGCAAGTATTTGGGACTTGATTTCTGTACGTGGTTTGTACTCAATGTCAAAAGATGCAAGCTCTATTCCCCACTTTGCGACACATCCCGTGGCGTCACGGTTATTGATTATATCTCGCAGGGGAGCGGTGCTCACCAATGTGATCTTGTGCTCTTGAAAATAGTGGCGTAGCTTTCTGGATGCAAAGAACACTCCATAGGCTAGCTTTTGATGGTGTGGATACCATTGTTTTGATTCTGTCAGGACCTCACTCAGATAATAAGTTGGCCGCTGCACCTTATGCTCGTGACCTTCTTCCTCGCGCTCAACTACTGTTACCACACTTATGACCTTGTTGGTCGCTGCAATGTAAAGTAACATAGGTTCCTGAGGTTCTGGCGCTGCGAGAACTGGTGGGATTGAAAGTAGATCTTTCAAACTTTGCAGGGCAGTTTCGGCTTCCTCAATCCAGACAAATTTGTCGGTTTTCTTCAAGAGCTTGTACAAAGGTGTGGCTCTTTCGCCGAGATGGTTGACGAACCGACTCACTGCTGCAATGCAATCAATGAGACGTTGTACGTCCTTCAGGCGAGTCGGCCTGGTAATGTTTAGGATAGCCTTAATTTTTCCCAGTTCACCTCTATGCCTCGCTCAGAGACGATGAAACCTAACAATTTTCCGGCTGGAATTCCAAAGAAACACTTCTTCGGATTTAGCATCATATTGAATTTTCGTAGACTAGCAAATGTTTCATCCAAGTCGGAAACTAAAGTTTCCTTCTTTTTGAACATAACTGCTATATTGTCTATGTATACATGGACGTTGTGTCCGATTTGGACGTTGAGACAACGTTGCATAGTACGTTGATATGTTGCTCCTGCGTTCTTTAAGCCAAAAGACATAGTTTTGTAGCAAAAGGTTCCAAAAGGAGTGACGAAAGACGTCTTAATTTGATTCGACTTTTTCATCGGTATTTGGTGATATCCGGAATATGCCTCGAGAAAACAGAGTAGTTCCGATCCTACCATTGAGTCGATAACTTGATCGATTCTTGGCAAAGGAAACAGATCTATTGGGCATGCCTTGTTCAAAGCGGTATAATCAGCACACATCCTTAAATCAATGGTGTCCTTTTTAGGGAAGAGTATAGGATTTGCCACCCAATCTGTATGGATGACCTCTGTTATAAAATCCGCTAATTCTAGTCGGGCTAATTCCTTGGCTATTTCTTTGTGCTTTTCATCACCGAACCTTCGTAAGGACTGTTTGACGGGTTTAGCGTCAGGGTACACATTAAGAGATTGCTTGGCAAGTTCCCTAGGTACTCTGGTCATGTCAGATAGCTGCCATGCGAAGATATCACTATTAGCTTTGAGGAACTCAACGACCGCGCTTTCCTATGCGTGGCCTAAGCCTACCCATATCTTCGTCGTCTTGGAGGGATCATCTTCCTTCAGCGATGTTTTTTTCGGCTCTTCCGACGCCTTGAACTACAAACTTGGCTTCATCACCTCGTTCTTTTTAGCGGGCATCTCGGACGGACGGACGGATTGATGGTATTCTTGATCTCCTGGTACTCCTTGGCGTGCAGCATGGCTTCAGCAAAGGCAGCAGATCCTTCGTCGCACTCTCGCGCCTTCCTTGGATTTCCCCGTACGGTGATTACGCCCTTTGAACCAAGAAGTTTGATCATGTTGTAGATGTAACAGGAACAAGCCATGAATGCCCAGTAAGCCGGACGTCCGAAGATGGCGTGGTAAGCACTTTTGAACGGTACCACCTCAAAAGAGGGTGCCTCAGTCCGGTAATTGTCTCGGGTTCCGAATGTCACGTCTAGAGTAATCTCACCCAGAGAATACTCCTGTCTCCCTGGTACAATGCCATGGAAATTTACACTATTGTAACTCAACTGGCTCTCGTGTAGCTTCATGCGGTGGAGCATCTCAATGTAGAGGATGTTAATATTGCTTCCATCGTCCATGAGTGTTTTAGAGAACTCATAGCCATCAATAAGAGGATTGACGAACAGAGGGTACTTTCCCCGACGATGTGTTTTCCTCGGGTGATATGAACGATCAAAGGTGATGGTTACCTCTGACCAGTCCAGGAACTGTGGAACAGCCGAAACCGTGGCACTGAGCTCACGAAGAACCACATTTTGTATTTAGCAGGTTGGGATCCCAGGAAGCAGACATATGCGGCTTTCTTAGTCAGAAAAGTCTTCTTTCCATCCGACTTGGGCTCTGCAGCAGCTTCTGCTTCTTCCATGTCGGAATCTTCCTTGGGCTCCTTTCCTTTCTCGGAATTTTTATTTCCTTTTCGTCGCTTGGCTCTGTAGCCAGCGGATTCGTCTTTCTTGATGTCATCATTGAAACGACACTCGACATTTGTGTGGGTAGATCCTCCGTTACTATCCAAGTGGTGGACACAGGGATTGTTGGCAATGTCGGCCTAGGTATAGATTCTTCCGGGTTGCTGGTCTCCTCTGCCCTGGATTCGAGAAGTTCCGCAGCCTCTACCCCGGCCGCCTCTGCTCCCTCCTCGTCCTCCAGATCCGAATGTTGCGTTGACAGTTGCGTTGTCCAGAGCCAGCTTTTCATCTAAGGTGTTCTTGCACTTCTGAGTTTGCTTTGGCTGTTTAGCCGCATTGAGATTGGCCAGAATATTTAACAGCCCTTCTGAATCATCATCGGCATCAGCATATTTGCTTGTCGTTTCTATCATTTCTCCCAAATCTGTGATGTGGTCATGCTTCAGTCTGTGACGTAAAAGTCCGACTGGAAGTCCTGCAATAAAAGATTCTATCGCAGTTTGTTTGTTTACTCCTTCGCAGGAGTTCTTCATGTCGATCCAGCGTCCGAGGTAATCCCGGAAGGTTTCTCCGGGTCTTTGTGTGCAACGCTGCAAGTATTCGACTATGCAGGACCCTCTATATGTTCCCTCGAAGTTTGAAAAGAACGCACTTTGCATATTATACCAGTTGTGAATTGAATTCTCTGGCAGTTCACTGAGCCATGATCGAGCCATCTTCCACAACATGAGTGGGAGATATCGGACTGCGAACAGGCTATTTTCTCCTTTGGCGATGCAGCAGGCCTAGAAGAAATCCTGAAGCCAGGTATCTGGCCGAGCTGCGTCGTCATAGGGCTGAACGTGTTTGGCAATACATAAGTCAACCGGAAATTTGGTCTGACGTATGCATGCTCCAAAGCACTTGGGTCCCACATACATGTCTTCTTCCTCGTAACGCCGCACTTCTATGTTTGATTCAATGCGATGGCGAGCATCATTTGGCGACAGAGATCTGCGCCTTGGAGGCTCACGACTTTTGCATGGCGGATTCGTATTTCTGCTTCTCCTTTCACCATTGCCTCCTCCACCCCTGCGGCTTCCGTGGCTATGTCTGGATCCTTCATGGTCACTGCTAGGAGGCGATGGTGGCCCTGGTGGATTATTTCTGGTTTGGTTACGCGGTGGTTGATACGTCCAAAACGTATCTACTTTCTCGAACACTTTGCTATTGTTTCTCCTCTAAACTTGTGTGATTGGATACAACTAACACGGACTAACGCTGTTTTCAGCAGAATTACCTTGGTGTCTTGTTTTTGTGCAGAAATGAACTATTAGGAAAAATCCCGGAAAATATGCCAAAAATTACATTTCACTAGAAGATCCACAGAGCTAGAAGAAGAGACGGAGGGGAGGCTTGGGGGCCCAGACCCACCCCAGGCGTGGGCCCACCTGACCCCACGCCTGGAGGGCGTGCAGCCTCCCCAGGCACCTCCTCGGCCTCCCTCTGCGCCTATAAGTTGCCTTTCGACCTAAAAACCGGGGGGGTCGATAGTTTTCCAGAAAGAGTTCCGCTCCGCCACCGCCAATAGAAACCAAGATTCGAATCCTAAAACTCCGTTCTGGCACCCTGCCGGGACGGGGAATTTGGAGAGGATCATCGCCATCGTCATCACCAACGCATCTCCATTAACCACTGATGTTTCCCTCATCCATGAGTGAGTAATCCCCCGCTGTAGGCTTGGGGATGGTAGGGATTGGATGAGTTCTATCATGTAATCGAATAATATCTGTTAGGGCATAGTGCCTAGTATCTCTATTAATGCTATTTGACTTTTTTGCAACTTGTTGTGCTTAATGCTTGTCACTAGGGCCCGAGTGCCATGATCTCAGATATGAACTTATTATTGAATCATTATGATAGCATTGCTTGTGATCTTATCTGCAAGTTGTGTACACATATCATTGTCCGGATCCAAACGCCCCAAAGTGACAATAATTGGGACAACCGGAGGGGATGGCTGTGGTGTGAGGATCACATGTGTTCATGGAGTGTTAATGTATTGCTTCGGTGCTCTATTAAAAGGAGCACCTTAATTGACAGTAATTCCCTAGAGGCCCCGCTGCCACGGGCTGGCTGGACAGAAGATGTTGTGCAAGTTCTCATTGCGAGCACGTATGACTATATTTGGAGCACATGCCTAGGATTGTTTAGTACTTGGATGCTTGTTATTATTTATCTTCAATTCCCTAGATCTTGAAGTTACATGTTTAGACTCGTCCATGCAACGCCCGTCCATCCATCCCTATGCCTACCGCACTCGAATCCTACTATTACCGTTACTGTTACTATTGCTCATGTTTCACTGTTGTTGTTGTTGCTGTTGCTGTTGCTTTGATATTGCTACTGATAAACTTCTGTGAGCAAGAACTATTTCTAGGTGCAGCTGAACTGACAACTCATTTGTTAAGGCTTACAAGTATTCTTTGGCTCTCCTTGTGTCGAATCAATAAATTGGGTAATACTACCCGCGAAGACTGTTGCGATCCCCTATACTTGTGGGTCATCAAGACTATTTGCTGGCGCTGTTGCCAGGGAGCACAGCTTTATTTGTAAGTTCACTTGGATCTATTATTGTTCACTGCTACTCCTTTCATCATGGGAAAGTCTCGTGATGGAAAGTTCCCTATTTTACCATCCACTACAAGAAGAGGTACAGTCCTAAACACCTCTGCTGCTCTTGATTCACCGTCTGTTATAAGTAAGCTTGTCACACCACCACCACATACACATGCTACACACACTACTACTAGTGCTGAGTCTAAAACTGCTTTTGATGCTCATGATGTTACTTCTACTGTTCTTGATGCGAGTGGTTCATTAGGTCCTTTTCTAGATGCTACTATGGCTAGTCTAGGAAATACCGAAACTCCTAGTGAAGACACTGTTACACCTGTTACCTCACCTAAGGCTAGTGAGAGTTATGATATTAATGATGGTTACATTGAGTTCACTGATGATTTTGTTGAAGTGCCGAAACACACATGGTACTAGTGCTATTAAGAGTCTCCTTGCTAGACGTACTATTATGCCTAAGATGTCCTCTGATCCTAAGTTTGCCACTTCTCCCATAGATATTAATGATCAAGATTATGATTTCTCTCTTGATTTATCTTATTTGGATATTGTTGAGAAAGAACCTTTTTGTGGGACTGAAAATGAGAGTGTTGTGTCTCATATGAATGAGCTTTCTACTATGAGTGCTTTATTCTCTGATGATTTTAAGATGCGCAAGTAATTTGTTGCTAGATCTTCCCTTTTTCACTAAAAGGAGAAGCTAGGGCTTGGTTTAATAGATTACCTCCTGGTTCCATTGATAGCCCTGATTGCTTGATTGCTTCTTTCTTCCAGAAATATTTTCCTCCCAGTGCTAGACATGCTGCTTTGCAGAAACTTTTTTATTTTAAACAGGGAGAAGAAGAGAATTTGCCTAAGTCATGGACAAGGTTCTGTGCCTTGATTCATGCACATCCTGGATGTCCATTACCTAAGAATGAGCTTCTTGATATTTATTATAATGGACTAACTGATGATTCTAGGACCTACCTATATAGCTTTGCTGATTGTGTTTTCAGGAAAAGGACTCCTACGGATGCTGAAGAATTAATGACCAAGATAAGCAAGAATTATGATGATTGGACTTCAACTGAGCTGAGTACACCTGAGCCAATTACTCCTGAACTAGTTGTTCCTGAACCAGTTCCAACACCAACAACAAAGAAGAGGGGAGTTATTGCATTAAATGATGAAGTGATGAAGGAAGCTAAGAAGTGTCTAAAGGAGAAAGGTATTAGAGCTGAAGATGTGAAGATTCTACCTCCTATAGAAGAATTATGTAAGCCAATTCCCCACTCATCTACTATTGAGGTACACTCTCTCCAACAGTTTGATGAAGGTGATATTCCTTATGGTAAGCCTCATGATCAATGTTTAGAGGAACTTGACACTTTTATTGTTAAACAAGGGTATTTTAATAAACAAGTTCAGAATCATTTATTGGAAAACTCTAGAGCTATCCATGAGTTGAAACATATTGTGGAAAGAACTTCTAATGATATTAAAATGCTTTGTAAACACTTTCAAATGGTTCAAACTCAATTTGATCAACTTGCTAAGGTGCAAAAGGATATGCTAGTTAATGCTTCAGGAGATAAACATGCTTATGGAATTAGAACTAGTAGTGGTATAGCTACTCAAGATCCTTTATATCCTGAAGGACACCCTAAAAGAATAGAGCAGGACTCTCAACAAGGTGAAGATAGTGGTAGTCCCCGTAAGAGAAAGAAAAAGAAACATAAGATAGTTGAGGAAGCACTTGAACCTGCTGTAGATCCTAATAGTATATCTGTCTCTGATGCTGAAACTAAGAGTGGTAATGATAAAAATGAGTCTCCTGATAAGGAGGAATGTGAGGAAGAACCTGAGAAGCCCACTAAGAACACTAGGTACACAAAGGAAGATTTTATTGATAATAAACATATTAAAGAGAGAGAACCTTGGGTGCATAAACCTATGCCTTTTCCAGGTAAGAAATACAAGTCAAAGGAGGAAGAACACTATAAAAAGTTTTGTGAGTGGATGAAACCTTTATTCTTGAAAATCCCTTTGACTGATGCTATTAAGTTCCCTCCTTATTCAAAGTATGTGAAGGATATTGTCTCTAATAAAAGGAAGATTCCTAATGAGGATATTTCTACTCTACATGCTAATTACTCCTTCAATGGTAAGGTTCCAAAGAAACTTGGTGATCCAGGTATACCAACTATTCCTTGCTCTATTAAGAATAATTATGTTAGAACTGCTTTATTTGATTTGGGAGCTGGAGTTAGTGTTATGCCCTTTTCTCTCTACAAGAGACTCCAGCTAGAAAAGTTGATACCAACTGATATTTCTTTGCAAATGGCTGATAAGTCAACTATTATTCCTTTTGGTATATGCGAGGATGTTCCTGTTCAAGTTGCTCATAATTGCATGGTCTTAACTGATTTTGTTGTGCTTGAAATGCCTGAAGATGATAATATGTCTACTATTCTTGGGAGACCTTTTCTTAATACTGCAGGTGCTGTCATCAATTGTAATCAAGGAAAAGTAACATTAAATATTAATGACAAAGAGCACACTGTTTATTTCCCCAAGAAGGTTGTTCAGAGATATTGCCTGAATTCCATTGAAAATATTGAGAGCATAAAGGTTGGAGAAATATATTGTCCCATTCCACAAGAAAATTTTGAAACTATTATGATTGGGACCATTGCTATCAAGTATGAGGTAAGATAATCACCTTGTGGAATGCAAAGTTTTGCTTCATATAAGATTGTTTTGGTAACAAGACTTGATCAACCTTGTTAACAAAAGGATTTTAATGAACAAAATAATGTTTCCACCGTGGTTATACTTGCTTTCTTTCTGCTTTCTCCTTCCTAGTCTTTTCTTTAGCTTTAGTTTTGCTAGTTGTTTTCTTGTTTGAGTTTCTTAGAGCTTCTGTAGTTTGGCTTTTGTTTTGCTTTTGGTTTTTCTGAAAAAAAAACTGTTTCTGCGAGAAAATCAATTTTCATACCCTGAAAAATGGCCAAAAATAAAGTTTCCCGAAAAATCCCAGAAAATTCAAAATAAATTTTTCCTCGAAAAAAGGGGTAGAGTGGCACCTGAGGTGACCTAGGGGCCACCCCAGGCCACCAGACCCCTAGTAGGCGCGACCTACCAGGTGGCGGCGCCTGGGGGGTCTGGCCCACCTATGCCCCTCCAGGCTGCCTCCTTAAAGCCACCTTCTTTCTTTCTCCAGAAAAACACCGGAAAACTTGCTCAAGCTTGAGTTCTTGCTGTTCTTGCTCATGATTTTCAATCTCCTTGTTCAGCCCATCTCAAGTGCTGATTTTTGGAGGGATTGCTCCTTGGTATGTGCCTCCTCCACTTATCCAATTAGATTTGTTATTGGTAGATTGTATCTTGAGTATTTTGCTGCTATAGGTGACAGGTTGTTTGAGCTTGCATGCTTGTTCTTTGCTTAGAAACTTTGTTTTGATGCATGTGTAGCCCTCTAGCAAGTTCCTATAGTAGTTGTTCATCATTTATCAACTTAGAAATCACTTGGTTTGATGGTTGTTTAAAATTTCAGAATAGGGAAGTCATGGACCACCACACCTTTGGTGACATATTTGAGAGTGATGCACCTAGAATGGCAAGGCTTCCAAGGTCATCTACTAGTACTAGACCTCATAAAATGAGGATCTCATCACTTCGTGATTTGGTGACGAGGGAGATGAAGGGGATGCGCACCCCTCCACCTTTCCTTGCCAAACTTTCTTGCAAGCTGCTGGGATTCTTAATGATTTTATGGCTTTGGTACAAGGAGCTGGTCTAACAAGTTACATGAAGGATGAGAGTGCACAATATGCCTTGCTTACTAAAACATTTGTGGAGAGTTTCTCCTTTACTAATAGTATGTTCAAGCCTTCTGTGTCTTTCAAAATTTATGACAGGGCTCATTCTATGACTTTGAAGAAATTTTGCAAGGCCCTGGGACTTGGTACAACTGGGTCATCAAAGAAGATTCAAGCTCTACCCGCTGATTTGTTAGAGCTTTACCGAGGAATAACCAATGATGATGACCACAGAGCTCAGCGAGGGAAGATAAAGAATATTCAACTTCCGGCCATCAGGTACTTTGCCTACTATCTTGCCACCAGTGTTCTTGGTAGGGAGAACACTAGTAATATTTCCAACTATCAATTGGCCTTCTTAGCTGTTGCACTCAACAATGAGGATAAGTATAATCTTGGTTCCCTCATTGCTCGTCGCCTAGCTGCTAAGGGACCCATTTATGGGGGAATTATTGCTACTCGCATTGCTGCTGTCTTGGACATTGTTGTTGATCCACATGATACAGTTTTGGCTCCTCGGAGGCTTGATCTTGCTGCCATGAAGGCGCACCACTTTATCACCACTAGCTCTACTCTTGAGAATTTGGTTTATAGAATGTTGTTTACTGACGGGGAAGAGAGAGATCCCTCTACCCCAAACCACTTTGTTCAGTATTTCTCAGGGACCTTGGTCACGCTCGAAGGCGGAGATGGATGACAACATGTGTTCTCTTAACTTCCATGGGCACTATTAGGAGGAAGTACCATCATATGATCCCCCTGCGTATTACACAGGGGAGGCCTCGAGCTCATACCAGGACGAGGGAGCTTCCTCGACATACTACAGAGGTGCATCTACTTGGGCACCATGGGATTGAGCCCCACTTAGGACAAAAGCCTAAGCTTGGGGGGAGGTACACCGACATCACACACTCATCTATATATCATGTTTGGTCGGTCCTTTGTATATCCATTGTTTCGCTTTCTTTTTGGTTTTTGTTGCTTCTTTCTAAAAACCCAAAAATACAAAAAATATTTTCGTTGTTTCTCTTGGTTTTTTCTTCGTTTCTTTGCTTTGGTTTTCCTTAAAAGAAAAATCCAAAAAGATTTTGCTTTGTTTGGTTTGCTTTGTTTTTGTTTGGTTTTTCTTTGTTTGCTTGTTTCTAAAAAATCGAAAACACCAAAAATATTTGTTTTGGTTTTGTGAGTTCTTTGCAGGGTTCAGCCGTCCTCAGTGAATTTTGGTTTCATGTTAATTATTCGAGTCACACAAGTGAAGGGCAATAATGAAGATTAAGACAACTTGAGATGTGGTAGGAGGCTGGTAACGAACTCTATTTGTTTCATTTTTGTACATATACTCATCATTGTGAGCATGATTAGCCTATTTGTGTAAGGTGTATGTCATTATGGATGCTTAGTAGTTCTTGCTTGTCTATGATTAGCTCCAGATTGCTAATAGTTTGTAGCATGTCATATGAATATTTGCTTGCATTGTTTTATTCATACTTTGGTATGACATTGTGGTATCCTCCTCTGACTGTTCATGTGAATCGACTTGGAACATGCTCACGTATGCATATGACTAATCAATAGTCAGTAAGCCTCGATGATTTATTTTGCCTCAAAGTTCTTGTATCACTTTCATCCCATAATTAGTCTTGTTTTGTTGCAAGCATGATTATGACAGCTATTGCTCTCTCGTTTGTTGCTCCCTCTCTATTGCTAGCCTTCACTTGCACTGAGTACATGCTCTACATGTGCTTCCAACTCCCCAAAACCAATATTGCCAGTTGTGTCCACCATACATACCTATTAGCATCATTTGCTATTTCAGTGCATATTCCATATGTCGTGTTTTCTTCCAAAATATAATGTTTGTCTGTTTTGAGAAAGTTAGTTAGTAAAGCTCTTACGAACTTGACGGCACACTTTCTTATTTGCGCTTAGTAATTCTGAACCATTGTGACTAGTCCATGAAAGTTATATGCTTGCTAATTATATGCTGGGAGTCAGCAGAACCGTGCTATCACGGGGAACGCTTTCAACACTTTTTGGATATCTCATCTAGTTGATACTTTGCTCTTTTGTTTACGGATGTCGACGATGTGAAATAAAAGGGGAGGTTGTGAGTTTATGGAGTTTATACATTGTGTTAGAGAAATGCATGGGCCGCTAGCCTAGGCCATGCTTAATCATGGTGGAAACTTGCAGCATCACCATAATGAGCATCTATGAAGCATCCTCAATAAAAAGCTATGCATATGGTAAATAAAAAGATTGCTGAGATGCTCATTGTCAGCTTGCCTTGTCATTGTGGTTATGGGAAAGCTCCTGTACCATGTGCAAGGGGTACCCCGTTGGCGGTTCTCGATGATATGCATGTATTTATAAGACAAGAACTTTCAGGTGACCAAAGTTGAGTAGCATGTGGAGTGACCCTCGTACTCAAGGGACTTGGGATTTCCAGTCTATGGTCTGTCAAGCATATGATTCAGAGTGGACCTCACCTTCACCTTAACCATATGAAGATGCCTATGATAGGGGCAATGAGAGCTCAAAGCTAATGAGTACCTTCCTTTCAGCATTGGGAAGCCTCTCAAACCTTCACAAAACCATTTTCACAACCTTGTTGAGTCACCACTTATTCTATGAGCACCTTCTTGAGAGAATAGTTGACATCCTTGTGTTTGTTCCAAAACTTGGTTAATTATGTCATGACTTTGATGCTTGTATCTCTGATATCTTTACTTCTAGTCTTCATGTGAACTACAGAGGTGCCTTGGCATTAATATTGTGCTCTTCAAACAAAGGCAAGCGAAATACCACTCTATTATACCTTATTATGAGCATTGCAATGTTGGTTATGTTTATGTTTCATGCTACTTATTATTATTGAGTTGGTTTCTCTTCATAGCTTGCAATGACTATTGAGTAAACTTAGTTGCATACTCCTTATTATGAATTATCTAGGCATTTACTCATGTGCTAGGAATAATTACATCGTATGAAGCAAAGTGTTCGTGAAAGTTCTTTTATCGCACTCAGTTTTCAACTGGATTGCTTGAGGACAAGCAATAAGCTAAGCTTGGGGGAGTTGATACATCCAAAACGTATCTACTTTCTAGAACACTTTGCTATTGTTTCTCCTCTAAACTTGTGTGATTTGGATACAACTAACACGGACTAACGCTGTTTTCAGCAGAATTACCTTGGTGTCTTGTTTTTGTGCAGAAAATGAACTATCAGGAAAAATCCTGGAAAATATGCCAAAAATTATATTTCACCAGAAGATCCACGGAGCCAGAAGAAGATACGGAGGGGAGGACTGGGGGGCCTAGACCCACCCCGGCCATGGGCCCACCTGACCCCGCGCCTAGAGGGGGTGTAGCCTCCCCAGGCAGATCCTCGGCCTCCCTCTGCGCCTATAAGTTGCCTTTCTACCTAAAAACAGGGGGGTCGATAGTTTTCCAGAAAGAGTTCCGCTCCGCCGCCACCAAAAGAAACCAAGATTCGGATCCAGAAACTCCGTTCTGGCACCCTGTCGGGATGGGGAATTTGAAGAGGATCATCGCCATCATCATCACCAACGCATCTCCATCAACCACCGATGTTTCCCTCATCCATGAGTGAGTAATCCCCCGCTGTAGGCTTGGGGATGGTAGGGATTGGATGAGTTCTATCATGTAATCGAATAAGATCTGTTAGGGCATAGTGCCTAGTATCTCTATTAGTGCTATTTGACTTTGTTGCAACTTGTTGTGCTTAATGCTTGTTACTAGGGCCCGATTTCCATGATCTCGGATCTAAACTTATTATTGAATCATTATGATAGTATTGTTTGTGATCTTATCTGCAAGTTGTGTACACATATCATTGTCCGGATCCAAAGGCCCCAAAGTGACAATAATTGGGACAACCGGAGGGGGTGGCTGTGGTGTGAGGATCACATGTGTTCATGGAGTGCTAATGCATTGCTCCGGTACTCTATTAAAAGGAGCACCTTAATTGCCAGTAGTTACCTAGAGGCCCCGCTGCCACGGGCTGGCTGGACAGAAGATGTTGTGCAAGTTCCCATTGCGAACACGTATGACTATATTTGGAGCACATGCCTAGGATTGTTTAGTACTTGGATGCTTGTTATTATTTATCTGCAATGCCCTAGATCTTGAAGTTACATGTTTAGACTCATCCATGCAACGCCCGTCCATCCATACCCATGCGTACCGCACTCGAATCCTACTGTTACCGTTACTGTTACTATTGCTCCTGTTTCACTGTTGCTATTGCTGTTGCTTTGCTGTTGCTACTGATAAACTTCTGTGAGCAAGAACTATTTCCAGGTGCAGCTGAACTGAAAACTCAATTGTTAAGGCTTGCAAGTATTCTTTGGCTCCCCTTGTGTCGAATCAATAAATTGGGTAATACTACCCGTGAAGACTGTTGCGATCCCCTATACTTGTGGGTCATCAGTGGTGGCGATGGAGCCTCATTATGCTGACTCTAATGCCTGTTTCTTCGGGCACCGTCCCTACTTGATTCAGGATGATCCGGACCATCTCTTTGTCCGGCATTGCCAGTCGGACGGCTCGGTGGTGGCATCCTTAGCCGATCTTGCTCCTCTCGCTGGCGACGTGTTTCCGGGTCTTCTCTATAGCGGTTGTTTTGCTGACGATGGTCATGATGAGGAACCATTGCCCTGATGGTGTCTTCGGACGCAGCCGGAATAACTTTTGTCCAGTCACGTGTCGGCCGGCGAGAGTGGCAGTTTGAGCCGGTTCTTGAATTCTCTTCTCCTCCATGGGGACGATAGCGTTGAGTCGTATCCCTACGACGCCTTACGTCAGCGCTTTGGTCAGCGCTAGTGTGGCAAAACTCGGATTTTGAGGCCAGCTTGCCACTAAATGACACAGACATTTTCTGCTGCTTTAATCCTTTGTCCAGCAACACAACGCACTGCTGGACCTGCTGCGGAGACAGATTGTTGGCGAGGATGGCTCGAGCTGCAGCAGCGTTTTCCAATGGCGTGCTGTAGACTCGGATCTTTTCTCCATCTTTTCTGTCGAATAGATCTTTGTGGATATCCGGGTTCTTGTTAGCAAGAAACGGACCTCCTCTTGTCTTGTTTGGATGTCGCTTGAAATCTGACTGATATTTGGCAGGATCACTGTCTAACTGTTGCCTCATCTCGACGATGCGTGCGGCCTCTTCGAGTAGAAACAAACAGTGCTTTTCTAGGTCCTCAGCCCTTTTCTCCAGTGCCTCTGGTGTGAGATCCGAAGCCATTGGGATTGGGATCGTGAGAGCATCTCCGTAAATTTCACGTGCACCCTTGGTGACGACGTGTCCATCCACAGGAGGGTCGATCGGGGTGGTATTATTTGGATCTCCGTCTTGATTCTCCATCTCGATCTCTTCATCAACTTTTTCTTTGTTGGTTTCCTCGATGTCCGGCTCTTCCGGTGTCGGATTTTTGTTCTTTTTCTTCTTTGACCGCCTAGTAGCCTTAACGTGTGTACCAGTGGCAAAGACAGCTTTCGGTCCGGTACCGGGGGATAAACTTCCGTCGGTACTTTCCGTCATGGTTGGCTTGTGGACCTCGGAGGAATCTTTGGTATCCATATCATCCTGCAAGGTGTAGCTTTCATCCATGCTATCATATGGACTAGGAGAATTTTCCGGCTCACCTTGCGTTTGTTTGGAGACGTGCTCTTGTTCATACTCCTCCAAATCCTTGTCGAAGTCTCGAAGTTCCTGCGACGTGATTGACTCCTGAGGGGAGCCAGGTGAGTCAGTGTTTTCTTCGATTGCGTCTAGGACCGAATCACTACTAGCTCCAGCATCGACAGAGTCAGATCCAGTGCTTATGTGGTACACGAAACAGTGCTTCTTCTTGTTCATGTTCTTGAAGTAGTTGCACAGCTGGGTTTCCGCCTCCTCTATCTCAAAGTTCTCCTTGATGTCGGTGATTGCTTCGTAATCGATGTAGGGGCGTTTCATCATCTCCTTTATCCTGTGCTTCAAGGGTAGTTTTTCTGCTACGACGTCCGGCAGGGCGGAGCCATAGCGGATAAATTCCTCGTCCATGTATCCAATCTCATCAGGGAGATCTGATCTGGATTTTTCTTCCACCTCTTCTTCCACTACAGGAGTGGGCTGGGTGGGTTTGATTTTCTCTGGGACCTTGAACTCTTCCGCCTTTGCGGACAAAGTAGATCCGTTTTTTTCTTCCTCCATGGTCATCACCTCAAGGGTGGGTTGGGCGGGTTCAGCAAAACCGAGATAGATATCGATCTCGCCGATGGACATGATTGTGTAGGTTGTCACGGGTTTTGAAGCTGGAATCTAGGTCTCGTCGAGAAGGAAGACCACGCGACCCATGGCGATTGTTTTGCCGATTCCTGCACGCGCAGATTCCGGCTAGAACGATGCTCCAAAGGTCACCTGCTCCATGTTGGGCGCCAATTGTCGTCGGATTGTCGACAAGTCGCCATAGGGGATCCTAGTGGCGTTGGAAGGATGGGGTGTGAGACGTGGGATGTTCCACGAGTGGTGAGCACAAGTTTACCGAGGTTCAGATCCAACTGCAGTGATCATATCCTACTCCTGCTAGCAACCCAGTAATATATCGGCGTAAGCCGGATGTTACAACGGATTATAAGAGATATTCTCCTGTGCGAGTTGGTTGTGGTTGTGTGTATTGTGTTGTGTCCTAAAGACTCCAATACGGCCGGTTTATATAGTCACCGGGGCCTAGGTTTACAGGAGAGACCTATCCGGCTATGTTACAGAGTCGGTAACTAGACACGGCTTGGACTACAAGTAATACTACAGGCCTAAGTCAGTAACTCTTTTGGGCCTTGTCGTAGCCGGAACTGGCTCCTCCTCTTTCTCGGACTGGGCCGCCCGTGAAGCAAAGCTCTAACCCGTTGGTGGACCACCCTGGTCAGCGAGTCCTATGGGTATACCCGGAAAGTATATCCCCAACGGTTTTAGCATACAAAAACATAGTGTTGTGGTATTCTCCTTTGATGCTTTGTTTGAGTTGACTTGGCACATGCTCACACCATGTTATGACTATGAACAAGTCACCATAGCCTCTATGATCATTTAGTCCTTGACTTGTAGTACCACTCTATGCTTTGATTAGTAATGTTTTGTCGCTCTGCATGATTATGGACATTATTGCCCTCTTAGTTGGTTGCTCCTAGTCTTTTGCTAGCCTCCACTTGTATGAGTAATCTCTACTCATGCTTCCAATTTCCAAGAAACCAAGTTATTCCAAAGTGTCCACTATAACTCCTATGCATGGTGTGTTACACCATTCCAAGTATATTCTTGTATTCAGCTATCTTCCAATTAAAAAAGTATTTTGTTATGTGAAAACTTTGTGATTAATGCTCTCACGAACTTGATGGCACACTTTATATTCCTTGCCCCTGATAAACTTGAACCATTGTGTCATCTATGTTGTATATGCTTGCACTTATATGTTGGAATTAGCAGAACCATGTTGTCATGAGGAACGTTTTCAACATTGCACTTGTACTTTGTACATAGTTGATATCATGCTCTTTTGTCTATGGATGTTGCCGGTGTAAAATAAAGATGGAGCTTGTAAGTCCATGGAGTTATGTATTTTGTGTTACAGAAACGCCCGGGCCACTAGCCTAAGCCATGCCTAATCATGGTGGAAACTTGGAGCATCACCATAATGAGCAATCTGTGAATCATCCTCAATAAAAATATATGCAAATAGTAAATAAAAAGATCGCTGAGATGCTCATTGTCTGCTTGCCTTGTCATTTTGGTTATGGGATAGCTACAGTACCATGTGCAAGGGGTACCCTGTTGGCGGTTATCTATGATACACATGTACTTACTATGACAAGAACTTACAGGTGACCAAAGTTGAGTAGCATGAGGTGCGGCCCTCCTATTCAAGGGACATGAGATTGCCAACTTATACTTTGTCAAGCATATACTCCATAGTTTGTTCACTTTAACCTTAATCACTTCAAGATGCTTATGATAGGGGCAACGAGGGATGAAATCTAACAAGTACCATAATTTTTGGAAGCTCTTTTAGAAACATGAAATCCCTGGTTGCCTTTATGAATGGCCTTTCTTCCACTAATATATTGAGTCTCCACCTTCTACCTTTAGGTACCAGTTAAGAGAGCATAGTTGCCATTCTTAGTTCTATGTGTAGTGTCCCAAAACTTATTGATTGGTGCATATTGTTGATATTGCTTGTTCTTGTGCTATTTGTATCTAGTCACTCTTATGAACTTTGAAGGTTTCCTATGCATCTATTTGCTACTTTATGAGGGACAAGATGATTTCCACTATGCCATGTTTTCTGTATGTGAAACAAACAAACATTTTTCAATGCATGTTATTCATGATCTTTGTTTGTAGCCTTTCATGTTGCATGTATAATTACTTTGTATTATTATTAGAACTCCATCTTTCATGCACATGTTTAGAGTTCTTTGATCCTAGCTTTCAATGCTTGCAAATGGTTTGATCTTGGTTTTGATGGTGCATGTCACCAAAATTATTCTTTTATCACTTACCTACTCGAGGACGAGCAGGAGTTAAGCTTGGGGATGCTTGATACGTTGGAAACGTATCCATAATTTTTAATGTTCCATGCTTGTTTAGTATCTAGTTTGCTTTGTACACACTTTGAGGTGCTTTTCATATGATTTCTGGTACTAACCTATTAACAAGTTGACATAGTGCCAGTTGCATGTTTTCTGCTGTTTTTGGTTCCAGAAAAGCTAGTAAGGAAATATTATCGGAATTGGACGGGACAAAAGCCAAAGTCAATATTTCACCAAGGAGAAGACGGAGTCCAGAGGAGAGACGGAGGGGCGCCACAGGGTGGCCACCCCCCCCCCCCCAGGCGAGGCCTAGGGTGGGCCCACGCCTGGGCAGGGTGTGGGCCCCCTGGCCGCCTCGCAGCCTCGCCTCTTTGCCTATAAGAAGCCCCTGATGCCTAAACCCTAAGTACCCGATCAATATTCCATGAAACCGTCTGTAGCCTCTGCCACCATCGTCCCTAGATCGGGGGATCTGAAGCTCTTCCCGGCACCCTGCCAGAGGGGAGATCATCCCGGAGGCCTTCTTCTTCATCATGCCAGCCTCCGGTATGAAGCATGAGTAGTTACACCTTGGATTATGGGTCCATGTAGTAGCTGGATGGTTGTATCTCCTCCTTGTGATTTCATGTCTAGATCTTGTGAGCTCCATTCATGATCAAGATCTCATCTATTTGTAATCATGAATGTTGTGTTTGCGGGGATCCGATGGATATTGAGATTACTATGTCAGATTGATTAATGGTTTTGTCTTATTGATTCTATCATGTCTGTGTTGTTTGTGATCTTGCATGCTCTCCGTTGTTAGTAGATATCTTGGCCAAGTAGTTGCTAGTGACTCCAAGAGGGGGTATTTATGGTCGATAGTGGGTTCATGCCTCTACTTAATCAAGGGAAGTGACAGAAATCTCTACGGTTGTAGATGTGCTATTTCCACTAGGGAGAAAACAACGGTCTCTTGTTCATGGAACAAGTGGATTGTTTACCTTACACACTTTGCTTAAAGCAGTTGTCTGTTGCTTGCAACTTAATATTGGAGGGGGTTCGGATGATAACCCAAAGGTGGACTTCTAGTCATAGATGCAGTTGGATAGCGGTCTATGTATCTTGTTGTATTGCCCAATCGAATCTCATAGGATCTTTATGTCTAGTATTGCATTGTTATGCCTTGCTCAGTCCTATCAATTGCCCTACTATAATTTGTTTACCCAGCATGCCATGTTTGTTCATCTAAGGAGAACACCTCTAGTGAACTATGGACCCCGGTCCAATCTTTACCATTGATACATCTTCCACTGTTACTATTTACTTGTTGCAAACCATCATCACCTTCCACACCATACAGTTAATCCTTTGTTACAGAACTGGTGAGATTGACAACCTCCCTGTTAGTTGGGGCAAAGTCTTAAGTTTGTGTTGTGAAGGTTTCCACGTTGCTTGCAACACCTTTGAGACGTTTCCTTCCTCCTACTGGTTCGATAACCTCGGTTTCTTACTGAGGGAAGACTTGCTAATGTGCTGCATCACACCTTGCTCTTGGGGTTTCCCAACGAAGCGCTCTCAGGCTCCATCAACAAGTTTTCTAGCGCCATTGCCGGGGAATAAAGAAGAAGAAGCTCCCGCGTCAACAAAGCGCCATCATCCGCGTACGAACGGCGCCACTACACGCGCCTGCAAGCGCAGATGGGCCAGCTCGGCAACGGTGGCTCGTTTCCCTTCTGGATCTGGCCCATGATGCCCTTCTCATTTTTACTAATTATTCTAGATTTACAAGATTGCTGCTTAGTTTAATTCAAAAAAAATGTAGAAATAACCATAACATGCGGATCTAAATTTTCTCATGATACCACATGTCTTGTATAACATGCAGAACCAGTGCTACATCAAAATAACCTTGTTAGACCCCTCCTTTGTAAAGGAAAGGATCCCTGTGATTGCAACGCTAGTCCCTGGATCAATGCTAGCATCCACAGTTTAAGATGAAGTACACAGATACAAAGGTCGTTTATTACATTCGTTCCAGAGATATAACATAGTCTTTTACAACTCAGGGCCATAGGCCTAATACAAGAGTTTAAGGAATAAGTAAATAAACACAAGTCTTCATCTTCATGTGCCACAGGCAAGCATGTTGAGTGTAGACTCATGACTCCTATTCATCATCGGAGTAACCTGCAACATCACAAGTTACAGCCACAGAGGGTCAATACTTTGGAATAGTATTGGCAAGTGATACCTTAGTTTATTTTAAGTGGGCTATATTACTATATGCATTTTGGCTAGGTGTAGCTTGGCTTGCTTTGCTTGAAAATAGGTTTTTCCTATTAGTTGAAATCACTAAGTTTTTCTTTGTCAAAACTTCCCCAAGGAACCACCAATAGACATTGGGGTCCTTCACCCTTGTTCACCCACAAGTTTTACTTAGAAGTTAGAGTGATGAGATTCTTGTAGCTTCCATGTCTTGATGCTCAAGTTGTCCATTGCCATGGACCTGGCTAAGTACTTAGATTTTCCATCTTCAGAGGTTGTGCACTTTCCCCACCAGACTTGGTTTCCCAAGACAGGACCTTTCAGAAGCCTTCCCTTAGCCAAATGGACGCGTTCCAACCTATCATCCCACTACCACCAACTATCCAAATGACTAAGTTCTAGCAACTTATATGATCAAGGCAGAGCCCATATTGCCAAGTGGTTGCACTGTAAGATTTCTCAACACTTGGCATCCAAATCCCTTTGTGCCTGGGTGGCATACCACAAGTGAGATACACAAGCCAAATCCATGGTCTTGTGTAACCACTCAACATAAACCAATCTTTCCATTCCACCCAGGAGGTTTATTGACTTAGTGGTTTTATTAAGAAAACATAAGTCTCATGACTTAGAAATATATAGTCAATATAGTATGAATAGATTATAGCAACCCTTTGTTTGCTAATAGCTAGGCTAAGCATGGCATGGCAATTTAACTTAGGAAAATCCCCTAGCAATTCTACCATTCTAAACTACATAGGATTTCCCAACATATCATTTGACAAGAGTAGCATGCAAGACTTAGCAAAATATCTAATGCTAGTTCAAAACATAGGATGGAAATATTCATGAAAAATATCACTTGCCTTGGTAATGTGGAGAGTAGCACTCCTCACAGTCACAGTCACTAGCAAAATCTACACAAAGATTTGTGGCATACAATTACACACAATTTATATACAGTCAAAAATAATATGAATGCATGCATGCAAGAATTTACTAAGTGGTGATTTTGAAAACTCTACCAAGCATGTACATGTTTACAGAAACTTAACAAGTCACAAGTTTGCCAACTAAACTTATTTAACCCTAAAACAAATTGCTAAACAAAAACTATAATCAAAAGGGGCCTAAACTTGTTTCTACAAACAAAGTCATTTTAATGGTTACTATTTGTTAAACACTTTGCATAATCAGAAAGGCCTTGATTCACTGAATCCAACGGTATAAAGTTTGCAAAATTCCAACGTGGCAATCAAAAGTTAAAGTTGTTTGAAGTTTGGATCTAAATCTGGTTTAAATTCTGTTTTTTGATTTAAACTCTAGCCACGTGTCGCAGTCTCACTGGCGCATACCGTTTCGGTTGGATCGCGCTCTGCGGACCGCAGGATCTAAGTGGGATCTGGCGGCTCAGATGCGTGCTTACCCCTTCATTTACAATCTATCCTAGCCCTACGATCTGGATCCAACGGACACAACCATCAAGCCACAAACTGGCGGCGCTAGCGGCGTTGACTGGCGGCGGCGCGGCTGACTACGGTGGCGCCGGCATTCTAGGTCGCCCGGGGAGGAAGGGAGATGCTTACCGGAATCGCAGTGGCGTGCTGAAGCTCGACGTGGTGCTGTCTTGCGAAGGGGCGCGCGGAGACGGTCTCTGGAGCTCGTCGGAGTTACGGGCGGCGACAGTAGCTTGCAGACGTGGTCCTTGCCGAGGTTTGGCGTCGCCCTAGCACGAACGAGTGGCATCAGTACATGCGCAAGACACAGTGGAACAGGCTCGTGTGAGGGAGGAGGCAAGGGGCGGTCTGGATTTACCTTAATTGGTCGCCGAAGTTTGTCGGCGGCGCAGGTGGTTTCGGCTGTGGACGGAGATGACAACCTGGGTCACTAGCGGCCAAAATAAAAGTATCAGAGGGTGCGCAAGAACATTCTGATCATCCTCGTTTGAACCAGAGAGGGAGGGGTGGTCGAGGCTCACCGTATTTGGTCGCCGGAGTTCTCGGTTCTGCGGAGCTTCGAAGGCAATTATGCGCAGCCTGGCGGCGGAGTGAGCGAGGTGAATGGGGGAGAATGCTCGCGAGGCAGAGAGGGTTAAATAGGCTCAGGTGCGACAGGAAACGCCTGCTGATTAATGGTCAATTACACCGCGCCATTACCGGACTTGACTGCGGCAGCGACGTGGTCGCGGGCATGGTTTGGGGAGGACGAGGGCTATGTGGACGGGGCCCGCTGGTCAGCAAAATAATCGGAGGGAGCGTGGGGTCTGGCTGTCAGCGACTGAGTGCGTGCGCTCGCGCGTGAGAGAGAAAAAGAAAACCCCTGGGTGGGCTAGTTGGGCTCGATTCGATGCTGGGCCAGAAACCTGGCGCGCGGCCTTTTTATTTTGTTTATTCCTTTTCCTTTTCTATTTTGGTTTTCAGGAATGATTTAGATATGAATTCAAATCCTTTTTGAATTCAAACAATTCTGGGGATTTTTGCAGGGTATTGTGGTTTCAAAAATCAGTTATTTAACCATGTGGTTACCCTGCAAGGGCTTGGTCAAGCTTGGACTTAAAACAATCAGAGACTTTGCCTCTGGTTTACAAATGTTTTAAAAATAGGGTTTTGAATTTATTTCCAAGTTGAAAACTTTGGTCAAACTTTTACACCTAAACTTTCCAACAATGGTGGCAAGCAAACAAGTTCCTAAACATTCAAGTTTCAAAGGGTGATGGCCATTCGAATTAAATTTGCTCACATGAAATCATAGCATCAAGTTTCTGTTTTTCTGAAATGGTTTTGATTTTGAAACCCTAAATGATGATGGATGCATGGATGATATGAATGAGTTTTGGAATATGAATTTAGGGATGTTACAAATCTAACCCCCTTAAGATGAATCTCGCCCTCGAGATTCGGATTGGCTAGCAAATAGGTGAGGGTGGTCTTTCCGAAGATCATCTTCTCTTTCCCATGTTGCTTCCTCTTCGGAATGATGATTCCATTGCACTTTGCAAAACTTGATAGTTTTTGTCCTTGTGACTCTTTCTGCGGTCTCAAGAATCTTGACAGTCTTTTCTTCATAGGTGAGGTCACTTTCTAATTGAACTTCTTCCAAAGGTATGGTATCCCTCAAAGAAGATTCTTCCATTTCTGGGTGACATTTCTTGAGCTGACTCACATGAAACACATTATGGACAGCCGACAGAGATTCAGGCAATTCAACTTCATACGCAACTTCTCCCTTGCGACTTAGAATTTTGAATGGCCCAACATATCTTGGTGCCAACTTTCCTTTGACTCCAAATCTTTTCACTCCACGAAGTGGTGATACTCTAAGATAGGCTCTATCTCCAACTTCGTAGGTTACCTCTCTATGCTTAGAATCCGCGTAGCTTTTCTGTCGGGACTGTGCTATCTTCAATCTGTCCTTAACCAATTTGACTTTCTTTTCGGCGTCTTTGATAAGATCAGGTCCAAATAAACTTCTTTCTCCCACACCATTCCATAGCAATGGGGTGGTACACTTCCTTCCATAGAGAAATTCAAATGGTGCCATCCCAATACTAGATTGATAACTGTTATTGTAGGAGAACTCTGCGTAAGGCAGGCTTTCATCCCAACTTGCCCCATAGTCTAGGGCACATGCCCTCAACATGTCTTCAAGAATTTGATTAGTCCTTTCTGTTTGACCATCAGTTTGAGGATGAAAAGCAGTGCTGAATTCCAATCTCGTTCCCAAAGATTCATGAAGCTGTCTCCAAAAGTGAGAAGTGAACTGAGTTCCTCTATCAGACACAATACTCTTAGGCACACCGTGAAGGCATACAATTCTGCTCATGTAGATCTTGGCTAACTTGGCACTTGTATAAGTTGTCTTCACGGGTATAAAATGAGCCACTTTAGTTAGGCGATCCACTACTACCCATATAGAAACATACCCTGACCTGGTTCTTGGTAATCCGGTAATGAAATCCATACCGATATTTTCCCACTTCCATTCAGGAATAGGTAGTGGTTGAAGCAAACCGGCTGGTTTTTGATGCTCCGCTTTTACTCTACTACACACATCACACAAAGCAATATGTTCGGCGATGTCCCTTTTTAGATTGTTCCACCAAAATCTTTCTTTCATATCCATGTACATCTTGGTGTTTCCTGGGTGAATAGAATACGGAGAGTTGTGGGCTTCCTGTAAAATCAGTTTCCGCAACTCCGTGTCTTGTGGAACACAAATACGTTTCCCGTGCCATAAAGTACCTTGTTCGTCTATATGGAAACTTTTAGCTTTCCCTTGGCTAATCCTTTCCTTAATCTCTTCGATTTCTTTATCCGTCTTTTGGGCTTCTTTAATCTTATCCAGCAGAGTGGGTTGAACATCCAAAGACATGAGATGTCCTTCTGGCACAATCTCCAATCTGAGTTCTTGGAATTGCTTGCACAAGTCATCTGGAAATTCACCCTTGGTAAGGCCATTTACAAACGCCTTACGACTTAGAGCATCTGCTACTACATTTGCTTTACCGGGGTGGTATTGCAAACTTAGGTCGTAATCCTTGATAAGTTCTAGCCATCTCCTTTGTCTCATATTGATTTCCTTCTAGGTGAAGATATACTTCAAACTCTTGTGATCGGTGAATACTTCACAACGCTTTCCCAAAAGGTAGTGTCTCCATGTTTTGAGTGCAAGGACAACAGCAGCTAACTCCAAATCATGAGTAGGGTAGTTTACCTCATGAGTTTTGAGTTGTCTCGAGGCATAAGCCACAACTTTACCGTCTTGCATAAGTACGGCACCCAACCCTTGATGAGATGCATCACAATATACTTGGAAATCCTTTTCCAAATCTGGCAGACATAGAACTGGTGCTGTCACAAGTCTCTTCTTCAATTCTTGAAAGCTGACTTCACAACCTTCAGACCAAGCAAATTTCTTGTCCTTCTTTAACAATTCAGTCATTGGCTTAGCAACCTTTGAGAAATTTTCAATGAACCTTCTGTAGTATCCTGCTAAGCCAAGGAAACTACGAACTTCTTTCACATTCTTTGGAGATTCCCATTCTGTCACAACTGAAACCTTAGCAGGATCAGCTGCTACACCATCCTTTGTCATAACATGACCAAGAAAGCCAACTTCCTCTAACCAAAACTCACACTTGCTGAATTTGGCATAAAGCTTATGCTCCCTTAACTTCTCAAGTATCAAGCGTAAGTGCCCTTCATGTTCTTCTTTGCTCTTGGAGTAGACTAAGATGTCATCGATGAAAACGACAACGAACTTGTCAAGAAATTCCATGAACACTTTGTTCCATGTTCATGAAGTAGGCTGGAGCATTGGTTAAACCAAAAGGCATCACAGTGTACTCATACAATCCATACCTTGTGGTGAACGCTGTTTTAGGTATGTCTTGCTCTCTTATCTTGAGTTGAAAATAACCTGACCGGAGATCAATCTTCGAGAACACACATGCTCCTTCTAGCTGATCAAACAAGTCGTTGATTCTTGGCAAAGGATATTTGTTCTTGATGGTTACCTCGTTGAGAGAACGGTAGTCAATGCATAATCTTTGTGTTCTATCCTTCTTTTCTACGAATAAAACTGGAGCTCCCCAAGGTGAAGAACTTGGCTGGATGAATCCTTTCTGCAATTGTTCTCCAAGTTGTTTCTTGAGTTCTTTTAGTTCGTCCACTGACATTTTATAAGGTCTCTTCGCTCTTGGTCCAGAACCTGGTACCAAATCTATTATAAACTCCACGTCTCTATCCGGTGGCATTCCTGGTAACTCTTCCGGAAATACGTCCGGATACTCACACACAATTGGCATAGTGTCCATGCTAACCCCCTTAAGAGAATTAAGCATACTCCTCTTTGCTCCAAAGCTGGTCTTAAATCTGATCGTTTTATTTTCCGGAGTGGTGAGTGAGACAGTATGGCTGGCACAATCTATCACTCCTTTGTACTTAGTCATCCAGTCCATTCCCAGAATGACATCCAAACCTTGGGAGTTTAATATAATCAAGTTAACGGGAAACTTATACTTCCCAAATTCTATGACTAGGTCATGGCATCCTGAATTCACTATCATTTCTCCACCGGGAGAACTTACTTTTATAGGACACCCAATAGTTTCTACCGGTAGTTCATTTCTTTCAACAAATGCTCTTGATATGAATGAATGAGATGCACCAGTATCAAAGAGTACAAATGCTGGAATGGAATTGAGTCTGAACTTACCAGCAATAGCGTCAGGCTCCTCATAGAGCTCTTCCACATTGATGTGGTTCACCTGACCTTTCTGGAAAGGATTGGGCTTGACAGGTCCTTCAACTTTCTTCTCAGGGCACTCATTAGCATAATGCCCCAGCTTCTTGCATTTGAAGCACTCAACCTGACTAATGTCCTTTTTTACAGGTTGACTTCCACTTCCACTACCATTTCCACTGTGGTGGCTCTTATGTCCACTCTTGTGGTTCTTGTACTTGTCATTGTCATGACTGCGGTGATGCTTGTTGTCATGACGGTTGTGGTTGTGGTGCTTGTTGAATTTCCCATGCTTATGGGATCCTGAGCTTCCACTGTCATCATAGTGAGATCGTTTGTGAGACGATCCCGAGCTGTGCTTGTCGGAGTGTTTCCTCTTCCTACTCTCGACTTGCTTCATTTTATTCTCCAAAATAGCAGCCTTGTCACACAGAGACTGATAAGTTGGAACATATGCCACAGACAACTGTAAGTTTAGCTCATCATTCAAGCCTTCCAGAAACTTCTCCTTTCTTTTGGCATCTGTGTCAACCTCATCCGGTGCATAGCGCGCCAGATTGTTGAACTCTTCTATATATTCAGCCACGCTGCGGTGGCGCTGCTTCAGGTTGTGAAACTCCTTCTTTTTCAGACTCATCATTCCTGATGAGATATGAGCAGTGCGGAAGCCATCTTCAAAGATAGCCCAAGTCACCTCATCCAAAGGAGTGGCGATTTGGAAGTTGTCCCACCATGTGGCGGCTGGTCCTTCCAACAGATGCGCTGCGAACCTGACCTTTTCAACATCCGTGCAGCCCACGGTCACTAAGTCCTTGTTCACGGAACGTAGCCAATCATTGGCTACCATGGGATCAGTTGTCCCTGAGAACTTAGCTGGCCTCAAACGCAGAAATCTGGTAAGCATATCAAAACCCGGAGGGTTGTTGTTGTTGTTGTTGTTATTGTTATTGTTGTTGTTGTTGGGGTTGTTGTTGTTGTTATTCTGGTTTTGGATGAATGTTGTCATCATCTGCATAAGTTGTGTTTGAGCATTCATCATCTGTTGCATTTCTGGAGTGATGTTGTTGGGGTTGGGGTTTGCGCGACGGGGAGGCATCTGTGGTTTGTTCAAATAGATAAGAATGAGATACCCATAGATGTTTTATGCACAATACATCACAAGCAAAACACATAGCAAGCAACACAAGAATAAAAGTTTGACAACCAGATAATAAGTTCATGAAGTAAAACACACAAGTGGCAAGCCATCCACATGTCGGATGGTCCAATAACAAGTTCACAAATAACAAGTACGAATATGAAATATAAACGAGTAGTCAAGTCTACTCATCAGCATCAATCTCCTTCTCGACGAAGGTAAGACCTGCGTTCTCCATCGCGGTCTTGTTCTCCTCAATCGTAGTGGTCAAGGAATCGATCTTGGCCTTGAGAGCCCTCTTCTGGGAGCGAAGCCTCTCAATAACCATCTGCTGCTGCTCTAGCTCGAAATCCTTGGACTTCAGTTCCTCGGTCATGTCCCGGATCCTCTTGTTCCTATCCTGGACGCGTTTCTCCTGACTCTTGAACTTGCGGTCCTGGGCCTCGAACTTCGTCTCCATTTCCTTGACTAACTCGTCCTGCTGAGCGAAAAGCTTGTCCTTCTCGCGAAGCTGCACCTAGAGCTCGTCATTACTGAGCATGACATTGGTCCTGTCAGTATCCACGTGCCTAATAAGAGTATCTAAGTCCTGGAGGTAGAGACGTATCGGCTCTGCTGCGGCCCTCGAGTCGTCCTCAAAGTCGATGGACTCTCCGTCATCATCACGCCTTCCGAAGGCGTGGAAGTGAGTGCCTCTAACCTGTCGGGAGTGACGGCCGAACAGACGTCCTATCAGGTCCTGCATGACTACCTCCATGCCTCTCTCCCTGTCGTCATGCATCAGCTTGAAGACGATGGCCTCTGTAGTAGGCTCCGTCTGGCGTCCGGGCTGGTTCACCTTGAAGCCCCAGAGGTCCTTCCTCTCTAACATGGTGAGTGGGTGCACCATGATGGTGGGAAGAGGGAGATCGAGCAAAGTGGTAAGCTCAACGATACGAGGACCGAAACGGGTAACCTGGAACTCCTCAACAGTGCTGATGGTAATAGGCATCTATTTATAAGATAGAAAAGTTAGAACAACATTATTTAAGATAAACAAAGACAAACATCACATACACATCCTTGGAACTCAAAATCACACAAGTCATGCATACATGAATCCATTACATCAATCAAGGTCCAAACTTATTTAAGGTATCATTTTGGAAAATAAGGTGATATGATGGGGATATGCCTACCGGGGTATACCCAGCAGGACGTTTCCGACTGGCCCAAGAACCGGCGAGTGGGCCTGCAGGACGGCGAATGGATTGAAGCCCAGCGAGGAGCCAAGCGACTGGAAGCTGAAGGCCCAGGCGAGTAGATAGGCCCAGTCGGATTAGGTTGAACGACTACCGAAGCTTTAACTGAATCGGTTGAGATATGTAAACCCTAGGGGAGGTGAGCCTATATAAACCTCCCTATAGGGCGAGTAGAGATACGTTCCCTCATACACCCCAGCGACTCGCCGCCTAGCCGCCGAGCTCGCCCATTATACACCTCCATAATACAATCTAGCAGGAGTAGGTCTTTACCCTCCGGGGGGCCGAACCTGGGTAAAACCCTGTGTCTTTGCCCTCATCTCGCACCGCAGATGGCTGGCCGCCCTTGCCCCTCGTTCTACTACTCGCTGCCGATTGCAGCATCTGCCGTGACTATTCCCACGACATGATAGGTGGTGGTCCAACTAACGAAGTGTGCTCACAATCCTATCTCACTGGATCTGGTGGCTAACACAATGTTCCTAGAGGCAATCCACCTATCTTGTTCACATGATTCCATCACTAAGTCTATAATATCTCCCCTTAATTCTTGGTTGGTGGCTTCCAACTCTTGGGTAAGCTCCTTCTCTTTCTCTAAGTCTTTTTGGAGGTTGAGCATTCTGCACTTGACTCTAGCACTTAGTTCTTTGATAGTCCTCCAAGCTGCTTCTCTTGCTGACTCAAAGAATGTGGTGTGCATCACAGTGTTGGTATACATGCAGAAACCTCTTTCTTTATGGTTGTCTTCCTTGTTTTTGTACAAGTGAAGTTGCACCCACCAATACTCCACTCCTTCATCCATCACTGGAAAGCCTTTGTAAACAGCTGCACCATGTGCTTCCATTGCCATCATGAGGTCCTTGAGAATCTTGGGAAACTCAGTTTCACACTCCAAGGTCATGGTCAAGAGTGGCCCTTTCTTCACGGCTTCGTTGATGGAGTTCATCTACAATTGGAGATGAGAATGAGAAGATTAGAAAATTTTTACGAGAAGAATAGACAAGTGTAGAAGTAGTTGAAAAAATTTTCCTTAGTGGTTTTCCATTCCTAGGGGTCATAATCCTACAGGCAACACAGTGCTCTGATACCATCTGTTAGACCCCTCATTTGTAAAGGAAAGGATCCCTGTGATTGCAACACTAGTCCCTGGATCAATGCTAGCATCTACAGTTTAAGATGAAGTACACAGATACAAAGGTCATTTATTACATTCGTTCCAGAGATATAACATAGTCTTTTACAACTCAGGGCCATAGGCCTAATACAAGAGTTTAAGGAATAAGTAAATAAACACAAGTCTTCATCTTCATGTGCCACAGGCAAGCATGTTGAGTGTAGACTCATGACTCCTATTCATCATCGGAGTAACCTGCAACATCACAAGTTACAGCCACAGAGGGTCAATACTTTGGAATAGTATTGGCAAGTGATACCTTAGTTTATTTTAAGTGGACTATATTACTATATGCATTTTGGCTAGGTGTAGCTTGGCTTGCTTTTCTTGAAAATAGGTTTTTCCTATTAGTTGAAATCACTAAGTTTTTCTTTGTCAAAACTTCCCCAAGGAACCACCAATAGACATTGGGGTCCTTCACCCTTGTTCACCCACAAGTTTTACTTAGAAGTTGGAGTGATGAGATTCTTGTAGCTTCCATGTCTTGATGCTCAAGTTGTCCATTGCCATGGACCTGGCTAAGTACTTAGATTTTCCATCTGCAGAGGTTGTCCACTTTCCCCACCAGACTTGGTTTCCCAAGACAGGACCTTTCAGAAGCCTTCCCTTAGCCAAATGGACGCGTTCCAACCTATCATCCCACTACCACCAACTGTCCAAATGACTAAGTTCTAGCAACTTATATGATCAAGGCAGAGCCCATATTGCCAAGTGGTTGCACTGTAAGCTTTCTCAACACTTGGCCTCCAAATCCCTTTGTGCCTGGGTGGCATACCACAAGTGAGATACACAAGCCAAATCCATGGTCTTGTGTAACCACTCAACATAAACCAATCTTTCCATTCCACCCAGGAGGTTTATTGACTTAGTGGTTTTATTAAGAAAACATAAGTCTCATGACTTAGAAATATATAGTCAATATAGCATGAATAGATTATACCAACCCTTTCTTTGCTAATAGCTAGGCTAAGCATGGCATGGCAATTTAACTTAGGAAAAATCCCTAGCAATTCTACCATTCTAAACTACATAGGATTTCCCAACATATCATTTGACAAAAGTAGCATGCAAGACTTAGCAAAATATCTAATGCTAGTTCAAAACATAGGATGTAAATATTCATGAAAAATATCACTTGCCTTGGTAATGTGGAGAGTAGCACTCCTCACAGTCACAGTCACTAGCAAAATCTACACAAAGATTTGTGGCATACAACTACACACAATTTATATACAGTCAAAAATAATATGAATGCATGCATGCAAGAATTTACTAAGTGGTGATTTTGAAAACTCTACCAAGCATGTACATGTTTACAGAAACTTAACAAGTCACAAGTTTGCCAACTAAACTTATTTAACCCTAAAACAAATTGCTAAACAAAAACTATAATCAAAAGGGGCCTAAACTTGTTTCTACAAACAAAGTCATTTTAATGGTTACTATTTGTTAAACACTTTGCATAATCAGAAAGGCCTTGATTCACTGAATCCAACGGTATAAAGTTTGCAAAATTCCAACGTGGCAATCAAAAGTTATAGCTATTTGAAGTTTGGATCTAAATATGGTTTAAATTCTGTTTTTGATTTAAACTCTAGCCACGTGTCGCAGTCTCACTGGCGCATACCGTTTCGGTTGGATCGCGCTCTGCGGACCGCAGGATCTAAGTGGGATCTGGCGGCTCAGATGCGCGCTTACCCCTTCATTTACAATCTATCCTAGCCCTACGATATGGATCCAACGGACACAACCATCAAGCCACAAACTGGCGGCGCTAGCGGCGTTGACTGGCGGCGGCGCGTCTGACTATGGTGGCGCCGGCGTTCTAGGTCGCCCGGGGAGGAAGGGAGATGCTTACCGGAATCGCAGTGGCGTGCTGAAGCTCGACGTGGTGCTGGCTTGCGAAGGGGCGCGCGGAGACGGTCTCTGGAGCTCGTCGGAGTTACGGGCGGCGACAGTAGCTTGCAGACGTGGTCCTTGCCGAGGTTTGGCGTCGCCCTAACACGAACGAGTGGCATCAGTACATGCGCAAGACACAGGCGAACAGGCTCGTGTGAGGGAGGAGGCAAGGGGCGGTCTGGATTTACCTTAATTGGTCGCCGAAGTTTGTCGGCGGCGCAGGTGGTTTCGGCTGTGGACGGAGATGACAACCTGGGTCACTAGCGGCCAAAATAAAAGTATCAGAGGGTGCGCAAGAACATTCTGATCATCCTTGTTTGAACCAGAGAGGGAGGGGTGTTCGAGGCTCACCGTATTTGGTCGCCGGAGTTCTTGGTTCTGCGGAGCTTCGAAGGCAATGGCGCGCAGCCTGGCGGCGGAGTGAGCGAGGTGAATGGGGGAGAATGCTCGCGAGGCAGAGAGGGTTAAATAGGCTCAGGTGCGATAGGAAACGCCTGCTGATTAATGGTCCATTACACCGCGCCATTACCGGACTTGACTGCAGCAGCGACGTGGTCGCGGGCGCGGTTTGGGGAGGACGAGGGCTACGTGGATGGGGCCCGCTGGTCAGCGAAATAATCGGAGGGAGCGTGGGGTCTGGCTGTCAGCGAATGAGTGCGTGCGCTCGCGCGTGAGAGAGAAAAAGAAAACCCCCGGGTGGGCTAGTTGGGCTCGATTCGATGCTGGGCCAGAAACCTGGCGCGCGGCCTTTTTATTTTGTTTATTCCTTTTCCTTTTCTATTTTGGTTTTCAGGAATGATTTAGATATGAATTCAAATCCTTTTTGAATTCAAACAATTCTGGGGATTTTTGCAGGGTACTGTGGTTTCAAAAATCAGTTATTTAACCATGTGGTTACCCTGCAAGGGCTTGGTCAAGCTTGGACTTAAAACAATCAGAGACTTTTCCTCTGGTTTGCAAATGTTTTAAAAATAGGGTTTTGAATTTATTTCCAAGTTGAAAGCTTTGGTCAAACTTTTACACCTAAACTTTCCAACAATGGTGGCAAGCAAACAAGTTCCTAAACATTCAAGTTTCAAAGGGTGATGGCCATTCGAATTAAATTTGCTCACATGAAATCTAGCATCAAGTTTCTGTTTTTCTGAAATGGTTTTAATTTTGAAACCCTAAATGATGATGGATGCATGGATGATATGAATGAGTTTTGGAATATGAATTTAGGGATGTTACAAACCTTTAGTTATTTTATAGTAAAAATAATACTAAAATGTGTCATTTTCACTTTTTATTTCTTTATGGGAGTTTGGTAAACCCAAATGGGGTAATTCCAACTCTCTAAGGTAGATTTATAGTAGACCTACCTTGTCACCTTGACCTCACCCCAAAAAGCTTCCTATTCTGCCTGTATAAAAAATGACAAGAACATGACAAATTTTGTAACACTACGGTTGACCGTAGCTTCTATGTGACATGCCAATCCCTAGATCGGTTCATTGACCCACAATAGAATAAAGATGAAAAACATAGCAAATATCCGTGTATCATAAATAACGAAAGATCCAGAGTAACATTATTACAATAAAGGCTTAGCTCTAGGCTAGCTTAGCTTATTCGAGTAGCAACATAAATAAAGTAACTCCTCCATTCTTCAAATTGCCCACAAGTGAACAAGTGCCGAGTAGAGTACCATGGCCTAAATCGATCACTCAGAATCTAAATATCCCGCAACATGAAACATAGCAGCCCCGAAGGGTCAATACATGGAATGTATGGCAAGTAGAGCTATTAAAAGAGACAATAGAACTAACATCGACATGCATATTTGGCAAGTGGAGCTGTGGCTAGCTTGCATTTGTAAATTCCTTTGTCCTACTTTCTTAAACAGTTTTTGATTTTCTTTGAAAATATCCCAATTAACTAAACCCATCAACATTAAAGCAATTAGGAAATTAGAATAAACGAGAAACATGTCATGAATTCAATATCAAGCAACTCAGATGTCCATAACCGGGGACACAGCTAATCGATTAGTTTATACACCCTGCAAGGGCTAGTACACTTTACCCATGTGATTGGCCAGCCCAGCTCGTACCACCACTCTCATATTGGGTGATGATATGGAGAAGTCCAAGAAGAGACCGTTCGAGAAGTAGCTCCCCAAACCCGACACGCACCGGTCCAACCTACCAAAATTCTACATCTCTGGATACGTGGGTTCGAGTTACCACAACCTACTGAGTCCAACCAACCGCCCATTCCATTATTGGCACATGGTTCTACACGTAAGATACAAAATAAAGAAGCCAATCATTTTCTCTTGATACCTGGGTGCCTTTCCGCAATGATACCACCAAAATTTTCAATCACATCACACCCAGGAGATTCATTTATTAAGTTGTTTTTAGTTTTCGCAAACTAACACATTTGGAAACAACCTTCAGTGATGTAACCCAGCCCTCGTTCATCATAGCATGGCTAAGAACATCTACCAATGGTGTCTCATCTACAGGGAAGCCCTACCACATAATAGGACATAGCATAGCGATAGTAATTTCCTACACATGCATCTACAAAATACACGAGAATGCATTAAAAATAGTAGGACAACATCATGAACAAAGTAGCATCTACTTTCCTTGGCTGTAGCGGTCGAACGAACAATCCTCACACGATCAAGCGTTGCACTCGTCACAATCTACATGATACAATTGCAATCACATAAACAAACCAAACACAACCATATACAAACATAACAATGCAAGATGCATGCATGACAAGTTGGATAAAGCTCCAGTAGCATCCTACAATCTTGTTTAGTATACTTACTGTATGCATGCATGGAAATCATTTTAAAAGTGTTGAAAACAAGTCATGCAATTTTAATTGGCCAAACAATTGAGCTATAACCCAATTATTAAGCCACTGCTATTGGACAGATTGTAAAATCTTGGAAAAATAGCTACTGTGTGGGCAACCTAAAATAGAACCAGTACCAACTGGAATCACTCAAAAAGGATTTATAGAATTTCCTAAGTAATTAAAATACTCCAGTAAGCCTTTTTATAGATTCTGCAAATTCCAGTACTATAGGTCTACCTTTTTAACTCACTAACATATTCCTCTTGTTCTACTGATTCTAGGGACATATCATTTGCAATTTTTGGAGTTGTAGAACTTTTACCATGAATTTATTACTCTAAAAAGGATATTAAACTATTTAATTAATGATGGAAAAACCTTGCTTCAAAAGTATGAAACAATTGTACAGCAATATTCTACGTGAAAAACCGAATCCATCCATATCTTATTTGCAATTTTTGGCCCAGTAGATTAATTTCTATCGATTTTACAAGTTTTCCCTATTTTCTGCCAAAATAAGTCGATTTAAATAAACAGTCAAACGGCTGTTGACTGGTCCACGCTAACGTGGCGCAGCGCTGACTAGTCAGCAGTCAACCAACCGGTCCACAGTCCATCTGGACCGTTCGTCTCAGATCGAAGGGCAGGGGGGTGGCGCTCACCTGGCGGCGGCGGGTCGGCGGGGGGTGGCGTCTCCGGCGAGGTATGGCGGCAGATGAGCGGCGTACGGCGTGCGGGAGGTGGCAGTGAATCTCGTGGGGGTGACGGTGTCGGTTGGCGCGTCTGCGGGCGGCGGCAGCGAGCGGCGTCGGCGGCGGCGTGCTCCGGCGAGCTCACGTGGGGAGTTTCGGGCACGGTCTGCACGAGGAAAGGCGCGGCGGCGAGTAAGTAGACGATGGGGAAGCTCCCTAGGGAGAAATCGAGGCAAGGGGCACTCGAAAACGAGCTCTACTAAGAGCAATGGCGCGGCGGCGGCGGTGTACTCCGGCGAGAGATTGCGCGGAAATGGCGGCACTTTAGGCGAGGGTATTTGGGGGGTTTCGAAGAGGGGAAGCTGGGGATTAAGAGGAGGGCAAGAATCAATCGCGGGGGTTCAGATTCGTCGCGGAAATTCAGCGCAAACGCGCGGGTCTGTTGAGTCCATGCCGGACACGACGAGGAAGGCGCTAACATGCGGACCCCGCGTGTCGGCGATAGGGGCGGACGGGCCGCTGCAGGCGCATGCTACTTATCTGCCGCTCGAGCGGGCGCGCGCTGCTGGCCACGCTGGTGGTTCGCGCTGACGGGCCCCGGCTGGACCATTGGGCCGCGGCTGGCCGGCCGCGCTGGAGAGTGTTGTTCTTTTTTTATTTCTTTTATTTTTCATGGAGGTTTTCTTATCTGAATTTTCTGTCTAACTGCAACTAAAATTTGACAGAAATTCAGCAGAGCATATCTTTTGATCCGGACCTCCGACTGAGGCGATTCAAGGTGCTACAGCTTCGTGACGGAACCCTCTACGCACCTGTGCTGACGAAAATACTAAACTCAAGGTTTTTAGCAGGTGCAAGGTAGAATCCGAGCACTCTAGTGTAGGTGACCAAATGCAAATGCAAGTGAGGATTTTTGCCAAAACCTTTTCAAACTGAATTTTTGCAATGATGTTCAAGATGCAATGACATGCATGATATGCAGTACCAAATCTAAAATTTGGGATGTGACAAGACTAACCCCCTTAAGATGAATCTCGTCCCCGAGATACGGCATGGCTAGCAAATAGGTGTGGGTGGTCCTCTCGGATGTCATCTTCACGCTCCCAAGTGGCTTCCTCTTTGGTGTGGTGGCTCCATTGTACCTTGCAAAACCTGATCGTCTTGGTACGGGTAATCCTCTCCGCTGTCTCAAGTATCTTGACCGACTTCTTCTCATATGTCAAGTCACTCTCCAGCTGAACCTCTTCCAGTGGCACGGTGTCTCTCAACGGTGTATCCACCATATCCGGATGGCACTTCTTCAGCTGGGACACGTGGAACACATTGTGGACTATGGACAGAGCCTCTGGCAACTCCAACTGATATGCAACCTCTCCCTTGCGTGCTAAGACCTGTTATGGTCCTATAAACCGAGGTCCCAGCTTACCCTTGATTCCAAATCTCTTCATCACACGCAGTGGCGACACTCTGAGGTATGCTCTATCACCTATCTCATACACCACTTCCTTGCTCTTGGCGTCAGCGTAGCTCTTCTGTCTCGATTGTGCTACCTTCAGCCTGTCCCTAATCAAGGCGACCTTCTCCTCGGCATCCTTGATCAAATCAGGTCCAAATAGCTGACGCTCTCCTACTCCATCCCATAGCAATGGTGTTCTGCATCTTTTCCCATATAGCACATCAAACAGCGATGTCTTGATGCTGGTTTGGTAGCTTTTGTTGTAGGAAAACTCGGCATACGGCAAATTCTCATCCCAACTAGAGCCATGAGCCAAAGCGCAAGCTCTCAACATATCCTCCAAAATCTGATCCACCCTCTCTGTCTGTCCATGTGTCTGAGGGTGGAATGCTGTGCTAAACTCCAACCTAGTTCCCAATGACTCATGCAGCTGGCACCAAAAGTGCGATGTAAACTGGGTGCCTCTATCTGATACAATGCTATTAGGAACTCCATGTAGGCACACAATCCTGTCCATATAAATCTTGGCTAACCTTGCACTCGTGTAGGTTGTTTTCACCGGTATAAAGTGGGCTACCTTGGTAAAATGGTCGACCACCACCCAAATAGAGTTGTATCCCGACCTGGTCCTGGGCAACCCTGTGATAAAATCCATTCCCACTCTATCCCACTTCCAATCCGGCACGGGCAACGGCTGTAGTAATCCAGCTGGCTTCTGGTGTTCCGCCTTCACTCAGTTGCATACATCACATGGGGCAATATGCTTGGCGATGTCTCCCTTCATGTTGTTCCACCAAAATATGTCTTTAGATCCATATACATCTTTGTATTGCCCGGATGTATGGAGTATGGCGAGTCATGAGCTTCCTGCAGAATTAGCTTCCTTATTTCCGGGTCGTTGGGCACACACAAACGATCTCCATACCACAAGGTTCCTTGCCCATCCTCGCGGATTTCTTTTTCTCGATTCTCCTTCATCTTTTCCTTTATCTCCTCTGTCTCCTTGTCTCCTATTTGAGCCTTCCTGATCATGTCCTATAGCGTTGGTTGGACTTCCATTGCTGCCAAATATCCTTCTGACACTACCTCTAGTCTAAGCTCCTTGAATTGCTTGCACAAATCCTCGGGCAATTCCCCAACAGTCAATCCATTGGCATAGACCTTCCGCCTTAGAGCATCCGCTACTACATTGGTTTTTCCTAGGTGGTATTGCAAATTCATATCATAATCCTTGATAAGCTCCAACCATCTTCTTTGCCTCATGTTCAGCTCTTTCTATGTAAATATGTACTTCAGGCTCTTGTGGTCAGTGTACACATCGCAGTGTTTTCCCATCAGGTAGTGCCTCCATACCTTGAGCGCATGTACAACCGATGCTAATTCCAAGTCGTGCATGGGTTAATTCCTCTCATGGTGTTTAAGTTGTCGTGAGGCATATGACACCACTCTCCCATCTTGCATCAGCACACTTCCAAGTCCCTATCGAGATGCATCACAGTACACTTGGAAATCCTTCTGAAGATCAGGTAAACATAGAACATGTGCGGTCACTAGACGACGCTTCAGTTCCTGAAAGCTGGCTTCACACACATCTGTCCACTCAAACTTCTTCTACTTCTTCAGCAGTTCCGTCATTGGCTTTGCGATCTTGGAGAAATTCTCTATGAACCTCCTGTAATATCCAGCAAGTCACAAAAAGCTCCGAATATCGCCCACATTCTTGGGCGCTTCCCATTCAGTAACTGACGTCACTTTGCTTGGATCAACAGCGACTCCTTCTCCTGACACCACGTGTCCAAGAAATCCAACAGTGTTAAGCCAGAATTCACACTTGTTGAATTTGGCATACAGCTTATGTTCCCCCAGCTTCTCCATAATCAGCCGCAGATGCCTCTCATGTTCAGCATCATCCTTGGAATATATCCATATGTAATCAATGAACACAACCACGAACTTGTCCAAGTACTCCATAAACACCTTGTTCATCATGGTCATGAAATATGCCGGAGCATTCGTTAGTCCAAAATACATAACCATATACTCATATAAACCATACCTAGTGGTGAAAGCAGTTTTTGGTATGCCCTCCTCCTGAATCTTCAATTGGAAATAGCTCGATCGCAGATCAACTTTGCTAAACACCTTTGCTCCTTTCAGTTGATCAAACAAATCATTTATGTTCGGCAGGGGGTATTTGTTCTTGATGGTCACTTCATTCAGCGAGCGATAGTCCACCACTAACCTGTTGCTACTGTCCTTCTTTTCCACAAACAGAACAGGTGCACCCCATGACGACGAACTGGGCTGAATAAATCCCTTGTCCAACTGCTCCCTTAGTTGTTTCTTTAATTCCTTCAGCTCATCCACATCCATCTTGCATGGCCTCTTTGCTATAGGTCATGTTCCCGGCATCAGATTGATGAGAAACTCCACATCCCTGTCAGGTGGCATCCCTGGCAGCTCCTCCGGGAACACGTCGGGGTAGTCCTTTATTACAGGCATAGTATCCATGCTAACCCCCTTAAGATAATTCAGCTTACACCTTCCCAGTCACACCGACGACTTGAACCTAATTCTCTTACCATCCGGGGTTTTGAGCGAAACTGCTCGATGTGCACAATCTATGTGTCCCTCATGCATAGACATCCAATCCATGCCTAGTATTACATCTAAACCTTGTGACTCCAATATTACCAGATGTGCAACAATATTGTGTGCTCCAATTCTCACAGTTAAGTCGCGGCATCCCGCACTAGCTATCATTTCCCCTCCAGGTGAGCTTACTCTAATAGACCCTTTTAGAGACTCCATAGGTAGCTTATACTTATCCATAAATGCCCTTTATATGAATGAATGCGATGCACCAGTATCGAAAAGAATAAGTGCAGGGTGAGTGTTGATTGGAAACTTACCAACCACAAGCTCAGGCTCATCTGGGATCTCCTCCACATTCATGTGGTTCACTGTGGCCTTCTGGTTGTTGCCTGCCTTCAGTCCCTTCTTCTCCGGACAGTTATCTGCATAATTCCCTTTCTAGACGCACTTGAAACATGTCACCTCACTCAGGTCCTTCTTCACAAAGTTGTGATCACGGTTGCGGTCATGCCCATTGTGTCCTCCAGAATGGTGAGTGTGTCCTCCCTTGTGGCTGTGGCGGTTGCTCTTGTGGCTCTCATGGCGATGTCCATCGCTTACATGGCTGTGGCGGTCATGGATTCCATGGCGCCCATGGTCACTTCCCCCATGCTTGGAGTATCCATCATAAGGAGTGCGAGACTTGTGGTGAAAGCCAGAGTGGTGATTGTTGTTCTTTCTCTTGCGGTTTTCCACCTGCTTGTGCTTTCCCTCCAAGATTCTGGCCTTGTCCATAAGCTCCTGGAAAGTGGGACAGTAAACCACTAGCAGCTGTACCGAGAGCTCATCATTGAGGCCATCTAGGAACCTCTCTCTCTCCTTTTGGCATCAGTGTCAACATCCTCAGGGGCATAACGCGACAGGTTGTTGAACTCCTCTATATATTCAGCCACGATGCGGTTGGTTTGGCGCAAGTTGCGAAACTCCTTCCTATTCAGGCTCAGAACTCCTGAAGAAACGTGGTTGGTCCTGAAACCTTCCTCAAATATGGCCCAAGTTATAGTGTCCATCGGGTGGGTGATCTGAAAAGTGTCCCACCACGAAGCGGCTGGTCCCTCCAGTAGGTGAGCAGCGAATCTCACCTTTTCAGCATATGCGCATCCAACAGTTACCAGATCCTTATTCACTGAACGCAACCAGTCGAGAGAAACCATCGGCTCCGTTGCAGTAGAGAACTTCGCCGGCCTTAGCCTCAGGAACCTTGTAACTGCATCTCCCTAGGGCTGGTTGTTCCCATTGTTGTTGTTATTGTTGTTCTGAGCTTCCATGAACTGGGTCATCACTTGGGTTAGCTGTGCCTGAGCTGCCATAAGCTGCTCCATCTCAGTAGGTTGACGGCGGGGAGGCATCTGCGGTTTAGCACAGGTAATCTTAGAAAGAATCGATTACGAAATTAAGATTCTACCCATGCATTATGATCAAACAACAACAAAGCAATCACAGACAATTATGAGCAAGCAACACATCAGCAAACAAGCGATCAAGCGATGTTCCAGGGGTTATCCTAGCAGTATATATCTACTAAAATAGTTTTAAAAGCGTTGGAAAAAGTTATAAACATAAATAGGCCAACAAAGCATTAAAACAGGAATCTGCCAGAATAGTCCAGCAATGTTCATGAATTTTTCTACCTGACTTAAACTCGTCAGAAATTTTTGCTGATTTTTGTCTATACAGTACAGAGAGTTTCGAACCAGAAACTATTTTTTAGATTTTTCCCAGTTACCCAAAAAATATGAAAAATCGTACAGTACAGCAAGGTCAACAGAAAACTTCATCAGGAAAAACTGAAATATCAACCAAAAACTTGCCATAACTCATTTATAAAATTCGCACAAATAATCCTGGAACTTTAGAGTACATGTAGTAGCAACTGAACATATTAAACTAACATAAACTAAGTTTTACATTGATCGAGGACTTAAGCTAACGATGTATCCTAACGAAGACTAATTGGTGGCCATCTAACTACTTCATGAAGAGGTTGCAATAGGTCCTTGCATTCATGCGTTGGCGGTTCTGTCCATGGACCATCCATGGCGGTGGTGTATACACTTCTCCTGAATCATCACTTGAAACCTCAAATTCCACCTCTTCTTGATCCTCCTCTTCTTCTTCATCCTCTGCTGCAGCAGCAGCAACAGCTTCATCTCCTCCACCATCGTCGTTTCCATCATCATCATCATCTTCGTCCTCATCATCATCATCATTCCCACCGTCATCATCATCATTGTTGTTGCCATCATCTCCATTGTTGTCATCAGGGGGTGGATTCAACTATGCTTGGAGAGCGGCAATCTGGGCTGCCATATCAACAATAGTTTGTGTTGGGCCACGCAGAGATAAAACAAAACTTTTTCCTCTAACGTGGTGATCCCAAGATCTAGCTGAGGTAGAAGGCCACGAGGTTTACCACTAGACGCGCAGTTGAGGATTACTGATGAAGCGCGTTAGTTGATGCAGTGCAGTCCTCACGATCCGATCGTCCTGGTGCTGATCGCACAGCACCTCTGCTGGTATCCACACGTACAAGGAGGAGCGCCGGCGGCGAACTGCTAGGTTCGTAACGGCGGCAGGACTGCTGTGGAGCTAGGGTTTCCAACACATGGAATGACCTAACCGAACAACGATTAACCTTTTTGGGTTAAGGTGCTCCACTATATATAGGGAGTGAACGTGGGCTCTGCTCGCGCGACCCATTCACTAAAGCCCATATAACATTAGTCACCGTGAGTCCAACTCACTAACTCAGTCCTAATATGGTTTAGGTCCAACCCAACCAGATTACATGTTCAGATCCAATCCGAACTTGCTCCCGCTCTTAAGTGTGTGACCCCGCAGGCTCATGGCTACTTGGACATGGTTAGAGTCCGACTCACAATCGATCAGTCGGTAGAGGCTCCTAGCAGAACGTGCCGACTCCCAAGTACCAAAGAGTCATGACAACTTGCCTTTCCAATGTGACTTACGTCTGAGTCCCTTTTGCCTCACGATATACCTTGTCAGACTATAGGCGAATATATGTCATTCCTTAAATAGTCTGACTCTCTTCTCGATCCGAGATAAGTGATTCACCCGACTAACTCTTAGTCGATCGCCTCGGTTAACACTTAACCGAGTCGTGCATGGCCATGCTTTCTGAATCATATCTCACGAGAGGGCCCAGAGAATATCTCTTCGACTGGAGGGGCAAAATCCCATCTTGGTTATTCACATCACGCAGCTTGATTCTCAGTCGACCCGAACCCTGCCTTTATAACTGCCCAGTTACGGATCAGCGTTTGACAGAACCTAAGTCGGTGATCCTCAACTCGGACTGTGCAACAACCTCAGGTCTAAGGATTACATTGATTGAGATATACAAATGATAGCTAGTTCGTTGTACCTCAATATGGGTCAATCCGACTCGCTAAACTCTTTAGCCGAGTCTGTGTAAGTTGGAATAGCATCTCCATGCCCATGACAATTGGAACCGAGTCATCAAGCCAACTTTCACATTGGTCTAAGTTGTGTGTCCAGCACAACCTCAATGACCAAGGATATTTAGTACAAACAACATGAATGCATAGTTCCACAACCGAATCACATATTCAATGATACACATCAGATGTTTATACAAGGACTACTTAATATCTTTATGAATACAATGGGAAATATTATCATACATGATTGCCTCTAGGGCATATTCCCAACAGTCTCCCACTTGCACTAGAGTCAATCTTCCGACATCACATGTCTAAGCATCTAATGCCCATGGCTCTCAGGTGCGCCTCATGCTTTGGCTGTGGTAATGGCTTTGTCAACGGATCCGCAATATTTGCATCCGTGTGTACCTTGCATAACTTGATATCACCCTGATCCATGAACTGGCGAATCAGGTGGTACCGCATGAGTATGTGCTTGTTCTTCTGGTGCTGTCTAGGTTCCTTGGCTTGTGCAATAGCACCATTGTTGTCACAATACACGTCCAACGGATTGGACGAGCCCTGAACCACACCAAGATCCATGAGGAAATTCCTCATCCAAACAGCTTCCTTTGCTGCCTCTGAGGCGGCAATATACTCAGCCTCTGTTGTAGACGCAGACATAGTCTCTTGCTTGGAACTCTTCCAGCTCACAGCACCTCCGTTTATAATAAACACGTATCCGGATTGCGAACGAGAATCATCAGAGTCGGTAAGATAACTCGCATCCGTGTAACCCTTTACACTGAGTTCATCTTCACCACCATAAACCAAGAACATATCCTTAGTCCTTCTCAAGTACTTTAGGATATTTTTAGCCGATGTCCAGTGGATCTCTCCAGGATCAGCCTGGTATCTGCTCACAACACTTAGAGCATAGGAAACATCCGGCCTAGTACAAATCATGGCGTACATGATGTATCCGACTGCAGAAGCATATGGAATCGCACTCATCCGACTTCGCTCATCAGTTGTCGAAGGACACCGAGTCTTGCTAAGTTTTACACCATGGGACATCGGTAAGAACCCATTCTTAGACGATTCCATGTTGAACTTCTTCAACACTTTGTCCAAATAAGTACTCTGACTCAATCCAATGAGCCTCCTTGATCTATCTCTATAGATCCGGATTCCGAGGATGTATGTTGCCTCACCCAAGTCTTTCATTGAGAAAATCCTTTCCAATGATTCCTTGGTTTCTTGCAACATCTGGACATCATTTCCAATCAGTAATATGTCATCCACATATAAGATTAGAAAATTTACTTTGTTCCCACTAAACTTCTTGTACAAACAAGAATCATGATCACTCTTGATGAAGCCAAACGATTTGACTACCTCATCAAAGCGAATATTCCAACTCCGAGATGCTTGCTTCAACCCATAAATGGATTTCTGAAGTTTGCACACCTTGTCAGCATTAGCTGGATCGACAAAACCCTCGGGCTGTATCATATACACGTCCTCGGTTAAATTTCCATTAAGGAAAGCCGTTTTGACATCCATCTGCCATATCTCGTAGTCGAAATAGTCCGCTATAGCTAACATGATCTGAACTGATTTAAGCATCGCTACGGGCAAGAAAGTCTCGTCGTAATCAACTCCTTGAACTTGTCAGAACCCCTTCGCGACAAGGCGTGCTTTATAGACGGAGACATTTCCATCCATATCAGTTTTCTTCTTAAAGACCCATTTGCACTCGACGGGTCTTGCACCGTCTGGCAGATCATCCAAGTTCCAAACTTGATTTTCATCCATGGACTTTATCTCGGATCTCATGGCTCCAAGCCATGACTCGGAATCAGATTCCACCATCGCTTCCGAATAATTTGCCGGCTCATCACTGTCTAACAGTAACACATCACGAACACTTCGTAATCTTGCCGATCTTCGTAGTACAGGTGATGCTGCAAGCTCACCTGCCACGACCGGCTCACCTGCCACGACCGGCTCAACCTCCAAGATTTTTGCTGACTCTCTACTAGCCGGTTCCTCTCGAATTTCTTCGAGTTGCACCGTGCTCCCACTTACTCCCCGACTGAGAAACTCTTTCTCAAGGAACACACCGTTCCGAGCGACAAACACTTTGCCCTCTTCTCGGTTGTAGAAGTAGTAACCCAAGGTTTCCCTCGGATACCCCACGAAAATACACTTATCCGACTTGGCTGTAAGCTTGTCCGACGGAAGTCGCTTGACAAAAGCTTCACAACCCCAAATCTTAAGAAAAGACAAACTCGGCTTTTTGCCTGTCCACATCTCATGCGGTGTCTTCTCTACCGATTTTGATGGTACTCTGTTTAGTGTGAACGCCGCTGTTTCTAGACAATAACCCCAAAATGATAAAGGCAGATCTGTCCGACTCATCATTGATCGTACCATGTCCAACAAGGTCCGATTCCGCCTTTCTGAAACACCGTTCCTTTGCGGCGTTCCTGGCGGAGTAAGTTGAGGAACTATTCCACAACTTTTCAGATGGTCATCAAACTCATGGCTCATGTACTCGCCTCCTCGGTCCGACCGAAGAAACTTTATTTTCTTGCCGAGTTGATTCTGTGCTTCATTCTGGAATTCTTTGAACTTTTCAAAGGCTTCCGACTTATGTTTCATCAAGTAGATATATCCATACCTACTCAAATCATCAGTGAAGGTAATGAAGTACTCATAATCACCCCTGGCTATCGTGCTCATTGGTCCACATACATCACTATGTACTAGTCCCAACAAGTCGGACGCCCTTTCGCAACTCTTTGCAAAAGGTGTCTTGGTCATTTTGCCGAGTAGGCAAGATTCGCATGTCTCGAACGACTCCAAGTCGAACGAAGTTAGGAGTCCATCATCATGGAGCCTTTTCATGCGTTTCCAACTTATATGACCAAGCCGATAGTGCCAAAAGTAAGTCTTATTCAGATCATTTGGTTTCAACCTTTTAACATTTATGTTATAAACCGACTCACCATCAAGATTCAAAATAAACAACCCGTCCTGGACGGGTGCAAAGCCGTGAAACATATCATTCAAATACAAAGAACAACCATTATTCTTGATATTCGACTCATAGCCTTGCCTCATCAAACATGAAGCAGAAATAATGTTTCGACTGAGCACTGGAACATAATAACAATTATTCAGTTCCATAATGAATTCGGAAGGTAAATGAAGTTGCATCGTGCCGACTTCCAACTCAGCAACTCTTGCTTTGTTGCCGACTCGAATATCAACCTCGCCTCTTGGTATGCTCCTAGTTCTTACCAGTCCCTGCAATGAGTTGCAGATGTGAATAACTGATCCGGTATCATATACCCAAGAACTATTAGGTGCATCAGCAAGATATATGTCTATAACATTGCAAACAAGTGTACCTGAGTCGGAAGTCATACCTCCACTCTTGGCTTTGTCGGCCAAGTACTTGTTGCAGTTCCTCTTCCAGTGGCCATCCGCCTTGCAGTAGAAGCAAGTGGATCCGGCTGAAGGAGATGGTTTAGTCCCTGAGGAAGCGCTTGGGACCGGGTCCTGAGCCTGCTTTCCTCCTGACTTAGCCTTCTTCTTAGTCCAAGAACTCTTCTTGAACTTAGCCTTATTCTGCACCATCAACACTTGACTGGTGCCCTTCTTGAGATCCGCCTCTGCCTGCTTGAGCATCCCATGCAATTCAGTGAGCTTCTTATCCATACCATGCATGTGGTAGTTCGAAATGAACTGCCCATATGCACTAGGAAGAGAGTTCAGAATTATATCCGTAGCGAACTCTTCGCTAATGGGATAGCCAAGCCTCTCCAAAGACTGCACGTAACCAACCATTTTGATCACATGCGGACTTAGTGGATCACCATCCTTAAGCTTGCAACTCAGCAAAGCCTGAGAGACTTGATACCTCTCAGTCTTTGCCTGAGCCTGGAACATACTTTTGAGGCTTTCGATCATATCGTAGGCCTCAACATGCTCGAACTGCTTTTGCAAGTCCGGTTCCATGTGAGCAAGCATAAGACAGCTAATATCCGTGGACTCATCCTTAGCCCGACGGTAGGCATTGGTGGCTGCGACAATCGCATTCTCATTCGGCTCATCTGGAAGTGGGTTGTCTAGGACATGGTCCTTCTTTTCTTGTTTGAGAACAATTCTCAGATTTCGATACCAGTTGGTAAAATTAGTGTCGTTCAGTTTATCTTTCTCAAGAATGGTTCTCAACGCAAAACCGGATATCTGAGAGTGACTGCTACTTGGTGCCATGATCTACAACAGAAAATATGCAAAACACTTAAGACATGTATTCATAAAAGAGCAAGCATATTAAACATTTTAATATTTTATGCTCCCACTAGAACCAACACCCCTCCGATGGTTACTTAGTGATTCAGGATCCTAAATAAGCAAGTCGTCTAGTGAGCTTTAGCATCACCGCTAGCCGCCAAGTGATCTAGGTAGACAACTCCTTGTCAATCGCATCTCATGCGACTCCTGTTGGACGGGTGGCATCACATGCCCCGGCTCCCATCCGACTTTTCCCCGAGTCCCACAACCGTTGTGATAGACGCGTCTAGCTTACCGAGTGTTTCTGCAGTAAGAGTCCGACTCGAACCCACCTATTCGGAAAGAATTGGCAGCACCTCAATTTTATGATCCCACTACCAAAAATGTCCGACTTGTGATGGTGCAAACACTGGCGGGAAAACCAACTAGACCTTCTTTGAGGGATTAAATTTTACCGACTATCTAATAGAGGTAAAACAGAGACATAACAATAACACAGAATAAAGCAATTATAGTGTGAAATTGTATGGCTCTCTTCATGGTGATCTCCATCTCCATAAAGCCTGTAATCCGACTCGTGCCAACTCTTGTCACTTGCCGTCTTACTCCATATCGCCGACATGTACAACGCCTTACATGCCTTCCGGGTTCTCCAAACAGCTACACTAGCTTAGTAAAGTAAATTATATAGAGAATCCGACACGCAGGTCGTTATACAATAAAATGACAGCACCTAGGCTCCAGCCGGCTGACAAAAAACCGTGATTCACAGATCACGTATGGATTACACACATACATCACATGCACATGAACCATACCAATCACAACTTCCTGCAAAAACAAGTTATGCATAGATACAATATCTACCGGCGTAGTAAAACTCGCAACGACATCTAAGGCGCTACGACAGGGCGAAGCCGGCGGTCCCGCTTCGATCAAACTATTTTTCCAAAAATGTAGATCTCATCTACGATCCGGACATGGATTCCGACCATCGTTCCGATTCGATCAAACTCTTTGATCTTCGATCACCGCTTCTGGATTTACGTGTCACAGTCTACCCCGATGGCGGAAGCCGACCGGTAGGGGTATGTCATTCCACGACCTTAGCAGTATGATCACGAAAATCAGATCTACCATTCCCCGAGTACAGTTGATCCAATCAACGTCGTACAAAACCGATCTATCTCATAGATCGACCACCAAACAGCATATAGATCTCATCTACATCCTACCGCATATCACATATGCGAGATATCGAGCCTAAAACCAGAAGCTATCGCTCTGATACCACTGTTGGGCCACGCAGAGATAAAACAAAACCTTTTCCTCTAACGTGGTGATCCCAAGATCTAGCTGAGGTAGAAGGCCACGAGGTTTACCACTAGACGCGCAGTTGCGGATTACTGATGAAGCGCGTCAGTTGATGCAGTGCAGTCCTCACGATCCGATCGTCCTGGTGCTGATCGCACAGCACCTCTGCTGGTATCCACACGTACAAGGAGGAGCGCCGGTGGCGAACTGCTAGGTTCGTAACGGCGGCAGGACTGCTGTGGAGCTAGGGTTTCCAACACATGGAATGACCTAACCGAACAACGATTAACCTTTTTGGATTAAGGTGCTCCACTATATATAGGGAGTGAACGTGGGCTCTGCTCGCGCGACCCATTCACTAAAGCCCATATAACATTAGTCACCGTGAGTCCAACTCACTAACTCGGTCCTAATATGGTTTAGGTCCAACCCAACCAGATTACATGTTCAGATCCAATCCGAACTTGCTCCCGCTCTTAAGTGTGTGACCCCGCAGGCTCATGGCTACTTGGACATGATTAGAGTCCGACTCACAATCAATCAGTCGGTAGCGGCTCCTAGCAGAACGTGCCGACTCCCAAGTACCAAAGAGTCATGACGACTTGCCTTTCCAATGTGACTTACGTCCGAGTCCCTTTTGCCTCACGATATACCTTGTCAGACTATAGGCGAATATATGTCATCCCTTAAATAGTCCGACTCTCTTCTCGATCCGAGATAAGTGATTCACCCGACTAACTCTTAGTCGATCGCCTCGGTTAACACTTAACCGAGTCGTGCATGGCCATGCTTTCCGAATCATATCTCACGAGAGGGCCCAGAGAATATCTCTCCGACTGGAGGGGCAAAATCCCATCTTGGTTATTCACATCATGCAGCTTGATTCTCAGTCGACCCGAACCCTGCCTTTATAACTGCCCAGTTACGGATCAGCGTTTGACAGAACCTAAGTCGGTGATCCTCAACTCGGACTGTGCAACAACCTCAAGTCTAAGGATTACATTGATTGAGATATACAAATGACAGCTAGTTCGTTGTACCTCAATATGGGTCAATCCGACTCGCTAAACTCTGTAGACGAGTCTGTGTAAGTTGGAATAGCATCTCCATGCCCATGACAAGTGGAACCGAGTCATCAAGCCAACTTTCACATTGGTCTAAGTTGTGTGTCCAGCACAACCTCAATGACCAAGGATATTTAGTACAAACAACATGAATGCATAGTTCCACAACCGAATCACATATTCAATGATACACATCAGATGTTTATACAAGGACTACTTAATATCTTTATGAATACAATGGGAAATATTATCATACATGATTGCCTCTAGGGCATATTCCCAACAGTTTGGTCCCTTTCCTGGATGGTCCCTTGCAGCTGTGCTATAGCTTGATTATTCTCCTGGACGGTCCCATTCAGCTGTGCTATGGTTGCATCCCTGCCAATAAGTGCATGGTTCAGAACATCCACAGCTTCATGTAAACTATCAATCTCCTGTCCCTGGACCACCATACCGTTGCTCGCAAAATCTGCTATCTCCTTTACCATCATCACTTTCTCATCTAGGGCTCCATTCTCCACCTCCATGTCCTCTATGTGCCTCCGATGGGGCGGCATGTTGTTCCTGTTGCCCGGGGTAACCACAACTTTCCCATTCTCATCCCGCCTTCCGTAGTCACGGTAAGGTGAGTCTTCTGGCAGCAGGTGTCGAACAAGATGGCACTGGCGTGACAGGGCTTCATGTAGGGCCAAGTTTATTCCAAGACCCTAGTTGCAATATGTCTTGGTGTAGACCAGATGCACAGGGTTTGGCAAGGCGGCATCCCTGGAGATGAAAGTGGTGATCTCCCAGGCGTCCTCACCATATCCATAGGTGTATAGCCTTCTTCCCTTGACATGGGCAATGGCAATCCTAATGACTGTGAGAGTTGTGCCAACTGTCTTGCAAAGGGCCTTGGTGACTCCATCGTGGCATACTCAGTCCTGATTTCTCCCATCTATCAATTAAAAGAGAAAAGTGTGAGAATAGCATATGGTAAAGATTTACGAGAGTGAAAGGCATAAGATGAAAGACAGAGTTAATATAAGCTTTAGTAATTCTATGGCTTCCTAATCCAAACCTAGGTCACGATCCTACAGTCGACACACGGGCTCTGATACCATCTTGTAACACTACGATTCTGAAAATACCGTAGCTTCTATGTGGCATGCCAATCCCTGGATCGGTTCATTGGCCCACAATAGAATAAAGATGAATAACAAAGCAAATATCCGTGTATCATAAATAACAAAAGATCCAGGGTAACATTATTACAATAAAGGCTTAGCTCTAGGCTAGCTTAGCTTATTCGAGTAGAAACATAAATAAAGTAACTCCTCCATTCTTCAAATTGCCCACAGGTGAACAAGTGCCGAGTGGAGTACCGTGGCCTAAATCGATCACTCAGAATCTAAATATCCTGCAACATGAAACGTAGCAGCTCCGAAGGGTCAATACATGGAATGTATGGCAATTAGTGCTATTAAAAGAGACAATAGAACTAACATTTACATGCATATTTGGCAAGTGGAGTTGTGGCTAGCTTGCATTTGTAAATTCCTTTGTCCTACTTTCTTAACAGTTTTTGATTTTCTTTGAAAAGATCCCAATTAAGTAAACCCATCAACATTAAAGCAATTAGGAAATTAGAATGAACGAGAAACATGTCATGAATTCAATATCAAGCAACTCAGATGTCCGTAACCGGGGCCACGACTAATCGATTAGTTCATACACCCTGTAGGGGTTAGTACACTTTACCCATGTGACTTGGCCGGCCCAGCTCGTGCCACCACTCTCATATTGGGTGATGATAGGAAGAAGTCCAAAAAGGGACCGTTCAGAAAGTAGCTCCCCAAACCCGACACGCACCGGTCCAACCTACCAAAATTCTACATCTCTGGATACGTGGGTTCGAGTTACCACAACCTACTGAGTCCAACCAACCGCCCATTCCATTATTGGCACATGGTTGTACACGTAAGCTACAAAATAAAAAAGCAATCATTTTCTCTTGATACTGGGTGCCTTTCCGCAATGATACCACCAAAATTTTTCAATCCCATCACACCCAGGAGATTCATTGATTAAGTTATTTTTAGTTTTCGTAAACTAACACATTTGGAAACAACCTTCAGTGATGTAACCCAGCCCTCGTTCATCATAGCATGGCTAAGCACATCTACCAACGGTGGCTCATCTACAGGGAAGCCCTACCACATATTAGGACATAGCATAGCGATAGTAATTTCCTACACATGCATCTACAAAATACACGACAATGCATTAAAAATAGTAGGACAACATCATGAACAAAGTAGCATCTACTTGCCTTGGCTGTAGCGGTCGAATGAACAATCCTCACATGAGCAAGCGTTGCACTCGTCACAATCTACACGATACAATTGCAATCACATAAACAAACCAAACATAACCATATACAAACATAACAATGCAAGATGCATGCATGACAAGTTGGATAAAGCTCTAGTAGCATCCTACAATCTTGTTTAGTATACTTACTGTATGCATGCATGGAAATCATTTTAAAAGTGTTGAAAACAAGTCATGCAATTTTAATTGGCCAAACAATTAAGCTATAACCCAATTATTAAGCCACTGCTATTGGACAGATTGTAAAATCTTGGAAAAATAGCTACTGTGTGGGCAACCTAAAATAGAACCAGTACCAACTGGAATCACTCAAAAAGGATTTATAGATTTTCCTGAGTAATTAAAATACTCTACTAAGCCTTTTTATAGATTCTGTAAATTCCAGTACTATAAGTCTACCTTTTTAATTCACTAACAGATTCCTCTTGTTCTACCGATTCCAGGGACATCTCATTTGCAATTTTTGGAGTTGTAAAACTTTTACCATGAATTTATTACTCTAAAAAAGACATTAAACTATTTAATTAATCATGGCAAAACCTTGCTGCAAAAGTATGAAACAATTGTACGTGAAAAACTGAATCCATCCATATCTTATTTGCAATTTTTGGCCCAGTAGATTAATTTCTATCAATTTTACAAGTTTTCCCTATTTTCTGCCAAAATAAGTCGATTTAAATAAACAGTCAAACGACTGTTGACTGGTCCACACTGACGTGGCGCAGCACTGACCTGTCAGCAGTCAACCAACCGGCCCACGGTCCATCTGGACCGTTCGTCTCAGATCGAAGGGCAGGGGGCGGCGGTCACCTGGCGGCGTCGGGTCGACGGGGGGTGGCGTCTCCGGCGAGGTACGGCGGCGGATGAGCGGCGTAGGGCGTGCGAGAGTGGCGGTGAATTTCGTGGGGGCGACGGCGTCGGTTGGCGCGTCCGCGGGCGGCGGCAGCGAGCGGCTGGAGCGGTATCGGCGGCGGCGTGCTCTGGCAAGCTCGTGTGGGGAGTTTCGGGCACGGTCTGCACGGGGAAAGGAACGACGGCAAGTAAGTATACGATGGGGAAGCTCCCTAGGGAGAAATCAGGGCAAGGGGCGCTCAAAAACGAGCTCTACCGAGAGCAATGACGCGGCAGCAGCGGTGTACTCCGGCGAGATATTGCGCGGAGATGGCGGCGCCTTAGGCGAGGGTGTTTGGGGGGTTTCGTAGAGGGGAAGCTGGGGATTAAGAGGAGGGAAAGGATCGGGGATTCGGTCATGGAAATTCAGCGCAAAGACGCGGGTCTGTTGAGTCCATGATGGACACGACGAGGAAGGCGCTGAAATGCGGACCCCGCGTGTCGGCGATAGGGGGCGGACGGGCCGCTGCGGGCGCACACTACTATCTGCCGCTCGCGCGGGCGCGCGCTGCTGGCCGCGCTGGTGGTTCACGCTAACGGGCCCCGGCTGGGCCATTGGGCCGCGGCTGGCCGGTCGTGCTGGAGCGTGTTATTCTTCTTTTTTTATTATTTCTTTTCTTATTTCTGGAGGTTTTCTTATCTGAATTTTCTGTCTGACTGCAACTAAAATTTGACAGAAATTCAGGAGAGCATATCTTTTGATCCGGACCTCCGATTAAGGTGATTCAAGGTGCTACGGGTTCGTGACGGAACCCTCTACACACCTGTGCTGAACAAAATACTAAACTCAAGTTTTTTGGCAGGTGAAAGGTAGAATCCGAGCACTCTAGGGTAGGTGACCAAATACAAATGCAAGTGAGGATTTTTGCCAAAAGCTTTTCAAACTAAAATTTTGCAATGATGTTCAAGATGCAATGACATGTATGATATGCAGTACCAAATCTAAAATTTGGCATGTGACAATACTAACCCCCTTAAGATGAATCTCGTCCCCGAGATTCGGCGTGGCTAGCAAATAGGTGTGGGTGGTCCTCTCGGATGTCATCTTCACGCTCCCAAGTGGCTTCCCTAGGCCAAACCAAAAAGGGTTTTGACCTAATTCCAAATATCAGAACACCTAACCCTAATATCTATCAAACCCTAGGAGCCCCTTATTTATTGAGCTCTGGATAATTTTTAGTGAATTAAACCTGTCTATATAGGACTGTTCCACTAGATAAATCATAATAAGAGCTTTGAAACTCCTAAAAGAGTGATTACAATTTATTTTGAAAGGTATTTGTAATACCTATCCAATGCCCTTGACCCACCTATTTTGGACCTGTAAATTAAATATGGTTAAAAATACAAATTTCTTCCATAACTGACTTTGGAAATTTCCTGCGGCTATTTTGGTAAATATCTTGAAGTAATTCCAATTCTCAAAAATCATAAACCTAAATAAGAACAATACCCTATGAGGAAATATTTATTTGAGCTACAAAGAATATGTGGCTGAGAGATTTCAAAGATAGAATTGTTCTTACCTACGAACATAGAACCACGACAATCATAATCAAATTACTGGCAAATTGTTGTAAATCAGATATTGACTATAGTTGGAGAGACAGACACCCACAAGTCTCTTATGCAAAACTAGTTGCATGTCAAGCGTTGAACAGGTATCATGTGCGAGGACATGTAAAGTTAGCCTGGGTCGCTTCATCACACTATGCCACCAATATCCAAAATACACATAAGAAGTAATAACATGATCATCAGCGCCCACATAACCATATGTGTTCTACCCGTGCAAAGCATCTACACATAGATCCGACTCTGATACCACTGTTGGGTTCATAACATAGAAAACAAAAAATTCCTACGATATGAACAACAAAGTACCAAGATTTATCTACCTAGATACAAACGACGGGTGAATATACATCCATAGAGAACTTAACCTCAAAGATCGACAAAGCGTTACGAGATTTGATCTTGTTGATGATGTAGTCGTTCACTTGCCAATCTCAAGATCGTGATGAAGTCCTAGCACCACAAAGCAGTGGTGTATCCGTGATCGCACACACGTTCGGTACCCGACCACCTCGAAGTCCTCGCTCTAGTGAAGTAGCGGAAGTAGCAAATCCTTGCTCCAGAAAAATCCACCGGGACCATGTATCTCATTATGCCGAGACCATGGGGAATATTCTAGAGGGAGAGAGAGATCCTTCGCGAGGAGATGTGAGTGAGATGGAGGGAGAGGGTGCCTTTTACAGGGGAGGGGCAGCCCCTTTCCATGGACTATGGCCAATGTGGGTGCCCCCACCTCTCCCTCATTCATGTTGGTGGAGCACCCACTCACATAAAAACCATCTCTACTTAAAAATCCACTCACATGTATTAATTTTTCACCAAAATTAATGCATCTCTCAATTAATAAAACCATTTTATTTATTTTATTCATAATTTTGTTAATTAATTTAATTAAAAAACATTCACATAAAACCCTTGCAACATTTCAATATCACATGCAGAACCAATTTCAGCAATTTCACCCAAAACAATTCCAGTGTCTATTGAAATAATTCCAGCGCTTTGATATTCTTTCTCTGGCATCTTATTTTCTCCAAATGGTGTCGGTATTCCTTAAGTGTGTCACCCTACGGTTCGTGAATAATGGATATATAATTGAGATCCCTCTCCGATCAATAATCAACAGCGAGACCTGAAGATCCGTACTGACTCCCACACATTCAACTATAACTCTTGTGATCGTGTGAGCCTTTAATGTTGTAACTAAATCCCTTTGTCTCACGATATATTATATATCCAAGATTCGACTATCGGTATCCTTATACCTAGTTTGATCTTGTTACCGACATGTACTCTTTTCTCGTTCCCATGATATAACATTCTAGTGATCTTATCACTTGCTTACAAGCTATGTCAATATGATATCACTGAGAGGGCCTAGAGTATATCTCTCCATTATCGGGATGGACAAATCTCGCTCTTGATCCATGAGACTCTACATAACACTATTGGAGTATCTGAACCCACCTTTATAGTCAACCTATTACGGTGTGATGTTTGATGTTATCAAGCTACTCTTCCGGTGTTAGTGATTGACATGATCTCATGGTCTAAGGACTAAAGTTACTTTGTATGATGTTATAGTAATTTAAACATAATGATTTTGGTCGTATTACTATTCTTTGGATGAATGTTCATCACATCATTCTACCAATGTTGTGAGCTCATTATTAACAACATCCAATGTCCATGATCATTAAACCTTGATCATCTTATTAATCAACGAGCTAGTTTATATGAGAGGCATAACTAGGAAATCTTTATTTGTTTATTAAACACACATGTATTAATATTTCCAATTAACACAATTATAGCATGCAAAATAAACATCTATCATATACTTGGAATACAATAATAACAACTTTATTATTGCCTCTCAGACATATTCCCTTCACAACGATGGCGAGGACGTCATGCACGACATGATCAATGTGGGTGGCGACGGCTATGCAAGGACGAAGAGACCCAACAAGAGACCCAATAGGAGACTCAACAAGATGCCTACAACATTGAGGATGAGGCATTGTTTGGAAACGACGGCAATTCCATGGGAGAGGGGGTCACGACCGTGTCGTTGGCCGCTACACTCGCGACGTCACTTGTCGACGACAAGAAGTTGAGCCAACGAACCGCGAGCTACACCACCGACGAGGACAAGATCCTATGCAAGGCATGTATGTAGATTTCACAAGATCCACTATGCGATGCCGAGCAAAAAGGCTTTGCCTATTGGAAAAGGGTGGGAAAGTTCTTCCATGAGCATAGGAAGTTCGGGAAAGATGCCTTCTATAGCGATCGAAATGATCTCTCCCTCTCTAAGCGATGGGACACCATCCATGCCGAGTGTATCAAGTTCCAAGGTTCATACGAGGCGGGTGATGAAAAGGCCAATAAGCGGCATGTTGCCACTTGACATGGTAAAACCTCTCCCTCTCTTTGTTGATGTTTTGCATATGCACTGAGACATTTTTGGCATCCATATGTGTAGGTCATGGAAACAACGGAACACTTCAAGAAGGTGAATGACAATAAGGCCTTCATGTTGTCCTATTGTTGGGGTTTGATCAAGGACACCAAAAAATGGGAGCTTAGATATGCCCTTTGGAAAGAACTTGACGCGAAGATGAAGGGCAATGACAAGGGCAATGCTTCGACGGGCGATGCCGTCGACCTAGAAGACGACAATGTCGAATGTGTTAGCAACCCTGCAGGCGACGGGACTACCGCCCGTGACTGCTGGCCTGGAGGCCACAAGGCTACGAAGGCTGACATCGCACGCCAGACCAGGTCCTTAGCCTTCCAGCAGACCTTGAGGTAGTTCCTGAAAAATAAGGAAAATGCCATCGCCGAGGGGGAAGAGAGACAACGCAAAGAGAAAGAGGCCAAGACCTTTGTCGAGCTCTAGACAAGGTCTATTGAAGTGGAGGAGGCCAACGCCAAGACTAGGCTAATGGATATTGAGGCCAAGGCAAGGCCCATGGAGGCCGAGGCCAAATCCAAGGCCCAAGCCAAGGCCAAGTAGGTTGAGGCAGAGGCCAAGACCAAGAAGGCCGAAGCCAAGATCATGGCCGAGAAGAATGTCATCATGATCACCGACCTGGATACCATCACTGACCCTGATCGTAGGGCTTGGATCACGAGAGAACATTAGACCATCCGGACTCGCGATGCTTGAAGGACAATTGCAACGGCGAATGCCATTTTTGGGGAAGAACTTGTTATTTTTTAGACATTATGTATAATATTGCTCTCTTTTATATATTTCAGATCAACTGATCACTTGTTGGCGATGGCCAAAGAACAATGATACACCTCTGCCAAACTAACTACTAGCGATGGTGCCAATCGCTAGGACAGACAGATAGATCCCACTAGATGAATCAACCCAGCGAAGATACCTCGGAATAAAACGGGGAACAGGCAAATCCGAAAAAAAAAGAGCCGACCGATCCGGTCGCCGCTCCCCTCGCTCCGCCGCCCAAACCCCGCCGAGCCACTTGTTTTGTCCGTGCTATTTTTCTCTTGCCTTCTTAGTTTCGCTGTTCGATTCCCTATTCTTGTCCGATCCCACCTCCTTTTGATCTTGGTTCCCATCACATCCTGACGTGTACTCGCTGGTGGCTGGTCGGCCCGCCCACGACGCCATAAAAAACGTCACCGCTTCTCTCACAAAGATCGAAATCTTGGGAGTGCGGGTGGCATTGGTGGTGGGTTGGGCTGTGACCAACGGGGCAAGACGGCGGCGATAACGGCGGCAGCGGTGGCGACGGCGGGGCCGTCGGGAGGTGGTAGAGGCGGGTGCCTGGATTGTCTGCAGGATGTTGTGAGGGCGCTGGCGATGGGGTCGTGCCTGCCGGCGGACCAGCGGCCAGTAGAGGTGTCCGGGAAGGGGAGAGGAGGCAGGAGGAGGGAGGAGGAGGAGGCGCCCGGTAGGATAGCCGGGATTGGGACGGGCAATGTGGCCTGCCTGTTCACTCGGCAGGGGAAGAAGGGCACCAACCAGGATGCCATGGTCGCTTGGGAGGTATCCCTTTTATACTTTTCTAGTATTACGTACGTTTACACTTTTAGTGCTTTGATTGTTGTAATTCATCTTCGACGTCGTCCTTTCTTTCTTAATTGATAAAATGGCTAATGTGGTAAAGAAAGTCTGTATTAAAATAGTTCTCTTGGAGTTGAGTATGCAAAATCAAGTTAAAATGACACGGTAAGAAACTAAGAATCACAATGTTAGTTGCCAACAACTTGAGAAGCTTTCAAAAAAATGTGCCAACTCGTTTTAGTCAGTACAAGTGTGTATGTGTTTACTCGATTTTTTTAGACGGTGTTGACTCGAAATTTGAAATGAAACGATTCCATGGTTATGATTTTTTCTTGGAAGATGTTTTCGGGCTTTAAATGATGGATGGAAGAGTAAGCATGTCTCACCATCCCTCCCATCTTTCATAATGAAGTTTGAATACCTGAATTATTCGATGCGGCAAACCATCTTGCCTTCGTTTAGTGTCTCTTAGTTAAAGGGTCATTGCTTATTATGCATTTTAGGCTATTAGATGAAATTGTACTCATCTTGTCAAAGATGCAGGATCGGACAAGTTACTCATCTTGTCAAAGAGCTCTTGCCAGAGCTATTTATTTAGTCAAGAAGTAGCATGCACATGAATAGAGTTAACAGAATATTGAATGCCAACTTTTCTTCTAACTCATCCCAGTTTCTACACTCTTTGGTCAAATTAAATAATATCTAGATACATGATAAATGGATATTGATGTCCATCTCCTTGTTTTTTTGCTCTTGCATTTGTCTTCCCTTTTTGTGTATTATAACTCTTTGGGTGATGTACAGAACTTCAACGGGAGACCAGACACAGTGTTTTGTGGAGTTTTTGATGGTCATGGTCCACATGGCCATCTGGTCGCACGGAAAGTAAGAGATACTCTCCCTTCGAAGCTGTGCGATTTGATATATGACGACTGTGGAGAGAGCCCAACCAGCAATTCAGATGGATCAATTTTAGAAGGGACTTTATTTGCATACCCAGATGCAGAGGACAAGTCTCCCACATTTGCTGGACAGAAAGAAGAACATCGGCAATTCTTTGACTCAATGAAAGAGTCTTTCCGAAAAGCTTTTAGAGTCATGGATAAGGAGCTTAAATTACATCGGAACATAGATAGCATTTGCAGTGGAACTACTGCAGTTACTTTAATTAAACAGGTACTGCGGAATATGTCCTTTAAAAGGATTTATACTTTACTCAAGAATTCCAGGTACAAGCAATTTAACCATTTTCCTCTATACCATCAGGGTCAGGATCTTATTGTTGGGAACCTAGGTGACTCTAGAGCTGTATTAGGTACCAGAGATCAGAATGGTCGTTTGGTTGCCCATCAGTTGACAGTTGACCTAAAACCTGATCATCCAAGTAAATATCTTCCACTCCAAAATTTAAATTAATGAATCTTATATATTATCTCTCTTATATTTGATGTATCGACTTAATCATGCTGCTTGTGACTGTTTATGTGATGCCATTAGTTCAATGGCTATTTTTCCGTTCCTGCTGAACGGGCACACTCTTGCTCAATTTTTAGAGCAAGAGATGTGGAGCATTTTATATATGTTTTTATTAGCCTATGATTTGATAGGATGGCTATGGTACAATCATCTTTATTTGTATGAGATTATAAACATTTGATGTGCATTTACACTAGGGAGGGCCTAGATTGTGCTCATTCCCATCTATGGTTTTCCCGTCCCCAGACTGTGGATCACCTGGTGGCTGGTAGTGATTTTTTTTTTTAAACTGAAGGCAACAAGTTCCTAACTTTATTAATAAAGCCAAGAACATGGTAGAGGCTATGGTTCTACCAGATCTCGGACGTAGATTATAGGGGTGGAAGTGAGGGCAGAGAGGCTGGAGGCGCAGACGCCGGCGGCTGGGCGCCGTCGCTGCGTGAGGGAGGAGGCGGCGGCTAGGGTTTGGGGCTCCCGACTCCTGAGGGAGACGACAACAGAATATGTTTATTGTCTAATTATAATCAAAGGGGTACATGCGTTTATATAGGAGGGCAGCTTCTCTAAACCCTAGATAACTTGGGCTAAGCCCCTAATTGGGCCTTTTTCGTGTATACTGGAGCCCGACCATAACATCTCTCCTCGCCTTCTCAAACAGCTCGTCCTCGAGCTGAACATCTGGAAACTGCTGGCGGAAATCGTCGAGCTGCTCCCAAGTTGCTTCCTCCTCGGGCAGGCCGGCCCACTGCACCAATACATGCCACACGCCACGACGCTGTTGTGCCTGCATCACCTTCGCCACCTTCGCGGGAGCCGGCAGAAGTCGGCCATCCGAAGTAGGAGGAAGGGCCGGTGGCGCTGCAGGAGGGTCCCCGCGGTAGGCCTTCAGTAAGCCAACATGGAAGACGTCGTGGAGGCGAGACCCAGCTGGCAGCTCAAGGCGGTATGTGAGTGTGCCAACACGCTCCAGCACACGAAAGGGACCGGCGTAGCGGGGTCCTAATTTGCGCTTGGAGCGCGGGTCTAGGGACTGCGTGGTCCTGTGAAGGAGGCGCAGCCGCACCCAATCGTCCACCGCGAACTCCGCCTCTCGATGATGAGCATTATAGTACTTCCTGGCCAGCTGTTGTGCTTGGAGAAGACGCTGGTGCGCCTCAATCAGGATCTCATCGCGGGTGTGGAGTAAGTCGCCCGCCGTCTTGGACCGAGCCGTGCCAGGCTCAAAAGGAAGCATCGCCGGAGGTGGGCGCCCGTAGACTACCTCAAAAGGTGTGGCATGCAGGGCGGAGTGATAGGAGGTTTTGTAGCAGTACTCCGCCCACGCCAACCAGTCTACCCAAGCTCGTGGACGATCACCCATAACACAGTGCAAATACATGGCGATCACCTTGTTGATCACCTCGGACTGGCCGTCCGTCTGAGGGTGAAACGCCGTGCTCATGCGGAGCTTCACGCCCGCCAGCCGAAAGAGATCCCGCCACACGTGACCCGTGAACACAGGATCACGGTCGCTGACGATGGACGAAGGAAACCCGTGGAGGCGGACGATGCCGTCGAAGAAGGCCCGCGCCACGGATGCGGCTGTGTAGGGGTGACCGAGGGCGATGAAGTGCGCGTACTTGGAGAAGCGGTCAACCACCGTGAGGATGACGGATTTGCCGCCCACCTTGGGAAGGCCCTCGATGAAGTCCATGGAGATATCTGCCCACACCTGGGAGGGTACGTCCAGCGGCTGTAGCAGACCCGCGGGTCGCAGTGTCTCCGTCTTGTTCCGCTGGCATGTCACGCACGACCGCACCCAGTCACGGATCAGCGCACCATCACCGGGAATGTAGAAATCAGCACGGAGGCGATGGAGGGTCTTCTGCACGCTCTCGTGTCCTGCAGAGTGTGCCAGGGACAAGACCTGGTGGCGCAGGTCACCGTGGTCGGGCACGAAGAGGCGGCGCCCCTGTATAAGCAGCCCATCGTCCAGGCGCCAGGGCGTCCCCAGCTCGCCGGTGTCAAGGCACCCGCGGAGCGCCTGTGCGTCCGCGGCAATAGAAGTTGCCCGGCGGATGTCGTCGATGAAGGTGAAGGACGGCCCGGAGCGGATGCACAGGACGGCGCCCGCCATGGCAACGTCGTCTATGACATCCTCAGTGTCGCGGCGGGACAAGGCGTCGGCGACCGTGTTGAGACGGCCGGGGCGGTACTCGACGATGAAGTCGAAGCCGAAGAGCTTGCTGATCCACTGGTGCTACAGGACGGTGGAGAGGCGCTGGTCCAGCAAGAACTTGAGGCTATAGTGGTCCGTACGCACACGGAATGACCGGCCCCAAAGGTAAGGTCGCCAGTGGCGCACTGCCTGGACCAGCCCGATAAGCTCGCGTTCTTATGGCGCGAGCTTGTGATGGCGAGCGGCGAAGGGGCGGCTGAAGAAGGCCAGCGGCCCTTCGCCCTGGTGGAGGACGGCGCCGAAACCGATGCCGGAGGCGTCGCAGTCCACCACGAACGGCATGTCGAAGTCCGGCATCTGGAGGACGGGTCCCGTCGTAAGTGCCCGCTGGAGAGCTTCGAACGCCGTAGTCGCCTCCTCGTCCCAGGAGAAGGCGTCGCGGCGAAGGAGGCGCGTCAGTGGCGCGACGATGAGGCCGAAGTCCCGAATGTACTTCCGGTAGTAGCCGGCGAGGCCCAAGAAGCCGCGGAGAGCCCGCGGGGACCGCGGGGTCGGCCACGCGGCGACGGCGGTGACCTTGTCTGCGTCCATCGCGACACCTTCCGTCGAGATGACGTGCCCCAGGTACGCGACAGAGGTCGTGCCGAACGAGCACTTCGAGCGCTTGAGGTGGAGACGATGCGCTCGAAGCTCGTTGAAGATGATGGCCACGTGCTGCAGGTGCTCTGCCCAGGATGAACTGTAGATAAGAATGTCATCAAAGAAAACAAGCAAAAAACGGCGCAAGTATGGGCTGAGCACGTCGTTCATCAGGGCCTGGAAGGTTGCCGGCGCGTTGGAGAGGCCGAACGGCATCACCAGGAACTCGAAGTGGCCATGGTGAGTACGGAACGCCGTCTTCTCGATGTCGTCCGGGTGCATGCGCACCTGATGATAGCCCGAGCGCAGGTCGAGCTTGGTGAAGAAGCGCGCCCCGTGTAGCTCGTCCAAGAGCTCATCCACGACGGGGATGTGGAACTTGTCCTTGGACGTCATGGCGTTGAGGGCGTGGTAGTTGATGCAGAAGCGCCATGTGCCATCGGGCTTGCGCACAAGGAGCACCGGGGCGGAGAACGGCGATGTCGAAATTCGGATGATGCCCTGCGCGAGCATGACCACCACCTGGCGCTCGAGCTCGTCCTTCTGTAGCTGGGGGTACCGGTACGGGCGCACTGCGACAGGCGCCGTGTCCGACAGCAGGTGGATGCGGTGGTCACAGGGCCGCGCGGGTGGGAGGCCCTGTGGCTCGTCGAAGATGTCGCTGTGCTGCTGCAGGAGGTCGGTCAGGAGCGGATGCGCCTCGTCAAGTGCGGCCGCCATCAACTGAAGCTGCGGGGTCGCGGCGCCGGAGCCGCCGATGCCTATCCACTGAACGTGACGGCCCCCCGCGCACCGGAAGATGAGGGACAACACGTCGAGGTCCCAAAGGATGGGGCCTAGTGTGGACAGGAAATCGACACCGAGGATGAAGTCGTAGCAGCCCAGGTCGATGCCGACGCAGTGATGGAGAAGGGCTCGTCGCCGATGAGGACGGGAACCTGCCGCGCCACGCCGTGGCAAGTAAGGCGGTCCCCGTTGGCGACGGTGACGCTGAACTTCTCCACGCTCGCCGGCTGAAGTGCGAGGCGGCGCATGGAGTCCCTGGACAGGAAGTTGTGCGTCGAGCCCGTGTCCACGAGCGCGGTGAGACGCTCCCCGTTGATCGTCACCGGAAGCAGCATCGTCTTCGCCGTCTTGATGCCTGCCAAGGCATGAAGGGAGACGACGAAGGCGGTCGCATCGACCGGCCCGTAGGTTGTGACACCGGCCTCGGAGAGTGTGGTGGTGTCGAGCTCCGCGGTGAGGGCCTCTACCTCCACGTCGTCGACGGTCTCCAAGTAGAACATGCGGGCACACGTATGACCCGGTGCATACGGCTCGTCGCAGTTGAAGCACAGGCCCTTGCGGCGCCGCTCGAGCTGCTCGGCTGACGTCAAGCGCCGGAAGGTACGCGTCGGTGCGGGGGCGGCGGCAGTAGCGGCCGGCAGAGCAGGGCGTGTCGGGGTGGCGGCCGCCGGTGCGGGGCGGGCCGGGGGACGCACGCCGCGGCCTGGGAACGCCTGCTGCATGGCGTTGGCGCGCTGCTCGTACGCGCGCGCGTAGTACATGGCCGTCTGCAGGTCCTGGGGGTCGCGCATCTCGACGTCGACGCGGATGTGGTCGGGGAGGCCGCCGACGAAGAGCTCGGCGCGCTAGCGAGCCGTGACGCCAGGAGTATGGCAGGCCAACGTCTGGAAGCGGTCGGCGAAGTCCTGCACCGAGGTGGTGAAGGGGAGGCGACCGAGCTCGGCCAGGCGGCTCCCACGTATGGGGGGGCCGAACCGGAGGAGGCATAGGTCGCGAAAGCGCTCCCACGGAGGCATCCCGCCCTCGTCCTGCTCGAGGGCGTAGTACCACATCTTTGCGGCGCCACGGAGGTGGTAGGAGGCGATCCACGTGCGGTCGGACGCCATGGTCCGCTGCCCCCGGAAAAACTGGTCGCACTGATTGAGCCAGTTCAGGGGGTCGACGGTTCCGTCGTAGGTGGCGAACTCCATCTTGGTGAAGCGAGGCGGCTGCTGTACGTGCGCCGAGGCCGTGTAGGCGCTCTCGTGGCGACCCATCGCGGTGGGAGGAGAGTACTGCGGCACCATGGAGCTCCCGGCGTATGGGTCAGTATACCCGCCGAAGGTGGTGGCGGGCGGCGGCAGCACCGTCGGCTGTGGCGGCGCCGACGTGTAGATCGGCGTGTCGATCCACGTCGGCAGCGGGGACGGCGACGACGGGAACCTGATCTGGGTGATCGGGATTCCCTGGGGCGCGGCGGTGGACGGTGGTGTTGGCGCGAAGGGTGCCGCCGGCGGGGGCGGTGGCGGCGGTGGCACGTAGGGAGCCTGGAGGAAGGTCCGTAGGTTCGAGACCGCCAGGGTGAGGTCACGGATCGCCGACGACATCTCCGCCGGAGAGAGGACGGTGGCTGCGGCGCCCGAGGCGGGCGGACCCGAGGTGGCCGGCGGCGGCGTCTGCTGCGAGGTGGCGGTGGCCGCGCCGGTGGAGGCGGCAGCGGTGGTGGGGAGGCCGGAAGAACTCATCGAACCAGAGCAATCTGATACCAAATTGGTAGAGGCTATGGTTCTACCAGATCTCGGACGTAGATTATAGGGGTGAAAGTGAGGGCGGAGAGGCTGGAGGCGCAGACGCCGGCGGCTGGGCGCCGTCGCTGCGAGAGGGAGGAGGCGGCGGCTAGGGTTTGGGGCTCCCGTCTTCTGAGGGAGACGACAACAGAATATGTTTATTGTCTGATTATAATCAAAGGGGTACATGCGTTTATATAGGAGGGCAGCTCCTCTAAACCCTAGATAACTTGGGCTAAGCCCCTAATTGGGCCTTTTTCGTGTATACTGGAGCCCGACCATAACAGAACGGCTAAAGATACAAGATGTTGAGGGATCAGCTTACAAGACAACAACGCACACAAGCAAACAGAGAATACACAAGACACACACAGCTTGATCATCGAGGTCCTCATCCACCAAGTTGAAGCCACACACGAGAGGCAACGAGAGCGCTTGGGTGGAACTCGCCGTCGAAGAGAATCCAGCCTGCATCTATAGCAAATGGCAGGAGCAATTACATGATCCGTCTCCGATACCGAAGAGAGCCCCTGCTCCCTCGCCCTGGTTCGAAGGGCGCTGCACCGTCGGCCGGAGTCGCTCCCCCTGGAGCTTGAACGGCAACGTAGACATTGTTGCCATGGACAGATGCTGAACAGGACGAACTAGATCAGGTGAGATCACCACCAGGATAACTCCACCACCGGTCACGAGAGCTCATCTGGTCTTGACGTAAGCATCTGGTGCATCACGAAGGGACAACAGCACACAAGAATGTTACCCTCACCGGAGATCCGAAGAAGGGAGCTACTAAAGGAACCGCCGCTGTCAACCTGCCGGAATTGGACCAGCACATTGCCGCCCCTTTGCCCAAAGCGGCGCCTTCAAGAAGGTCACAGCGCCGAAGCGATGCCGCCACCCATTCCGGAGGAATTGGGTTTTCACCCGGGTAGGGAAAGGTAGGAGGGAGGGGAAACCTCGAAGGCGCCTCCAGTGAGGAAGACGATGCCCGCGGGCATCGCCGCCGTCGGCCAGGGATTTCTCCCGGAGCCCCCCGCCCATCTTGACACACCCAGCCAAGCTCTGGCGGCCAGGAGAGGTCAGGGATCTCAGGCGATGCTATGCAAAAAAAAATGGATCTCAGGCGAAGTGCCAAACCATCCAACGGCCTTCAGATCTGGTGCAAGCGACGCCGGAGAGCCCGCGCGCCGGACCAGCACCTGCTGTAGTGTCACTGCCACGAAGCCGAGGACGGCAGCCAGCATCCACGCAAACGCCACCCTGCCGGAGAGTTGACACCGCCCACCGTGACCAGGGCCGCTGCCCCGGCGTCCGCTGTCCGCCGCGTGAGACTCAGCACAACAAGAAGCCTCGCCACCACCTTCACTGGCAGGCCACACAGGCTTGCCCGGGGCCCTTCTCAGGCGGCGGCGGGGCAGGGGGAGGGGCTGGAGGGGGTGGCGGCGCGGGGAAACCCTAGTCGCCCTCCGGAGGACGACGCGAGGGCTAAGCGTTCTGGCAGTGAAGTGACAGCAGGGTTGCTGCCTATGGTCCTTATTTTTCAGGTGACTCCACTGTGAAATATTTTAGATGAACATGGCATATAAAAAGGAGTAGAATGCATTTTGCACCAGGTAAATTGCTGCATGTTTCACTTTGCACCTGGTTTGGCAGTAGTTTTCACTTTACACCAGGTCTAGCACAATAATATTTGCACCAGGTCAAGTAAAAACACATGTCTGAAAAGAATCTGAAATACAAATCATACATGTGTATTATGGGACACAATATATACCTATAGATTTTTGTCAAAGAATATGACCATATGTGAAGCTTCTCGACCATGTTCATGCTAGACAAGTTGCAGCTTGACTGCGCGAGCCATCAATGATGACCTAGCATCAACAATCATTGATGACTTTATTTAGCTCGTTCCATTTGCACACTAAGCACATGCTTCACAACCATACTCAATACTTATTTGTTGATTCAGCACTCAAACCATACCGCATTTCCATGTTCTCACAATCATTACATACTGCATTAGTGGCAAGCATAGTACATTCTTCTTCAATATCGCTGGCTGAAGAGTACTCACCATTCTCTGTGAATAGAAGAACTCGCCTGCTAGGACATTCGTGCATCATGTGTTGGTACCCTTGGCAGCGAATCCATTGAATATCCCATGACCGTGCAGTTGAATTAACTGAAGATGCGCTTTGTACTGGGGTTGCTACTGTGCTCTTCTCTGCTTCAGTTGCGCACGTGGATGTAGTAGAGGAAGTAGACCGTGCGCAGTTGTTGGAGGACCTTGGTACAGCAATTCAGCTGGAGGATGGTAAGGTTGTCCTTGCTCGCCCCTGACTTGACAAACCTGCAGAATAACCCCCAGAATTGCCCCTTGTGCTTTGCCTATCCTGTACTTCTCTCTTGGCTTTTGCATGCAAGTTGGAAAGAATGGTTTAAAGAATTATATTCCTAGAGGAGTGCCATAGCTAGATTACTCTTTTATAGATACACTAGAATGATACCGTGCCTGTAGCTGCAGAATTTTTTGTAATATCTTTTGTTATATACTACTAATTATTGCCAATTGAAGCTAACTTTTGATAATATAATCCAAGTATAACCGCGATTATAATGCCTAAACATGCGATTGTACAAAAATATAGCAACTGAAGTAACAAAAATATGGGGTATCAGATAATTTAACCTTAGCTAACACATGATTGCGATTTAAGTCGAACCTAGACATTTCTAACTCATCCAAGGGATGTGGAAGTTTGGCTCAACCTTTGCATGTACTGGTTCCTTCATTGTCCCTTGTTGCCTGGTATGGATTCTTAAAAAAAGAATCAGATTTCCTTATAGTGCTGAAATAGAGTTGTTTCCTTGACCTTCTAGCTGGACCCGATGCCATATGAACCATCGATGGTTTTCGTGATTTCGCTCGACGACTTATAGCTCCTTAGTCCATCCTTGCCCATTGGTAATTGGCGACTGTTGAATGGCAAAAGCTATGCCAAAAGCTAGTCATCCTTGGCTGTTGGCACCAGTAAAAAAGCATGGCCAATCCAGCCATGGATTGATTAAGTCGGTTGAACAAATAAAATTGCATGGGGAATGCGCAAGGCTGCACAACTTAATTGAAGAATAAAAATTGCATGGAGAACACTAAGGCTGAATTGTTGTTTTGGGGAAGCCATGTACGTACCGTTAGTTTAGCTCGGAGGTTGACGGGGCTATGCCTACTTGGATAGTTGGATGGTGACACACGCGAGAGTTTGCAGGTGACCGATCGACCGATGTGGCAGGATGCATTACCAGCCGGTTGTACTGGAGTCTGCAGCGAGGTCGCCAACGTGGAAGGACTGGCAGATGGCAGTCCGGCTTCCCATGCATGGGACATGGTCACGGCGACATGAGGGTCATGGTGAGCACATCCGGTAAGCTGGGGGCCATCTCCGTGGTTTCATGACCTGCTTCTTATAATTGACTCATGATTTAGAAGAGGAACCGGAAATCCAATTATGCTCACGGGTGCAAATGAACCTATTGTTTGAAAACATATTTCAAAATTTCAAAATATTTAGAAAACAATATTCGCATGTACATTCGGACATTCAATGTTCATATACAAGTTTTCAGGGAAAAGGAACATTTTTTATGTCCCGTGTAAAAAACACAAATTCAGATGTTCCAACATGCTTATTGTTGGACATGTGCAAATGAACCTATTGTTTGAAAACATATTTCGAAATGTCAAAAAATTTAGAAAACAATATTCGCATGTACATTCGGACATTCAATGTTCATACACAAGTTTTCAGGGAAAAGGAACATTTTTTATGTCCCGTGTAAAAAACACAAATTCAGATGTTCCAACATGCTTATTGTTGGACATTTTTTCGTCTTTTTACACAAGTCACATAAAATATTCTTTTTTCTCAAAAACTTATGTGCAGGTGCAAAATGCCCGAATGTACACGCAAATTTTTTTTTCAGAATTTTTTGACATTTTCAAATTAGTTCTTTATGTATTTTTCATAATAGGTTCATTTGCACCTGTGAGCCAAAACACCACCTCCGAAGAGGAATGACCTTTTTACATTGTGGAAATGAGTAGTGGATGGAAGGAAACGACCTTTTTACATTGTGGAAATTAGTGGATGGAAGGAAACGAAAGGGCATACGACTCCTTTGTCCGGTATACTTTCATCAGTTAGTAACCAGGAAGAACAAAGGAGCAATAGTGGCGAACAAAAAAACCACAGAGGAAGCTACGCATGTTTGGCTGGTGTCCTATCACGATGAGACAACAAAATGGACGGTTAGAGATGAGAATCAGACGGCTATGGTTACATGATGATGTGGACATGCTGCATGTTAAGATAACAATTTAAATGATCCTCTAGTGGGGTTTTGTTTTATACTGTAAGAGATATATGTGTCAGTTTTCGTGTTCACTGATTTGGTTTGACTTCCGTGCAATATTATTTTATATATGTACTAATGTGCCGTACAATTCATCATACATAGAACAGTTTCCCCATAGGACCCCTCTCTATATGCAGTTACTAATGTTGAGTTGTTTAGTATGGGATATGCAGCCAGGTGAATGCACCATTTTCTCCAGTAGTTGAGTTTATTCATGACTGTTCAAACTTCACACCGGTTCCTTCTGAGTCTCCTAAAAATTATCTGTTCCAGCTGTCTTGGTGAGTGTCATTTGAGCCACAATCCAATGCTAATCTTTTAACAGGGGAGGCTAGGAGGATCAAGCGATGTAATGGAAGGGTCTTTGCTCATCAGGACGAACCAGATGTTGCTCGCCTTTGGCTTCCTAATTGCAACTCTCCTGGCCTAGCAATGGCACGAGCTTTTGGGGATTTTTGTCTAAAGGATTTTGGGTTGATCTCTGTACCTGAGATCACCTACAGGCGAATCATTGAGAAGGATGAGTTCATTGTCCTTGCCACTGACGGGGTAACCAAAAAAAAGTTGTTTCTTTCTACGTGACTTCTTGATGGGGAAACAATAGTTTCTTCTGATTAAAAAATGTACCACCCAATTTGCAAATAATGAACCACCAGTTCTTAACATACTCTAATACCCAATTGCATTCTGGCCACAGGTATGGGATGTTCTGTCCAACCAGGAAGTGGTTGAAGTTGTTGCCTCATGCTCTGGAGGTTCTGCCGCAGCTCGTGCTGTTGTGGATTTAGCAAATCAAACTTGGAAATTCAAGTACCCAACCTCCAAAATGGATGATTGCGCAGTGATCTGCCTTTTCTTGAGCAAGGATGTGGCTGCAGGTGGGCTATCAGGGCTGTCTGTTGGTAGCAAGGGAATTGGATCTAGTCCAAGGATGCCAGCCCGATTAAGGAACCCCCAGCACAGCAGTAAGAGGGTTATTCCAGAGGATGCTGATGACGAATGCGAGTCAAATATAAGTGGAGACGAGAGGTCCTTGGAGGGCTTCACCCGGTTGAACACGCTTTTGGCACTACCAAAGTTTGGTGATACAAGTCCAACCATGAAATGAAACTTACTGATATTGCTGTGTGAGTCTGCAAGATGCAGGCACATTCGCTGATGTTCTGGAGATGAGAGCATTATTGGCTATATTAACATGCCCTGTGAGCTCCTGTCCGGATATCGGTTTACCTTATCTAAGGATGAGTAGGGTTCCTATTTTTTGTAAATCCTAACTCGCGTTTGCTTACAAATTGTGCAATATGTTATTGGATAGAGCTGGCTTTGCTGCTCTTCAGGTTAAGTTTATCTGTAAACAATGTATGTGCTCCGTGATTTTGTGGACAGGTTGTGCTCACTATATTTATTTTATAAAGGTTTTGCTAAATCAAAGACGCTTGAGATTTAACTAATGGAAAAATCTATAGACAAACCGCGCACCGCGCGCTCTCCGCGTCATGATTTGGAGAATATGTTGGGTCTACCAGACGCGTCATTGCTCGAGAATACATTGGGTGGGTCTACTAGAAGCTAAATGATTCGGAGAATACATTGGGTCTACCAACCTCTTAGCGCCTTATCCCCTTATCCTGCGTGTGCTCTTCAGGTTAAGTGTAACAATGTGTATGTGCTCCGTGGTTTTGTAGACACTAGTAAGCCTGCACGTGCAATGCATGTTTTTAAATATATCAAGTATATTTGAATTATATTTACTTTTAATTGAATTGACTTTTATGTAATTTTTTGCTCCACTTGAAGGTACACCATGGGCTCTAAAAAAATGTTGTCATGGACTGAAGGTATAACCATGTGAATGCAATGTAGTACACCGGTTAAAATCGAGAAGGCACAGAAATATATTGCTATAGGTTTCAAAATATTATTATTCACTTCTAGTTTAAATTAACACTTAATATATTATTAAACAACAATATCCATGTTTTGTTCTCTGATAAAGGCCTTTTTACGCAATCAATAAAGCTCGCTCCATGGCAGCAGGGTAGTTTCATTCTCAACACACTTCAAAATGTGTACAAAAGATGGCTACCGGAGATCCCTACCATTTTACATATGCATTATACAACATTTTCATGTTAAATTCATTCGCAAACTGTGTATAAATGAACATAGTGAAAAATATACACAATGGGTATAAAAATGTATCGCATTGTCTTACTATGAATGCATAAAATTTAAAACAAAATAACCAAACAACACTGCAAATATGATCTTAACCCAAACTGACATGGCAAGCTAGCAACCATCCTAATAGGCAACATCCGTACCGGAAAATAGGTTTGGAGGACGGGCTCCATGGAGCTCGTTTTTAAATTTCATTCAAATTAATATTTTAAAGTTTTCAAAAAATTCTAAAACAAAATTCTAGATGTTAACAATGACTTACTCTATGGTCCAGCAAACTCTGAGAATAAAATAGTTTGAATCCCGGCCTACACAAAAATGTTAAATTCCGACAAATCTGAACAATTTTGAATTTGACACTGTTCACCGTCCCAGATCTAGAAATTTGTCATTTTTACACAGCCAAAAAAACGTAATATTTCATAATGAAGTTTTGCATGCGGGTAGAAATAATGATTATCTACATCAAAGATTTTTTTCAAAAATTTTCAAAACTTCAAAATATCAAATTTTAGAAATTTAAAAAATGTCCTCCATGAAGGACGAGCTCCAAATTAACGCACTCACATCCGTACGAACAAACACATAACAACAAACACAGAAGACACACCGCCTCCCCACCTATCACGATATTCACTCATATTCAATAAAGAGTTAAATCCATGGTTAGTCACTTTACTTGTTTAGGAAACCTAGAACGTTCATTATACTCACGGAATACAAAGTTACGGTCACTGAACTCGCACGAGAGCGTCACACGTGGTCACTGAGCAATGCATAGCGATGTATAGGGTGACTCGGGTCCCGCTGTCAGATGACGAGACGGGTAAGTTTTGAAAAGAAGGATGTTTGGAGGGTTGTTTTTGCAAATTCCCCCACCTGGTAGTAACCCTCGTGGTCCGACGGGAACCAGGTCATTCCGACCCGCGTCGTTCTCCTCCGTTTGCCCTTGCCATAAATCGGCGGCGCCGCCGCAGTACAGTTATCGCTGCCACAGGAGAGTGGCCGCCAGCGTAGGAGGGACCAACGACGACCTAGCTAGCGAGCTGCTCCGCCATGTCCAGCGCAAGCTCGACACGCTGTGCGCTCCGCCGCGTGGGTCCTCCGATTCTGCTCATCGGTTGCCCCGATTGCGGCCAGGCCTGCTCGGGGACGACAGACCACCCAGGATGGATCTACTTCAAGTGTAAAAATGTAACATCCCAAAAATATTAATCAAGATTATCAAGTTCCAATCACCCAAGTTTAGGGCTAACAAAAAATTTTGTTAATAAAAATCAATATGAATGCATGTGTGTGTGATGAATGCATGAATGCTTGCAATGACTTGTTTGATTGCTATGAATGGCAAGGATTGATTTAAATATGAAAACAACATCATCCAAATCATTTCCAAGCAGAAGCAAATGAAGAGAAAATAAAAAACAAACAATATAAGCAAATGGTCATTTTTGCCAAACTTGTTCACTAGACCACTTTGAGTGTTTCTAGTCCAAGCAGATTTCACCCCTTGCTAGACCAAGTAAAAGTGAACCCAAGCCCACCTTGCAAACCCACAGTAACATTTTGCAAATCTATTCAAATGACAATTCAAAACTGAATCAAGTGTAGGTACTAAGATCACCATTTCTCAAAAACCACTCAAACCAGTTCACCTTGGCAAACTCAAGCAACCAGAGACTACCAAGTATGTGACCAGTGCACTCACCAAAATTTATCCAAAAATTTCAAACCAAATTTCTTTCGGCCATTTTGTCAAACACTTGGTGAGCACAGTAAAACCTGCCTAACTATCACTGTTATTGATCAATGCTTTGTTCCCTCTTTGCACCCTACTCTCACCCCTTGTCTCCCCGAGTGACCACACTGTATTGACACAAGCTAGAACCCTATCCTTTGCACCATGCCGTGCCACCCGAAGCCACCCCTTGACAGCCGACCATGGCAAGCTAGCAGGAGCCATCGTCGCGCCTAGCCACCATGTCCAGGAGGCAGCCCAACGCCCACCGCCACCCCCTGTCCAGCCCTCGCACGCAGTCAGGCAATGGACCACAGATAACGCGCCGCGCCCAATGTCTCTGTGCCATGCCGAGAGCACGCCAGAGCGCCGCGCCCGACACGCTCACCCACGCCGCGCCTCGCCCTTGCCGCCCGTGCCTGCAATCACCACGACCCCAGGAACCTCCTAGACATCCCCGTTCGCTGCCGCGCGACCCGTAGCACCTGTGCGTCGTCAAAACAACCATCGGTGCCATGCAGAGCGTCGACCGTTCCTGACCATTCTCGACCGCCCCTTGCCGAGCCATCAAGTCCTTGAGCATCGCCAGGAGACCGCGCACCGTACTAGCCTTCGAGCCATGCCGTTAGCTCACTGCACCGTCATCACCGACGAGCTCTGCCCATGCCGCACTGCCACTCTCGCTCGGCTATAAAAGGAGGCCTCCCCTGTAGGGTTCACAGCATAGAAAACAAAAAATTTCCTACGATGGGAACTATGTACCAAGATCTATCTACTAGATACAAACAACGGACGGATGTATATCCTTAGAGAACATACCCTTGAAGACCGACAAATCTTAACGAGTTGAACTCGTGGTTGATGTAGACGATCTCTTGCCAATCTCAAGATCGAGAGGAAGTCCTAGCGCCGCAAAGCAGCAGCGCATCCGTGCTCGCACACACGTACAAGACACCGAGCAACCTCTGCCTCCTCGCTCCAACGATGCAGCGGAAGCACAACCCTTTCTTGCCGAATAGCCACCGGGAACATGTATCTCGCTAGTCCGAGACCATGGGGGATAAATTTTAGAGGGGGAGAGAGATCCTTCACGAGGAGGTGTGAGTGAGAGATAGGGAGAGGGGTGCCTTTTATAGGAGGAGGGGGGCACCCAAGGGGGTGGCCGCCGGCCATGGGGGCTGCCCCCTCCCCTCCTTCATTCATGTGGGTGGACACTCCACTCACAAAAATCCTCTTCAAATCCCTCCACTCAAAATCCCACTCAAACTTGCTATTAAATTTCCACCAAATTTAATGCAAACTCTCATTAAATAAAACTCTTTTTATTTATTCAGAATTTTGTAAATTACTTTAATGAAAAACATTCACATATAACCCCTTGCTAGAATTCTATTTCACATGCAAAAACACTTTCTGCAATTTCACCCGAAAACCTGTTTCGGTATCTAGTGAAATAAATTTCTGCGCTTGTTTATTCTTTCCGGCATGAAACATTTTCTCCAATTGGATGTCAGTGTCCCTTAAGTGTGTCACCCTACGGTTCACGAATAATGCGGACATGATCAAGACCCTTCTCCGATCAATAATCAGTAGCGGGACCTGGAGATCCATACTGACTCTCACACATTCAACGATGACTTTCTGTGATCGTCGGAACCTTTTACGCTCGTATCTTAATCCCTTTGTTTCACGATATATTACATGTCCGAGATTCGATCGTCGTTATCCCCATACCTAGTTTGATCTCGTTACTGGCATGCACTCTTTTCTCGTTCCCGTGATATAACATTCTAGTGATCAAATCACTTGCTTGCAAGCTAACCAATGTGATATCACCGAGAGGGCCCAAAGTATATCTATCCGTCATCGGGATGAACAAATTCCACTCTTGATCCATTAGTCTCAACATAACACTTTAGTAGCTTTGAAGCCATCTTTATAATCACCCAGTTACGGTGTGACTTTTGATGTCAACAAGAAACTCTTCCGGTGTTAGTGATTGTCATGATCTCATGGTCTAAGGATTAGGATCACTTCGTAAGTTGTTTATAGCAATATAAACTCAATGACTTTGATCGTAATGCTATACTTCGGATGAATGTTCATCACATAATTACACTAATGTTGTGATCTCGTCATTAACAACATCCAATGTCTATGACCAGGAAACTGTGATCATCTTGTTAATCAACGAACTAGTTTATGAGAGTGGCATAACTAGGAACTTTCTGTTTGTTTATTAAACACACATGAATTAACGTTTCTGTATTAATACAATTATAGCATGCAAAATAAACATATATCATATACTTGGAATACACATAATAAACACTTTATTATTGCCTCTCAGGGCATATTCCCTTCAGTCTCCCACTTGCACTAGAGACAATAATCTAGTTACATAGTGATGTATCTAACACCCATGGAGTTCTGGTGTAGATCATGTTTTGCTCTAGGGAGAGTTTTAGTCAACGGATCTGCTACATTGAGATCCGTATGTACTTTACAAATCTTTATATCTCCGTCCTTGACATGCTCGCGGATGGAGTGAAACCGGCGCTTAATATGATTGGAATGCTTGTGAGACCTTGGCTCTTTGGCATTGGCAATGGCACCATTGTTGTCACAATAGATCACCATTGGGTCCAACACATTTGCAACCACACCTAGTTCGGATATGAACTCCATAATCCAAACTGCTTCCCGAGCCGCTTCTGAAGCAGCAACATATTCGGCCTCCGTTGTTGATCCCACCACCACCACAGGTTATTTGGAGCTCCTCCAACTAACCGCTCCGCCATTCATGAGAAATACGTATACGGATTGAGACTTAGAGTCATCCGGATTGGTTTCAAAGCTAGCGTCGACATAACACTTAGCGACGAGATCTTCTTCACCTCCGTATACAAGTAACATATCCTTAGTTCTTCGCAAGTACTTCAGGATATTCTTGACCGCTTTCCAGTGTTCCGAACCTGGATCCGATTGGTACCTACTAGTCAAACTAATAGCATGTGCCACATCCGGTCTTGTACATAGCATGGCGTACATTATAAAGCCTATGGCTGAAGCATAGGAGACTTTGTCCATTTTCTCTCTTTCTTCCGCCGTAGCCGGACTTTGAGTCTTACTCAATGTCGTGCCTTGTGTCATAGGTAAGAATCCCTTCTTACTATCTTCCATTTTAAACTTCTTTAAAATCTTATCAATGTATGTACTTTGTGATATCCCTATTAGGCGCCTAGATCTATCTCTATAGATCTTTATGCCTAATATGTATGACGCTTCACCTAGGTCCTTCATTGAAAATTTGCTGTTTAGATAAACTTTAACACTGTTTAAAAGATCTATATCATTTCCGGTCAATAATATGTCATCCATATATAGTATCAGAAATGCCACATTGCTCTCACTCACTTTCTTGTAAATACAAGATTCTCCATAAGTTTGGACAAATCCAAACTCTTTGATCACCTCATAAAAGCGGAGATTCCAACTTCGTGATGCTTGCTTCAATCCATAGATGGATCGCTGAAGCTTGCACACCTTGTTAGCATCCTTAGGATCGACAAAACCCTTTGGTTGTATCGTATATAACTCTTCTTCAATATTACCATTGAGAAACGCGGTTTTGACATCCATCTGCCATATCTCATAATCGAAATATGCAGCAATTGCTAACATAATCCTAACTTATTTTAGCATCGCTACGGGAGAGAATGTCTCATCGTAGTCAACTCCTTGAATTTGTCGAAACCCCTTTGCGACAAGTCGAGCTTTATAGACGGTCACATTACCATCAGCATCCGTTTTCCTTGTGAAAATCCATTTATTCTCCACGGCCTTTCGGTCGTGAGGTAAGTCCACCAAGTTCCAAACTTGATTTTCATACATGGATTCCATCTCGGATTTCATGGATTCTAACCATTTGTTGGAATCCGGGCTCATCATTGCTTCTTCATATGTTGCAGGGTCATCATTTTCATCAACCATGAAATTCATGACAGGATTTCCGTACAGCTCGGGAGATGCCCGCGTCCTGCTAGACCTTCGAGGTTCGGTAATATTCTCTTTCGGATTTTCATGATCATTATCATTAGTTCCCTCTTCAACTGGTGAAGCCAACTCTGGAACGACTTCCAGCGCTGCGCTACTCGCCATACTTTGAAGACAAGGTTCAATAACATTCTTCGAGTTCTACCTCCTGACTACTCACACCTTTCACGAGAAACTCTTTCTCTAGAAAGGATCCATTCTTGGCAACAAAAACCTTGCCCTCGGATCTGTGATAGAAGGAATACCCAATAGTTTCCTTAGGGTATCCTATGAAGACGCATTTTTCCGCTTTGGGTTCGAGTTTATCTGGTTGAAGTTTCTTCACATAAACATCGCATCCCCAAACTTTAAGAAATGACATCTTAGGTTTGTTTCCAAACCATAATTCATACGGTGTCTTTGCAACGGATTTCAATGGTGCCCGATTTAAAGTGAATGCAGCAGTTTCTTGTGCATAACCCCAAAATGACAACGGCAAGTCCGTCAGAGACATCATAGATCGAACCATATCCAATAAAGTACGATTACGACGTTCCGACACACCATTTCGCTATGGTGTTCCGGCAGGTGTGAGTTGTGAAACAATTCCACACTCTTTCATGTGAGTGCTAAACTCGTAACTTAGATACTCACCTCCACGGTCGGACCATAGAAATTTGGTCTTTCTATTATGATGATTTTCCACTTCATTCTGAAATTCCTTGAACTTTTCAAAGGTTTCAGACTTATGTTTCATCAAGTATAAATAACCGTATCTACTCAAATCATCTGTGAAAGTAACAAAATAACGATATTCACCTCGCGCCGACACATTCATTGGACCACATACATCAGAATGTATGATTTCCAATAAATCTGTCGCCCGTTCCATTGAACCGGAAAACAACGTTCTAGTCATCTTGCCCATAAGGAATGGCTCGCATGTATCAAATGATTCAAAATCAAGTGATTCCAAAAGTCCATCTGAATGGAGCTTCTTCATGCATTTAACGCCAATATGACCTAGACGGTAGTGCCACATATATGCGGATATATCGTAATTTAGTTTAATCCTTTTAGCATGAACATTATGAATATGTGTAACATTATTATCGAGATCCAATAGAAATAAACCATTCGTCATCGGTGCATGACCATAAAATATTTCATTCATATAAATAGAACAACCATTGTTCTCGGATTTAAATGAATAACCACGTCGCATCAAACACGATCCAGATACAATGTTCATGCTCAGTGCTGGCACCAGATAACAATTATTCAAGTTTATTACTAATCTCGATGGCAAGTGGAGAGGTAGCGTTCCGACGGCGATCACATCAACGCTTGATCCATTGCCGACACGCATCTTGACCTCACCCCTTGCTAGCGGTCGCTTGTTCCGTAGCCCCTGATCCGAGATACAAATACTAGCAACTGAACCGGTATCAAATACCCAGGTGCTACTGCGAGCGCTAGTCAAGTACACATCAATAACATGTATATCATATATACCTTTGTTTTCCTTGCCGGCCTTCTTGTCTGCCAAATACTTGGGGCAGTTGCGCTTCCAGTGGCCAGTCCCCTTACAATAGTAGCACTCTGTATCAGACTTAGGTCCAAGTCGGGGTTTCTTTTCAGGCACGACAACCGGCTTGCCGCCCTTACTTCCCTTTCGTTTTCCCTTCTTGTCTTTCTTGAAACCAGTGTTCTTATTGATCATCAATACTTGATGTTCCTTTTTGATCTCCACTTCTGCAGCTTTAAGCATTGACAGAAGCTCGGGGAGAGACTTCTTCATGCCTTGCATATTATAGTTCATCACGAAGCTCTTATAGCTAGGTGGCAGAGACTGCAGAACACGATGGATGCCTAAGTCAATGGGAATCGATATTCCCAAGGACACAAGCTTATCGGCGTAACCTGACACCTTGAGTACATGCTCACTAACGGAGCTGTGCTCTTCCATCATGTAGCTAAAGAACTTTTCTGAAGCATTGTAGCTCTCTACAGAAGCATGTGTGTCGAAAATCATTTTCAACTCACCCATTGTATCAAATGCATTGCCGTTTTCGAAACGCTTTCGAAGTTCTGGCTCTAGCCCATACAATATGCCACAATGAACTAAGTTGTGGTCCTCCTGACGAGTCTGATAGACATTCTTCTCCTCGTCAGGGGCATCCTAAAAAGGTGGGGGGGGGGGGGGGGCTAGCGGCGCTTCTAGAACATATTGCTTTTGTGCAGCAGAGAGGAGAATCCTCAAATTCATGGCCCATTCGGTAAAGTTGCTACCGTTCGTTGCAAGTTTCTCTTTCTCCATGAACACATTGAAATTAAAAGCAGGTGGTGCCATCTACAACAAAATTTGTAAAGTTTAGACTAAGTTTATGATAGATTGAGTTCAACTAATCCACATTACGAATGAAGTCCCACTCAAAAACAACATCCCTCGTGCCTTTTTAGTGATTACATGAACCAAATCCACTACACCAAGTCCGATCATCACGTGAGTCGGTGCAGCTTCAAAGGTGAGAATCAAATGGGCATCATATCTACTATATGAATCATGCTTAACCTTTCGGTCCTTGTTCCGAGGCCATGTCTGTACATGCTAGGCACGCCAAGTTAGAACCTTAGTATTCGCGTGTGTAACTGTCTTACACCCGAAATATGGTCGTGGATCCAAGAACACCCGATCATCACGTGATGTCTTGGAGAGATAAAAACATAATCGGTGCATACTAAAGGAAGAACACATTCTTATCTTGATATTTAAATGAGGGATCATCTTATTATGCTAATAAAGCGCTAAACAAGCAATATAAGATGCTATCAAACATCACATATTTATTAGTGAAATGATATGGTTCTCGCATATGATCTCTATCATGTGCACCGTGATATGATCACTATCATACCTTTGTGTGTAAGGCCAAGGTCTATGGAACTTACACGTTATGTGTGTTGTAAGAGTATCGTCTCATACTTCTACTTACAACACCATATCATAACACTAGCCCAACAACAATCTAAACTAGACACCTCTAATTTATCCATTGCAAGTTTTACGTGGATTAGGGATTTCGAAGATAGAACCGTTCTTACCTACGAACATGAACCACAACGAGGATAACCAAATTGTTGACAACTCGCTGCAAAATAGATATTGACTATAGTAGGAGAGATAGACACCCGCTAGCCGCTTATGCAAACTAGTTGCATGTCAAGCGTGGAACAGGTCTCATGTGCGAGGACATGCAAAGTTTGTCCGGGCCACTTCATCCCACTATGCCACCAATATCCAAAATTACAACTAAGGAGCAACAACATGATCATCATCGCCCACATACTCATATGTGTACTACCCGTGTAAAGCATCTACGCATAGATCCGGCTCTGATACCACTGTAGGGTTCGCAGCATAGAAAACAAAATTTTTCCTACGATGGGAACTATGTACCAAGATATATCTATTAGATACAAATAATAGGCGGATGTATATCCGTAGAGAACATACACTTGAAGACCGACAAAGCTTAACGAGTTTAACTCGTTGTTGATGTAGACGATCTCTTGCCGATCTCAAGATCGAGAGGAAGTCCTAGCGCCGCAAAGCAGCAGCGCATCCGTGCTCGCACACACGTACAAGACACCGAGCAACCTCCGCCTCCTCTCTCCAGCGATGCAGCGGAAGCACAACCCTTTCTTGCCGAATAGCCACCGGGAAAATGTATCTCGCTAGTCCAAGACCATGGGGGATAAATTCTAGAGGGGAGAGAGATCCTTCACGAGGAGGTGTGAGTGAGAGAGAGGGAGAGGGGTGCCTTTTATAGGTGGAGGGGGGACCCAAGGGGGTGTCCGCCGGCCATGGGGGCTGCCCCCTCCCCTCCTTCATTCATGTGGGTGGACACTCCACTCACAAAAATCCTCTTCAAATCCCTCAACTCAAAATCCCACTCAAACTTGCTATTAAATTTCCACCAAATTTAATGCAAACTCTCATTAAATAAAACTCTTTTTATTTATTCAGAATTTTGTCAATTACTTTAATGACAAACATTCACATATAACCCCTTGCTAGAATTCTATTTCACATGCAAAAACACTTTCTGCAATTTCACTTTCACCCGAAAACCGATTTCGGTATCTAGTGAAATAAATTCCCGCGCTTGTTTATTCTTTCCGGCATGAAACATTTGCTCCAATTGGATGTCAGTGTCTCTTAAGTGTGTCACCCTACGGTTCGCGAATAATGCGGACATGATCGAGACCCTTCTCCGATCAATAATCAGTAGCGGGACCTGGAGATCCATACTGACTCCCACACATTCAACTATGTCTTTCCTGTGATCGTCGGAACCTTTTACGCTCGTATCTTAATCCCTTTGTTTCACGATATATTACATGTCCGAGATTCGATCATCGATATCTCCATACCTAGTTTGATCTTGTTACTGACATGCACTCTTTTCTCGTTCCCGTGATATAACATTCTAGTGATCAAATCACTTGCTTGCAAGCTAACCAATGTGATATCACCGAGAGGGCCCAGAGTATATCTATCCGTCATCAGGATGAACAAATTCCACTCTTGATCCATGAGTCTCAACATAACACTTTAGTAGCTTTTAAGCCATCTTTATAATCACCCAGTTATGGTGTGACGTTTGATGTCAACAAGAAACTCTTCCGGTGTTAGTGATTGGCATGATCTCATGGTCTAAGGATTAGGATCACTTCGTAAGTTGTTTATAGCAATATAAACTCAATGACTTTGATCGCAATGCTATACTTCGGATGAATGTTCATCACATCATTACACTAATGTTGTGATCTCGTTATTAACAACATCCAATGTCTATGATCCGGAAACTGTGATCATCTTGTTAATCAACGAACTAGTTTATGAGAGAGGCATAACTAGGAACTTTCTGTTTGTTTATTAAACACACATGTATTAACTTTTCTGTATTAATACAATTATAGCATGCAAAATAAACATCTATCATATACTTGGAATACACATAATAAACACTTTATTATTGCCTCTCAGGGCATATTCCCTTCATCCCCAGCCTCAATTCGCCACACCATTCTACTCCCCACCTCTCACAGAGCACCACTGACCCTTCCCCTGAGCAAGGCGAGCACCAGGTCACCGGAATTTCACTGGAGTCTACCGCGGAGGAGGAGAAGAGGAGCCGTTGATTGGAGCCGCCCTAGGAGCTGCCGCAGCCACCGTTCGAACCGCCGTCGTTGACAACGTCGTTCTCCCCCAACGCTGACCCTAGTTGGAGCCCTGGTGAGCCTCACACGACCCCCACCGCCATGTTAGAGTTTAGTCTCGCCAGCACTGCCCGACGGAGATGACAAACTCCAGCCCTTAGATCAGGTTCTAATCGGAAGCGTACCGCTTCGGTTAGAATGAGCCGCTGACGCGTGGGACACCCATGTCAGCAGCCCGCTGCGCGCTGTGCTGTGCGTAGTGGGCCGACCCAGTTAGTTCCCGCGCGACCCAGTTAATTCAAATTAGATTTTTTTTTTTCATTTTAGTTCAAACCTAGTTCTGTCAGTTGATTCAAAAAATCGATTCAGAGAGATTCACTGAACCAAATTGCATGAAACCAATTTTGTTAGAAAGGTATTGAAATTTTTAATCCAAACCCGTTGGATTCAAACCATTTAAAATTATAGATCACCTATAGTGAAAATAACAAGGAAGATACTTTTCTGGATTCAAACATTTTTCAAAAATCAACCATAAATGCTTTTGAGTTGATTCCAACTCTCAAAAACCATATTTGACAAGATATTTCTGAATATATAAAAATATCTAGGTTTACTTGCAGTAATAATGGACAAGTATTAAAATAATGCCCCATAGGCATTTCTAGTCACTTTAATTAATTAAAATAATAAGGTTAAACCTTATTAAATTGTGACACCACTTTAAATCACATTCCCAAGTATTAAAATATGTGGCGATGACATGTGTCAACATGATCCCATATTTTAACTAGAGAATATTAAATCTTAAGTAGTTTTCAATGAGTAGAAATTACTTTTCTAAAATAAAAGGAAGAAGACTAAGTCTTTATTTCATGTGATAATTGTGATGATGCTAGATCATCTAGTGTGAACCCTTGTGTGCCAAATAGAAGTAGTTAAGTATTTTTTGGTGATTGTGTACCTCGTATGTATTTATAGACGCTAGTACCGACCAAGGATACAAAGAGGAATGAGACTACTACGAAGAGGAAGCAGAGGTGAACTTCAACAACTGCACTACCCAAGGCAATCTATCTAATGCAAGCCATCCTAGCAAGCTAGAACTTTGCAAGCTAACACTTGCATAATTGAAAGGATAGAGATGTTGCCTAGAGGGGGGGGGGGTGAATAGGCAATTTAAAAACTATTACAGTTTTGGCTTGATAGAATGCGGAATTAAACTAACGTTTATTTTACAAGCACAAAACCTAAATACACTAGGCTCAACTAAGTGCACCAACAAAAAATTAAGCTAAGCAAGATAGCACAAGATAAATGTACCACAAGTGATAAGCAAGATATAAGTGCTTCAAGCTCGATGGATATCACAAGGAAACTAAGATCGGATATAGAGATAACCGAGGCACACGGAGACGAAGATGTATTCCCGTGTTCACCACCTTTAGGAAGGGGGCTACGTCGCGTTGGAGAGGTGTGAGGTTCCACGAAGGATTCCTCACGCGCCACAAAGGCTCACCTTCTTCTTCGAGCCTATCCCACGAAGGAATAAGACCTTTTCTTATGGCTAGCTTTTCCTCCACTCCGGAGATGGCAAGCTCCACGAAGGAGAAGCCCGGGTCTCTTCACAATCTTCCACGAAGAGGACACCGCGGTACCAACTGCCAAGCCAACTAGGAGGTCACCCTCCAAGAGTAACAAGCTCACGGTCTCTCACTCAAACAAATCGTAATGGAGAGCTCAACACTTATGCAAGAATGCAAAGCAAGAACACCAAGGGTGCTCAAATCCTCCACTCTCAAATCCCACCAAAGCAACAAGTGCTAGGGAGGAATTAGAGAGGAAGAACAATGGTGGAAACCAACAAATGACTCCAAGATCTAGATCCAATGGGTTCCCCTCACTTAGAGGAGGAATTGATTGGTGGGGATTGTAGATCTAGATCTCCTCTTTCAAAGCCCTCAAAAAGATGCAAGAATCATAGGTGGGAAGGGAGAGGAAGAAAGCTCAAAGGGGTCAACAATGGAGGTCAAAAACATGCTCAAGAGCCTTAGAACTTTGGGGAAGAAGGCCCCTTTTATACCCCTTCAAGGGGGATGACCGTTGGAAGCAAGATGCGCTGGGCGAACACGTTCCGGCGATGAAACCGGCGCCGCCGGACCAGCCGCCGGAATTTCTAGTCAAAACCGAAAGTTCCGGTACAAATCGAAACAACATACAGAACAATTTTTCCAAGGTTTTTCGGAAATTTCTGGCGGTCGCCGGAAATTCCGGCCACAGACTCGGTCCGCCGGAATTCCGCTGGAACCAAACATGGCACACGAAAACGGCGATAAATTTTGCGTCCGGACTCCGATTTTGATGATCTTGGGATTATTTTGACGACGACAACAAGCCCTACAAGATGGTGCGGAGAAACATCATAGTACAGTAGAGGAGGACAGAACCAAATGAAGAAAGGTAAGAAGCCTCCCTATAAGAAGAACCCATAAAACCTTCAAACTCGAAAACGCCATGGAAGATGCATACGAATTCCATTTTCGATGAACTTGGGCTTGTTGAAGGCCTAGCAACAAGCTCAAGAACCTCACATGGAGAAACACCAAGAAGCAACAAAATAGGAAGATGAAAATAATGCAAAGGATTGAGCTCCCTATGATGATGTGATCAAGTTACCCAACCGAAAGCCCCTCTTAATAGTGCGGCTATGTATCCTATAACCCGGTCTCCCAGCAACCAACTTGAGACCGGTAAAAGGAAAACCTAGCAAGGCCATACCTTTGCCTTGCGCATCCCGCTTGATCTTGATTACAACACTTCAATCTCCATCCAAGCCGGAATGCATCACTTGATCATTGTTGCTTCATGAAGACTCCTAATTTGTTCCCCCATACACCACTATTGGATAGCTTCATTAATACATGTCTTCACATGTCCATTATCACCAATATGGACGACAAGCTTCAAGCAAATGATCTTCTCGAGATGCTTATCTTGAACTTGCCCTTCTCAACCTTGATGACGATCACCACTTGATGTCATCCTCTCATGGGATATATAAGATCATCACTTTTGAAGCATGCCCATGGAAAGATACCTATCCCATATAGAAAACGCAAAGGCACATATATAGTGGGTTAGTTCATGATGCATAATTAACAAGGCTTACCATACCACAAGATCCATGTGGTACATTCTTTATGCTTCATGTGTTGACCAACTTGAAATCACTCTTCACTCCTTGTATAGGTCAACCATCTATCTTCTCATGCCCCATCTCAATATCTTGAGGTACATAAAGAACTCTTAATTTGATTACATGCTCTAAATCTAAGTCAATCATAGATCAACTAATGAGGCTATCATGACACCGTCTTGGAGACATATCTTTAATTTTTATATTGAGATCACACTCTCAAGATCTTGATCATATCATATTCTTCTCTTCAACTCGATGATCTTGATGCCAATACTGAAGGTATATCTTTATCTTCATGGCATCCATACTTGAATCCAACATATAGACTACAAGCATGACCTATGGAATATTCCTTCATATAAAACTTAGTGAAAAAATTAGTCCATAGGGATTGTCATTAATCACCAAAACCACACATAGGGGCAATTACCCTTTCAATAATCACTATGCAAACTAGAGGCCTTAGGCATATTTTGAGTGAAATCAAATGCACATATCCAATGACAAATATTTGGTGTAAATCAAGCTATATTTAGGATCAAAGATTGCTACAATGATAAAATGGTGAAGAAACTTCAACGGATGAAGCAAGCAATCCAATGATCCAAAAAATAAAATGGACAAATAGTGCTCTAAATGAAATAAGGAAGCTCCCCAAGGTTCGTGCATAAATTTTAATTATTGTATTTGAATACAATATCCACAAACATGGAATCCTCACTCCCTCTATATTATTTAGAACACAAACAAGATACAAGGAGTAGATATAAATAAATACATTTGTTAAGACAAGCTTAAGTCCAAAAGAAACCAAATATGAGATATGAGTGCGTGAAGATGCAATAAAAGTAAATCAAGCACTCATAAATCAAGACCTTACCAATACCATTAAAAACCAAGAGGATAAGAGATATGGTCGGCAAAGAGCAATGATATCAAGGCGAGAGATTAACATGGGAATAATCCACAAATAAACAACCATACATAAGAGGTTAATAAAATAAGAAAACATGATATCCAAGAGGAAGTCATAAGATATACCAAACATGATATTTTTTGCTTAAGTGCATACATAGTCCATGGCTCTGTTTTATCTTATGGTATATGAATGAACTTCACCAAAGAAAAAATAAAAACCTCAAAAACATCACAACTAACACTAAGGGAACAAATGCTAGTTGGGATACTTTGAGAAAGGTAACAAGTAGCAGAAGGAAGGATTCAAAGCAATTTCAACAATATTGCACATGAGATTACCTTGAGGAATTAATATGCAATAAATTTCTAGAAGGCATACTTGGAATTGGTGAATCATGAACATGATTTTATATACTCCCCATTATATGCATCATCTCAAATTACTCACATAAGCAATAAGGATAAAGAAGTCTTTCAAAGATCCTTGCAAGAACCGCAACATTTACAAACGGATAAATTCATGCCAAGATGAAACCTACAAGAGATTGGATGAAAGAATAGTATGCATTACCAAGATAGCAATGGTATGATGTAGTATATAAGAATTTTTCGATCATCCTAGCTTGGATCCAATTATCATGTGGTGACAACACTTTCCTTATAGACGAGACAAGCATCCATTGCATCTCCAATGGACCTAAAGAAACATTCAAGTACATCTTGGTCCCCAAACTTATTAGGTACAAATTGGTTAGGCTAACCGCAACACATAGGACACTGTAACATCCCAAAAATATTAAACATGGATCATCAAATGCTAATCATCAAATTTAGGGTTAACAAAAACTTTTCCATCTCAATATGAAAGCATTCATATGTATGTGTATATAAATTAGGAGTTCTTTTGAATTTCCATGGTTCTGTGATTCATTGATTGTAAAATGATTCTTAGGTGAAATAAACATCATATAAATCATTCCTAAGCTTTTCCCAAAGACAAACAACTCAAAATGAATAAATAAAGTGAATGGTCACTTTTGCCAAATTAACTATCATGCCTACTTTGGCTATTCCTAGCACTCAAAACTTAACAGAAACAATTGTGGATCTTTTCCCCTTGTTAGTACACATAATGAGGTACCAAGGCCCACTTTGTGATCTTCCAAAAACATTCAAATGCTAAGTTTAAATGACAGTTTAAAATTGAATCTATCTCATATGGGAAGACTCCACTATTTCAAAAACCACTCAAACCAGATCAATTTTCAAAACCCAAACAACCACAGAGTCTCCAGCACATTCCTAGCACACCCACCAAAAATATTTTCAAAATTCAAAAAGAAGTTTCTTGCGGCCATTTCATCAAACACTTGGCAGGCAGAATTTAAACCAAATCTAATTCACTATTTTAATAGTGTTTTGGCCTAACTTGTTCCCTCTCTAGCTCACAACAAACATTTAGTAGATCATCTAGCTTAGTTGGAAACCTCTAGCCTCACTGTAAGCTTGCCATTGCCATCAATGGTGAACAAGCCGAGCCCACCTTGCCGGCCAACTTGGTCGCCGCCGCAGCAGACCACCACCCCCTCTCTCGCCATTTCTGGGAGTTAGCCAGCACCTCACCGCCGCCCACTGTTCCCTCCCCGAGCCAAGCCCGGCCGTGGACCACCGAGAACACCCCGCACCCAATGAAGGGAATATGCCCGAGAGGCAATAATAAAGTGGTTATTATCGTATTCCTTATTTATGATAAATGTTTATTTTGCATGCTATAATTGTATTAATATGGAAACGTTAATACATGTGTGTTTAATAAACAAAAAGTAAGTTCCTAGTTATGCCTCTCTTATAAACTAGCTCGTTGATTAACAATATGATCAAAGAATCCTGATCATGGACATTGGATGTTGTTAATAACGAGGTCACAACATTAGTGTAATGATGTGATAAACATTCATCCAAAGTATAGAATTACGATCAAAGTCATTGAGCTTATATTTCTATAACAACTTACAAAGTGATCCTAATCCTTAGACCATGAGATCATGTCAATCACTAACACCGGAAGAGTTTCTCGATGACATCAAATGTCACACCGTAACTGGGTGATTATAAAGATGGCTTCAGAACTACTAAAGTGTTATGTTGAGACCCATGGATCAAGAGTGGAATTTGTTCATCCCGATGACGGATAGATATACTCTGGGCCCTCTCGGTGATATCACATTGATTAGCTTGCAAGCAAGTGATTTGATCACTAGAATGTTATATCACAGGAACAAGAAAAGAGTGCATGTTGATAACGAGATCAAACTAGGTATCGAGATACCGATGATCGAATCTAGGACATGTAATATATCATGAAACAAAGAGATTAAGATACTAGCGTAAAAGGTTCACACGATCACAGAAGTCATCGTTGAATGTGTGGGAGTCAATACGGATCTCCCATTCAGAGCAAATGTCTGCATGTCTGCATTATTCCCAAACCGTAGGGTGACACACTTAAGGGACACCGACACCATTCAGAGCAAATGATATGTTAGAAAAAGAAAAGGAAAGCATAGGAATTTATTTCACTAGACATCGGAACTGTTTCGGTTGAAATTGCTGAAACTGGTTCTGCATGTGAAATGAAATAATAGCAAGGGGTTTTATGTGAATGTTTGTTAATTAAAGTAATTAACAAAATTCTGAATAAATAAATAATATAGTTTTATTTAAATGAGAGCTTGCATTAAATTTGGTGAAAATGTAATGCATGTGAGTGGATTTTTGAGTGGAGGCTCTTTTATGGGAGTGGAAGCTTTTCATTTTGAATGGGAGATCCACCCACATGAATGTGGGAGAGGTGGGGGCAGCCCCCATGGCTGGGCACCATGCCCCTTGGGTGCCCCTCTCTCCTATAAAAGGCCTCCCTCTCATCCTCTCAAAACACACCTCCTCGCGAAGGATCTCTCTCCCTCCTTTAGAATTTCCCCATGGTCTCGGATCAGCGAGATACATGTTCCCGGTGGCTTTTTCTGGAAGGATTTGTTGCTTTCGCTGCTTTGCTGGAGCGAGGGAGTGGAGGTTGTCGGGGTACCCGTACGTGTGTGCGATCACGGATGCACCACTGCTTTGCGGTGCTGGACTTGATGGTGATGGACCGGCTGGACCAGATGGACTTCATCACGATCTTGAGATCGGCAAGCGTTCGTCTACATCATCCACGAGTATAACCTCGTTAACGCTATTCGGTCTTCGAGGGTATGTTCTCTACGGATATACATCCACCCGTTGCTTGTATCTAGTAGATAGATCTTGGTACATAGTTGTTCCCATCGTAGATTTTTTTATTTCTATGCTGCAAACCCTAGAGTGGTATCAGAGCCGGATCTATGCGTAGATGCTTTGCACGGGTAGTATACATATGAATATGTGGGCGATGATGATCATTGTATTGCTTCTTAGTTGTACTTTGGATATTGGCGGCATAGTGGGATGAAGCGGCCCGGACAAACTTTATATGTCCTCGCACATGAGACGTGTTTCATGCTTGACATGCAACTAGTTTTGCATAAGTGGCTAGCGGGTGTCTGTCTATCCTACTATAGTCAATATCTAATTTGCAACGAGTTGTCAACAATTAGGTTATCCTCGTTGTGGTTCATGTTCGTAGGTAAGAACGGTTCTATCTTCGAAAGCCCTAAGGCATGTAAAACTTGCAATGGATAAATTAGAGGCGTCTAGTTTAGATTGTTGCTGGGCTAGTGTCATGATATGGTGATGTTGTAAGTATAAGTATAAGATGATACTCTTACAACACACATAACGTGTAGGTTCCATAGACCTTGGACTTACACATAGAGGTATGATAGAGATCATACCACGGTGCACATGATGGAGATCATATGCGGGAACCATATCATTTCACTTACAAACATGTGATGTTTGATTGCATATTATATTGCTTCTTTAGCATTTTATTAGCATAATAAGATGATCCCTCAATTATATATCAAGATAAAAATGTGTTCTTCCTTAAGTATGCACCGATAATGTTTCGTCGCTTCAAGACAACACGTGATGATCGGGTGTACTTGAATCCACGAGCATATCTCGGGTGTAAGACAATTACACACGCAAATACTAAGGTTCTTACTTGGCGAGCCTAGCATGTACAGACATGGCCTCGGAACACGGACCGAAAGGTTAAGAATGAGTCATATGTTTTGATATGGTGACCATATGGATGCCAACCTTTGAAGCTACACCGACTCACGTGATGATCGGACTTGGTGTAGTGGATTTGGTTCATGTAATCACCAAAAAGACACGAGGGATGTCGTTTTTGAGTGGGAGTTCATTTATAATTTGGATTAGTAGAACTCAATTTATCATAAATTAAATCAAAGTGAATTTGCATAATTTGTTGTAGTCATTGTCATTCGTTCACCACCTTATGCTTAGTTGTAATTGAGATAATAGAACTATAGAATTTTGGATATTTACTTTATGAACTGGTATCATATTGTGTTGATTGTCAATCTAAAGTTTAAAGTTCTATTGCAAACTTTCAGCAAACTTTATTTACTCCGTGAGATTTAATAATTGGTATTAAATCAAGAGTAACAATTCCAGTGTTAGTATCTTAAGTATCATGTTTGCCTCCATGATTCTTGATTGTTTTAATATCAAGTTTATCTAGGAGCTGAAATAATTGTTTCAGAAACCATCATGCGTAGCAGATATAACAATATCTGAAACAATGTTTTGGTTGCAATATTATAGAGTATAATATATGTTCTCATATTGGATGGGAATTTGCAAAGGTTGGAGATGCTAGACATCCTAATCATCCAAAAGGGTTTTGGAAAGCAACGTTATACTCACGATTCTTCTTTATAAGATACATTAGCTTGATCATGAAATTCGTCATGATAAGGATGAATATAAGATGTATGTAAAGTGTTTACTACACTAAAAGATTACTAAAGAATGGATTTTGAAAGAATGCCGATCATTTTGATGATGGTGATCTACTTCAAAGTGCAGGTCCAAAGGTATTATTATTTGAATATACATGCTTTGGACTATGTGTCATGTATATGGCGCCACTTTTGATGTTGATAGATTCTTTTAAAAGGAAAAGGAAATGTTGAAAGAGAATCTATAAAATATATTTGGTAGAAAATAAAAGATTGGAAATATCCAATTTAGGTATATAGATGATATACATGTTATGGTTGTATTCTTTGCTTGTTAAACAATGTGTTTCTTGGGTATTGGATACCGAATTGGTTGGTATAAAATTTCATATGGAACGACACAATTCATGAACCACAATGGCCTAAGTAACTAGCAAGAGAATATGTGATGATGTTCATCGAAAACAAACAAACCGTTGTTTGTATTTCTCGTTGACATCAAAGCTTGACTTCAAGATTTGTTTTAATAATTGTTATTTAAATCAGGTATTATGAGAACAAAGGTTGTTCAAATAATTACCGTATTCCATATAAGATGGATGATTTACAAATCTAGTTGGAGAAATCACATCCATAAAACCTAATGCTAAAATGTCGCAAGACAAATGATTGAAAGATTACTTACGAAGTGACATTGCCGTTTAAATTATATTGGAAAGAAAACATGAAGAATATCTATATTCATGGATTTTTGGAGTCTTTGATTTGATCAAGTGAAGCTTGTGAGACTTTCCTCGGGATAATTAAAACTTCGTTCAAAGGCCAAAGAAGAACGATCGACTAAAATATTGGAATTTATACATATCGATGTATGTCGTCCATTAGTGTAGTAGTGAGCGATGGATGTCAACTTCATATGCTTTTTTCGGAAATTTAAGTGAATATTCACTTAATGAGAAAGAAGTATGAAATATTTGAAAACGGTTCAAAGACTTTCAAGATGAAGTGGAAAATCATTGTAACAAGAAAATAAATGATTTATGATTTTATCATAAAGGGATTTATTTGAGTTACAAGTGTAACAACAAAATAAATGAATTATGATTTTATCATAAAGGGATTTATTTGAGTTGCAAGTTTGGAAAAACACCTAGATTTACATCTCCCGAAACACCATAGGAGTATGGAGTGTTTGGGATTTGTAATGAAACCTTGTGTGACATGGTTGGATCAAAAGTGTTATTTATAAAACTGCCATTATGTTTTAAAAGATTAAAAGCTTTAGATACTACCGCTTTTTCACTGAAAAGAGCTCCATCTTGATCCGTTGAAATGACACCATGGAAGTTATGGTTTGGGGTAAAACCCAAATTGTCATTTCTTAAATTTTGGTATGCTAAGCATAAGTAAGATGTTTACAACCAAAGTCGGATGAACATGTCTTTGTAGGTTATTTAGAATAACAATTGGTTATTCCTCCATAACACCAAGGACAAAATGGTTTGTCGCTTGAAATTTGAAGTTTCTTGAAAAAGGAATTTTTAGCAAAAGTTAAGTGGGAGGACAATAGAACTTTGATAAGGTTAACGAACCTTAGCTAAATGTGCTAAGTTGCGCAGCGCCGGAAATCGTTCCGGAGGCAACCATAATTCTCATGGCTTATGTGCCTCAAAGGTTGTGGTCACGTAGATCTAAGTTCCTATTGAACCAAGTAGGTCGGATAAACAATCAAATGCTAAGATTTGAGAGTATATCATTGTTGTTTTACAATGATGAACCGACTACATGCAAATAAGCGATGATGGGCCCTGACTCCATCAAATGGCTTCAAGCCATAAAATCCGTGATATTTCCATACACGATAAATCAAGTTTTGAACTTGAAAGACCCTCCGGAAAGGTGTAAAAACCTATCGGTCGTATTTGGATCTATAAAGAAACAGACATGGATGTTTCACATATTTGAAATAGTCGACATGTCAGTAAAGTATTTTACGACTATGTTCAAGGAGTTGACTATGACAAGATTTGATCTTTCATAGCGATATTTAGTCTGGACGGATTAAAGTAGCAACCACTACATATAATTTGGTATATGGTAGATGAATAAACAAAACAAAGTTCTTCTAATAGAATGGTTACCTAGGACGTGTACATGACACAGTACAAAGGGTTTTGTTAAATTCAAAGGATGCTAAAAAGGGCATGCAAACTTCAATGGTTGAAGTAAGTATCACAGAGTTGGAATCTTCGCCGTGATGAAAAGTAGTTTTCATCAGGAGACGATGAAGATGCTTGTATTTGCAAGAAATTAAGTGGGAGCGATGAGATATATTTTTAATACATTATGTGGATGACATCTTGTTGATTAGAAATGATGTAATTTTAATTGACAAAGGTTAAGAGCTTCATTTCTATGAAAGACTTAGGCAAAACCCGAATATTTAGCATGAATGTCTATAGTGGATAGACTGTGACGCTAATATGGTTGTGCCAAACGTACATATATGAGATATTGAAGGAGTTCAATATAGAAACGACAAGAAAAGGTTCTTTTCGCATGGAAAGGAATTGAATCAAGATTCAAGTGTATCGACACTTGATAAGTGAAACAAGATTCAAGTGCTTTGACACTTGATGAGTGAAATCACAAGGATGTTTTGATCTATCATACCATGATATGTACACATCCAGATATGTCCTATGCTCTAAGTGTTATGAGCATATACCAGAATGAATCATAAAATGATCATTGGACGATAGTGGGGATATTCTTATGATCTTTTGGAAGAACTAAGAATATATTTATGTAGAGGTGACAAACAATTACAAATAGTTCATTGTAAAGCGTTACATTGATACTAGTTTTGTCACAAGATACAAAATTAAGTTCAATTTAAACTATGGGTGGCACAATGAAATGGAAAGGAGTTTCCATGACGGATTTGGATGAAGTCCAAAGTTAAGACATTGTGACGGATACTAAAAAAAGGCAAGTATATGACTGCTATAGTAGCAGCAAAGGAGGGAATTTGTGTAAAGTAGTTTTTATCAAACTAAGGTGTGGTTCGCAACGGGATAACACTAAAGATATATTGTATGACAATAGTATTGACATGATTTAAACCCAAGGAACTAAAGGTCTCACCAAAAGACCAAATTTATACAATGCCATCTCATTAGAGAATGAGTGATGCATGGAGACGCAAAGACATGCAAATACACACGGACCTGAAAGCATCAGATTCGTAGATTATGTTAACCACTTGCAGTTGCGTATATGGAACACCAGAAAGCCATAGGTGTTAAAATACGCAAAGTTTTCGAACTAGATTATTGTCTCTAGTGCAAGTGGGAGACTGAAGGGAATATGCCCGAGAGGCAATAATAAAGTGGTTATTATCGTATTCCTTATTTATGATAAATTTTTATTTTGCATGCTATAATTGTATTAATACGGAAACATTAATACATGTGTGTTTAATAAACAAAAAGGAAGTTCCTAGTTATGCCTCTCTTATAAACTAGCTTGTTGATTAACAAGATGATCAAAGTTTCCTCATCATGGACATTGGATGTTGTTAATAACAAGGTCACAACATTAGTGTAATGATGTGATAAACATTCATCCAAAGTATAGAATTACGATCAAAGTCATTTAGTTTATATTTTTATAACAACTTACGAGGTGATCCTAATCCTTAGACCATGAGATCATGTCAATCACTAACACCGGAAGAGTTTCTCGATGACATCAAACGTCACACCGTAACTGGGTGATTATAAAGATGGATTCAGAACTAATAAAGTGTTATGTTGAGGCCCATGGATCAAGAGTGGAATTTGTTCATCCTGATGACGGATATATATGCTCTGGGCCCTCTCGGTGATATCACATTGATTAGCTTGCAAGCAAGTGATTTGATCACTAGAATGTTATATCACGGGAACAGGAAAAGAGTGCATGTCGGTAACGAGATCAAACTAGGTATGGAGATACCGATGATCGAATCTCGGACATGTAATATATCGTGAAACAAAGGGATTAAGATACTAGCGTAAAAGGTTCACACGATCACAGAAGTCATCGTTGAATGTGTGGGAGTCAGTACGGATCTCCAGGTCCCGCTGCTGATTATTGATCGGAGAGGGGTCTCGATCATGTCTGCATTATTCGCGAACCGTAGGGTGACACACTTAAGAGACACCGACATCCAATTGGAGCAAAAGTTTCATGCCGGAAAGAATAACAAGCGCAGGAATTTATTTCACTAGATACCGAAACGGGTTTTCGGGTGAAATTGCAGAAAGTGTTTCTGCATGTGAAATGAAATACTAGAAAGGGGTTATATGTGAATGTTTGTCATTAAAGTAATTGACAAAATTCTGAATAAATAAAAGGAGTTTTATTTAATGATAGTTTGCATTAAATTAGGTGGAAATTTAATGGGAATTTGAGTGGGTTTTTGAGTGGAGGGAATTGAAAGGCATTTGAGTGAGTGGAGTGTCCACCCACATGAATGTGGAAGAGGTAGGGGCAGCCCCATGGTTGGGCGCATGGCCCCTTGGGTGCCCCCCTCTCCCTATAAAAGGAGCCCCTCCCTCTCTCTCACTCACACCTCCTCGTGAAGGATCTCTCTCCCCCTCTAGAATTTACCCCCCATGGTCTCGGACTAGCGAGATACATGTTCCCGGTGGCTATTCGGCAAGAAAGAGTTGTGCTTCCGCTGCATCGCTGGAGCGAGGAGGCGGAGGTTGCTCGGTGCCTCGAACGTGTGTGCGAGCACGGATGCGCTGCTATTTTGCGGCGCTAGGACTTCCTCTCGATCTTGAGATCGGCAAGTCTACATCAACCACGAGTTTGGACTCGTTAAGCTTTGTCGGTCTTCAAGGGTATGTTCTCTACGGATATACATTCGCCCGTTGTTTGTATCTAGTAGATAGATCTTGGTACATAGTTGTTCCCATCGTAGGAAATTTTTTGTTTTCTATGCTGTGAACCCTACAGTTTGCAGCACACCACTCGACTCCCCTCACCTCACTGATCGTCCCACACCTCTCACCGAAGCACGGGGAGCAGCAGCTCGCCGGAATTGCACCGGAGCAAGCCGCATCTGGAGGAGTAGGGAGCCGCTGATTGTGACCATCCCCAGAGCTGCCTCGACCGTCCCTAAGCTCTCCATCGACCACTCGTTCGTTTGCCCGCCTCGCCATCGTCGCTGGAGCCCTGGTACGCCCCCTATGCACCCCCACTGAGCCTCTAGGGTTTGAGCTCGTCGGTGACAGGTTCGTCGTTGACGACGATCCCCAGCCGTCGATCTCCACTCTAATCCAACGACCCACACAGCCCCGTACCGCTTCGCGCGTTATGAGCCGCTGACTGGCAGACCCCCCTGTCAGCTGAGCCCCGCGCTGCGGAGTGACACTGGGCCGGCCCATTAGCATCTCCCGCGCAACCCAACCGTTTGAATTTAGATTTTTCCATTTATTTCAAACACAGTTCTGTACATAGATTCAAAATTCAACCCAGCTTGATTCAATGAACCAAAATGCATGAAACCAATTTTGTTATAAAGGTACTGAAATGCTTAATCCAAGCCCGTTGGATTTAAATCATTTGGATCTGTAGAGCACCCTTGGTAAAAATAACAAGTCAGAAGCTTTTCTGCATTCAAACTTTTTTCAAAATTCAACCATAAGAGCTTTTGAGTTGATTACAACTCTCAAAAATCACATTTGATCATACCTTTCAGAATATGTAAAAACATATGGGTTTACTTACAGAAATAATGTTCAAGTAATAAAATAATGCCACATAGGCATTTCTAGTCACTTTATTTATTTACAATAAAAAGGTTAAACCTTATTAAATTGTGACACCACTTTAAATCACATTCCCATGTACTGAAATATGTGGTGATGACATGTGTCAACATGATCCCATGTTTGAGTTGGATAATATTAAATCTTAAGTAGATTTTCAATGAGTAGAAATTACTTTTCTCAAATTAAAACAAATAAGGCAAATGCTTTAATCTTGTAATATTAAGTGATGATGCTAGATCATCTATAGTACACCTTTATGTGATGATTGAAAATATTTAAGTATTGTTTGGTGATTATGTACCTCGTATTTATTTATAGACGCTAGTACCGACCAAGAATACGAGGAGGAAGGAGGATACTACGAGGAAGAAGCCGAGGAAAACTTCAACCACTGCTCTGCAGAAGGCAAGCTAACACTTGAAACCTAGCAAGTTTATACCACTATCTTAGCAAGCCAAACCCTGCAAGTTTTACTTGCAAGCTTATACCACTTGATAAACCATCATAGTTTTACTTACAAGCATTATACATTATTTCTTTATCAAAGCTTTTCTTAGAGTTTACTTAAGTGACTTGTGGATTCTAGAAAGATAATTGAACGTTGCATAAAGAGCATTAAATTTGGCCTAAGTAGATAATCTTGATGTCATCCTAAGGCATGAGATTGAACTTAACTAACCCCACTTGCTTACCACCCCTCATTAGTACTTAGTCCCACTTGTAGATGCTAGTGCTAAGCATAAAACTTGATCAACTTTAGATGGGAATACTTGGTGAAACTGGTTATGAAAACCTTAGAATGATGAGTCATTCTACTGAAATGTTTTGACATGTGTTCTTGAACACCAGATGATTTTGATGATGAAAATGTTGAGGCATGAGCCTTAGCCCTTGATAAAACTGATGGTTGTCTGGATGCGATACCATTCCAATTTTACCGTACAACCAAAATACCCGAAAATTGGGTAGGGCTTGACTGGAAATTTATATACCTTAGTATGGGTTCCCTCACGACCAAGGTCTAAGCTGAGGCTACATTGTGAAGATTGTCCACCTTTGAAGTACCCAGGATGACAGTTGGTCATGGTTGGGAGGCCAAACTCACAGGAGAGGTGCATATACTAGGGCGTGTAATTGAAAGGTTAGGATTGATTATCCGCATACTAAGTATGGTGAATTCATGATTTGTTCCTGACGGATGTATCGAATGTTGTGGTGAAAGTGTAAAATCTCTGCAGAGTGTCAAAATATTCGAATAGCCGCGTCCGCGGTTATGGACAGTTGGAGTGGCCATACTGTTCCCCCGTCAGATGTTTTCAAAATGACTTATGAAATGAATTGAGACTTTGACTTGACCACAATAGAGTTGTGATATGAAATTCAAATTCCCACTTAGGTATTATAAAATTTTCAACTAGCTTTCTTTGCTTCTGAAGTTAGTAGAGGTAAATCTGGCTTTTTGCAAAACAACCCTAGAGCTTAGTGTCCTACCACATAAACCCCCTTAACTTGTTAGTATTAGTTTGCGAGTACTTAAGGAGTACTCATGGCTTTGTCCCTGGCTATTCCCATGGCCAGACTATGAAGAGGAGTACCAGGATGATGGACCACAGGAAGGTTACGACAACTAGGATCATCTCCCATCGTCAGCAGTGCCTGTGACCCTGAAGATGGAGCTTCACCTACGTTATTGTTATGTTATTCCGCTGCTTGAGTTGTATTAATAACTGGATCATGAGATCCTTATTTGTGTAAGACCTTATGTATGGTTTGTAATGGATGATGTACTGTGATATCCAAATCTATTATGTATCGCAAAAATGGTAATCCTGGGATTGCGATGTATGGCATAAAAGGCATCTGGGATTAAAAATCCGGGTGTTGATAGACACACTCCATAAAAATATGTACATATTATATATGAAATTTGAATTTCATGCACATATTAGCCGTTTAAGGATTTGATGGAGTATACCCTATATATTGGATCAAAGAAAGCAAACACATGGAAACTTTCAATATCCAAAGAAGATATAATTTGGAAAAACACCAAAATATTCAAGAAGGCATACAAGGTGTGACAAAACACATTTGTTGCCCAAACTATATCAATGAATCAAATCAACACAAGATTTGTTCAACGAAGTCCAACCAATGAACTAAGCAAAAACTATTGATCAAAAAGATGAAATAAAAACAAAAAAATACTCAAATATTTATCTCATTCAAGAAAATAAAATATAGAAGAAAGAATGAGATAACAAACTCCCAAAAGAGCAAGGTTTCAACAAATAAACCAAACCCTTAACACTTTTCACAATGGCACAAGGTTCCGAGAAAAAAGGTTTGTCTTCTACTAAAGCATAATTTATAATAATCAAAAACATCGTCAAAGAGGTGTTCAAAATCCAAGGAACACAATGGGAGCCACAACAAATTTTTTGAAAAGAAAATAAGGCAATAAGAGGTGAAATCCAAGGTGAAGATGATCCACAAATGTACCACACATAAGTATATCAATTGTCGAAGACAATGAGTGTATTGGAATTGATTTCCGATGGTATATTGCACGGATATTAAAGATAAATCTTCACAATAAAAAAGCATAGGAAAATAATAAAAATATTAAGAACTATGCAAAGATAGAGATTCTTGATAGCTTCAATCTAGTCACACAATCGTGCAAAGCAATGATTATAATAACTTGAAGCAAATGGTCTCCCAAATAAGATATAGAGATATGTAATTGAGGAAGTCTGCATCAAGAATTTCTTACTCAAACAAAGACCGAAAAGACGATCAATAAAAGATTCTAACAAAAATAGGACCTTGTTTGAGCCAACATGCCATCTAGAAACAAGATAATCAACAATATCAACTCTAAGTGGCACTACCTCATATGTTCACATTTCCTAGGATTGTGATATGCAAAAGAAGCATATTACTCCCCCATAATGTGATATTCATTTTTTCTTAATAAGAGGCAAAGCAACCTCAACTAGAGATAATTAATGGACATTTAGAATTTGAGTTTATCATGAGTATGACACACCACATAGTGACTAGATAAGATTGCAATATCAATACTAAGTGGTAGTACAAATGTACACAAATTTTAAGGTTTTATAGATGTGCGAAGCATGTCACTCCCCCAAAATGGGATGTTCCATTAACCACTCGAAAAGAGCCAAATAAGATATCATCAAGATGCATTAGAGGCTCAAAACAAAACACACGGGTAAATGATGTGCCAAACACCTAGACATACTTGAATACACAAAATAATCAAGCATGAGGCACACCAAATACAAACACATACTTGGTACACAACCAAAACATGTAAAGGGGGCAAGTAACTTACAAAATAAATGTGTTAAGTACAAGTTAATGCGAAGAGGCACAATGGATATAAGATAGGGAAATGATAATCCGTATGACTTGGCTTGATCAAATATAATATATGAAGATCCCTTAATTCTTCATGAGTTAGACAAGTCTCCAATGCCCTCCATAAACACCTATTGATCAAGTTTGAGCTTGTTGGTCCCCAACCAAGTTGGGTCCTAAGAGGTTAGTCACAATAGGCTTGGAAACCTAATTGGTTCTTTTCTTGACACACTTTGAGTTCCAACAAACTTGGCAAGCACATTGCCATCCTTATCCTTCCTAAGAGAATAATAATCATCAACAATGATAGGGTTAGATAAGGTACCGTTTGAACATGAAGAGGCAAAGTTCCCCTTCACACGACATATGTAGCAACAAGTGCTCCCCTTTCTCTTCTTAATTGATTTCTTGGATTAGGGAGCATTATCTTGATTCTTCTTCGGAAGTGGCCTAACTTCAACTTGGGATTGAACATGAACTTGTGGCCACTTCCCTTGTTGCTTCTCACTCAAGTGTTTTTTCTTCAATGGACAAGATCTTACATGATGTCCTTCAACCTTGCACTTGAAGCAAATAATCTTGGCCGAATTCTTGAGTTGGTTTTGGCCCTTCTTCTTGTTTTTCTTGGATTGGACTTGTTCTTGTTACTGGAGTTGAATCCAAGTCCACTTTTATCATTAGGGTATTTTTGCACATTCAAAATATTATCGAGTGTGGATTTCGCTTCATGACTCTTTTCCAAGTCATTCCTCAACGAAGTGACTTGGGCCTTGAGATCTTTGATTTCCTCTACATGGTTAGTAGAAATACAAGTACTAGAGGAAGTAGAAGCTTCATTGTTAGCACAACAAGGCAAAGCAAGTAATCCAACACAAGGTTTATCAATAGTATGGCTAGATGGATTACTAGGACTAGCACACGACAAAATAGCATTTTGAGTAGAAGTTGTGCTAATGTCCAAAAGAGGCTCACAAGATGTTACCTTGGTAATACTTGCCTCATGAGCTAACATTAGACCATCATAGGATATTAGAAGATCACTATGAGAGCCCGAGAGCTTTGCATGAATTTCTTCCAATTTCCTATACTTGCTAGTTAGCAACTCAAGTTGAGCCCTTAGCTCAACGTTCTCCTTTAGGGTAGATGCTTCACAATAAGTAGAGTTAGTAGCATAAGCATCATTAATGGAATTTTCCTTTTCAAGCTCATAAGATTCAATTTTTTTTGTGTGAGGACACAATTAGTGTGCTTCTCCTCAGCAAGATCTTGCTTAAGGAGAATGAATATCTGACTCCCATCATCAAGTTGGAAATCCAACTCCTCTATGGTGTCCATAACGTGTTTGAGACAAGTAACGACCTTATTATTACCACGAAGAGAGGTACACAAAAAAGTCAACTCAAGCAAGAGAGCATTAGTATCCTCATCAATGTCATCATCACTATCATCATTATCATTGCTATTATCTTTAGAATATATATTGGGATCCAAAGTAGGAGATACCTTTGATCCTCTTGCCATAAGGCACATGTGAGCACGGGAGGATGAAGATGAGGATATTCTTGAATCTTCATTCATGATATTTTGTTGTTCCATAGAATGTTTGATTTCCTCTACATTGTTAGATAAACAACTAGAAGACATAGAAGCATTTTGTTCATGGGAACAAGGCAAATCAAGCATATCATCTACACCATTACTCAAATAATTTCTACATGATATACAAGGACTAGAAACACAAGGGTATATAGCATTATTATTGCAATAAGTGCTTAAGTCCAAACTCCCTACACCATTATCATTTATAGAACAAGAATCATTGGTGTAAAGAGAAACACTACCATCATCATATATGATTTTTCCACTCACCATGCCATTACCTTGTGACTTGTCACATGTAAGTGAGGTGGAAAGAATTGAGGTAACATCGTGACCGGAGGTGGAAGCAACTTGGAGCTCTTCATGATGTGAGTGAGAAGAGAGTTCCTTGGAGATACCACCAACCCTATGAGAAATGGAGCCACCAAATATTTCTTTAAGCTTGGTCCACATCTCATGAGACGACTTGCGCTTTACAATCGTCAAGAACAAATTAACTGTGGGGCTCAAAGAGAAAATAGGCTCATTAGATACTTGAGCTTCGAGATGTAAATTTTTCTCATCCTATAGAGATAGATTTTGAGGATCCATCGGAGGAGAAAAACCTACATCTAGAAATCTCTCAATATTTGGACACAAGGTCCGAACATTATAAAGCAAGCAATTTCTCCACAAAGTATAATTTGTGCCATCAAAGATAATTGTGTCATTGTGCACTATACTACTAGCCGACATCTTTACACTCTAGGCGGTGAAGCCTAAACAAGGAGAGACCTTGCTCTGATACCAATTGAAAGGATAGAGATGTCGCCTAGAGGGGGGGTGAATAGGCAATTTCAAAACTATTACGGTTTTGGCTTGATAGAATGCGGAATTAAACTAACGTTTATTTTACAAGCAAAAAACTAAATACACTAGGCTCAACTAAGTGCACCAACAACAAATTAAGCTAAGCAAGATAGGACAAGATAAATGTACCACAAGTGATAAGAAAGATATAAGTGCTTCAAGATCGATGGCTATCACAAGGAAACTAAACTCGGATATAGAGATAACCTAGGCACACAGAGACAAAGATGTATTCCCATGTTCACCACCTTTGGGAAGGGGGCTACATCACGTTGGATAGGTGTGAGGTTCCACGAAGGATTCCTCACGCGCCACAAAGGCTCACCTTCTTCTCCGAGTCTATCCCACGAAGGAATAAGCCCTTTCCTTATGGCTAGCTTTTCCTCCACTCCGGAGATGGCAAGCTCCACAACCACTTCACAAGCTCCACGAAGGAGAAGCCCTGGTCTCTTCACAATCTTCCATGAAGAGGACACCACGGTACCAACCGCCAAGCCAACTAGGAGGTCACCCTCCAAGAGTAACAAGCTCACGGTCTCTCACTCAAACAAATCGTAATGGAGAGCTCAACACTTATGCAAGAATGCAAAGCAAGAACACCAAGGGTGCTCAAATCCTCCACTCTCAAATCCCACCAAAGCAACAAGTGCTAGGGAGGAATTAGAGAGGAAGAACAATGGTGGAAACCAACAAATGACTCCAAGATCTAGATCCAATTGGTTCCCCTCACTTAGAGGAGGAATTGATTGGTGGGGATTGTAGATCTTGATCTCCTCTTTCAAAGCCCTCAAAAAGATGCAAGAATCATAGGAGGGAAGGGAGAGGAAGAAAGCTCAAAGGGGTCAACAATGGAGGTCAAAATGTGCTGAAGAGCCTTAGAACTTTGGGGAAGAAGCCCCCATTTTATACCCTTTCAAGGGGGATGACCGTTGGAAGCAAGATGCGCTGGGCGAACACGTTCCGGCGACGAAACCGGCGCCGCCGGGTCAGCCGCCGGAATTTCTGGTCAAAACCAAAAGTTCCGGTACAAACCGAAACAACATACATAACAGTTTTTCGGCGGTTTCCCGGAAGTTTCCGGCGGTCGCCGGAAATTCCGGCCACAGACTCGGTCCGCCGGAATTTCCGCTGGAACCAAATAGAGCACACGAAAACAACGATAAATTTTGCGTCTGGACTCCGATTTCGATGATCTTGGGCTTGTTTTGACGAGGACAACAAGCCCTACAAGATGGTGCAGAGAAAAATCATAGTAAAATAGAGGAGGATAGAACCAAATGAAGAAAGGTAAAAAGCCTCCCTATAAGAAGAACCGATAAAACCTTCAAACTCGAAAATGCCATGGAAGATGCATATGAATTCTGTTTTAGATGAACTTGGGATTGTTGAAGAGCTAGCAACAATCTCAAGAATCTCACATGGAGAAACACCAAGAAGCAACAAAATAGGAAGATGCAAATAATGCAAAGGATTGAGCTCCCTATGACGATGCGATCAAGTTACCCAACCGAAAGCCCCTCTTAATAGTGCGGCTATGTATCCTATAACCCGGTCTCCCAAAAACCAACTTGAGACCGGTAAAAGGTAAACCTATCAAGGCCATACCTTTGCCTTGAGCATCCCGCTTGATCTTGATGACAACACTTCAATCTCCATCCAAGCCGGAATGCATCACTTGATCATTGTTGCTTCGTGAAGACTCCTAATTTCCTCCCCATACACCACTATTGGATAGCTTTATTAATACATGTCTTCACATGTCCATTATCACCAATATGGACGACAAGCTTCAAGCAAATGATCTTCTCGAGATGCTTATCTTGAACTTGCCCTTCTCAACCTTGATGACGATCACCACTTGATGTCATCCTCTCATGGGCTATATAAGATCTTCACTTTTGAAGCATGCCCATGGAAATATACCTATCCCATATAGAAAACACAAAGGCACATATATAATGGGTTAGTTCATGATGCATAATTGACAAGGCTTACCATACCACAAGATCCATGTGGTACATTCTTTATGCTTCATGTGTTGACCAACTTGAAATTACTCTTCGCTCTTTGTATAGGTCAACCATCTATCTTATCATGCTCCATCTCAATATCTTGAGGTACAAAAAGAACTCTTAATTTGATTACATGCTCTAAATCTAAGTTAATCATAGGTCAACTAATGAGGCTATCATGGCACCGTCTTAGAGCCATATCTTGAATTCTTCTATTGAGATCACACTCTCAAGATCTTGATCATATCATATTATTCTCTTCAACTCGATGATCTTGATGCCAACACTCAAGGTATATCTTTATCTTCATGGCATCCATACTTGAATCCAACACATAGACTACAATCATGACCTATGGAATATTCCTTCATATAAAACTCAGTGAAAACATTAGTCCATAGGGATTGTCATTAATCACCAAAACCACACATAGGGGCAATTACCCTTTCAATAATCACTATGAAAACTAGAGGCCTTAGGAATATTTGGTTATACCACTTGATTATACCAAATCCCAGTTTTACTTGCAAGCTTTATTCTCTTATTTCTTTATGAAAGTTATTTATTACTTTTAGTTATTGTTTGTGATGTTTTGGAAAGATATTAGAGGTAGCATAAAGAGCATAAAACTTGGCCTAAGTTAGATAGAACTAGATGTATTACTGAGGCATGAGATTAGATTAAGATAAGTCACACTTGATTAACACCACTCATTAGTGACCACCCCCAAATTTAGTGGCTAGTGCTAAGCATAAAACTTGATCACTTTAGATGGGAATACTTGGTGAAAATGATTATGAAAACCTTAGAATGATGAGTCATTCTAATGAAATGTTTTTAGATGTGTTATGAACACCCGATGATTTGATGATGAAAATGTTGAGGCATGAGCCTTAGCCATTTATAAAACTGATGGTTGTGTTTGGATGCGATACCATTCCAATTTTACCGTACAACCACAATACCCGAATTTAGGTAGGGCTTGACTGGAAGTTTATATATCTTAGTATGGGTTCCCTTGCGGCCGAGGTTTGAGATGAGTCTATCTCGTGATGATTGTCCACCTTTGTAGTTCCCAAGATGACAGATGGTCATGGTTGGGAGGCCAAACTCATAGGGGAGGTGCCTATACTAGGGTGTGTAATTGAAAGGTTAGGATTAATTATCCGCATACTGAGTATGGTGATTCAGGATTGTTCCTGACAGATGTATCGAATGTTGTGGTGAAAGTGTACCACCTCTGCAGAGTGTCAAACTATTATAATAGTCGCGTTCGCGGTTATGGAAAGTTGGAGTGGCCATACTGTTCCATCGTCAGATGTTTTCAAAATGACTTGTGAAATGAATCATGACTTTGACTTGACCACAAGAAGGTTGTGATATGAAAATTAAGTTCCCACTTAGGTGTTGAAAGATATTAAATTACTTTTCTTTACTTCTAAACTCAGTTAGAAATAAACCTGGCTTTTTGAAAAACAACCTAGATCTTAGGATTCCTACTTGAACCACATTACTTGTTAGTGATAGTTTGCGAGTACTTAAAGAGTACTCATAGCTTTGTCCCTGGATATTCCTATGGCTAGACTATGAGGAGGACTACCAGGATCATGGACAGCAAGAAGTCTACGACAATTAGGATGATCTCCCAGCGTTAGCATTGCCTGTGACCCTAAAGATGAAGCTTCGACCATGCTATCATTATTATATTATTTCGCTGCATTGATTGTATTAAGACTAGATCATTAGATCCTTTATTTGTAAGACCTTTATTATGGTTTGTAATGGATGATGAACCATGGTACCAATCTGTTATGTCTCGCAAAAATGGTAATCCTGGGATTGTGATGTATGGCATAATAGGCATCTGGGATTAAAAATCTGGGTGTTGACAAGTTGGTATCAGAGCCATCCTGACCATAGGAGACCCTAGTTAGAATGGACGCTTGAATCAAAAACATAGTTTCAAAACAAAAGAAGTGAGTATTTATGAAAACCTATTCTCATTATTATCACTTAGATTCTTTCATAAAAATTCATGTCCCTAAAAATTCTTGCAAACTTACATAATTTGACACACTTGATCACTATACTAACTTACTCATCCTATATTCTTATAGATGGACGTGAAGTATAGCAAGTTCTACTAGTTGGGCAATGGAGGAGAGCTCATCTTTGAGCGTGATTTGGAGCAACTCTCGGAACTTCTTGAGCTCCCGCACCCCAAGTTCTTCGGATCCCAGCTCAACGATCAGCGAGGAAGTTTTGAATTGCAGTGGCTGATTGTTGCAAGTCTTAGAGGCAAGATTGAGGCACCCACCTCAGAGGGAATCCAATTCATCTTAAGAGAGAACAACTGGCTAGACAGACTCGCCAGGGCTATGTAGGAAGCTCTTGCCCATCTGTGTGGGAAAAGCATCCATCAGATCAAGGGTACTCTCTTTGAGTACTATGCAAGACATGATGCTATGAGACAACCATTGGAGGTTCAAGGTCACCCGGAGCTGAAGCATCAAGTAGATCATCTTGACTTCATGCTGTATGACAGGCAGCAGTTGGACAACGCCCACGCATACGCCAACCACAACTATGCCATTGCATCCAAGAAGGACCAGACCCTCGCCATCCTTGCAAGGGAGCGCAAGTAATTTCACCATACGCGTGACACGAAGGATCGCATTATTGCTCTCCTTCGTCACAGAGTGCCAGACTTGGAGGACACCATCCATGAGCGGGACATGCAGCTTGAGGAGAGGGAGAATGCAGGGGAAGATATCCGTGGAGACCCTTACTCCTACCTCAGTGATGATGATGACTACCTGGAGGACCAAGCCATGGACTTCCAAACTGATGATGATGATTCTGCCTTCATTGATGATGATGATTAAGCCACCGATTCTAATGAGTAGTCGTACTAGATCACTTTAGTAGAACTCATACCTACGCTAGCGATCACTTTTTGTGAGTTGTATCTGGTCCCATTGTATCGTAGCTCCATAGAATGGTTCTTAAAACCATCTGTTTCCTTATTGTGGTGTGTGTTTGTATTGTGTGCTATGAATGAATGAATGAAAAGAAAGTTGCTAGTTGGCAAAACCTGAGTCAAACTTAAAGTTTAAAAACTTTTCAAAAACAAATTGTGAACCCTAGAAATTTCCCTCTTTTCTCATGATCTATCTCAATCTTCAGATGCCTCGCGGAGGAAGCAATTCATGCCCGGACCTAATGTTGCAAATCTTGCAAATGTTGGTTTCAGACCGTGAAGCTGAAAGTGCCGAACGTCAAGCCAACTGTAACACCCTCGCCTGATAAGGCTGAGTTCATGTGTATAGTGCCAATCCCTGGATCGGTTCACTGGCACACACAGTACAAAATGATACCAAATATAACTGTGCATCATAAATACAACAAATATGATCCAGAATTTACATTATTTATTCAAGTACACAGCAGAAAACGAATACAAGGTAGATCTCCATCCTTCAAATGTGCCACAGGCGAACAATTGTTGAGTGGAGTCTCGCGACCTATGAACGATCACTCAGATACGATATAACCTGCAACATGAAACGTTGCAGCCACGAATGGTCAATACATTGAATGTATGGCAAGTAGGCTAAAGTGGTTAACAACAGATCTATCAACTACATGCTTATTTGGCCAAGTGGAGTTTAGGCTCATTTGCATAAAGCAACAGTTTTATCCTAACATTTGTAACAAAGTAGTTTTCCAATACGATAAATAGGACACTCTGGTTCACTCCCAGGTGCTCCTACCCAATTATGTTCACCCAACAAGTTTTAAGTAATTAAGAAATAAGGATGAGTGAGAAATATCATAGCATCAGTATCAGGTCGCTCAAATTGTCCATAACCGGGGACACGACTAAGCACTTAGTTTATACACCCTGCAGGGGTTAGTACACTTTACCCATGTGACTTGGCCAGCCCAGCTCGTACCACCACTCTCATATTGGGTGATGATAGGGAGAAGTCCAAGAAGGAACCGTTCGGGAAGTAGCTCCCCAATCCCGACGCGCACCGGTCCAACCTACACTATCTACATCTCTGGATACGCGGGTTCGAGTTACCACAACCTACTGAGTTCAACCAACCGCCCATTTCATTATTGGCGCATGGTTGTACACGAAAGCTTCCAAACAAAGAAACCAATCATTTCTCAGTGTCCTGGGCGGCATTCCCCACCAAAATCCACACTCGATGACCCAATCAATGCCATTCCGCCCAGGTGGTTCATTAAAACATGTTGGTTTGTCATTTAGCAAAACATAAGCCTTTCAAAACATATAACTTTTCATGATGTGATTCCCTTCCTCGTCTAAATAGCATAGCTAAGCAATCTACCAATACGATGGCTCTTAAACAAGGAATACTAGGGAATAATATGGGTCATAGCATAGCATATACACATCAATTCCTACATATGCAATTCTACAAAAACATCTGCAATGCATAGGAAAACAATAGGACATTTATGACCAAGATAGCACCACTTGCCTTTGTTGTAGATGTAGTCGATTAGATAATCCTCACAATCCTCATAGCTGTAATGGTTGCACTCGTCATAACCATAATACTTGCAATCATAGTAGTTGCAATCACAGTAGTTGCACTCCTCGCAATCTAACGTTTGAAGCAAACACAACAAACACACCATTCAAAACATTGCAAACATACAACAGTGCAACATTACAAGAAAACAATGATGAACAGATGCATGCATGACGATTTAATGAGTCACAATGGTTGCATTTAGTGTTCTGAACATAGTTATATTACATGATGCATGTGGAAAGTCATTTATTGCACTAAAGATTTTATTACTAAAGTTGTATCGATTTAATATGGTGTATACCATTTTAATTGAACCAAATATGTTTATGTTGTATTAAATTGTGAACTATATGCTACTGGATAGGTAATGAAATTTAGAGACAGTGGCAATTTGAATCACCTAAAAAGGAGTTATAGATATTTTCCTATGATTAAAACACTATTTCAATGGGTTTAAATATTTCTGTATGAATTTCTGTTTTAACAGTACGAAATAATTTTTCATGCAATTCTCTGTATAGATATTGTCAATACAAAACCTTAGCACTTGGATTCACCCTAATCGGAGTTATAGATCTTTTTGTATGATTTAAATAGTTTTGAATGGTTTTAAATGATTCATATAGTTTCTGTTGTCTAAAAATCAAACTAAAATTATATCTGTAATCTCCACGGAATTGTGATTTCAGGGACATATTATTTGTAATTTTCTGAATAGTATTTATTTTCTTATGAATTTATTACTCTAAATAGGCCATAAAACCATTTAAATCTTCACGGCAAAACCTTACAGTAAAATGCTGAACTAATTGCATATTGATGATCTACATGGAACCAGCTTTCCATTGGTATATCATTTATATTTTTGTGACAAGCAATTAATTTACTATGAATTTAATGATTTATAAGGCCATTAAAACTAATTAAATTGCTACGGGTTAAATAATCTGCAAAGGCTAGATCCAACCAGATATTATTAAAGTACATTACATTAGCTTCAATTTGATATATTGTTCATATGTTTCGGAGTTACAGATAATTTCTTATGAATTTATTAACCTAAAAGACCATTAAAACTAATTAAATTACTGCAGTAACCACGTACAGTAAAAGTTGGATCTATTCTGATAAGATGATTCTACGTGAAATTATATTCAATTTGATATATTATACGCAATTTTTGGACGTGGTATGAATTTGTAATAAATTTTACAAGTTAGATCTATAATATGCAATTTTAAATTCGAACGGAATATTCCAGGGAATATTCCGCTGACTGGACAGGTTGACTTTGCATGCTGACTGGGACTAGATGTTGACCTTATGTTGACATGGCGTTGATGAGAAAGATGACCGGGATGACGATATGGCATGCACCGGTTTGATTGGATCTCGACCGTCTGGATAGGATCCGGTGGCTAGAAGAAGAGATTGACCCGATTTTGGCTCAGAATAGACAAGAAATAGATCTGTGTTAGAGAGACAAATACGTAGGTCAAATCGAAAAACTCAAAACATGAAAGTTGTGGGGAATCATTATTCCTACCTTCTCACCAAAGGAATTTGGATTTGAAGAAACGAGCGCGAGTAGATCTTGGATTTACACCGTAAGATCTGAAATATTGCGATACGAAATTCTCCGGCTGTGGTGGATGAAAAGAGGTGAGGTTTGTCGGGATTGAAAGATTTCGACGATCCCTACAACTTTCGTTTTTTGACTGAAGCCAAACGACGAAGTCTAGATGGGTTAAAAAGCGAAATAAGATTCGGGCATGTGTAGATTCGGGATTTCGAGGAGAGAAACTCGTACAGCTGTGGCTCCACGAGATTATATGGATGTTTAGGATGGTGGGGAGATAGATATTGGAGTAGAAAACAAGTAGAAACAAAAGAAAGTCAATTCGGAGTTGTAGATCAAAATATATAAGAGTTTGAATAGAGATAGGTTTGTTAAAAACTGTTTCGCACGCTTTTTAAAGCAATCCAATGGGATCGATCCCTCTCCCTCATGTACGTGGCTGGTTGGGTCGGTCCAGGTGGGCCGGCCCGTTTAGGTTTTTTTTTCTTTTTCTATTTACTTGTTTCCCTCATATCTTTTGCATACGAACTCCAAAAGACATGATTCTTGTTTCTAAATTTTTCTAAAATCGAATAGATCATTATAGGATCAAATTTGCAATATTTTTACTAGTTTGGGGGTAGTGGATTTATAAATCCTTGTATATTTCATTTTATTTATATCTTTATGTGTTTGTATTTGCTACATAACTTTTTCATACTAGCTCCAAATGAGCTCAATTTTGTTTCTAAAATTTTGTAGTATTAATTGGATTCTTTTAGGCTATAATTTAGCAATAATCGCTGTCTTAGCAATAGTGGGTTTTATAAAGTCAATTTAATTTCCTTTAGGGACATTTGGGCAAATCGACTATAGGATTTAGATACCAGGATTTGGATTCAGTTTGTGAGATCTTTGCATGGACGAAATGCTTATGAATAATTCATGATTTTCATATTGAAATCTTGCACACCAACTCTACAATCCAAAATCAATCCATGCCCTTTTGCCTATATGGCTACTTAGGTCATAACAAAAGAATATAGGATTTTGAATTCAAGGTTGAGAGGATTTTCTATTCAAAAAGTTTCTTCTCTTTGAGAATTTTCAACAAAGTCAAACAATCAATCAATCTTATTTATTTATTTCACATTCCAAAATTAGAAGAATTTTGGGATGTGACACTAACTTAGCCACCCTTCAACACATAGCTCAGATGGCCAACAACAATCAAGGCCACGGAATCCAGGACAACCATGGATCCAAGCTCAAAAACTTTCAGAACACCAATCCACCCATTTTTAGTAAGTCTGAAGAGCCATTATATGCGGATGACTGGCTGCAGACCATGGAGAACAACTTAGAAGTCGTAGGAGTGGAAGCAAATGAGAAAGTACTGTTTTCCACCCATTATTTGGTAGGGGATGCAAGAGCTTGGTGGAATAGCATCCGTCCCATGAATGGAGGACAGATGATGACTTGGGATGAATTCAAACTTAAGTTTAGCCGAACCCATGTGCCACCGGGTTTAATCAAGAGGATGAGAGATGAATTCATAGAATTGAAGCAAGGGAGGATGACAGTAGCTGAGTATCGTGACAAATTTCTGTCATTAGCTAGGTATGCACCAGATGAGATTGACACTGAAGCCAAGAAAAAGGAGAGATTCTTGAATGGTCTGCATGATGAGATGCAAACAGTGTTAGTCAATATCCCATTCGCTGACATTGAAGCCTTAGTGGATTCTGCAATCCAGATGGAAGGCAAGATCAACCAATCCAATGAGAATCGCAAGCGTCGAATGATGCATCAACCAGGAACCCACCATACCCCAAAGTATCGCCCAACCCATCTGCAGGATATGCCCCAAGAAATAATAGACCCCCGATGACTCATTCGAACTATCCCAACCGTGGAGGAGGAAACCCAAGGCCCGGAGGAAACCACAACAACAACCCCGGCAACTCCAACAATTTCAACCGTGCCCCACCCAAAGTCAACAACCCCACCAACACCAATGCTGCCCCAAGGACTAGAAGCGATGCCGTGCCTGTTGCAGGAAAAGACAAGTCTCAGGTTATTTGTTATGAATGCAGAACCAAGGGTCACTACTCCAATGAGTGCCCCAAGAAGCTTGCAGCAGCCCCCAATGTGAATGCCCTAGATCAGTAGCAGCGCCGTGTTCAGCCTGGAAGAAAATTTTCCCTAGGGAACTCACTCAACCGCAACGGCCGTGTGTTTCACATGAATGCTAAAGAAGCTCAGGAAGCACCAGATGTCATGCTGGGTATGTTTTTTGTTAACTCATTACTTGCAAGAGTGTTGTTTAATTCTGGAGCATTGCACTCGTTTGTTACAGAAGAATTTGCATGCACTAGTAAGATTCAACCAACAAAATTGAAGCATGTTATGATAGTTCAAATACATGGTTCAACCACCAAAGCTAGACAAATTTGCAAGGCCGTACCTATCATAATCCACGACATAGATTTTTATGCTAATATAATAGTAATCGGAACCAAAGGTTTGGAAGTAGTACTAGGAATGGATTGGATGTCGAAACATAAAGGATTAATCGACTGTGCCAAGAAAGCCATAACCATGACTTGTACAGCTGGAGTATCAATAGAGCATGTATCTGAAACCTTGCCCCATCAATTCAAGTGCAACAAGAGTCTAGCCCAACCAACCATTGACCAAGTCAGAGTAGTCTGTGAATACCCCGACGTATTCCCAGATGTCTTGCCCGGTATGCCCCCATATCGGGATATCGAGTTTATCATTGAACTAATCCCTGGAACTGGATCCATAGCTCAGAGACCTTATAGTATGAACCCGTCTTAATTAGTGGAACTGAAGAAGAAACTGGATGCTATGCTGGAGATAGGATTTATTCAACCAAGTGCGTCGCCATGGAGATCACCTATCTTGTTCGTGGATAAGAAAGATGGAGGTAACCGTTTATGCACGGATTATCAGAAGCTAAATGATGTCACTATTAAGAACAAGTACCCACTTACAAAGATAGAAGATCTGTTTGACCAGTTGATCGGTGCCAAAGTGTTTTCTAAGATTGATCTTAGAACTAGTTATCATCAACTCAAGATTTGCGCAGAGGATATTCCAAAGACTACCTTTACCACCAGATATGGACTGTATGAGTACACTGTCATGTCTTTTGGATTAACCAATGCCCCCGCTCATTTCATGAACCTCATGAATAAGATTTTTATGAACTTCCTGGATAAGATTGTTGTTGTTTTCATCGATGACATTCTGATCTATTCCAAATCAGAAGAAGAACATGAGCTACATCTAAGGACCATCATTTAAACTCTTAGGGAGCATCAGTTATATGCCAAGTTTAGCAAATGTGAGTTCTGGTTACAGGAAGTAGGATTCCTCGGACATATCGTGTCGGTCGGAGGAATTGCTGTTGACCTCGCCAAGGTTAAGGATGTGTAAGAATGGCAAGTCCCGACCACTCAAACCCAAGTTCGTGCATTTCTCGGATTAGCAGGATACTACTGCAAGTTCGTAGAAGGATTTTCGAGCATCGCAAGACCCATGACCCAATTGTTGAAGAAATATATGAAGTTTGAATGGTCGGACAAATGTGAAGAAAGTTTTCAAGAGCTTAAGAAGAGATTGTGTAACACCCTCGCCTGATAAGGCTGAGTTCATGTGTATAGTGCCAATCCCTGGATCGGTTCACTGGCACACACAGTACAAAATGATACCAAATATAACTGTGCATCATAAATACAACGAATATGATCCAGAATTTACATTATTTATTCAAGTACACAGCGGAAAACGAATACAGGTAGATCTCCATCCTCCAAATGTGCCATAGGCGAACAATTGTTGAGTGGAGTCTCGCGACCTATGAACAATCACTCAGATACGATACAACCTGCAACATGAAACGTTGCAGCCACGAATGGTCAATACATTGAATGTATGGCAAGTAGGCTAAAGTGGTTAACAACAGATCTATCAACTACATGCTTATTTGGCCAAGTGGAGTTCAGGCTCATTTGCATAAAGCAACAGTTTTATCCTAACATTTGTAACAAAGTAGTTTTCCAATACGATAAATAGGACACTCTGGTTCACTCCCAGGTGCTCCTACCCAATTATGTTCACCCAACAAGTTTTAAGTAATTAAGAAATAAGGATGAGTGAGAAATATCATAGAATCAGTATCAGGTCGCTCAAATTGTCCATAACCGGGGACACGGCTAAGTACTTAGTTTATACACCCTGCAGGGGTTAGTACACTTTACCCATGTGACTTGGCCAGCCCAGCTCATACCACCACTCTCATATTGGGTGATGATAGGGAGAAGTCCAAGAAGGAACCGTTTGGGAAGTAGCTCCCCAAACCCGACACGCACCGATCCAACCTACACTATCTACATCTCTGGATACGTGGGTTCGAGTTACCACAACCTACCGAGTCCAACCAACCGCCCATTTCATTATTGGCACATGGTTGCACATGAAAGCTACCAAACAAAGAAGCCAATCCTTTCTCAGTGTCCTCGGTGCCTTTCCGCAATGATACCACCAAAAATTATCAATCCCATCACACCTAGGAGATTCATTGATTAAGTTGTTTTAGTTTTCGCAAACCAACACATTTAGAATCAACATCAGTGATGTAACCCAGCCCTCGTTCATCATAGCATGGCTAAGCACATCTACCAACGGTGTCTCATAAACAAGGAATGCTAGGGAATAATATGGGACATAGCATAGCATATACACATCAATTCCTACATATGCAATTCTATAAAAATATCTACAATGCATAGGAAAACAGTAGGACATTTATGACCAAGATAGCACCACTTGCCTTTGTTGTAGATGTAGTCAATTAGATAATCCTCACAATTCTCATAGATATAATGGTTGCTCTCGTCATAACCAAAATACTTGCAATCATAGTAGTTGCAATCACACACGTTGCACTCCTCGCAATCTATCAAGCAAACAATTGCATACAATCATAAACAATAGCACATAGAGATCAAACAAATACAACAAATGCATGCATGGCAATTTAATAAGTCACAATGGTTGTTACTTTAGTTCTCTAAACAATATTGAAGTATATGATGCATGCAAGAGGCCAATTAATGCAATGGAGTACTTGTTATTAATAATTACTTGCCAATATGGGTTTTTTAATAGTTCTGTTGTAACGCCTATTCTAACTGTCGAATTAAATTTGTTTCTTGGGTTTACTGGATAGAGGACATTAATACGAACCAGTAGGCGTTGGATTCACCCTAATCAGAGTTATCGATGTTTTTGTATGATTTAAATAGTGTTTAATGGGTTTTAAATGATTCATATAGTTTCTGTTGTCTAAAAATCAAACTAAAATTATATCTGTAATCTCCACGGAATTGTGATTCCAGGGACATATTATTTGTTATTTTCTGAATAGTATTTATTTTCTTATGAATTTATTACTCAAAAATGGGTATTAGCTTGTTTAAATATCTACAGAATAATCTTACAGTATTTGCCTGAACCATTTGCATATTGATGATCTACATGGAACCAGCTTTCCATCGGTATATCATTTATATTTTTGTGACAAGCAATTAATTTACTATGAATTTAATGATTTATAAAGCCATTAAAACTAATTAAATTTCTACGGGGTAAATAATCGGAAAAGGCTCGATCCAACCAAATATTATTAATCTACATTATAGTAGCTTCAATTTTATATATTGTTCATATTTTTCGGAGTTACAGATAATTTCCTATGAATTTATTAACCTAAAAGACTATTAAAAATAATTAAATCATTACAGTAAGTACGTACTATAAAGGTTGAATCTATTCTCATAAGATGATTCTACGTAAAATTATCTTCAATTTGATATGTTATACGTAATTTTTGGACGTGGTATGAATTTCTAATAAATTTTACAAGTTAGATCTATAATGTGCAATTTTAAATTCGAACGGAATATTCTAGAGAATATTCCGCTGACTAGACAGATTGACTTTGCATGTTGACTGGGACTAGATGCTGACCTGACGATGACGTGACGTTGATGAGAAAGCTGACCGAAATGACGACATGGCACGCACCGGTTTGATTGGATCTCGAGCGTCTGGATAGGATCCGGTGGCTAGAAGAAGAGATCGACCCGATTTTGGCTCAGAATAGACAAGAAATAGATCTGTGTTAGAGAGACAAATCCATAGGTCAAATTGAAAAACTTAAAACATGAAAGTTGTGGGGAATTATTAGTCCTACCTTCTTACAAAAGGAATTTGGATTTAAAGGAACGAGCGCGAGTACATCTTGGATTTACACCGTCAGATCTGAAATATTGCGATACGAAATTCTCCGGCTGTGGTGGATGAAAAGAGGTGAGGTTTGTCGGGATTGAAAGATTTCGATGATTTCTACAACTTTCGTTTTTTGGCCGAAGGCAAACAACGAAGTCTAGATGGGTTAAAAAGCGAAATAAGATTCAGACATGTGTAGATTCGGGATTTCGAGAAGAGAAACTCATACCGTTGTGGCTCCACGAGTTTATATGAAGGTTTAGGACGGTGGGGAGATAGGTTTTGGAGTAGGAAACAAGTAGAAACAAACGGAAGTCGATTTGGAGTTGTAGATTAAAAGTTACGAGTGTTTGAATAGAGATAGGTCTAAAAAACGTGTTTTGCACGGAATTTAAAGCAGCTGGACAATGATCGGTCACGTACATGCCTGGCTGGTTCGGTCGGTCCCTGGCTGGGCTGCCGGCCCGTTAGTTTTTTTTTCTTTTTTTCTTCTATTTACTTGTTTCCCTCATATCTTTTGCATACGAACTCCAAATGATATGATTATTGTTTCTAAATTTTTCTAAAATCGAATAGATCATTGTAGGATCATATTTATAATCTTTTTACTAGTTTGCAAATAGTGGATTTATAAATCCTTGTATATTTCATTTTATTTATATCTTTATTTGTTTGTATTTATTCATAACTTTTTCATAATAGCTCCAAATAGGCTCAATTTTGTTTCTAAAATTTTGTAATATTAATTGGATCTTTTTAGGCTATAATTTAGCAATAATCGCTGCCTTAGCGATAGTGGGTTTTATAAAGTCAATTTAATTACCTTTAGGAACATTTGGGTGAATCAACTATAGGATTTAGATACCAGGATTCGGATTCAGTTTGTGATAACTTTGCATGGATGTAATGAAATGCTTATAAATGCTTCATGATTTTCATTTTGAAATCTTGCACACCAATTCTACAATCCATAATCAATCCATGCCCTTTTTCCTATATGGCTACTTAGGTCATAACAAAAGAGTATAAGATTTTGAATTCAAGGTCGAGAGGATTTTCTATTCAAAAAGTTTCTTATCTTTGAGAATTTTCAACATAGTCAAACAATCAATAAAACTTATTTATTTATTTCACATTCCAAAATTAGAAGAATTTTGGGATGTGACAGATTGATCTCAACCCCAATCTTGATTATGCCCGGATATTACGAAGCCGTTTGATGTGTATTGTGACGCATCCAAGGTTGGTCTTGGATGTGTGTTTATGTAAGAAGGCAAAGTCATATCCTATTTATCTCGACAACTGAAGCAACATGAGCAGAATTACCCTACCCATGACCTTGAACTAGCAGCCATAGTTTTAGCCTTGAAGACATGGCAACATTACCTCATGGGAAACCGCTGTGAAATTTATTCGGATCACAAGAGCCTGAGTTATATTTTTACCCAGAAGGAGCTGAATATGAGGAAAAGGAGATGGATAGAGTTAATTAAGGACTATGTCCTTGATATTCACTATCACCCCGGCAAAGCCAATGTGGTAGTAGATGCTCTTAGCAGATTGCCGTGTCGCTTGAACACCATGATTCTGAAGGAGCAACCAAGTTTGCACAAGGAGTTGGAAGATTTCAGAATGGAGCTAGTAAGTGAAGGATTTTTGGCTAGCATAGAACTTTAACCCACTTTGATCAGTCAGATCAAGGAGGCACAGAAAGGAAATGCTAGTATTGATGGAATCAAACATCGTATCGATACAGTAAAGGTACCCGGATTCATCGAAGATGAAGGAGTGTTGTGGTACAAATGACGTATATGTGTGCCAGCAGATTCAGAGTTGAAACAAGCTATTTTAAAATAAGCCCATGACACTCTTTATTCTATCCACCCCGGTGGAACAAAGATGTATCAGGATTTGAAGGAGCAGTTTTGGTTGCGTAAGATGAAGAGAGAAATCGGAGGCTACATATCCAAGTGTGACACCTGTTAGAGAGTCAAGGCGAGACATCAGAGACCTGCAGGACTTTTGCAACCATTGCAGATTCTAGAATGGAAATGGGATTCAGCTGGAATGGATTTTATTACGGTTTGCCTACATCTAGTAGGGGAAATTACTCTAGAGAAAATTCCTTATTTGACATTGGCTTAAAAACTAGTTTCCTATTTGACACTAGTACAAAATTTCTTCTCATTTTGACATATAAACTTGCTTTATTTTCTCAATTGACACTACCGTCGGTCAATTTTTTCAATGGACAAAAATACCCTTGGTCAACAACCAAAAGGATCTGATAAAATAGGCGAGGAGGCCAGGGTTATGCGCCGTTCGGTAGATGAAGGCGGACGTCCTGTCTCCACATCCTAGCTTGTCCACCTAATCAACGTGTTTGTTAATCAAGTAAGGCAAGTAATAACCATACTTAGAATTCGTTTGCATTCACGACTTCAGTGGAACGTCCTCCTCGTCTGCCGAACTGTCCGCCGACATGCCTATATATATCTGAACACATTCAACTGCTTTATCTCTTCTTTGGTCTTCTTAACTCACACGATTCCCGGCCAAAGGCGTAAACGTATAGTCCGTGTACTTATATCTCTAGGTTTGTTTCGTACATATATTTGTATACATGCGTGTACGTTCCGACTGTGGTTCAAATAATATATCTCTGAATCTTCTAAAATTTCTTCGATCATGACGCGGCTAGCAAACTTGGCCGGGCGCATATTGAGATCAATCGGTACAGGACTCTCTTTCATTGCAAAAAAACACTTGTCACGTCTACCCGTGGGTTTCCGACCGGTAGATCGAGCGCCTCTACGATTCAGGTATGAGCTTGTCTCAGGTATGAGTTTGCCTTGTATACATGCAAAAACCCATGAGCTTATCAAGGATGGGATACGTATACGCATGCTCCTAGGCAATTAAATACCGTCTCCTGGAGCTAAAATTTCAGATTTAAAAGATAAAAATCCATCCAAACAAATTTATATAGGTTTAAGGTACAAGTCGCAAGTTGTTCACCTAGTAGCATAGTACCAAAATGTGGATTTTTAATTTTTCTTGCATTAAAATCTGGTGACAAGATACTGAAATGTGAGTGAAAGACATGGCACGCATGATCAATGTTTATTGGTGCAAATGTGTGTTTATAAAACATTTTTTTGTCACAAGACTTAACAAGGGCAAAAGAGTCTTTTCATGTTCCTATTTGACAACGTTAGTGTTGAAAATGAACTAGAGTGTCAATTAAGGAAACAAAGAAAATTTAACTATTAAAATGGGAAGAAAATTTTTACTAGGGTCAAATAGGGAACCAAGTTTTAAGCCAGTGTTAAATAAGGAATTTTCTCATGACTCTATCTAGGTCATAGTGGATAGACTGTCCAAAGTAGCCCATTTCTTACCAGTCAAGACCACTTATCAGAGTTCGAAGCTAGAAGAGTTGTACATTGCTAGAATAGTCAGTTTACGTGGAGTCCTCAAGAACATTGTGTCGGATCGAGGAACCCAGTTTACCTCGAGATTTTGGAAGAAAGTCCAAGAAGGATTAGGAACCAGACTGGGTTTCAGCACATCTTATCACCCACAGACCGATGGACAAACGGAGCGAGTAAATCAGATACTCAAAGATATATTGAGAGCTTGTGTGTTAGAATATGGATCAAAATGGGAAGACTGGTCTGCCTTTCGCAGAATTTTCATATAACAACAGTTACCAAGCCAGTTTGCAAATGGCCCCATTTGAATTTATGTATGGAAGGAAGTGTCGTACCCTTTTGAATTGGTCGGAATTAGGAGAGAGTCAGATTTTCGGACCTGACATCCTACGAGAAGCCGAAGAGAAAGTTCACAAGATTCGTGAGCACCTTAAGACCGCCCAATCCAGACAAGAGACGTCGAGACCTAGCCTTCAATATCGGAGATTTTGTGTATCTGAAAGTACCACCCCTGAAAGGAATGCAACGTTTCCAACTCAAAGGAAAGCTTGCCCCCAGATATATTGGACCCTTCAAGATTTTGAATCGGCGAGGAGAAGTATCGTATCAACTGGAACTGCCGGAGGAGATGTCAGCTGTGCATAATGTGTTCCATATCTCGCTACTTTGCAATTTCCTAGAAGTCCCAGAGAAGACCGAAGTTTTCAAGAATATTGATCATAGAACCATAGAGATCAACGATGACCTAACATATCCCGAAGTACCCATTCGTATTTTGGAGGAAGCCTTAAGAACCACCAGGACCCGGAGTATAAATTTTCTCAAGATCCAGTGGAGTAACCACACTGAAGAAGAAGCTAGCCGGGAACGAGAAGATTACATTAGGACCGAGTTTCTAGATCTCTTTAGTTCCTAGTTTCTTTTTCTGAAATCTCGGGACGAGATTTTGTTTAAGGCGGGAAGGTTTGTAACATCCCCAAAATATTAATCAAGATTATCAAGTTCCAATCACCCAAGTTTAGGACTAACAAAAACTTTTGTTAATTAAAATCAATATGAATGCATGTGCGTGTGATAAATGCATGAATGCTTGCAGTGACTTGTTTGATTGCTATGAATGGCAAGGATTGGTTTAAAGATGAAAAAACATCATCTAAATCATTTCCAAGTAGAAGCAAATGAAGAGAAAATAAAAAACAAACAATATAAGCAAATGGTCATTTTTGCCAAACTTGTTCACTGGACCACTTTGAGTGTTTCTAGTCCAAGATTTCTAACAGAAACAAATCTAATTCTTTTCACCCCTTACCAGACCAAGTAAAAGTGAACCCAAGCCCACCTTGCAAACCCACAGAAACATTTTGCAAATTTATTCAAAAGACAATTCAAAACTGTATCAAGTGTAGGTACTAAGATCACCATTTCTCAAAAACCACTCAAACCAGTTCACCTTGGTAAACCCAAGAAATAAGAGACTACCAAGTATGTGACCAGTGCACTCACCAAACTTCATCCAAAAATTTCAAACTAAATTTCTTTCGGCCATTTTGTCAAACACTTGGTGAGCACAGTAAAACCTGCCTAACTATCACTGTTGTTGATCAATGCTTTGTTCCCTCTTTGCACCCTACTATCACCCCTTGTCTCCCCCAGTGACCACACTGCATTGACACAAGCTAGAATCCTATCCTTTACACCATGCCGTGACACCCGAAGCCACCCCTTGCCAGCCGACCATGGCAAGCTAGCAGGAGCCATCGCCGCGCCTATCCACCATGTCCAGGAGGCAGCCCAACGTCCACCACCACCCCTTGTCCAGCCCTCGCACGCAGCCAGACACTGGACCATAGAGAACGCGCCGTGTCCAATGTCTCTGCGCCATGCCGAGAGCACGCCAGAGCGCCGCACATGAAACGCTCGCACATGCCGCGCCTTGCCCTTGCCGCCCGTGCCTGCAATCACCACGACCCTAAGAACCTCCCAGACATCCCCGTTCGCCGCCGTACGACCCGTAGCACCCGTGCGTCGTCAAAACCACCGTCGGTGCCGCGCAGAGCGTCGACCGTTCCCGACCATTCTCGACCGCCCCTTGTCGAGCCATCAAGTCCTTGAGCATCACGAGGAGACCGCACACCGTCCTAGACTCCGAGCCATGCCGTTTGCTCACTGCACCGTCGTCACCGACGAGCTCTGCCCATGCCGCACTTCCTCTCTCGCTCGGTTATAAAAGGAGGCCCCCCAGCCTCAATTCGCCACACCATTCCACTCCCCACCTCTCATAGAGCACCACTGACCCTTTCCCGGAGAAAGGCGAGCACTAGGTCGCCGGAATTTCACCGGAGTCTGCCGCGAAGGAGGAGAAGAGGAGCCGTTGATTGGAGCCGCCCCAGGTGCTGCCGTAGCCACCATTCGAACCGCCGTCATTGACAACGTCGTTCTCCCCCAACGCCGACCCTAGATGGCACCCTGGTGAGCCTCACACAACCCCCACCACCGCGTTAGGGTTCAGTCTCGCCGGCACTGCCCGACGAAGATGACACACCCCATCCGTTAGATCAGGTTCTAATTGTAGGTCTCAGATTGAAGCGTACCACTTCGGTTAGAATGAGCCGCTGATGCATGGGACACCCATGTCAGTAGCCCGCCACGCGCTGCACTGTGTGTAGTGGGCCGACCCAGTTAGGTCCCGCGCGACCCAGTTAATTCAAATTAGATTTTTTCATTTTAGTCCAAACCTAGTTCTGTTAGTTGATTCAAAAACAACCAAATTGCATGAAACCAATTTTGTTAGAAAGGTATTGAAATTTTTAATCCAATCCCATTGGATTTAAACCATTTGAAACTATAGATCACCTATAGTAAAAATAACAAGCCAAAGACTTTTCTTCATTCAAACATTTTTAAAAAATCAACCATAAATGCTTTTGAGTTGATTCCAACTCTCAAAAACCACATTTAACAAGATGTTTCTGAATATATAAAAATATCTAGGTTTACTTGCAGTAATAATGGACAAGTATTAAAAGAATTCCCCATAGGCATTTCTAGTCACTTTAATTAATTAAAATAATAAGGTTAAACCTTATTAAATTGTGACACCACTTTAAATCAAATTCCCAAGTATTAAAATATGTGGTGATGAAATGTGTCAACATGATACCATATTTTAACTAGAGAATATTAAATCTTAATTAGTTTTCAATGAGTAGAAATTACTTTTCTAAAATAAAATGAATAAGACTAAGTCTTTATTTCATGTGATAATTGTGATGATGCTAGATCATCTAGTGTGAACCCTTGTGTGCCAAATAGAAGTAGTTAATTATTGTTTGGTGATTGTGTACCTCGTATTTATTTATAGACGCTAGTACCGACCAAGGATACGAAGAGGAAGGAGACTACTATGAAGAGGAAGCAGAGGAGAACTTCAACCACTGCACTACTGAAGGCAAACTATCTAATGCAAGCCATCCTAGCAAGCTAGAACTTTGCAAGCTAACACTTTCATAATCACTATGCAAACTAGAGGCCTTAGGCATATTTGGTTATACCACTTGATTATACCAAATCCCAGTTTTACTTGCAATCTTTATTCTTTTATTTCTTTATCAAAGTTCTTTATTACTTTTAGTTAGTGTTTGTGATGTTTTGGAAAGATATTAGAGGTAGCATAAAGATCATAAAACTTGGCCTAAGCTAGATAGAACTAGATGTCTTACTGAGGCATGAGATTAGATTTAGATAAGTCACACTTGATTAGCACCACTCATTAGTGACCACCCCCAAATTTAGTGGCTAGTGCTAAGCATAAAACTTGATCACTTTAGATGGGAATACTTGGTGAAAATGATTATGAAAACCTTAGAATGATGAGTCATTCTAATGAAATGTTTTGACATGTGTTATGAACACCTGATGATATCATGATGAAAATGTTGAGTCATGATCCTTAGCCCTTTATAAAACTGATGGCTGTGTTCGGATGCGATACCATTCCAATTTTACCATACAACCACAATACCCGAATTTGGGTAGGGCTTGACTGGAAGTTTATATATCTTAGTATGGGTTCCCTTGCGACCGAGGTTTGAGATGAGGCTACATCATGATGATTGTCCACCTGTGCAGTTCCCAAGATGACAGATGCTCATGGTTGGGAGGCCAAATTCATAAGGGATGTGTCTATACTAGGGTGTGTAATTGAAAGGTTAGGATTGATTATCCGCATACTGAGTATGGTGATTCAGGATTGTTCCTGACGGATGTACCAAATGTTGTGGTGAAAGTGTACCACCTCTGCAGAGTGTCAAACTATTCAAATAGCCGTGTCCGCGGTTATGGACAGTTGGAGTGGCCATACTGTTCCGTCGTCAGATGTTTTCAAAATGACTTGTGAAATGAATCATGACTTTGACTTGACCACAAGAGGGTTGTGATATGAAAATTAAGTTCCCACTTAGGTGTTGAAAGACATTAAATTAGTTTTCTTTACGTCTAAACTCGGTTAGAAATAAACCTGGCTTTTTGCAAAACAACCTAGAGCTTAGGATTCCTACTTGAACCATGTTACTTGTTAGTGATAGTTTGCAAGTACTTAAAGAGTACTCATGGCTTTGTCCCTGGCTATTCCTTTGGCCAGACTATGAGGATGATTACCAGGATGATGGACAACAGGAAGTCTATGACAACTAGGATCATCTCCCAGCGTCAGCATTGCCTGTGACCCTGAAGATGAACCTTCGAGCACGCTATCATTATTATAGTATTCCGCTGCGTCGATTGTATTAAGACTGGATCATGAGATCCTTTATTTTTAAGACCTTTATTATGGTTTGTAATGGATGATGAACTATGGTACCAATCTGTTATGTCTCACAAAAATGGTAATCCTAGGATTGCGATGTATGGCATAACAGGCATCTGGAATTAAAAATCCGGGTGTTGACAAAAAACCATGGAGTAAGTCTATCTGCTCTTAGGATTTTGCTCGATTTGGCTAGGATGGAGCTCAATTTTGCCGAAGTTCTTATTTAGTTATGATTTTGTACAGTTTGGCTGCAAATTTTGGTGGTGGGAGCTGGATTACGTTGGCTATCTGATTGAGCACAATTACCTGCAAGGGGATGCTGCGTTTCATGCTTTAGGGTGGGCAGAAGATAGGAAAGAAGAACTAGAGATGAGGAAGAAGGAGGCTAAAGTGACTAATGTGCAAGGCTAGGAGGAGCAACTGCTGATGATTTTAGGGGAACTCGGGGAAATAAAGGTTCTTCTAAAGATTGAAGTGGGTATTGCATGTGTGTTGTTTGCTATGGTTGCTATTGTAGAGTTGAAGAAGTGAGGTCTGAGGGTCATATTTGCAGCTGTGTGTGTTGTGTTCTATGAAAGGGTTGTGTTATGTGGTTATGGTGTAGTTTAAGTTAATGGTGTACTGGGCATGTGGTTATGGTGTAGTTCAAGTCTGTGAACCTGATGTATGTGATGCCTTTTGGCCTTATCTATGTGAACATGAACTAATGCAGTGATATATGTTGTCTTGTGCTGATATGTGAGTTTCTGTCCTAGTTTCAAACACTGTTATGTAATTGTCACACTCATAAGTAAAGAACATTCTGCATAATTTTCATAACCAACATTTCCATAAGTCATAAGATTCATAGTGATACTAGATTGGAAATCACAGGACAAAATAATCAAGTCTATGCTTGAAGTGGTGCTGCCTGGTTTACAAAAGAGACTCATGTAAGAGTTCTAGATGGACACCTTAAACTACTTTGACACCTAATTTTCTAGGGCTATTACATGTCCAGGTACTTTGACACCTAAGTACCACTCCATCCTCCTAGATGTTGGCACTTATTCTGTTACAACCTCTGACATGGGGATGGTATCAGTCCTTGACAGATGAGGAACAACAGGTATAGGATGATATTCCATTTCAACTTGTGTAGCTGGTGCATTGGCTGCCATCATAGATATTTTTACAATCACTTCAGCTTCAACAGTTTCCCTCTCTGCAGTTTGTGCTGCAATTTGAGCATCTCTCTTTGATTTTATCTTTTTTTTCAGCAGCTACCACATTGGCAATTGCTTTCTTTTCTGTAGCTTCCTTACTTTTCTTCTCATTTACCTCTTTTCTAACCTCTGTAATGATTCTAGAGGTCTCTTGCTTAGATTTCTTCTTTAGCTCAGCTTCTTCCTTTCTCTTCTCTCTCTTCTCTGCAACAATTCTTGCTTTGGTTTCTGCTAGTTCAGCCTGCATCTTGTCTTGCTCCAGCTTCTTCCTTGATATTTCCTCTGCTTTTTTCACATCATCTTGATACTTTGCCTCAAGTAAAGATAATTTCCTTTCTTCATTTATCCTATTCTTCTCTAGCTGCATTTGTAACAGTTTCTGAGCTAGTTCACCATACCTGATGCAAGTAGCACCACTTGATTGACTAGATGCAGATTCTTGCAACAATCTTTGTGCTGCTGTGATGAAGGTAGACTCAAGAACTGCTCTTTCTTCCACTTGCCTCTCCAAAGATCTCTGAGCATGCATAAATGTCAAGTTACATTTGGCTGATCACAATCACATAATAGTAATATTAGCTAAGTTACCTGCTCAATCAAGTTGTTCACAAGTAGATCTTCATGTGTGTTCACAGCTAGAATGTTGACATCAGGGTTTTATTGCTGTTACATGTAGGTAAATTCAATGTTGTTACATATAGGTAAATTCAATGTAGGAAGTAAAAAAAATGTAGGTACCTGTGTAATTACAGGATCACTATAAGGAGGGAAATTCTGACTAGCACTTGTAGTTAGTTGAGTAGGGAAATGCTGATCAGCACTTGTAGTTGGTTGAGCAGGGAAATTCTAATCAGCACTTGTAGGTGGAGGAAGGCCAACTTTCAACCATTTGCAACCAGCAGTGTTATGATCAGGGAATCCATAGTACTTGCAGTGCATTATTGCACCATTACTAGTCAACTTCTTTCCTCCTCCTCCTCTAGTATCTACCTCGTAAGGGGCTTTCCTTCTTCTTTTAGTAGGTCCGCCAACATGTTTTGTGTATAAAGGTGGCAATATTGGAGTTCCATTCATCATTAGCCACTCTGTATTGTCCTTAGAAGGGTACACTATGTTTCCATAGGCCTTATCATGCATTTCCAGTGAATAGCATTTGTCAACCAGTGTGAATGGATCTGCATCTTCATTCCTTAAGCATGTTATTGCATGTGGGCAAGGTATCCCTGTTTTCTGCCACCTCATGCAACTACATGTCTTATGCTTTAATTCTACTACATATTCAATAGGTTTAGCTGCAACTAGTTCCCCTACTTCAAATAAACCATCTCTAGCTCCATCTGCAAAAACATTGTTTGCTAGTTGAATGTGCCTGTCAAGTGTCAACACCCGGATTTTTAATCCCAGATGCCTGTTATGCCATACATCACAATACCAGTATTACCATTTTTGCGATACATAACAGATTGGTACCATATTTCATCATCCATTACAAACCATAATAAAGGTCTTACAAATAAATGATCTCATGATCCAGTCTTAATAAAATCAACGCAGCGGAATAATAATAAGGGTAGAGTGGTCACGACTCCATCTTCAGGGTCACAGGCAATGCTGACGATGGGAGATGATCCTAGTTGTCATAGACTTCCTGCTGTCCATCATCCTGGTAGTCCTCCTCATAGTATGGCCATAGGAACCCAGGGACAAAGCCATGAGTACTCTTTAAGTAATCGTAAACTAATACTAATAAGTAAGTAGTTTGAGTAGGAATCCTAAGCTCTAGATTTATTTGCAAAAAGCCAGGTTTATCTCTAACGGAGTTTAGAAGTAAAGAAAAGTGGGAACTTAGTTTTCATGTTCACAACCCTGTTGTGGTCAAGTCAAAGTCATAATTCATTTCACAAGTCATTTTGAAAACATCTGATGACGGAACAGTATGGCCACTCCAACTGTCCTTAACCGCGGACGCAGCTATTCGAATAGTTTGACACTCTATAGAGATTGTACACTTTCACAACAACATTCGATACATCCGTTAGGAACAATACCGAATCACCATACTTAGTATGCGGATAATCAATCCTAACCTTTCAATTGCACACCCTAGTATAGGCACCTCCCCTATGAGTTTGGCCTCCCAACCATGACCATCTGTCATCTTGGGAACTGCATAGGTGGACAATCATCATGATGTAGCCTCGGCTCAAACCTCTTCCGCAAGGGAACCCATACTAAGATATATAAACTTCCAGTCAAGACCTACCCAAATTCGGGTATTGTGGTTGTACGGTAAACTTGGAATGGTATCGCATCCGAACCCAATCATCAGTTTTATAAAGGGCTAAGGCTCATGCCTCAACATTTTCATCATCCAAATCATCTGGTGTTCATAACACATGTCAGAACATTTCATTAGAATGACTCATCAATCCAAGGTTTTCATAATCGTTTTCACCAAGTATTCCCATCTAAAGTGATCAACTTTTATGCTTAGCACTAGCCACTAAAGTTGGGGGTAATCACTAATGAGGTGTGCTAATCAAGTGTGACTTTTCCAAATCTAGATCTCATGCCTCAGTATGACATTTAGTTCTAACTAACTTAGGCCAAGTTTTATGCTCTTTATGCTAACTCTAATATGTTTCCAAAACTCACAAAACACTTACTAGAAGTAAATAAAGAACTTTGATAAAGAAACAAAAGAATAAATCTTGCAAGTAAAAATGGGATTTGGTATAATCAAGTTTGCATAACCAAAGCATGCCTAAGGTCTCTAGTTTGCATAGTTATCATGCAAGTGTTATCTTGCCTTGAGTAGTGCAGTGATTGAAGTTCTCTTCTTCTTCTTCTTCTTCTTCTTCTTTGTCCCCTTCCTCCTCGTATCCTTGGTCGGTACTAGCGTCTATAAATAAATACGAGGTACACAATCACCAAACAATACTTAAATACTTCTATTTGGCACACAAAGGTTCACACTAGATGATCTAGTATCATCACAATGATCACATGAAATAAAGACCTAGTTTTATTTATTATATTTTGGAAAAGTAATTTCTACTAATTGAAAACTACATAAGATTTAATATTATCCAATTAAAATATGGGATCATGTTGACACATGTCATCAACACATATTTTAATACTTAGGAATGTGATTTAAAGTGGTGTCACAATTTAATAAGGTTTAACATTATTATTTTAAATAATTAAAGTGACTAGAAATGCCTATGGGGCATTCTTTTAATACTTGTCCAAGATCAATGCATGTAAACGTAAATATTTTTACATATTCAGAAAGATCTTGTCAGATATGATTTTCGAGAGTTGGAATCAACTCAAAAGCATTTATGGTTGATTTTTGAAAAATGTTTGAATGCAGAAAAGTCTTTGCCTTGTTATTTTTTACTATAGGTGATCTATAATTTCAAATGGTTTGAATCCAACAGGCTTGGATTAATAATTTTAATACATTTCTAAAAAAATCGGCTTCATGCAATTTGGTTTAATTAAATTCTCTGGATTGATTTTTTAATCTACTGACAGAACTAGGTTTGAACTAAATTGGAAAATCTATATTTGAATCTACTGGGTTGCGCGGGAGTGTTACTAACACGGCAGTGGGGGTCGTGTGAGGCTCACCAGGGCTCAAGATAGGGTCGGCGATGGGGGCGAATGATGTTGTCGACAACATCGGTTCGAATGGTGGTCGCGACGGCTCCTAGGGCGGCTCCAATCGACGACTCCTTTCTTCTTGTGCAGCGGTGTGCTCCGGTGAAATTCCGGGGGTGCAGAGCTCGCCTTGCTCCGGGGAGAGTTGTGGGAGTTTCTATGAGGAGTGGGGAGTGGGATGGTGTGGTGAATTGAGGCAGAGGGGGCCTCTATTTATACACCGGCGAGGGGACTGAGCGGGATGGGCTAGCTTCTCCGACGACCGCGGTACAACGGGCTAGCGGCATGGCTGAGGGTAGGGGGCGACGCGGTGCACCCTGGCGGTCATCACGGGCTTAATGGCACGACACGGGGCGGTCAAGGATGGTCGGGCGCGGTCGGTGCTCTGCGTGGAACTGGCGGTGTTCGAGACACCACAGGTGTTAAGGAGAGTGTGTCCACGCGCGGTGAGGGCAAGGCGCGGTGCACGCGAGCTGGTCGGATGCGGCGCTTTGGCGCGCTCTCGGCATGGCATAGAGAAAGTGGGCGCGGCTGTGCTGGGGTGGTCCATGGCCTGGCTGCGGGCAAGGGCTGGACAGGGGGTGGCGGTGGACGGTCGCCTGTCTTCTAGACATCATGGGAGAGGGCGGCATGGTCCGGGGCAAGCTGTCCGTGGTTAACCTGACGCGGTGGCTTTGGGCGGCGGTGCACTGGCGCAACGGCAAAGGGGGGTTGCGTGTCTGGTGCTGCTAGAGGCTGGGGGAGACATGGGGAGTGAAATGGGGGCAATTGGTTGAATGATCACTGCTCAAAACAGTGTAGTTAGGCAGAGTTTGAATTGTGTCTGTCAGGTGTTTGATTAAATGGCCGAAAGAATTCAAGTTTGAAAATTTTGAATGAAATTTGGTGAGTGCTCTGGTCACATGCTTGGTAGTATATGGTTGCTTGGGTTTGTCAAGGTGAACTGGTTTGAGTGGTTTTTGAGAAATGGTGTGTCAACACCCGGATTTTTAATCACAGATGCCTGTTATGCCATACATCACAATCCCAGGATTTCCATTTTTGTTCGACATAACAGATTGGATATCATAGTACATCATCCATTACAAACCATACATAAGGTCTTACACACATAAGGATCTCATGATCCAGTTCTTAATACAATTCAAGCAGTGGAATAATGTAATAGTAACGATAGTGTAGGCGAAGCTCCATCTTCAGGGTCACAGGCAATGCTGACAATGGGAGATGATCCTAGTTGTCATAACCTTCCTGCGGTCCGTCATCCTGATACTCCTCTTCATAGTCTGGCCACAGGAATAGCCAGGGAAAAATCCATGAGTACTCTTTAAGTACTCGCAAACTAATACTACAAGTGAAGTGGTTTTGAATAGGAAATACTAAGCTCTAGGGTTGTTTTGCAAAAAGCCAGATTTACCTCTACTAAGTTCAAAAGCAAAGAAAGCTAGTTGAAAGTTTTATAACACCTAAGTGGGAACATTAATTTCATATCACAACTCCGTTGTGGTCAAGTCAAAGTCACAAATTATTTCACAAGTCCTTTTGAAAACATCTGACGACGGAACAGTATGGCCACTCCAACTTTCCATAACCGCGGACACGGCTATTTGAATAGTTTGACACTCTGTAGAGATTGTACACTTTCACCACAACATTCGATACATCCGTCAGGAACAATCCTGAATTCACCATACTCAGTATGCGGATAATCAATCCTAACCTTTCAATTACACGCCCTAGTATAGGCACCTCTCCTGTGAGTTTGTCCTCCCAACCATGACTAACTGTCATCTTGGGTACTACACAGGTGGAAAATCTTCACAAGGTAGCCTCAGCTCAGACCTTGGCCGCAAGGGAACCCATACTAAGGTATATAAATTTCTAGTCAAGTCCTACCCAATTTTCGGGTATTGTGGTTGTACGGTAAAATTGGAATGGTATCGCATCCAGACAACCATCAGTTTTATAAAGGGCTAAGGCTCATGCCTTTCATCATCCAAATCATCTGGTGTTCGAGAACACATGTCAAAACATTTCAGTAGAATGACTCATCATTCTAAGGTTTTCATAACCATGTTTCACCGCCTTGGCCACTAGGTCATAGACCCAGTCCACTGCTTCGGGTGATCTATCCTACTCTAGAAGGGTCTTCGCAACGACGAGGTTGAGGAGAGGAGTGGGCATCACCTGCCTGCCTTCACTGTCAATGTATGGCTTGGCTTCTGCCGGTTTTGGATGAGCCCATCCTAGGTTTCGCCGCACACCAGGATCATTCATGACGCGAGCTGGAGCTTTCTTGGCCTTCTGCTGCTATAGCAGAGTCTTTTACTCAGCCTCCATTGCTCTAGCTTTCTCTATGGATTTCTGCGTGTTGGCCATATCTCGATCTAGCTTTGCGCCTTGCTCCGCGATGGCCTGCGCTTCCTCCAGCAGCTGCTGGCGCTTCTCGTCAAGCTGGACTACATTGCAAATATGAGCCACGGTCATAGGCTCGACGAGCAGGTTGTCGTACATCACTCTATCAGCTGGAGTAACTTGGGCAGCAGCAGACGTAGATGCCGGAGGCGGCAGGTTTGCGGTGTTGTTGTTGCTCGGTCCGGTGCCGAGTTCCTGCGGCTGTTGCACTGGGTTAGGCGGAGGGGGCATATCCTTTGCGCGATCATTGTCGGTAGCAACAAGTGGTCCCTTCCCCTTGTCCAGCGCTGTAGGCGGAGCTTGTCCGGGTTGATCTTCATCTATCGCCGTCCCAATGGTGACGAACACCTCTCTGGACGTGACGGTGTTGTTGGCATGTTCGTTGCGCGTCTACTCCTCCTCCATCTCCTGTATGGCAGAGTCTAGCTCCTCCGGTCTGAAATCTATCTCCTCTGAATCTGCACTGAAGTCGGCATAGAGAGCGTCAATCACAGAGTCGGAGGGTGCCGGGGCTTCCTCGATGACGGGGGGGTGGAGGTGCAATAGTAGCGACGATGACTGGAGGCGGTGGTGCAGCTGCGGCGATGGCGGTGGGAGGCGGTGGTGGCTGTGGCTGAATCAGAGGGGCTCCGTCAATGAGCGCAAGGGCTATCTGAGCTGTCTCCTCGGCCTCCGCGTAGTTGTTGATGGTGTTCACCATGCTTTCGAAGGTGAGGCGACCCGAAGCCTGCTTCCGCCTTAGAGAATGTCGGAGAAGCGTACCTTGGTCCAGTCCTTCCACAAAGTGATACATGGCATCATCATTAGGGTAATGCGCCAGATCGGCTCGTATACGGAGCTACCTGGCAAGGTAATCGCGAGGGTTTTCGCCCTCTCTTTGAACGCAACGCGCCTAATCAAAGATGGTAACCACGCCGACGAACTTGGATCTCTGCTGTCCAGATGCGCGGACGAAGCCAGTGGACTTGCAGTGATCTTCCACCGTTATATCCTGCACAGGGGCGGTTTGGGTGGGCCTTGAATTTTTCCGATCTTTGCCGGCAAACTCCGAGGAGAGATCCAACATCGATCCTTCTGCAAATGTATCCTGCCCGTAGGCAGTCCGTGCGGGTCTTGATGCTCCTCCGACTCCCAGGGAACTAGTGCCCGAGTCGGTTTCGCCGATGAAGAGGTGGATATCTCCTATAGGGACGATCGAGCACCGCGTAGGGTTCGTCTTCGCCGGGATCCAGAACTCGTCGGGAGGGACGATCGGAATGTTGCCGGAGAAGAGAACACGACCGATGGATATGGTTTCGCCGATTCTCGCGAAGATCTTGGTCCTCGCCCGCTGAAGAGCCTGAAGCGCCTCTTGCCCCATGGTGGGCGCCAACTGTCGTGGTATTGCCAACGAGTACGCCATGGAGGGGTCCTCACAGTGCGTGTTTAGAGACGTGGGAGAAGGCGGACGGTTGACGGGTACGAGGTAACACAGCTTACCCAGGTTCAGATCCCACGATGGTGGCGGAATCCTACTCCTGCTATAAATCACTATAAGGGCAATACGCCGAGTTATAGGGATTGGTTTGCTATGCGAGGTGCATAGTAGTCGACACTAGGTTGTCTGAGACTGTCTACCCTAAAGGCTCCCATATACATGACTTCTATAGTCGTCAGGTACTAGGATAACAGGGAAAAGTCCTAGCCGGACAGGTTACAGAGTCCTACACTGCTTACAACTAGTCGTCAAGTCTTAGAATCAAGTTGCCAAATGTTTCTGCAAGTTTGAAAGGTGGGCTTTGCTTCACTTTTACTTGGTCTTGCAAGGGGTGAGAAGAATTGGAAAAGTTTCTGTTTGAAATCTTGGACTAGAAACACTCAAAGTGACCTAGTGAGCAAGATTCGCAAAAATGACCATTTTCCTTATTTGATTTGTTTTTGATTTTCTCTTGATTTGTTTCTGCTTGGAAATGTTTTAGATGATGTTATATTCCTCTTTGAACCATTCCTTACTAATTAGTTGAATCACACAAGTCCATTCATCAAATCATCACATACACACATGCATTTATTTGGTTTTTATTTAATCAAAGTTTTTGTTAACCCTAATTTTAGTGATTAGAGTTTGATGATCATTGTTTCATATTTTTGGGATGTTACATGGTGATCTTAGTACCTACACTTCAATCAATTTTGAATTTTCATTTGAATAGATTTGAAATCTGTTTCTGTTGGTTTGCAAAGTGGGCTTGGGTTCACTTTTACTTGGTCTAGCAAGGGGTGAAAAGAATTGGATTTGTTTCTGTTAGAAAACTTGGGCTAGGAACACTCAAAGTGGTCTAGTGGTTAACTTTGGTCAAAATGACCGTTTGCTTTATATATCTTATTTTTGATTTTCTCTTCATTTGATTCTACTTGGAAATGATCTAGATGATATTGTTTTCATCTTTGAACCAATCCTTGCCATTCATAGAAATCAAACATGGGATTGCAAGCATTCATGAATTCATCACACACACATGGATTCATATTAATTTTAATAAGAAAAGTTTTTGTTAGCCCTAAACTTGGGTGATTAGATCTTGATAATCTTGTTTAATATTTTTGGGATGTTACAAACCTTCCCTCCTTAAAAAAAATCTCGTCCCGAGATTTAAGAAAAAGAAAACTAGGAACTAAAGAGATCTTGAGAAACTTGATACTCCGGGTTCTAGTGGTTATTTTCGCTCCCAAGTAGCTTCTTCTTCAGTATGGTTAATCCACTGGATCTTGAGAAACTTGATACTCCGGGTTCTAGTGGTTCTGAAGGCTTCTTCCAAAATACGAATGGGTACTTCAGGATAGGTTAGGTCCTCGTTGATCTCTATGGTTCTATGATCAATATTCTTGAAAACTTCGATCTTCTCTAGGACTTCTAGGCATTTGCGAAGTAACGAGATATGAAACACATTACGTACGGCTGACATCTCCTCTGGCAGTTCCAGTTGATATGATACTTCTCTTCGGCGATTCAAAATCCTGAAGGGTCCAATATATTTGGGGGCAAGCTTTCCTTTGAGTTGTAAAGGTTGCATTCCTTTCAAGGGTGATACTTTCAGATACACAAAATCTCCGATTTCGAAGGCTAGATCTCGACGTCTCTTGTCGGCATAACTCTTCTGTCGGGATTGGGCGGTCTTAAGGTGCTCACTAATCTTGTGAACTTTCTCTTTGGCTTCTCTTAGGATGCCAGGTCCGAAAACCAAATGGGGCCATTTGCAAACTGGCTTGATAACTGTTGTTGTATGAGAATTCCGCGAAAGGTAGATAGTCTTCCCATTTAGATCCATGTCATGGTATTGCCGATGAGTACGCCATGGAGGGTTCCTCACAGTGCGTGTTTAGAGACGTGGGGGAAGGTGGACGGTTGACGGGTACGAGGTAACACAGCTTACCTAGGTTCAGATCCCACGACGGTGGCGGAATCCTACTCCTGCTATAAATCACTATAAGGGAAATACGCCGAGTTACAGGGATTGGTTCACTGTGCGAGGTGCGTCGTAGTCGACACTAGGTTGTCTGAGACTGTCTACCCTAAAGGCTCTCATAGGCTCGACTTATATAGTAGCCAGGTCCTAGATTCTAGGGAAAAGTCCTAGCCGGACAGGTTACAGAGTCCTACACTGCTTACAACTAGTCTAGCGTGTCTTGCACTCCAAGGCTCCGGGTACGTCGGTAACTCCTCCGTAGCCTTTCTTTATCCGACATGGGCCTCCCTTCTGGATCCATCTAACTGGGCCGCCCAGCAGGCCATGGGCCATGCTACCAACTGTGGGCCACCCAGGTTATCCGGATAGGAGACATGCTATGAGGATACCCATATAGCATATCCCCAATAGTAGCCCCCGTAGAACTCTGAGATCTTGCGCCATCTTGCCTCTTCACGTTGAATGCTCCGTCTAGATGGATGTTGGCAAATCGTCAAGCAATATCTTGTAGTCCTCCCAAAGAACCCTGCAAGGTTATCTCCGTCTTCAACTTGTAAGTCGGATAATTGTTGAATCTTATATCGTACTCTTCCATAGCCATACTGGATCCATCCATGCCAGAATCTTCCAATGTGATGGTTCATCTGCCAGTGACAGCTATCGCGACGTAGACGCAGGTCAGCAACGCCTCGTAACTCACACATGCAGAGAACGCAATGATGTACGTTTTTCCCGTGCGAGCGATACGAACCGTTGGGGCGACGGTTGGCAACGTGGCGAAATTTCCACGCACGCTCCCGCACACGCTCCCACACACGTCGTCCACGCGTCAACCATTCGATCGTCTTGCACGAATCTTGACGCTGCAGGTTATAAATTGTAACAACGGTGGAAATTTTACTATTCACCTCATTCTCCTCCGCGTCGTCTTCTTCCTCCAGCGAGCGCCTCCTCGAGCTCTCCGCGCCATAGCGAAAAACCCTAGCCCCTTAACCTTTCTCAGTCACCTCCTCAACCTCTGCAATGGCCAGCAGCAGTTCCACCCTTCCATGGAGGCGTTAGGCGATGCCGCGACGAAGCCGGCGAGCACCGTCATCGTGCCCCCAGAGGGCCTGGTGATCCCCAAATATGCGGTGGTCGAAACCACCGGCGGCAACCATAACCCAGCGGCGCTGGATCTGCTAAAGGAGGAATATGACTCCCACAAGGGCGACTGGCGCGGTTCGGATATTACGGACCGTGACATAAAGGAGCTAATCATCGAGGGCTACCTCCCCGCGACGGAGGGGCTCGCCTGGCGGGCGGCGCCGGCCAGCGAGGTCACTCCTTCTCCCAAGGCCGGAGAAAAGGTGTACCTTAAAGCCCAACTGGTACGCGGCGTCTCCCTTCCCATCTCCAATTTCTTCCTAGCTGTCCTCAACCATTACCGAGTACAGCCTCAAAACCTTTCCCCCAATAGCATCCTTGCGCTTAGCAACTACGCGGCGCTTTGCGAGGGTTACTTAGGGATTAAGCCTAGGCTAGATCTCTTTATATACTTTTTCACCGTCAAGCGGGAAGCCGGAGCCGGCAAGGACAAGCTCAGGAATTGTGGCACTATTAGTTTTAAGATCCGGCCTGGCCGGTGGTTCCCCGACATCGTCGGCCATTAGTCCTGTAAGAACTGGCAACGAACGTAATTCTACGGACCAGATATCCCTCTGGCTGGATGAGAAGCGACGTACCCGGACTTCGTCCATGGAGCCACCGCCGAAGCTTCAACATGGAGATCCCAGGCCTCCCTTCCCTCCGACATCGACGCTTCCCACGCTATAAGGAGGATAGAGTGGTTCGTAGAGACGGGTCTGACCAGATTGGACCTGGCCATGTGCTGGTTCGTCAGGCGGATCCAGCCTCTGCAGCACCACTCGAAACTGATGCATGAGTACACCAAGGATAGGAAGGATAGCCTCCGCATCTCCGAGGACAATTTCTCGAATGACTCCGTCAAGATTCGCCTCAAGTACATCATCAAGGTGAAGGATAGGAAGCGAGGCTTCACCATCACCTACCACATGTTCGTTGACGGCACGTGCCCAAAGGTATGATGTTTATTTTCTGTGTATGACATATACTCCAGTTCTTCCGTCTAGCCATTACCATCTCGTCTAACACTTGTGAGATTTCACTTAAGAACTTAGCACTCTAGAGGAGGATAGCATGGCTGTCCAAATCTATGACCCAAATATGAAAGAAGTCACCGTCGTGTCCGATGATGATGTCCTGTTGGCGCGAAAGTGGAAGAGCTCCACCTCTGACGCTGCCGACAGAGGCAAGAAGAATAAGATGGAGGATGGAGCCTCCAAGAAGACTACCGCCGCCCTGGAGGCGGAGAAAAGAAAGGTTACCGGGATCTCCTTTGCCAAAGCACCCCCTCTTGTGTAAGCTTCTTTCTCTCCGACATTGTCCACTGCTTGTCTTATTCCTGTACTTATACTTTTCGCACGTTTCAGGAAGAAGGCCACTACCAGTTTGAAGAAGACCTCCAAAACTTTAGGGGCTACTAGAAACATTAAGGATATGTTGCATCGTGATGTTTCTCCCCACGCATCTCCCGCCATCGCCCCTGCTCCGACAAGCACATAGGCCATGGATGCAGCTGGCCCTTCTGCCATGGAAGTGGACTCAGTTGCCTCTGTGGAGCTTGCCGTTGTCGGCGAACAGGAGACGCAAGAAATTGCCGCAACCCAAATGGCTGAAGCTCCAGCTAAGGATGCCATCGGTAGAGGTAAGGCGGTGTTGGAGAGTGGTACGTCTGCCGAAGGCGGCGCCTCCGCACCCAAGAAGGCCATAGAGTTTCCAAAGATAGTCTACCCGGTACTTACGCCAGGTAGCTCCGATGTGGTTCCTGGTGCGACACCGACATCTCCAACATGCGGTCTTGAGGAACTTCTCCGGCAAGAAGAAATCTTGCAGGGAAAACTTTATCCTTTGGCAAGTTGCTTGCTAAGAGTGATACAAACCTCAAGATCATCGCACTTGTAAGTTTTATTTGCCTTTTGCATTTCATATGAGTATCCCACTGTAGCCCCCGAGGATTTAGACGGAAAACCATAGGTCTTTGCATCTGAATGCTCTAAGAGTGACTAAGCTAGAAAACTTCTCACTATAGCCCCCAAGCATATAGTTTGAATAAATTATTCTGACTAGATGCTTTCAGAGTAGCATACCCAGTGTTTATAAATTTCAATACTATAGCCCCCAAGCTTCTAGTTGTAACTGAATTAGTTTCGACTAGATTCTTAAATAAATACTAAGCATATGTCTGAGTTAAAACTTTATACTGTAGCCCCCAAGCTTCTAGTTGAAAACTGAATTAGTTCCGACTAGATGCTTAAAGAAAGACCAAGCATAGTGCTAAGTTAAAAACTCTCACTGTAGCCCCCAAGCCTCTAGGTGGATATTTATCCGGCTAGATGCTCCAAGTAGACTAAAATGCGTTAAACTTTTCCTTTCCATAGAATGAGAATGCTCGGAGGGGCGTGGCCAACAAGAAGTATCAGAAGATGCGCTCGGATTTGGAAGCCAAAAAGGGTAAAACTACCTTCTTGAAGGAACAAATCACCAAGAGCAAGCGTCTGTTTTCCTTTCTTTTTCGTATTCTGACTTGGTCTTGTGCCAACATTATCCGAGTACTCACTGTGCACTGTTCTTTCTCTGACTTGCAGAAGCCATTTTCAAGGCTAAGGATATTGTTGAGCAATCCAAGCATATTCAACAGCTGGATAGCAAAAACAAGATCCTCAAGCAGGAGAGGAAGGATATGCTGAAGATGCATGAGGACTCCATGAAAGTCCTGCAGGACTCCGCCAACGAGGAGATGAACCGCTTGAAGGAGGAAATCACGATCCTGAAAGATAAGAAGAAAGCTGCCGATGAGAAAAATCAGCGCCATCTTGAAGCGTACAGGATCCTCCGACAAGAACAGGACTCCTTGGCAGAAACTCTCCAGCAGGCTGAGATTAGCATCTTCAGTAAGTGATTCTCTGCCTTGTACTTATATAAGCTAAATACTTTGAACTTTTGTGTTATTGAGCTCATGCGCTCCTTTGTCAGAATTTTGCAGCTCCTATGGGGTTAACCCGGTCGCCTCCTCCGCCAAAGGAATGCATGGTCCTTGCCGGCAACTTTATCAACACCACCATCAAGCAGACCAAGGAGATAGCCAAGCCCATCCAGATTAACATCAAGGCGGTGGACTCTGTGGCGAAGTTCTCAGTAGCACCCCCTGGGATTAGGGTTAAACTAACCTCAGATCACCATCTAAGATAAGTTCAACTCCGAACTCGGAAGATTACAGTATGATTTGGTAGCATTACAGAACACAGGGATTCAACGACATAAGTTTAAACTCTTACAGAGTAAGGTATTAGAGTTATTACAAACCAGAGGTCATAGACCCAACATTACATCACACAACGATAGCAAATTATGTTGTTCTACACAACAACTTAGAAAAGGTCCTAAGAGGCCATAAGCAAAAGGGACGTCCATACCATATTCCTCAGGCTGCTACCTGGGACCCCCAACTACTCGTCTATGTCAACGTAGAAGCCACCTTCAGTTGCAACCAGATCCTTTGTAGAAAAACAACAATGGCGCAAGGCTGAGTACGAGAATGTGCTCCACAAGACTTAGATAACCTAGTATCTACATGCTCTGGCTAGAAAGGCTTTCTCTGGATTTACTTTTGCGGAAAGCAATCTTTATTTGTAAACAAGAGAGAGAAGAGGCTCGTCTACTCAGAATCTTTTAAAAGGGATAAGATAGCGTCTTCTTCATCTTGTTCATCACATCTTGATAACCACCAGCTTCAACAGAACCTCCTAAATAGAATCACCCCCTCGACCCAGAGGAAGCGTCCTTAAGCATACGTAGATCAGCAAGTTTTACTTAGGTTATAGTTCTCTATGATCATCACGTCCGTTCCCAAGTCGTTCATAACCGTGAACATGGCTTTTCGAAAAGATTAATACCATGCAGGGGTGTACAAATTTACCCACATGAACCAACCAACTCTTAATGCCAAATTATTATCCCTCTTCCTTGGAAAGCCGGCAGAGGGTGGTTGATCATGACCTTTACCTTGCTTTCTCCAAGACCATGAGTCATGCCCTAGGGATGGTTCCACCGTAACAGGTCAAGTCCCGAAGCCGGTCCCTAAAGATGTGAGGCGAGGTTGGTTCACCAGGGGCTCCATCGACCCCAAGCAACCGCAGCCACACTTCCCTACCTGTTATGATGCACCTCCATCACCTCCTCTTTCGAAAACGTTTTCAATGCGTATGCCAGATGGAAAGCCCGAACTATGTGACTCATGGAATCTACTAGGCAAGTTAGTTGCTCGTGGGGTTTTCCAGGTCCTGTGTGGTTGTGCGTTCGTCTTGGTTCAAGAGGCAAGAACTCGGTTCCTAATGGTGGCGAGCATGGGACTTAAAAAACCACACCCAACATGGCCTCCCATACAAGGCTTAACATGATTAGTTAACTCCTTCGATGATGTCACCATCTCCTACCTTACCACCTTCCTTGGCACCTCTAATTCATCATTTGAATAGATCAGGCATTGTTACTATGCATGGCTAAGCTGTCGGTAACAAAAGCTCTAGCAACGCTCAAATGCCAGACCTAGGTAAGCTAGGAGCAGTGGATCAGGAGTATAAGTCTACAAGAGGGAAACTATGCAGCAGATAGGTAAAACTAACCACTAATAAAGGACCACATTGGAATCGTGTGCATCATAGCGAGAAGGTAATATACTTTGTAAAAGTAGGTTCAGAATGAGAGGCTACGCTTGCCTTGTCCGTCAGTAGACAGGTACGGATCTTCGGTGTTGTTGACTTCAGCTTCGGGTTCGGATCTTATCGCGAAGAACCAATACCGGAAACAAAGGCGACAATCAAGACATGGCATCGATGCAATGCTCAAACAAGGATGATGATATGACAAGTTAAACTACATTGTAATTGAAACCCTAGGTCATGCTTGACAGTTTTAAACGGGGTTCCGAGGGGTACAAACCCTAACTCGAAAAAAACTCCGGAAACACATGGGAGGGGTTAATTTTGTTCTCTAATTAAACTTGTCATTAAAGTTGTTGATCAATGCATGATTATAGCTTAAATAGATAGAACTCATTTTTCTGAACATTTTGATATATTATACACATTTTTCTGACTTATAAATAAAAAATATATTGAATTTATAAGATTAAACCAATTTCCAGAATTATTAAAACTATTATTAAAAGCTTTTATTGCATCAGGCTGATGTCATAATACAACCAGGGCTTTTGTTACCACACCTGATCCTACCCACAGTGACTGACCTATGGGGCCGAAGCCACATCCGCAGCCACACACGCAAAGTAGGGTCAGGGCATTTCTCACTGGGGCTAGCTCTAGCCACTGCGGCTGCCAGGTGGGGCCTGGGCCAGGTCGGTTGCCACCGTGGCGCCACGTCAGATTCACCGGAGAATGGCCAGACGGCAGAAATAGACGGTAGAGGAGGGCGCGCTTGCTTGTGAGACTAGGCGCGCTAGAACGAGGGCATCACGAGCTACCTATTAGTGGCGGCGCCACTATTAAATGGTCACCGGAGGCGTGGTGGTGACGGTGCCCGACGGCGGCTGACGGCGAGGAACGGTGCGGGGTCGAACCAGAGAGGGAAGAAGAGGTTGGAGAGGTCCACTAGGACCGTTAGCTCACCAGGAGCAAGCAGGGCTCGACGGGGAGGCTTGGGGTGGCCGGAATCGTCGGGGACAGCGGTAGAGTTCGTCGTAGACCGAGGTCTTGATTGGAGCTTATGGGAGCACGCCTTCTCAAGCAGGTGGTGGCAATCGACGGAGTCGACCTCGGCGGTCACGCCTATGAGCTCGGAACAACGAGGGGAGGCGAGAAACGACGGAGAGTCGGATGTCCCGTGATCTAGGGTTCAACCGGAGGTGGAAATTGGGGAAGAGAGAGGATAAGGTTCATCCGGAGGCGGCAGGGGTCTTATAGGCGTCGCCGACGTCGGTAGCGAGGATCTTGGCGCGGTGGGCATCTCGGCGAGGGAGGAACGGCATCGGCGGCGACACACAGCAGCCTGCCTGCGTCGTCGTCCTTCTGTCGCCGGGAAGAAGAAAGGGAAAATAGGGGTGAAGGGGTATGGGCTGCGCTTGGGCCTTAGCTAGGGTGCGGGAGAGGGAGAGAGGGGAGGGAGTTTGCTGGGCTGCGGCCTGGTTTGCTCTAGCTCTATTTTTTTTAACAAAACCTTTTCGTTTTCTATTTTTCTATTTCATGGTTGTATTTTCAAATTCAATTACTATTTTGAAATCATTTGAAAATACAGAGGGATTTGAAAAATATAGAACATACTAAGGGGCCCTTTTATTCAGTTTGGGCTGCACTATTTTTGTGATTTCCAAAATTTCAAACCATTTGAATGCTTTTCAAAGAGAGGGGAGGAAGGAAGCTAGGGTTTAGGGTTTGCATTTGATTCAACACACTTGAACTTATGCATACATTTTAGTGATTTAAACAGATGCATGCAATGCTTAGGTACCAGTTACATATCTTACAAACTTGGGCTGTTACAGCTCTACCCCCTTACAAGAATCTCGACCCGAGATTCCTAAGTTTAGAAAAGAAGGCAGGGTACTCAGATCATAGACGATCTTCTCGTTCCCAGGTTGCTTCGTCCTCAGAGTGATGAGACCATTGAACTTTCAGGAAATTGATGTTTTGACGACGAGTCTTGCGCTCGGTTTCATCAAGGTAATGGATAGGATACTCACGGTAAGTCAGATCCTTCTGGAGATCAAGAGTTTGGTTATCAACACCACAGACAGGATCTTTGAAGCAACACTTGAGTTGAGACACATGAAAGACGTCATTTACCTCAGGGAAGTTTGCAGGCAACTCCAACTTGTATGCAAGGTTACCTTGCCTAGATAGAACACGAAAAGGACCAACATAGCGAGGAGCTATTTTGCCTTTGATACCAAAACGGTGGACACCCTTCAAAGGGGTACGACAGCTTGATCACCTACTTCATATTCAACATGCTGATGGTGACGATCATGATAGCTTTTCTAGCGAGACTGAGCAGTTTTCAAACGATCTCGAATGATACGAACTTGATCTTCTGCTTCCTGGATCATATCCGGACCAAAGAACTTTATTTCGTCGGTTTCTGACCAGTTCAAATGAGTATGACAGGTTCTTCCATATAGAAACTGGAATGGTGCCATACCAATACTGGACTGAAAACTATTGTTGTAGGAGAATTCAGCAAAAGGAAGGCATTTCTCCCAGTTCTTGCCAAAAGATATGACACACGCTCTAAGCATGTCTTCAAGGATTTGATTCACTCTTTCGGTTTGACCACCGGTACTAGGATGATAGGTTGTGCTGAAGGAAAGGCGAGTTCCCATAGCAGTTTGGAAACTTTCCCAGAACTTGGAGGTGAACAGACTTCCACGGTCAGATGTTATCTTCTTAGGAATACCATGAAGAACAAAAATCAGAGAGATGTAAAGATCAGCCAGTTCACTCGCTCAAAGGCTTTCCTTGATGGAAAGAAAGTGAGCGACCTTGGACAGGTAGTCAACGATCACCCAGATTGCATCATTTCCTTTTTGAGTTTTAGGGAGACCATTGATGAAGTCCATACCGATTTCATCCCATTTCCACTAAGGAATACTATGTGGTTGTAGGAGACCAGCGTGACTTTGATGTTCAGCTTTGACGCGACGACAAACGTCACATTCAACAACAAAACGACTGATATCTTTCTTCATACCAGACCACCAAAATCTTTGACGAAGGTCCTGATTAATCTTGGTACCTCCGGGGTGAATGGAAAAAGGTGATTCATGAGCTTCGGTAAGGATTATATTCCTCAATTGTGTTCTCTTCGGCACTACAAGACGGTTACCAAAGTAAACAATACCTTGATTACCAACAGATAAACACTTAGCAACTCCGCTAGCAATGTTCCCTTTGATCTCAGCAACTTCAAAGTCATTCTTCTGAGCGAGCTTGATTTCATCCTCTATAGAAGACTTCACTTCAAGAGTAGAAAGGAATCCACGAGGAACTACTTCAAGATTCAATCGAGCAAACTCCTCATGAAGAGAAGGTTGAGCCTGTTTGATCATCAGGCTGTTGCAGTAAGACTTACGACTTAGCGCATCAGCAACAACATTGGCTTTTCCAGGTTGATAGTTGAGACCCAAATCATAGTACTTGATGAGTTCCAACCATCTTCTTTGCCTGAGATTCAGATCAGATTGTCTGAAAAGATACTTCAGACTCTGATGATCCGAGTATAACTCACAACGACTACCAAGAAGGTAATGTCGCCATTGATTAAGATCATGAACAATAGCTGCAAGCTCAAGATCATGAGTTGGGTAGTTGTTCTCATGTGGTTTTAACTGGCGGGAGGCATAAGCGACCACATGCCCATCTTGCATTAACACACATCCGAGACCTTGGTGAGAAGCATCACAGAAGACAACAAAGTCCTTGCTAGTGTCTGGAAGAACCAGCACCGGAGCAGTTGTTAACCTGGTTTTCAACATCTGGAAGCATTTTTCAGCCTTATCAGACCATTCAAACTTCTTATCCTTCTTAAGAAGATCAGTCATCGGCTTTGCAATCCTGGAGAAGTTCTCGATGAATCGATGGTAATAACCAGCCATCCCGAGAAAGCTTTGGACATCCTTGATGGATTTAGGAGATTCCCAGTCGAGGATAGTTTGGACCTTATCGGGGATAACAACAACCCCTTGGGCAGAAACAACATGACCAAGGAATATGAGATCTTGTAACCAACTCACATTTGGAAAACTTGGCATAGAGACGATGTTCTTGAAGTTTTGTCAACACCAACCGAAGATGTTCAGCGTGCTCTTCTTCAGTCTTGGAATAGACCAGAATATCATCGATGTAGACCACGACGAACTTGTCAAGATACTCCATGAATACAGAGTTCATAAGCCGCATAAAAGTGGCTGGAGCATTGGTAAGACCAAAGGACATGTCTGTATACTTGTAAATACCATAACGAGTGGTAAAAGCAGTCTTTGGAATATCTTCCTTACGGATCTTTATCTCGTGATACCCTGACCTTAAATCAATTTTGGAGAAGACAGTGGCATCACTTAACTGATCAAAGAGATCATTGATCCTAGGGAGAGGATACTTGTTATTGATAGTCACAGCATTGAGTGGGCGATAATCCACAACCAGACGCGGTATATTGGTATCCCGCTTCTTGACAAATATGGTAGGACATCCCCAAGAATATGTGCTGGGCTGAATGTATTATTTTTCTTCTAACTCCTCTAATTGCTTCTTCAACTCCACAAGCTCATGAGGAGGCATACGGTAGGGTCTTTTAGAAACAGGAGCAGTTCTAGGAACTAACTCTATGACAAACTCCACACTTCGATCAGGTGGCATGCCAGGAAACTCCTCAGGAAATACATCCGGAAACTCGCAGACCACGAGAACATCTTGGATATCTAACGGAGGTAGAACTTCAAGAGCATACAACTCTTCTTCAGGAATAGAAACAACTAAAGGAGATAGTGACCCTATGGTCCAATACTTGACGGTTATGCCAGTAGGACTAGTCAGAGTCACAGACTTGGTTGTACAATCGAGAATAGCTTGGTAACGGGTCAACCAATCCATTCCCAAAATGTTGTCAATGTCAGTTGACTTGAGGGCGATCAAAGAAGTGGGGAAAAGTTGAAATGCATCTTCGATTAGATTCCCATGGCTAACCATGGTGGAACGCCAACTAGAACCAGGATACTGAACTAGCAGAGGAACAGACAACCCCTCAAAACTTATCCCATGCATTTGAGCAAAAGCTTGTGACAGGAATGAATGCGATGCTCCAGAATCAAACAGAACTTTAGCTGGAATTTGATTGATACGAATCGTACCCATGATGACGTTTGGATATTCCTGAGCCTCCTCAGCGGAGATATGGTTTAGGCATCCTTTTCCAGCACCTGGATACTTATCATTCTTATTTGGTGGTTGTGCCTTCTCAGCGGCATTCTTTTGAGGACACTCCTTTCAATAGTGGCTAGGATGGCAACAGTTGAAACAAATAAAACCTGGTGCATTGCCAGCAGGAGGGTAGTTTGATCCACCAGCATTGTTTGAGGTAGCATTTGGACAAGGAGCATATGCAGAAGACCTTGGAGTATAAGGAGCACGTGGCGCATCACTATAAGGAACGAAGACACGACGCTTCTTATTGCCAGAACCAGCCTTGTTGTACCCCTCCTGAGGACGCTTACGGGTTTCTTCATACTCCACTTTTCCACTCTCGGCTTTCATAGCCTTATTAACAAGACCTTGGAAGTTAACAAAGTCCATGAGATGGATATCACGGCGAACCTCAGGATCCAGTCCCTTGCGGAACAGAGCTTGCTTCTTAACATCAGTGGAGACCTCTTCAGTAGCATAGCAGGCAAGACGATTGAAGTTGCGCTGGTAATCACACACGGAACCAGTGCCCTGCTTAAGCTTGAGTAACTCCTCCCTCTTTTGATCCATCAGACCCTTCGGAATATAATCTCGGAAGGCTTCAGTAAACTCTTGCCATGTAACAACATGTTGAGCTTCTTGCATAGCCAAGAAATTTTCCCACCAGGAGTTAGATGCTCCCTCCAGATGATAGGCAGCAAAGGTCACCCAATCAGCTTGAGCAACATGACCAACCTGAAGTTTGCGCTCCATAGTGCGAAGCCAGTAGTCTGCATCAAGTGTCTCAGTGGAATAGCTGAAAACTGGCGGAGTGAGGCATGTCAAGTCCTTGATACCAACTTGATTGTTCTGGCGTTGAGCAGTGTTGTGCTCAATCCTTTCAAGGAGCCTCATGTTGTCAGCACGATTGGTTTCGTACATGGCCATGAGTTGAACCATGGACGGTGGTGGAGGAAGGTTGGAAGATTCACCCTCAATTGCAGCACCACGATCATGAGCACGGGTACGGGAACGAGAGGTATCACCCATCCTGAAAGAACAAAAAGAAGGTTAGACAAGAGATCCAAAGAAACAAGATGGAAAGATGAACAAAGAGTACTTGATATAAACGTATCATCTTATCAAGCATGGTAGTATCAAAGCATACTAATGTATACTCTAACCATCTGACTTACAAACCATAACAATGGAATGCTAAGATGTTACACACCAAGCAAAACTGAGATATCTAAGAACTCTGAGAAAAGCAACCAAGTACATAGTACTTTTAGAGAAACAACCCCAAAGCCACGATCCTAAAAGTTTTGAGATGTAAGGTAAGGAATGAAAACCTTTTCCAAACCAAATAAGGTAAGAAAACTCCAGCATCAGAAACACACCAGAGAAGGAGTAAAAATGATCCTAGTCAGAGTTTCTGCAAATAGTTTTTTTTAACATTCAAATAGTTTTTTCAAATTCTAGACTCAACATCGACCAATAAAAGGGTTTCCTACAGGCAGTCCTGCTCTGATACCAAAACCTGTAGCACCCCCCGGGATTAGGGTTAAACTAACCTCAGATCACCATCTAAGATAAGTTCAACTCCGAACTTGGAAGATTACAGTATGATTCGGTAGCATTACAGAACACAGTGATTCAACAACATAAGTTTAAACTCTTAGCAGAGTAAGGTATTAGAGTTATTACAAACCAGAGGTCATAGACCAAACACTACATCACACAGCGAAAGCAAATTATGTTTTTCTACACAACAACTTAGCAAAGGGCCTAAGAGGCCATAAGCAAAAGCGACGTCCATCCCATAGTCCTCAAGCTGCTACCTGGGACCCCCAGCTACTCGTCGATGTCAACGTAGAAGCCACCTTCAGTTGCAACCAGATCCTCTGTAGAAAAACAACAATGGCGCAAGGCTGAGTACGAGAATGTACTCCGCAAGACTTACATAACCTAGTATCTACATGCTCTGGCTAGAAAGGCTTTCTCTGGATTTACTTTTGCGAAAAGCAATCTTTATCTGTAAACAAGAGAGAGAAGAGGCTCGTCTACTCAGAATCTTTTAAAAGGGATAAGATAGCGACTTCTTCATCTTGTTCATCACATCTTGATAACCACCAGCTTCAACAGAACCTCCTAACTAGAATCACCCCCTCGACCCAAGCAACCGCAGCCACGCTTCCCTACCAGTTAAGATGCACCTCCATCACCTCCTCTTTCAAAAACGTTTTCAATGTGTATGCCAGATGGAAAGCCCGAACTATGTGACTCATGGAATCTACTAGGCAAGTTAGTTGCTCGTGGGGTTTTCTAGGCCCCGTGTGGTCGTACGCTCGTCTTGGTTCAAGAGGCAAGAACTCGGGTCCTAATGGTGGCGAGCATGGGACTATAAAAACCACACCCAACATGGCCTCCCATAGAAGCCTTAGCATGATTAGTTAACTCCTTCGATGATGTCACCATCTCCTACCTTACCACTTTCCTTGGCACCTCTGATTCATCATTTGAATAGATCAGACGTTGTTACTATGCATGGCTAAGCTGTCAGTAACAAAAGCTCCAGCAACGCTCAAATGCCAGACCTAGGTAAGCTAGGAGCAGTGGATCACGAGTATAAGGCTACAAGAGGGAAACTATGCAGCAGATAGGTAACACTAACCACTGATAAAAGACCACATTGGAATCGTGTGCATCATAGCGAGAAGGTAATATACTTTGTAAACATAGGTTCAGAATGAGAGGTTACGCTTGCCTTGTCCATCAGTAGACAGGTACGGATCTTCGGTATTGTTGACTTTAGCTTCGGGTTCGGATCCTTTCACGAAGAACCAATACCGGAAACAAAGGCGACAATCAAGACATGGCATCGATGCAATTCTCAAACAAGGATGATGATATGACAAGTTAAATTACATTGAAATTGAAACCCTAAGGCATGCTTGATAGTTTTAAACGGGGTTCCGAGGGGTACAAACCCTAACTCGGGAAAAACTCTGGAAACACATGGGACTGGTTAATTTTGTTATCTAATTAAACTTGTCCTTAAAGTTGTTGATCAATGAATGATTATAGCTTAAATAGATAGAACTCATTTTTCTAAACATTTTGATATATTATACACATTTTTCTGACTTATAAATAAAAAAATATTGAATTTATAAGATTAAACCAATTTCTAGAATTATTAAAAGCTTTTATTGCATCAGGCTGATGTCATAATACAACCCAGGGCTTTTGTTACCACACCAGATCCTACCCACAGTGACTAACCTGTGGGGCGAAGCCACATCAGCAGCCACACACGCGAAGTAGGGTCAGGTCATTTCTCACTGGGGCTGGCTCTAGCCACTGCGGCTGCCAGGTGGGGCCTGGGCCAGGTCGGTTGCCACCGTGGCGCCACATCAGATTCGCCAGAGAATGGCCAGACGGCGGCGATAGACAGCGGAGGAGGGCGCGCTTGCTTGCGAGACTAGGCGCGCTAGAACGAGGGCATCGCGGGCTACCTATTAGTGGCGGCGCCGCTGCTAAATGGTCACCGGAGGCGTGGTGGTGACGGTGCCCGACGGCGGCGGACGACGAGGCACGGTGAGGGGTAGAACCAGAGAGGGAAGAAGAGGTTGGAGAGGTCTACTAGGACCGTTACCTCACCAGGAGCAAGCAGGGCTCGACGGAGAGGCTTGGGATGGCCGGAATCGTCGGGGACGGCGGCGGAGTTCGTCGGAGACCGAGGTCTCGATTGGAGCTTCTGGGAGCACGCTGACTCAAGCGGGTGGGGACAATCGACGGAGTCGACCTTGGCAGTCACGCCTGTGAGATCGGAACAACGAGGGGAGGCGAGAAACGACGGCGAGCCGGAGCTCCCGTGATCTAGGGTTCGGCCGGAGGTGGAAATTTGGGAAGAGAGAGAGGATAAGGTTCATCCGGAGGCGGCAGGGGGTCTTATAGGCGTCACCGGCATTGGTAGCGAGGATCTTGGCGTGGCGGGCATCTCAGCGAGGCAGGAACGGCGTCGGCAGCGACACGCGGCAGCCTTCCTGTGTCATCGTCCTTCTGTCGCCGGGAAGAAGAAAGGGAAAAGAGGGTTGAAGCGGCATGGGCTGCGCTTGGGCCTTAGCTGGGCCGCGGGGGAGGGAGAGAGGGGAGGGAGTTTGCTGGGCTGCGGCCTGGCTTGCTCTGGCTCTATTTTTTTTTAACAAAACCTTTTCGTTTTCTGTTTTTCTATTTCCTGGTTGTATTTTCAAATTCAATTACTGTTTTGAAATCATTTGAAAATACAGAGGGATTTGAAAAAAATAGAACATACTGAGGGGCCCTTTTATTTAGTTTGGGCTCCACTATTTTTGTGATTTCCAAAATTTCAAAACCATTTGAATGCTTTTCAAAGAGAGGGGAGGAAGGAAGCTAGGGTTTAGGATTTGCATTTGATTCAACACACTTGAACTTATGCATACATTTTAATGATTTAAACAAATGCATGCAATGCTTAGGTACCAGTTACATATCTTACAAACTTGGGCTGTTACATTCTCGGAGATCCTGCGCCGAGCCCCAGAGCGTATCTCAAGCTGGAAAGCTTCGTGTTCACGGGCCGGCGCAAATATGGCGCTGTCAATGGTCAAGGTACACTACGAAAATGCCGACATCGACATGGTGACCTCCGGTATCCCTGACGTAGACGACGAAGGCCAAAAAATAGATCATGAAGATATCATGGCGTCGTTCGCGGTCTTTGACACCAGAGTCGCCGAGTTGGTCGACCCTAACGTCTTTGTGCCCATGAAAATCATTGATGGCGGTAGCCAAAGCTCCTCTGAATCCCTCAACACTGCCGACTTCGAGGAAGATGGCTCTCCTGCTGCTGAAGATGCCGCGTCCAAGTCGCCTATGCCAGAGGAATGAAAATCAATTTGTAATATTTGTTTCCTCTGTAATTTGTATGCGGAAAAAACTACTTGTTAACTTAAGGCGGAAAAGAGTGGTTGTTATTTCCTGCTACTCAAGAACTGGTTCCAACATGTATATATTTTTTAAGCAAGTCCTGGCTTATCCATTACTTTGGTTTTTATGCTTGAATTTTCATGAGTCGGAAGACTCGTTGTCGGAACTATGCGCTCAGGCGATGATGCCCAATGGCACCATCAAGAACCTAAGCACAAAATCACCGACAATAAGTGCCAAAAGTCACTACTCCAGAATCCACATAAAAACAACAAAGAATGTGTAGACCAAAAAACTTAAGCTAACGCCTGTAGGCGGAATTTTCACAAGTGAAATCGGAAAGCTTGTGCATAAAGGGTTTATACGATCCAAAAATGAACACTAAAGGAGGTAAAAGACTCAGAAATATGAGTGAACCAGAGAGATTTATTTCATTGATCATATAAGAGGTACACAATAGATAAAAAATGCTAAGTGTAGAAAGGACGTAGCTGTGCTATGTTCCATGGCCGGTCAAGCTCCAGGTAGTCATCATCCAGGTCACGTCGCTTACGCTTATGATCCTCGTTGGATCTATCCTTCAGTTCATGATTGTCAACGAGGTAGTAAGACCCATTGAGCAGCGCCTTTCTTATGACGAATGGTCCTTCCCATGGCGGGGATAATTTGTGTGACTTCTTCTGCTTAAGTCGGAGCACCAAATCCCCCTCTTTAAACAAGCGATGCCGAATGCGGTGACTATGGTAGCTACGTAGCTTTTGCTGGTAGATGGTGGATATTTCGCATGCCAAAACGCACTCCTCCTCGTGAAGGTCCACATCTAGGCGTCTAGATTCTTCAGCATCACCTTCGTCGTAGGCGGCAACTCTTGGTGCATTGTGAAGGATGTCGGAATGCAGGATGGCTTCTGCTCCATATACCATGAAGTAAGGGGTGTAACTGGTGGATCTGTTGGGTGTAGTTCGTAAACTCCACAACACATATGGAAAATCTTCCGCCCGGGCTCCAGCTGCTCGATGTAGCGGTGCCTCAAGACGTGGCTTGATTCCCTTTAGAATTAATCCATTGGCTCGTCAACTTGACCATTGTACTGTGGATGTGCCACAGATGCAAGGTCAAGTTGGATGCCTTTGTCCCAACAATAAGCCTCCACTTCTCCGAGTGACAAGTTATTGCCGTTGTCGGTGATTATGCTATGTGGGAGACCAAATCTCACCACTAGATCCCGGACAAACCTAAGGGCAGTTTCCCCATCGAGCTTTCTAATGGGTTTAGCTTCTATCGATTTGGTGAATTTATCAACTGCTACTAGAATATGCGTAAACCCACATGGTGCCGTCTATAATGGACCAACCATGTCCAGTCTCCAGACTGTGAACGGCCAAGTTATTGGTATTGTTCGCAATTCTTCAGCAGAAACATGTGGTTGTCGGGCATAGTACTGGCATCCTATGCATGTATCAACCAGCTTGTCGGCGTCCGCCTTCACGGTCAGCTAGTAGAATCCTTGACGGAAGGCTTTAGCGACCAACGATCGGGGAGCGGCGTGATGCCCGCAATCTCTGAGATGGATTTCTTGTAGGATTTCAATACCTTCTTGCTGGGAAACACACTTAAGGTGTACACCAGTAGTGATTCTTTTGTAGAGCTGTCCGTGGATTATTGTATAGCCCTTTGCTCGACGTACTATTTGCCGTCTTTCGACCTTGTCGTCGAGCAAAGTTCCGTGTACGAAATACTCCATGAACGGTTTTGTCCAAGCCGGAGGGACCTTTGTCACCATGTGAATGAAAGAGTCAACTCTGTCCGGGTTGTCGATGTCTCCTCCCTTCACGGATGGTGTCCGTAGATGCTCCAGGAAAACTCCAGGCGGAATTCGTTGGCGCCCTGATCCAAGCTTAGACAGTAGATCAGCCGCCTCGTTTTGCTCCCTAGGTACATACTTAATCTCGTAGCCCAAGAAGCTCTTGGCTATCTCGTCCACTTCGTCTCGATATGTCGCCATCATAGTGTTCTGCGTGTTCCAGGTGCCAGCCACCTGCTAGGCAACCAAGTCGGAATCTCCACAGCAAACTATGCGCTTGATGCCAATATCCTTGGCTACGCGTAATCCGTGAATGAGTGCCTCATATTTCGCCATGTTGTTCGTAGCCTCGAAGTGTATCTGCAGAATGTAGTGTAGCTTGTCGCCAGTTGGTGAATATAGCAGTACACCAGCCCCCAAGCTATTGAGCAGCTTTTATCTGTCAAAGTGCATCACCTAGTACTCTGGATCCGGCATTGGGGTAGCATCTGGCATCTCCGTCCAATCTGCGATAAAATCCGCCAAGGCTTGTGACTTGATAGCGTCGCGTCTCTTGTAGGTGATCTCGAAGGCGACAGGTTCAATGCCCCACTTCGTGACCCTTCCTATAGCGTCGCTGTTGTTGATAATGTCGGACAGTGGAGTTTTGCTCACCACTATGATGGGGTGCTCCTGGAAATAGTGCCTCAGCTTTCGAGAAGCAAGGAATACTCCATAAGCTATCTTTTGGTAGTGTGGGTAACGCTGCTTGGACTCCATCAAGACCTCGCTTACATAGTAAACTGGTCGTTGAACTCCATACTCATGCCCTGTTCCTTCCGCTCTACCACGACGGCGATGCTGATTACCCGGTTGGTGGCCGCTATGTAAATTAACATGGGCTCTCCAGGATCGGGCACTGCAAGGATAGGTGCTGAGGAAAGAATCTCCTTGAGCTGCTTCAATGCCGCGTCTGCTTCGTCCATCCATGTGAATTTGTCCGCCTTCTTTAGCAACTCGTACAGCGGTAGGGCCTTCTCTCCAAGTTGGCTGACGAACCGACTAACTTCTGCAACACAACCTTTTAGTCGTTGTATGTCCTTTAGGCATGTCGGACGGTTTATATTTAAGATGGCCTTGATTTTCTCCGGGCTGACCTCGATTCCACGCTGGGAAATGATGAAGCCCAAAAATTTGCCGGCTAGAACCCGAAAGACGCATTTCTTAGGGTTAAGCATCATGTTGTAATTCCGGAGATTATCAAAGGTTTCTTTTAAGTCGGAGATTATGTCGTTTGATTTTTTAGACATCACCGCTATATCGTCCACATAGGCGTGAACATTCCCACCAATTTGGTCGTGTAGGCAACGTTGCATTGAACGCTGGTATGTAGCACCTGCGTTTTTCAGCCCAAAGGGCATCGTGACATAACAAAACATGCCGTAGAGTGTAGTGAACGAATTGGCCAATTGGTCTGACTTCCTCATCTTGATCTGGTGGTATCCTGAGTATGCATCAAGAAAACACAAAAGCTCCGAGCCAGCCGTCAAGTCAATGACTTGGTCAATGCGAGGAAAAGCAAACGGATCTTTGGGACATGCCTTGTTCAAGCCGGTGTAATCAACGCACATTCTTAATTCTTTGGTTCCCTTTTTGGGGAAAAGTACAGGATTGGCCACCCATTGGGTGTGAAGGACTTCTCGGATAAAACTAGTCTTAAGTAACCTAGCTATCTCTTTGCCTATGGCGCGTATCTTCTCATCTCCAAAGCGTCATAGAGGTTGTTTCACTGGTTTACATTTTGGATCAATATTCAAGCTATGCTCAGCAAGTTCCCTAGGTACACCTTTCATGTCGGCAGGTTGCCAGGCAATGATGTCCCTATTCTCATGGAGGAACTCGACGAGCGCGCTTTCCTATTAAGGGTCCAGGTTCGTCCCAATGGCGGTGGTCTTGGAGGCATCGCCTACCACAAGTTCCACCTGCTTGGTCTCGATGGCGGCCTTGAATGCTGGGGCAGAGTCATAAATATGCTTCTTCGACGCGGGCATCTCTGAGGCGTCGACCTTGCTCTGGATCTCCTTGAATTCTTTGCTATAGAGGACAACTTCTCCAATCTCATAGTCCCTTGCTTTGGTAAAGCTTTCGGATACCGTGATGACACCGTTTGGTCCGGGTATCTTGAGTTTGTTGTAGACGAAGCATGGCTTGGCCATGAAGGTGTGGAATATGTCGCGGACGAATATGACATGGTACACGCTCTTGAAGGGGACCACCTCAAAGGTCATGCATTCTTGGCGGTAATTATTAACATCACCAAAAGCGACCTAAAGTGTGATGCACCTAAGGGACCGAGCCTCCCGACCAGGAACTATGCCGTGGAAGATGGTGTTGGTCCGCCTTAGGTTTGCCTCCGTCAAGTTCATCTTCTGTAGTGTATCCAGGTATATGATATTGATGCTGCTTCCACTATCCACCATACATTTGGTGAACTCGTTTCCCTCAATCAGGGGGTTGATGACCATGGCGTATTGGTTCTCCGTAGGGATGAGGTATGGGTGATCCTTCCTGTCCCAAGTAATTGGAATCTCCGACCAGCGCAGGAACTAGGGAACTGGGAGTAGAGTGGCCATCAGTATCCTCATGGAGGTCTTCTGTTGTCGGACGGTGGGGGTGCCAAGGAAAGTGTGGAAAACTGCCGCCTTCTTCTCGAGGGGTTCTTGCCCTTGCCGTCGCTTTTGGCGGCGTGCTTGGGGTCAACATCCTCGTCCATGTCACTTGAATCCTTGGACTGCTCCTCCTTCTTCTTCCCCTTGCCCTTTCCTCGCGGTCTGTTCTTCTGACTTTGCTTGTAGCCGGACTCCGGGTCCTCCTTGAGTTCGTTGATGAACTTGCAATGGCGATTGGTGTGGGTGGCTTTGCCGTTGGCGTCGAGGTGTACGAGGCACGACATATCGCAGTACTCCTTGTATGTTTGGGGAACACGGAGCGCTGCCGAGGTAGTCTCACTTCCTCGCTGCTGCCCACGGCCAGATCCCCGCCCTCGGCCACGCTGTCCGCCATCACCTCGTCCTGCAAAAGTCATAGCGACCATGTCGGGGGTTTGCTTTTCTTCTGGTGCGGATTTCCGCTTTGTGCTGCTATTCGTCCGAGCTTGAGTTGGAACGGCCGTTGCTGGCAAAGAGCCGCGACCATCGTCGTCGGCAGCAACGAACTCACTGTCCAACTGAATCATCTGGTTCAAGTCTAGCTGGTGATTGTCCTGTAGGCGCTTCAACTTATGTCGGAGCAACATGCCCCTTTCCAATCCATCGATGAAGGCAGCCATGGAGGTCTGGGCATGCACTCCTGCGCATGAATTCTTCATATCCAGCCAGCGGGAGAGGTATGCACGAGATGTATCGTCTTTCTATTGCACACACCGTTGTAGATCACCAACAGTGCAGGGACGCTTGTACGTACCCTCGAAGTTCTTGGTGAACGCTTATTGCATATCCAACCAATTGCATATGGATCTTTCCAGCAAGTCATCAATCCATTGACGGGCCGTGCCCGCCAACATCAATGGGAGATACTTGATGACGACGTTGGGGTTACCCCCGACGATCTCCACCGCGTTGCCATAGTCCTGCAACCATGTAGCTGGCTTGGCGGCGCCGTCATATGGCTTGATTGTCTTGTCAATACGGAATCCCTTGGGGTAAGTTGCAGACTGTATTACAGGTCTAAAGCAACGTGGTCCCAGGTATGGTCCTTCCCGGGTCTCATGGATCTTTTCTAGACGCGAACGTGCATCGTATGGCTCCAGGCTTCTTTTATCCTTCTTACCATTAGGGGATGGGCTGCGTGAACTACGCGGGCCTCCTCCGCCATGGTGGCTGCTAGGTGGCGATGGGGGCGGAAGTGGCGGCGGGTTATCCTTCTTGCTATTACCCTCCTGCGATGCCCCACGCTTGTCGCGGTTGCTTGTCAGACGCGGAGGGTCATGGCGCGACCTGCTCTTGTGTCCTTGGTTGCGCTCTACGTCATGATGGGTCTGCTCCGTGTTGTCGCGGATGATGATGTCACTCTTCCTTGGCAGATGCATCTCCGTACGATGGTGAGCCTTGGTTTCTTCGCGATGTCGTGGGGAGCGGGGCGGTGGTGATGGGCGACGAGGTTGGGCCATACCTCCATGGTCGGAGGATATGGGGATAGCATCCTTCTTGTTGCGCGCATCCCTCGTCTTCATTCTGATGAACCCGTCTGAGACCCGAAATCAAGAGGAGATCTATCCCTTGGCGGCTTGTGCTGGCTAGACTGGCAAAACGCTGGGTCAGACTCGATCCTCTGAGAGGTGGCCTTTTCCTACTGTTTCACCGCCTTGGCCACTAGGTCATAGACCCGGTCCACTGCTTCGGGTGATCTATCCTGCTCCAGAAGGGTCTTGGCGATGGCGAGGTTGAGGAGAGGAGTGGACATCACCTTCCCGCCTTCACTGTCAATGTATGGCTTGGCTTGTGCCGGTTTCGGGGGAGCCCATCCTAGGTTTCACCGCACACCAGGATCATTGATGACGCGAGCCAGAGCTTTCTTGGCCTTCTACTGCTGCAGCAGAGTCTTTTACTCAGCCTCCATTGCTCTAGCTTTCTCTATGGATTTCTGTGCGGTGGCCAGATCTTGATCTAGCTTTGCGCCTTGCTCCGCGATGGCTTGCGCTTCCTCCAGTAGCTGCTGGCGCTTCTCGTCAAGCTGGACTACATTGCGAATATGAGCCATAGTCATAGGCTCGACGAGGAGATTGCCGTACATCACTCTATCAGCTGGAGTAACTTGGGCAGCAGCAGACGTAGATGCCGGAGGCGGCGGGTTTGCGGTGTTGTTGGTGCTCGGTCCGGTGCCGAGTTCCTGCGGCTGTTGCACTGGGTTAGGCGGAGGGGGCATATCCTTTGCGTGATCATTGTCGGTAGCAACAAGTGGTCCCTTCCCCTTGTCCAGCGCTGTAGGCAGAGCTCGTCCGGGTTGATCTTCATCCATCGCTGTCCCAATGGTGAAGAACACCTCTCTAGACATTACGGTGTTGTTGGCATGTTCGTCGCGCGTCTACTCCTCCCCCATCTCCTGTATGGCAGAGTCTAGCTCCTCCGGGCGGAAATCTATCTCCTCTGAATCTGCACTGAAGTCGGCATAGAGCGCGTCAATCACAGAGTCGGAGGGTGCCGGGGCTTCCTCGAGGACGGGAGGTGGAGGTGCAATAGTAGCGACGATGACTGGAGGCGGTGGTGCAGCTGCGACGATGGCGGTGGGAGGCGGTGGTGGCGGTGGCTGAATCGGAGGGGCTCCTTCAATGAGCGCAAGGGCTGTCTGAGCTGCCTTCTCAGCCTCCTCGTAGTTGTTGATGGTGTTCACTATGATTTCGAAGGTGAGGCGACCCGAAGCCTGCTGCCGCCTTAGAGAATGCCGGAGAAGCGTACCTTGGTCCAGTCCTTCCACAAAGTGATACATGGCATCATCATTGGGGTAATGCGCTAGATCGGCTCGTATACGGAGCTACCTGGCAAGTTAATCGCGGGGGTTTTCACCATCTCTTTGAACGCAATGCACCAGATCGAAGATGGTAACCATGCCGACAAACTTGGATCTTTGCTGTCCAGACGCGCGGACGAAGCCGGCGGACTTGCAGTGATCTTCCACCGTTATATCCTGCACAGGGGCGGTTTGGGTGGGCCTTGAATTTTTCCGATCTTTGCCGGCAAACTCCGAGGAGAGATCCGACATTGATCCTTCTGCAAATGAAGAGGCGGTCCGTGCGGGTCTTGATGCTCCTCCGACTCCCAGGGAACTAGTGCCCGAGTTGGTTTCGCCGATGAAGAGGTGGATATCTCCGATGGAGATGATCGAGCACCGCGTAGGATTTGTCTTCGCCGGGATACAGAACTCGTCGGGAGGGACAATCGGAACGTTGGCGGAGAAGAGAACACGACCGATGGATACGGTTTCGCCAATTCCCGCGAAGATCTTGGTCCTCGCCCGCTGAAGAGCCTGGAGCGCCTCTTGCCCCACGGTGGGCGCCAACTGTCGTGGTATTGCAAATGAGTACGCCATGGAGGGGTCCTCACGGTGCGTGTTTAGAGACATGGGGGAAGGCGGACGGTTCACGGGAACGAGGTAACACAGCTTACTTAGGTTCAGATCCCACGATGGTGGCGGAATCCTACTCCTATAAATCACTATAAGGGCAATACGCCGAGTTACAGGGATTGGTTCGCTGTGCGAGGTGCGTCGTAGTCGACACTAGGTTGTCTAAGACTGTCTACCCTAAAGGCTCCCATAGGCCCGACTTATATAGTCGTCATGTCCTAGGATTACAGGGAAAAGTCCTAGCCGGACAGGTTACAGAGTCCTACACTGCTTACAACTAGTCGTCAGGTCCTAGAATCAATTTGCCAAATGTTTCTGCAAGTTTGAAAGGTGGTCTTTGCTTCACTTTTACTTGGTCTTGCAAGGGGTGAGAAGAATTGGAAAAGTTTCTGTTTGAAATCTTGGACTAGAAACACTCAAAGTGACCTAGTGAGCAAGATTGGCAAAAATGACCATTTTCCTTATTTGATTTGTTTTTGATTTTCTCTTGATTTGTTTCTGCTTGGAAATGTTTTAGATGATGTTATATTCCTCTTTGAACAATTCCTTACTATTTAGTTGAATCACACAAGTCCATTCATACATTCAAAACATCATCACATACACACATGCATTCATTTGGTTTTTATTTAATCAAAGTTTTTGTTAACCCTAATTTTAGTGATTAGAGTTTGATGATCATTGTTTCATATTTTTGGGATGTTACATGGTGATCTTAGTACCTACACTTCATTCAATTTTGAATTGTCATTTGAATAGATTTGAAATCTGTTTCTGTTGGTTTGCAAAGTGGGCTTGGGTTCACTTTTACTTGGTCTAGCAAGGGGTGAAAATAATTGGATTTGTTTTTGTTAGAAAACTTGGGCTAGGAACACTCAAAGTGGTGTAGTGGTTAACTTTGGTCAAAATGAGCATTTGCTTATATGTCTTAATTTTAATTTTCTCTTCATTTGATTCTGCTTGGAAATGATCTAGATGATGTTGTTTTCATCTTGGAACCAATCCTTGCCATTCATAGCAATCAAACATGGGATTGAAAGAATTCATGCATTCATCACACACACATGCATTCATATTAATTTTAATAACAAATTTTTTTGTTAGCCCTAAACTTGGGTGATTAGATCTTGATAATCTTGTTTAATATTTTTCGGATGTTACAAACCTTCCCTCCTTAAAAAAAATATCGTCTCGAGATTTAAGAAAAAGAAAACTAGGAACTAAAGAGATCTGGAAACTCAGTCCTAATGTAATCTTTTTGCTCCCAAGTAGCTTCTTCTTTGGTATGGTTACTCCACTGGATCTTGAGAAACTTGATACTCCGGGTTCTAGTGGTTCTGAAGGATTCTTCCAAAATACGAATGGGTACTTCAGGATAGGTTAGGTCCTCGTTGATATCTATGGTTCTGTGATCAATATTCTTGAAAACTTCGATCTTATCCGGGACTTCTAGGCATTTGCGAAGTAACGAGATATGAAACACATTACGCACGGCTGACATCTCCTCCGGCAGTTCCAGTTGATATGATACTTCTCTTCGGCGATTCAAAATCCTGAAGGGTCCGATATAGTTGGGGGAAAGCTTTCCTTTGAGTTGGAAAGGTTGCATTACTTTCAAGGGTGATACTTTCAGAACCACAAAATCTCCGATTTCGAAGGCTAGATCTCGACGTCTCTTGTCGGCATAACTCTTCTATCGGGATTGGGCGGTCTTAAGGTGCTCATGAATCTTGTGAACTTTCTCTTTGGCTTCTCTTAGGATGCCAGGTCCGAAAATCAAATGGGGCCATTTGCAAACTAGCTTGATAACTGTTGTTCTATGAGAATTCCGCGAAAGGTAGACAGTCCTCCCATTTAGATCCATGTCGTGGTATTGCCGACGAGTATGCCATGGAGGGGTCCTCACAGTGCGTGTTTAGAGACGTGGGAGAAGGCGGACGGTTGATGGGTACTAGGTAACACAGCTTACCTAGGTTCAGATCCCACGACCGTGGCGGAATCCTACTCCTGCTATAAATCACTATAAGGGCAATACGCCGAGTTACAGGGATTAGTTTGCTGTGCGAGGTGCGTCATAGTCGACACTAGGTTGTCTGAGACTATCTACCCTAAAGGCTCCCATAGGCCCGACTTATATAGTTGTTAGGTCCTAGGATTACAGGGAAAAGTCCTAGCCGGACAGGTTACAGAGTCCTACACTGCTTACAACTAGTAGAGCGCGTCTTGCACTCCAAGGCTCCGGGTCCGTCGGTAACTCCTCCATAGACTTCCTTTATCCGGCATGGGCCTCCCTTCTAGATCCATCTAACTGGGCCACCCAGCAGGCCATGGGCCATGCTACCAACTATGGGCCATCCGGGTTATCCGGATAGGAGACATGCTATGAGGATACCCATATAGCATATCCCCATAATCCATATTCCAACACACAAGCTCTCAACATATCTTTGAGCATTTGGTTTACTCGCTCCGTTTATCCATCGGTCTGCGGGTGATAAGCGTTGCTGAAATCCAGTCTTGTTCCTAATCCTTCTTGGACTTTCTTCCAAAATCTCGAGGTAAACTGGGTTCGTTGATCTGACAAAATGTTCTTGGGGATTCCATGCAAACTGACTATCCTAGCAATGTACAACTCTGCTAGCTTCGAGCTCTGATAAGTGGTCTTAACCGATAATAAATGGGCTACTTTAGACAGTCTATCCACTATGACCCAGATAAAGTCATTTCCCCTACTAGATGTAGTCAAACTGGTGATGAAATCCATTCCAACTGAATCCCATTTCCATTCTGGAATTTGCAATGGTTGCAAAAGTCATGCGGGTCTCTGATGTCCCGCTTTGATTCTCTGATAGATATCACACTTGGCTATGTAGCTGCCGATTTCTCTCTTCATCTTATGTCACCAAAATTGCTCCTTCAAGTCCTGATACATCTTGGTTCCTCTAGGGTGGATAGAATAAAGAGTATCATGGGCTTCTTGCAAAATAGCTTGCTTCAACTCGGAATCTGCTGGCACACAGATACGTCCTTTGTACCACAAAACTCCTTCATCTTCGGTGAATCCGGGTACCTTCCCTGTACCGATACGACGTTTGATTCCGTCGATACTAGCATTTCCTTTCTGCGCCTCCTTGATCTGACTGATCAAAGTGGGTTGAAGTTCTATGCTAGCCAAAAATCCTTCACTAACTAATTCCATTCTGACATCTTCCAATTCCTTATGTAAACTTGGTTGCTCCTTCAGAATCATGGTGTTCAATTGACACGGCAATCTGCTAAGAGCATCTGCTACCACATTGGCTTTGCCTGGGTGATAGTGAATGTCAAGGTCATAGTCCTTGATTAACTCTATCCATCTCCTTTGCCTCATATTTAGTTCCTTATGGGTGAAAATATACGTCAGGCTCTTGTGATCCGAATAAATCTCACAACGGTTACCCATGAGATAATGCTGCCATGTCTTCAAGGCTGACAATACGACTTCTAGTTCGAGGTCATGGGTAGGGTAATTCTGCTCATGTTGCTTCAGTTGTCGGGATATATAGGATATGACTTTGCCTTCTTGCATTAGCACACATCCGAGACCAACCTTGGATGCATCACAATACACATCAAAAGGCTTCGTGATATCTAGCATAATCAAGATTGGGGCTGAGATCAATCTCTTCTTGAGCTCTTGAAAACTTGCTTCACATTTGTCCGTCCATTCAAACTTCTTATATTTCTTCAATAATTGGGTCATGGGTCTTGCGATGCTCCAGAATCCTTCTACGAACTTGCAGTAATATCCCGCTAATCCGAGAAATGCACGAACTTGGGTTTGAGTGGTTGGGGCTTGCCATTCTTCAACATCCTTAACCTTGGCAGGGTCGACAGCAATTCCTCCTGCCGACACGATATGTCCTCGGAATCCTACTTCCTTCAACCAGAACTCACATTTGCTAAATTTGGCATACAACTGATGGTCCCTAAGGGTTTCAAGGATGGTCCTTAGGTGTAGCTCATGTTCTTATTCTGATTTGGAATAGATCAGAATGTCATCGATGAAAACAACGACAAACTTATCCAGGAAGTTCATAAAAATCTTATTCATGCGATTCATGAAATAAGCGGGGGCATTGGTTAATCCAAAAGACATGACAGTGTACTCATATAGTCCATATCTGGTGGTGAAGGTAGTCTTTGGAATATCCTCTACATGAATCTTGAGTTGATGATAACCAGTTCTAAGATCAATTTTAGAAAACACTTTGGCACCGGTCAACTGTTCAAACAGATCTTCTATCTTCGGCAGTGGGTACTTGTTCTTAATGGGGACGTCATTCAGCTTCCGATAATCCGTGCACAAACGGTTACCTCCATCTTTCTTATCCACAAATAAAACAGGTGATCTCCATGGCGATGCACTTGGTTGAATCAGACCTACCTCCAACATAGCATCTAGTTGCTTCTTCAGCTCTACTAATTCAGACGGGTTCATACTATAAGGTCTCTGAGCTATGGGTCCAGTTCCAGGGATTATTTCAATGGTAAACTCGATATCCTGATCTGGGGGCATACCGGGCAATACATTTGGGAATACGCCGGGGTATTCACAGACTACTCTGACTTGGTCAATGGTTGGTTGGGCTAGACTCTTGTTGCACTTGAATTGACGGGACAAGGTTTCAGATACATGCTCTACTGATACTCTATCTGTACTAGTCATGGTTATGGATTTCTTGGCACAATCGATTAATCCTTTATGTTTCGACATCCAATCCATTGCTAGTACTACTTCCAAACCTTTGGTTCCGAGTACTATTAGATTAGCATAAAAATCTATGCCATGGATTCTGATAGATACGGCCTTGCAAATTTGTCTAGCTTTGGTGGTTGAACCAGGTATTTGAACTATCATAACATGCTTCAGGTTTTTTGGTTGAATCTTACTAGTGCATGCAAATTCTTCTGTAACAAACGAGTGTGATGCTCCAGAATCAAACAACACTCTTGCAAGTACTGAGTTAATAGAAAACATACCCAGCATGACATCTGGCACTTCCAGAGCTTCTTCAGCATTCATGTGAAACAGACGGCCGTTGCGGTTGAGTGAGTTCCCTAGTGAAAATCTTCTTCTAGGTTGAACACGGCGCTGCTGCTGAGCTGGGGCATTCACATTGGTAGCTGCTGGAAGCTTCTTGGGACACTCGTTGGAGTAGTGACCCTTAACTCCGCATTCAAAACAAGTAACCTGAGACTTCTCTTTTCCTGCAACAGGCACGACAATTGCTTCCAGTCCTTGGGGCAGTATTGGTGTTGTGGGTGTTGTTGTTGTTCTTGAACTTGGGCGGTGCATGGTTGAAATTGTTGGAGTTTCCGGGGTTGTTGTGGTTTCCTCCGGGCCTTGGATTTCCCCCTCCACGGTTGGGATAGTTCAGACGGGTCATCGGGGGTCTATTTTTTCTCGGGGCATATGAAGGAAATATGCCCTAGAGGCAATCATAGAGATGATTATATTTCTTATGTATCCATGAGTTATTGTAATGTTCCTTGAATAACCATATCAGGCAACTTGTATTGATTGGCAATTATGTGAATTGTTTGTGAAACTCTTTACTTGTATGGTTATTTAATAGTTGTCCCTAGTCGGAATTCATGTGAGGACACATGTGAATATTAGACTAGCACATCGATTGGTTGATGACTATGTTTCGCAAGTCATAGACATGGAGATGTCAAACCAATGATGTGGACACATGTTATGAACATTGGGTTGGACTGACCCAACTTGAGACTGGCAATTACTTGCAGCTCTCTCTCTACACATCGTGTACGTTTTTCCTTAGACCCAATATTGTTGCATGTACTTGAGATGTGGATCGACCTACTTTGGGGCTATCAGACGCTACTCTGTAACTGGGTAGTTATAAAGGTAGCTTTCGGGTTTGTCTTGAAGAATGCTGCAAGGCATGGTCAATCAATATGGGATTTTCTCCTCTCTACCTAAGAGAGATATCTCTGGGCCCCTCGAGTGATCGGATCCAGAAATGCATGGTCGTGCTACATATGGTTAAGAGTTAACCTAGTAAAGGGATTCCGAATCACAGTATCGAGAAAGGGAGGCCATCTTGAAGCTAGACCAAATATCGTGAGGCAAAGGGAAAGACATGTACTAAACCTTGTGATGGTTCGTCCGATATGATCTTTGTATGAGTTTAGGAGTTGGCACGTCTTCTTAGAGGCCGCTACCAACTATTGACAAAATAAGTGTATTCGTGTCATGTCTATACGTATATGAACCTATAGGGTCACACATATAAGGGGCTGGAAGCCTAATAAGGATTGGATCCGAATTAGACCAGGCTTAGGCTACTAATGGGCTTCTGATGTAGAAGCCCACTAGGGACGCCTATATAAGAGAGGGTGGGGCGTGCTTACCAGGGTTAGACCATTCCACCCAGCCGCCACACCTCACGCCTGTGTTGCACGCACAGACCTAGCGGTCCGGCGTCTGACGCTTCCACCTGTACGCGTGGATACCTCGGAGGCGCTGCATCTATAGCGCTTGAACGGGCCGCGCAAGGGGAGCTGCTCGTGGGACGAGAATGAGGAGGAGACGTTGATCGTCTGCACTGCCTCGACGCGCTTCATCATGTTCCGCAACTGCATGTCTAGTGGTAATCCTGTGATCTATGACAACAATAATCCTGGTTTACGCGGTAGAAATTTTTGATTTGCGCTAGTGTAGCCTACCCGTATCCCTTTAGTGGTATCAGAGCCGATGTTGTTCAGTTATAGATTCGGGATGTTTGCATATGGTGATATGCAGATTGATATGAATGATGTGATCGTTTATATTGCGGTGGTTCAGGATTGATCTATGATCTTGCTTTTCGTGATCGTGATTCTGAGGTAGTTGAACGACTTACCCCTACCGGTCGGTTTCCGCCATCGGTGTAGACATTGACACATAAATCCTGTTGAATCACGCGAAGATCAATATGATTGATCGAATCGGAACCTAGATCTAAAATCGATGTGCCATGATCAAAGGAGTTTGATTAGATCGGAACAACATACGGTTTATGGTAATTTGATTTGCCGATCAAAATCCTTAAAGAAAATTGTGTAGATACCGCGAGGGGCGCTGCCCCTTCGAACCCCGCAGGGGGAGACCCCCCTAGTCGTAGCACATTTTTGTATCTCGTTAAGTTAACTAGGTGTTGCGAGGTCACATGATCCGGTAGAATGCGATTCTATGCATAACTTGTTTTTTGCAGGATGTATGTGATCAGTATGGCCTATATATGTATGTGATGCATGTATGAAATTTATCATGACCTGCGTGTCGTGAGTAGAGCAACACGGCTGGAGCCATGTGTGTTGTCAATTATTGTAAGGGCCTGCGTGCCAACTTGTGATGATCCCAATTCTATGTAATTTTGATTACTAGCTATTAGGGGTAATGGCTTGTAATAGCTTGTGTCACAACTATGTGAATGCTATTCTTATGCGTTTTACTCTATGCATGCTTAAGTAGAACGATCCCACACAAAGTTTAAGTTAAACCATGCCCACCCAACCAAACCTTGCACCATCCTATGCCATGTACAATCGTTGGTGGGCCTATGAAATTAGGGTGCCGCGGTTTTCCTTGGCTGGATGGGTTTGTATCGGATACCTACACGCATAAGGGTTGGTGAGCTTGACAAGGTCATTTTAACAGTTAAGGACCTTGGGGCATAAAGGTTGGGCGCCTGGTTTTGACATAGAGATGTCACCCAACAACAAGAGTCATATGTGATATGATTGGCAAGTGTTGCTTACCGATTTAACTTGTCTTCTAGTAGTGATGCTAGAGCTCACTAGTCGACTTGTTAATTGTGGATCTTGAATCACTTAGTATCAATAGAGGGATATTGATTTAAGTGGGAGTATATGCTATTAAATTGTTTAATATGTTTTACTCATTGATGGTTACATGGCTTAGTATTTTGCATGTTCTCTGTTGTAGATCAATGGCACCGAACACTGCATCACCTTTTTCTTTGCGTTCGATTCTTGACAAAGATAAACTAAATGGAACAAACTATTCGGACTGGGTCCGTAACTTGCGAATTGTTCTCAGGTCTGATAAAAAGGAAATGGTTCTGGGTACCCCAGTCCCTAATGAACCTGCTGACAATGCATTTGCTACCCTAAAGAACGCCTACAAGAGAGCATGTGATGATTCTCTTGAGGTTAGTTGTCTTATGATTACATGCATGGAACCTTAACTCCAAAAGAAGTTTGAGGATCAGGATGCGTATGATATGATCATCGCGCTTAAGGACATGTTCCAAGATCAGGCAAGGACTGAGAGGTACAATGTTGCCAAGTCCTTTGTCGAATGCAAGCTAGCAGAGGGAGCAGCTGTACGCCCCCATGTGATCAAAATGGTTAGTTACAGTCAGACTTTGGAAAAGCTTGGTTTTCCCTAGGCCAAGAGTTGGCCACTGACTTCATTTTGGCGTCTCTTCCATCTAGCTATGGGAACTTCATTTCGGACTACCATATGCATGGGGTGGAGAAGGGCCTTAATGAGTTATGCGGGATGCAAAAAACAGTAGAAAGTGACATGAAGAAGTGTGCAGGGCATAGCCATGTGATGGCTGTGCAGAACAAGCCTAGCTTCAAGAAAAAGGGTACTTCTTGGAAGAAGAAGGGCAAGGCTAAGGATACGATCCCTAAGCCTGCACCCAAGAAAAAGGCTAGACCTGTAGAAGACACTGAGTGCTTCTTTTGTCATGAACATGGCCACAGGAAGAGAAACTGCAACAAGTACCAGGCTTCTTTGAAGAAGAGTGGAAGTAAGATGTAACACCCTCGGAATCGGCCCTATGCAAGTTTCAGCGATTCCCGCCAAACCCGCATAGAAATGATTCAAAGGTGCCCACCAGGCACTTTCGTGCGAGTGAAAGCGAAGTAATACCATAACACAATAGTCCACGATGGAACCCACAGAACGGATATATACAACAATGACTCAAAGAGTCAAGAATACAGATATACAGTACAAAGATCCACATCACCTTGAAAACGATACAGCGTCCGAGTACAGACAAGATGCAAATTGAGCTAAGATCCCTGAAGAACAACCAATGGGGTCCATAACCCTGCCCAGGCCAAGCCGGAAGGGTTACCCTGCTAACGATGTTGATCTCAAAACCTGCTAAAACAAGAGGGGTGCCGGCAAAGGGAAAAGGAAAAAGAGAGCGGTCAGTACTGAGGCCAGTACACAGCGAGACTAGAATTCGGCGGCTCTCGCCTACATAGGTATGGTGGACTGAAGCGGCAGCGCAGCATGCACTAACCAACCTATAGAGACTCGATACAACTATAGGCTATTAGAGAGGGATAAGAAAGACCTATTCGGATACAACCTGAAACTATCACCAAGCATACTCATCCTGGTATTTCCCCCTCGAGACCAAACGAGGAAGTCAACCGAGGAACTCACACAGTTGGCAATTTTATTCATTCCGTTATAGTTGTGGCAATTACTAGTCAGATATAGCTAGCACGAGTCATCCGGATATAATAAGTAGTGGGCAGTTTTAGTTAACCATTCTGTTGTAGTTGTAGTACTTACTAGTCAGATGCATATAGCATGAGGCATCCCAAAACCCAGCAGTTGTTGGTACTCTTATTTAGCCATTCCGTTGTAGTGAAGCTGATTACTAGTCATTATAAAGTCAAATTTATAGCACTACTTTAGTTATAGTTGTATATGATCGAGATACTGTGCTCCAAGTCGTCCATAACTGCGGACACGGCTTTCCGAAAGTTTTACCCTGCAGGGGGGCACAAATAGCAACACACGCACGATCAACCTCGAGAAAAACCAACGAGGCATCACGACAGAACATTTGCAAGATTCATATTTGATTTCAGGGGGCCACCCCACTAAGAAACCCGCGACGAAGTTGGCCGGCTCCGAGACGGACCCAGAGGTTTGTGTCAATGGCTGTAAACGACTAGGAACCCGAAAATGTGACTGGGCTTGTCGATACCGCGGAAACATTCGACATTTGTTCCTAAACAGTACAGGCGCTCCACGCGCAATCATAAATAAAGCAGTAAAGCATGGCATAAGTACAGGATAGTAATAAAGCCCCAAACTACTTTGTGGCCCCAAGGAATTAAATATGACTCAAGCTAGGGTTAGGGGGATTCATGGTCCCACATGCGGATAGTGCGAATATTCAAAGAACAGGTATCAAGTACTCGGGGTCCTACGGGACACAAGTGGACGGTTAAAAACCAAATAACATCTATTGCCCACCAGTGCCTCTGCAGTCTTTACCTACTTTCAATTTTAGTTATTAAACGATAATTAAAGCCATGATCATCTCCAACATTAAACAAGCAGCATTACTCCAACAATTGTGGTACTTGACGACATGCAATCGCACTTGAGCAAGTGACTACGACACGCAAGTCCAACTATCTACCAAGAAACAGGTAATAGGATGTGTCCAAGGCAATATAAGGCTGCAAGGGATATCACGGGTACGAAAACTAGAGCATCGCAACATAGATAGCAATAGATCAACATGAGGAAATAAAGACTAGAAATGTAAAATATGTAGAAAGGGGGGGAATGCTCGCCTAAAAACATTGCCGAAGGTTCATCCGAAGATCGGGTCGACACTCGCATCAACTCATCGGCCTAATCCGTGAAGAAGCGAAACACTAAAATAAACATCGGATGCACTATTTAATACTACGGCAGAAAATCGGGTATGATGCATGTATGATGTATGACATGGCAAAGATGCGATGCAATTAGTCAATATTAAGCAGAACCGGGGTCCCGACAATTAATTACCCCGCAATCTTAACAAGGCAAAATATTTCACCGGTTCGATGCACAAATTTAAATGGGACCAATATTAGACTAGATGCGCTCGCATATGGCCTCCATATTTAATTATGAGGTGAATCGATATAATGCCCCCAAACCACATAATGTATGCAAGTATGAATAATTTAATATGCAAAAATTATATATCATATATTATAAAAATATAGGGGTCTCGGAATAGGGGTCACACATTGGTCCGAAGATCTTGGGGGGTTCGCGGTTCAACGGGTTCGGGCTCGACAATCAGACTCCGGGAACGGGTCTTAGTGTTCCATGAAGGAGACCTTGTGGTTTCGTGCTGCAGGCCTTCGGGTACAGGGGATCTTCAATCCGAGAGGGAGAGCTTTGGTTCCATGTTAACTCGTCGATCTTGTACTTAGGATTTCCTCGACTACCTTGCCAATTGTAGACGATGTGGTAGTCAAACTTAACAACTTCCGTCGGTTGCAGCAAACTATACCATAAACCGCACATGAGCAAATCCACTAATCTCTTGTCTTGTCCTCATCGTTAGAACGCACGCACATGGACACCATGGGACAGCGCACCCGCTCCCTTCTGGTGGCCTTGGTCGGGCAAGGCAGAGGGCAGCCGAGACGAAGACGGTGGCCAGGCTTGCAGATGACGAGGGTGGAGGGGTCGTGGCAGGGACGCAGAGGACTCGCCGGAGGGTCAACATCGACGGCGGGCGCGTAGAGCTCGGGCAGAGTAACAACGAGGAGGAGGGTGTGTAGCGGCCGAACGCGGGCGAGCATATGCTCGAAGACGGGCGCGGACGGTGGCCGGCCGCGGCGAAGAGGGAGGCGTGTGACGGCAGCCTGCGCGAGCTCGTAGGGACGGCGCGAGGAAGAGGGCTGCAGGGCGAGCGTATGGAGACAGAGGCAATGGCCGGACGGTGAGCTCGGGAAACACCGGGCGCGCAGAGGTCGGGGAGGATGGACCCGCTCGGGGAGGCGGCGGATCGGGAATGGGGTCAGGGACAGGAAGGGCGAGATGAGGGTCGCAAGAGGTAGGCGAGGAAGGGTGCGGCTTCGTGGTGTGACCTGGCTCACGCGGTTTGCAGCGTGAGGCGCGTCGAGCGAGGGAGTGGGGTCGGGGGAAGCAGCGTGGCAGCCTGCAGGGGTGGGCCAGGTGTTACGTGCGGGGTGAGGGAGGCGGTCGCTGCGGGGAGTTGGTGTTGTGGCGGGGCGCGTGTGTGCAGCTGGTGGCGGCGGCAGGCAGTGGAGCTAGGGTTGGCTAGATAGATGGTCTAGGGTTTCACCGGCTGGGCATTTTGGGCCTGGCTGGTTTAGGTTTAGGATTATTTTTTTTGTTTATTTAAAACCTTATTATTTTTTACTTTTATTATTTTTAGAAATATTTGTAAATAGTTTTACACCATTGAAAATAGAAGAAATGAATATGTTTTTAATTTAAATATAAGAGGGAAGACTTTGCAAACAAAAATAGGTTTTACTAAAATACTTTTAGAGACACTACCATGCATGATGATGCAATAATGATGCGAATAATAAAACAGCACGCAATTTTCTAGTAGTGGAAATTCCGGGGTGCTACATAAGAGTACTTCCCACTCAGGTACGCTTGTTGTAAATGTTGTGGACATTCTTCTCGCTGATTCCTATTTTATCTCTTGGGTATTTGATACCGGATCGGTTGCTCATATTTGCAATTCGATGTAGGGGATAATAAGGACTAGAGAAGTGAAGAAAGGCGAAGTGGATTTTCTCTTCGGAAATAAAGCAAGGGCTGCTGCATTGTTCGTCGGCGTCATGCAACTTCACCTTCCGTCGGGATTTATTATGGAGTTGAATAATTGTTATTACATTCCTAGTATGGGTCAAAACATTTTATCACCTTCATGTTTGATGAGGGATGGTTATTCATTCGCGAGTGCAAACAATGGTTGTGTAATCTCTAAGAATGATATGTTTTTGGCTGATGCTCCCATTGTGAATGGGTTATTTATTTTAAATCTTGATGATGCATCTATTTACAATGTTAGTGCTAAAAGGCTTCGGGCTAATGATTTGAGTCCTACCTATTTATGGCGTTGTCGTTTGGGGCATATAAGTGAAAAGCGCATGAAGAAGCTCCATGGTGATGGTCTTCTAACTTCGTTTGATTTTGAATCATACGAGACATGTCAGGCTTGTTTACTTGGAAACATGACCAAATCGCCTTTTTCGGGTTTACCCGAGAGAGCGACAGACTTGTTGGAACTCATACATACTGATGTGTGTGGACCAATGAGCACGACAACCAGAGAAGGATATCACTACTTCATTACTTTCACTGATGATTTCAGTAGATATGGTTATGTCTATTTGATGAAGCATAAGTCTGAAACTTTTGAAAATTTCAAGGAGTTTCAGAATGAGGTAGAGAATCAACATGGCAATAAAATAAAGGCCTTGCGATCTGATCGCGGAGGTGAATATTTGAGTCACGAATTTAGCAATCATCTTAAGAGTTGCAGAACTTCACAGCTCATGCCGCCCGGAACGCCTCAAAGAAACGGGGTCTCCGAATGGCGCAATCGAACTTTGTTGGACATGGTTCGATCGATGATGAGCCAGTCGGATTTAACATTATCATTTTGGGGTTATGCTCTAGAAACGACAGCTTTCACACTTAACATGGTACCATCTAAATCTGTAGTTAAGACACCATATGAGATGTGGACTGGAAAGAATCCCAATTTGTCTTTTCTAAACATTTTGGGATGTGATGCATTTGTCAAGCGGCTTTAGTCGAACAAGCTAACACCCAAATCGGATAAGTGCATTTTCGTGGGATATCCGAGGGAAACCTTAGGGTATTACTTCTACAACCGAGAAGAGGGCAAAGTGTTTGTCGCTCATAGCGGTGTTTTCCTAGAGAAAGAGTTTCTCACAAAGGGAACGAGTGGAAGGTCGGTGCGACTTGAAGAAGTTCAAGATGAGCTAGTTGGGGATGCTTCTATAAGGGATGCTATTGTAGCATACCAAGTTGAGGAACCCATGGCAATAGAAGCACCACAACCACGAAGATCGGCGAGGCTCCGTGAAACGCGAGAATTATTATTGTTAGACAATGATGAGCCTGCGACCTATGCAGAAGCGATGATGGACCCAGACTCTGAGAAATGGTTGATCGCCATGAGATCCGAGATAGAGTCCATGGAAGACAATCAAGTTTGGAACTAGGTTAACCTGCCTGATGGTTTTAAAGCCATCGAGTGCAACTGGATCTATAAGAAGAAGATTGATATGGATGGAAATGTTTACATCCATAAAGCTCGACTTGTTGCAAAAGGTTTTCGACAAGTTCAAGGAGTTGACTACGATGAGACTTTCTCGCCCATAGCGATGCTTAAATCTATACAGATCATTCTAGCCATTGCTGCACATTTCGACTATGAAATATGGCAGATGGGTTGTAAAGGAGTTCAAGGATTTGATGAAGTTGTAAAGGAGTTTGGCTTCATAAAAAACGAACAAGAATCTTGTGTTTACAAGAAGGAAAGTGGGAGAGCGCTGGTATTTCTAGTCTTATATGTAGATGACATATTACTGATTGGAAATGACATTCCTATGCCCGAGTCTGTTAAGACCTTGTTGAAAAATAGTTTTTCGATGAAGGACTTAGGAGAAGCGGTATATATTCTGGGCATCAAGATCTATAGAGATAGATCAAGGAGGCTAATTGGATTAAGCCAGAGTACATACATTGACAAAATGTTGAAACGGTTCAGCATGGAAGATGCTAAGAAGGGGTTCTTGCCCATGTCTCACGGTATTAAACTCACTCAGTGTCCTTCGACTACTGATGAGCGTGAGCGCATGAGTAGGGTTCCGTATGCTTCGGCTATTGGATCCATCATGTATGGAATGATATGTACTCGCCCAGATGTTTCCTATGCTGTAAATATTACGAGCAGATATCAGGCCGATCCAGGTGAAGGTCACTAGACAGCGGTAAAGAATATCCTTAAATACTTGAGAAGGACTAAGGATGTGTTCCTAGTTTATGGAGGTGAGGATGAACTCAGTGTAAGGGGTTACATAGATGCGAGTTACCTTAACGACTCAGATGATTCCAGATCGCAATCTGGTTATGTGTTTGTCATGAATGGTGGTGCTGTGAGTTGGAAAAGTTCCAAGCAAGATACGGTGGCCTCCTCTTCAACATAAGCTGAATATATTGCCGCCTCGGAGGCTGCAAACGAAGTTGTTTGGATTAGGAATTTCCTGATCGCTCTTGGTGTGGTTCAGGGTGTGTCCAATCCCATGGACGTTTATTGTGACAACAATGGTGCTATTGCACAAGCCAAGGAACCTAGACAGCACCAGAAGAACAAACATATTGCATGCGTTACCATCAGATTTGTGAGTTTGTTGAGGATGGTAGTGTCATGATATGCAAACTACACACGGACTCAAATGTTGTTGATCCTTTTACAAAGCCACTCCCACAGCCTGCGCATGAGGCGCACACAAGAGCAATAGGTATTAGATACATTCTAGATTGACTCTAGTGCAAGTGGGAGATTGAAGGAAATATTCCCTAGAGGCAATCATAGAGATGATTATATTTCTTATGTATCCATGAGTTATTGTAATGTTCCTTGAATATCTATATCAGGCAACTTGTATTGATTGGCAATTATGTGAATTGATTGTGAAACTCTTTACTTGTATGGTTATTTAATAGTTGTTCCTAGTCGGAATTCATGTGAGGACACATGTGAATATTAGACTAGCACATCGATTGGTTGATCACTATGTTTCGCAAGTCATAGACATGGAGATGTCAAATCAATGATGTGGACACATGTTATAAACATGGGGTTGGACTAACCCAACTTGAGACTGGCAATTAGTTGCAGCTCTCTCTATACACATCGTGTACGTTTTGTCCTTAGACCTGAGATTGTCGCATGTACTTGAGATGTGAATCGACCTACTTTGGGCCTATCAGACGCTACTCCGTAACTGGGTAGTTATAAAGGTAACTTTCGGATTTGTCTTGAAGCATGCTGCAAGGCTGGTCAATCAAGATGGGATTTGCTCCTCTCTACCTGAGAGAGATATCTCTGGGCCCCTCGAGTGATTGGATCCAAAAATGCATGGTCGTGATACATATGGTTAAGAGTTAACCTAGTAAAGGGATTCCGAATCACAGTATCGAGAAAGGGAGGCCAGCTTGGAGCTAGACCAACTATCATGAGGCAAAGGGAAAGGCATGTACTAAACCTTGTGATGGTTCGTCCGATATGATCTTTGTATGCGTTTAGGAGTTGGCACGTCTTGCTAGAGGCCGCTAACAAATATTTACATAATAAGTGTATTCGTGGCATGTCTATATGTATATGAACCTATAGGGTCACACATTTAAGGGGCTAGAAGCCTAATGAGGATTGGATCCGAATTACACCAGGCTTAGGCTACTAATGGGCTGCTAATGTAGAAGCCCACTAGGGACGCCTATATAAGAGAGGGTGGGGTGTGCTGACCAGGGTTAGACCATTCCACCTAGCCGCCACTCCTCACGCCTGTGTTGCACGCACGGACCTAGCAGTCCGGCGTCTGACGCTTCCATCCTATATGTGTGGATACCTCGGAGGCGCTGCATCTGTAGCGCTTGGACGAGCCACACAACGGAAGCTTCTCGTGGGACGAGAACGAGGAGGAGACGTTGATCGTCTGCACTGCCTCGACGCTCTTCATCAAGTTCCACAACTGCGCATCTAGTTGTAATCCCGTGATCTATGAAAACAGTAATCCTTGTTTACGCGGTAGAAAATTTTGATTTGCGCTAGTCTAGCCTACCCGTATCCCTTCAGCATATCCTGCAGATGAGTTGGGGTATGGCCGGTTCCTGGTTGATGTATCATTCGACGATTGCGGTTCTCATTGGCTTGGTTGATCTTGCCTTCCATCTGGATTACAGAATCTACTAAGGCTTCAATGTCAGCAAAAGTAATGTTGACTAATATCGTCTGCATCTTATCATGCAGACCATTCAATAATCTCTCCTTCTTCTTGGCTTTAGTGTCAATATCATCTGGTGCATACCTAGCTAATGGTAGAAATTTATCATGGTACTCAACTACTGTGATCCTCCCTTGCTTCAATTGTTTGAATTCATCTCTCATCCTCTTGACTAAACCCGGTGGCACATGGGTTCGGCTGAACATGAGTTTGAATTCATCCCAAGTCATCATCTGTCCTCCATTCATGGTGTGAATGCTATTCCACCAAGCTCTTTCATCACCTGCCACATAATGGGTGGCAAACAGTACTTTCTCATTGGCCTCCACTCTTGCGTCTTCTAAGTTATTCTCCATGGTCTGCAGCCAGTCATCAGCATCTAATAGCTCTTCAGACTTACTAAATATGGGTGGATTGGCGTTCTGAAAGTTCTTGAGTTTAGATCCATGATTATCCTGGTTTCCATGGCCTTGATTATTATTGGCCATCTGAGCTATCTGTTGAAGGGTGGCTAAGTTGGCTTGACATTCGGCTCTTTCAGCTTCACGGTCAGAAACCAACATTTGCAAGATTTGCAGCATTGGGTCCTGAGATAAGCCGTTCCGTCCACGAGGCATATGAAGATTGAGATATATCATGAGACAGGAGGGAAATTTCTAAGGTTCATGGATTTGTTTTTGAAAAGTTTTTAAACTTTGAGTTTGACTCTGGTTTTGCCAACTAGCAACTTGCTTTTCATTCATTCATTGCACACAATACAAACACACACCACACTAAGGTAATAGATGGTTTTAAGAACCATTTTGTGAAGCTACGATATAGTGGGACCGGATACAACTCACACCTACGATAGTGCTCAAGTGCTACTACTCATCAGAGTCGGTGGCTTCATCATCATCAATGAAGGTGGAATCATCATCATTAGTGTGGAAGTCCGTGGCTTGGTCCTCCAGGTAGTCATCATCATCGCTGAGGTAGGAGTAGGGTTCTCCGCGGATATCTTCCCCTGCATTCTCCCTCTCCTCAAGATGCATGTCCCAATCATGGATGGTCTCCTCCAAGTCTAACACTTTGTGATGAAGGCGAGCAATGATGCGATCCTTCTTGTCACATAGACGGCGAAATTACTTGTGCTCCTTTGCAAGGATGGCGAGGGTCTGGTCCTTCTTGACTGCAATGGCATAGTTGTGGTTGGCATATGCGCGAGCGTTGTACAACTCCTTCTGCCTATCATACATCATGAATCTGAGATGATCCACGTGATGCTTCAGCTCCAAGTGGCCTGGTACCTCCAATGGTTGTCCCATAGCATCACGCCTTGCGTAGTACTCAAAGCGAGTACCCTTGATCTGGTTGATGCTTTGCCCACACAGACAGGCAAGAGCTTGCTGCATAGCCCTAGCAAGTCCGTCTAGCCAGTTTTTCTCCCTCGAGCTAAATTGGATCCCCTCTGAGGTGGGTGCCTCCATCTTGCTTCTGAGATTGGCAAGGATCATCCATTGTAGTTCTCCTCCTTGCTGATCGTTGAGCTGTGCTCCGAAGAACTCGGGGTGCGGGTGCTCAAGAAGTTCTAAGAGTTGGTCTAAATCACGCTCAAAGATGAGCTGTCCTCCATTGCCCAGCTGGTAGAACTTGTTATACTTGACGTCCATCTACAAGAATGTAGGATAAGTAAGTTAGTGAGGTGATCAAGTGTGTCCAATTTTATGTAAGTTGGCAAGAATTTTTTGAGGAACATGAATTTTCTTGAAAGAATCTAAGTGATAAGAATGAGAATAAGTTTTCATAAATAATCATTTCTTTTGTTTTGAAACTATGTTTTTGATTCAAGCATCCATTATAACTAGGGTCTCCTATGGTCAGGATGGCTCTAATACCAACTTGTCAACACCTAGATTTTTAATCCCAGATGCCTGTTATGTCATACATCGCAATCCTAGGATTATCATTTTTGCGAGACATAATAGATTGGTACCATAGTTCATCATCCATTAGAAACCATAATAAAGGTCTTACATATAAAGGATCTCATGATACAGTCTTAATACAATCAACACATCAGAATAATAATAAGGGTAGCATGGTCACGGCTCCATCTTCAGGGTCACATGCAATGCTGACGATGGGAGATGACCCTAGTTGTCATAGAATTCCTGCTGTCCATCATCCTGGTAGTCCTCCTCATAGTCTGGCCATAGGAATGGCCAGGGACAAAGCCATGAGTACTCTTTAAGTAATCGTAAACTAATACTAATAAGTAAGTAGTTTGAGTAGGAATCCTAAGCTCTAGGTTTATTTGCAAAAAGCCAGGTTTATCTCTAACTGATTTTAGAAGTAAAGAAAACTAACTTCAAGTTTTACAACACCTAAGTGGGAACTTAGTTTTCATGTTCACAACCCTGTTGTGGTCAATTCAAATTCATAGTTCATTTCACAAGTCATTTTGAAAACATCTGACGACGGAACAGTATGGCGACTCCAACTATCCATAACCGCGGACGCGGCTATTCGAATAGTTTGACACTTTGAAGATATTGTACACTTTCACCACAACATTCGATACATCCGTCAGGAACAATCCTGAATCACCATACTCAGTATGCGGATAATTAATCGTAACCTTTCGATTACACACCCTAGTATAGGCACCTCCCCTATGAGTTTGGCCTCCCAACCATGACCATCTGTCATCTTGGGAACTGCATAGGTGGACAATCATCAAGAGGTAGCCTCAGCTCAAACCTCTTCCGCAAGGGAACCATACTAAGATATATAAACTTCTAGTCAAGACCTACCCAAATTCGGGTATTGTGGTTGTACGGTAAACTTGGAATGGTATCGCATCCGAACCCAACCACCAGTTTTATAAAGGGCTAAGGCTCATGCCTCAACATTTTCATCATCCAAATCATCTAGTGTTCATAACACATGTCAAAACATTTCATTAGAATGAGTCATCATTCCAAGGTTTTCATAATCATTTTCACCAAGTATTCCCATCTAAAGTGATCAACTTTTATGCTTAGCACTAGCCACTATAGTTATGGGTAATCACTAATTAGGTGTGCAATCAAGTGTGACTTATCCAAATCTAGATCTCATGCCTTAGTATGACATTTAGTTCTAACTAACTTAGTCCAAGTTTTATGCTCTTTATGCTACCTCTAATATCTTTCCAAAACTCACAAAACACTAACTAGAAGTAAATAAAGAACTTTGATAAAGAAATAAAAGAATAAAGCTTGCAAGTAAAACTGGTATTTGGTATAATCAAGTTTGCATAACCAAAGCATGCCTAAGGTCTCTAGTTCTCATAGTTATCATGCAAGTGTTAGCTTTCCTTGAGTAGTGTAGTGGTTGAAGTTCTCTTCTTCGTATTCTTCTTCTTCTTCTTCTTCTTCTTCTTCTTCGTAGTCCCCTTCCTCCTCGTATCCTTGTTCGGTACTAACGTCTATAAATAAATACGAGGTAAACAATCACCAAACAATACTTAACTATTTCTATTTGGCACACAAAGGTTCACAATAGATGATCTAGTATCATCACAATCATCACATGAAATAAAGACCTAGTTTTATTTATTATATTTTGGAAAAGTAATTTCTACTCATTGAAAACTACTTAAGATTTAATATTCTCCTATTAAAATATGGGATCATGTTGACACATGTCATCATCACATATTTTAATACTTGGGAATGTGAGTTAAAGTGGTGTCACAATTTAATAGGGTTTAACATTATTATTTTAAATAATTAAAGTGACTAGAAATGCCTATGGGGCATTCTTTTAATACTTGTCCAAGATCACTGCATGTAAGCCTAAATATTTTTACATATTTAGAAATATCTTGTCAAATGTGATTTTTGAGAGTTGGAATCAACTCAAAAGCATTTATGGTTGATTTTTGAAAAATGTTTGAATGTAGAAAAGTCTCTGCCTTGTTATTTTTACTATAGGTGATCTATAATTTGAAATGGTTTGACTCCAATAGGCTTGGATTAATAATTTCAATACCTTTCTAACAAAATTGGTTTCATGCAATTTGATTTAGTAAAACTCTCTGAATTGATTTTTGAATCTACTGACAGAACTAGGTTTGAACTAAATTGGAAAATCTATATTTGAATCTACTGGGTTGCGCGGGAGTGTTACTGGGCTGGCCCAATCTGCACAGCGTGGCGCAGAGGGCTACTGACAGAGGGGTCCCACTAGTCAGCGACTCTGTCCTACCGAAATGGTATCCTTCAATCTAGGCCCTACAATTAGAATCTAATCTAGCGGCTGAGGTTCATCATCGACGACGAACAACTCCGGCAAGGTCTAAACCCTAACGCGGCGGTGAGGATCGTGTGAGGCTCACCAGGGCTCCAGCTAGGGTCGGTGATGGGGGCGAACCATGTTTTCAACAACGACGGTTCGAATGGTGGTCGCGGCGGCTCCTGGGGCGGCTCCAATCGATGGCTCCTTTCTTCTTATGCAGCGGCGGGCTCCGGTGAAATTCCGGCGGTGCGGAGCTCGCCTTTCTCCGGGGAGAGGTGTGGCAGGTTGTATGAGGAGTGAGGAGTGGGATGGTGTGGTGAATTGAGGCGGAGGGGGCCTCTAATTATACACCGGTGAGGGGACCGAGCAGGATGGGTTGACTTCTTCGGTGATGACAGTACAACGGGCTAGCGGCATGACTAAGGGTAGGGGCGACGCGGTGCTCCCTGGCGGTCATCACAGGCTTAATGGTATGACACGGGGCGGTCAAGGATGGTCGGGCGCGGGAGGTGCTCTGCGCGAAACTGGCGGTGTTCGAGACGGCGCACAAGTGCTATGGGTCACGCGGCGGCGAACGGGGATGTCTGGGAGCTAGCTGGTGTTAAGGCAAGTGTGTGCACGCGCGGTGAGGGCGAGGCGCGGCGCACGCGATCTGGTCTGATGAGGCGCTCTGGCGCGCTCTCGGCACGGCGTAGAGAAAGTGGGAGCGTCTGTGCTGGGGTGGTCCATGGCCTGGCTGCGGGCAAGGGCTGGACATGGGGTGGCGGTGCACGGTCGCCTGTCTTCTGGACGTCGTGGGAGAGGGCGGAGTGGCGGCGGTGCACTGGCACAACGGCAAAGGGGGGTTGCGTGTCTAGTGCTGCTAGAGGCTGGGGGATACAGGGGAAGTGCAATGGGGGCAATTGGTTGAATGATCACTGCTCAAAATAGTGTAGTTAGGCAGAGTTTGAATTGTGTCTACCAGGTGTTTTATTAAATGGCCAAAAGAATTCAAGTTTGAAAATTTTGAATGAAATTTGGTGAGTGCTCTGGTCACATGCTTGGTAGTATATGGTTGCTTGGATTTGTCTAGGTGAACTGGTTTGAGTGGTTTTTGAGAAATGGTGATCTTAGTACCTACACTTGAATCAATTTTGAATTGTCATTTGAATAGATTTAAAATCTGTTTCTGTTGGTTTTCAAAGTGTGCTTGGGTTAAATTTTACTTGGTATAGCAAGGGGTTAAAAGAATTGGATTTGTTTCTGTTAGTAAACTTGGGCTAGGAACACTCAAAGTGGTCTAGTGGTTAACTTTGGTCAAAATGACCATTTGCTTATATATCTTATTTTTTATTTTCTCTTCATTTGATTCTGCTTGGAAATGATCTAGATGATGTTGTTTTCATATTTGAACCAATCCTTGCCATTCATAGCAATCAAACATGGCATTGCAAGCATTCATGCATTCATCACACACACATGCATTCATATTAATTTAATAGCAAAAGTTTTGTTAGCCCTAAACTTGGGTGATTAGATCTTGATAATCTTGTTTAATATTTTTGGGATGTTACATGAAGTTTCTTTCTGATCTTTGGGCAAATAAGACCAACCCAATTCATTCTCTCTTTATTTTTGGTGTATATCCTAGTCTGTAATTGTGACTTGATTGTTGCAAGCATTGCAAGCACATGTAGTTCTCTAGCATCCAAGATGCATCTGATGTGATAGAATATAAAGCAAGGTAAAGATGGTAGCTCTACTGAACAAGATGATCCAAATATAAAGCAAGGTATAGATGGTAGCTTACTTGTTGAAAACTTCACAATTGTTGTTAAGTAGGATGTCACATTTGGGCAGGTCACTCTGAAAAGCTCTTACCCATGTCTTTGGATCCAAATTATCCAACCATGAATGAGCATTTGAATTAATTAATTTCATTTCATCCATGTGCTTATCATAGAGAGTAACTGTGTTGCTCCTAGCTATCTTCCATAGCTGGTTCTTTAGTACATCACCCTTGAACAGTTGCTGAAAGTTGTGCCACATGTGTCTCACAGAGAATCTATGTTCTGCATCTGGGAACACAACTCTCACAGCATTTATAAGTCCATGAAACTCACAGCAAGTGATGTTTAGTTGGATGATAGCAAGTACAGTTCAGTAAGATGATAGGTTTTACAATTCACAAGTATGAAATGAAGTACTTCTTGTACCTTTTGTTTCTATGACATTATTGTCCAAGGGCTAGTGTTGATTATTCCTAAATCAGCCTTCAAGCTCTCCAAGCACCATGTCCAGGAAGCTGTATCTTCCACTTCTACAACATCCACAAAAATTGGGAAGATACAATCATTGGGATCCATCCCAACATTTGTGAGCAACTATCCTCTATACCTTGTTTTTAGGAAACAACCAACAATAAAGATAACTGGCATGCACCCTTGTAAGAACCCCCCTTTGCATGCTTCAAGACACATGTAACATTGTTGGAATCTTGAATTAGCATCTAGTGAAATCCAAAATGTGCTGCCTGGATCTCTCCTCTTTATCTCATTTCCAAAGTCCCATAGAATCTTGTATTGCTCCTCCTCATCTCCATATATGAATGTCATTGCAGTCCTTTTTGCCCTCTGCAATTTTCTCCTAGAAGGTGCCATATTCCAACCCTTTTGCACCACCCTTGAGAAATTTTTCAGGCTCATTCCTTGATCGGCTCTAAAGCTTTCTAAATATTTTCTACAATGTATTGAGCAGTGAATGCAGGTATTTTCCATTTGCCACTACAAGTGTGCTCACTTGTATACCTCTTTATCTGAAATGCCCCTGTCCTAGAATCACATGATGCCCAAATGTACCAAGGCCACTTGCTTTCACATACTGGCCTCACTCTCATCTTGTCATTAATTGGCAACTTAATTGGCTTTCTGTGAATACAACTATATGTTCTGATGGCTTTTCTAAGGAAGTCCATGTTAGCAAATACTTGACCAACTACAAACTTGGGATCTTGTAGATCAACATATCTGAAAGTTTTGAACCTTATCTAGGATGCATCCTCATCAGACTCAGGACCCCATAGACCATCACGTTCTGACTCATCCTCCTTGATTTCAGGCTTCACTTTGCCACTATCATTTTGACCAGTGCATCTTCTCTTCCTTTTCTTCTTCTTAGCTCCAACCTTGTCTTGCACAGATACACTCTTCTTCACAGCTCCACTCTTTCCTTTCACTATGTCCACATGTAGATCATCATCACCATCACTGATAGCATAATTTGAATCTGACAGCTCAAACTCTGAATCTGCTGAATGTACACTGTCACCATCATTACTTTCACTGTCTTCTTCTTCTTCAGTTAATTGAGAAGCTTCTTCTAGAGTACTCATGATCTCGTCAATGTTGGTTCTTCCCCTCTTCCTTCTCCTCACTCTACCAGCAACAGAAACTTCCTCTTCTATCTCCACTGAATCTTGAACAGTGCTTGTTGGATACACAATTTAAAGTGGTATTGGAGGATCATCTGAAGCTGCATCTTCAGGTTTGTTGGTGGTACTTTGCTTACTAGGGCTAATGACAGGAGGCAAATATGCTACTGGGAAATTTACAACATCATCCAAACCTATGAAACTATAGCTGTCATCATGATCAAGATAAAGACTGAAGAAATGATTCCCTGTGTCCACCATAGTTCACCACCTCTACCTCGACCGCTCTGCGTTGTGCCTTTCCCGCTCCCTCTCTTCCCCTTCACCTTGAAAGCTCCACGGAGGAGGACTAGTTCATGGTGGTCACTGGGGTGGGAGGGCCTGTCCGAACTTAGCTGCTGGTCCAGGGGCCTATGTGCAAATAAATGCTCCCTCAGGACACCATCAATGCCCCGGTGACACTAAAATCGGATCCCACTTACCTCCACGTCACCCTATACATCGCTACGTATTGCTCAATGACCACGCGTGACGATCTCGTGCGATTCCAGTGACCGTAACTTCGTATTCCCTGAATACAATGACCGTACTGGGTTTCCTAAGCAAGTAAAGTGACTAACCATGGATTTAACTCTTCAATAAAAAAACACGATATCCACTTAGCTTCTTCTCTCTCACACACACATACAGTACAAGTCGCACCTCTGCTCTGTCCACTGACCACTGCCTCCCCACCGCTGTAGCGAGCCGTGCGGCTGCTCGAGGACAATAATTTGATGCATGAATTGTACAAAATGGTACCCAGCTTGCTTATATGCTTGGAAAGCTTCAGCTAGGAGTCCAGCCTCATATTTAGATGATGAAACTAAGATGTCACTTAATGTGTTTAGCGAGAACTTGCACCAGCTTTGGTTCCATGAGAAACTAAGATGTCACGTATTGTGTCTTGGTCATCTTGACTTGGGTAAAATATGTTATGCCCCAAGTCTGAAGTGTGTAGATTTACCATAATTTCTCAACTTTGATTTAACATATGGGATCCATTTGCTGATTTTTGTGCAAAACTCTGATTTAGGGAAAGAAAAGTAAAACCGGTGAAGACCTCATAATGTGCTCCATGGAAGTCACCGTAGTGCAGATATAAGAACACTAATAATTCATCTACAATGGGCTGTCACAATAAGACAATATTGAGTATTTTCTATTTAAATTCTTGAAAAACTGAAGTATTGTCTCTGTATTTTTTAGTTTCTGAGAATCTGACTTAAGTTCTACAATACACCATCACTTGGTAATCGATCAAAAAATGCCGTCCACACCCTGGAAATAAATAAATATCTTAGTAAGAATACCACAAACATTGCGATATGCGCTTGATTTCAATACCTATTGTTGTATCGTAGTAAGAACATTGCACTCAGATTTCTCAAGAGGCATGTTGTGCATTGTCATTGGACAGACATAGACTGTTCGATATCAAAAGATAAAAGATGTTCTTGCCATGTTTGCTAGCAAAGACTTGTTCTGAAAGTATTAGTGAACAAGCTCCCGATTATATGATATATATATAGTAGTGGAGTATGCAGGTAAGTACTTGGTACTGCTCTACCTTTTGCATTGGTGAAAGTTTAACATGCACATCTGCTTGTCATGAAAGTAATGGTGACCTAATTCCTGATGATATTATATATAGAAGTGGAGTATGCAGGTTAGTACTTAACATTCTGCTCTATCTTTTGCATTGGTAGACATGTGCTTGTTCTGAAAGTATTAGTGATCCCGCTCCCAATAATACTATATATAGTAGTGTAATATACATGTATTCTACTACACCTCTTAAGCAAAGAAGTAATGAACAATAAGTGATCTATATACAAAAGCATTGATGTGGTGTTATTTTTTAAGAACACATAATAGGTGGTTTTTTACTGTCAAATTATCTGTGCTATGAAATTCTTTCAAGTCATTTGTGCTACTTATGTTGATGTAGCATCTCCATGACCTAGTTATCTTCTGATAATCATTCAAGCAATGGTTTTTTACTGAAAGATTGGCTTGTCACTTGTTTACAGGATGGTAAAGCCGGATGAGACGACGGAGGGGCGGCCGCATACCTGGCGGTCGATGCAGGAGGGCGAAGGCGCTGGAGTCTAGTAAAGAGACGATGGAGGTGGTTAGGCGTCGTCCAGAAAGGCAGCAAGAAGGTGGCGTCGAGGGCAGCCGAACCCTTGACGGTGTGATGTAGGATGGCGAAGGTGCTGCTGTCCAGTAAGGCGACGATGGTGGCAGCGAGGAAGGAGGCGATGGCGCTGGTAAGGAAGGCAGCAATGGCGTCATTCAGGAAGGCGGCAATGGTGTCATCAGGGATGGTGATGGAGGCGCCGTGGAAGGCTCCAATGTCGTCGTCCAGGAAGGCGGCAAAGTCGGCGTCGAGGGTAGCGGTGAGAGGGAGGTGACGGTGTTACGGGGGCATCTGTTGTGGTGGCGATGCAAGATGCATGGTTTTAGCGATACAGGATTGGGCGTGATTGTTCCCTTAATTTTTGGAATTTATTAAGCATCGGAATCAATGGTACGGGATTGGGCGTGATTGTCTCCTTAATTTTTGGACTTTGTTAAGCAACGAATCAATGGTGCGGTGTGGGTTTTCATGCGGTAGAGTTTTAGTCCATCAAAACTAATTGCTAAGTGCACCAAAAGTCAGGTTAGGCTAATAGAAGCAGTTGGATATTGTTTAGACTGTTTGATCATGCGGTTTTTAGACTATGTGTAATGTGTGATGGTGTGCATTTAGTGAAATTTATGTTGGTGACTTTATAAGTAGTAGAGATATGTTACTGAAAGATTGGCTTGTCACTTGTTTACAGGATGGTGAAGCCATATGAGGCGACGGAGGGGCGGCCGCATACCTGACGGTCGATGCAGGAGGGTGAAGGCGCTAGAGTCTAGTAAAGCGACGATTGAGGTGGTGAGGCGTCGTCTAGGAAGGCAGCGAGGAAGCTGGCATCGAGGGCGGCCGAACCCTTGACGGTGTGATGTAGGATGGCGAAGGTGCTTCCGTCCAGTAAGGCGACAATGGTGGCAGCGAGGAAGGAGGTGATGGCGTTGGCAAGGAAAGCAGAAATGTCGTCATCCATGAAGGTGGCAATGGCGTCGCCAGGGATGGTGATGGAGGTGGCATGGAAGGCGCCAATGTCGTCGTCCAGGAATGCGTCGAGGGCAGCGGTGAGGGCGAGGTGACGGTGGTACGGGGGGATCTGTTGCGGTGGCGATGCAGGATTGGGCGTGATTGTGTCCTTAATTTTTGGACTTTATTAAGCGACGAACCAATGGTGCGGGATTGGGCATGATTTTTTCCTTAATTTTTGGACTTTGTTAAGCGATGAATCAATGGTGCAGTGTGGGTTTCCGTCCGGTAGGGTTTTAGTCCATCAAAACTAATTGCTAAGTGCACCAAAAGTCAGGTTAAGCTAATAGAAGTAGTTGGATATTGTTTAGATTGTTTGATCGTGCGGTTTTTTAGACTATGTGTAATGTGTGATGGTGTGCATTTAGCGTAATTTTATGTTGGTGCCTTTATAAGTAGTAGAGATATGTTACTGAAAGATTGGCTTGTCACCTGTTTACAGGATGGTGAAGCCGGATGAGGCAACGGAGGGACGGCCGCATACCTGACAGTCGATGCAGGAGGGCGAAGGCGTTGGAGTCTAGTAAAGCGACGATGGAGGTGGTGAGGCGTCATCCAGGAAGGCAGCGAGGAAGGTGGCGTCGAGGGTAGCCGAATCCTCGACGGTGTGATGTAGGATGGCGAAGGTGCTTCCGTCTAGTAAGGGGACGATGGTGGCAGCAAGGAAGAAGGCAATGGCGTTGGCAAGGAAGGCATCAATGCTGTCATCCAGGAAGGTGGCAATGGCGTCGTCAGGGATGATGATGGAGGAGGAATGGAAGGCGCCAATGTCATTGTCCAAGAAGGCGGCAAAGGCGGCGTCTAGGGCAGTGGTGAGGGGGAGGTGATGGTGTATGGGGGCATTGTTGCGGTGGCGATGCAAGAGGCGTGGTTTTAGCGATACGGGATTGGGCGTGATTGTTTCCTTAATTTTTGGACTTTATTAAGTGAAGAATCAATGGTGTGGGATTGGGATTGATTGTTTCCTTAATTTTTGTACTTTATTATGTGACGAATCAATGGTACGGTGTGGGTTTCCATGCGGCAGAGTTTTAGTTCGTCAAAACTAATTGCTAAGTGCACCAAAAGTTAGGTTAGGCTAACATAAGCAGTTGGGTATTGTTTAGACTGTTTGATCGTGTGGCTTTTAGACTATGTGTAATGTGTGATGGTATGTATTTAGCGTAATTTATGCTGGTGCCTTTATAAGTAATAGAGATATAGTGCTCATTATATTTATAGTATAATAGTTTTGCTAAATCTTATACACATTAGATTCAATATATATTATAACATTTTTGCTAAATCTCATACGCTTTAGATTTAACTAATGAGAAAATCTATAGACAAGGACCATACTGCACGCTCTCCTGTTTAGCATGTTACGATTGGAAACCATATTACGTCTGTCAACTGCTTAGCGCCTTATCCCCTCATATTATGTGTGATTCAAAGCAAAACATACATGTATTGTGTATGGTGCCTGGGCACCAAGGTGCACCAGTCATTTTACTCCTATATATATATATATATATATATATATGTGTGTGTGTGTGTAAAATGATGAACTGTCCATGGTGGTACACTTTCATCTAACCATTGAATTAACCTGTAGCGTATTTTTGACCCTTCGTCTAAACTTACGGCTTTAAGAAAGCTGAACGACTTTTTCCTCAACACCCGACACGGTTCATCCCTGCACAGCACCCACAACCCACCCCTCGCTGCTCGGCACCCTGCAGGTTCGAGCGCGACGCTGCCCTTGTGTGATGGTGTGCATTTAGCATAATTTATGTTGGTGTCTTTATAAGTAGTAGATATATAGTGCTTATTATATTTATATTATAATAGTTTTGCTAAATCTCATACGTATGGGAAAATCTATAGACAAGCACCGTACTGCACGCTCTCAGGTCTGCCAACTGCTCAGCGGCTTATCCCCTCATATTTCTCTCTGTCTTTCTCTCTTATATATATATATATATATATATATATATATATATATATATATATATATATATATATATATTGAGCTGCCCATGGTGATACTTGTGCACTTCCATCTAACCATTGAATTACCCTGTAGCGTATTTTTGACCCTTCGTCTAAACTTAGGGCGTTAAGTAAGCTAAACGACTTTTTTCCCCAACACCCCACACGGCCCATCCCAGCATAGCACGCACAACCTACCCCTCGCTGCTCGACACCCTACAGGTTCGAGCGCGCCGCCGCCCCTGTATCCCCAACGCCACCCACGATCCCCACCCTGTAACTCCCGGCCGCTAGCGGCATCCACCCTCCTCCCGGTCGTTGGCGGTATTCCGCGCCACCCCACGCTCCTGGCCGCCGATGGAATCACACGTATTGGCGTTGGTTCGCCATTACCTAGAGCAAGAAGGCTGGGCGTGGAGTTCCCATGATGCCAAGTTGAAGAGCAAGCCTCGAAAAAAACATCTCCTGTCTCCCATACCACTGAATCTCGTCCCTTCATGCAGCCCATTGATCTGGCCCATGCCATGCGCTCCCAGATGGATGCATGCGGAGTCCGGGCACCACGACGGTGCTTCTGCCGAAGTCTTACAGTGGGACCGGGGGCTGAAATTCTCTGCCGGACTGGAAAATTGTTCATTCCGGACTCCCTATCACTCAAAGTCCGCCCACAATACTAGGCGGAACAACACCGGATCTAGAGACAACGAGTGTCAGGACCTGCGGGTGGTCGATGACGATAACTCGAGGAAGGAGGAGAAGTGGAGCACTCGAGGCTCAGAGCTACAGTCTATTTGCAAGAAAGAAAAACATGGAAATAATTGGGTTTATTAGCTTCCTCCCAACCTCCCACTCCTGGTCCTTTTATATCGAAAGGAGCCAGGACAAGCTAATTAAGTACTAAATTATTACAACTTAACTCTGAGCTTCACTAGACATTAATTCAGGAACATCTGGACCTTTGGTTGTCTGACGATGAAACGCTTCTTCAGCACTTGAGCACAACAGCTCGTCAGGTAGCAATGTAGGTTCCTGACAAAGCCACCCACCCAAGACAAGACTTTAGGGCTTGAATGATGGGAAGGTGCTGGAGATGAAAGCCGCATCTTCCCAGGTAGCTTCCTCCGGTGTGAGATTCTCCCAGTGTATGATCCATTGCGGTACTATGAAATCGTAGGAACCAGCATTGTAGGGAATTTGTCGACGTTGGAGAACAGCCAGAGGGTAAATTTTTACCTTGCCATCAGCGATGACCAGTGGTAGTTTGGGGTTTGGAATTGCCTTAGTTCCCTGGTGTCGTTTCAGTTGGTTGACGTGGAATACGTCGTGGATTTGAGCATCTGCTGGAAGTTTCAACTGGTAGGCCACCATTCCAATCTTCTTCATGACACGGAAGGGGCCATACCACTTGGATGCTAGCTTCAGAGCATTTCTCAGTCCCAATGCGGCTTCTCTGAAGGGTTGCATTTTGAGGTAGACAAAGTCTCCAACTTGAAACAATCGCTCGGTCCTGTTTCTGCATATTTCTTCATGCGATTTTGTGCTTGCACCAGGTTCTGTTGAAGGAGCTTGAGCATGTGATCCTTTTCTCTGAGTGTCACTTGTATATCGTCAGGGGCATTGCAGGGAATAGAGACATGTTGTAGCAATGGAGGTTTGTACTCATACATGGCTTCAAAAGGACTCATCTTAATAGAAGTGTGGTAGGATCAATTATACCACCATTCTGCTGCAGGTAGCCAATCAACCCATTTTTTTGGTTCTTGAAATGCCATACATCTCAAATATTGCTCTAAGCACTGGTTGACTCGTTCAGTCTGTCCATCTGATTCAGGATGGTGTGCAGATCTGTAATTGAGCTGAATGTTGTATGAAGCAAATATATCCTTCCACATATTACTAGTGAAAATAGTATCTCTGTCACTCAAAATACTAGCAGGGGGCCATGGACTTTGATGATGTTATCCATGAAAATATCAGCAATTTTCTGAACAGTGTATGGGTGTGCTAGTGGTATGAAGTGAGCATATTTTGTTAGTCTATCCACTATGACCAATATCAAATTTTTACCTCGAGATGTGGACAGTCCTTCAATGAAATCCAGACTGATGTCAGTCCATTTTTGTGTGGGCACTTTCAATGGGCTCAAGAGGCCTGGGTACTACACTTTCTCTATCTTGGAAATCTGGCATGTGGGGCATTTAGCAATGAGCTTTGCTATGAATTGCTTCATCTGTGGGTGGCTAGTAGAAGAGTTGTTGAATTCTGTGCAGTGTGACTCTGTTGCCAGAGTGACCACCAAAGAGAGAGGAGTGGAAGGTGTGGAAGATATTGTTTCTTAGGTTGTTGGAATTCCCAATATAAACTCTGCCCTTGTATCTCAGAATGCCAGATTGAAGGGAATAATTGGGGTGACTGCCTTTGTGGACTGCCAGTTATGTTAAGAGTTTGAGACGTTGTTCATGAGTAGCATATGTGTCTATAACTTCTTCTAGGCATGTTGGTACTGCCACAGAGATGGTGTCAGGGGGATAACCCTCGGGTGGGGAAAGCCAAGCACAAGTAGGCCGGCTCCAGAAGGAACATGCCGTCTGGCCCTAAAGAAGGACAACTCTAGCTGATTGGCGAACCCTGCCCGGCTGGGCTTATAACCTTCCTGGCTGGCCCGTCTAGCCGGCAGCCAGAAGAACCGGCCGGGTGGCCGCTTCCACCCGGCTCACCTCGGATTTGATGGAGAGCACGAAGGGGCTGACACTCCTTGCGGGGCACGCCTCTAGCTCTCCCTCGTCATCAAGCAAGCTGGCATACCGTCATGACCAGCGCTACACGACGAAGATAAAGCAAAGCGGTCGGCTGACTGGCAAAAGCAGTCTGGGTGACCGTTAAAGCAAGGGTGACACCCCGAAGGAAGCCCGGGTGACCTCTAAAGAAGAGGATGACGCTAAAGGAAGGGCGGACTGGGTCCTGGCCCACCAGCTGGGCCGTGTAGCCGATCCTGTCCTATAAACCCATATCCAAACAGTAAACCCAAGGGCCGATTTGTAATCTCCCCCAGACCAGTATATAAGGGAGGGCAGAGCGGGGGTTCTAGGTAGGCAAAAATAGAAGGATAGAAGTGTTGGTAGCTAGTTCCCACCTTCCTCTAGCTCTCAATAGTTGCTAAGGAAACATCTCAAGGAGCATTTGTACAGGGCATTTGCTCTCTCATATAATTCATGTTGCAGGAGTAGGGGTGTTACCTCGCCGAGAGGGCCCCGAACCTTGGTACGTCGCTGTGTTTGCAGTTCACCGTGCCCAACCCGTTGCGTGAGCCACCGAATGCATCCGAGTGTCCCTTCTTTGCCATCCCCGATGGCACTGCCGTGTTCCACACCATGATAGTTGGCGCCCACCGTGGGGCACAGCACTTCGGCTGGGATCATCTTCCGCATGGGACTTCTGCTCGTCGCCGGTGAACGTGTGGCCTCCAGCCTCGTTCTCACGCTCGACGCTTTTGACTGCGTCATCGACAACGCCGCGTGCTTCGTCGGGAGCACCTTCCCCGCCAACGGCTCCATCCTGCATTTTGGAGATGTCCGCGTCTACGTCGCCACTGTCGCTGAGGCTTTCCCCAGCGCGGTCACCCCCGTCCTCGACGTGCCCCTTGCCCACGGCCCAGCCGTGGTGAGTGGTTACGTCGAAGTCCTGGTGGTAAACACCTGCGAAAACCATCGTCCGCCTCAGGAGCGTCGGGCGGGAGGAGAGAACTCCGCGCCCGAGCAAGATCAAGATCCGCTCACTGCCTCCATCCAGCACCTGCGCCCCGGTTGTCGTCGAGGCAGACCCAGCAGTTGCCGCGGACGCACTCGAAGCTACGCGCCAGAAATTCCTGGAGGAGGCCACCAAGGTTGCGGCTAACCAGCGTCGGCTGAATGCCATCGTGCATGAGTACAATGCGGCCCACGGCTTCGGCAGGAAGATCCAGCACCGGGGGCGCGACCTAGAGTTGGAGCTGGACCGTGCCTCCGATTCACATGCAGGTGTTGCGCAGCCCGTCTACAACACCCCCGTCAAGAACATGAGGGCAGACGAGGCGGCAGCCGCGGAGCTGAAGCACCTCGAGGGCGAGGAACTTCGTCACCAGCAGGAGCGCGACCAACTCCTCGTCGCCACCGCTAACAAGCAGCAGGCCGAAGGCACCCTTAGATGGATGGGCAACTCCCGTGACATTGTTGTTCGCAAAGTAGTGGACCAGATGGCGCACGGAGGAAGCAAGCATCAACAGGCATCCTCTCCAGGAGGAGTCAGGCAAAATAGCCACCCGCATGGCGAATCCGGCAACCGTGGCCGCCATAAGCGAGACGCCGCCGCTTCCAGCGTAAGTCGCACTCCGGCAGAAGGAGCTTCCCAAGGGAAGAAGACGCGCACCCCGGATGAGGGAGCAGACGCGAACAAGGACCCGCCTGCATCATGCCTGAAGGGCCGGCTCGGCCCCCGAGAACCGGCTGACGCGCGCGAGCGCATTGATGTCTACGCACTTATATTCTTGTAGACAGTTGTTGGGCCTCCAAGTGCAGATGTTTGTAGAACAGTAGCAAGTTTCCCTTCAGTGGATTACCCAAGATTTATCGAACTCAGGGAGGAAGTGGTCAAAGGTATTCCCTCTCAAGCAATCCTGCAATCAAGATAGAAGAAGTCTCTTGTGTCCCCAACACACCCAATATAGGTGCACTAGTTTGGAGAAGAGATAGTGAAATGCAAATGGTAGCAGTGCCAGAAAAGAGCTGATGGCGTGGAGGAACAGACTAAAGGCAAACTGAAGGAAGCAAGCAAACATGCAACAGATCTAGTAGCAAACGGTGTTTCAATGTTTAGAAACAAGGCCTAGGGATCATACTTTCACTAGTGAACACTCTCTCATATAAATATCCTCTCTTCATGATACTACTCTTAACTACTCTCCGGTTGGACACTCTAATCAACGGTAGGGCCTTCCCGAATCTAGATAACCCCACACTGTCACCTTGAGCGCTAGATGGTTCCAACAAACACCACAATTTTATAGAGACATCCAAATCCAAATATAAATCATAACAAATATTCAATCTAGCCAAAGTGCCACACACGGTATGCACGCTGTCACTTTCACACACGTGGGGAAAAGCATAGATCTATTAAAGCACAAAGAGTATTTATGTAGACTCAAACCTAAGTTCCACCATGGCGTGCATGCTGTCACTTTCACACACATGGGGAGAGCAGAGATCTAATGAAGCACTTGAGTAGCAAGGTGGATCTATTTGATTACAAAGCTCATGACCACAACAAGATCATGCATAGAGAGAGAGATGAACACATAGCTACCTGTAGAGCCCTTAGCCGTGAGGAAGCAGTACTCCCTCCTCATCATGAGAATCAACAACGGTGATGAAGATGGCGATGGAGATGGCTCCGGGGGCACTCCCCATCCCGGCAGGGTGCCGAAACAGAGACTTTCTGTCCCCCGAATCTCCCCTTGGGTGGCGGCGGCGCTACAGAGGTTTTCGTGGATTTCTTCTGGACCCTCTAGGGTTTTTGGTTCGGAGGCTTCATATAGGCGCAGGAATCAAGGTCGGTGGGGGTACAGGGGGCCCACACCCCCTCCAGGCGCCTCCAGGGCTTGCCCGCGCCTAGGGTGGTTTGGCCACCCTGTGGCCCCCCACCGGCTCTGCTTCGTGGTTCCGTGTTGCTCCGGGAAAAATAATAACTTTGGCTTTTGTCCCATCCAATTCCGAGAATATTGATTTTATGCCTTTCTGGAACCAAAAACAGAAGAAAACAGGTAACTGGCACTGTGGCAACTTGTTAATAGGTTAGTTCCAAAAAAGATATAAAAACACCTCAAAGTGTAGAAAAAACATAAGACAAATGATACAAAACAAGCATGGAGCATCAAAAATTATAGATACGTTTCCGACGTATCAAGCATCCCCAAGCTTAACTCCTGCTCGTCCTCGAGTAGGTAAGTGATAAAAAGAATAATTTTTGAGGTGACATGCACCATCAAGACCAAGATCAAAACATTTGCAAGCATTGAAAGATGGGAACGAAGAAATCTAAACATGTGCATGAAATATGAAGTTCTAACAATAGGACATAGTAACTATGCATGCAACATGAAAAGCTACAAACAAAGATCATGAATAACATGCATTGAAAAACGTTTGTTTGTTTCACATACAGAAAACATAGCATAGTGGCAATCAGCTTGTCCCTCATAGAGTAACAATATATATGCATAGGACACCTTCAAAGTTCACAAGGGTAACTAGAAACAAATAGCACAAGAACAAGGAATATCACAATATGCATCAATTAATAAGCTTTGGAACACTGCACACAGAATGACAACTATGCTCTCTTAATGGTTCCTAAAGGTAGAAGGTGGAGACTCAATAATGGTGGAAGAAAGGCCTTTTTGTAAAGGAAGCAGGGATTAAAAGTTTCAAAAAGAGCTTCCAAAAATTATGGTACTTGTTAGCTTTCATCCCTCATTGCCCCTATCATAAGCATCTTGAAGTGGTTAAGGTTAAAGTGGCAAAGTTGGAGTATATGCTTGACGAAGTATAAGTTGGTAATCTCAAGTCCCTTGAATATGAGGGCTACACCTCATGGATACTCAACTTAGGGCCCAGGCAAGTTCTTGTCACTTTAAGTATTTGCATATCATTGAGAACCGCCAACGAGGTACCCCTTGCACATGGTACATGAGCTTTCCCATTACCAAAATGACAAGGCAAGCAGACAATGAGCATCTCAGCAATCTTTTTATTTACCATATGCATAGCTTTTTATTGAGGATGCTTCAAAGGTAGCTCACTATGGTGATGCTGCAAGTTTCCACCATGATTAGGCATATCTTAGTCTAGCGGCCCAGGCGTTTCTCTAACACGGAATACAAACTCCATGGAATTACAAGTTCCCACTTCATTTCACACCGATAACATCCATAGACAAAAGAGCATGATATCAACAGAGTACAAAAGTACAAGTGCAATGTTGAAAACGTCCCCGTGACAGCACGGTTCTGCTAATCCCAACTTATAAGTGCAAGCATATACAACAAAGTTGTCTCAATGGTTCAAGTTTATTAGGGGAAAAGAATAAAATGTACCATCAAGTTCGTGAGGGATGTAATCGCTAAGTTTTCACACAACAAAATAATTTTTAATTGGAAGATAGTTGAAAACAAGAATATACTTGGAATGGTGTAACACACCATGAATAGGAGTTTATAGTGGAAACTTTGGAATAACTTGGTTTCTTGGGAGTTGGAAACATGAGTAGAACTTACTCATACAAGTGGTGGCTAGCAAAAGACTGGGAGCAACCAACTAAGAGAGCAATAATGGTCATAATCATGCAGAGCAACAAAACATTACTAATCAAAGCATAGAGTGGTACTATGAAAGTACCGACTTGATACGACTAGAGGGGGGGTGAATAGGCGTCTACCCAATTTTAATTTGTTATTCAACTTTAGGCTCAACGAGAAATAAAGTTATCTAGATGTGTAACTAAATGAACAACCTAGATGCAAGATAACAAACAACAACCACACGAACGGTAAATAACAAGAAGTAAATGAAGGGAATGAAGTAATCGGAGCGGGGAAACGGAGATGTAATTCCCGTAGTTCACTCCCAAGGATCAATGTCTACGTTGGAGGTGTCGGGGCCACACAAGGTCACCCGAGCACCACAAAGGCCTCACCTTCTTCTCCAGTGAGCTCCCCCACAAAGGAGGCCTCACAATCCACTAACCGGTGACCTTGAAGGCGCCAACCGAAACCTTTACACCAAGGTTGAGGGGGAATCTCCACAACTCAATTGGAGACCCTCAATGACACCTCGAAGCTTTAAAACACAAGACTTAGCTCCAAGGATGCCCTACACCGTCTAGGGTTTCAAGAAACCCAAGAGCAACAAGATCCACAAAGGATGGGTGGGGGGAATCAAATCTTCTTTGGTGGAAGTGTAGATCTAGGTCACCTCCCTCACCTCTCAAAAGATCAAGTCATTTGAGTGGCTAGAGAGAGATCTAGTGAGGTGAAGCTCAAGCATTAATGGAGGAGAGAGAAAAATTTGCAGCAGGTGGGAGGAAGAAGAGGGTTGCCTTAAATAGGCCCCCTCGCGCTGAACCGTTACGGCCCCCGCGACCTCACCGGAAGTTCCGGTGAGAGTCTAGAAGTTCCGCCCAGCCTGGCTCCAACGGTCATCAGACCGTTGACGCCCGCTCCAGAAGCGCAACCGGAAGTTTCGGTCAAAACAGACCGGAAGTTCCGGTGAACTTCCGACGCAAGTTCCGACCAAGTTCCGGCAAATAGAACACTTCAAACAGAAGGTTACTGAGCCTTCAGCGGAACTTGGAGTGGAACTAGGGGCGGAATATCTGGGTCGCGAACCGAATCTGACCGGAAGTTCCGGCGTCTGGGCGGAAGTTCCGCTCAGGACTTCCTGTCAGGGCAAGTTCCGATACAAGTTCCGGCCCAAGTTCCGGCAAATAGAACACTACATACAGTAGGTTACTGATTCACCAGCGGACCTTGGGGCGGAACTACGATCGGCAAGGCTCAGATCAACCTGCAGAAGAAGGCCTGAGCGGAACTTCCGGCGCCAGGACAGAAGTTCCGGTGAGACACAGAAGGCTACTCACTCTCTCACGGAATAGAAGGATGGCTGTGGCGGTGCATATAAGTTTGTGAAAGAACAAGTGATTTCCCACAGCCTTCCGAGATGGACCCCCTCTTAATAGTACGGTGACCTAAAACAACAACCGGAGAGAAACTAGGAGAAAAACTAAAGGCCACCGTCTTCATGAGATCCCAAGAGAGCATCCACACAGATTGAGGGAGACATCAACAAGGTTTACCCTGAAACTCAAGCGCACAATTAAAACACAAATGGGATTATCATTAACACCAAAAACAACATGAGAAGATATAGTCCTTTCAATCTCCCCCTTTTTAGTGTTAGATGACAATCCCAAAGATTTGCATAGTATAGAAGCAATCTTTGCAATGGACGGGACAAGCTCCCCTTGTATGTGTGAAAGGTAGAGAAAAAACTCTAAGGACAAGACTGGCACACATACAAGGAGGCTCCACCTTCCAATTGCAAAGATAGCACAAGTGCAAGGTACAAGAAAGGATAGAGATCATACCAGACACCAACCAAATGTGGTGGAGACAAAAGGAGTAATAATAACAATAAGAGCTATGAGGCTCCACCACCATATGCATATGCCCATAAGATGACAACAAGAATACCACAAGCACGGCATTGCATAAAGATACCACATAGTCTCAAACATAACATGGTCCACAAGCACACATAAGTTCACAGACATAAAAGGTCCACAAGCACACAAATAAACTAGAGAGTTCGCGAGCAAGAAAAGATCAAAGGCAAGAACAGGCTCGCGACTCAACCCATGCAAATCCCGTAGACAACCTAATAGACATATTTCTCCCCCTTTGGCATCGAGACACCAAAAAGGAAGAAAAGCTCAATCTAATCGTCCGAGCCATGAAACTGATAAAAGTTGCCAGCCTTGGGAGATATGGTGTTCAAGTACACCCTGCGCATGATGTCATAAACTGGCAACAGATGATTAACATACCCAACAAACCCCCACCCTTCAATGTAGAGAGGCTCCAGGACCTCAGGATCAGCAGCTTCGGGGCCGTGAACACGCCAACCATTTGCCCCATTGCCAGGCTGAAGGGGATAACCAAGAAGCTCAGCAAACTCAGACCAAGTGGCGGTAAGAAACACTCCCCTAGTCATCCACTTCAACACACCTTCAGTAGAGGACTGCATGTGAATAAACAGAGTTGAGTAAAACTGAGCAATAGCATTCACATCAAAGTTCTGACGGTGCTCCATGAGGGGAATCAGCCCAAACTTATGGCAAATATGAAGAGCCTCGCCAAAGTATGCATGCTTCTCTTCCATGTGAGTCATATTGATGTACTTTTGAGGAGCAACCACGAACTTCTTCTTCGTGGCATAGATTTCAGAAAATATTTGTTCCTGGCGGCAGTTGTGGAAGTGAGGATCCAAGCAAAGACGGTCACGAGGCACGAGGTAGGGATCCATACGCCTGAATGCAGAGTAAGCTTTCTGAGACCATTTGGAGATTTTGGCTTTGGTCATGTCTGGCCCAGCAGCAGTGGCCTTATGAGCAAGAGCAGGCCTCTTCCCTTCAGCAGCAGTGGCACGGCGAGCAGTAGCAGCCCTCTGACGGCTAGTCTGAGTAGTTGGACGCACAACCTCAACATCTTCTTAATCAATCTCAGGAGGAATGTCAGAGGATGGTCGTCGGACACGCTAGCCTTGGCGGGTACCACCTTGCCCTGAGAAGAAAGCACAAGAATAGGGAGGGAAGGTGGGGTAAGTGCACAAGTTCAGAATAGGAAACAAAAGAAATATATTGGAAAAAATACAATCAGGAAAAAGTTGCATTGTCGCCGGAACTTCCTGTGAAAATGGTCCACTGGAAGTTCCGGTCGTGGCTCACCGGAAGTTCCGGTGAGGCCACAAACTGACGGTTCCAAACAACAGTTCACTAGATCTAGATCTAAAAGCCACACGTGCAAATATTTTCAAGAGTGTATTGGACCAATCTACTCTAGCATGATACCCTAGGCCTACCAAGATCTCCCAACAAGTTCTAGCCAAAGAACTAGCCTAGACATGGTGTGCCCTAACTCAAGCCATGGTGAGAGAGCAAGATCTCCATTAATGGAGGGAGTTGAGGGCAAATACTGGAGTCCATGGCGGGAGATCAAGGTGGGGAAGGTTCCCATGGAGCAGATCTGCGAAGGAGTGGCCGGAGACGAAGGGGCCGGAGCACCTTCGCGGAGAGGTCTTGGCCGGCGGCTGCTCCAAATAGAAGATGGGTCTTGGGGGAAAAGGAAGAAGATCCCGTTTTCCCCCAGGGCCCACCTTACATAGGACAGGGAGCACCACCGGAAGTTCCGGGTCAGGCTGAACACGTTCCAAGTCAGCAGGTGGTTCAGTCGAATGACCAGCTGATCGGAAGTTCCGACAGCTAACCGAAAGTTCCGGTGACGCCAAAAAGACCTTCTCAGGTTTGGAAGATAACAAGGAAGAACTTGTGCAGGGAATAGAGAGGGCTTGAGGAAAGGAAAGGCTTAGGATAGAGAGCTCAAACTGTGAAGAACCAAAGCCAACAAAAACCAAGAAAAACACAAAAAGGTCAAAGACACAAATAAAAATGGGTTGGTGGCCGAGGCCACCTTATATAAGAGTAAATGGCTTGACACTGCGAAGATATATATTGGGTTCATTACCAACACTCATCATGAAGCTCAAATGGTCTCCTTTAGAGACTATAGAGTATGAAAACTTTAATGTGCGCATTATAGGGATAACGTTAGTTCATAAGAGGAACCACACTCCCCCTAAATCCATGCCTACATCCAAACAAGATACACATTGAGACGCGGGTAGGTGTGCAAAGTATTCAAGCAACATTGCTCGAATCAATGATATTTAGCTCATGCCTTAACTCCCGGAACCTTGCTTCATCAAGAGGCTTCGTGAAAAGATCCGCAAGATTTGCCTTGGTGGGAATATACTCCAATGAAATGTCTCCTCTAGCAACATGGTCCCGAATGAAATAATGCCGAATATCAATGTGCTTGGTCCGGTTGTGTTGCACGGGATTGTGAGCAATATAAATGGCACTCTCATTGTCACAAAGAAGAGGCACCTTGTCAAAAGATAGTCCAAGATCCTTCAAAGTTTGCTTCATCCATAGAAATTGAGCACAACAGCTTGCGGCAGAGATGTACTCAGCTTCGGCAGTGGACATAGACACACAGTTCTGCTTCTTCGAGGCCCAACAAACCAAAGATCTTCCGAGAAACTGACAAGCTCCGGAGGTTGACTTTCTTCCCACTTTGTCACCAGCCCAGTCCGAGTCCGTGTAACCAATAAGATCAAAGCTGGCTCCCTTGGGGTACCACAACCCAAAGTTTGGGGTATGAACTAAATATCGAAAGATTCTCTTGACCGCCACCATGTGACTTTCCTTTGGTGCGGATTGAAATCTTGCACACATACCCACACTCAACATAATATCCGGTCGGGATGCACAAAGATAGAGCAAAGAACCAATCATAGAACGATAGAGTTTTTGATCCACCCCCTTACCCTTGGGATCGAGATCAAGATTAACCTTAGTTGGCATGGGAGTCTTGGCACATTTGACTTGATCAAACTTGAACTTCTTGAGCATGTCTTGGATGTACTTGGCTTGGTTGATGAAAGTCCCTTTCCTGAATTGCTTGACTTCAAACCCAAGGAAAAACTTCAACTCCCCCATCATGGACATCTCGAAGCGATCGGTCATGAGCTTGGCAAAATCCTCATTAAAAGTTTTGTTAATAGACCCAAAGATAATGTCATCAACATAGATTTGGAATACGAACAAGTGGCCTCCAACTTTTTTAGTAAAAAGAGTGGGATCAATGAGGCCCACTTCGAAGCCACGGTCTAACAAGAGCTCCCTAAGGCAATCATACCACGCACGTGGGGCTTGCTTGAGGCCATAGAGTGCCTTATTGAGCTTGTAGACATGGTTCGGAAAAAGTGGATCCTCAAAGCCCGGAGGTTGCTTGACGTATACCAACTCTTTCAAAGGACCATTAAGAAATGCACTCTTAACATCCATTTGATGTAACTTAAAGTTATGATGAGTAGCAAAAGCAAGAAGCATATGAATGGATTCAAGGCGGGCAACGGGGGCATAAGTCTCACCGTAGTCGATGCCCTCAACTTGTGAGTATGCTTGGGCAACTAACCTTGCCTTGTTGCGCACGACAATTCCATTCGCATCACACTTGTTCTTGAAGACCCACTTGGTTCCAATTACGTTTTGACAATCTTTGGGCCTCTCAACCAATGTCTAAACATTGTTCCTCTTGAAGTTGTAAAGTTCTTCGTTCATAGAATCAAGCCAATCATCATCTTCAAGAGCTTCGAAGACTTTCTGTGGTTCCACAAGAGAGATAAACGCATGATGAGAGCTAAAGGAAGCTAGTTGCCTCCTAGTAGTGGAACCTTTATTGAAATATCCATAAACATTATCAAGGATATGGCCATCTCGAACAAGATTGGCGAGACGATAGGATTGACGGAGGGCCTGTGCTTCAACATGAGATTCTTGAGCTACCACTTGGTCATTGCCACCAATTGAGCCGCCTCCTTGACTATAAGCACGAACACGAGGGTCATCTTCATCAATTTCCACTTCGGGGGAGTCATCATTTGGAGTGGATCCTTGAGGATCATTGACTTGATCTTGATCTTGACGAGCTTGACCTTGGGGAGAGTCGTGACCTTGAGGAGGGTCCCCATCTTGGGGAGGTTGAGGAGGTTGATGAAGAGCTTGTCCGTGGGAGGTGCCTTGAGGAGGAGCCCCATCATGGGGAGGTTGATGTTGTTGATGAAGAGCTTGATCATTGGAGCTTGGAGAGTCATGAGCATGGGAATCTTTGGAAGAGCATGAGGGAGCTTGTGCCAAAAAGGTAGGTCCTTGAGGGGCAAGATGATCTTGTGAAAGTGAGGGCTCCACTTGAGTAGAGCTTGGTCCTTCTCCTTCGTCCACAAGGGGATCCTCAATGGGGAGGTGGAAACCCACACCCATTCTTCTTATGGCCTTAGGAGGAATTTCATCACTTGGATCACAAACACCATCTTGCCTAACAAGAGACTCATGATTTTCATCAAACTTCACATTACTCATCTCTTCAAATCTTCCATTAGCTTTGTTGTAGACTCTATAAGCATGGGACTTATTTGAGTAACCAACGAAAATTCCTTCTTGAGCCTTGGATTCAAACTTGGACAAACGAACCCCTTTCTTGAGAATGTAGCACTTGCAACCAAACACTCGAAAGTAGCTAACATTTGGCTTTTTCCCAGTGAGGAGTTCATAGGGGGTCTTGTTCTTTTTCTTGCGGAGATAAAGCCGGTGGGTGGCATGGCAAGCGGTGGAGATGGCCTCGGCCCAAAAGTTGTATGGAGACTTGAACTCAGCTAGCATAGATTGAGCCGCACCCATCAAAGTGTGATTCTTCCTTTCGGCAACTCCGTTTTGTTGAGGGGTATAGGGAGTGGAGTATTGATGCTTGATTCATTCATCACTAAGAAACTCATCCAAGGTATAGTTTTTGAACTTGGTGCCATTGTCACTACGAATTGAGAGAATAGTTGCATTTTGCTTCTGTTGAACCTCATTAGAAAAATCGATGACGGTTTGTTGAGTCTCACTCTTGTACTTGAAAAAGAACACCCAAGTGTATCTTGAGAAATCATCCACAATAACCAAGCAATACTTCTTGCCTCCAAGACTATCATGAGAGGGTGGACCAAAAAGGTCCATATGCAAGATCTCCTAACACCTCTCGGTGGTGATTTGATTGAGTGCTTTGTGAGGAGTTTCATGCATCTTCCCTTCAATACAAGCCCTGCAAACACGATCTTTGGAAAAATAAACATCGTTAATCCCAAGGATGTGGCCCTCGGAGTGAAGTCTTTGCAAAGTTCTCATGTTAACATGGGCTAGGCGGCGATGCCACAACCAGCCGTTGTCGGCTTTAGCATAGAGACATAGAGCATGCTGAGTAGTGGTCCCTGAAAAGTCCACCACATAAGTCATGCTCTACATATCCTACAAAAGCCACCTTGAGAGACTTGCTCCACATGAGGACCACAAAATGAGTATTAAAGAACGAAGAAAGACCCATAAGAGCAAGAGTACGAACTGAGAGTAAGTTGTAACCAAGAGTTTTGACAAGCATGACGTCAACCAAGGACACATCCGGGGTTACCACCACTTTACCAAAACCCAAAACCTGAGAGCTTGTTTTGTCACCGTAGGAGACCATGGTGTTGGAAATATTGGGCCTCGTCTCGGTCATGATAGACTTGCTTCCGGTCATATGACTCGTGGCACCACTATCAAGCACCCATTTTGATCCATCGGAAGCATAGTCCTACAAGAAAATCAAGCTTTAGTTTTAGGTACCCATTTTGCAATGGGTCCCCTTTTGTTAGTAACAAGAGCCTTTGGCACCCAAATGGCCCAATGATAATCATGCGTGTAAGAAGTTCCCACATATCTAGCATATACATGACCATCATGATATTTGCAAAGAATATAAGAGGGATTGTTCTTTTCGGCAAAGTTGTCACTTTGCAAGATGGTTAGGCCATTAGGAGCCCCTTGAGCCATGGCCTTATTCTTTTTCTACTTCTTGTTCTTTCTCTTCTTCTTCTTAATCTTGGCAAGTTGATACTTCAACACCTTGACTTCCTCAAAGAGATGCTCATTCTTGCAACAAGGGTTAGGAGTGCTAGACAAGTCTATAATTTGCACAACGGAAGACTTAGCATGTTCGCAAGTTAATTGAGTTTGAAGCTGCTCATGGGCTTCAAAAAGATTTGAGAATTTGCTCTCCAAGGCTTTCTGTTCCTCTTTGAGTTCCTCAAGATCCTTTTGAGTCCTATCATGACCACCCACAAACTCAACTATTTCTTTCTTAAGCACCTTAACCAAAGCAAGAGCATGATCACGTTCTTTAATTATAGAGCACATGGTGTTGTTATGATCATCTACAAGCTTAGACACATTTTCTTCAAGATTAATTCTCATATTTTGTTCATCCTCAAGAATTTGAGTGAGAGAAGCAATTTCATCAGCGACATCTCTTTCATTTTTACTTAGCAAGTCAATAAGTTCTTACTTTTCATCTAAGGCATCCCTAACATTGTCAAGTTGTGCAAGCAAGAATTCAAAGCAGGTTTTAGTTTCTTCATCCAAGGTAGCAACAAATTCACACATGTCAATCATCTCTTTTTTCACCTCTAGACCAACAAGATCGAGAGAGGAAGGCTCACTAGAGATAGGTTGAGAAGTGGGTTTCGATATTACCTCAGTGGACTTGGCCATGAAGCACTTTTGGTTGGAGGAGATGACATTTTCATTTGGCGAGTCGAAGAGGGATAGACATGGAGTTGAGGTAGTGGCAATAGCAGCAACTCCCACAATCTCTCCACCATGAACTTCATCATCATCATCATCATCTTCATCCGTGCCCGAAAGATATTCTTCATGGACCACTATTGCTCGTTCCTTGTTAGCGACATTCTTGACGGCGTAGTTCTTGTTCAAGGGATGAGGAGGTCTTGACTTGATCTTGCGAATGAGACGACCACCATTGTCTTCAAGGTTCTCAAAGGGACACTTGGCCACGAAGTGACTCTTGTCGTTGCAATTGTAGCATGACCTTGCCTTGGGAGACTTGTTGGGAGAGTTGAATCTTGAGTTGTCCCTTGATCTTGACTTGAACCCGGACTTGTTCCAAAAGGCCCATGAAGCGAGAGCAAGATGTTCGTTGAAGTCACACTTAAGATCCTCTTGAGACCACTCGCTTGATGTATCATCATCATCAACTTCAATAGCCTTGGCCTTAAAAGCAAGATTCACTTTGGTTGACCCAATGGCCCTAGCATGAGCGGACTCCGCATTCTTCTTGGCAATAGTCATGGCAATTATTTCGCTCAAGACTTCTTGGGAGGTCATTAGGTGGAAGTTGGTTCTCCCCTTGATAGAGTTGAGCTTTTGTTCTTCAAACGAAAGGAGAGCTTGAATGAACTTTCTCTTCATGAACTTGTCATCAACATAGGTGGCCCCAAGATCCCTCATAGTGGAACAAAGGACTTTGAGGCACCTATACATGTCTTCGGGGGTCTCATCATCTTGCATTGCGAAACCATCACACTCGTTGTTGATTTCATCAAACTTGGAGATTTGGATGCTTGCATTCCCAACAAAGAGCTCGGTGAGTTGATCCCAAGATCCCTTGGCGGTGTCGAATTGGCGAGTCAAAGCCTTTTGAATCCTCCCCAAAGCTGTGGCATTGAGTTGCTTGTCCACCACTTCACCTCGTGTCAACTTCTTTGGGTCATATGGCGAGAATCCATCCTCCACGATCCTCATTAACTCAATAAAAGAGCTGGAAATATGTGAGCGCATTAGATATTGCCAATTGGAGAAATTAGAAGTATCTAGCATGGGTGGTGCTCCTTGAGGGATAATGTGTGTGTAACATCCCTAAAATCATGTTTCAAAACTCATGCATATCATCCATGCATCCATGATCATGTAGAGTTTCATTTCAAAAATCAATTCAAAAAGAGGAGCATATGAGCTCATTATTTTATGTGATCAGCATTGAATCAAATGCTACTCTCCAATGAGAGATTGTTGTTCATGAATCAAACCTTGTTACTCTCAGATTGTTTTGCTTGATTGCTAGAGTATAAACCAAAATTTACAAAACAAATATGGATTTTGAAACCAAATTCAAAGCTTGATCAAACCAAGTGCAATGTCACTATTTATTTTATTTGATCAAAAGAACCAAGCTTGTACAGAGAGACCACATGTTTTTATGCCCAGAATTATGAATTTTGCACTCTACAAAAATCCTAAAAAGGTTTGAATTCAAATAGCTTTTGAAATCATTTGAAAATGATTTCTGAAAATGCAAACAGAAATAGAAAAGGAATAAAGAAATAAGAAAAGGCCAGCGCTATTATTCTAGCCCAATAGTGAAACCAACCCACTAAGCCCACCCGGGGTTTTCCCCTCTCTCTCTCTCACGCGCACCCACTCGACCCCGCGCTCACTAATCAGTGGCCCCATCGTCACGTCGTCATCGTCTTCCCCAAATCCCGCGTGAGGAACACGTCGCCGCCCGTTTCTTCCCCGCCTCTACCGCGAATTGAAATCCTTTAATTGACGATGAATGCGTGCGAGATTCTTGCCCCCGCTCTGGCTATAAGACCCCTCCACTCGCCGCTCATTTCCCCTCACTTAGCACATATGCCAGGCCACCAGGCTGCTACAATTTGCCCTCACATCGCCGTAGTACCGACGACCTCCGGCGACCAATCCCGGTGAGCTCCGTGCGCGTCTTCCTCTCTGGTTCACGCGAACTGCTTCGCAACCTTCTTGCGCTCCTTCTGACATCTTTAGTTCATCCTGTACTGCCCCAGGTCGTCGACTCCAACGAGCATCGCAAGTTCCCGACACCGTCTCCAACTCCAGCAAGAAAATTCGGTGAGAATCGACCGCCCCATGCCTTCCCTTTGGCACTATCCTGTTCGCCTGATCGATGCGCACCCGCTGATGCCCTCTGTTTGTGTTAGGGCGGATCAGAACATCGCCAACGTCGCCGTCCACCCAAGCCCGACGCTGTCCTCTACTCCGACGAGCTCCCACGGCCACTGCAGCACGTGCCTTCACCAACCGAGCACGCGTTGAGCATCTCCTCGTCGCGGCGAATCTGGTGAGCATCCTCCCACCTCCCCGGGCGACCTAGTTCGCCGGCTCTGCCGCTGACAGAGAGCGCCGCCGCCTGTCGCCGCCGCTAGCGCCGCCACTTGATGGTCAGATGATTAGGGCCGTTAGATTTAGATCCAGTGGATGCGATAGATCATAGTCAAAGGGGTAAGATTAGATCTGAGCCGCGCATTTTAGTTAGATCCAACGGCTCGCAGACGCGATCCAGCGCGAAATGGTACCAGCCAGTAAGATAGCGCCGCGTGGCATGTTCCTCGTTTTAAATTTCTGATTTGAATCTATTAGATGTTTAAACTTGTTTTAATCATAACTTTTGATTCCCACGTTCAAATTTGACAAATTTTATATCAATGGAATCAGGAGAGAAAGCCCTTTCCATTTATGCAATGTGTTTAAAGTTTTTATTCTGTTAAAATGATTTTATTTAGAGAAACATGTGTAGGTCTATTTTGTGTATATAAATTATTTGAGAAATGTTTTAATGTTCAAATAAAGTTTGTTTGGAAAGTTTTGAACTTGTTTATAAATCAGTACTGTGCACTTGTCATGCTTGGTATAGAAAATCATCACATATCATATTGCATGCATTCATATATTTTTGCTTGTATCTATTTTGTATGTGATTTGGTGCTATCATTTTATGTGTAGATTTTGGTGCAAATAGTGATTGTGATTGTGAGGATTGTAGCTACTCTACAAACTACCAAGGCAAGTGGTGCTTCATGATTTTTATCCCTATGTTTTTCAACTATACATTAGAAATATTTTGCTAGTCTTGCATGGTTATATTTTGCTTATATGCTATGCTTGGGAAATCCTAGTAGTTGTAGAATTGCTAGAAATTTCTAAGTTAAGATGCTTATCTATGCCATGCTTAGCCTAGCTAGTAGCAACCAAGGGTGGCTATATGTTCATGCTATGAATAAATATTTCTAAGTCTTTGGACTATGTTTTGCTTAATAAAATAACTAAGTGAATGAAACACCTGGGTGGAATGGAAGGAAAGGTTTATGTTGAGTGGTTACACAAGGCCCATTTCTATGGTTTACCTTGTGTATCTCACTTGTGGAAATCCACCCAGGAACAAAGGGATTTCAGAGGCCAAATGTTAAGAAGATTCTAGTGCAGCCACTTGGCAATATGGGCTCTGCCTGGATCACATAGGTTGCAATAACTTAGACATTTGGACAGTTGGTGGTAGTGGGATGATAGGTTGGAACGCGTCCATTTGGTCTAAGGGAAGGGTTCTGAAAGGTCATGTCTTGGTGAAAATCAAGTCTTGTGGGGAAAGTGCACAACCTCTGCAGATGGAAGAATCTAAGTACTTAGCCATGTCCCTGGAAAAGGACAACTTGAGCATCAAGACATGGAAGCTATCAAGAATCTCCTCATCCCAATTTCTAAGTAAAACTTGTGGTTGAACAAGGGTGAAGGACCCCAATGTCTATTGGTGGTTCCTAGGGAAAAGTTTTTGACAAAGAAAAACTTAGTATTTTCAACTAATAGGCAAAACCTATTTTGAGCAAAGAAAGCCTAAGATACACTTAGCCAAAATGAATATAGTATATAGTCCACCAATATTATACTAAGGTATCACTTGCCAATACTATTCCAATGTATTGACCCACTGTGGCTGTAACTTGTGATGTTGCAGGTTATTCAGATGAGGATTAGGAGTCATGAGTATACACTCAACATGCTTGCATGTGGCACATGAAGATGAAGACTTGTTTATCTTATTATATAATGGAACTCTTGTATTAGGCCAGTGGCCATGGAGTTGTAAAAGACTATGTTTGTCTCTGGAATGATATGTAATAATGACCTTTGTTTCTGTGTACTTCATCTTAAACTGTGGATGCTAGCATTGATCCAAGGACTAGCATTGCAATCACAGGGATCCTTTCCTTTACAAAGGAGGAATCTTACAGTGTGGCATGGGAATGGGTGGATCCAGAGTATACTTAGGCGGTGGGGGCACCGCCGAGTAGTCCTTTCCTCCATTTTCCTATTTGGAAGTTGGGTTCTCGGGCTCCTCAGTGTTCTCACTTGGAACCTTGGTAGATGTTTGAGCAACAAAACCAAGTCCCAAGAGAGTGGTGACAGCCGCGGAAGTCACGCCGGGGGCGGTCACCGAAACGGTGGGAGGAAGCTCGGTGGATTGGGGTGTGTCAAGAGCAACCATGGGGTTTGGCTTGAGGGACTGCAAGATAGTCATCATTTCCTCGAACTTGGACATCATGGATGACTCCAATTGCTTGAGGTCATCCATAGTGGCAAGTTCTTGGGGTTTTCGGTTTCACTACCCCCATCGTCGGCCATAGTCTCTTAGGCGGTAAAGCCCGAAATAAGATCCTTCGCTGTGATACCAATTGAAAGTACCGACTTGATACGACTAGAGGGGGGCTGAATAGGCGTCTACCCAATTTTAATTTGTTATTCAACTTTAGGCTCAACGAGAAATAAAGTTATCTAGATGTGCAACTAAATGAACAACCTAGATGCAAGATAACAAACAACAACCACACGAACGGTAAATAGCAAGAAGTAAAGTAAGGGAACGAAGTAATCGGAGCGGGGACACGGAGATGTAATTCCCGTAGTTCACTCCCAAGGTGCTACGTCTACGTTGGAGAGGTGTCGGGGCCACACAAGGTCACCCGAGCACCACAAAGGCCTCACCTTCTTCTCCAGTGAGCTCCCCCACAAAGGAGGCCTCACAATCCACTAACCGGTGACCTTGAAGGCGCCAACCGAAACCTTTACACCAAGGTTGAGGGGGAAGCTCCACAACTCAATTGGAGACCCTCAACGACACCTCGAAGCTTTACAACACAAGCCTTAGCTCCAAGGATGCCCTACACCGTCTAGGGTTTCAAGAAACCCAAGAGCAACAAGATCCACAAAGGATGGGTGGGGGAAATCAAATATTCTTTGGTGGAAGTGTAGATCTAGGTCACCTCCCTCACCTCTCAAAAGATCAAGTCATTTGAGTGGATAGAGAGAGAGATCTAGTGTGGTGAAGCTCAAGCGTTAATGGAGGAGAGAGAAAAATTCGCAGTAGGTGGGAGGAAGAAGAGGGGTGCCTTAAATAGGCCCCCTCGCGCTGAACCGTTACAGTCCCCGTCCGGTGAGAGGCCGGAAGTTCCGCCCAGCCTGGCTCCAACGATCATCAGACTGTTGACGCCCGCTCCAGAAGCGCAACCGGAAGTTCCGGTCAAAACAGACCAGAAGTTCCGGTGAACTTCTGACGCAAGTTCCGACCAAGTTCCGGCAAATAGAACACTTCAAACAGAAGGTTACTGAGCCTTCAGCGGAACTTGGAGCGGAACTAAGGGCAGAATATCTGGGTCGTCAACCGAATCTGACCGGAAGTTCCGGCGTCTGGGTGGAAGTTCCGCTCAGGACTTTCTGTCAGGGTAAGTTCCGATACAAGTTCCGGCCCAAGTTCCGGCAAATAGAACACTACATACAGTAGGTTACTGATTCACCAGCGGACCTTGGGGCGGAACTACGATCGGAACAAGGCTCATATCAACCCACAGAAGAAGGACTGAGCGGAACTTCCGGCGCCAGGCCGGAAGTTCCGGTGAGACGCAGAAGGCTACTCACTCTCTCATGGAATAGTAGGATGGCTGTGGCGGTGCATATAAGTTTGTGCAAGAACAAGTGATTTCCCACAGCCTTCCGAGATGGACCCCCTCTTAATAGTACGGTGACCTAAAACAACAACCGGAGAGAAACTAGGATAAAAACTAAAGGCCACCGTCTTCATGAGATCCCAAGAGAGCATCCACACAGATTGAGGGAGACATCAACAACGTTTACCCTGAAACTCAAGAACACAATTAAAACACAAATGGGATTATCATTAACACCAAAAACAACATGGGAAGATATAGTCCTTTCGTACTACAAGTCAAGGACTAAATGATCATAGAGGCTATGGTGACTTGTTCATAGTCATAACATGGTGTGAGCATGTGCCAAGTCAACCCAAACAAAGCATCAAAGGAGAATACCACCATACTATGCTTTTGAATGCTAAAACAACACATGATTCTTTCAAGGCACACTAAGCAATCCCAATTATTTGGAACAAGACATACTACAACAATAATCACTAAGCATAAGGTCAAAGAAACATCTAGCATGACATGATAAAGTCTAAGTCACAGTCAAAACAAGCTCCCTTTTGTACCACTATAAGCATGAAACCTTCTACTCTTTTCCAACACCAATCAACTTATTTGAAACAACTCACAAAGATAATAATCAATAAAGACCATTGAGCTTGTCTCACAAATCCACAAAGAAGAAATAAAAAGTTCTAAGATAAAAGCACAAGAAAACTAAGGCTAAACGCAGTGCTAGCAAAAGTGAACACTCACAAAACAATAAGAGTGAATACTAGAGTGTTCTAGGCAATGGAAACAGAGTGTGTATCTCTCCAAAAGAAGTTTGGTGTAACCAACCAACTTACTCAAGCAACAGCAAACTAAAACCAAAAACGAAAACTAATATGCTCCAAGAACAACACAACTGTGCATGAAACAATAAAAACAAAGTGTCTAGACAGACCTAAAAGCTTTTTATTGATAAAGAAGCGGATGCCTTGGGCATCCCCAAGCTTTGACGCTTGTACCTCTTGGATGTTTATTGGGGTGACACCGGGGTGGCATCCCCAAGCTTGAGCTTTTGTCCATTATTCATCTCATTACATCATTCTCTCCCTACACCTGGAAATTTTCCTTCATACAAACCTTCACACAATTCTTCATTAGCAACATTAGTGTATTCAAGAGATATTAGACCTTAGGTAAAGCTTAACATCAAGGATTTTCACTAAAAACACAAGCTACTGTAGTAACTCCTTAAAAAATCTCAATTTCCCAAAAAGAACCCAAAAAGGAATCAATAAGAAGCAAATGCAAATAATGGCAGAAATTTGTCAAAACAGACCAATAGGTAGAAAACGATTTTTTCGAAGATCTTATGTTGCTCAAATAAAAAAGTGCTGAACTAACTAAAGTTAGCTAACATACTGGGTGATTTATTCCTAAATTTTCAGCTCAATCGTACTTACAGAGACTCCTCACGAATATTTATGGTGGAGGATAGAAATCTGTTTTAGGACAGCAACTCCCCAAATCTTACTTCCCTCTCATTAGAGGTCATTCTTGTCACAAAAAGCAAACAAAAAGGATAAGGAGAGGTCATTACTGAACTAATAACTTCCAAGACTCAAGGAAACTCTTGGGTTATCTCCCAACAAGTACGTTTCTTTAACGCCTTTAAGTTAGGCTTGATAGTTTGAGAAGATGCTCACATAAGAAATATGAATTGATGTAAAAGAGAGAATCAAGAACCAAATTCAAAACACATTTAAGTCTAGCCCACTTCCTATGCATAGCAATCTTGTAAATAAACAAGTCTTGAAAGCACAAAGCAACAAGCATAGGAAAGCAAAACAAGTCTAACTTCAACATTTTCCACATAAAGCGGGGAAACTTAATATTGTTGAGATACATAAGACCATGTTTCCCTCTCTCATAATAACTTTAAGTAGAATCATGAATAAAATTAACAATATAACTATCACATAAAACATTCTTATCATGAGCCACATGCATAAAATGATTATTACTCTCCACATAAGCATAGCCATTCTTATTAATTGTAGTGGGAGCAAATTCAACAAAATAGCTATCATTACTACTCTCATCACCATAATCATCAAATATAGGAGGCATATTGTAATAACAATTAAATTTCTCCTCAATAGTAGGTGGACTGAAAATATCATATTCATCATTGTAATCATCATAAATTAGAGGTTTGGTATCATCATAAGCAATCGAATAGCTATCTTCCAAAGTTGGGGGACTAAAAAGATCATTTTCATAAAAAGTAGCTTCCCCAAGATTAGACGTTTCCATAGCATTAGCAATAATGGTGTCCAAAGAGTTCATACTCATAACATTGCTATTAGCATGCAAATAAATATCCATAGGTTTTTTAATTTTCTCTTCAAACACTTCATGTCCTAACTCAAGATAGATACTATAAATCTCTCTAATTTCGTTGTTGTTTTCCATTAAGCCTAACTAGTGAAAACAAGAAACAAAAAGACAAAATTGCAGAATCTAAAGGAAATAACTTCAAGCACTCACACCAGAATATGTGAGTACCTTTTACCTTACCTCCCGGGCAATGGCGCCAGAAAAGAGCTTGATGTCTACACACTTCTATTCTTGTAGACAGTTGTTGGGCCTCCAAGTGCAGAGGTTTGTAGAACAGCAGCAAGTTTCCCTTAAGTGGATTACACAAGGTTTATCAAACTCAGAGAGGAAGTGGTCAAAGGTATTCCCTCTCAAGCAATCCTGCAATCAAGATAGAAGAAGTCTCTTGTGTCCCCAACACACCGAATATAGGTACACTAGTTCGGCAAAGATATAGTGAAATACAAATGGTAACAGTGCCAGAAAAGAGCTGATGGCGTGGAGGAACAGACTAAAGGAAAACTGAAGGAAGCAATCAAACATGCAAAAGATCTAGTAGCAAACATGTTTCAATGTTTAGAAACAAGGCCTAGGGATCATACTTTCACTAGTGAACACTCTCTCATATAAATATCCTCTCTTCATGATACTACTCTTAACTACTCTCCGGTTGGAGACTCTAATCAACGGTAGGGCCTTCCCCAATCTAGATAACCCCACACGGACACCTTGAGCACTAGATGGTTCCAACAAACACCACAATTTCATAGAGAGATCCAACTCCAAATATAACTCATAACAAATATTCAATCTAGCCAAAGTGCCACACACGGTATGCTGTCACTTTCACACACGTGGGGAAAAGCATAGATCTATTAAAGCACAAAAAGTATTTATGTAGACTCAAACCTAAGTGCCACCATGGCGTGCACACTGTCACTTTCACACACATGGGGAGAGCAGAGATCTAATGAAGCACTTGAGTAGCAAGGTAGATCTACTTGATTACAAAGCTCATGACCATAACAAGATCATGCATAGAGAGAGAGATGAACACATAGCTACCGGTAGAGCCCTTAGCCTTGAGGAAGAACTACTCCCTCCTCATCATGAGAATCAGCAACGGTGATGAAGATGGCGATGGACATCGATGGAGATGGCTCCGGGGGCACTTCCCCATCCCGGCAGGGTGCCGGAACAGAGACTTTTTGTCACCCGAATCTCCCCTTCGGTGGCGGCGGAGCTACAAATGTTTTTGTGGATTTCTTCTGGATCCTCTAGGGTTTTGGGGGGCCCACACCCCCTCCAGGCGCCTCCAGAGCTTGCCCGCGCCTAGGGGGTTTGGCCACCCTGCGGTCCCCTCTGGCTCTGCTTCGTGGTTCCGTGTTGCTCCAGGAAAATAATAACTTTGGCTTTTGTCCCGTCCAATTCCGAGATTATTGATTTTCTACCTTTTTGGAACCAAAAACAGAAGAAAACAGGCAACTAGCAGTGTGGCCACTTGTTAATAGGTTAGTTCCAGAAAAGATATAAAAACATCTCAAAGTGTAGACAAGACAAAAGACAACTGATACAAAACAAGCATGTAGCATATAAAATTATAGATACGTTTCCGACGTATCACGCATCGACCTCCTGGTGTAGTCACGCACGCTGGAAGAGGAAAGTTCGGCTGGCCCGAAGTGTTTTGGCCCGCGCATCCGGAACGAACTGTTTCCAAAGGGTTTTTCGCTTCTGAGGGATACGCCAAAGTACAATGGCACGATCAAGACTGAGGATTGGTTGGTGGATTACACCACCGCGGTGGGAATCGCCAACGGAAACCTCCGCCTGGCCGTCCATTACGTCCCCATCATGCTCATCGATTCGGCAAGAACATGGCTCAACAGCCTCCCCGACAACAGCATCAACGCTTAGATGGACTTCAAAGAAGCGTTCATTAGCAACTTCACCGAAACGTACAAGCGGCCGGGTCGGCCTCGCGAGCTCGCCCTCTTCATACAAGGCAAGGATGAGTCCGACCGCGCCTAACTCACCCGGTGGACTGGCATGCACAACTCGTGCGAAGGGGTGCGCGAGCACCAGGCGATAGACTTCTTCACCAACGGCTGCCGAGACGGCACCATGCTGAAGCATAAGATCAGCCGAGCAGACCCGCAAACCATGTCCCAAGTCATGGCCATCACGGACAAATACGCCATCGCCGACGCGGCCATGAAGAAGACTATCGTGGTGGACGACCAAGGCCAAATCGGCACGGATGAGCAGGCGGAGCGCCGCCCGCAGGGCGACCATCATCCCATGCGGCACGGCCATGACAACCGCCATGGCAATAGGAAAGATGACCAACCAGATAGCCGGTACGGCACCAAGCAAGTAGCCGCCGTGCATGAGGACCCGGCTGCAGGCAGCAGCCAAAGGCAGAGATCGAACGATAGGCCTCCTCGGCCCAAGTGCACCATAGAGTTCATGCTCGATGGACCGTGCAAGTTCCACAGCGGCGGCAACAAGCCCGCAAACCACACAACACACCAGTGCAGCTGGACGAATAAGATGGCCGAAGCCGGTGGGCTACCACCACCACCTCCACCGCTAGCCGGAGGCCCACCGGACAACAGAGAGCAACGCAACCGCCGTCCTGGCAGCTACGCGCTAGTCCTCGACCCCATCATCATCTCCAAGAAGCACTCGTGCCGCATCTCGCAGGTGCTGATCGATGGCGGCATCAGCATCAACCTTCTCTACCGGAGTAGCCTCGAGCGACTCGGCATCAACGAATCCCAGCTGCAACCCTCGAGCACTTCGTTCCACAGAGCAGTACGAGGCCCATCGCACTCGCCAATCGGCAAGATCCGGCTAGACGTCATCTTCGGAAGCGAGAACAACTTCCGTTGTGAACCAATTTGGTTCGAGGTTGTGAACCTCTCCAGTGCCTACCATGCCATACTAGGGCGCCCAACTCTCACCAAGTTCATGGGAGTACCGCACTATGTGTACCTCAAGATGAAGCTGCCATGCCCAAAGGGAGTGATCATCGTCGATGGATGCTACAAGCCTTCGATCGAGTGCGCTTCAGAGGGCTCCAAGCTAGCCGAAGCAATGATCATCGCTGAGGAGAAGCGCGTCATAATGCAGAACGTGGTGGCTCTGCAGAAGGATATGCCGGCTGGAGAACCTAAACCGGCTGAAGAATCACAGTTCAAGCCCTCGCAAGGAACAAGGAAGATCCTGCTGAACGAGGAGGACCCAAGCAAGTTCGTCCTGGTCGGAGACGGCCTGGACAGCAAATAGGAAAGAGCGCTCGTCGATTTCCTCCGTGAGAATCGGGACATTTTCGCATGGTGCCCCAAAGACATGCCAGGTGTCCCGAGGGAACTCGCCAAGCACTCTCTTCATGTTCGACCAGATGCGAAGCCGGTCAAGCAATATTTATGCTGATTCGTAGAAGAAAAAGAAGAACCATCGGTGAGGAGATCACACGGCTGCTCGTAGCCGGCATCATCATGGAAGTTTTCCACCCGGAATGGCTCACCAACCCGGTGCTGGTGCTGAAGAAGAACAAGACATGGCGCATGTGTGTTGACTACACTAGTCTCAACAAGGCATGCCCCAAGGATCCTTTCGCTCTACCGCGGATTGATCAAGTCATCGAATCCACCGCCGGGTGCGATTTGTTGTCTTTTCTGGATGCTTACTCAGGCTATCACCAGATCAAGCTCAATGTAACCGATCACATAAAGACATCATTCATAACCCTATATGGAGCTTACTGCTATACCACCATGCCCTTCGGCTTGAAGAATGCATGAGCAACCTATCAACGCTACATGCAGAAATGCTTGCAGATGTAGATCGGCAAAAACGTGCACGCCTACGTTGACGACGTCATCATCCAGACCAAGGAGCAGCACACACTCCTCGAGGATCTGAAAGAAACATTCGACAACCTCCACCGTTTCCAGATCAAGCTGAACCCGGAGAAGTGTGTGTTCGGTGTCCCAACCGGCAAGCTCCTGGGTTTTCTCGTCTCTGAACGAGGAATCGAGGCGAACCCGGAGAAGATCGGGGCCATTGAGCGCATGGAGTTGCCGCAGAACCTGCACGACATACAGAAGTTCACCGGGTGCCTCGCCTCCCTTAGCCGGTTCATCAACCGGCTGCGTGAGAAAGCCCTTTCCCTGTACTAGCTGATGAAGAAGACGGAAAAGTTCATCTGGACGGCTCAGGCAGACGAAGCCTTCCGGGACCTCAAGCGCATGCTCACCTCACCACCCATTCGGATGGCACTAGCGGCAAATGAGCCTATGCTGATGTACATCGCTGCCGCAGACAGAGTGGTTAGCATGGTACTGGTAGTGGAAAGGCCAGAAGAAGGGAAGACCCAGCCGGTATAGCGCCCCGTATACTACTTGAGCGAGGTACTATCACTCTCCAAGCAGAACTATGTAGCATCCCAATTGTCTAACAATTGCAATGCTACTAGCCTAGTCTATATAAATGCTACTTCATATATATAATTGTTGCATCATAATTATATCATGCTCATGTCATCATGCCACCTTGCATTTGAGCATCATGTAAAACCCTTTTTGTTTTGGTTCTTCTCTCATATGCATTGTAAATTGTATTTGCCTCTTGATATTGTATTTGGTTCTTGATATATTGTTTAATGCCCAAGTTGAGTTGGGGGCATATCTTTTATTGCACTCCACTACCCTTTCTTGTCACCACCTTATAATTCCACCATCCAACTAAATATGAGCTTTGCACTTTAGTTGGTTTTACCTCTAGCTCATGTGGGTTGGGATGGATCCAATTCTATCTCCACATGCTCTCATATATGCACCATATTGTTTCCACATTATTGGTTTATGAGAGTCACATGGCCACCTTTGCATGCCTTGTGAGTGGAACCTTTCCCTAGCTTTCATATGGATTATCATGGATTATGCTCATGTTGGGATATTTTGAGATTATTAAACATCTAGTGGAATATACACACTAGCAAGTCCCAATTATAATCAAATGTGATCATATCCATCTACTCCATCTGGAACTTCCCTTTAAATTCTTTTGCTTGGCCTTTATTCCACTTCTTGGGAATGCATAAGGATAATGCCATGCTATTATTTTGTTTTCACAAGAATTAATCATGGCATTTATTAAATTGCATGGGCCATGCAAGAGTACCTCCACCTTTAGCCAATTGTTGCTCTCTTGGTTTTTGATGGGTTTTCTCTTTTTGGGATCATCCCCATGACCATCTCCCTACCCTTTATGCTTGCTCAAGCTTATGTGGTTTACACCCATCTCCCTCTCTCTCTCTCTCCTCTTCCTCATCAAAACCCTAAGCCACCCTTCCTTCCTCTCTCGGCCAGCAAGGGGCCACCACCTCCCCTCTCCACTCCCTACACCAACCCTAACCCGAGCCTCCCCTCCAACCCTAGCTCTAACTCGAGCTTCCCCTCCAACCCTAGCTCTAACCCGAGCCTACCCCTCCCTCTCTCTAGGTCTCTCTCTCTGCCACCCTAGCCCCACCAACCAGCCGTCCCCACCTGCTAGCTCCCTACTCTGCGCCTGCCCTGCCCCTGCCCGACCCGAGCACGTGAGGAGGGGAAGGAGAAAAAGGTGGCCGAGCCACCTTTAACCCTACCTACTCCCCCACGGCACCCCCTCTCCCTCTCTGCTTTTCCACTTCCTCTCTCTCGTCTGCCGCCTCCCCCAGATCTACCCCGGGGCGCCTGCCGCTCCTCCCCTCTCTTCTCCATCGCCACCACCTACCCCAACGCCGGTCACCGTCGGTCTCCATCGATCCCCCTCTTCCAGCCGGTGGCGTGACGCTCTGGGTGCCGCGAAAGGACAAGGGCTCTCCTCTGCGTCGTCCTGTACGTACCAGCGAGGAGGAGGAGTCCCAGAAGCGCTGAACCACCGCCGCCCCGACGCCAAGCCCTAGCCGCCGTCCGCGAGCCACGTCGACGATCGCCAGCTCCCCTGCCCGAACCAACCGCACCAACAACCTCCTGGTGAGCAGCAGCATCTCCCAAACACCCTCTCTCCGCTTGTAGCTTCCTGGACGCGCCGTTCGTTTTATCGAACGCCTTCTGTGCATCGCGTTCGCGCACGCGTCCACGCAGTCGCGCCACAGAAGCTTGTCCTGCTGTGTTGCAGGAACCAGCAACCGACCCCAGCTAGCCGCAGCGGTAACCGCCGCCGAGCGCGAGCCCCAGGTCGCGGGTTCGAGTTCCCCCCCCCCCCCGCGTGGCATGCTCTGCCTGTCGCGCATCGATCTCTCGTCAGTAAGTTCAGAGAAGAAGCACAGTGCCACGCACTCGTTTTGCAGATAACCCCCTGCTGTTTTGCGCGCGCAACCCGCGGTCCAGCCTGGTCCCACCTGTCGGTCTCGGTGTAGTTTTGCAGAAAAGCCCCGTGTTTTCTCTGGCCGTAACCCGCGCTCCAGCTCGGCCCCGCCTGGCAGCCCCCGCGCGCCGTTCGCTGACACATGGGTCCGCAGCGCCTCGGACCCACCTGTCATCCTCTATGACTGGGCGTGCTCGCGGTGACAGAAACTTTTCTGCGCGCTGTGGCATCCAGTCAGCAGATGGCCCACTTGTCACTGACTGTGGCTAGAACTGGACTGGGTACCAAAAGACTTTATGTTTCTCTGTTTAATTCAAATCTTTTTCAAATTAAATTAAATTCAAATTTCAAATCAGTTTTATAGTAACTTTTAAATTACAAATCCAAATAATACAAACGATATATGTTTTGAAATCAGAAAAATGTGAGGAATTCAAATATGCTATCCAAAATATATTTTGAACACTTTAAATTTCAAGTTGACTAAAATTACAATAAAATGCCCTCTTTCTTAATTAATTAAGAACTTTTGTTTTATAACTCCAAATTTAACAAACGATATGTCTAAAATGATTAGCTCGACGAGACCTTTCTGTTTATGCATTCCTTGTTCTGTTTTGCAGCATGCATCATATAAATATAAAGTGTACAGCAACTTATATGAGGATAAAATGTGGCCAAAACTCAATAAAATGATTTATTCTTGTATTCCACACCTCACCCATGCCATGCTACTTTATTGCCATGCAAATTGTGCATCATTCATCATGGCATGATTGTTTGCTTGTCGCATTTTATTCATATGCTTGTGCACTTTATTTATGTTGGCCCTTGTTTGTTTGGTTCTTCTTCGAATAGACGCTGAGCAGGGGATATACCAAGAAACCCAGGAGCACTACCCAGATCCTTCTCTCGCTTCAACTGAGCTGCCAGGCAAGCACTACCACATGCTTGCATACATATAGTACCTATTGCCTCTATCTTGTTCTTGCATCATTGAGTCGCGATTGCATTAAACTGAATCCCAAGTACTGCATAGCCTTTACTTTAAACCCCACCAAAGCTTGTTCCTCCATCCCATGAGCCATTACTACAGGAGTTGTTTGAGCCATGCGAGTTGTAGAACAGCATGTGTAGGGTATGTGAGTGTCTGATGGATAATGAGGTACCTAAACAACTTAACCTGGGTAGTATGGGATAACTAATGAAAGTGGCACCGGTGAGCAATATCTGCTATTTGGTTTTTCATGCTCACTTTTGTCCCGTAGGACCCCGAGTACTTGATTCCTGTTCCTTGAATATTCGCGCTATCCACATCCGGGTGGCTTATGGGACCCCCCTGAGCCAGAGCTTGATTCATTCTTATTTCTTGGGGCCACAAACTAGTTTGAGGTTTTATTTACTACCTTGTACTTATGCCATGCTTTACTGCTTTATTTAAATTGTGCGATGTACTGCACCTGTACTGTTTAGGATCGGGACACGTTTTCGCCGTATCGACAAGCCCAGTCACATTTTCGGGTTCCCAGTCGTTTACAGCCGTCCACCCAAACCTTGAGTCCGTTTTGGAGTCAGCTAACTTCGTTGCGGGTAGCTTAATGGGGTGGCCCCCTGAAATATTTCTGAATCTGGTGATTGCTTTGTCGTGAATGCCTTGTTGGGTTTTGATTTGGTTTTTCCGAGGTTGATCGAGTGTGTGTTGCTATTTGTGCACCCCTGCAGGGTAAAACTTTCTGAAAGCCATGTCCGCGGTTATGGACGACTTGGAGCACAGTTTCTCGATCATAGACAAGTATAACTAAAGTACCGCTTTTAATTTGACTAAGTAACTGACTAGTAAATAGTGCAACACTCATGGAATGGATAATAAAACTGCCAACGGATGGGGGGTTGTTCGTCCACTTCCTCGTTGGTAAGCGAGGAGGAGGATGGATCTGTTAATATTACTGTTATCACTGTTGCCATTAATTCACGGTCATCCGTCTATCTTTGGTTAGGCGGATGGTTAGCGAGTATCTATAGAATTTCTAGGTATTATCTTTTGCTGCAATTGCGTCACCCCAGGTTGTGTCCCCTTTAGAGGCATAAAGACTTGCTGAGTACCCCTAGGGTCTCACACGATAAATTATTTGATTCAGATGAACAGGTACACTCACAAGATGGATACTGGGTGGAGGAGACGGACGATGTGGGCAACGATCATTCGGTGTAGAGATTCCGGGAACGAGGATCCGTGAGATCTGTGGGCGGGATGTGTTTATTTTATGGGGCATCTTATGCCAATTTGATTCTTACTCGTACTCGGATCTTGTTTGCCGCTTCCGCCTGATACTCTGATGTGTGATGTATGAGGAGATATCCTAAACTATTATATCTATCTAGGATATTTGGATCTTGCCGTATGGCGTTGCAATATTTCTATTTCTTTTAGATGGAATGGCTCTGATGTACTGTTGTATGGTGGCTTGCATACATACTCATTTGTGTATGTAGTTGATCCCTTCGCCTGCCGATTACGCCGCCCGTTCTTGTCCCGAAGTTTGGAAATGGTTGGGACGGCCGAAAGGTCTACCTGTGAGTGGCATTTGGGCCCCACCGTACTATTTCAACCATTTACGCTCATCCAGGCTTGTAACTAGGAGCGTAATTCACCGAGGTAGTTACAAACTACCCCCACTACCAGAAGCTGGTATATGGCGTGTACATGGCCGCCAAGAAACTCAAGCACTACTTCCAAGAGCGCTCCATCCGGGTAGTAGCGTTGGCCCCGCTTGCGGAAATTATCGGCAACAAGGATGCCACCGGTCGCTTGGCAAAATTGGCCATCGAGCTCGCTGCATGTAACATCCAGTACGAGCCACAGACAACAATCAAGTCCCAAGCACTGGCCGATTTCATCGTCAATTGGGCGGAGACACAGTACATGCCAGCAGTGCCGAATTCAACTTATTGGAAGCTACACTTCGACGGATCCAAGATGCGAGGAGGACTTGGAGCCAGAATCGTGATAACCTCGCCCAAAGGTGACCGGCTGGAGTACGTCCTCCAGATCCACTTCAAGGCATCCAACAACGTCGCCGAATATGAAGCACTCATCCATGGGCTCAAGATGGCCAAGCAGATAGGCATCCAGAGGGTACTATGCTTTGGAGATTCGGAACTGGTGGTGCAGCAGGTATCCGGTGAGTGGGACGCAAGGGACGCGAACATGGCCCTCTATCGTTTCTTCGTTCAGAAGCTGTGTGCCTGCTTCGAAGGATGCGATTTCCACCACGTGCCCAGAGCCAACAACGAAGCCGCTGACTCCTTGGCCAGGGTCGGTTTAACAAGACAAGCCATACCGCCTAGAGTATCCCTCGAGCACTTGCGCAAACCTTCCATCACCCCATCACCGGAATCCGACTACATCGCACTCAACGCAGATCCAGGAACAGCCGGTGCAGCGCCGCACCCGAGGACTGCTGCGCTACACCCGGGGACCGCCGCGCCGCACCCGGGGACCGCCTCGCCGCACCCGGGGACTGCCGCGCCGCACCCGGGGACTGCTGTGCTGCATCCGGGGACTGCCTCGCTACACCCGGGGATTGCTGCAATGCAGCCCGTGGTCAACACCAGCAAGCTACCACCCGACAAGCCTCTCGACATTCCGAAGCCGGCCATCCGTAAGGAGATCAAGCTCATTATACAGATGGTGCACACCATTCGGGAAACACCCGACTGGGCAAACCCGTTCATGAACTTTTTGGCCAAAGACGAACTCCCGACAGAGGAAGTGGAAACACGACAAGTGCGGCAAAGAGCAAGTGCCTACACCATCATCAACAATGAGCTGTACAAGCGCAACGTCGGGGCCATCTATCAACGATGCGTAAGCCAAGAAGAGGGAACGAAGCTCCTAGTGGACATACACCAGAGCGAATGTGGCCACCACGCCTTGTCAAGAGCAATAGCAGCCAAGGCCCTTCGGCACGGTTTCTACTGGTTGACAGCGCTGAAGGACGCTGAGGAGCTAGTCAAATAATGCAATGGCTGCCAGCGATTCAGCCAGCTGAAGCACACGCCGTCTGCGGCACTCAAGACAATACCAATCACCTGGTCGTTCGCGGTCTGGGGCCTGGACATGGTTGTGCCGTTCAAAACAGCTCGATCCGGCATGACGCACCTGCTCGTAGCCGTGGACAAGTTCACAAAATGGATCGAGGCGAAGCCCATCAAGAAGCTGGACGGAGCAACAGTGATCAAATTCATCACGGACATCATCATCCGGTTTGGCTATCTGCACAGCATCATCACTGATAACGGAACCAACTTCGTGAAAGGAGTTTTCGCTCGCTTCTTCGGAGAAAAGGGCATCCACCTGGACCTGGCATCAGTTGCGCACCCACAGTCCAACGGACACTGCGAGCGCGCTAACGGGCTGGTCCTAGCCGAAATCAAGCCAAGGATGATAGAACCTGTAACACCCTCAGAATCGGCCCTATGCAAGTTTCAGCGATTCCCGCCAAACCCGCATAGAAACGATTCAAAGGTGCCCACAGGCACTTGCGTGCGGGTGGAGAACGAAGTAATATCATTACACATTAGTCCACGATGGAACCCACAAAACAGATATATACAACAGCGACTCAGCGAGTCAAGGATTCAATATACAGTACAAAGATCCAAATCACCTTGAAAACGATACAACGTCCGAGTACGGACAAGATGCAAATTAGGCAAAGAGCCCTGAAGAATAACCAATGGCATCCATAACCCTGTCCAGGCCAAGCCGGAAGGGTAACCCTGCTAACGACGTCGATCTCAAAACTTTCTTAAACGAAAGGGGTGCCGACAAAGGAAAAAAGAAAAAAGAGAGCGGTCAGTACTGAGGCCAGTACACGGCGAGACTAGAATTCGGCGATCCTCGCCTACATAGGTATGGTGGACTGAAGCGGCAGCGCAGCATGCACTAAACAACCTATAGAGACTCGATACAACTGTTGGCTATCAGTTAGAGATAAGAAATACCTATTCGAAACCATCCTGATACTACCACCAAACATACCCATCCTGGTATTTCCCCCTCGAGACCAAACGAGGAGATCCACAGAGGAACTCACACAGTTGGCAGTTTTATTTATTCGGTTGTCGTTGTAGCAATTACTAGTCAGGTATCGATAGTCATCCTGATATAATAAGCAGTGGGCACTTTTAGTTAACCATTCTGTTGTAGTTGCGACACTTACTAGTCAGATACAGTTAGCATGAGATATCCCAAACCTAGCAGTTGTTGGAACTTTTATTTAGCCATTCCGTTGTAGTGAAGCTGATTACTAGTCATATCGGATACAAGTCAAATTATAACATTAAACTTTAGTTATAGTTGTCTATTATCGATAACTGTGCTCCAAGTCATCCATAACCGCGGACACGGCTTCTCGAAAATATTTAACCTTGCAGGGGTGCACCAGAGTTTCCACACGCACCTACACCCTTGTTGTCAGATCAGGTAGGTACAAGATCACAAAACATACACCCAATGGTATGTCGACGGGTTTCACACACGACGTTTCCCAGACCCAAAGCAAGCACATGGGGGGCCACCCCACTAAGCTACCCGTAACAAAGTCGACCGGTCTCCGAGACGGACCCAGGGTTTGCGAGAACGGCTGTAAACAACTGGGAACCCGAAAGTGTGACTAGTCTTGTCGATACCGCGAAATCGTGCCGCGACCCAAAACAGTACAGGCGCTCCACGCGCAATAGTAAATAAAGCACTAAAACATGGCATAAGTACAGGCTAGTAATAAAGCCCCAAACTACTTTGTGGCCCCCGGTACAGTACTTTGAAATCAGGTACTAATCAATGGGGGTGCCCACACCACCCACCTGTGGTTAGCGCGCTCGATCTCGGAACAGGTGTCAAGAACTCGGGGTCCTACGGGACACCAGTGAGCGGTTAAAAACCAAATACTGTCTATTGCCCACCGGTGCCTCTGCATTTACCTACTTTCAATTTTAGTTTTTAAACAGTAATTAAATCCATAACCATCTCCAACATTAAATATGCGGCATTACTCCAACAACTGTGGTACTTGACGACACGCAACAGCACTTGAGCAAGCGAATACGACACGCAAGTCCAACTATCTACCAAACAACAGGTAATAGGATGTGTCCAAGGCAATATAAGGCTGCAAGGGATATCTTGGGTACGGAAAACTAGAGCATCACAACATAGATAGCAATAGATCAATAGGAGGAAATAAAGACTATAAAAGTAAGATAGGTAGAAAAGGGGAGAATGCTCGCCTGAAAACATTGTTAGAGGTTCATCCGAAGATCGGGCCGACACTCGCATCAACTCATCAGATGCACTATTTAATACTACGGCAGAAGATCGGGCATGATGCATGTATGATGTATAACATGGCAAGGATACGATGCAATTCGGCAATATTAAGTGGAACCAGGGTCCCCAACAATTAATTAATAGGTTCATGTTGTTTGGATACTCCGCAATTTAAATGTTGTCTTATCAAGGCAAAATATGTCACCGGTTTGATGCACAAATTTAAATGGGACCAATCTTAGACTAGAAAAGCCCGCATATGGTCTCCATATTAATTATTAGTTGAATCGGCAAAATTCCCCAAACTACATGATCATGAGTGATTTAATATGCACAAGATGGATAACATATACTATAAAAAAACGGGGCTTGGAAAAAGGGTGTCACACATTGGAGGGGGCACGGCGATCTTGGGGTCTCGGGGTTCGACGAGGTTCGGTCTTTGGACTCCGGGGATCGGGCTTCTCGGCGTCCATGAGGAAGATCATGTCGAGCAATGGGGTTTGGTTCGGTCTCGAGCTTTGGACTTGGGGATCGGTCTTCGGATCCTCGAAATTGTGTCTTCGGGGTTCCGTGATGGAGGACTTCGCGTTTCGAGAAGATCTTGATGACACCGATTCGAACCTTGCGATCCAACTTGGGAAAACAAGTTTCAGTGGTCTTTGTCAGAACACGGTTAGTAAGAAACAAGACAGACCCTTGCATACATTTGACCGAACATCCACCCGTCGTACTGCAACCTGGGCATGCGACAGGAGTGAGAGCAGCAGTGCGGCATGCTCAGGGAAGCAGGGCCGACACGGCTGGAAGTCGGCGATGCAGCGAGGTTGCAGGGGCGGCGACCAGCACCATACGGAATAGAGGCGGACCCGCGGCGTTGCGGAGGGACGAGGTGGAACCGGGGTCACAGGAGAGTGCGTCGGCGCAGGCGGTGGAGGGCGAGCCAGAGAGGGGAAGCCAATGGGGGTGGAGACGGTCTCGCGCAGCCAGGGCCGCTGTCTAGGCGGTGACGGTCGGATGCATGGCGACGGCGAGCTTGGCGGGGAGGGGAGACGACGGGGAGGCGGAGCTTGAGGGAGGATGGCACCGCGCTGCTGCAGAGCTCGACAGGGAGAGGCCGGGAGCGGGCAGCGAGGTTGCTGTCCAGGGCGGCTAGGTGAGCGGCGCCGGGTGCGGCCGGAGCTTGGAGGGCCCCTGCAGGAGGAGGCGAGGTGCGGTGCTGCTGGTTGCGAGGGACAGCGGAGGTCGGGCTCGCGCTGACGGCGGTGACGGAGGTCGGGGACGCAGCCGGGGAGGTGGCGACGGGGAGGTCGGGCCTGGCGTGGAGGTCGGCCAGAGGAGGCAGATCGACAGCGGTTGCTCGCGAGCGGGAGGGCGAGTGGCAGAGCAGCCTGAGGAAGCGCTCGACGGGGGAACGAGGGAGATGGCGGCGGTGGTTGCGGGACTCGGTTGAGAGCGAGCGAGAGAGAGGCCGCGGGGCGAGTGGGTCGCGTGCAGCGTACGCGAGGTGGACGCGGTCTGGGTGCTGGGTCCACGCGGGGCCAGGGGGAGTGGGTCGGGGCGGTAGGCTAGGGCTGCAGGGCGTGCGTGGCGTGTGTGCTGTGACGGGTGAGTGCGTGTGGAGCCAGGGGTGGCAGGGTGGGGTCAGAGGAGATTAGGGTTAGGTTGTTTAGGGTTAGCCAGTTAGGGTTTTTGACTAGTGTGGTTGTAGGTGGTCCGGTTGGTTGGGCTTTTGGGCCTGGCCGACGAGACTGCCTCCCCAACAAAATTAGGTTTTATTTATTTTATTTAGTTTTAAATATCCTTTTGATAAAATAGTTTAGGCAAACAAAAGATCCAGGCGGACTGAGGGTTTGATTTGAAATAAATGACGGGGATATTTATTAAACAAATAGAGGCTTTTAGAGAAATAGTTTAGTGCAGAAATATGCATGATGTCATGATGACGCATAAATAAAATAACACGTGATTTTCTAGTAGCGGTTTACCCGGGGTGCTACAATTCGACGCCACTAACAATGGATCTCGCCCTCGAGATCCGCCTCATGGTACGGGGAGAAAAGCCGACGGTCTGAATCCTCTCGCTTCATGTAGATCTTCACGACACCACTAACAAAGATTCCTTCTCCACCTTGAAATCAGCGACACCACCAACAAGGGGTGTTTCTCATGTTCGTCGAGAGAGCACTTTGGATAAACAAAAAACGAAGGTAGAGGCATCAAACGATAAGGACACCTCTAGCTTCTGTGGCAGGAGTAAAATTGCATTGACCCACCATTCAATGTACAAAAGCGAATGATAAGAGTAGTCGGATGGTGATCAGTCCATTGCGCACCCAAAGCATTACTCTGCACATGAATAGGAGAATTATGCAACCAACTCTCGGAATTCAGACTGAAGATCTCGACAAGTGAGGTTCGGAAATAAAGGAGGGATGGAGATTCTCATCAGATCTGATGTAGATGACTTCGTTGTTTCGAAAAACACCGGTGGATAGAAAGAAAAAATTTAGTGAATTTTCGATCCACTGAAAGATACAACAGATGAAAGATTCATCAGATAGCATGAATGTCAGATGTTGAAGCACCGTTAAAAGAGGATGCAAGAGAAACCCTGAAGGTTCGACGGAAACCCAACCACGAGAAATCCTGGAATCGAAGAAAAGATAAGAGAGCAGATTCAAAACGCGTGGAGATAAGAGGAGAATAGCAGAGGGGTAAGAAGTAAAAGCAAACCTAATGAGATCTATCCAACCGATTTTTTTTAAAAGTATTGATACTCTACAATGTCCGTTAGCTAAGTTATCCTACAGGCTGGACCAGTGGGGTATCGCAACTGCTGAGCTCTGATACCACTCTGTAACACCCTCAAAATCGGCCCTATGCAAGTTTCAGCGATTCCCGCCAAACCCGCATAGAAACGATTCAAAGGTGCCCACAGGCACTTGCGTGCGGGTGGAGAACGAAGTAATATCATTACACATTAGTCCACGATGGAACCCACAAAATAGATATATACAACAGCGACTCAGCTAGTCAAGGATACAATATACAGTACAAAGATCCAAATCACCTTGAAAACGATACAGCGTCCGAGTACGGACAAGATGCAAATTAGGCTAAGAGCCCTGAAGAATAACCAATGGCGTCCATAACCCTGTCCAGGCCAAGCCGGAAGGGTAACCCTGCTAACAACGTCGATCTCAAAACCTGCTTAAATGAAAGGGGTGCCAACAAAGGGCAAAGAAAAAAGAGAGTGATCAGTACTGAGGCCAGTACACGGCGAGACTAGAATTCGGCGGTCCTCGCCTACATAGGTATGGTGGACTGAAGGGGCAACGGAGCATGCACTAAACAACCTATAGAGACTCGATACAACTGTCGGCTATCAGGTAGAGATAAGAAAGACCTATTCGAAACCATCCTGATACTACCACCAAACATACCCATCCTAGTATTTCCCCCTCGAGACCAAACGAGGAGAACCACCGAGGAACTCACACAGTTGGCAGTTTTATATATTCGGTTGTCGTTGTAGCAATTACTAGTCAGGTATAGATAGTCACCCTGATATAATAAGCAGTGGGCACTTTTAGTTAATAATTCCGTTGTAGTTGCGACACTTACTAGTTAGATACAATTAGCATGAGATATTCCAAACCCAGCAGTTGTTGGAACTTTTATTCAGCCATTCCGTTGTAGTGAAGCTGATTACTAGTCATATCGGATACAAGTCAAATTATAACATTAAACTTTAGTTATAGTTGTCTATGATCGAGAACTGTGCTCCAAGTCGTCCATAACCACGGACACGGCTTCTCGAAAATATTTAACCCTGCAGGGGTGCACCAAAGTTTCCACACGCACCTACACCCTTGTTGTCAGATCACGTAGGTACAAGATCACAAAACATACACCCAACGGTATGTCTACGGGGTTTTGGACACGACATTTCCTAGTTCCAAAGCAAGCACATGGGGGGCTACCCTACTAAGCTACCCGTAACGAAGTCGGCCGGTCTCCAAGACGGACCCAGGGTTTGCGAGAACGGCTGTAAATGACTGGGAACCCGAAAGTGTGACTGGGCTTGTCGATACCGCGAAATCGAGCCGCGATCCAAAACAGTACAGGCGCTCCAAGCGCAATAGTAAATAAAGCACTAAAACATGGCATAAGTACAGGATAGTAATAAAGACCCGAACTACTTTGTGGCCCCCGGTACAGTACTTTGAAATCAGGTACTAATCAATGGGGGTGCCCACACACCCCACCTGTGGTTAGCGCGCTCGATCTCGGAACAGGTGTCAAGAACTCGGGGTCCTACGGGACACCAGTGAGCGGTTAAAAACAAAATACTGTCTATTACCCACCGGTGCCTCTGCATTTACCTACTTTCAATTTTAGTTATTAAACAGTAATTAAATCTATAACCATCTCCAACATTAAATATGCGGCATTACTCCAACAACTGTGGTACTTGACAACACGCAACAGCACTTGAGCAAGCGACTACGACACGCAAGTCCAACTATCTACCAAACAACAGGTAATAGGATGTGTCCAAGGCAATATAAGGCCGCAAGGGATATCTCGGGTACGGAAACTAGAGCATCGCAACACAGATAGCAATGGATCAATAGGAGGAAATAAAGACTATAAAAGTAAGATAGGTAGAAAGGGGGAGAATGCTCGCCTAAAAACATTGCTGGAGGTTCATCCGAAGATCGGGTCGACACTCGCATCAACTCATCGGCCTAGTCCGTGAAGAAGCAAAGCACTAGAGAAAACACCGGATACACTATTTAATACTACGGCAGAAGATCGGGCATGATGCATGTATGATGTATGACACGGCAAGGATACGATGCAATTCGGCAATATTAAGTGGAACCAGGGTCCCAAAAATTAATTAATAGGTTCATGTTGTTTGGATACCCCGCAATTTAAATGTTGTCTTATCAAGGCAAAATATGTCACTAGTTTGATGCACAAATTTAAATGGGACCAATCTTAGACTAGAAAAGCCCGCATACGGTCTCCATATTAATTATTAGTTGAATCGGCTAAAGTCCCCAAACTACATGATCACGAGTGATTTAATATGCACAAGATGGATAACATATATTATTAAAAAAGGGGGCTTGGAAAAAGGGTGTCACACATTGGAGGGGGCACGGCGATCTTGGGGTCTCAGGGTTCGACGAGGTTCGGTCTTTGGACTCCGGGGATCGGGCTTCTCGGCGTCCATGAGGAAGATCATGTCGAGCAATGGGGTTTGGTTCGGTCTCGAGCTTTGGACTTGGGGATCGGTCTTCGGATCCTCGGAATTGTGTCTTCGGGGTTCCGTGATGGAGGACTTCGCGTGTCCAGAAGATCTTGATGACACTGATTCGAACCTTGCGATCCAACTTGGGAAAACAAGTTTCAGTGGACTTTGTCAGAACACGGTTAGCAAGAAACAAGAAATACCCTTGCATACATTTGACCGAACAACCACCTGTCGTACTGCAACCTGGGCATGCGACAGGAGTGAGAGCAGCAGTGCGGCATGCTCAGGGAAGCAGGGGCGACGCGGCCGGAGGTCGGCGATGCAGCGAGGTTCCAGGGTCGTCGACCAGCGCCATACGGAATAGAGGCGGACCCGCAGCGTTGCGGTGGGACGAGGTGGAACCGGGGTCGCAGGGGAGTGCGTCGGCGCAGGCGGATGAGGGCGAGCCAGATAGGGGAAGCCGACGGGGGTGGAGACGGTCTCGCGCAGCCATGGCCGCTGTCCAGGCGGCGACGGTCAGATGTAGGGCGACGACGAGCTTGGCGCGGAGGGGAGACGACGTGGAGGCAGCGCTTGAGGGAGGATGGCACCGCGCTGCTGCAGAGCTCGACGGGGAGAGGCCGGGAGAGGGCAGCGAGGTTGTTGTCCAGGGCGGCTGGTTGAGCGGCGCCGGGTGCGGCCGGAGCTAGGAGGGCCTCTGCAGGAGGAGGCGAGGTGCGGTGCTGCTGGTTGCCAGGGACAGCGGAGGTCGGGCTCGCGCTGGCGGCGGTGACGGAGGTCGGGGACGCAGTCGGGGAGGTGGCGACGGGGAGGTCGAGCCTGGCGTGGAGGTCGGCCAGAGGAGGCAGATCGGCAGCGGTTGCTCGCGAGCGGGAGGGCGAGTGGCAGAGCAGCCTGAGGAAGCGCTCGACGGGGGAACGAGGGAGATGGAGGCGGTGGTTGCGGGACTCGGTTGAGAGCGAGCGAGAGAGAGGCCGCGAGGCGAGTGGGTCGCGTGCAGCGTACGCGAGGTGGACACGGTCTGGGTGCTGGGTCCACGCGGGGCCAGGGGGAGTGGGTCGGGGCGGTAGGCCAGGGCTGCAGGGCGTGCGTGGCGTGTGTGCTGTGACGGGTGAGTGCGTGTGGAGCCAGGGGTGGCGGGGTGGGGTCAGAGGAGATTAGGGTTAGGTTGTTTAGGGTTAGCCAGTTAGGGTTTTTGACTAGTGTGGTTGTAGGTGGTCCGGTTGGTTGGGCTTTTGGGCCTGGCCGACTAGAATGCCTCCCCAACAAAATTAGGTTTTATTTATTTTATTTAGTTTTAAATATCCTTTTGATAAAATAGTTTAGGCAAACAAAAGATCCAAGCAAACCGAGGGTTTGATTTGAAATAAATGACGGGGATATTTATTAAACAAATAGAGGCTTTTAGAGAAATAGTTTAGTGCAGAAATATGCATGATGTCATGATGACGCATAAATAAATAACGCGCGATTTTCTAGTAGCGGTTTATCCGGGGTGCTACAGAACCACTCATCAGATCACCCGGCTGCTTGATAGAGGAGCTGCCATCTATGCTTTGTAGCCTGTGCACCACACCCAACCGCACAACCGGCTTCACACCATTGTTCCTTGTCTATGGGGCAGAGGCAGTTCTCCCCACGAACATCCAGTTCGACACGCCCCGCAAGCAACTCTACACAGAGCAGGAAGCCAAAGAAGCACGAGCGGACAACATGGACTTGCTCGAGGAAGCACGTGAGTTGGCTTTGTTCAGGTCAGCAATCTACCAGCAAGACCTGCGCCGATACCACGCTATCCGGATCTGGCCTACCTCTTTCCGCGAGGGAGATCTGGTGCTGCGCCTGGTCAAGAGCACCAAAGGAATGCACAAGCTGCCCTACCATGGGAAGGCCCATTCATCGTCAGCCGGGCGCTTCACAATAATTCATACTATCTGATCGACGCCCAGCAGCCGGTGAAGAACAAGGCAGATCGCTCAGACAAGGAGACGGAATGCCCATGGAACGCGAGCCTACTCCGGCCGTTTTACACTTGAACAAGAAGTGTATGTACCTTCCCTTTTCATGTAATAAACGAACAAGATCGGAAGCCTCGGCATAGTGCTGAGGAATTTGTCCCAAATTCCGCGCACCACATTCGCCTTCGTACCAGCTGGCCCGGACCCCCATGATGTCTACAGGCGGCATAATATTGCACAAGATACCTAGAGAAAACTCTTCGGTTCCGGTTCAGACCGCACGCCGGCTGTCGACCCGGCAAGAGCAAAAACTCAAAGTACACGCTACAAGAAAATGCCAATGCAGAAAGCAAGGGAGCCTGGGCGAACCGGTTGTGCCAACACGAGCTAAGCCAACGACAAGGAACCGAAGTATCGCGAGGCACGCCAACGCAGCTGCTCCTTTGGTTCCAGCTGGCAGCCGGCAAGGGCAATGCTCGAAAGGCCAATGCTCGCTGAGAAAAGGGGAGCTGCAAACGGCCTAACTCGAAGGGGCGCGCCTCTCCTTTCCTTTTACATTCAGTCCCAACTAATGAATGATCATATGCATAATGAAACTAACCCAAAGCAACACTATGTCTCGCGCGACCCGATCCAAAACTTGACAGGAAACGAGATGGCGAAAGAGCTTCGACCCGGTTGGTACCCCAGCCGGCCTGAACCTCGGTGACGACACCCAGTGGGCGCGCTCCCACGCACCCATAAGTTCAAGTGAAGATGGCGAAAGAGGTTCGACCCGGTTGGCTACCCCAGCCGGCCCGAACCTCAGGGACTACACCTAGTGGGCGCGCTAGCGTGGCACCCATAAGTTCAAGTGAAGATGGCAAGGAGCTTCGACCGGCTGGCTACCCTAGCCGGCCTGAACCTCGGGGACTACACCCAGTGGGCGCGCTCTCGCGCACCCATCAACCTAAGACAAGACGGCCAAAAGCCCCAACCCGGCAGGCCACCCAGCCTGCGGCAATTGCAAACATCACAATTAACGAAGACGTAACAACAGGCAGACGGAGTGCGCTAAATTCGAAGTTTGACGATAAAAATTCATCAAAAGTGTAGCACCAACAAAAGATCAGTTCAAAAAATACACCTGGCATTCCGGGGATCAAGGATCTGGAGCCGAGGCGGCGGAGGGAGCGTCAGCAGCAGGGGCAAGAGCCGGATCGGCAGGAGCCGCGCCAACATCGGCTGTAGGAGCTTGTCTGGTGGAGGCAACGTCGGTGGGATTCCAGGGCGCCGAGACCCAGTGGAACGGTTGTGGCTCCCCGGGGGCGCTAAAATCGCGGTCCAGGTCCACGTAGGTGCCAATATTCACCCCACAGGACTGGATCGCCGGAGTGCTGGCACGAAGGCCCTCGTATCTCGTCCCAATACGGAAGACACGAGTGAACATGCTCAGATTAGCACCGGGGTACCACGAATTCACTAGGGCTAAAGCCATCTCCACTCCGTCTCGGGCAGCCCATTCATTCTGGATCTCCAGCACGTCGATGCCCTTGGACAATGCAACAGCCAGGTTGGCAATGTCATGCAGATCGCCCGCGTCCGGCCAGATGTAGTGGAAGAGGTCGTTGCGGATGGAACTAAGGCCATTGCTCTCTTCCGCCAGCATCTTAACCAAGTCGAGGGCGGTCAGGTCGCGACCATCCTCCTCCTTGGGCAGCTTCTCCAGAGCCATCTCGGTCGACTCAGGGTGATGAGCTGCAACCACGGGCAGAGCTAAATGGTTAGACCAGATTCAACAAACCGTGAGACAACGGAGGAATGAAGCTGGAGAACTTACCGACAACCATCTCCGAGATAGTTTGGAGGTGCTGAGGCAGCTCCGCCTATCGGGAGCGGAGAATCTTGATCGTCTCCTCTTGTTGGGTGGAGATCATCTCAAAATTCTTCAGCGCCTCCGCCCGGATGTCACCTGATTTCTTGCCCCTCTCCACGCTAACCTCAAGCTGATGCTTGGCCGCGGCAAGCTGATCGAACTGCGCCTGTCGCGCCTTGTTCGACTCTTCTAGCCGGGCAACCTCAGCTTTGAGGCACTCCACCTCCTTCTCCTTGTCCTGGATCATGGTTGTAGGAGGATACCCGATGGTCAACAAAAAATGGAAAAGGGAGCCAATCGCCAAGAAAGATCTTAAGAAGCAATCTTAAGGCCAAGATCCTTGGTATTCTTCACCGACTCTGCAAAATCTCTCTGCAGCATGAAAACAAATAAGTAACAGAACGGCAAACCGGCTGGAAGTGCAGAAAGGTGTTGGGGATAATGACCTAACTCCATCAAGACAGATAAATTTTTGGCCTCGCCATGGCCCTTCTCCATTCCCTCAACCAGGTGGCGAACCTGGTTGAGTGCGACGGGTGTCGCGCCCGAGAGCTGGGCGAGGATCGTACCCGGCGTCAGCACAGCCGGAGCTGGCCTTGAGCCGCTGACGACAACCTCGTCATCATCAGCAGCCGCACCAGAAGACGCGGCCACCACCAACTCCCTCCCAGCCGGCGCGGAAGCACTCGGTTGGCCACCGCTCGCCTCAACCGCATGCGCAGCCCCAGCCTCCTTTGTCACCTCCGTGATCACGAGCCTGGCGGAGATGCCTAGAGCATCGCTCCAGGCCGGGTTCACGCCAGCCCCAGGACGAAGGAGGGGGGTCTCCGGGTCCTGCGTAGCTGCGAACAACTGCCCCAACCGCGAACACGCGGGCGCCTAGTGCAGCAACCCTGTGGTCGGGGAGCCTTGAGGGGCCCTGGGCGGTGACGGCGTGGTAGGCGCAGCCGGTGCGGGTGCAGCCGGCGACCTCGCCACCTCCTCAAGCGGCGGAGGAGGGGGAGGAGCAACGACGACAGCGCCACCATCGCCAAGCGACATCGCCTCGCTGCAGAGAGTGAAAAATAAGACAAAGCACCAATAGAACCACAGAACGGCAAGGAGACGCAAGGAGTATGCTCACCAAACGACGAACGGCGGAGCAACGACTTGACACCCACGGCGCGTCCTTTTCTGTTCAACTGGAGCGGGAGCGGCAACAGGCGCCGCCCTCTTTCCCTGGGCTTTCGCCGCGAGTTTCTCTCGGCCATCCTCCTCGTCGGTGACATCGACTTCAATAGAAACAAACCCTCAAACCACAACCTCATGATCCAGGACGAGACAAGGAGCTGCAGCTAGCAACTTACCACGAGGATCCGAGTGGCCATCGTCCGCTCGGACGAAAAACCCTTCGGGCTTCGTCTAGGGGTACTTCTTTGGCTTCCTGTCCGCCAAGAAGGACGGAAGCGGGAGGTCACCCATACCGTATTAAGCTAGCTGCACCGTGAACAACTACTCAAAAAGGGGAGCATAAGGCACCCAAGGAAAACTAACAGCGATAAAGAATAAAATGCAAGATAATCAGAGGACAACTCACCCGGGGCTGCAAGCGGCCGCGATGGTACGGTGGGCAGGAGTACGCCCAGGTTCCCTCCATACAGAACATGGAGATCATGGAGACATAGTTCCACAGGTCCTGGTAGGGCACCTCCTTCCGCGACGTCCTCGTCGGATCATCGGCGGTCGATATATGGCACATCTTGTGCGATTGCTTCTACAGCGGAAGCACGCAACGCACCATCCACGACAGCGTGATGTCCCGGGCGGTGATCCTCTCCATCTCCACCATCGCCTCCACCCCAGTGGCCATCCAGTCGAGGTCCGCCGAGGCGCCCATACCTTTCGTCGACCAGCCCTTCTGCGTTGAGGGCAAGTTGGCAAAAGGCGGAAGGAAGATCCATTCCACCTCTGTGGCATTGCACACATAAAAATATGAGCGCTGCCACAACTTGACGGTGTCGGGAAGCTCAAACCGCGGCATTGGCTTGGAGGATTGTGGTAGATGGCGCAGCAACCTGTCTGCGTTAGCGGACCGCCTTTGGAGGTGTTCTGGGCCTTGATGTGGAAGGACTTGAGGAAGTTCGCCACCTCGGGCCACACCCCAAGGTACGACTCGCAGCAAGCCGTGTGGTGCAACACCTGCGCGATGGCGTTGGCGCCAAGATGATGGAGCTGGAGGTCGAAGAAGACAAAGAGTTGGAGGAGGAAGGGGCTGACGGGAAGACTGAAGCCGCGGGCAAAGTGCGCGAGGAAGACGACGTGCTCCCCCGGCCGATGGTCTGGCACCCGCTCCCCCTCCGGCGCGAGCCGATGTTTCACAAGCATCGACGAGGGAAGAAATCTCTCCGCCGGTACTTGTTGACGAGTTCGTCGGTCACGAATGACCGACACCAACCGCCGCGCTGCTCCGACAACATATCGACAGAAGAGGTGGCCGTGGTGAACGGTGTGTAGTGACTCCAGCGGTAGAAAGAAGAAGAGGCGCAAGGAGCAAGGTGCGCTGGAGTACGAGGAGAAGATGAGCCGGAGGACGGAGAAGTTTGTGCATCATTCCCCCTCAGGGCTCTATTTATCCCTGAGGGCGGTACCGTCGTCTCGTCGGCTCCCACTCGATGCGTGGCATCAAGGCGCCACGGCCGCACGACATTAAGGCTTCAGATCCCTTGCGCCATCATAATCTCCACAGAAGATCCGTGAGCGTTACCGGGAGACTAGGAGTGCGCGCTCGCCTCGAGAAACCGCTGCGGCAAGTTGCGTGCGCATTTGCCAAAAAACTGACGCAGCGACGCGGAAGTCCAACTAACACGACGTGTGCCAGAGCAGCAGTCGTGGGTGACGGCATCAACGAAGTCATCAAGCTAACCCTCCATCTTCAGCTACACCAGCCGGTCCCGGCCTTCGCTGTTTACACCTAGTGGGCGGCCATCGATTCCGCAATCGGTTAAATCCAGCGGGACAGCAAAAGCAAAAGCTGCAACCGAATGCGGCCAAGCAATCACTTCAATACGAAAAAAGAGCACACAAGATCTTACCCACCGGCCAAGGTGCTCGGGGACTAGTGTCAGAGGGATAACCCCCGGGTGGGGAAAGCCAAGGACAAGTAGGCCGACTCTAGAAGGAACAGGCCGTCTGGCCCTAAAGAAGGGCAACTCCAGCTGATTGGTGAACCCCGCCCGGCTGGGCTTATAACCTTCCCGGCTGGCCTGTCTAGTCGGCAGCCAGAAGAACGCTTCCACCCGGCTTACCTCGGATTCGATGGAGAACACGGAGGGGCTGACGCTCCTTAGGGGGCACGCCTCTGGCTCTCCCTCGTCATCAAGCAAGATGGTGTGCCGTCATGACCAGAGCTACACGACGAAGATAAAGCAAAGCGGTCGGCTGACTGGCAAAAGCAGTCCGGGTGACCGTTAAAGCAAGGGTGACGCCCCAAAGGAAGCCCGGGTGATCGCTAAAGAAGAGGGTGATGCTAAAGGAAGGGCGGAATGGGTCCTAGCCCACCGGCTGGGCCCTGCAGCTGGCCCTGTCCTGTAAACCCATATCCAAACAGTAAACCCTAGGGCCCGATTTGTAATCTGCCCCCCAGACCAGTATAGGGTAGAGCAGGGGTTCTAGGTAGGCAAAAATAGAAGGATAGAAGTGTTGGTAGCTAGTTCCCACCTTCCTCTAGCTCTTGATAGTTGCTAAGGAAACAGCTCAAGGAGCATCTGTACAGGGCATTTGCTCCCTCATATAGTACATCTTGCAGGAGTAGGGGTGTTACCTCGCCGAGAGGGCCCCGAACCTGGGTATGTCGTTGTGTTTGCAGTTCACCGTACCCAACCCGTTGCGTGAGCCACCGAATGCATCCAAGTGTCCCTTCTTTGCCATCCCCGATGGCACTTCCATGTTCCACACCACGACAGATGGGCTGGAAGGAGGTATGTAAGAGAGTAGTCCCAAATAGTGAATCTGAGTCATCCTCTTGGAATTGTCTTGATAAAGCATCAGCTACAGAATTTTCAGGACCTTTCTTGTATTCTTTGTAGTCAAATTCCAACAATTTAAGCATTAGCTTGTGTTGGATACCCTCCAACAATCTTTGGCTGCCCAAGTACTTGAGGCTTTGTTGGTCTGTTTTGATGACCGCAGTGTTGCCTAGGAAGTAATGACGCCATTTTTTGAGAGCTTGAAGTATGTCCATAGCTTCTTTCTCATAGATTGGTTAAGCTGATGTTTTCTAACCCAAACTTTTGCTAAAAAAAGAGAGTGGTTTCCCATGTTGCATCAAGACTGCTCCTAAACCAGTATTGCAAGCATCTGTCTCCGATACAAATGGTTGAGAGAAATCAGGAAGGCTCAGGAAAGGAGGAGATGTCATGGCTCCCTTGAGTGCAATAAAGGCAGCTTCTTGGGCAGGACCCCAATGAATGCTATCATTTTTTAGTGCTGCATACAATGGTTGATAGATAGTTGCATAGCCCTTGATGAATATTCTATAGTAGCCAGTTAATCCTAGGAATCCTCTCAATTTCTTGATTGTTGCTGGTGTTTTCCAGTTGATGATGTCAGCAATCTTGGATGGGTCAGTTGCTACTCCTTGCTCAGATATGATGTGTCCAAGGTATTCTACCTGGGGTTGCCCAAAGATGCATTTTCTCAGCTTTGCCTTTAGCTGATGGTTTCTTAGGGTAGTGAGGACTGTTGACAGGTGCTCTTTGTGTTCTTGTAGTGATTTGCTGTAGACCAAGATGTCATCAAAGAAGACTAAGAGAAACTTCCTCAAGAATTGTGAAGGTGTGGTGTTCATCAATTCTTGAAAGGTTGCTGGAGCATTACTTAGTCCAAAAGGCATTACTTTATACTCATAATGACCCATGTGAGTGGAGAAGGTAGTCTTAGGTATATCAGTTGGTTTCATTCTTATCTGGTGGTATCCAGATCTTAAATCAAGATTGGAGAATATGGTGCCCCATGGATTTTATATAGCAGATCCTCTATGATAGGAATGGGAAATTTATTTTTGATTGTAAGGTCATTGAGGCTTCTAAAATCGACACAGAGCCTCCAAGATTTATCCTTCTTTTTGACCAGAATTACTCGGAATGAAAAGGGGATGCAACTTGGTTGAATTTCAGAATTTTTCAACATCTGCTTGATGATTGTCTCGATTTTGTTTTTCTATAAGTGAGACATTCTATAAGGTTTAATGTTTGTTGTCTTTGCATCTGGTAGCAGTGGTATATAATGGTCTACAGATCTGACTAGTGGCAGCCCTTCAGGAGCAGAGAATATGTCACAGAATTGGTGAATCACTGATAGTAATGATTCATTAACTGTGTCAGCAGCCATTTCAGACCAACCAGTTATTGTGTCATCCATGTTGTAAAGTAGGTACCCAGTGGTATTTTGCTCTAGTAGTTTGGAGCACTCTTCAGCTGATATGAAGATGTGTTTGGCTGGTACCAAGTGGTCTTGGAAGGTGCAAGTGATCCCCTTATTACCAATGGTTAGAGTCCTGCCAATGAAGTCAAAAGTCACTGGATTGTGGCATTTAAACCAGTTAACACCCAGTATAATATCAACTCCTTGTAAATTCAGAATTCTGAAATTTGTGGAGAATTGGTGGCCTTCAATTGTGAATTTGCAATCATATGCCATAGCTGCAGATGTGAGTTCCCCACCGCTAGCCACTGTCACTTTTCTGTCTTGTGCTTGTGTTATTGTGATGTTGTTCTTGATGGAAAAGTTATAGTCCAATAAGGTGTTGATACTACCTGTGTCGGCTAAGGCAATGGCCTGATGTCCTTGGACTGAGAGCAACAAGAAAATTGTGGAGGAGCTAGGAGAGCCAGTGTAGACAGCTACTGATATGTGCATGAGATTGTCTTGTTCCTGTTGTTGGTATGGCTGCTCAAGAGAAGGTTCAGGGAGTGCTCTTGGAGCCTATGGCTCAATGTCCAGCTCATCATCTGAATTGCCCTGCATTTGGATTGCATTCAGAGCACGTTGCATTGCTTGATACTTGTGGCCCATGACCCAATTTCCAGGGAAATACCAGCATTTCCTTTGCCAGTTCTCGGAATCCCTGTTCCTATTTTCTCTGGCTGGAATGTTTCTTATAATCTGAGGATTGGCAAGAGGTGCTGGGGTATTTCGTCGAGCCGTGGACAAATAAGATTTCTCATTTTGTCGAGCTTACCAATATGCTGAAAGTAATGTCTCAGGTTTCTGACATTGCACTGTGTGTTTGATATTATCATTGAGCCCACTAATGAATCCGTCGACAAAAAAATCCTGGGGTAGGTATGCCCTACCTCTTTTCATCATGGTCATCCAAGATTCATAGGAGTTGATGTAGTTGTCGACTTTAGTGAGTTGTTTCAATTGATGCAGCTGGTGCATAGGATCCATTTGTTGGTTGTCAGGAAACCTGTCAATCATGACTTGGCAAAGTGTTTGCCAAGTCATTGTTTGGAGGTTCAATCCCGAACTGCTGAGCCATGTTTTGGCCTGTCACCTGATGTGAGCCAGTCCCCATTTGACTCGTTGCTGTTTAGTGATTCCCACTAGCTAGAATATATCTTTGCATTCCAAAATCCAAGCTTGGGGGGCGTGTCCTTGAAAGGTGGGTTTTTCTACATGTGGAGTGCGCAGGTGGGGTTCAGGATTGGCGTGTGGTAAGTACTGTTTTTGTGGTTCTTGGTGTGTCTGGTTTTGTATAGTAGGAAATTGGTGGGGTTGTTGCTCAAGGATGGGTGGTATTGGCCATTGGTATTGTTGGTATGGGTATTAATAAGGCATGGGAGGGAATGGTGGGTGATAATAGGTAGGGAAAGGTGGATGTGGTGGGTAATAAGGATTTGCTGGTGCTTAGTATGGGCTCTTGTGGATTCTGAGTGGCATAGTACTGTGGTTGTGTTGTTGGGGTTGTAGTTTGAGAAAACTTGTGGGATGACGAGGGGCTAGTGGTGGAGATTATGGGTGATGTAGTGGTGGCGATGTGGGAGTATGGTGCTGAAGAATTGGTTGTGGGGGTGGGAGGGGGAGTTGTTCCGATGTGAAATTTCCAAGTTGTGGTGGGAAATGAGGTGTCTTTGGCTGTGAAGCTGCTTGCGGGGTGGCGACTTAAGTAATAGGAGGGAGGGAACCTTGCAGGAGGGGAGGTGGTGTTGAAAAGGCGGAATTTTGGTTCTTCGTCGAGGCGATTTCGGCAGCTGTATGTCGCACAGAGTTGGCTTTGGACAGGTTTGAGGCCATGGATTGCATCATACTTGTGAGCTTGGACATCTCCCCTTGGAGAGAGTGGAGCGCCTCTGCTATAGTTGGTTGATGACGATCTAGGCGGCGGTTGACGGCGCGGAGAGCGCGTGGTGCCGCGACGTGCGCCAGATCCTCGTCCATGTCTGTGTCCGTCGTCAGAGGCGTGCGAGATCTTGTACTGGACGACATGGCGGTGAGGGATTTTACGGCCGGAGGCGAGATCCGGTAACCTCGAGTTGTGGGGGAGAGGGAAGGGAGGGATGGTAGCAGCGGTGACCAATCTGTCTCTGATACCACCGATGTCAGGACCCGCGGGTGGTCGGTGACGATAACTCGAGGAAGGGCGAGAAGTGGAGCGCTCGAGGCTGAGAGCTACAGTCTATTTGCAAGAAAGAAAAACATGCAAATAAATTGGGTTTATTAGCTTCCTCCCAACCTCCCACTCCTGGTCCTTTTATATCCAAAGGAGCCATGCCAAGATAATTAAGTACTGAATTATTACAACTTAAACTCCGAGCTTAATTAGACATTAATTCAGAAATATCTGGCCTATTGGTTGTCTGACGATAAAACCTTTTTCAGCAATTCAGCACAACAGTCAGATAGCAGTGTAGGTTCGTGACAACGAGACAGGCATCTCCACGATAAGGACTTCACCGGAGCACTGCGTCATCTCCATGTCCGGCCTGGGTCATTTCCACGAGTCCATCTCTGTTTCTACTCTATATGCGCTGCCCATATTAACTTCTTTTTCTGTGGTTCAATTTTTATGTGTGAATCTAGATTCCAAAATATTTGCTTAAACAGATGCAGCTCGTTGGCGTTCTTTTATGCGTGTAGAATTGCGGAATATTATTTGTATTGATATTGCTTGAGGTAATTACAACGTGAGCTCTTGGGCTGTTTATATAGTATTAGAAGACTTGGAGGGCAAGAAGACTACTAGAGATATAATTGGATTACAAACTTAAACTACCAAATATAGTCCAAACCGTGATATACTCTAACACTCCCCCGCAGTCAGATCGGTAGTGACACGAAAGGTCTGACTGGAGCATAATCCGAAGACGGAGATGGAAGAGGATGTCGATGTCGATGTAGCCGAAAGTAGGGCGTTGGAGTCGTGGTCGATGATGCCATTGGTGATGTAGTCGCCGTTGATGAAGTTGATGATGTCGTTGTGTTGTGATCGATGTCGTCATTGAGCCGGGAGAATTCGCCGTAGTGGTTGAAGTAGACCTAGTTTGAGTTGGAGTAGTCGAGGTAGGCGACGCGCCTTACCGAGCTTGCCAAACTCGGGAGCATGCCGGGGAAGAAGGCACGCGTCGATGTTGCCAATATCGGACGTGCGAAAACAGGGACCATCACGAGCCATGCGCGCCAGAGCCGGAGGGAGCAGCAGAAAAATTCTCCGTGAACGGTCGGTGCGTAGAAGTTGTCCGCCGATTTGTCGGAGTAGATGAAGTAGTTGCAAGAAGAAAATAAATTTAATGCAAAATAAAAAATTAGACTGCGACTCTGGCGGCGAGATCGTGGTGGACGAAGACGACGAGGTAGATGTTGATGGCGATTAAACTGTTGCGGTAGTTGATTTCGGGGATTAGACCCGTATTTTCCGCTTGTATGAGCGCGGCGTCGCTCGAGTAGAAGAACTTGTTGGCGTTGACGATGACCATGATTGGTGGAGGCGGCGACGATATGACGATGTTGTTGGTGTAGATGGTTGTCGGCGAGGATGACCACGGGTGATGAAGGTGCAGCCCTTTGTTGACGGCGAGGCGCGTACTCGGGGACGTGCGTCCCGGTCGATGTTGGCGAAGATGGGCCGGCGAGGTGACGACGTGAGGACGGAGAAGCCGACGCAGCGCGTGAAGGCATCCCTTGGGGCGTCGCGCGGAGCCTCCTTGGCACGATCGTTGGCGATGATTTGCCGAAGATGAGTCGACGCCGAGGTTGAAGTAGAGGCGCGTGATGACGACATATGGTTGAAGTAGAGGCGCGTGATGACGACATATGATCGGCGAAAGAAAAAGAAGCGCCGGTCAAGCGGCCGGCGAGAATTTTTTTGGCGAAGTAAGATCTAATCTACTATTGCACGGTCCCCGGCGGAGAAGGATCTCCCCGGGGGCGGCGCGGCGGAAGCGGTGGCTAAACCCTAGGCGGAACGAACCGCTCTGATACCATGTAGAATTGCGCAATATTATCTGTATTGATATTGCTTGAGGTAATTACAACGTGGGCCCTTGAGCTGTTTATATAGTACTATAAGACTTGGAGGACAAGAAGACTATTAGAGATATAATTAGATTACAAACTTAAACTACCAAATATAGTCTAAACCGTGATATACTCTAACAATGCGGGCAGTCCCCTAGTTTTTAAATTTCTTATGTATTTTTGTCTCGATCGTTACTTTGGATTAGAAAATTTATTGCTATTGAGTTTATGAGGGCCAGATTTGCACACGAGCCTAAAGGTATTTCCCCTGGATCAGTGTCGGTTTCTTTATAGTTTTTTTTGCTTTTTCTTAAGGACAGTGTAAAAGGTGCCTATTATTTTTATTTGGGACCGTGGGAAAGATGCGGGGACCAACATAGGTGTTTTTTTTGAAACAAACGAGGAATGACTCAAAAGCACTCCACATATCGTAAACGGGCGTTAAGTCGTTAACTGGAGCAAACGGAAGCACGAATCACCACACCACATTCGACGGTTCTAAATACGTGCACAACTATCACCTTAGACATCAAGTCCGCATCGATATATAAAACGGAAATTCTAACTAGCACTCGACCTAGTTTTAAGCTACAGCAAGGTCGGGACTCTTGGACCGCTCGATCGCGATCGAATGACCTGCGGCAAAGCGATGCGTTCCGTTTGGCCCCAGCACGTAGAAGGAAGACGGCGGGTGTGGCGGTGATTTTCGGACGGCGCAGCTCCTCCCTTTCGCCGGCTACACCCCGCTGCCGATCTACAGCCCTGGCGCCGCCGGGTTACATCAACGCGGTGGTGAGTTCGGACGACGCAGCTCCTCCACGTCGGCGGCTGACCTGCTGCTCCCTCGTGCCGCTGGTTACATCCACGCGGCATGACCATGATTTCGGACGGCGCTTCTCCTCCGCGTCATCGGCTGCATCCCGCGCTCGCATCCTGCTCCATCACCCCGTCGGCTACATCCTCCGTGAGGCAATTTCGATACACCATGAATCAAGGTTTACTGCACCCAGATTTTCTTTAGTACTAGATGTAACTGCACCCTGGAACCTATGTTTTATGTACTTCATAGCACTGATTCTTGTTGATGTTACCCCACTCTGAAGCTTTTTTAGTAGATATACTTTCACCTGAATCCGATAGGAGCTAGCTCGTCTTCTTTGTTTCAGTACTAGACTTCCCAATAATATGTAGCATCATGTCTTAGTCCAGCCTGGGCGTACTGCTTTCTGTAGTGAACAAGATTCCTGGCATTTTTTCGCCAATTTCTAATCTAGAATATTCTACCTTTTTGTAATGCAGGTGCTTGTGCTCACGAGTAAAGGGAAACAGGTAGTTGTGCAAGGAAGGGTATAAGCTTTTTTGAATGACATTCATGATCAGCGATTGACATTCACACCAGCATGATGTTTCCGTCGTCCACTGCTACATATTTGTTCACATGAGTTTTTTTAGTGAATCTTGTTTTTGTGAAAATGGATGTTACATCAACCTTTCGATGAAAATGGATGAAAAAACTATCTCCAAGCTCTTTTTGCACGATGTTTTTGATGTTACATCTACTACTTCTATATTTGTGATGCTCTATACATCTACTACGCAATGCTCATGGTGTTTCTTTTTCAAAAGTAGATGTAACATGTTTTTTCATGTACTACTATTTCAGGATGTTCTTCCTGAATTCTTCTTTTTTTGATCATGATCCTGCTATACATGAAGATGCTCTCTAATGTTCTAAATCAGTCTGTTTCTTTTTTCCGGTTGATAGTAATAATCAGGATGTTCTTTCTCTCGAAATAGGCTTTCGCCCCGTTTTATAATTAAATAAATCAACCACACTGATACAAGAATTCGACCAATCGAGAATCCTGGGGTTGACCTCGTTTTAACAAAAAATAAGATCAGTTCAGACAACCTACTAATATTTCTATTTTTGGAATAGAAAAGCAAATGAAAGGATACACTACTCAGCCATACTGCATGCACTTTATCCCATGTATATAATTACGAAATCCAAAAATTTGAAATGTTTTCTAGCTCAAACTTTTTGTCCGATTCAAGATCTGTTTTTACCGTTGGGCTTGTCGCGACGAGATCTTCAAAACTAGATCTCATATCAATATGTTTCGACTATTTTTTTTAGAGGATGTAAATTTGTGGAAGTTACATCTGATCAAAGTTATATCCAATTTACAAAAAAAGTTATATCCAAGTTATCAGAAAGTTACATCCAGCAAAAAGTTACATCATCCAGTAAAAAGTTACATCTGAATTAGCAGAAAAAGTTACATCCCAGTTAACAGAGAGAGTTACATCTAGCAAAAAGTTACATCCTCAAAACAAAAGTCATCGAAACATATCAACGTAGGATCTTGTTTCGAAGATCTCGTTATGACTAGTCTAACGATGAAAATGAAATCTAATTTTGATAAATGGTTTGAGCTAGAAAACATTTTAAATTTTTGGAATTCGAAATTAAATGCACAAGTGAAAGCATGCAGTGGCGTGACATTTTAGCCAGCACAAGGTACGCCTGGTAATTAAATGCACAAGTGGAGGCGTGGGATGGTGATCCTAGGGCCCCAAGACGTGACATCAGTTTGTGCCAGATCAAGGTCAACCTGGAGATAGATTTTGCGTTCAACGAGACTAGGGTGACCCGCCACCGTTGCGCCAACCCGAATAGAGGATGTTCTTTCATGGGGCCTCTTTTTTATATGTTACCTGTGCTCATCTACATCTACTATTGCTAGTAAAAACAACGAGGTACATCTACCGATTGCCAGTAATGTTCAGGATGTTTTTCATGGAGCCCCTTTGTATGTGTAACATGTGCCCCTCGACTACATCTACTACTGCTAATAACCAAGGGGCTAGATCTACTGATTGCTAGTAATGATCAGGATGTTTTTTCCTGGGGCTCCCTCTATATGTAACCTGTGCCCATCTACTACTACATCTGAACTGTTAGTAATGTCTCCCTGCATATTTGATTATGGTTGTAGTCCTACAGTTTTGGTGGATGTAACAGTAGACTCATCTTCATACTGGGGAATATTTTTGTTGCAACAAGAAGGTCATGATTATTTCCGTGGAGATGTAATGAGGTAAGATTCAGAGCTATAGGGGAAAACCGATCTTACATCTAATAGTTCTTGTGAACGGTGGAGCAGAAATCTCCTTGGATGTAATAGCTGTTCTCCAGATCTGCCGTGATCTACCGGTTCAATGTACTATCTTATTTTGGCCCCTAAAAAATTCTGTCGAGATCTAGAGGATGGAACTGTTATATTCTTGCCGAGGAACTCTGGGATGGAGCGGATGAGTACGCAGATGGGGTGGGGTCGAGCGTTGGTGTTTCTAGGCGCAAGCGCTTCTTGCGCTGGTCGATCGCTCCCCGCGGTTTTCTTTCCTGCCTAGTCTGTTTCGGGAAAGACCGGTGACAGGTTCGCTTACCATAAAAGGAAAGCGGAATTTTGTCGGATGGAACTCGTGTTACCTTAAATCAAAGTCGACTTAGGTGTAATTGCGTCCTATATAAAAACTGGTTGTAGAATATTAATCTACAGCTGGCCCCCCTATATAGACACGATGTGCGAGTAAAAATTCCCCAAAACTTCCCACTTTCTTCCTGGACGACGCGCTGGCCGAGGCCCAAATCTTGCCCACCTTCTGGCAGCCGGGTGAGCCCCCTGCCGCCGGCATCCCCATGCTCCTCCTGCGGCCTCCAACAGCCCGAGCTTCTCACGTTGCCAGCAGCCCTGAGCCCCTCTCGTCCCTGGCACCCCAGTGCCCTTCACGTCCCTGGTAGCCCCGTGCTCGTATGGAATCCGACGACCCCGCCGGCCCTGACTTCATGTGCCATCCTCGGGAACCTACCTAGATAGGGGAACCACCCATGTAATAGGCTGAGCGGAGGCCGATGCCGGAATTGGAAGGGCGCACGCGAGCTGTCCTCACCAATTGCTCCTAGGACAGGCGACAGAATGCATCTTGACCGGCCAGCCGTCAACCCTCCCCCAAGCCTGACATGCCTCTATCCGCACAGCTAGTGTGCTATCCTGGGGTGCATCGTCGTCTGCCAAGCCAGCTTCTAGTTAACGTCGTCTGCGTCCTGCCTAGGAGATGTAAAATCATGTTCTACGTGCAGGTCTGACTCCATGAGCCTCGCACACGTCTTCATCCTCTTGTCGGAGCACTATAGGAGATGGTACGTCCATGGATTTATATCTGAGACTCCAGATGTGTCGTCCTAGGGTGCGGAGGATACGACTATCCGTCATCCACGGGACCGCCCAGCTCGATGATGTCTCTCGTCTCTGCATTTTTTGTTTATTGTGCTATGCATTACAACCAGGTTCACAAGAGAAGCACAATCAAAAAATATATGCAAAGGACTAATCGACGGGAGCAGTTATGGGTGATAGGATGTGCATGTGCATGTACATGTGCATGTGCATGTGCATGCTCTCGGTTTTGTAGAATGGTATGGTTCTTCTCTCTCTAGCATCTCTCTTCTAGAGGTAGTACACCTTATTTTTTAGACAGTATCATGCAATATATATACTTATTATTTGGATTTTGAAGTGTGGTAGTCCTTCCTCCAAGGAAGCTTAGCCACATAGTTATGTTTTTGCATGTCAATGCAGATACTTATTAATTGCAATATTGCACAAACTATTTTAGAATTTCTATTTTCGTGCCCTTGGTTACTTAGTTGTACTCACTTCCCCAACCGCTTAACTTTTTCTCACTTTTCACCATCTCCTTCTACGAAACTTTTACACGGTCTGAAACTCGCTATCCGTCAGCCTTGTCGTTACATGCTGACAAGTAGAGCCGTGTTCAATCGGGTCCCGTAGTAGACCCTTGCCATTACATGCTGACAAGTGGGGCCGCGGTCTGTCGGGTCCCGTAATGGACTCTTGCCGTTACATGCTGACAAGTGGGGCCGTGTTAAGTTGATTCCCGTAGTGGACACCTCTCTCCACTTATCCAGATTAGCATGGGACCCACAGCTTATCCACGTGATCGTCGGACCCACAGCTTACCCAGGTTGGCGTTGCAAGATGGGACCCCGAGCCAGCCCCGCGCCCGCGCCCGTGTCATTGCCTCCCCTTTCTTCTTCTTCTCTAGTGATGTCGGCCCTTCTCCAGCGATGGCCATCCTTTATCGACCTTCACTTTGGCTCCCAGTCGTCCTGGCCACAGTATGGTTCTATCCCGTTAACCTATATGAAGGATGGCAATGGAAACCGTGCACATGGAATGTTAGAATCTCGCACCAAAATATTTTGATTAGACGAGGGCGCTTGCTGTAAAGAATGCGGCCGACGAGCCGTTCTGATGATTTAATTGGTTTATCGAGTTAATATCTCGGATGCAATCAAGTGAATCTATGAGATGAAATTCAAACTTTGAGATTTAGGGAGATGGATGTATAAGAAATAAGAAAATAACACAACTCTTGAACACTTTTAAATTAAAAAAAATTATACAAGTCTTAATGTAAAAGAGTGTTTATAATTGACACAACTCTTGAACACTTTCAAATTAAAAAATTATATAACTCTTAATGTAAAGGAGTGTTTATAATTGACACAACTCTTGAACACTTTCAAATTGAAAAAATTATGCAACTCTTAATGTAAAAGAGTATTATAATTGACACAACTCTTGAACACTTTCAAATTACAATGTGGACATGATAATGTTGTCCTAAGAAAATCTTGAAAGTTTACCATTTTCAGAGCATGAAAAGTGATCCCTAAACTAAAATCTTTATGCCTCGTGCATATACGAAAATTATACACATTTAAACTCTTTGAAATCGCACTTAGGACATGATAATATTGTGCTAATAAAATCCTGGTCATTTATCATTTTCATGGAGTGAAATATAATGCATAAACTTGCATATGCGAAAATTATAAACCTTTGAACACTTTCACTTAAAATTATATTCAAAATCATTTGTTTATGGAGTTAAAGTACTGGTGGCAAACTCGTTATTTTGCATGAATAGAGAGGTGCTTCCTGACAGATATAGGGGTTATCCTGTCCGCTAGATCACAGAGGATCAACTGTTGGTGGGCATGATGCACGTGACAACTGTCTCGACCAATCAGAGCGTAGCAGCCAAGATGAGCACTTGTGTGAGAGTTTGTAACTAAGAGAGAGGGGAAAACTGAGTAGAACTTAAAAACCAAGGGAAAAACTGAGTAAAACTTTAAAACCAACGGAAGAACTGACAAAGGAATTCAAATAAAAAATATAAAGAGATTTAAAAAATGGAAAATGCTTCTTTTATACAATAGAATACATCTTATCATACATCAAACTATTTGTAATTCAAATATACATCAGTTTGACAATTATTGTCTCATTCAGATGAACTATGTATTGGGAAGGGATGTTTTGGGAAGAGGCTTGAGTAGAAAGCCATGAACCTTCATAGATAGTAGATGATTTGAGAAGTGGCGATTTAGGTTAAAACTGTTGGAGATATGCCCTAGAGGCAATAATAAATGTAGTTATTATTATATCTTTGTGTTTATGATAAATGTTTACATTCATGCTATAATAGTATTAACAGGGAAACATTAATACTTGTGTGATTTGTAAACTTAATTTGAAGTCCCTAGTATAGCCTCTATACTTCACTAGCTTGTTGGTTGATAAATGATTGTGGCCTATCATGAACATTGAGATGTTATCAACAACAAGATCATATCATTAGGAGAATGATATGGTGGACATACTCCTATAAATAAGCGTAGCATAAAGATCAAGTCATTTCAATAGTTTAATTGCTATATGCTTTCTGATACATAGTAACCTAATTCCTTCGACCATGAGATCATGCATATCACCTTTACCGGATGGATGCTTTGATGACATCAAACACCACACCGTAACTGGGTGGCTATAAAGGTGGCATTGAGTGTTCGGAAAGTATTGGTTGAGACACATGGATCAAGAGTGGGATTTGTCCATCCATATGACGGATAGATATTCTCTAGGCCCTCTCGGTGAAATGTCATCCAATTGGCTTGCAAGCATGTGACTGGCTCACAAGGGATCACATATCACGGGAACAAGAAAAGAGTACTTATCAGTAACGAGGTTGAACTAGGTATGCAGAGATACCGACGATCATAACCTCGGATAAGTAACATATCGTGAGACAAAGGGAAATTGGTATCGTATGTAAGTGGTTCATTCGATCGCAAAGTAATCGTAGAAATATGTGGGAGCCATATGAATTTCTAGATTGCTCTATTGGTTATTGTTCGGAGAAGTGTCTCGATCATGTCCGCATAATTCACGAGCCGTAGGGAGACACACTTAAGGATTCGACGTTGTTTTGAGTAGTTATGGTATTATGAGAAAGAGACCGAATGTTGTTCGGAGTCTCGGATGGGATCCGGGATATCACGAGGTGATCCGGAATGGTCCGGAGAATAAGATTCATATAAAGAAAGTCCCGTTTCGGAGTTTGGAAATGATTCCGGTGAAATGTTCTAGAAGGTTCCGGAATGTCCGGCACTCCGGGAAGGGGGAGGGGTACATGAATGTGTCATTACATATTGGAATGATTGCATCATGTACTAAGTGTTCTTACTGTTCCAAATAAAGGATTAAATTGAATCCTAAAACAGAAAAGTCAAATGTCCAGTTTGAAAGTCAAACGGCTAAAACAAGAAACTGTGGGAAACAAGCAAGAGGAGGTTGAAACCAACTTGGAGGAGGAGTTCCTCTCCTCCAAGCCGGCGGCCAGCCCTAGGCCGAGTTGGGGAGGGACTCCCCTCCCTCCCTGGCGCGCCTAGCCCCTCCACCTATAAAAGGAGGGGCAGGGCCTCCTCCTTGAGACACACAAGTTTCTACCTCTAATCTCCCGTTTAGAGCCGTTTTGGTTTAGAGCTTCTAATTGCTTTAGCATGCGGTTTAGAGCCTTCTAATTGGTGTGTCTAATCTCTAGACCACTAATAGCCCTCTCTCATAATCCACCATACTCGCTCCGGCTTAAGGCGAAGCCCTGCGGGATCTCCCCTCTACTTCCGGTACCACGCCGTTGTGCTGCCGGAATCGCGAGGAGAGTGCTACAACCTCCGCTGCCTGCTGGAACAAGGGAGAGGAAGGTCTTCGTCGAGTATCGAACGTGTGACCTACTGCGGGAGCGCTGCCGGAACGCAGCGCCGGAAGGATCGTCTACACGATCTTGAGATCGGGAAGAGTACGACTACATCACCCACGAGAATCCGCTCTCGTTAAACGCTTTGGAATCTTCGAGGGTAAGTTATTCCATCGACTCGTTGCTACAATCTAGTAGATAGATCTTGGCTTGTTTGTTTGTATGCGATAGAAATTTTTTGTTTTCCATGCTACGAACCCCTACAGTGGTATCAGAGCCGTGCCTATATGTAGATCTGTTGCACGAGTAGAACACAATGGTTATTGTGGGCGTTGATGCTTTTATTGTCGATTACTTCTTGTGTACTTTGCATCTTGCGGTATGTTGGGATGAAGCGGCCCGGGCTAACCTTACATGACATCGTTCATGAGACTTGCTCCACGCTTGACATGCAACTTGTATTGCATAAGTGGCTTTGCGGGTGCCTGTTTCTCCTAGCATAGTTAAGATCCAATTTACAACGGGTGATTAACAATGCTAGTATCAATGTTGTGGTTCTTGTTCGTAAGTTAGAACGACACTTATTGAAAGCCCCAAACCACGTAAAATATGCAAAGAAAGTAGAGGCGTCTAACTTTGTTTTGCAGGGGTGTGCAGTGATGTGATATGGCCATGATTGTGATTATATTTGATGTATGCAATGTTCCTTATTGTAAGTTGGCAACCGGCAGGAGCCATATGGTTGTCTTTAATTTATGTTAAGACCCGCGTGTCTATTCAAAGTAGTTGTAATAGTTGAAGCCGGTGGACGACAACCATGGAGAAGCGTCATTGACCTTGATGCAATGCCGGTGATGATGGAGATCATGTTCGTTCTTGAAGATGGAGATCGGAAGCACAAAGAAGAAAGGCCATATCATATCACATATATATATTGAATTGCATGTGATGTTAATCCTTTATGCATCTTGTATTGCTTAGTAGACGACGGTAGCATTATAAGATGATCCCTCATGCACATCAATTTCAAGTCATAAAGTGTTCATCCTTAGTTAGCACCGTTGCTAAAGCTTGTTGTTTCGAAGCACCACGTGATGATCGGGTGTGTTAGATTCTGCAAGTGTATACAACGTGAGCAAGCCAGATTTGCTCATGCGGAAACTAAGGTTTGATCTTGACGAGCCTAGCATGTACAGACATGGTCTCGGAACACGGATCACCAAAAGGTAAAGCATGAATCATATAGTAGATATGATGAACATGTCGATTGTTCGCCATTGAAACTATGTCAACTCTCGTGATGATTGGTGTTGATATGGTGGATTTGGTTCGTGTGATCACTAAAACAATGTGAGGGATATTGTTTTGAGTGGGAGTTCACCTAGTTTAATTTCATTATTAATTTGAACTCAATTTGTCATAAACTTAGTCTAAACTATTGCAAATATGTTGTAGATCAATGGCATCCCCTACCATCAATTTTAATGCGTTCCTAGAGAAAGAAAAGTTGAAAAACAATGGAAGAAACTTCGCGGATTGGTTCCGCAATTTGAGGATTGTCCTCACAGCTGGTAATTTGACCTATGTGCTGGATGCACCGCTGGGTGACCCACCTGCAGATGATGCTCCCGATGAAGTAAAGAATGTTTACCTCGCTCGGAAGAATCAGTACTCCATAGTTCAGTGTGCTATCTTGTATGGTTTGGAATCGGAGCTTCATAAAAGGTTTGAGGATTCAGACCCATATGATATTGTCGAGGATCTCAAATTGATTTTTGAGACTCATGCGGCAATTGAAAGGTATGAAGCTTCTGAAAAGTTCTTTAACTGCAAGATGGAAGAGGGCAGCTCCGTCAGTGAGCATGTGCTTAAGATGTCTGGGCACGCAAACAAACTTCAAAGCTTGGGTATTGTGATTCCTAATGCTTTGGGGATTTACCGTGTCCTCCAATCACTACCACCAAGTTACAAGAACTTTGTGATGAACTACAACATGCAGAACATGAACAAGACGTTGCCAGAACTCTTTGCCATGTTGAAATCTGCAGAAGTGGAGATTAAGAAAGAGCACCAAGTGTTGTTGGTCAATAAGACCACCAAATTCAAGAAAGGCAAGTCTAAGCAAAAGGGACACTTCAAGAAGGGTGGTAAGAAAGTTACCACGCCGGCAAAGAAGACCAAGGCTGGACCTAAGCCTGATACTGAGTGCTTTTACTGCAAGGGAGAAGGTCACTGGAAGCGGAATTGCCCAAAGTACTTGGCGGATTTGAAGAACGGCAACATCAAGAAGAAAGGTATATCTGATATACATGTTATTGATGTGTATCTCACTAGTACTCGTAGTAGTGCCTGGGTATTTGATACTGGTTCGGTTGCTCATATTTGTAACTCGAAACAGGTGCTGCAGAATAAACGGAAGCTAGCGAAGAACGAGGTGACGATGCGCGTGGGAAACGGATCAAAGGTTGATGTGATCGCGGTCGGCACACTACCCCTTCATCTACCATCGGGATTAGTTTTATACTTAAATAATTGTTATTTAGTGCCTGTGTTGAGCATGAACATTATATCGGGATCTTGTTTATTGCGAGACGGTTACTTGTTTAAATCAGAGAATAATGGTTGTTCGATTTATATGAGTAATATGTTTTATGCACATGCACCTTTGATAGATGGTCTATTCTTATTGAATCTCGATAGTGGAAATACACATATCAACAACATTGAGGCTAAACGTTTGAAATCAAGCGATAATTCGACCTATATGTGGCACTGTCGTCTTGGTCACATTGGAGTAAAGCGTATGAAGAAACTCCATTCCGATGGACTTCTTGAATCACTTGATTTTGAATCACTTGAAAGATGCGAAGCATGTCTGATGGGAAAAATGACTAAGACTCCATTTTCTGGTATGATGGAGCGAGCTACGGACTTATTGGAAATCATACATACCGATGTGTGTGGTCCAATGAGTGTAGCATCGCGCGGTGGTTATCGTTATGTTCTTACCTTCACGGATGACTTGAGTAGATATGGGTATATCTATTTCATGAAACATAAGTCCGAAACTTTCGAGAAGTTTAAGGAGTTTCAAAGTGAGGTAGAGAATCAACGTAACAAGAAGATTAAATTTCTACGTTCTGATCGTGGAGGTGAATATATAAGTTACGAGTTTGGCGAGCATTTGAAGAAATGCGGAATACTTTCACAATTGACACCGCCGGGAACACCACAGCGTAATGGTGTGTCTGAACATCGTAATCGAACTCTCTTAGATATGGTTCGTTCTATGATGTCACTTACAGATTTACCGCTATCATTTTGGGGTTATGCATTAGAAACAGCCACATTCACTTTAAATAGGGCACCATCTAAATCCGTTGAAACGACACCGTATGAATTATGGTTTGGGAAGAAACCTAAATTGTCGTTCCTTAAAGTTTGGGGGTGCGAAGCCTATGTAAAGAAGTTACATCCGGACAAGCTTGAACCCAAAGCGGAAAAATGCGTCTTCATAGGATACCCGAAGGAAACTATTGGGTATACCTTCTATCATAGATCCGAAGGCAAAATCTTTGTTGCCAAGAATGGATCCTTTCTAGAGAAGGAATTTCTTTCGAAAGAAGTGACTGGAAGGAAAGTAGAACTCGACGAGGTTGTCGAACCTTCTCTCGAAATTGCGAGTAGCGCAGCACCGGAAGAAGTTCCTGTGGTGCCTGCACCAATTAGAGAGGGAGCTAATGATCGTGATCATGAAACTTCGGTTGAAGTTGCTACAGAGCCTCGGAGGTCAACGAGAACTCGTACCACTCCAGATTGGTATGATCCCGTTATGAGTGTCATGTTGGTGGACAACACCGATGACCCCGAGACATATGAGGAAGCGATGATGAGCCCAGATTCCAATAAATGGCAAGAAGCCATGAAATCCGAGATTGGATCCATGTACGAAAACCAAGTATGGACTTTGGTGGACTTACCGGATGGCCGAAAGGCTGTCGAGAACAAATGGATTTTCAAGAAGAAAACAGATGCTGATGGTAATGTTACTGTCTATAAATCTCGACTTGTCGCAAAAGGGTTTCGACAAATTCAAGGAGTTGACTACGATGAGACTTTCTCACCGGTAGCGAAGCTAAAGTCTGTGAGGATTATGTTAGCAATCGCTGCATATTATGATTATGAGATATGGCAGATGGATGTCAAAACAGCATTCCTCAATGGAGATATTGATGAAGAGTTGTATATGATGCAACCCAAAGGTTTTGTCAATCCTAAAGATGCTAACAAGGTATGCAAACTTCAACGGTCCATCTATGGATTGAAGCAAGCATCCCGAAGTTGGAATCAACGTTTTGATAAGGTAATCAAAAGTTTTGGTTTTATACAAACTTATGGAGAAGCTTGTATTTACAAGAAAGTGAGTGGGAGCTCTGTAGCATTCTTAATACTATATGTGGATGACATATTGTTGATTGGGAATGATGTAGACCTTCTTAATAGTGTCAAAGAATATTTGAATAATAGTTTTTCAATGAAGGACCTTGGCGAAGCAGCTTACATATTAGGCATAAAGATTTATAGAGATAGATCGAAACGCCAAATATCATTGTCACAGAGTACATATTTGGACAAAGTTCTAAAGAGGTTTGGAATGGAAGAAAGCAAGAAAGGGTTCTTGCCCATGTTGCCCAATACGACCTTGAGTAAAACTCAAAGTCCGACATCGGCAGAAGATAGAGAAAGGATGAGTAAGACTCCCTATGCATCAGCCATAGGATCTCTAATGTATGCCATGCTATGTACTAGACCCGACATCGCATATGCTGTTAGTTTAACTAGCAGATATCAAAGTGATCCAGGAGTGGATCATTGGACAGCGGTCAAAAACATCCTTAAGTACTTGAGAAGAACTAAGGATATGGTTCTTTCTTATGGAGGTGATGAACAACTCGTTGTTAATGGTTACACCGATGCTAGTTGGAACACCGATCCGGATGATTCTAAATCACAATCTGGATACGTATTTATTTTGAATGGTGCAGCAGTTAGCTGGAGGAGTGCAAAGCAAAGCGTTGTGGCGAGATCTTCAACTGAATCGGAATACATGGCTGCTTCGGAGGCTTCACAAGAAGCGATATGGATGAAAGAGTTCATTACAGAGCTGGGTGTGGTTCCTAGTGCGCTGGACCCAATGTCTATCTACTGTGATAACATGGGTGCCATAGCCAATGCGCAAGAACCAAGGTCACACAAGAAGCTGAAGCATATCAAGCTACGTTTTCACGCTATTCGAGAACATATCCAGGATGGGGATATAAAGATTTGCAAAGTACACACAGATCTGAATGTGGCGGATCCGTTGACTAAACCTCTCCCGAGGGCAAAACATGACCAACACCAAACTGCCATGGGTGTTCGGTATATTACCATGTAATCTAGATTAGATGACTCTAGTGCAAGTGGGAGACTGTTGGAGATATGCCCTAGAGGCAATAATAAATGTAGTTATTATTATATCTTTGTGTTTATGATAAATGTTTACATTCATGCTATAATAGTATTAACAGGGAAACATTAATACTTGTGTGATTTGTAAACTTAATTTGAAGTCCCTAGTATAGCCTCTATACTTCACTAGCTTGTTGGTTGATAAATGATTGTGGTTTCCCTATCATGAACATTGAGATGTTATCAACAACAAGATCATATCATTAGGAGAATGATATGGTGGACATACTCCTATAAATAAGCGTAGCATAAAGATCAAGTCATTTCAATAGTTCAATTGCTATATGCTTTCTGATACATAGTAACCTAATTCCTTCGACCATGAGATCATGCATATCACCTTTACCGGATGGATGCTTTGATGACATCAAACACCACACCGTAACAGGGTGGCTATAAAGGTGGCATTGAGTGTTCGGAAAGTATTGGTTGAGACACATGGATCAAGAGTGGGATTTGTCCATCCATATGACGGATAGATATTCTCTGGGCCCTCTCGGTGAAATGTCATCCAATTGGCTTGCAAGCATGTGACTGGCTCACAAGGGATCACATATCACGGGAACGAGAAAAGAGTACTTATCAATAACGAGGTTGAACTAGGTATGCAGAGATACCGACGATCATAACCTCGGATAAGTAACATATCGTGAGACAAAGGGAAATTGGTATCGTATGTAAGTGGTTCATTCGATTGCAAAGTAATCGTAGAAATATGTGGGAGCCATATGAATTTCCAGATTCCTCTATTGGTTATTGTTCGGAGAAGTGTCTCGATCATGTCCGCATAATTCACGAACCGTAGGGAGACACACTTAAGGATTCGACGTTGTTTTGAGTAGTTATGGTATTATGAGAAAGAGACCGAATGTTGTTCGGAGTCTTGGATGGGATCCGGGATATCACGAGGTGATCCAGAATGGTCCGGAGAATAAGATTCATATAAAGAAAGTCCCGTTTCGGAGTTCGGAAATGATTCCGGTGAAATGTTCTAGAAGGTTCCGGAATGTCCGGCACTCCGGGAAGGGGGAGGGGTACATGAATGTGTCATTACATATTGGAATGATTGCATCATGTACTAAGTGTTCTTGCTGTTCCAAATAAAGGATTAAATTGAATCCTAAAACAGAAAAGTCAAATGTCCAGTTTGAAAGTCAAACGGCTAAAACAAGAAACTGTGGGAAACAAGCAAGAGGAGGTTGAAACCAACTTGGAGGAGGAGTTCCTCTCCTCCAAGCCGGCGGCCAGCCCTAGGCCGAGTTGGGGAGGGACTCCCCTCCCTCCCTGGCGCGCCTAGCCCCTCCACCTATAAAAGGAGGGGCAGGGCCTCCTCCTTGAGACACACAAGTTTCTACCTCTAATCTCCCGTTTAGAGCCGTTTTGGTTTAGAGCTTCTAATTGCTTTAGCATGCGGTTTAGAGCCTTCTAATTGGTGTGTCTAATCTCTAGACCACTAATAGCCCTCTCTCATAATCCACCATACTCGCTCCGGCTTAAGGCGAAGCCCTGCGGGATCTCCCCTCTACTTCCGGTACCACGCCGTTGTGCTGCCGGAATCGCGAGGAGAGTGCTACAACCTCCGCTGCCTGCTGGAACAAGGGAGAGGAAGGTCTTCGTCGAGTACCGAACGTGTGACCGACTGCGGGAGCGCTGCTGGAACGCAGCGCCGGAAGGATCGTCTACACGATCTTGAGATCGGGAAGAGTACGACTACATCACCCACGAGAATCCGCTCTCGTTAAACGCTTTGGAATCTTCGAGGGTAAGTTATTCCATCGACTCGTTGCTACAATCTAGTAGATAGATCTTGTCTTGTTTGTTTGTATGCGATAGAAAATTTTTGTTTTCCATGCTACGAACCCCTACAAAAACTTGATTTATATACATTTCTTATGGTGGCAGGTCACATAATAAGACGCCATGGGTTGAAGCCATTATGTTTTGATCTTTTTGAATTTGTTATGCATAAAATGACTCAGTTAGCTAGATAAAACTCATTCATTGACTCTCTTGACCAGCCACCGGAGTGTAAAAGTGAGTATATTGCACACGACAATATTAGTACTGGACGGCAAAACTGAGTACAACCAAACTGTCAGTGTTACACTCGAGGGTATAACTGAGCACAACCAAGTCGCCAGGGTTAGACACGAGGGAAAAAATGTGACGCACGGTACATATGTCGCGGTGCACGGGCGGTAGCGGACATGTGTGGCCGTGGATGGTGCAGCGGCATACGCGGTTACATGGTGCACGATGGTGCAACGAAACGTCTCCTACCTTCACCTTTATAGAGACCTCCTCCTCACGTGTGGTTGTGCATGGTGCAGTGGAGTACACGGTTACACGGTACACGGTGGTGCAACAAAATGTCTCATATATTCATATTTATAGATACATTCTCACTCTCACTCATCACTCATCACTCATCACTCACCCACTCACTCACTCACGAAACCGTCTCCACTGTCCTATCACCTTCTGCAAACGCCCAAGAAAACCCCAACCATGTCGGCGATGTAGAAGAACAGCACGGTGATCATCGTCGCCTCCAAGGCAGCCGACGAGGAGGTCCCCGTCCCCGTACAGGCCCCCGTCAAGGCATCGAAGGCAGACGTCGTCCCCGTCCAGACCCCCATCCCTGCTTCCGCCGTAGCCACCGGCGAGGAGGCCCCCTCTAGTATCGTGCAAATCCTGCTCGACTGGGACCCCTACGGGAAGGAGGATTACATCAGGCCGAAGAACCCCTACGACACCAGCATCGCCGACCCATGGTTGGAGGTAACTAGGATTTTCTCCCCTTCCTTTGTTCTTCCCCCATTCCCATCATAAGATGCTAGATCATGTGTAATTAGGGTTCGGCTGTTCGTGTTTTCAATCCTTAGATGCTAGGTATTTTTATAGTACCTAATACTCTTGTGTTAGATCTGGTATTTCGATGAATCCCCATGTTCGTATTTCAATCCTATTTTATTTGTCCTCCGAGTTGTAGTTAAGGGATTCCCTAGTTAGTACTAGCGTCGATCTGTAGTTGGGATCAGTATTTGATTTGGTTTGAGATTTGGGGATTGGAGAATAATCAGGGGATCTCAATCGGTTAATTTATGCAAGTAATCAATCCCTATAATCAAGGTATCTCAATCATGTCCTTATTGCACTCTACTTTTTTTCCAACAGGTGAATAGCAGCGATGTCTGCAGAGACGATGAGTCTAAGGACACCAAGACTCGTCAGGTGCTGAGGAGACTGAAGTCCGGCCAGTATGACAACTTCTTCGCCGATGACGTCTACAGGTGCCCCTTCTGCACCAGAAGGCTACACGCCACCGACTTCAACTCCCTCGTGAAACATGTCAAGGATATGAAGACCTGCGCTCTGTCCGTGAACGTCAACGGCTTCACAAGATGCTCAGTTTTATGCGAGATAAAGAGGAAAATGCGCTCTTAAAAAGGCCAATCATAAAAATAACAAAAAGGAAAACTTCCAATTTAGGTGAAAGGCCGCACGTAACCACCAAACGTGCCCCACATGGTCCCACACCACATCCCCCATAATGCGTTCCAACAAGCCGGCCCCACGCAGTCTAACATGGCACGACTCCACACATCAGCATAACACGTACCTGACCAACCGGTCCCACTTATCAGCACGTAACGACTTGTCAGCATGTAACGGCGAGGGTCCACTATGGTCCCGAGTAAACGCAGCCCCACTTGTCAGCACGTAACGACAAAGCTGATGGACAGCGATTTCAGGTCGTGTAAGAGTTTCATAGTAGGAGATGGGTAAAATTAAGGAAACGTAATCAGTTGGGAAAAATTGAGTGCAGCTAACAAACCAGGGGCACGAAAATAGAAAACCCAACTATTTTTACATCTAAATTATCCGTTTGGTACTTGTAATTTAGGCAGTACACCTACTATTTTTACATCTAAACAATTTTTACATCTAAATTAGCAGTTTGGTACTTCTTCTATTTCAGAATTAGACATCAGGCCAGAAAAAGTTGGGAGGAAAAAAGGCATTTTGGAAATTAAATTTTTTAATGTGGTTGAAGATTTTAGATTTAGGGCAGTTTTTCTTCTAAAAAAATCTAGGTTATCACAGTTGACTCTAGGCAGTACATGTAGTGTCCATAGGTAAGTTCATATAGTGCATTCGAGCAGTTTAGGTAGTGACTCCAAGACAGTTTAGGCAATGACTCCGGACAACATAAGCATTGTCTTCTAGAAGTATACCATTGACTTCGGGTAGTACAAGTAGTGCCTCCCAGTAAGTTCATGCATTGCCTCTGAGACAATTCAGGCAGTGAATCCGAGCAGCATAAGTAGTGTCTTTGGGAAGTATAACCAGTGATTCCGTCGCCCCTCCCCCACCTCTTGCATCGACCGACACCCCTCCCACACCTTCTGCGTCGGCGGCGGCCTCTCAGCCACCTCCCGTTCCGGTCATCGCCCCTCACCCACCTCCCGCGTTGACCGCCGCCCCTCCCCCAACTCCCGGTCGATCCTCCCCTACCTTCCGTGTCGCCAACCTCCTCGACGACGCGTATCCGTCTACACATGCGGCGAGCCACCTTTTCCCTAGCTGCCGCACACACTGCTCAACCTATCGTCAGCGCGTTCCCAGTCTTCCAAAGCCGACCTGCAACCTGCCGCCCTAGGACACGGCTACGGGTCCTCAACCATACCAACACCACCACGGCCGCCATGGGGCCAGACCTTCTTGCCTCCTCCGACGACAAAGATCGCACGTCGATGACATGTTTTTTCTTTTTTATTTAGCAGTACAGTTGTTCTTTTATCAAGAGTACAATCTTATTTTAGTCATAAGTTGATATGGGTATGACCGATCGGGTCCTTATGATTAGTTACCCTAGGCACATAAAATCTTATGTCCCAAGATGGCCCAACAAAGTCCAAGAAGCACCTGACAAAATAAATACTTTCCTTGTCCACAAAGGAATATTTGGAACCGACATAGGGTTCGTATTGTAAACATTAACTTATAACCTCTTCGGCTACGGATCCAGGACTCAGCCTCTCATATAAAGGCTGGGAGGACCCAACGAAGAGGGCACCGTAGTTTTCCAGTAATCCGCCGTAAGCTAGATCACAACTAGAAAACCATCGACTTTTTAACCAAGCTTTCTCAATAATTATACTGTATCGACTTCCTTGTTTGTCTGATCAGCCAATGAAGTCCCCAACGCTCTCATTTCCATGAAACCCAAAGTGCATAACAATGGGCATTGCCAAAGTTACCCCTCATCAATTGGCGCCGTCTATGGGAAATATGAGCGTTGGAGCCATGGATTCTGTGGCTTCCCCTTCATCAAGCAACAATCCGACAATCAAGATTGGTGACGTCCACTACGATCTCGCTGATCCACGCCGCCCACCCCTTTGTCGGCTCTCATCAAATTCGACCAGGAGACCGTTCTCATGATCGGAAGTTTCCACTTTCACGTGGGAGTACCTAAGAACCTCTGCCTTTTGGGTCCGCTCAGCCCGGATCCGTCAGCCACACCAGCATCGCCTATAGCGACTCCAACATCATCTATCAGCTCAACAGGAAAGGCCGTCTCTGATTCGACAAAAGTCGAATAAATTCGTGGGAACCCCATAGATCTAGAAGATCTGGTTGGTCTATATGATAGCCTTTCTTTCGTCTCAATCTCCGAGTCAACACTATAGCACAACCTAAGATCATCCAGCTCAATTCCTGACGAAGCCAAAGAAAGTGTTGACTTAGGAATAAGGAAGGGAGAATCATACCCAGAACAAGACCCTTGGGACTTCGCTGGATCACAAATCAGTGTCTCTTATGGGTACAACAGCGATGATAACCAACTGAGCATGAGGCACCACCAAGTGTGTGTGATCCAGGACGAAGGAACCTCGTCGCCCCGTGATGGCTACAAGTGCATAAATCGTTTGTAGCTAGTTTCAAAGTTAATATGTCGATCCCACAAGGATCCCAAATGTAAGTGTTTATGGGTGAATTCTCTGTCACACCCGAATTTGTCACATGTCTTCGAGTGAATTGATTGCAAGCGTTGAAATAAGAATAAAGTTTGGATTAAAGGAATGTATTTAAATAAAACTAAAATATAAACTTCAGAAATAAAAAGCATACAATAAAGAACGATTTGTTTGTTGTTTTCTGCAGATGACAAAGTAGGCGCGGGGAGATTCAGTACATGATGATAGTGAATGTATTATGTGGATGAGTGATAAGTGTAACAATTATAAGTTTATAAGTATGTGTGTAGGCGAGCAACCCATAATTAGCTGAGACTCCTCTTGGTAGATTTCATCCCAACTTCAATAATCCTACTAGCCGGTTACCACAACCATGATCAGTCACTAGACGATTAAGATCCTTCATGTTGCTTAGAAATTAATCTCATTGGATTGGACTAATGCAATAAGCTCAGTGGCTTCTCGTGATCCTCTAGTCAAACTAGTTTCCCATTGATATCCCGTGTCACTCGGGGTTCACCGGTCTGCTAGCGAACAGGATTCTATCTATGTAGAACAAAACATCATGTTGCGTGGGCCCTTAATTGGACAACATGTATTAAGCATCCCATAGATAGTCAAGCACACTTAATATAGTAATTCAAATCATCCATAAACTTAATGGAAATTATATAGGCACATCACATATCACTAATCCCTTACGTCTCCCATGCACAAGGTAACTTACTCACACATGAGAGAAAAAAGCATCATCGATATAATTAAATAAAAGGAGTTCTTCTTGATATTACTGTGGAGATCCACAATAAGAATAAAAATAAATCCAACACAATTCAAGATGGGAAGAACAATCTCAAACCCTAATCTTGCAAGGTAGAGATCTCTCTCTCTCTCTCTCAAGTACAAGTAATGGATATGGAGGTGTGGTGGCTTGGAGATCGAAGATCATGGAGCGAGATGAAGAACGTCTTCCCCTTCTTCTCCAGATCTCTTCTTTCTCCCTTCTAGATGGAATGGCAGATCGTGTGTTCTATTTTTGTCCATCGCCTATTCATGAAAGTTGTCCCTTTTCACAATATGAAGCTGATGGTAACTATACGACGGGAACTATACGGCCAAAAAAATATTCCCACCATATAGTTGCTCGTCAAGGATACTATATGCTCCCCTTGATTGCTTCCAAAACGAGACTTGCTTTTTTTGTCTGAATATTTTGTTTTTTCTTTTAAAACCCTCAATTGATATTCAGAACCTGAAACGCACATTAAAACCCAAGTTTTCTTTGCTACCGAAGTATTAGCGTTAGGTAAAGCTAGAAAACCATCAAATCCAAACGAAAACCATCGATAGAAACCATAAAAAATGTGTTGAATGTCACAGATACCAACTCCCTCAAGCTTAGATGTTGCTCAACCTCGAGTGACAAGGAAATAAGAAAGGATAGTGGAGATTCGAGACTTAAATAAAAGAACTTACAAGCTCGAATTGGTGTCAAATTCTTTTCTTCACAATTCCTGCAACCTTAAGCATGATCATAGAAATATTCACAAGATTGCACTGAGTTCACTTCCTAACCACGTATATCTTGCTAGCAAATAAATCATATGACCGAGCAAGTGTTAAAAGTTTATATAGGAAAGTGAAACAAATCTTTTTGGTTTCTCTCTTATTAAAAGATGAAAACTTTTTGCTCTTGTTCCTTTAATCAATTAAAAGTACTCAAGTTGGCACCAAGAACATTTAATTTAAGAATAACTCATCTACTCCCACGTTAAAATTTCAAGACTCTCAAAGCACCTTTTTCCTTTCCTTGTTTTTCAAAAACTTCAGCTCTTTCATAGAGAAATCATGCCACTATTTTTAACATGTTAATTGGGACTGTGTTGCGCACTCGTGACCATGCCTGTAACACCGCGGTTCTGAAAAGACCGAGGCTTCTATGTGACATGCCAATCCCTGGATCGGTTCATTGGCCCACAATAGAATGAGATGAATAATATAGCAAAATATCCGTGTATCATAAATAACGAAGATCCAGAGTACCATTATTACAATAAAAGCTTAGCCCAAGGCTAGCTCAAATTATTCAGGTAGCAACATAAACAAAGTAAATCCTCCATTCTTCAAATTGCCCACAAGTGAACAAGTGCCGAGTGGAGTACCGTGGCCTATATCGATTACTCAGAATCGGAACAACCTGCAACATGAAACATAGCAGCCCCGAAGGGTCAATACATGGAATGTATGGCAAGTAGAGCTAGTAATGGAGACAATAGTACTAACATCTACATGCATATTTGGCAAGTGGAGCTGTGTCTGGCTTGCATTTGCAAATACCTTTGTCCTACTTTCGTAAACAATTTTGGATTTTCTTTGAAAAGATCCCAATTAAGTTAACCCAACAATATTAAAACAATTATGAAATTAGAATGAGCGAGAAACATGTCATGGAATCATTATCAAGCAACTCAGTTGTCCGTCACCGGGGACACGGCTAATCGATTAGATCATACACTCTGCAGAGGTTAGTACACTTTACCCATGTGACTTGGCCAGCCCAGCTCGTACCATCACTCTCATTTTGGGTGATGATAGGGAGAAGTCCAAGAAGAGACTATTCGGAAAGTAGCACCCCAATCCCGACGCGCACCGGTCCAACCTACCAAAATTCTACATCTCTGGATACGCGGGTTCGAGTTACCACAACCTACTAAGTCCAACCAACCGCCCATTTCATTATTGGCACATGGTTGTACACGTAAGCTACACAATAAAGAATCCAATCAATTTCTCTCGATACCTAGGTGCCTTTCCGCAATAAACCACCAAAAAAAATTATCAATCCCATCACACCCAGGAGATTCATTGATTATGTTGTTTTAGTTTTTGCAAACCAACTCATTTAGAAACAACTTTCAGTGATGTAACCCAGCCCTCGTTCATCATAGCATGGCTAAGCACATCTACCAACGGTGGTTCATCTACAAGGAAAGCCCTACCACATAATAGGACATAACATAGCGATAGTATCATCCTACACATGCATCTACAAAATACACGACAATGCAATGAAAATAGTAGGACGATATCATGAACAAAGTAGCATCTACTTGCCTTGGTTGTAGCGGTCGGAAGAACAATCCACACACAAGCAAGCGTTGCACTCGTCACAATCTACACGATACAATTGCAATCATAAACAAACAATCCACAAGCATATGCAACAAGGATGATGCATGAAGGTATGCAAGACAAGTGGGGTGACGCTACAGCAACACCACAATACTATTCAGTAAAGGTACTGATTGCATGCATGGAAAATAGTTTTAGCGCAAGGAAAACTATTATGCAAAAAGTAATGCTCAAAACTAGAGCTTGAACTCAAATAATTCACTACCGGTAGTATACTGTTTGTAAAATCTTGGGAAAATCCTACAGTATGGGCATAGCTATTTAGGAATAGTACCAATTGGAATTACTCAAAAAGGAATTATAAAACTCCCGGAGTAATTAAAACACTTCAGAAAGCCACTAGACAGTTTCTGCAGAATTTTTCACTGTAAGCCTATCCTTTTAATTCACTATGAGATTACCCTCGTTCCACTGAATCCAGGGACATATCATACGCAATTTTTGGAGTTACGGATCTTTTTCTACGAATTAATTACTCCAAAAAGGGCCATTAACTCATTTGATTAAACTGTACTAAATCTTTCTGCAAAAGTTTGAAACAAAGGTACAGCAAGATTCTACACGACTCACTGAATCTACACATATTTTATTTGCAATTTTTGGCCCAGCGGTTTAATTTCTACGCAATTTACAAGTTTCTACCGAAATCTGTCAACTAAAACGATTAAAGAAATACCCAGTCAACTGTGTCTGTTGACTGGTCAACGCGGCTGCTGACTGGGCGCTGACTGGGCATCTGACTAGTCAACGCCTGGGCTGACCGGTCAACGGCTGATCTGGACCGCTGATCTGAAATCTAACGGCGGCTGCGGACTCACCGGAGACGAACGGCGGCGAGCTCGGGACGATGGCGGCGATCGGTTCCGGCGATGGCGTTTTTCCTGTGCGGAAGAAAAGCGGTCAACGCTCGGATCAAGGTAGTTAACACGGTGCGCGGCGAGCGGGCGACGGCGGCGTGGGCAGCGAGCAGCGCGGCGCGGCGTGCAGCGGGCGCAGCGCGCGAGGCGGCTGCAGCGCTGGCGCGAGCGTGCGCGCGCGCGAAGCAGCGGCGGCGCGGCGCGGCTACAGGCGGGTGGTGCGCAGGCGGCGGCGCAGGCGCAGCGCGCGCGAGGCGGCGCGAGCAGGGCGGGGTCGGGCGCCCACCTGGTGGCGGCGGCGCGGAGGCCGAGGGTGAGGGCGGCGGGTGCGGGCGGATCCCAAGGCGAGGCGGCGTGCGGGGTCCAGGAGTCGGGGTCGGGAGCGGTGTTCGAGGCAGGGGCGGCGGCGGCCTCTTAAGTGGGGCCCCCTCGTGGGGTCCTACGCGGACACGGGCCGCGCAGTTGGAGGCGAACACAGCGAAGTCGGGCCGATTTTCGATAATTTAATAAAACAGCCGTAACTTTTCCATACGAGCTCCGAATCGGGCGATTCTTGCTCCTAAGTTTCTGTAAAATCGAGGGGAACAACCTAGGGTCAAGGGTTGAGTGAAACCACTAGGCTACAAGGATGGACTACACTAGTCCTACTAATGCCTCCCGCAGGAGCCTCGTAGTGGAATGGAAAAGGGGTTTTGAAAATAGCGTTTCGCCGATTTTTTTTAATCGGTGGTTTTGCATGGAAAAGTATGATGCAATGATATGAATGATATGCGAAACCAAATCTAAAATTTGGGATGTGAAAAGACTAACCCCCTTAAGATGAATCTCGTCCTCGAGATTCGGCGCAGCTAGCAAATAGGTGTGGGTAGTCCTCTCGGATGTCATCCTCACGCTCCCAAGTGGCTTCCTCTTCGGTGTGGTGGCTCCACTGCACCTTGCAAAACCTGATTGTCTTGGTACGGGTAGTCCTCTCCTGTCTCCAGAATCTTGACCGGTTTCTCCTCATAGGTCAAGTCGTTCTCAAGTTGAACCTCCTCTAGCGGTACAGTGTCTCTCAAAGGTGTATCCGCCATCTCCGGATGGCACTTCTTCAGCTGGGATACGTGGAACACATTGTGAACAGCGGACAGAGCTTCTGTCAACTCCAACTGATAAGCAACTTCTCCTTTGCGTGCTAAGACCCTGTACGGTCCAATAAATCGAGGCGCCAGCTTACCCTTAATTCCAAATCTCTTGATTCCACGAAGTGGCGACACTCTGAGGTATGCTCTATCACCTATCTCATACACCACTTCCTTGCGCTTGGCGTCAGCGTAGCTCTTCTGCCTTGATTGTGCTACCTTTAGCCTGTCCCTAATCAAGGCGACCTTCTCCTCAGCGTCCTTGATCAAATCAGGTCCAAACAACTGGCGTTCTCCTACTCCATCCCATAGCAATGGTGTTCGGCACCGTTTCCCATACAGCACATCGAACGGTGACGTCTTGATGCTGGTTTGATAGCTGTTGTTGTAGGAAAACTCAGCATACGGCAAATTCTTATCCCAACTAGAACCATGAGCCAAAGCGCCAGCTCTCAGCATGTCCTCCAAAATCTGATTCACCCTCTCGGTCTGTCCATCAGTCTGTGGGTGAAACGCTGTGCTAAACTCCAATCTAGTACCAAGTGACTCGTGCAGCTGGCGCCAGAAGTGTGAGGTAAATTGGGTGCCTCTATCAGATACGATACTCTTGGGAACTCCATGCAGGCACACAATTCTGTCCATATAAATCTTGGCCAACTTTGCACTCGTATAGGTTGTCTTTACCGGTATAAAGTGGGCTACTTTGGTCAAATGGTCGGCCACTACCCAAATAGAGTCATATCCTGACCTGGTCCTGGGCAATCTTGTGATAAAATCCATTCCCACTCTATCCCACTTCCAATCCGGCACGGGCAATGGCTGTAGCAGTCCTGCTGGCTTCTGGTGTTCTGCCTTTACTCGGCTACATACATCACATAGGGAAATATGCTCTGCGATGTCTCCCTTCATGTTGTTCCACCAGAATCTGTCCTTTAGGTCCATATACATCTTCGTATTGCCCGGATGTATGGAATACGGCGAGTCATGAGCTTCCTGTAGAATCAACTTCCTTATCTCCGGATCGTTGGGAACGCACAAACGATCTCCATACCACAAGGTTCCTTGCTCATCCTCGCGGAATTCCCTTGCTCGACCCTCCTTCATCTTTTCCTTAACTTCATCTATCTCTTTGTCTCCTACTTGAGCCTTCATGATTCTGTCCTGTAGCGTTGGTTGGACTTCCGTTGTTGCCAAGTATCCTTCAGACACTACCTCCAGTCTAAGGTCCTTGAACTGCTTGCACAGATCCTCAGGCAATTCCCCAATTGTCAATCCATTGGCATAAACCCTTCCGACTCAGAGCATCTGCTACTACATTGGCCTTCCCTGGGTGGTATTGTAGATTCATATCATAGTCCTTGATAAGCTCCAACCATCTCCTTTGCCTCATGTTCAGTTCCTTCTGCGTGAATATGTATTTCAGGCTCTTGTGGTCGGTGTACACATCACAGTGTTTTCCCATTAAGTAGTTCCTCCATACCTTGAGCGCATGAACCACTGACGCTAACTCCAAGTCGTGTGTGGGGTAATTCCGCTCATGGTGTTTAAGTTGTCGCGAGGCATATGACACCACTCTCCCATCTTGCATCAGTACACTCCCAAGTCCCTGTCGAGAAGCATCACAGTACACTTGGAAATCCTTCTGAAGATCTGGTAAACACAGAACAGGTGCAGTCACCAGTCGACGCTTCAGTTCCTGAAAGCTGGCTTCACACACATCCGTCCATTCAAACTTCCTCTCCTTCTTCAGAAGTTCTGTCATCGGCTTAGCAATCTTAGAGAAGTTTTCAATGAACCTCCTGTAATATCCAGCAAGTCCCAAAAAGCTTCGTATCTCTCCTACATTCTTGGGCGCTTCCCATTCTATCACTGCAGTCACTTTGCTTGGATCAACAGCGACTCCTTCTCCTGACACTACGTGTCCAAGAAATCCAACCGTGTTAGGCCAGAATTCACACTTGCTGAATTTGGCATACAGCTTGTGTTCCCTCAGCTTCTCCATAATCAGTCGCAGATGTTTCTCATGCTCAGCATCATCCTTGGAATATATCAGTATGTCATCAATAAACACCACCACAAACTTGTCCAAGTACTCCATAAATACCTTGTTCATCATGGTCATGAAATACGCCGGGGCATTCGTTAGTCCAAAAGACATAACCGTATACTCATATAAACCATACCTAGTGGTGAAGGCGGTTTTTGGTACGTCCTCCTCCCGGATCTTCCATTGGAAGTAGCCTGATCGCAGATCAATCTTGCTGAACACCTTTGCTCCTTCCAGTTGATCAAACAAATCATTTATGTTCGGCAGGGGGTATTTGTTCTTGATAGTCACTTCATTCAGCGAGCGATAGTCCACCACTAATCTCTTGCTGCTGTCTTTCTTCTCCACAAACAGAACAGGCGCTCCCCATGACGACGAACTAGGCTGAATGAATCCCTTTTCCAGCTGCTCTTTCAACTGCTTCTTCAATTCCTTCAGCTCATCCACATCCATCTTATATGGTTTCTTTGCTATTGGTCCTGTTCCCGGCATCAGGTCGATAAGAAACTCTACTTCCCTGTCAGGTGGCATTCCTGGCAGCTCTTCCGGAAACACGTCAGGGAAATCCCTAATCACTGGCACAGTATCCATGCTAACCCCCTTCAGAGAATTCAACTTACACCTTCCCGGTCGCACTTCCGACTTGAATTTAATTCTCTTACCATCCGGGGTTTTGAGTGAAACAGCTCGCTGTGCATAATCTATGTGTCCCTCATGCATAGACATCCAATCCATACCCAGAATAGCGTCTAACCCCTGTGATTCCAACACTATCAAATGTCCACTGAAGTTGTGTGTTCCAATCCTCACAGTAAAGTCGCGGCATCCCGCGCTAGCTATCATATCTCCTCCAGGTGAACTCACTCTAATAGACCCTTTCATAGACTCAGTAGGTAACTTATACTTATCCACAAATGCCCTTGATATGAATGAATGAGATGCACGAGTATCGAAAAGTTTGAAAGCTGGGTGAGTGTTGATTGGGAACTTACCAATCACAAGGTCAAGCTCATCTGGAATCTCCTCCACATTCATGTGGTTCACTGTGGCCTTCTCGTTGTTGGTTGGCTTCAGTCCTTTCCTCTCCGGACAGGTGTCAGCATAGTGTCCCTTCTGTTTACACTTGAAGCATGTCACCTCACTCAGATCCTTTTTCACAAAACTGCGATCACGGTTGCGGTCATGTCCACCGTGTCCTCCAGAGTGGTGAGAGTGTCCTCCCTTGTGGCCGTGGTGGGTGCTCCTATGGTTGTCATGACGATGCCCATCGCCTCCGTGGTGGTGGCGGTCATGGCTCCGATGGTCACTCCCTCCATGCTTGGAGTATCCATCATATGAAGTGCGAGACTTGTGATGTGAACCAGAGTGGTGATTATTGCTCTTTCTCTTGCGGTTCTCCACCTGTTTGTGCTTCCCTTCCAAGATCCTGGCCTTGTCCATAAGCTCCTGGAAAGTGGGGCAGTAAACCACCAGTAGCTGTACTGAAAGCTCATCACTGAGGCCATCCAGGAATCTCTCCCTCCTTTTTGCATCAGTGTCAACATCCTCAGGTGCATAACGGGACAGGTTGTTAAACTCCTCAATGTACTCGGCCACGGTGCGATTGGTTTGGCGCAAGTTGCGGAACTCCTTCCTCTTCAGGCTCAGAACTCCTGAAGACACGTGGTTAGTCCTGAAACCTTCCTCAAACATTGCCCAAGTCACAGTATCCAGCGGGTGGGTGATCTAAAAAGTGTCCCACCAAGAAGCGGCTGGTCCCTCCAGTAGGTGAGCGGCAAACCTCACCTTCTCGGAATCAGTGCATCCTACAGTTACCAGATCCTTGTTGACTGAACGCAACCAGTCGAGAGCAACCATTGGTTCCGTCGCAGTAGAGAACTTAGCTGGCCTTAGCCTCAGAAATCTGGTGAGAGCATCTTCCTGAGGCTGATTGTTTCCATTGTTGTTGTTCTAAGCTACCATGAACTGAGTCATCACTTGGGTCAGCTGTGCCTGTGCTGTCATGAGCTGCTCCAACTCAGTGGGTTGACGGTGGGGAGGCATCTTCGGTTCAGCACAGGTAAGTTTAGAAAGAATCAACTACGACAATAGGATTCTACCCATGCATATGATCAAACAACAACAAACAATAGCAGACAATCACAAGCAAGAAACACATCAACAAACAAGTGATCCAGCAACATCCCAGGGGTTATCCTAGCAGTATATACCTACTGAAATAGTTTTACAAGAGTTGGCAATGGTTAACTAAACAGTTGATCAACTAAACAACAAAAACAGCAATCTGCCAGAACAGTCCAGCAGCGTTCACGAATTTTTCCGCCTGACTTAAACTCGTCAGAAAATTTAGCTGATTTTTGCACATATAGTACAGAGAGTTTCACATCAGCCCAATTGTTTTCAGATTTTTCCCAGTTACCAGAAAAATATGAAAAATCGTACAGTACTTCTGTATCAGCAGAAAACTACAGCGAAAATAACACAGATGTTAACCAAAATTGCCATAACTCTTTCATAAAATTCGCACAAATAAATCCTGGGATATTGGAGTACACAAATAAGCAACTAATCACTCTTAAACTAACAGCAACTAAGTTTCACATCGATCGAGACTAATCCTAACGAATTTGCCTAACGTGGACTAATTGGTGGACTTCTATCTACTTTTTGAAGAGGTTGCGGTAGGTCCTTGCACTCATGCGTTGGCGCTTAGGTTTGCGGTACAACCATGGCGGCGGAGTGTACACTTCTCCTGAATCATCACTTGAGATCTCAAACTCCACCTCTTCCGGATCCTCCTCTTCTTCTTCACTCTCAGCTGCAACTGCAATAGCTTCATCTCCTCCACCATCATCGTCTCCATCATCATCATCCTCGTCCTCATCATCATCATCGTTCCCACTGTCATCATCATCCCCATTGTTGCCATCATCTCCATTGTCATCATCAGAGGGTGGATTCAGCTGCGCTTGGAGAGCAGCAATCTGGGCTGTCATAGCTTCAATAGTTTGATCCCTTTCCTGGACGATGCCTTGCAGCTGTTGTATGTTCTGGGTGTTCTCCTGCACAGTACCATGAAGATGAGCTATGGTTGCATCTCTGTCTATAAGGGCATTCTCCAGAACTCCCACAGCTTCATGCAAGGTGTCAATCTCCTATCCTTGGACCACCATACCATTGCTAGCAAAGTCTGCAATATCCTTTATCATCATCACTTTCTCAGCTAGAGCTCCATTCTCCCTTTCCATGTCCTCTATGTGCCTCCGACGGGGCGACATGTTGTTCCTGTCGCCCAGGGTAACCACAATGTGACCATCTTCATCACTCCTCCCATAGTCACGGTAGGGTGAATCTGCTGGCAGCAAGTGTCGGACATGATGGCACTGGCGAGACAGGGCTTCATGTATGGCCAAGTTGATTCCAAGTCCCCAGTTGCAGTATGTCTTGGTGTAGATCAGATGCACTGGATTTGGCAAGGCGGCATCCCTGAAGATGAAGGTGGTGATCTCCCATGCATCCTCACCATATCCATAGGTGTACAACCTTCTTCCCTTGAACATGGGCAGTGGCAATCCCAATGTCTACGAGAGCTATGCTAACTGCCTTGCAAAGGGCCTTGGTGACTCCATGGTGGCATACTCAGTCCTGACTTCTCCCATCTATCAATTAAAAAAGGAAAGTGTGAGAATAGCATATGATAAGAATTTTACGAGAGTGAAAGGCATAAGATGAAAGACAGAGTTAATATAGGCTTTAGTAATTCTATGGCTTCTTAATCCAATCCTAGGTCACGATCCTACAGTCGACACACGGGCTCTGATACCATCTTGTAACACCGCGGTTCTGAAAAGACCGAGGCTTCTATGTGACATGCCAATCCCTGGATCGGTTCATTGTCCCACAATAGAATGAGATGAATAACATAGCAAAATATCCGTGTATCATAAATAACGAAGATCCAGAGTACCATTATTACAATAAAAGCTTAGCCCAAGGCTAGCTGAAATTATTCAGGTAGCAACATAAACAAAGTAAATCCTCCATTCTTCAAATTGCCCACAAGTGAACAAGTGCCGAGTGGAGTACCGTGGCCTATATCGATTACTCAGAACCGGAACAACCTGCAACATGAAACGTAGCAGCCCCGAAGGGTCAATACATGGAATGTATGGCAAGTAGAGCTAGTAATAGAGACAATAGTACTAACATCTACATGCATATTTGGCAAGTGGAGCTGTGTCTGGCTTGCATTTGCAAATACCTTTGTCCTACTTTTGTAAACAGTTTTTGATTTTCTTTGAAAAGATCCCAATTAAGTTAACCCAACAATATTAAAACAATTATGAAATTAGAATGAGCGAGAAACATGTCATGGAATCATTATCAAGCAACTCAGTTGTCCATAACCGGGGACACGGCTAATCGATTAGATCATACACTCTGCAGAGGTTAGTACACTTTACCCATGTGACTTGGCCAGCCTAGCTCGTACCATCACTCTCATTTTGGGTGATGATAGGGAGAAGTCCAAGAAGAGACTGTTCGGGAAGTAGCACCCCAATCCCGACGCGCACCGGTCCAACCTACCAAAATTCTACATCTCTGGATACGCGGGTTCGGGTTACCACAACCTACTAAGTCCAACCAACCGCCCATTTCATTATTGGCACATGGTTGTACACGTAAGCTACACAATAAAGAAGCCAATCAATTTCTCTCGATACCTGGGTGCCTTTCCGCAATAAACCACCAAAAAAAATTATCAATCCCATCACACCCAGGAGATTCATTGATTATGTTGTTTTAGTTTTTGCAAACCAACTCATTTAGAAACAACTTTCAGTGATGTAACCCAGCCCTCGTTCATCATAGCATGGCTAAGCACATCTACCAACGATGGTTCATCTACAAGGAAAGCCCTACCACATAATAGGACATAGCATAGCGATAGTATCATCCTACACATGCATCTACAAAATACACGGCAATGCAATGAAAATAGTAGGACGATATCATGAACAAAGTAGCATCTACTTGCCTTGGTTGTAGCGGTCGGAAGAACAATCCACACACGAACAAGCGTTGCACTCGTCACAATCTACACGATACAATTGCAATCATAAACAAACAATCCACAAGCATATGCAACAAGGATGATGCATGAAGGTATGCAAGACAAGTGGGGTGACGCTACAACAACACCACAATACTATTCAGTAAAGGTACTGATTGCATGCATGGAAAATAGTTTTAGCGCAAGGAAAACTATTATGCAAAAAGTGATGCTCAAAACTAGAGCTAGAACTCAAATAATTCACTACCGGTAGTATACTGTTTGTAAAATCTTGGGAAAATCCTACATTATGGGCATAGCTATTTAGGAACAGTACCAATTGGAATTACTCAAACAGGAATTATAAAACTCCCGGAGTAATTAAAACACTTCAGAAAGCCACTAGACAGTTTCTACAGAAGTTTTCACTGTAAGCCTATCCTTTTAATTGACGATGAGATTCCCCTCGTTCCACTGAATCCAGGGACATATCATACGCAATTTTTGGAGTTACGGATCTTTTTCTACGAATTAATTACTCCAAAAGGGCCATTAAGTCATTTGATTAAACTATACTAAATCTTGCTGCACAAGTGTGAAACAAAGGTACAGCAAGATTCTACACGACTCACTGAATCTACACATATTTTATTTGCAATTTTTGGCCCAGCGGTTTAATTTCTATGCAATTTACAAGTTTCTACCGAAATCTGTCAACTAAAACGATTAAAGAAATACCCAGTCAACTCTGTCTGTTGACTAGTCAACGCGGCTGCTGACTGGGCGATGACTGGGCGTCTGACTAGTCAACGCCTGGGCTGACCGGTCAACGGCTGATCTGGACCGCTGATCTGAAATCTAACGGCGGCTGCGGACTCACCGGAGACGAACTACGGCGAGCTCGGGACAATGGCGGCGATCGGTTCCGGCGATGGCGGTTTTCCTGCGCAGAAGAAAAGCGGTCAGCGCTCGGATCAAGGTAGTCAACGCGGCACGCGGCGAGCGGGCGATGGCGGCGGGCGGCGCGGCGCGCGGCAGCGGCAGCGAGCGGCGCGACGTGCAGCGGGCGCAGCGCGCGAGGCGGCTGCAGCGCTGGCGCGAGCGTGCGCGCGGGCGAAGCAGCGGCGGCGCGGCGCGGCTGCAGGTGGGTGGCGCGCAGGCGGCGGGGCAGGCACAGCGCGCGCGCAGCGCGCGCGAGGCGGCGCGAGCAGGGCGGGGTCGGGCGCCCACCTGGTGGCGGCGGCGCGGAGGCCGAGGGTAAGGGCGGCGGGTGCGGGCGGATCCCGAGGCGAGGCGGCGTGCGGGGTCCAGGAGGCGGGGTCGGGCGCGGTGTTCGAGGCAGGGGCGGCGGCGGCCTCTTAAGTGGGCTGCCCTCGTGGGTCCTACGCGAACACGGCGAAGTCGGGCCGATTTTCGATAATCTAATAAAATGGCCGTAACTTTTCCATACGAGCTCCGAATCGGGCGATTCTTGCTCCTAAGTTTCTGTAAAATCGAGGGGAACAACCTAGGGTCAAGGGTTGAGTGAAACCACTAGGTTACAAGGGTGGACTACACTAGTCCTACTAATGCCTCCCGCAGGAGCCTCGTAGTGGAATGGACAAGGGGTTTTGAAAATAGCGTTTCGCCGATTTTTTTTAATCGGTGGTTTTGCATGGAAAAGTATGATGCAATGATATGAATGATATGCGGAACCAAATCTAAAATTTGGGATGTGACAATGCCAATAAATAGATGTTGAGAAATATTAGGTCAGAGGAGTACTACAACTTTACTTGGATCATAAAACCATGAGGAGACTAAAATTTTATCCCTCATAGCATTGCTGCTACAGACGTTTACATAACTCAATAGCCGAAATGAAGTGGTTTCTCACATTTATATCGTTCGTTGGCCAGCAGAGTTAATAGTTCCCGTGGAGTATGACAATGTTGTAGTGACATACATAAAGCACTATCCTACTGTAATTATTAGAAAAAGTAGTGGCATAATCTCTACTACTACGAAGCATCCATTTTATTAGATAATTTCATTCAAGGGTGCAATCGAGTCTATTTACATTATGCTCAATGGGGTTGAGTAGTTTCTAAAATCAAATCCTTTGGGCTAAACATGGACTCAAGTCATCTCTTGGATTCTTTTTCTTGTTGTAAAAATGTCGGAAATATTTCAACCAAGTTCATTGCTCATTGTTTCAAATCTAAAAGTGGACACTAGCAATGGAATAGAATTTATAGGATAATAAGCTAGGTGGGGAGTGACTCGAGTGCAAGCGAATAAATAATTGTAGGATCAATTTAAAGTTGTAGAAGAGGTGATTAAAGGAATGTGATACCTCCTCTTGCTTGCTTCATTCTCGTACTTGAGTCGAATCCCCTCTATATTTTCCTATTGCCAAGTCACCTAAAATTGAGCAATCTCTGAGAAAAACAAAGAAACAAATTTGCAATAAAAGTTACAACTAATTTTTTTGTTTTTGGTTTAAGAATGCAAACTAAAAGTAAACATGCTATTCTTGGAAAATAAAATAAATCAAAAGAAGGAATACAAATATGAATGCAAGTTTTGAGGTTTTCAAACCTCCCCCAAGCTTAGGCTGTTGCCATGCTTAGTTGTTGACGTCGTTCGGCGGAGGGTACGGGTGCTTCTGGTAGTAGTTGGGGAAGTTGGTCATGAAGTGACTAAAGTTGTGAGTTAATGCACTCACATCTTCACTCACTCCATATAGAGTCTGGTCGATCTCCCCAACGCGCTGATTGAGCTGTAGAAAATATTGATAAGGGAAATTGTTGAACCCCTGCTACTGTTGGTGCTGATTGGGCCATGGGTCCCAAGGTCCCTCTTGCTGCTGCTGTCCCTCCCAAGCAGGGTTGTGCTACTGCTCCTACTTCTACTCCTGCTCATCCTACTGCTCTCCTTATTCCTCTTCCTCGGAGTTAGGATAGAGTGGTGCCATGATCTCAGTCACTTGATCCTTGGTGATGATCCATCTGTTCCTCCCCTGGACCGCGAAGGCTTGTGGGCAAGGCAATGGCACCTGATCATCATGCGCAACATCAAGATAACTAAATTGATAGGCTAGGAGCCTCCTGTTAGCTCGGTATATACTGAGGAATCCACATGCAGTTATATATTTGACATCCATAAGTATGGAGCCATCAACAGGTTGCACAATAGGAATTTCAATTCCAATAGCTTTGACTAGGTGGGTTACCAGTCCACCGATGTGAATATCAGCTTTCTTTTTGTTGCTCTGGTGGTGGAGGTGCTGGAGGAATAGAGCTGCAGGAGTGGGACTCTGTGGTGCATCAAGGAAGAGTTCCTTGGTGATCATGGCCATGTCTGCATTGGCCATAGAGTCGGTATCTCCTCTGCCTAACAAAGTGTTAGCAAGAAACAAAGCGAAGTAACAGATGGTTGGGTTCTGAATTGTGGACATCTTCTTCTGGTAGAAGTCCCTGCCGCCATTAACAGAAATAACGTTCCAAGTTGCTCCACTTGAGATTCTATACAAGTTTGTAATAGTTGATTCCCCTTCTTGAGGGAATCCATAACCTTCACAAAATTGTTAAAAAGTGATTTGATATGGTCGTTGGTTAATGGTGAAACTCACCGTGCATGAATTACCTTTATCTTTGTAGTCGTCATAGAAGGAGGCGAGGAACTCATGGGTGAGCTCGTCGTAGGTGTAGTGGCTTGCATAGGTGAGGTTGGATAGCCCTGCATTTGTACACAAGTGTTCGAAGTCCGCCCTCAATCCTGCTGAGCTCAGAAATCCGTCATTGGCCCATCGTGTGGGAATCACCTTCCTTGCCAAAACAATGACGTACTTGTTGTCGAGCTCAGCCCGGAGCCCCGAGCCTTCACCACATTGGCGGTTGCTCTTGCAAAAAATACTACCGAGATTGTTCATCTTGATGCACTTAGAAGTTTCAACATAAAACCTTAAGCATATAGTTTGTACATGATATATGAACAATTCTACGTGGAGGAATTGAATCCTAGCGTGAGAAATTAAAAGAGAAAATCAATCAAGGTTGAGTTCATCGACTAATTCAATGTGAGGATTTCAATCATGGAATTATGAAAAGAAAGCATGCATAGGGAGAGAAACATACCAATCTATTGATTCCCCCACTCAAATGAATGAAATCCGCAAAGAATCAAGAGTTCTAGGTGGGTTTTGAGAGGTTTGGAGAGAGAGTTTGAGAGAAATAATGAGGGTAGGAAGAACCCTAGCCTGCCCCGACCCGTTTAAGTGGTCGTGGCATACTATACGGCGGGAGATATACGGCCGGGTTAAGTAGCTCCCACCGTATAGTTGTGGCGGCGGCGAGGGTTAGGGTTTCCCAATGCCAGATCACAACTATACAGACACAACTATACGGCCGAACCAAATGGTCCAGCTGTATAGTTGGTCGTCAAACCTTCTGTATCCAAGCCCCAAGTTTTGAGAATTTTCTCGATAACTATACAGCCGCAACTATACGGCTGGAATAAATATCCCCGCCATATAGTTGGTCGTTACAACTCCTGGAACATGCTTTTTCGCCCAAATTTTCAGAGATGCTATTTTTAATCTAAACAATATGATTAAGCTAGTTTCTACACATAAAACTCAAACTTTATTTTTCTACACTAAATCTATGCTTATTCAGTCGATATTTCTACTACTTTTTGACAGCTGCATTTTTACGGGCGCGCTTCCGCAAGAATGTCTGTGAAAAAGTTGTAGGAATGCGATGAACTTTTTATTATTTAACTCTATTGATATGATGGGTTGAATCCCATTAAGCATTTTATTAAGAACGGTAGAATATTTCAGCCCTTTTTCTTTTCTCGAATTCTTACCTTGGGTTGCCCTTTATCAAAGGCACTTACCACATGAACTTGTTTTGCCGGTGGAACATACCTTTCTCCTACTTCTAGTTTCTTTGGAAAATACCGGATGATTTCAGCATCATAAACATTGAAGTATTTTCCCTTAGCACAATCAACTGACGCTCCTGTAGTACTAAGGAAAGGTCTTACAAGTATTATAGATAATTTTTCATCCTCTGGCATTTCAAGAATAATAAATTCAGTGGGAATAACTGATGACTGCAAGTGCATAGATTGTTTGTAGCTAGTTTCGAAGTAAAGATATCGATCCCACATGAAGCAGTAGGAAAAAGACTAAAATGCTTTTAACTAAAACTAAACGAAGTACTTAAGGAATAATTATAAGATGCAAGTAAAGTAGAATTGTTTTTGGGTTTTGGTTGAGTGAAACAGTAAAGTAACATAAAGTAAAACTTAATGCAGAAAGTAGTAATCGCATATGTAAGAAAGACTGAAACTGCAATATGGGAAAGATGTTCTCAGGGAGTGGTGGATACACTGCTAGCAATTTACACCAAGTGATCAAGATTATTATAACGAATATTCTCGTGATATGCATGTATGTGGGAGGAGCTCCATATATGGAAGATTAGGCATCAACCACTGCTCACACCATCCTTCATAACAACAGCTGACAGATAAACGACATCAATCGTATTATCCCGCTATTAAGGGATCTCTCCCGCGGCATGGACATGGCTTAATGAGTTCTCCTTACTTTCTCAGGTTAGTAAGTAATGGATGACAACGACTTTAAAGTCATAGTAAGTGCTATCATCCCTCCGTCTACCAACAAGTAATCCCCTTCATCAAGTCTCCATGGGAGGCAAATATTAAGGAGGTGCACAACTCCTAACATCAAGAGGAAGACCATTAACACATACATATAATGATGTATAACATAATAATCCCTATTTCATCTCAATCATATACTAGGGTTTCTCCATTTCCCCAAGAACTAATGATCTACTCAGACATGGAGGCAAACACCATCATAACAATGGTAATGGAAATGATTATCAATGAATAGTACTTGTATAAATCCATAACTAGTGCAAGAATTAAAACAAGATCTAGATGGGATGGATGGAGGTGATGGTGATGATGAAGATGTAGCGGTTGATGAAGATGGAGATCGATGCCTTGGCCTCCCAGATCTTCTTAGGGCGAAGATGGATCCCTAGGCAAAGTTCCCCTCCAGATCCCTTCAAGAGGTGAGGTTTTCGACGATTTCTAGGTGTTCTGTATGTCGTCTCCTCGAACCAGTTGCACGGGGTGAAACTATTTGAGGAGGCGGAGGCGGCGCCAACTATACGGTCGAAGCTATACAGCGGCGGGCCGTATAGTTGGTCGTCAACTCTTCTGTATCATTTTATCACTTAGGGTTTTCTTTTGGTATTATTAATATTTCCCAAATAAGTAATTTATGTAGTGTTTGGATCCTTTTCACTCCAATACAACTGCTCCAAGAATTGTGTCCATTGGATCCATCATCTGATCTGATCCTGATGAAAATAAACATAAAAAGTGCGTGCGAACACCGTAAAATACCAAGATCCTACATCTACAATGCAAAATAATAACCTAAAACATGATGCAAGTATGCACTCATCAACTTCCCCAAGCTTAGACTCTTGCTCGCCCCGAGCAAGTTTAGCTTAATGGATGTGATCCTCATATTCATGAAGCTGAGTCGATAAAATAAATGAGGCAGTTGCAGCATGTGTTTATCATAAAGGATACATATAAACAAGTTTATGAATAGTACCTTACTAGAACCATCCGAATAATATTAGTAGGCTTCCACACCCTTAGTGATTAATAGTTCACTAAAGATTATTATCAACATGATGTAAAAGTATTCAGTTCAACAGAATGAGTTAGTGAGGTAGTCCCAAGTATTTTTAGGATTAACTTATTCACTTGTATTCAAAATCTCAAAAGTCTCTGTCTTACTATAATATAGTGGTATATGCCTATTTTCTCTTTGCACATTCGCTCTTTTTCTTTGTTTTTATTTTTCTTCTTTTTTATATATATTTGTTCTCACACTTTTGTTTAAGTTCCATGCAAAGGAGATAGCCATATATTCCACTTCATGTAGGAATTTCAAAGTTTAACGATCTCAATTACCAAATTCCAAATATATATGAAGTATCTTTATAACTTCAGTATTCTACCTCAACTTGTTCTCACTCTATTTGATAGCACTTATAATTTCTCCTTTGTGTAAGGTTTTTCTTTTTAATTTTAAGTAGTTATATAATCTCTCCTTTTTGTAAATCAAACCATTGACCTACAACATATTGATCAAATTATCTTTATATGTTCCATTAATACGAATGGTGTGGAAGACTCCTATTGCTATCATCAAGTGCAAGTAAAATCATAATCAAGCCATTCATATATCCAATGAGACAAACTTAAACTCAATAATGCTCCATATATTATAATAAACTCAGAATTTCATAAATGGGACCATCTATTCCTGAAGGGAATCCTAATGATGTAATTTTTATTTCTAAAATCGAACTAATGTGAAACTAAGAGTAATAAACTTATAAGATTGATTGCAAGGTTTTAGAGATCTCCCCAAGATTAGAATCAAGCCAGCGGGATCAAATAGCTCCTTGCTAGTACCTATTCCTCCTCCTGGGTAGGAATATCATTATGTTCCTCTCCTGGGTTGCTAACGTTAGCCACTCTTGCGAGGCGGGTGTTGAGCTTGGCCATGTCGTATTGAAGCTTAAAAATTTCCCTTTTAAAGAATTTATTCTCATCCGTCTTCTTAAAAACAGTTTTAATCAAGAAACCAACTCTACCATCGATGTCGTGGACCTTTTTATCAAGGTCTTTGCTCATTATCCGGTAGGATTCAATCCCTTCTCCAATAGTTTCAACACATGCCTTTGAAGCTTTTTCCAACTGATAGATCTTATCATGAATCTCATCTTGCCGCACATCCTTGGGTCTAAGAGGTGGCAGACTAAGAGGAGTTTTATAATAAGATCCTATGTTGTGACAGTAAGGATTAGGGATATACTCATATTTTCTCCTTCCCTGATTTGATTGCCTCATCATCTCCATCCTTTGCGGGAACATGTCCTCCCAATTCGGGTGAGGCCTAATCTCCGAGCTGGATGATGACGATGCTTATTTTGGTTCCACCTCCTCAATCCTCTTCACAGGCTTCTCTTCCTTCTTCTTCCAAATCTTGTTGACATGGAAAGGTTGCATGTCTTCACTACACGGATGTTGTTAGAAGGGGGTGTATGGAGATGGCGATGGTTTTTCGAGGCTGGAGGCTACATCTCTACTAAAACTTAATGAAAAAGGTTAGATGCGATTGTCTTTAAAAGGGCAGGTTGAAAACCCTAGCCGCCAAGCTTAACGAGCAACTATACGGGCGCGGGTCGTATAGATCCCGCCATATATTTGCAAACCGACTATATATTTTTTATTATCTAAGGCGGTACCAACTATATGGCTGGAATATTTCTTCCTTCCGTATAGTTGGTCGTTAAACTCTCTGTATTCTTGCATAAAAATTTGGTGATGCGCTGAATAACTATATGGCTAGAAATTAATTTTCCTCTGTATAGTTGGTCGTTAAGGTTACAATATACATCAAAATTTATCTATTTCTTTGGGAATTGTTTATTAGTCAGAAACTTAATGAAATATCAAGTTTTGACAGAAAAATGACAATTTAAATTTTCGACCAACATTACATTCATTGAACGAGATTTTATCATGACCAAATTTCTTTTATTTCACAGGAGCTTCAAGTATTTGTTTATTCAATTTCGAACTTACTAAAACTTACCTTGAAATTTTTAAAACTTACTCATCCCTTTATTTCACATGGGTTTCTTGATAGCTGTGAAATATAGCCATTCACGTCCGCATTTAAACTAGGTACTATTCATATATTTGATGAATTATCTCTCAAAAACCCGCCACTAATGCCTAATGATCAAAGGGGCATACAATCCTTTCTTGCTATTTTTCCCTGCGCAGATAATGACGTATTGTGATGGGAATCACTACATAAATGACAAAGATACTAGATTTCCAACACGCCAAAGAAACCAGGAGCCGTGAAGACATTACTGCAAGCTTAACAACCAACTATACGGCCCGCCACCATATAGTTGCCTCCGTATAGTTTGCACGCCTTCATCAGGTCAAACAGAACAACTTTCGTGAAGGGACCCCTATATAAAGAGGCTTCAGGCGACGAGAAACAAGCCCCCGACTCCACAATCTCGCTTCTTTTCAACCTCAACTCTCCCTGCCGCCACACCGGAGGAATAGATCTAGCTCTAAACCTCTAAACCCTTCTCCGCCACCGTAGCCATCTTCCACCACTTGTAATAGTAGATCTCATTTCCAATTGGCGATATTGTAAGACTATTTGCTATCAACCTGATGATCTCTATTACAATGTTTATGATTGTCGATTCCATCTCTATGTGCGAGTAATTCTCCTTGGGCTAAGGGCTTCAGCCTAGCCATGTAGCTTTTGTGCATGTTATTTATCATAGATGGGATCATGTATTAGTTTGTACGACATGATGATTGTAGTACCCTCTCTTGCCTCAATCTAAGGACTTGTCAGGTGCCCAATACCCCTAGGATTGATCCAGGTAAAGGGAGTGTGAGTAATGACTGATCTACAGGATAGGAACCCAGTGACAGAAAGGGTAGTATGACTGTATGTGAGAAATTTACTTGGGATTAATGGTGACATCATGATTCTTCTCATTAGTTCTCTTTCTTATATGGATGAGACTAGTAGGTTATTGCTATAAGCGGTTGCGGAGGCGATAACAATTATGGATGCACTGCCCACATATAATTATCTTTCTCTAACAATTACATGTATACTTTATTATTATCAATGATTCCCATCACATGTTTTGCATAGCTACTAGTGAAAACCGAAGACCCTAGGCCCTCTCTCTCCATCGTCAACAACAACAAGATCGCAAACTCTTTGTCCGGTGAAAATGCAATAGGAATTCTAAAACTCTTGAAGGCTCGTTTAAGTAATCCCACTTTGCTTTCTGCTTCTTGAGGATTCAATAAACCTAGGTATACTAGGGAAAAAGAGCTATACTACATCCGTAATCCTAATCGAATGTATGAACCCTTTTTTCTGGCGCCGTTCTAGGGGAAGAAATAGCTACCCTGGTGAGGTTAATAGGAACCTTGCTAGTTTTTTTGTTTTTAATTTTGTTAGTTTTCTTTCAGTTTTTATCTAAAAAACCAAAAAAGTCAGTTAGTCTTTTAATTCTTGCTTTATCATCATTAGTACTTGTTTAAGAAAATACAAAAACATAGGAAGTATGGCTGAAAAGAAACTTGGGGAGTTTGCAACTCCTAACAATGATTATTTGCGTACTCCTATTAATCAGCCAGCAATTGCTGCGGAATATTATGAAATTAAGCCCTACTATTTAAGCTTGGTTCAACAAAATCAATTTGGAGGCTCTGTTGTAGAAGATGCAAATATGCACTTAAATACTTTCACTGAAGTATGTGATATGATGTGCATTAAAGATGTTGACCTCGATGTGGTCAAGATGCGCTTATTTCATTTCTCTCTTAGAGGAAGAGCAAAAGAATGGTTGCTATCTTTGCCTAGAAATACTACTGCATCATGGGTGGAATGTACTTCTTTATTTATGACTAAGTTCTTTCCACCTGCAAAGACTATGCAACTCAGATCCAATATTACTGGTTTTAGAAAGGAAGAGTGTGAGCCACTAGCGCTTGCATGGGAGATAATGGAATAATGCATGTGAAACTGTCCCAACCATGGAATGGAAGATTGGTTAATTCTCCATTTATTTTAAAATGCTCTTAACCCTGTTTCTAAGTCTATGCTAGATAATGCAGCTAGAGGAACATTTATGGGTAAGAAAATAACCGAAGGAAAGAAGCTGCTAGACAATATGCAAGACAACCATGCCTAATGGCATGTCAAAAGGTCAAACATGAAGAAGGTGAACTCCGTCACACCTCAAGAAAATGAAGAACTCAATGCTAAGTTAGATGAGCTCACATTATCCATTAAAGGTAAGGAAACATCGGTAAGAGCTACTCCCGAACCAACTATTGAAGAAGTAGAATTTATAGCTCGTAATGATTATAACCCTGCTTGGAAGAAAAACTATAATCCTAATTTCCAGAAACATTATTATAGTCTAGTAGGTAACTCCAATAATAATATGGCATCAAGTAATACTAGTCTCCAAGAAACTCTTAAAGCTTTTATGGACTCACAAAATGAGCAAAACAATATTCTACTCAAAATTATGGAGAATCATGATGCTATGCTTGGTAAATTATCTAACCAAGATGTTAGTTTGAGAAATGATTTGCAGGCCCTCCAAGAAAAAACAAGGATTGTTGAGGCACAGCTAGGTAAGATAACCGAGAGTCAAACTATCATTCTAGCTAAATTTGCAGGTAAAGCTGAGCCCAATCTAGTTGAAGACCTTAAGATGATAAGAATCAAAAGGGAGGAGACCGAAGAACTTGATTATAGCAATGCTCCTTCACCAAACTACATAGTTGAAGATCTTGTAAAAAGGATCAATGTCAAAATTCCGGTAAGTGAAGGAAATGAGGAAGCCATGTATCAACACTTCGTTAATCAGGTAGAAATAAAGGTACGTGAGCTTGACGAAGAATATAAGAAAATTGCTAAAAGTTTGCCTGTTAAGCTAGATGATATATTTGAGCCCACTATTAAGATTAAAACTGAGACTAATGAAATAGCTGCACTGTGTGATCTAGGTGCAAGTGTTTTAACAATTCCAAAGAGTCTTTTTAACAAGTTAAATCTTGGCTATTTTGAAATTGCGAAACTAAAATTACATCTAGCAGATTCTACTTATAAACAAGCAGTAGGCATTAAGGAAAATACTTTAGTATACATTTAAGGTTGTCTTGCTCTTATTGATTTTGTTATTGTTGACATGCCTAAAGATGCTACTGCCCCTATTATATTAGGACATCCTTTCTTAAGAACTATTAAGGTTTAATCAATTTTCATGAAGGGAACATGAAGCTCCAGTTGCCTTCACGGGATCCTTTTGTTATCATTTCCCTCGGAAAAAGAAAGCCAAGCAAGATGATAAGGAGGCCATCACTTTGAAGGATGTCACATCCCAATATTTTAGAAATTGGGACTAGAATTTTTGTTTTTTTACATGTCATTCATGAGCATTGCATTGCATCCATACAAACTAGCAAGAATTGAATTGGGAAAACCCTAACCCTAATTGGTTTGGCAAATATTATTATAAGGAATAAACATGGATTTTATAAATCCTACATTATGGAACTAAAGAAAAATTTACAAAATGGTCCTAAGATGATCTACAGGATATTACAAAAATTTAGAAACAAAATTGAGCTCATTTGGAGATATTATGAAAAAGTTATGGAATAAATACAAACAAATAAAGATATAAATAAAATGAAATTTACAAGGATAAGTAAATGCATTATTTGAAAATAGAGAAAAGGCTACAAAATGATCCTAGGATGATCAGCTGAATTTTAGAAAATTTCAGAAATAAATATCGTATCATTTGGATTATCTAATAAAAAGATATAAAAGAAATAGAAAATGGTAAAGAAAAAGAACAAAAAAAACTAACTAAGCCCAACAGCACCCGCGGGCAGCCCACCTTTCCCCTTCCACCGCTGATAGTGGGACGCACCCCATCTCCTTCCTCGCGTCGGTGACCAGGACGAACACGGGAACGACCCGATCCAAATCCCTCCCCCGAATTCGCGAATTCCGTTCAATTTTTGATCGTTCCACACGCAATCCCTCCATATAAACCTCCCTCCGTCTTCTTGTTCTGTTTTTTGCCTTTTTTGCGAACCCTAGCACCTCAACCGGAGCCTCCTGATTCCGCCGCCGCTGAGAGCTCTCAGATCTACCTCGCCGCGACGGTGCAGCCACCCCGCGCCCTGATGTTTCTCACTGTCTCCTCCTCTTGATCGGCCGCATCTCCCTGACCTCGTTTTTCCCTCACAGACACACCACAGCCGCCACGTGAGCCTGCGAGAGCCCGAGCCGCTCCATCCGCCTGTTGTCATCGCCCTGGACGTGAAGGACCCCACCGATACCTTCATCGATCTCTCCATCTTCTCCCGGTCCTAGTCCGGCACCTCCCCACACTGGAAACACGCCGGAGCGCTCACCACCGTCACTCCCGAAGCCGCCACCGCCGCCACTCGCCGTCTACCGCCGCTGGGCAGGAAGAAACGTGCCCAGCCGTTAGATCTCGTCCGAACGGCCAGGATTAGATCTACTAGACGAAGGGGTACCGGCCACTCAGGATTTGATGCGTGGCAGCACAGTCAGCATGCAGCGTCACCGCTCCGTGAGCGTACACGTCAGTGCCAGGTCAGCTCCTGCGCCCAGTCAGCGAAGAATATTCCCAGGGAATATTCCCTGTGAATTTGAAATTGAATTAAAACTGCAGAAAATTGCATCAACTTGTAAAATTCATATAAAATCGAATACATGTCCAAAAATAGCGTATAATATATGGTTGGATTCATGAAATTGCGTAGAACATTAATATGAGATTAGAGATATTGTTTGCAGTATATATTTACTGTAATAATTTAATTAGTTTTAATGGTCTTTTAGGTTAATAAATTCATAGTAAAATATCTACTGGTCCAAAAATCACAAATAATATACCGATGGATTCACAATTGTGTGTAGATCATCAATATGCAAATTGTTCAGGCAAATACTATAAGGTTTTGCAGTAATTAAATAAATGGTTTAATGGCTTATTTAGAGTAATAAATTCATAATAAAATAAATAATGATCATAAAATTACAAATACTATGTCCCTGGAATCACAATCTCGTGAAGAATACAGATATGCTTTTAGTTTGATTTTTAGACAACATAAACTATTTAAGTGAATTAAATTCTATTAAACACTAATTAAATCATATAAAAAGATTTACAACTCCGATTAAGGTGAATCCAATTGATACTGGTTCATATTAACATACTCTATCCAGTATACTCCAGAACCAAATTTAATTCGACAATTAGTACAAAAGTTCCAACAGAACTATTAAAACCTCTATATTGGCAATCAAGATTTAATAATAAATACACCATTGCATTAAATAATCTCCTGCATGCATCATGTATTCTAATATTGTTTAGAGAACTAATTACAACCAGTGTGACATATTAAATCATCATGCATGCATTTTTTCATCATTGTTTTGTTCTATTGTGCATAATTGCATTGTTTTGAATGGTGTGTTTGTTGTGCACTTGTTTTGATCGATAGATTGCGAGGAGTGCAACGTTTGTAATTGTGACGAGTGCAACTTTATCTATTGTGAGGATTATCTGAACGACTACATCTTCTACAACAAAGGAAAGTAGAGCTATCATAAATGTCCTACTATTTTTCTTATGCATATAGTATGATTTTCAGTACTGATGCATGAGTAGGTGTTTTTACTACTATGCTATGCTATGACACCCAGGCATGATTGCCATACTTCCATGACTTGATTCCTTTGAGCCATCTTATTGTAGTTGCTTAGCCATGCTTATTAGATGCGCAAAAGGGAATTCATGATTGATTATGTTATGGAAAAGTTATGTTTTGTTATAACGAAAACAACTGGAATTTAATGAATCTCCTGGGTGTGATGGATTGATGTTTTTGGATGGTTTATTACGGAAACCACACCTAGGCATCAGAGATTGGACAAGTTTCTTGTGTAGTAGCTTCCAGTACAGCCGCATGTCATTATTTTTCTTGACTTAGTAAGTTGTGGGAACCTGACCCGACGTGACTAGTAGATGTAGGGGATGTAGGTTGGTATGGGTCCGTCCTGAGGGCTTAGGGTTCTGCTTCTGAAAGGTTTCGTCTTGGTTTTCTCCCGACCATGGCACAAAATGAGTGTAATGGTAAGAGCGGGCTGACTGGGTCGTGCGGTTAAAGTGTACAACCCTTGCAGGGTGCCTAAACTAAGTACTTAGCCGTGTCTCCGGTTATGGACAACTATGAGCAACTGGGCCTGGAACTGTTTGGAAGATCTCACTCATCCCAATTTCTTATTTCTTGATGGGTGAACATGGGTTTAGGAGCATACGAAAGCTGAACTGTCTTGTTTCTACATGGGTTTATGCTCGTATGTCCTTAGAAGATTATTTTGAAGAAAGAAAAGTATTTTGAAAGTAGGGAAAAGATAAATTGCTTTTTTGCAAATGATTCTAATTTCCACCTAGCCAAATATGCATGTAGTTGATAGATCCTTTGTACTTATTAGTTCTACTTTCCAATACATTCAAAGTATTGACCATTCGTGGCTGCAACGTTTCATATTGCAGGTTGTTCTGTTCTGAGTGATCGTTCATAGGTCGCGAGACTCCACTCAACGATTGTTCGTCTGTGGCACATTTGAAGAATGGAGATCTACCTTGTTATTGTTTCCGTTGTGTACTTGGATGATATAATGTAAATTCTGGATCATATTCGTTATATTTATGATGTACAGTTATATTTGGTATCATTTTGTACTGTGTGTGCCAGTGAACCGATGTAGAGATTGGCACTATACACATGAACTCAGCCTTATCAGGCGAGGGTGTTACAAGATGGTATCAGAGTTGTGCGTTGACTGTAGGATCTTGACCTTATAACTGGATTAGCAATAGGAGACCTCTATTAGGAGAACTATCATATTTGGTACTTATTAGAGTCCTTATATTCCTTGTCTATCATTTTCAGAACCTCTTCTTGTTCAAAATTTGTAGTTGTTCATTCCTTTGATACATGTATTAGTGTTGCCTAAAAGTAAAATAAGAAATAGGATGACACAAGTGAGCATCTCATCATGTTTGGTTAGATTTGGACCACCAAACTATATCTCTTTAGGAGATCATTGTTATCGTGTTAGCATATTGATCTTATCAACTTATATGGTATGACAATATAGGCTGTTTGCTTGGTTGTATTGAGATATATTGTGTGATGCTTTGTTTAGGATCAGTTAGTTTTGAACTCTAACGTTTCTGAAATTTTGATGAGGTTTTTAAATTAGTTTAAATTAGATGGAGAAGCTGGTAGCGGCCCAGGCACAGCTAGCTTAGGTGATGACACAATTCATGGCTGCCCAGAACAGCAACAATATCAACAACAATGGCAACAACCAGCCGCAAGAGGATTCTCTCACCAGGTTTCTGAAACTAAGGCCTGCAAAATTCTCAAGCACAACTGAGCCTATGATAGCACTTGATTGGCTGCGCTGAGTGAATAAGGACTTAGCAACAGTTGGATGCACAGACGAAGAGAAAGTGAGGTTTGCTGCTAACTTACTTGAAGGACATGCAGCTACTTGGTGGGATACCTTTGAAATTATCCACCCCATCGATACAATCAATTGGGAGATGTTCGAGGAAGGATTCAAGACAAACCACGTCTCGTCTGGAGTCATGAGTCTGAAGAGAAAGGAATTTCGTGATCTACACCAGTACGATCGCACAGTGTCGGAGTACATAGAGGAATTCACCAATTTGTCTCTCTATGCTCCGGAGGATGTCAACACTGATGATAAAAGGAAAGAGAGGTTTTTGGATGGACTGAGTGATGAGCTCTCTGTTCAGCTATCAGTAGTGTACACTCCCACCTTCCAGGATCTGATGGACAAAGCAAGAATTCTTGAAGAGAAACAGAGTCAAGTTGAGAAGCGCAAGAGAAAGCACCAGAACAACAAAGATAACTCAAGACCGCATCGGAAGTTTTGTACTCTCCATGATTGGAATGGATGTTCTGAACATCACATGCCCGAAGGCAATGGATACAACGCCATGATGGTAATGGACATCAGCATCACGAAGGAAATGGACGCCACCACAACGTCCACATGAGTCACAACCACAATTCTGAAGAAGGGAATGATCACAACCGTGAAGACAACAATGTTGTGGTGCACAACACCAATATCCTTAGGAAGGACATAAGCAAGGTTGGATGTTTCAAATGCAAGCAAAAGGGTCACTATTCAAGAGACTGCCCTGAGAAGAAGAAAAATAAGATTGATGGCTACAAGCCTAACCCATTTCAGAAGGGTCATATTAATCATATTAGTATGGATGAAGTTCAAGGAGACCCTAATGCCGTGATTGGTACGTTCTGGCTCAATACCTTTCCAGCACACATTCTATTTGATGATGGAGCATCACATTCGTTCATATCAAGAGAATTTGTGAATAGAAAAAGAATTCCAACTGAAACCATTAACAAGCCCATCAAAATAAGCTCTCCTAGGGGAGAAGTGGTAGCAGCTTTTGGATGTCATCAACTGAACCTAAGGATTGGGATACACAACTTTCCCGCAAGCTTGAATGTGTTGGAATCGCAAGGCTTGGACGTCACTCTAGGCAAGGATTGGATGTCAAAATATGAAAGCCAGATAGATCATGCACGACGAGCAATTTCACTCACAACCCCAGAAGCAACAAGAATCAGATATAGCACAATAACTGAAGTTGGAGAGGACAACTTGAATTCTCTTAAGGGGGTTAGCTCAGAAAGCTTACCCATGGTTAAGAAGAGCTGCACTGGACAAGAGGATATCCTACGCCTATTTGCTAGCCATTCCGAATCTCGAGGACGAGATTCATCTTAAGGGGGTGAGTCTGTCACATTCCAATATTTTAGAAATTGGGACTAGAATTTTTTGTTTGTTTTTACATGTCATTCATGAGCATTGCATTGCATCCATACAAAATAGCAAGAATTGAATTGGGAAAACCCTAACCCTAATTGGTTTGGCAAATATTCTTATAAGGAATAAACATGGATTTTATAAATCCAACATTATGGAACTAAAGAAAAATGTACAAAATGGTCCTAAGATGATCTACAGTATATTATAAAAAATTTAGAAACAAAATTGAGCTCATTTGGAGCTATTATGAAAAAGTTATGGAATAAATAACAACAAATAAAGATATAAATAAAATGAAATTTACAAGGATAAGTAAATCCATGATTTGAAAATAGAGAAAAGGCTATAAAATGATCCTAGGATGATCTGCTGAATTTTAGAAACTTTCAGAAATAAATATCGTATCATTTGGATTATCTAATAAAAAGATATAAAAGAAACAGAAAATGGAAAAGAAAAAGAACAAAAAAAACTAACTAAGCCTACCCTGCCCCGCCCCGTGGCCCAGCCCGCCTAACCCCGACCTAACTTACCGCACGCTCCCCTCCCTAGCGCACACGCGCGCAGCAGCCAGTGGCCCACGCAGCCCAGCAGCACCTGCGGGCAGCCCACCTTTCCCCTTCCACCGCTGACAGCGGGACCCACCCCGTCTCCTTCCTCGCGCCGGTGACCAGGACGAACACGGGAATGACCCGATCCAAATACCTCCCTCGAATTCGCGAATTCCGTTCGATTTTTGACCGTTCCGCATGCAATCCCTCCATATAAACCTCCCTCCCTCTTCTTGTTCCGTTTTTTGCCTTTTTTGCGAACCCTAGCTCCTCAACCGGAGCCTCCCGATTCCGCCGCCGCCGAGAGCTCTCAGATCTACCTCGCCGCGACGGTGCAGCCACCCCGCGCCCTGATGTTTCTCCCTGTCTCCTCCCCTTGATCGACCGCATCTCCCTGACCTTGTTTTTCCCTCACAGACACACCACAGCCGCCGTGTGAGCCTGCCGGAGCACCGCCGGAGCCCGAGCCGCTCCATCCGCTTGTTGTCGTCGCCCCTGGAGGCGAAGGACCCCACCGATACCTCCATCGATCTCTCCATCTTCTCCCGGTCCTCGTCCGACACCTCCCCACACTAGAAACACGTCGGAGCGCTCACCACCGTCGCTCCCGAAGCCGCCACCGCCGCCACTCGCCGTGACCACCGCTAGGCAGGAAGAAACGGTGCCCAGCCGTTAGATCTCGTCCGAACGACCACGATTAGATCTACTAGACGAACGGGTACTGGCCACTCAGGCTTTGACGCGTGGCAGCATAGTCAGTGTGCAGCGTCACCACTCCGTCAACGTACACGTCAGCTCCAGGTCAGCTCCTGCGCCCAGTCAGCAAAGAATATTCCCATAGACTATTCCCTGTGAATTTGAAATTGAATTAAAATTGCAGAAAATTGCATAAATTTGTAAAATTCATATAAAATCAAATACATGTCCAAAAATAGCGTATAATATATGGCTGGATTCATGAAATTGCGTAGAACATTAATATGAGATTAGAGATACTGTTTACAGTATATATTTACTGTAATAATTTAATTAGTTTTAATGGTATTTTAGGTTAATAAATTCATAGTAAAATATCTACTGGTCCAAAAATCACAAATAATATACCGATGGATTCACAATTGTGTGTAGATCATCAATATGCAAATGGTTCAGGTAAATACTATAAGGTTTTGTAGTAATTAAATAAATGGATTAATGCCTTATTTAGAGTAATAAATTTGTAATAAAATAAATAATGATCATAAAATTACAAATACTATGTCCCTGGAATCACAATCCCGTGAGGAGTACATATATGATTTTAGTTTGATTTTTATACAACATAACTATTTAAGTGAATTAAATTCTATTAAACACTAAATTAAATCGTAGAAAAAGATTTACAACTCCGATTAAGGTGAATCCGATTGCTGTTGGTTCATATTAACATACTCTATCCAGTACACTCCAGAACCAAATTTAATTCGACAATTAGTACAGAAGTTCCAACAGAACTATTAAAACCTCTATATTGGCAATCAAGATTTAATAATAAATACACCATTGCATTAAATAATCTCCTGCATGCATCATGTATTCTAATATTGTTTATAGAACTAATTACAACCAGTGTGACATATTAAATCATCATGCATGCATTTTTTTCATCATTTTTTTGTATTGTGCATAATTGCATTGTTTTGAATGGTGTGTTTGTTGTTTACTTGTTTTGATCGATAGATTGCGAGGAGTGCAACGTTTGTAATTGTGACGAGTGCAACTTTATCTATTGTGACGATTATCTGAATGACTACATCTTCTACAACAAAGGCAAGTAGAGCTATCATAAATGTCCTACTATTTTTCTTATGCATGTAGTATGATTTTCAGTACTGATGCATGAGTAGGTGTTTTTACTACTATGCTATGCTATGACACCCAGGCATGATTGCCATACTTCCATGACTTGATTCCTTTGAGCCATCGTATTGTAGTTGCTTAGCCATGCTTATTAGATGCGCAAAAGGGAATTCATGATTGATTATGCTATGGAAAAGTTATGTTTTGTTATAATGAAAATAACCGGAATTTATTGAATCTCCTGGGTGTGATGGATTGATGTTTTTGGATGGTTTATTGTGGAAAGCACACCTAGGCTTCAGAGATTGGACAGGTTTCTTGTGTAGTAGCTTCCAGTACAGCCGCATGTCATTATTTTTCTTTACTTAGTAACTTGTGGGAACCTGACCCGACATGACTAGCAGATGTAGGGGATGTAGGTTGGTATGGGTCCGTCCTGAGGGCTCAGGGTTCTGCTTCTGAAAGGTTTCGTCTTGGTTTTCTCCCTACCATGGCACAAAATGAGTGTAATAGTAAGAGCGGGCTGACTGGGTCGTGCGGGTAAAGTGTACAACCCCTGCAGGGTGCCTAAACTAAGTACGTAGCCGTGTCCCCTGTTATGGACAACTATGAGCAACTGGGCCTGGAACTGTTTGGAAGATCTCACTCATCCCAATTTATTAATTACTAAAAGTTGATGGGTGAACATGTGTTTAGGAGCATACGAAAGCTGAACTGTCTTGTTTCTACATGGGTTTATGCTGGTATGTCCTTAGAAGATTATTTTGAAGCAAGAAAAGTATTTTGAAAGTAGGGAAAAGATAAATTGCTTTTTTCCAAATGAGTCTGAACTCCACCTAGCCAAATATTAATGTAGTTGATAGATCCTTTGTACTCATTAGTTCTACTTTCCAATACATTCAAAGTATTGACCACTCGTGGCTGCAACGTTTCATGTTGCAGGTTGTTCTGTTTTGAATGATCATTCATAGGTCGTGAGACTCCACTCAACCATTGTTCTCCTGTGGCACATTTGAAGAATGGAGATGTACCTTGTTATTGTTTCCGTTGTGTACTTGGATGATATAATGTAAATTCTGGATCATATTCGTTATATTTATGATGTACATTTATATTTGGTATCATTTTGTACTGTGTGTGCCAGTGAACCGATCCAGTGATTGGCACTATACACATGAACTCAGCCTTATCAGGCGAGGGTGTTACAAAGGCCAATTACTTTGGAGTGGGTGTTCCACTCATATGGCCTAAGTGAGCAATATCAAGGTCAAGCTATTGACCATAAAAGAGCGTTGCATGGGAGGCAACCAATGTGAAATAAAGCTTTTAGTTAAGTTTTTCAGTATTAGTTTAAGTTTTATATAGAATAAAGAGTGCTAGAAAACTCCAGTGAGAAGAGATATTCTTAGGTAATAAAAATTCCTATTTTATATGCCATAGTTGGTCGAAGTTTTAGTCTAACATTTTTCAGTCAAAACAAGGTGTTTCGCTAAGTTTCAGTCTAAAAAGTAATTCTCGAAGAAATAGAATTTTTTTGATGTGTATAGAAAGGTTAACGACCAACTATATAGCGGGAAAAAAATTTCCCTCCGTATAGTTCTGGCCATATAGTTATGTTACCCATCGACATTTTTTCATCCCAGGATACAGAAGGTTTGATGACTAACTATACGGCGGGAACAAAAGTTCCAGCCATATAGTTGCCACCCTATAGTTATTGCCACCAGGAAAGAAACCATAGCAACCCTAAAATTTTGCTGTCAGACCAACTATACAGCGAGAACAAAGTGTTCCGACTGTATAGTTACCACCATATAGTTGCGTCCGACCACTTAAAAGCACGGGGAGGTACCCACAACATCAAAACATCAATCATTTTTCTCTCTTCTACATCCAAACTCTCTCAAAACCTCAAGGTATCTTCACCCCTACTTAATTTCGTTCGAATTCTTCGCACACAAGTGATCTACAATATGTTTCTCCTCTGATCCTCCAATTAGTTTTCGCAATTTCATCTCTGATCTATTGTCATTATCAATCTAGGGTGAGACTTATTTTGAACTATTTTTCATGATTATCTTGCCTAGATTATTATGTTGAGGAGATTCTTTAGTGTGCGATGATGAGGATTATGCTATGACTATTAATGTTGGATCAAAAAGTTTTATATTTTTCCCTCTTATTTGTTTTTAGAAGATGAACATGAGGAGCCGGACACGTGCTCTTGCCGTTGATAGTTCTTCTCGGGATGAAACTCACTAAGCATGGGGATTCGATTCAAGAACGAATCCCACCATGATCGTTTCGACAAGATCAAAAACCGAGAAGTCAAGGCAACCAAGTGGGCTTGCCTCGTCGCATTTAACCAACTCGGTATTTATGATGACTTTAATTTACTTTGCAATAGAGTTGGCCTACAAAACTTTGTATTTCATGATGCACCAACCTATTGCCGGTTAACCACTGAATTCCTTAGATCTTTGAATAGCACCGTTAAGACATGGCATGGGGAGGATAGAATTTCTTTCCGACTCATGAACAATAATTATTCTCTATCACTTGATGAACGGTGCAATTGTTTTGGTTTACCCAACAATGATCCTAATGCTCTACCAACTTTTACTGACATGGACCTTCCCCTGAATACTGTTATAATAGAATGACTTTTACTTCTAGAGTCAATAAAGGGAAGAATATTCAACATCCTGCTATTCGCTATTTGTTCTATGTTATTGCTACCACCTTGCAGGCACGTAATGAGTTAACAAGACTCAATGAGGAGGACATCTTAGTCCTTGCAAAAGTTGCTCTCATCTATGACAACTTGTCACTTCACTTGGGCGCAATTCTTGTGTGCTACTTGGAGTACCAATCCAACAAAATCCAAGGACCAATCACTTGTGGAGGCGTCATCACTATGCTCGCCAATGTTCTTGGTATTGACCTAGGTGAGTTACAAATGGTACTAGATGAGCGATGTGTTGGTTTCTCTACTTTGAGGGCTTGTGGAATGCTTACTAGGAGAGGTGGTGTTTATTATCTGCATATTGCTGGAGCTGGGCGTGTCTACCCTGCTCCTTTGCCTAATGGTCTTTTCTCTATCGAGGAAGGACGTGTGCTTTATGACTTGCAGGTTGAGCAACACCAACCCAAGGAGAAGATTCCAGAAGAGGATGAGGACCAAGAGGAGGAGCAAGAAGTCCCTCATCAAGAGCAGCAACCACCAAACCAGTTCGCAACATATCAGGATTTCCAAGAACTTGGAGGAACTATGGAGAGAATGCATAATATCGCTCTGAACCACTGAGAAACAACAAGTAACCTCTCAACTCAATTTGCGGATTGGAGTACAACTATTTCCTCCACCACAGTGATTTGAAGGGCTTGCAAAAGCCTAAGCTTGGGGAGGTTTTCTATCTATTTTATATTTTGGTTTTCATTTGCTTTATCTTATTGTCGAGGTTGTGCTTTTATTTGAGTTTATAAGCACTCGTGTTGGTTTCCACAACACTTTATCCTAGTTATTTTATTTTATTTGAGATTTTCAAGACGAGCTTTGCCGCCAATTTTCTATTCTTTAATCCCCCTTCTCAAAAACCAGAAAATATTTCTCCGTTTATCTTTATTTCCCTCTCTCTTTTTCTCTTCGCCTCAAAGTTCTCATTGATTTGCAGGAGAGTGATTGACTTCGAGTTTTCAAGAAACAAATAAAAAGGGAAGAGAGAAGTGGAACCAAACATGAGAGGCATGCCTTATGACTCCCCACTTTTGAAGTTTGAGAAACCCATGCTAGCTAGTAGTAATGTTAAGATGTTATATCGTTGGAGTGAGTCTCTATATTGTAGTAAAATTTTGTTTCCATGGGTATTTAATTGGGTACATTTGTTCCAGCTCTTGTAGTTAACCAAAGTCTTGCCTAAAAATTTGCTAAACAATTGAAACAAGAAAAAGTCTCACAAATTGAAGACTTGGGTGTTGTAGTGTTTAGTCTTGAAAGCTTATTCCTAGAGACACTCGACACCACAGAAAATAATGATTGACTTGATAGCTCTCTTTGAAAATATTTTTTCAATTGAATTAATGTTTAGCGGTTTTTGTGAGCATGCCAAAGTTTGACTTGTAAATCATAAGAATGATATAGCTTTATGAGTATCAAACTTCATGGGATGCCAACAACTCCGCTAGCCTACAAACGATCTTCATGGAGAAAACTCCTAGATTTCAGCTATGAGTTGATTAAACATATGTAGTAGCAATGCTATAATGGGTAAGATTCTTGGCACTCTCGGGTAGCTGTAACATGATGGAATCACTCCTCTGGCTGATATGAGTAATCATTATGCAAAAGGAACAAAAACCTTAGTGATGCCACGAGTGTCCATCATAGCCCGATAAACTAATGAATTTTTTTGGCATGCTCTCAATTACTTAAAAACTAAAATTCTTGAAGGACAATGAATAGAAATGTAGTGCTTGAAAAGTCTTGATTTATTGATGTGGGAGAATTGAGATACTTTATTATATATTATTTTCATGACAAACTCTCACACTCTTAATTCTACGTGATTACACTTTATTGTTCAAAGGCAAGCCTATGAGTTAATTACATGACATGGAATGAAGTTTACCTTTTTGAATCATCCATGCTTATAATAATTTTGCTGCACTATAAGGATTCATGAAACCCGTATGATATGCTTGCCATTACTCTATTTATGCTTAATTTTTCTAGATTAATAAAGTGAAGGAAACATGATACTATCAATCATGAGTAAGACCATCATCTCGTTATTTCAGTTTAATTGTCCAGTTCCCTTTTGATTTTGGTTTTGTTGCTCGGGACGATCAAGTTTAAGCTTGGGAGGTTGATGGCTGTGAAATATGGGCCATCCGCATCCGCATTTAAACTAGATATTATTCATATATTTGATGAAATATCTCTCAAAAACCTGCCACTAATGTCTAATGATCAAAGGGATCCTTTCTTGCTATTTTTCTCTGCGTAGATAATGACGTATTCCAATGGGAATCACTACATAAATGCCAAATATACGAGATTTCCAACATGCCAAAGAAACCAGGAGCCGTGAGGACATTACTGCAAGCTTAACGACCAACTATACGGCCCACTTCCATATAGTTGCCGCCATATAGTTTGCACTGCCTTCATTAGGTCAAACAGAACAACTTTCGTGAAGGGACCCATATATAAAGAGGCTTCAGGCGGCGATAAACAAGCCTCCGACTCCACAATCTCGCTTCTTTTCAACCTCAACTCTCCATGCCCCCACACCGGAGGAATAGATCCAGCTCTAAACCCTTCTCCACCACCGTAGCCATCTTCCACCACTTGTAATAGTAGATATCATCTCCAAATGGCGACATTGTAAGTCTATTTGCTATCAAACTTATGATCTCTATTACAATGTTTATGATTATCGATTTCATATCTATGTGTGAGTAATTCTCCTTGGGCTAAGAGTTTCGGCCTAGCCATGTAGCCTTTGTGCATGTTATTTATCATAGATGGGATCATGTATTAGTCTGTATGACATGATGATTGTAGTACCCTCTATTTCCTCATTCTAAGGAATTGTCAGGTACCCAATACCCCGAGGGTTGATCCAGGTAAAGGGAGTGTGAGTAATGACTGATCTACAGGATAGGAATCTAGTGACAGAAAGGGTAGTACGGCTGTATGTGAGGAATTTACTTGGGATTAATAGTGACATCACGATGCTTACCATTAGTTCTCTATCTTCTATGGATGATACTAGTAGGTTATTGCTATAAGAGGTTGTGGAGGCGATAACAATTATGGATGCACTGCCCACATATAATTATCTTGCTTTAACAATTACATGTATACTTTATTATTATCTATTATTCCCATCAGATGTTTTGCACCGCTACTGGTGAAAACCGAAGACCCTAGGACCTCTCTCTCTCTCCATCGTCAACAACAACAAGATCGCAAACTCTTGGTCTGGGGAAAACGCAATAGGAATTCTAAAACTCTCGAAGGTCTGTTTAAGTAATCTCTCTTTGCTTTCTGCTTCCCGAGGATTCAATAAACCTAGGTCTACTAGGGAAAAAGAGCTATACTACATCATTAATCCGGATAGAAGGTATCATTGCCTCCCATGAAGCGCTCTTTTATGGTCTATAGCTTGACCATAGTGTTTCTCACTTATTCTCGATTTGTCCTTGTTCCAGTTACCATTCCTTCCATATTTTTGCTCAATTAACTCTTCTGGAGTAATTATTCGTAATGTGATTGCACTTATATCTTCTTTTGCACGATAATGCTTCAAACATTGTCAATCACTATCCATGAAAGAGAGGGTGTTTTACCCTGGAGCTTCACCGCTCTTGATGCATAAGCTTCTTCAACTATATAGGGGCCTTCCCACTTTGATCTGAGCTTCCTGGAAACAAATTAAGGTGAGAGTTATAGAGCAAAACTTCACCTCTATTTTTAAAGACTTTATCTTATTTTCTGTCATGCCATCTTTTTACTTTTTCCTTAAACAATCTAGAATTTTCATAAGCCTCACTCCTAAACTCATCTAAAGCATGTATGTCCAATAGACATTTTTTTCTTGCTGCTTTAAGATCATAGTTTAAGTTCTTGATTGACCAAAAGGCTCTATGTTCCAATTTTAAAGGTAGGTGACATGCCTTACCGTATACCATTTTATATGGCATCATACCCATCGGATTTTTAAATGCAGTTCGGTATGCCCAAAGAGTGTAATTTATCTTGTATGCCCAATATTTTCTTGATTTATCCACTATCTTCTTGAGTATGGTCTTCAGTTCTCTATTAGAGAGTTCCACTTGACCACTCATTTGGGGATGATATGGTGAAGCAACGCGATGAGTTCCTCTATATTTTCCGAGGATTTTCCTAGAAGTTCCTTTCATAAAATGAGAACCACCGTCAGTAATTAAAAATCTAGGAACTCCTAACCTGGAAAATATGACATCCTTGATCATCTTCAAGGAAGTGTCTGCATCTGCATGGTTAGTTGGGATAGCTTCAACCCATTTAGTAACATAATCGACAACAACAAGAATATGAGTGTAGCCATTTGATTCTATAAAGGGTCCCATATAATCCATTCCACATACATCAAATGGTTCAATTATAAGACTATAATTCATTGCCATCTCTTGTCTTCTTCCTATATTACCTCTTCTATGGCAAGCATCAAAAAATTCCACATACCTTTGTGCATCTTTGAACAAGGTGGGCCAATGGAATCCGGATTGAAGTACCTTTTCTGTATTTCGACTGCCTGCATGATGTCCTCCATAGGGGCTGCCATGAGAAGATCGCAAATTTGCATTCATTTCATGGTTAGGAACACAAGTTCAAATCATTCCATCAGGTCCATGACGATAAATAAATGGATCATCCCAAAATTAATGTCTGAGATCATTAAAGAATTTCATTCTTTTGTTTCTTGTCATACCAGGAGGTACAAATTTTACTGCTAGATCATTAGCATAATCTGCATACCACGGATCAACTACTTCAATTTTTTCTAAGTATTCTCCCGGAAATGACTCATTTATAGGTACTGGGTCTGTAATTATTCCCTTCATCCTAGATATATGATCTTCTACTAGATTATCCTTACCCCTCCTATCTACTATTTGTAAATCATATTCTTGTAGTAATAACACCTGCCTAATCAACCTGGGTTTTGCATCCTTTTTACAAGAAGGTGATGCAAAGCTTGGTGATCTGTATGGATTATTACTCTACAATTAATAATATAAGATCTAAATTTTTCACACGCAAAAATTATAGCAAGGAACTCTTTCTTAGTAGTAGCATAATTTTTCTAAATCTTATTAAGAGTCCTACTAGCGTAATGAATAAAATTTAAATTCTTACCATCTTGATATCCTAATACAACTCCTAAAGCATACTCACTAGCATCACACATGATTTCAAAAGGTTCATCCCATTTTGAAGGCTGCATGATAGGTGCCGAAACTATTTTTTTAAAGATTTTCAAAAGCTGCAATGCAGTCATGGTCTAGATAGAACAAAGTTTCTTTATCAAGAAGGTTAGTGAGAGACATAGATATTTTAGCAAAATTATATATAAAACTCTTGTAAAAACCTGCTTGTCCTAGAAACATCTTTAATTTTTTAATGTCTTGAGGTATGGGAAGATTTTCTATAGCACTTATATTGGTCTTATCTATTTCTATACCTTTTTCTGAATCCTTATGTCCAAAAACTTTAGCTTCTCTTTCCATGAATCGACATTGCTCCAAATTCAAAACTAAATTTGATTTCCTGCATCTCTGCAAAAACTAAGTTAAATTATAGAGACAGTTATCAAATGTTGTTCCGCAAACAACAAAATCATTTTTTAGAACTTCCATAGTCTTCTCAACAAGATCATCAAAGATTTTTAAAACACATTCTTGAAAGGTTGCAGCTGCATTGCATAAGACAAACGAGATTAATCTATAAGCATAAGTACCATAAGGACATGTGCAAGTTGTTTTCTCTTGATCTTCAGGCTATATAGCAATTTGAGAATAACCGGAATAACCATCAAGAAAAAAAAGAATTATTGCTTAGTCTTTCTAAAATTATATCCATGAAAGGTATAGGTTTGTGATTTTTGTATGTCTCACGGTTTAGTTTTATAAAATCGATGCACATGCGATACCCAACAATAGGACTTATAGGGACTAGTTCACCATCCTCATTCATAGCAGCGTCAAGACCCCCATGTCTTGGTATGGAATGAGATGGGCTAACCTGTTTACTATCAGAAATAGGATATATTATGCCGGCATCTAGTAAGCGTATCACTTCTTTTCTCACTACCTCTTTCATTTTAGGATTAAGCCTTCTTTGTGTGTCAACTACAGGTACATCATCTTCAAGCATGGTAATATTATGTGTCATAATGGATGGATCTATTCCTTTAATATCACTTAGAGTATACCCAAATGCTTCCCGATGTTTGATCAAAACTGAAATAAATTTATTTGTTTCATTTTCTGATAAATTTTTACTAATAATAATAGGACATTTGTTTTCATTATCTAAAATTCATACCTCATATTGTCTGGAAGTCGTTTTAATTCAATTGGCAGAGGTTCTTCATCACCTTTTCTTTCCAGTTCATAGTCATGAGGGTTTTGTGCTTCCGGAATGGAGTCAGGCCAATCATCCATGTGTTCTCTTTCCTCATCATCTAGTGCCTCTTCCCAATTAATTAAGCTCATTTCTAATTCATCTTGGGGAATGCTGAAATGAATTGCGGCTAGCTCGGCAATTGTTTTCTCTTCCTTGATATCTGCTATTTCATATGTCCTCTTTTTAATTTTGGCGAAGTGGAATGTCATTTCCTGCTCTCCAAACATCATGGAAATAGCCTCTTCCTTATTATCAATTCGAGCTTTAGTTATAGAGACAAAAGGCCTACCTCAAAGAATAGGACAAAAAGTATCTCGAGGCATATCAACAATATGAAAATTGAGAGGGTACATGAGTGGTCCAATAAAAACATAGATATTTCGAATAACACCTTCCAGTTTTATATTAGTTCTATTAAACAATTTAATAGTAGTGTCCACCAATTCCACATCTGGATTATTTAAATTATAGCGACGTTCCTCATAAAGCGATGAATGCATAATATTTATAGTTGAAACCGGCTCACAAATTCCGTATAAGGAGGCTTCTCCACAGTATATAGGAGTCATGGGTTTAGAAGTTTCTTTACCTTATATCTTACCTGTAATGAAGTCTGAAGTTTCAGAGTCTAGCATAACTACTTCATTTTTCCATGATTCTTGCCTCCATAAGATCCTTGAATATAACAATATTTGCATTGGTAGCTTTGGGGTTCTTTTCCGGTTTCTTTGATCTACTCCTTATACGTTCTTCCTCCATGCACTTTTTCTTGATATTATCTTGAATAGATTCAAAGGAAAATTCTACCAATGATGCGTCCTCTCTTGCTCGCTTCATTTCTTCGAGGGGTTTATGAGGTTCCCATCCTGAAGGTACCTATAGATGCCCTGCATAATTATCAATAATTTTCTTTATCGAATAAGAATCAGTACCGGGGGTTTTAATCATTGAACAAGTCCTTTCATCTGCAAAAAAGTCATTAACACAAGCATATTCAGAAGAACTATCCATATTGCTCTCCCTATTTTCATGACTTTCTATTGTCTCCCTCATTTTCATTATTTATTTCCACGCTTTATCATAGGTATAAGATAGAAAACTACCATTAGAAGCGGTGTCTAGGCTTGTACTTTTTTTATTATTAAGCCCTCCATAGAAATTATGAGTGATTAACCAATCAGGAAAACGGTGATGGGGGCAATTATATAGATAGCTTTTATACCTTAGATAGCCTTCATATAAACTCTCATTAGGATTATTTTTGAAACTTATAATAATACCTCTCATCCAGTGAGCTTTGCTTTCTGAGTAATATTTTTCCAAGAAATTGGTTGTCAAATCCGTCCATGTTCTTGGTGCTTCTACACAAATGGATCTATACCAGTTGCAAACATTATTAGAGAGAGTTTGTCTAAACAACTGGATTTTCACCTTATCAAGGTCACAATCATCAAATATAAAGGAACCAAAAACATCTTCAAAGAATTGTAAGTGTCCATATGGACTCTCTTCATGGGTTCCTGAAAACTTTTTAGAGTTAAGTAACCCAAATAATAAAGGATGGATCTCAATACCATCGTGGTTTATGCCTATATTAACAGTTATAAAAGCGTCCATGCGAACCCATATTCCCTACCGCCTTAAGCTGCATTAAATGTGAGTGTTGTCCATTGTTATGGTCCTGCAACTCAATACAAAAATTAGTATAATAAAAGTAAATCACTAAAAATAAAGTGACTTATAGCGCTAAGCTCCCCGGCAACAGCGCCAAAAAATAGCTTGATGACTGTAAGTGCACATATCTGTTGTAGCTAGTTTCGCAATAAAGATATCGATCCCATAGGAAGCAGTAGGCAAAAGACTAAAATGCTTTTAACTAAAACTAAATGAAGTACTTCAGGAATAATTATAAGATGCAAGAAAAGTCGAATTGTTTTTGGGTTTTTGGTTGAGTGAAATAGTAAAGTAACATAAAGTAAATCTTAATGCAGAAAGTAGTAATCGCGTATGTAAGAAAGATTGAAACTGCAATAGGGGAAAGGCGTTCTCAGGGAGTGGTGGATACACCGCTAGCAATTTAGACCAAGTGATCAAGATTATTATAATGAATATTCTCATGATATACATGTATGTGGGAGGGACTCCATGTATGGATGATTAGGCAGCAACCACTGCTCACACCATCCTTCATAACCACAACTGACACATAAACGACATCAATCGTATTATCCCGCTATTAAGGGATCTCTCCCGCGGCATGGACATGGCTTAATGAGTTCTCCTTACTTCCCCAGGTTAGTACGTAAAGGATGACAACGACTTTATAGTCATAGTAAGTTCTATCATTCCTTCGTCTACCAACAAGTCACCCCCTTCATCAAGTCCCCGTGAGAGGCAAATATTAAGGAGGTGCACAACTCCCAACATCAAGATGAAGACAATTAACACATACATATAATGATGTATAACATAATAATCCCTATTTCATCTCAATCATATACTAGGGTTTCTCCATATCCTCAAGAACTATTGATCTACTTAGACATGGAGGCAAACACCATCATGACAATGGTAATGGAAATGATTATCGATGAATAGTACTTGTATAAATCCACAACTAGTGCAAGAATTACAACAAGATCTAGATGGGATGGATGGAGGTGATGGTGATGATGAAGATGCATCGGCTAATGAATATGGAGATCGATGCCTTGGCCTCCCAGATCTGCTTATGGCAAATATGGATCCCTAGGGCAAGTTCCCCCTCCAGATCGGTTCCAGAGGTGAGGTTTTCGATGATTTCTAGGTGTTTTGTATGTCGTCTCCTCGAACCAGTTACACAGGGTGAAATTATTTGTGGAGGCGGAGGCAGCGCCAACTATACGGCCGGAGCTATACAGCGGCGGGCTGTATAGTTGGTCGTCAACTCTTCTGTATCCTTGGCTCGTTTCAGGTTTTCTTCTGGTATTATTAATATATCCCAAATATGAAATTTACATAGTTTTTGGCTCCTTTTCACTCCAATATAACTGCTTCAAGAATTGTGTCCATTGGATCTATCATCTAATATGATCCTAGTGAAAATAAACATAAAAAGTGCGTGCGAACACTGTAAAATACCAAGATCCTACATCTGCAATGCAAAATAAAAACCTAAAACATGATGCAAATATGCACTCATCAATAACATGCTCATCTATTCTAAATAGAACATCCTCGATCATACCAATAGGTTGTTTAGTGGATTTGTCAGCCATTTGTAAAGTGATAGAAGTGGCGGAATATTCCCCTAATCCTAACCTTTTATAGAGGGAATATGGCATTACACTAACTCCTGCACCTAAATCACATAAGGCATTATGAATATCAGTTTTGCCTATTAAACATGAAATAGTTGGTATTCCAGGATCTCTTGATTTAGACAATAGTTTCCCATTAGTAGGGTAACTAGTCACAACGATTTCAGTTATCTCTTTCTTTCTAGTAAGAATATCAAGGAGAAATTTAGAATAGGTAGGAACTTTTATTGCATATTAAAATGGAATTTCTAGACGAAGATCACTTAATGCTTTTTGAAAAGAGTCATAGATTACCTCATCCGGTGCTTTCTTTTTGCGATATGGATATGGAAGTTTCTTACTCTTATCGTTTACCTTTTGTGGAGGATCAGGCTCTTTATTTACTTTATTTTGTTGTTGCTTATCACTTTTCTTATTTTCTATTGCAACTACTTCATCTTCTTTGCTTGTGTATTTTTCTTCTCTTGGATCAACAGTCTCTGCATCAGAGTCAAAATTTTCATCTGTGCATCATTCTGCTCCTCCTAGGTTTGATCTTGTGTTTCTTGAGCAGTCTCATCTTGAGGATCCACCAATGTATCATCTTCTTGGCTTGATTTGAGCAAGGCTTTTTCCCTTCGATCTTTTTCAAATTCATATTCTAGTGGTCCTAATGGTCTTTTAACAACTGCACCTCTTCTTATAAGAACATTAGTAGAAACAAGAATATTTATATTATCTTGAAGAAAAATTTGATAACCAAATGCTATTTGTTAACATTGGGTTTCAATCATACTAAGGTACTTGTTAAATAATTTTATTTCTTGGCCAATTTCCTAATAATTTTCTTTAAGTTCGGCCAAAATCTTTTTGTGTCTTTGAAATTTCTTATGCAAGTTATTGTAAGATTTGGCCTGTCGATGTTTCAATTCTTGAAAAAAAAATTCTAGTTTCATCCTCTTCAGTAAAACATGTAGCAAATCTACTTGGCTTTCTTTGACAAGTTTAGAAGGTATACCTTTTTATTTCATGGTTTTGCATACTTCAGTCATAATATCAGGATTTATATGAAGTATTCCCTTTTTTTGGCTTAGTGCCAAAATCAGGATTATATAAAGAATCATTCTTAGCCCTAGTAGACATCAATTCCGAACATGCGTTAATAGTTAAAGAAATTATCTGTGGCACCCCGGATTTACGGCCGATAATACCCGTTATGCATACAATTCACGTTCCCATGATCAGTGATCTATGATCATAACCGACCAGTATCATTACATCATCTAGAAAATAATGATTACAAATCTTACAAATTGGCCAGTATGGCGATTAAATCACAAGTAGCGGGAGTCTTCAAGCGCAGAGCCCATGTCATGCCTTAACCTACAGGCGACTGACTGGGAAGACGGCCCAGCTCGCATAGACGTCGACACCTTCATCACTTCTTAACATATGCAATCTAGCCAAGTAAATAGCCAGGGATAAAGCCGGTGAGTACTTGGAATGTACTCGCAAACCACCAAGACAAGTTAACAAAGATAATGCATATTGGGTTGTGGCGAGATAGCTCTACACTATAGATGTTTCTGAAAAGCCTAACATCGGCATCTCTATATCTTTGTTAAAAAAGAGTTTTTGGAAAATATGCCTCCTTTTAGAAAATCCGGATATCTCCATATCCTTGTTAAAAGCTTTTGAAAGAACATGTGGGCTCCCATGTGTGGTTTTGGTAATTAATGACAATCTCTATGGACTAATGCTTGTATCGAGTTGTACTTGTAGGAATTGTCCATAGGAAATGCTTGAACCATATGTTGGCTTCAAGGTTTGGAGAAGAAGTGAAGAGGATCATGTGGTGACCAAGGTATTCAAAGAATGATCCACAAATTGGTCATGTGAGAGTTAAACCTATGGCAAGTATGTCTTGAAGAATAAGATGCAGTAATATCTCTGGTGTACCTTCAAGGCATCAACATAAAGAAAGAAAAGAAGAAATGATGTGCAAGCTAAAGATGTGCAATATATAGAAGATCTCATGCTTAAATCTTGCCATCCTCGGTGATCATGGATCGATGAAGACAAGGTCAAAGTAAAGGTTTCCCCATGTTGTATGGGGGAGTAACTTGCAAGTCTTCATCAAGCAAGTGCGTACAAGAGCAATCAAGAAAGGTGTTGCATCTTGAGAAGGACAAGACCGTCTACATCATAATCAAGTGGAATATACGCAAGGCAAAGGTATGATCTTGATAGGGTTTCCTTCTTACCGGTCTCATAGTGTTAGTTGGGGAGACCGGTTTATAGGATAGATAACCGTACTATCAAAAGGGGCTCTCAAGTGAGTAACTCGATCATATCTTTCCGAGAGAGCTCAAACCTTTGCATACTTAGCATCATCCTTTCTTGGTTTTTATTTGGATCTTATCCATGTGAGGTTCTAGAGCTTGTGGTAATATTCATAACAAGCTCTAGTTCATCAAAAATGGATTTCCTTTTTATGTCATATTGCGTTTTTGATATTTGAGGTGTTCTGGTTTCTCACCAGGGGAGGTATCTCACATTTTAATACATGAAATGTTCTCACTTTTTGTTGGGTACCTCTTTCCAAAAAAATTGGTTTCGGGTCAATCGGAGTTTCCAAACTCTAGATATCGCCATTTGAAGTTTGCCTCTTATTTGGTCAAGACCGGAGTCTCCGGTCTACGTGGACCGGAGTCTCCGGTGTGGTCCGGAGTGTCCCCTGAAGTCCCCGGAGGGGGATCCAGAATTCATCCTGGGACAGTCTGATAGGTGGTGCGGAGGCTATTCCGGAGGTTGGGCCGGAATCTCCGGTGTAGATCGGAGTCTCCGGTCTGACTTTTCCCCAACAGGCAGAAAACGGTCAGAAGTCTGTGGACCTATAAAAAGGGGCCCTTCTTCCCCAATGTCTCTGCTCGAGTTTTACAGGATTTCTCCTCCATTATTTACCCTCTTGATCTTGCTCCCCCTTCAATACCTCCCTTGATTCTTGCATATACTTTAGGGATTTCAAAGAGGAGATCTATATCTACAATCCCACCAATCCATCTCTCCTCTAAGTGAGGGGAACATCTTGGGATCTAGATCTTGGAGTCTTTTGTGGATTTCCTCCGTTGTTCTTCCTCTCTTATTCCCCCACAAGCTTTTGTAGATTTGGTGGAATTTCGGAGAGAAGGATTTGAGCACTACTTGTGTTCTTGCCATTGCATTTGGTGCGTCGGTTTAAGTTCTCCCTGGAGGATTTGGTGAGTGAAAGTTGAGAAGCTTTTTACTCTTGGGTTCTTGGAACCCTAGACGGTTTGTTGTGTTGCAAGTTGAGGCCTTGGTGGCATTTGTTGGGATCCTCCAATTAAGTTGTGGAGAAGTGCCCCAACCATGTGGCCTTTGTGGCGTTTGTTGGGAGCCTCTAATTAAGTTGTGGAGAAGTGCCCCAACCTTGTGAGAGGTTTCGGTTGCCACCGACAAGTGACCGATAGTGGAAGCGTGGATCAATCCCATTGGGGTGAGATTCACCGGAGAATAAGGGAGGCCTTTTGTGGTGTTGGTGGTTTGATACCACCCCCTCTCCAAACGAGACGTACTCCATGTTGGGAGGAACTCGGTAAAATATCGTTGTCCCCACGTGCCTCGGTTATCTCTATACCCGAGTTCGTTACTTATGCACTTTACATTGTGATAGCCTTCATGCTTGAAGTAATCTATATCTTGCTATCACATCGTTGCTTCTATTGCTTAGCATAAGTTGTTGGTGCACATAGGTGAACCCTAGTTGTTCTAGGTTGGGCTTGACAAAGTAAACACTAGTTTTATTCCGCCTTTGTTGAGCCACTCTAAAAAAAGTATTAGTCGCCTATTCACCCCCCTCTAGGCGACATCTGTATCCTTTCAGCTTTGTTGAAAACATTTTTATAGCAAAACACTTTTTAAAATATCTTCGACCATTTTTGGTCAAAACCAAACTCGTTCTTATCTTTCCTCGTGACCCTGTCACATCCTTTTTAGTCATATCAACATATCCGAAGGGTACTCCTAGCACTTGGTATTCCAACCGTCCTTGACCGTGGACACGGCTATTCGAATAGATTAGACTCTGCAGAGTTTGTGCACTTTACCCACAAGAATCAATACATCCGCCGGGATACAACCACGGCCTGCTACACATGGTAGACGGGTGTTCGGATAACGAAACCTAGCTTTTCATTTTTCCATCCCTAGCAACGGCGGCTTTTCCTTTTGGGTTTGTTCTCCCCGACACGAGTATGTGGCACGACGGCCATAGCCCTCCGTCCCGTACAAGCCTATTCCCCAAACTGTAGTTTGGCATATAGTAATTTTACTCCACTTCCTTCCGTATTTACCATAAGTCATACCGTTCGCGGGAGGCCCAATTGTTGCACCGGTACCTTGTCCACGACAGTCCGGATTTCAGGGGATTTCTCCCCTTTAGCTAGTACGAGCAGCCCCGGCTAAAGACAACAAACTACGAGCTAAGCCCAAGTGACTGGGGTAATGTGGTTGCACGGATAAATTGTTCTGGACATTTGTGTAGAACATCCCTTCTCTTGCTTGACTTTCTATTCATTCTCCTCATATCTTCTTTAGTAAAACCTCCACTTGGAAACGATGCCACTTTCCAAGGGTTTTATTTTGAAAACTTTGTAGTAGGGTAAAACCCAAAGTAGTTTTATCATAAAAACTCCATGGGTTCCAAGAGGGAAGATGCTAAGCATCTTACCCTTGATCTAAAGGGGTAAAAATAGGTGTCAATAGGGTAGGTGTCCTAATGGACACTCCATCATAACTTGGAGGAGCCAAGTTACTCACGCCTTTTATTTGAAACCAACCATGCATCTAATCATGAGATTCATAAACGAGATATAAAACAATTAAAAAAAGGAGTATGTTAACATCGGAGTTCCGGAATGGTGGCTTGCCTGTGACCAGCGAGATGTCCCTTGACTTCTTTAGAATACCAAAAAACCAATAATAACAATAATAAGAATAACCCGATGCTTCCTTCTTCTCGGCGTCTCACAAACGCAACTATCGCCGTTATCAAGCACATGCAAACAAACCACACCACAATCAATACAAGGAATACAAGTAACAAACCATACATCAAGCAAAGGATAAATACATGATATACATCAGTAGGATGTTGGAGGTTTGATTTGATTGGATGCGGAGATGATTTGAAAGCATTGGAAAAATGGATTCCTTTGGATTTAAAGTCTAGGAACTACCTAAGAGGGGAGTTTTTGACCAAGAGCTTGATATGTATGATACCATTGTATAAAAATGATACCATCAGATAGGTATTGATAAAATGAATCCAAAAAAGTGGTTTCAACATTTTATCAATTTCCATTGATTTATGATGATTTTTATAGTGGATAAAACTCTAGTTTTAGGAAATAATTCACTAGACGTAATCTGGAGCTCCAAAAATTATTTCCTTGGGTGATTAGGTAGTATTTGATGGACTGATTCAAGAGGAGTTGGATTCACTTAAAAATAATTACCAGAATGCCCTTTAGAAATTTCCAACGACAATATAGGGTGGGAATTGTTTTTTTCATCAAATTTAAACTACAAAATATTATTATGTGATTCCAAGGAAACATTTTAGGTATTGAATCTACCTTTCTGTATAAATTGGAATCAAACTTTTTGGAGTTACTGAGCTACTGTAGTGATTTTATTAGTGAAATAAACCACTTTTGGTTTGGCCTAAGGATTTTCCTAAAGGCAGAAAAACTCTGTTTTTGTTATTTTTTCTAAAGGAAAACTTGGAATCCATTTTAGGTGTGGCTAGTGGGACAAGCAAGGTATGGCCAGTACCTTTTCTTTGCCAATTGGTTTTACTCCATTTGGATTTACCAAGATCTCTGGAAGAATTTATTAGTAAAATGGACATATCTTAGTAGATGATTTATCATATTAATTCTAAATATAAAAAGGGGTAAGCAATGGCTCTACATGTTGGGGAAAACATACAGGGACCTGGAAAAAATGGGATCTGGACATTTGAAGTGGTTTTGCATTTTGATTTTGATTTAAACCAAAAGACTAATCTGCAGATCTGGTGAAAAAAACTAAGAGGTCCACGGGCAGGGATCTGGGGCTACGTGGTCCGCGTGGGGTTGATTTGGCCCACCCTAGGCGGAAACATGTGCGGGAGCTGGAAATCAAACCCGCTGGGCAGGGCCCAGCGGTCAGTGGAAGCACAGGGGTGAAGGGGTACCGGGGAGTATGGGCCATTGGATCAGAGGGGAGATCGACGGCGCACTATCGTCTCCTTCCTCCCAACCTGGCGGTGGGGGACCAAACCCTAGCAGGGGAAGGGGCGGCGCTGGAGGGCTTACCGAGGCGCGGGAGGAGCCGGGGAGATGTCAGGGCGACGCGGTGCACGCCGGCGAGTCCGTGGAGGGGCGGCAGGGTGCGGTTTGACCACGGGGAGGAGCTCACGCGACGGTGTCTGACGGAGAGCTCGCCGGTGTGGCTCCATGGGCTACTGCATGTCAACAAAAAGTGTACTGTTAGCTTCAGAAGGAGAAGGGGATCTTGGGTAGTTAACATGCAGGAGGAGAGAACCAGAGGGGAGAGTGTCTTGCTCGTTTTTTGTGAGGGAGGCCGATGCCACTTTCTTCTTCTCCCTCGAGTAGTGCAAGACAAGGGGGAGGAAGAGGGTGGTCTGGGGAGGTGAGTGAGGCCAGTTGGGGGCAAATGAGGGATGTGAGAGGGGCTGGCAAGCCTCTAGCCTTATAAACCAAGGGACAAGGGTCATGGCGGACTTAGCTTATGGGAGAGATTGGGGAGGGTGCTGGACAGGCATTGGGCACTAGGGGTGGTGTTGGGAGGTGGGTGGGACCAGCATCTCGACTAGGGAGGATAGGGGAGAGTTGGGTGGAGATATTTTTCTAGTTTGTAATAACAAGCCCTCTCTCTCTTGCAAGCACTAAAGACAAGGGAGGGGTGTGCTACAGTAACTTGGCTGCAGTGCATGACCAGGGGTGTGTTGGTTGCTATGGTTAAGTCCTAGAAAAGAATTGATGGGATTTTGAGTGGGTTTGAGTCAAGGTTTGATGGTTGGGCACAATTTGGTCAAAAAGGAACTTGTGAAGGAAGTTGAAAATGTTCCATTAGGCAAGGTGAGAAAAAGGTACTGGTGTGTGTATAGGGTCATTGCATCACCTTAGGAATTATTTGGGTTTTTTTCTAATGATTAAAGGTGCACTTAAACGCAAATATTCAAATAGTCCAGAAGCAAGTTCTAGAAGCTTATTTGATATTTTATATTGGTCAAGGTTGGTTTTTGATGTGATATGGTCCTAAATACCATATTACACATTGGAGAATTTTATTTGAATTTATTGAGGTGGAAAAGTATTTTTAGGGAATATTTCTTGTTTTTGCCATTTAAGAAAAGGGGCAAAAAGAAATAATAAAGAATCTCAAAAATATTTATTTTTGAGTTGGAAAGATGGGATATGATTAATAGGCATCAAATGTGACTTGAGTTGGCAAGGTGATTTGGAGGAAAACAAACTTGCCTTTGAAGACAAGGTTTGGAGGATTTTGCCAGAGAGAGAAATTAATTAGTTTTAGGCCCCAAATAATTATGGGAATTATTTGGGGATGGTTATACCATGGTAGAGGTTGTAGAGTTTATTTATACCTCAATTACATCTTGGTTTTTGAGGAGTTTTGGGTGAAATGGGAAGAAACTAGATTCTAGGGAATCTAGGGTTTTGTTATTTTCATGCCACCAAGACATGATTGTATTTGTGAGCTCAGATCTCACCTTGGTACAAGGGGTATATGGATAGATATACAAGTCACATAGATGATCAAGTAAGCAAGAGTTGGGATTGGTTGCATTTGAGGTGATCTAGAAGAGATGGCAAACTTTGTTGAAAATAAGGCTGCCATAGGAGATACATCAGGTAACCTCATAAACCATATGGGTTTAGGAAGAACAAGGCTCCAATGGAAACAAGTGAAGTGGGGGTTGATAGGCCATGATTATTAGATCATAACCAAGCAAAGAGTTGGTCAAGGGGAGGTGGCATATAGATGTGAGCTTCGGCCAAAGTAGGCAAGATGATAAGATTTGCAGAAAAGATTAGTATCTTGACTACAGAACCATCATGGATGAGTGGTAAATAGATAGGCTTAGCCAAAGGAAAGAGTAGGCTTTGGTAGTACTAAATATGTACTACAAGGTGGTTCAAGTACATTCCCAAGAATGCACATAGGTTGGAAAAAGTAGAGCTCCACATAGGTTGGAAAAAGTAGAGCTCCACATATTTGGAGATGTTGACTAGTATGCAAGAGGGAAACATTTGAGGGGGTGGCAAGGGTTTATACTTTCTATTAAGTGGTTTATGTTGAGGTATAGATCGAATAAAGGGGATCCAAACTTGGATTTTTTCTTCACTAGGTTGGTAACCATCAAGAGGGATTATCCTTGGATTGATCTGATCAGGAGGTGAGATGGTTACTTCAGTGGCTTAGGATAGATCCATCTTTGGGAGCTTAGTTTGATATTGATGATCGCAAACAAGGACTAGGTCCTAAGGGATGAGCTACTAGATTAGCTTACTCTAGTTCCTAAGCAAACAAGGCAATCAGTAGATCAAGGCAATTCATCAAACAACTGATCAAGGTAATTCATCTATTCAAGCTTATCCAACTACTACTAGAGTTACCATGAAGCATAGCTTGGGTAAGGATGGGTATTTTGAAATAGGTTGTGCTTTGAAGTAGGATAAGGACCATCTTGGTATCTCTACCAAGATTGAAATGAAAAGGTTTTTAGTAAAGGTTTTGGAGAACCTGAGGGTAAGAGTATCTGGGAGTTCTGTCTTGAAAACATAAGGAGATTATATATAGGTCTCCATAGTTTTGTTAATTTAAACTTGTAAAGTATTTTTTTTATGTCAAAGTCATCTTGGCTCAGGTTTTTTAAATGCCAGAACATTTAAGAATATGAAAGATGACCAAGACATCTCTTTTGTAAAATAGCTTTGTAAACTAGTGTTGAGATGAGAAGTACATCACCTGATACCAAAACAGTTGCATGAGTACAAGCAAACAAGTAAGCAAACATTGCAAAACCAATCAAGAAAAAGTTTTTGTTCCCCCTGATTTTTGCCTTTTGGAAATTAAATTAGGGTTGCTGAAATTGGGATGTTACATTATCGATCCTCCTGCTGATAAATCTAGAAACTCTCTACATTGGGTATTAAGACAGTGGTAAAATAAGTGGAAAATAGTTGACTCATAATAGCCATGATTAGGAATACTATTGACCATTCCAAAGAATCTATCCCAGGCTTGTGGGTAGTTTTATCCCATGTTCTGACTGAAGTTGCCTATATTCTTTCTAATTTATGCTACCTTTGTAAAAGGATTAAATCTGTTTATGAATTTAACAATGCACTTTCCCAACATTTAATGTAATGACGAGGGAGAGAATATAACTTGTCTAGAGCCTTACCTTTGAGAGACCAACGAAATAATTTTAGACGAGAGAACTCTCTAGGCAAACCTTTTGGTCCAAGTGATGTTATCACATTGTCGAACTCTCTAAGATGTCGTCCTGGATCTTCATCTTCCCTTCCACTGAAAGCTTTTTCCTACAAAATTTTAATAATTTTACCAACAAATCGATATTCTCTAACTCTAGGATTACGAAATTCTATTTGTTGTTTAACAAAAGCAGAATTTGGAGCACTGTATGCTCCGAGAGTCTTCTCAGGTTTGTTGGGAGTTGTCCTATGAATGGACATGATTTCCATGAATTCACTTAGATTTTGAACTTCAACCTTATTCGATCTCTAAATTTTTTCAATAATTTCCTCATGCGTTTGAGCAGGTACGCGATCAAAATAATCTGGTAGATAAGCCCTACGCGTGTAGACCCTTTGTCTCCTAGGGAGACCATCTTGTAATAGTAACACCTAAAATGTCAAGAGAAAAAACACTTAGCGCTTAGCTCCCCGGCAAAGGCGCCAGGAAATATCTTGATGGCTGCATGTGAAAAGATCGTTTGTAGCTAGTTTCGAAGTTAAGATGTCGATCCCACAGGGAGCCCAAAGGTAAGTGTTTATGGGTGAATCTCTGTCACACCCGAAGTTGTCATAGGTCTTCGAGTGAAATGACTACAAGCATTGAAATAACAATGAACTTTGGATTAAAGGAATGTATTTAAATAAAACTAAAATGTAAACTTCAGAAATAAAAAGCATAAAATAAAGAATGATTTGTTTGTTGTTTTCTGCAGATGACAAAGTAGGCGCGGGGAGATTCATTTCATGATGATAGTGAATGTACTAGGTGGATGCGTGATAAATGTAACAATTATAATCTTATAAGTGTGTGTGTAGGCGAGCAACCCATAATTAGCCGAAACTCCTCTTGGTTAATTTCATCCCAACTTCAATAATCCTACTAGCCTGTTACCATAACCATAGTCAGTCACTAGACGATTAAGATAATTTAGGTTGCTTAGCAATTATGCTCCTTGGATCGGACTAATGCAATAAGCTCAGTGGATCCTCGTGATCCTCGAGTCAAACTAGTTTCCCATTGATATCCCTGTGTCACTCGGGGGTCACCGGTCTGCTAGCGAACAAGATTCTATCTATGTAGAACAAAGCATCATGTTGTCCGGGCTGTTACTTGGACAACAGGCATTAAGCATCCCATAGATAGTCAAACACACATAATGTAGTAACTAAAATAAACCACAAACTTAATGGAAATTATATAGGCACATCACATATCATCAATCCCTTACATCTCCCACACCCAAGGGAAATTACTCACACATGAGAGAAGAAAGCATCATCGACATAATTAAATAATGGGAGTTCTTCTTGATATTTGCGGTGAACCAGCATACCACTGCATGTGTAGTACACTATAGTGGTTGACATGACATCCACAGAACATCGTTCCGTAAATCTCACATCCCTCAGAGTGGTACAACAGAAACATTGTGGGTCCATATTACAAATATACACACATTATTATTATTACAATTCCGGAAGTTCAAGACTTCCTAAAGATTCAACTTACAAACCAAAATATAAAGTATTTCAGCGGAATTTAAAAGTAGTAACTCCGACTAGGAGTTGAGCTCAGCAGCTTATTCTATAGAGTTCATGCTGCTCGGCTCCGTTGGTTACTACTAACTAGGGATACTTAGTGGTCTTCATTATCATCGACACCATAGCGGATTTCGTAATCCACTCCTTCAACACCTCCGGAAAGATCAGGTTCCTCGTAGAACACTTCTTCTTGACATTCGGCTGCATACATTGGCACGTCTTCGGGATCCTCAGAGTCTAAGCAAGGGATCAAGGAAAGGATGAGTAACAACATTACCCAACAAGTTCATTATATGCAAGGTGGGAACTTTCAACAAAGATTGATTTTATTATGAAAATCTATGACCATCAGCCTTCACAGGTTAACTAGAACTTTCGTGGAGTTCCTTTCCTGCCGCGTTTATGGCTCCTTCCCGGAACAGGGAGTAACAAGTTACAGTTCTTACACTCTGTAGAGGTGCGTTACTTTACCCATGAGAGATCAACTCCTTGTTGCACAACCGGGTGTACTTTCCCGTCCACAATTCCATGATGTGGGGCCTAGTAGTTGGTCCAAGCCAATCACTGCTCCCTTCGCGACCTTGCATGCCTCCTTGGTGTACACCATGCCCACATAATGAATTACGGCAATGGTTTGTATAAACCGTTAGATGCCAGAACTATCGTGGATGATGAGGGTTCCCACCCATATGCTGCATATCCTCTACAAATTACCAATTAATATGCACGCTACGAGGATAACAGCCACGACCTGCACATCCGGCTTCATGCAAGAGGAAGAAGATACCGTTGACTTCTCTGTCCCATTCCAAATCTCATGGCTAACGCGTAATTTACGGTGCTAGAATCACTGATGTCAGGCGTTATTAAGTCCCTAATTGATTATAATTGTTGCAAATAGAACCCTATGTTCTATTTCTCCATTATATCATCACTTAGTATGATATCTATGATTTCTTTATTTGTGAAAATAATATGTTCTTTCTTTTATAGTATATATGATAACAGACAATTTGCAAATACTTTGATAAAGACTCTTTGAAGGACATGAGCAAGTGATGAACTTGCCTTATGATGGCAAGGTAGTGAAGTCTGATGCTTGCACTGGACCTTGAGCTTCTATGTCTACAAAAACATCATTATTGCCTGGTAAGGATAATATTTAAAGAAGCAAAATGATTATGCAAGTAATGTAATGCATCATTTAATTTGATATGCATTCTCCCCATTATTAATAAAATTATTTCGAATAATAAAGGATTTATAAATATTACCTTTTAATATTTATAATATATATTTTATTTTATTTCTCTTATATTTGACTTTTATTGAATTAATAATTCTTTTAAGAATTATCATTTGAATATCAAAAATTGTTATTAAATATTTGTTTAGTATTTTTCTAAAGTACTACAATATTAATATATGATGAAACTGAATTTTAATTAATTTTATCACCTTTCAATAATTTTGTAAAATTACATAAGGTTTAAAAAAATTACAAAATTATTAATAAAATTTATTTGTCTAAAATTTTATTTCTTAATTTATTTGGATAGTGTGGATTATTGTGAATCCAAAAATATTTTATTTATAATTTTGGACTTTTATTTTATTGTCTAGAATTTAATTAAGTTCAGGGGTATTTTAGTCTTTTCCTATTTATTAAAACATGCCTTAAAGGTTTCTGGGCTGGCTTGTTCTTATTGGGCCCTGGTGGCCCATGAGACTTAGTTAAAAAAGCCACCCCGAAGGGTTCTGGCCCACTCGGCCCACCTCCTCGCTGCCTCTCACCCTCGAGCTCACTCCTCTCCTCTTCTGCCCCCGACCCCGTGGTCGGTGATATCGCCGCCGGCGATTTCCGCCATCGTGGGTCATTCTGGTTGCCGCCGTGGTGCAGTAGGTGGTTGTCGATGACGCCCATCCTTTCTATCCAACTGGATTTGAGCATGGGGCTCTCCTGCGACGGATCGATGGCGTCCCGAACCCTAGGGTTTGGGGGTTGGCGTGGATCTTAGCACTGCCGCTGCCGTCGTGTGTCATGGAGATTCACCTCGCCTCTAGGCATGGTCATGGTCACCGTCGTGGCGCTGGATGGGTCGCAGCACCCCCCTGGGGGTGCTCCCCATGCCGCCATGGTCGTCGGCCACCTCTGCTTCCTCTTCTAGTCTTTAGCGAGGACCTTTGGTGAGTTCTTTTCCTCTCCCCTTGTGCTCTATGTGCTTGCTCATCCTATGCTGGATGTTGGTACTGACCTCTCTGGTTACTATCTTGTCCTGGTTAAGATGATTTGTTCCATTTAGGGTTCATATCCTGGTGTTGATTATCTACTGGATGAATTAGATTATGTGTGGATGGCCTGTAAGCATGCTAAATGATTATTAGCTCGAGGCTTGCTGCTTGAGATGAACTATAATGGTCATGGTTACTTATTGGATGATTTTATGCTTAGAGTTCATATGATCCAGATGATATAGTTGCTCTGAAATAATGCTTGGTATAGTCAGTGGGTTTGATAACTTACCCCTGTCCTTACTTGATTAAGGATAATGAGCATGGTGTGATGTAATCACTGTCCTAGTGCTATTGGATTGAGAATTCCTGTGTGGTTTGAGATCACAATGATCTTAGACAATAAAGATTTACATAGGAATGTCCTAATTATGATTCCTGTAATGACAGGAAAATGATTGGTAGATTGATTGATTGAATCTTTGATTGTGGAATGCTTATTCTGATTTATGTAGAATTGTTCTTGTGACACCATCTTTGTGTGGCACACAAGATTGATTTTACTCCATTGATTGGGTTGGTTTAAGCTTAAGACAAGCTTGGCTTTAAAAGATAAGTAGAAATATTTTTTTCTGAAATCCCTAAGACCAATGATGTTGGTCTGAGGCTTAGGGGTTAGGCTTTATCTAATTGATTTATATGGATAGTTCTGGTAGTGGTACCAGCTACTGTTTCTTGAATCAAAGATTGGAAAAAATGATAGTAGGCTTGATCACTTATATGGATCCAAAAGATTAACTTCTAAGGTGCTACCCTTATCTTAGGGATGTGCCTATAAATTAAATCTTAGCTATATTTATTATTGAATTGGAATATAGCTTGATAGCCAAAATCAATGATGTTGTTCTGAGTTTTGGTTGGATCCTTGTATTTTGCTGTTTGCTCTTAGAGTTTAAAATCTCAATGATGGATTCACCCCACTTGGGTGCTTTCTGAGAGTTTGAATATGATACAGATCATGTATGCTTCTCTAATCTTAGACAAATAGATCATATGATGGTCTATGAACTCACCACTGTAACTAGTTGTTGTGGTTGCTAGTGGTGGATATTGTGGTAGCTTGATCTTGTGCTCCCTTGGTATATTTATCTCCTAGCTTGTCCTTGATCTAGCCCATCATCTCTTGATCCTGATGGCTTGACCTTGGTCTTGCTATCCCCCTGATCTTCCCCTCCTTATGTCACCATCCTGGTCATGTGATCTTGGGCTTTGATTGATTTGGCTGCTGGGTGTTGTGCTTGGTTTAGCTGCTGGATGCTAAGCTTGATGTGTAGGAGCAAAAGATTGATGTGGTTGTGTGCTTGCCCATGGCTGTGTTGATGGTTTTGTGTTGCTAGGCTGTTGCTAAGGTGCTGACAGCACACACCATGCAATCTGGCGTGTGTGCTGCTTGTGTGCTTGCTATGCACTTGTGGATATGTTCAGAATTTCAAAATTGAGTATTATCTGGTTACTTTTACCTGGCTGGTGAAACTTGCCCCTCTTTGCTGTCATTTGACTTCTGGCTAAAAATATATGAAAGATACATTCTTTCAATTTGGTGAAACTTGCCCCTTTTTAATAGAATTACTCAATGATGAATCTTGATCAGTGCATTTCACTGACAAGTCTGAGTAAAACATTACTAACCCTATCTTTCTTTATTTTTTATTAGTGTTTGTTTTACAGGTACAGATTTGAAGATGAAGATTTTTGTTTAGGTTTCCTTTATAGAATAGTTAATGTAATCTTCTTTATTCTTTTGTAATTTTCATTTTATTATTTTGTAACCTTCATTTTATTATTTTGTAATAAAGATTATATTATTATCAATAAAGAAATATTCTTATTCTTTATTTATTTTCTATTGTGAAGTTTGTGGATAATTTCAACAAGTTACATTTTTGTAACTTATTTATTGAATGAAAATATGAAATAAATATTCATATTCTTAATTGTTTTCTTTAGATAAAGTTTGAGTTATATTGATTAACTCCTAACTAAATCAAGATTCAAAAATCATTTGAATTATAATTCAAACACTGATGTTCTAAATTCAAATTTCATTTCGCAAAACACATAATTTCACAAAGATCATATCAAAGTCACTAGCAAACATTGTTTAAGACTAAATCTAATCTCAAAGTATGAAAGTAACCTTGATCACTTTAGGTTTTTATTTGGTGAAAAATTTACCCACATTTTCATAGATGAATGCATGCAACATTTCAATTTCCTAAATCTACCCTTCATTAGTTCCTAAATGCTGGGATGTTACAATATTACCGTGGAGATCCACAATAAGAATAGAAATAAATCCAACACAATTCAAGATGGGAAGAACAATCTCAAACTCTAATCTTGCAAGGTGGAGATCTCTCTCTCTCTCTCTTTCTCAAGTACAAGTCATGGATATGGATGTGTGGTGGCTAGGAGATCGAAGATCGTGGAGCGAGATGAAGAATGTCTTCCCCTTCTTCTCTGGATATCTTATTTCTCCCTTCTAGATGTGATGGGGGCTCGTGTGTTCTGTTTTTGTCCTTCGCCTCTTGATGAAAGTTGTCTATTTTAACAAGACGAAGATGATGGAAAATATACGTCCGGAACTATATGTTCAGAAAAATATTCCCGCCGTATAGTTTCTCGTTAAGGTACTGTATGCTCCCCTTGATTTCTTCCAAAACGAGACTTTCTTGTTTTCGTCTGAATATTTTGTTTCTGCTATTAAAACCCTCTGTTATTCAGAACCTAAAACACATATTAAAACCCAACTTTTCTTCGCTACCGAAGTATTAGTGTTAGGTAAAGCTAGAAAACCATCAAATCCAAATGAAAAGCATCGATAGAAATCATAAAAAATATGTCAAATCTCACAGCTATCACCCCGCGACTCCAACGGCAACCCAATAATTAACCCTGATGATATTTTGTCATATGATGCACCAGGACGTCGTGAGGAAAGGGAGACCCCACCTGAAGGAGACCGTCGAGTCATTAACAGAGAAGGAGAGTGCACCGAACACCTAACATTCTGGATCACGTATATTGTCTGGAAAAAAGCTCGAGACGTAATATCGTGTGTGGTACCCATGTCATAAGATACCACGAGAGAGGAACTAATGGCTTACCCATACTTGCTGAACCATAAAAGAAATGATCTACTACGGCTGCACCGGTCGCTGCATGCATGGAAAAGGCTAGCCGATGAATCCAGTCTGCATCAGGTGCAGCTCAGCTCCCCTCGAAATTCTAGCAGCGTCACTGGAGGACCACAGCCAAGGCAGAGCGCCTCACGGCTACAGCATATCCCATAAGACGAAAGGCATGAGATGGCGATGGACTTGGATTTATCATTCATGTTAGTTGATTCTGCGGGTAACATCAAAGAAAAACAACACAAGCTGTTCTCGTTGCCGCCCAAACCTACCCTTGACTACCTAGCTAGAAGCCGACTATCCACGGGCAACTATCCATAGTTCCACCCTCATGGGGTTAGGTATGGTAGGCGAGACCCTCGCTGAAGGAGAACAAGGAATCATACTGTTGGAGATATGCCTAAGAGGTAATAATAAAGTTCTTATTATTATATCTTTATGTTTATGATAAATGTTTACATCCCATGCTATAATTGTATTAAGAGGACACATCAATACTTGTGTGTTTTATAAATATAAAAGAGTCCATAGTGACCCTCTTGTTCAAACTAGCTTGTTGACTAATAGATGATCATGGTTTCATGATCATGGACATTGGATGTTATTAATAACAAGATCATATCATTAGGAGAATTTTTTGATGGACACACACCCAAAGTAAGCATAGCATAAGATCAAGTCACTAAGTTCGTTTTCTATAAGCTTTCAAATACATAGTTACCTAATCCTTCGACCATGAGAACATGTTAATCACCATCGCCGGATGAGTGCGTTGATGGCATCAAACGCCACTGATGTCTACATACTTCTATTCTTGTAGACAGTGGTTGGGCCTCCAAGTGCAGAGGTTAATAGAATAGCAGCAAGTTTCCCTTAAGTGAATTACCAAAGGTTATCGAACTCAGGAAGGAAGTGGTCAAAGTTATCCCTCTCAAACAACCCTGTAATCAAGATACAAGAAGTCTCTTGTGTCCCCAACACACCCAATACACTTGTCAGGTGTATAGGTGCACTAGTTTGGCGAAGAGATAGTGAAATACAAGTGATATGGATGATTATAAGTGGTAACGGTGCCAGAAAAGACTTTGATGGCGTGGAAGAGACTAAAGGCAATCTGAAATAAAGATGGAAGCAAGCAAACATGCAACAGATCTAGTTGTAAACGGTGTTTCAATGCTTAGAAACATGGCCTAGGGATCATACTTTCACTAGTGGACACTCTCATATAAATATCTTTTCTTCATGATACTACTCTGAACTACTCTTTGGTTGGACAACTCTAATCCATGGTAGGGCTAAAAAAGCACTCCTTAAAGTTCGCAATCCCCATCTAGATAACCCCACACTGTCACCTTCAGCGCTAGATGGTTCCTTCAAACACCAAAATTTCATAGAGACATCCAACTCCAAATATCACTCATGACAAGTATTTATGTAATATCTAGCCTAAGTGCCACACGGTGTGCACGCTATCACTTTCACACATGTGGGGAGAACAGGAGATTAATTAAAGCACTTGAGTAGCAGAGTAGATCTCCTTGATTACAAAGCTCATGATCACAATAAGGTCACGCATAGAGAGAGAGATGAACAAATAGCTATCGTAGATCCCTTAGCCTCGAGGAAGAAATACTCCCTCCTCATCATGGGAATCAGCAACGGCGATGGAGATGGTGGTGGAGATCGATGGAGATGGCTCCGGGGGCAATTCCTCGTCCCGGCAGGGTGCCATAACATAGACATCTGTCCTCTGAATCTCCCCTTCGGTCGCGGCGGCACTGCAGAACTTTTCATGGATGGAGGTTGGATGTTTTAGGGTTTCTGCATCGGAGGCTTCTTATAGGCGAAGAGGCGAGGCGATTAGGCAGCCAGAGGGGCCACACCCGCTGGTTGCGCCACCAGGGTGGGCTCGCACCACCCTAGGGTGTGCCCACCCTGGTGTCCCCCTCCATCTCTGCTTCGCGTTTCCGTATTGCTCTGGGAAAAATAGGCAGATTGGCTTTTGTCCTGTCCAATTCCGAGAATATTCATTTTTTAGCTTTTCTGAAACCAAAAACAGCAGAAAATAAGCAACTGGCACTATGGCATCTTGTCAATAGGTTAGTTACAGAAAATGTATAAAAATACCTCAAAGTGTAGACAAAACATAAGAAAGTCGATACAAAACATTCATGGAGCATCAAAAATTATAGATACGTTGACGACATACCAAGCATCCCCAAGATTAACTCCTGCTCGTCCTCGAGTAGGTAAGTGATAAAAAGAATAATTTTTGAGGTGACATGCACCATCACAATCTTGATCAAGATATTGCAAAGCATTGATAGTTGGGATCAAAGTACTCTAAATATGAGGATGAAAGATGAAGTTCTAACAATAGGACATAGTAACTATGCTGCAACATGAAAAGATACAAACAAAGATCATGAATAACAATGCATTGAAAGTTGTTTGTTTGTTTCACCTATAGAAAACATAGCAAGAGTGGTATTAAGCTTGTCTCTCATGTGGTAGCAAAAAAATAATTGCATAGGACACCTTCAAAGTTAATAAGGGTGACTAGATACAAATAGTTCAAGAACAAGCAATATCAACATTATGAATCAATCAATATGTTTTGGGACAATGCACATAAAACTAAGAATGACAACTATGCTCTCTTAATTGGTGCCTAAGGATAGAAGGTGGATATTTAATATAAAAGTGGAAGAAAGGCCTTCAAAGGGAAGCATGGATTTCAAGTTTCATAAAGAGCTTCCAAAAATTATGGTACTTGTTAGCTTTCAGCTCGCATTGCCCCTATCATAAGCATCTTGAAGTGATTAAGGTTAAGGTGAACAAATTATGGAGTATATGCTTGACAAATCATAAGTTGGGCAATATCATGTCCCTTGAGTACGAGGGCCATTCCTCATGCTACTCAACTTTAGTTACCGGTAAGTTCTTGTCATTGTAAGTATATGTTTATCATAGAGAACCGCCAACGGGGTACCCCTTGCCCCATGAAACGGGAGCTATCCCATATCAAAATGACAAGGCAACAGAGAATGATCATCTCAACAATCTTCTTATTTACCATGGGAAAATGGTACTTTTTTCTCTTATTTCCTCTTTTTTTTCTCTTCTCTTTTTTCTATCTCTTTTTTTATAAGAAGAATGCTTCATAGATTGCTCACTATGGTGATGCTATAAGTTTCCACCATGATTAGGCATGGCTTAGGCTAGCGGCCCAGGCATTTCTCCAACACATATACATAACTCCATGGACTTACAAGCTCCCCTTATTTTTCACACCGCCAACATCCATAAAAAAAAGAGCATGATATCAACTGCGTAGATATTTACAGGTGTTGAAAGCGTTCCCCATGACAGCATGGTTCTGCTAGTTCCCAACTTAAAAGTGCAAGAACATACAACATAGATTACACAATGGTTCAAGTTTATTAGGGGCAAGAAAAATAAAGTGTGCCATCAATTTTGTGAGATCTTTAATCACTAATTTTCACATAACAAGTTTAGTTTGGAAGATAGATAAAACAAGAATATACTAGGAATGGGGTGACACGCCATGAATAGGAATTTATAGTGGACTCTTTGGAATAACTTGGTTTCTCGGGAGTTGGATGCATGAGTAGAGCTTACTCAATACAAGTGGAGGCTAGCAAAAGACTGGGAGCGACCAACTAAGAGAGCAATAATTGCCATAATCATGCAGAGCGAATGTCAACACCCGGATTTTTAATCCCAGATGCCTGTTATGCCATACATCGCAATCCCAGGATTACCATTTTTGCGAGACATAACAGAATTGGATACCATAGTACATCATCCATTACAAACCATACATAAGTTCTTACACAATTAGGGATCTCATGATCCAGTTCTTAATACAACTTCAAGCAGCGGAATACGTAATAATAACGGTAGCGTAGGCAAAGCTCCATCTTCGGGGTCACAGGCAATGCTGACGATGGGAGATGATCCTAGTTGACGTAACCTTCCTGGGTTCCATCCTCCAGGTACTCCTCTTCATAGTCTGGCCACGGGAATAGCCAGGGACAAAGCCATGAGTACTCTTTAAGTACTCGCAAACTAATACTAACAGGTGAAGGGGGTTTTTGATAATAGGACACTAGGCTCTAGGGTTGTTTTGCAAAAGCCAGATTTATTTCTACTAAGATGAGAAGCAAGAGAAGCTAGTCACAATTTTATAACTCCTAAGTAGGAACTTGTATTTCATATCACAACCCTGTTGTGGTCAAGTCAAAGTCTCAATTCATTTCACTAGTCTTTTGAAAACATCTGACGGGGAAACAGTATGGCCACTCCAACTGTCCATAACCGCGGACACGGCTATTCGAATAGTTTGACACTCTACAGAGATTGTACACTTTCACCACAACATTCGATACATCCGTCAGGAACAAATCCCGAATTCACCATACTCAGTATGCGGATAATCAATCCTAACCTTTCAATTACATGCCCTAGTATAAGCACCTCTCCTATGAGTTTGGCCTCCCAACCATGACCAACTGTCAATTTGGGTACTGCACAAGTGGACAATCTTCACAAGGTAGCCTCAGCTCAGACCTTGGACGTGAGGGAACTAATACTAAGGTATATAAGTTTCCAGTCAAGCCCTACCCAATCTTCGGGTATTGTGGTTGTACGATAAAATTGGAATGGTATCGCATCTAGACAACCATCGGTTTTAAAAAGGGCTAAGGCTCATGCCTCAACATTTTCATCACCAAAATCATCTGGTGCTCGGAAACACATGTCAAAAACATTTCAATAGAATGGTCCGTCATTCCATGGTTTTCATAACCATTTTCACCAAGTATTACAATCTAAAGTTGATCAAGTTTTATGCTTAGCACTAGCATCTACAATTGGGGGTAAGTACTAATGAGGGGTGGTAAACTAGTGGAGTTTCAACTAAGTTCAATCTCATGCCTTGGGATGACATCAAGATTATCTAGCTTAGGCCAAATTTTATGCTCTTTATGCAACCTTCAATTATCCTTCTAGTATCTACCATTTATTCCAGTGAACTCTAGGTATAAGCTTTGATAAAGAAATAAAGTAGAAGCTTGCAAATAAAACTAGGATTGGGTATCATCAGATGTATCTAACCAAGCATGCTTAGTGCATTGCATAGGTTATTTAACTCTCATAATTGCAAGTGTTAGCTTGCATTGGTCCACTTAGTTAGTAAGGCTTGCTAAAGTAGAGTATCTTGCAAGTTTTAGCTTGCACAAATATCAGTATAAGCTTGCTAAATTGCAAGTGTTAGCTTGCAAGTATTGGCTTGCCTTGTGCAGAGCAGTGGTTGAAGTTCTCCTCGGCTTCTTCTTCGTAGTATCCTCCTTCCTCCTCGTATCTTTGGTGGGTACTAGCGTCTATGAATAAACACGAGGTACACAATCACCAAAAAATATTTAACTACTTTCAATCATCACACAAAAGGGTCCTATAGATGATCTAGCATCATCACTAACATTACAAGATTAAAGCTTGGTTTAATTTCTTTTATTTTTAGAAAAGTAATTTCTACTCATTGAAAAACTACTTAAGATTTAATATTCTCCAAACCAAACATGGGATCATGTTGACACATGTCATCACCACATATTTTAGTCCATGGGAATGTGATTTAAAGTGGTGTCACAATTTAATATGGTTTAACCTTTTATTTTACTTAAATAAAGTGACTAGAAATGCTTATGTGGCATCCTTTTATTACTTGAACATTATTTCTGTAAGTAAACCCAAATGTTTTTATATATTCTGAAAGGTATGATCAAATGTGATTTTTGAGAGTTGGAATCAACTCAAAATATTTTATGGTTTAAATTTGAAAAATGTTTGAATGTAGAAAAGGTTCTGCCTTGTTATTTTTACCAAGGGTGATCTACAGATCCAAATAATTTAAATCCAACAGGCTTGGATTCAGCATTTCATGACCTTTCTAACAAAATTGGTTTCATTCAAATTGGTTTACTGAATCGAGATGGGTTGATTTTTGAAACTAGGTACAGAACTGTGTTTGAATTAAAATGGAAAAAGTTAAATTCAAACGACTGGGCTGCGCGGGAAACGATAATGGGCCTGCCCGGTGTCACTCCGCGGCGCGGGGATCAACTGACAGGGGGGTCCACTAGTCAGTGGCTCTTTAAACGCGAAGCGGTACGGGGCAATCTCACCCGCACGATCTAAGTCTAGTCGAACGGCTGCTACTCATCGTCCACGCCGGGCGGCGCCGGCGAGACAGAAACCTAGCGCGGCCAGTGGGGTTCAGGCGAGGGTCGGCGAGGCGGGCGAACGACGAAGTCTATGACGGTGAACCTCCTGGTACCGACAGCTTCTCCTGGGGTGGCTCCAATTGCTGGCTTCCTTCTTCTCCAGAGGCGGCAGGCTCCGGCGAAATTCCGACGAAGTGATGCTCGCCTTGCTCCAGGAACGGGGTGGCACGATCAGTGAGGAGAGGGGAGTTAGATGGTGTGCTCAATTCGGCTGTGGGTGGCCTCTATATATAATCGCGACGACGAGACCGAACGGGATGGGCAGGCGACGGTGGCGACATGGCTACGGGCTGCTAGAGGCATGGCCGGCGGTGGCGATCGATTGGTGGTCTCCTGGCGATGCTCTATGGCTTTAATGCTCGTGTAGGGGCGGTGGAAAAGGGGCTGGAACATGTCATGCTCTGCGCGGCAGAGGCGGCGTTTTTTACGGTGAGCGGTGGCTGTGAGGCATGGGGTGGCGAATGGGGATGTCTGGCGGTCTCCTGGGTCGGTGGTGATCGTGTATGCACGCAGCGAGGGCGGCGCGCGGTCTATGGGCTTCGGTCGAGGGTGGCGCTCTGGCGCATGTTCGGCATGGTTGACAGAGGCACGGGCGCAGCGTTCCTGGGTGCTCTGGTCAATGTCTTCGAGGAAGGGCTGGTCGAGAGGGGGCGGTGAGGCATGGGCTTGCTCCCAGACAAGGTTGGCATGGCTAGTTTCTCTCCTAGCTTGTTGTCTACACTAGGGTGGCATGGGTGGCTTCGGCTGTTCACCATTGATGGCATTCTCAAGCTCACAGTGGTGCTAGTGATTAGATAAGATTGTTAGATGATCTACTAAGGCTAGTGGTGTCCAGAGAGGGAACAAGTTAGGCTCAATTCACTGCTCAAAATAGTGTTTTGATTTTGTTAGATTTGTATCTGCAAGGTGTTTGATGAAATGGCCGCAAGAATTCAAGTTTTGAATTTTGAAAAGATTTTTGGTGGGTGTGCTAGGTTGGTGCTGGTGAGTCTGCAGATGCTTGGGTTTTGAAAGTTGAGCTTGTTTGAGTGGTTTTTGAAAAAGTGGGATCTTCTCATATGATAAAGATTCAATTTTGAACTGTCCTTTAAACTATACATTTGAATTTTCTAGATGATCACAAAGTGGGCCTTGATACCTTGTTATGAGTACTATCAAGGGGTGCAAAGATCCAGAAAAGTTTCTGTTAAGTTCTGAAAGTTTGAGACAACCAAAGTAGGCATGGGAGTTAAATTGGTCAAAATGACCATTCACTCATTTATCTTTATTTTGATTTATTTGTCTTTGAGAAAAGTTTGGGAATTGTTTAGATGATGTTTATTTCACCTAAGCATCCATTTACAATCAAAGGAACACACAAACAAGTTGGTTCAAAAGAATTCCAAATGAAATGCATACACCATGCATGCTTCCATATTTTTATTTTAGAAAAGTTTTTGTTAACCCTAATTTTGATGATTAGAGTTTGATGATCCAAGTTTAGTATTTTTGGGATGTTACAGCGACAAATATTATCAATCAAAGCATAAAGTGGTATCACAAGTCAAAAACTAAATGATCATAGAGGCTAAGGTGACTGGTTCATAGTCATAACATGGTGTGAGCATGTGCCAAGTCAACCCAAACAAAGCATCAAAGGAGAATACCACAATATTATGCTTTTGTATGCTAATACAACACATGATTCTTTGAAGGCACATTAAGAAATCTCAATTGTTTGGAACAAGTCAAGCTATAACAATAATGTCTAAGCATATATTCAAAGCAACATCTAACATGACATGATAAAGCCTAAGCCACAATCAGCTCCTTTTTGTACCACTTAAGCACGAAGCTTCATACTCATTTCCAACATCAATCAACTTATTTGAAGCAACTCACAAACATAATAATCAATAAAGATCAGTAAGCTTGTCTCAGAAATCCACAATGAAGAACTAAAAAGTTCTAAGATGAAAGCACAAGAAAACTAAGGCTAAACATAGTGCTAGCAAAAGAGAACACTCACAAGACAATAAGATTGAAAACTAGAGTGTTCTAGGCAATGAAAATGGAGCGTGTCTCTCTTCAAAAGAACTGTGCTGGGATCCAACCAACTTATTGCATCAAGCAAACCAAAATAAAACTTAAAACAAAAACAAATACGCTCCAAGAACAACACAATAGTGCATGAAGCAATAAAAATAAACTGTCTAGAAAGAGACCTAAGATTTTTATTGATGAAGAAGGGGATGCCTTGGGCATCCCCAAGGTTTGACGCTTGTACCTCCTGAATATTTCTTGGGGTGACACGGGGTGGCATCCCCAAGCTTGAGATTTTGTCCATTTTTCATCTCATTACATCATTCTTCCCCTACACCTGAAAATTTTCATTCATACAAAACTTCACACAATCTTCATTAGCAACACTAGTGCATCCAAAAGTAATAGACCTATGGGTTTAGTTTCAAAACATTAAAACTTTCATTAAAAACACAATCTACTGTAGCAATTCCTTCAAAAATCTCAATTTACCAAAGAGAATTCAAAAGGAAATCAATAAAGAGGCAAATGCAAATAATGGCAGAAATTTGTCAAAACAGACCAGCTGGTAAAAACCGATTTTTTCGGAGACCTTCTGTTGCTCAAATCCAAAAGTGTTGAACTAAAGAAAGTTAGTAACAACCTGGGGATTTCTTCAGAAAATTACAGCTCAATCTGGCATTCAGGGAGTTTTCACGATTTTTTACAATGAAGCACAAAAATCTTTTTTGGGACAGCAACTTCCCCAAATATTACTTCTCTCTCATTAGAGGTTATTCTTGGCACACAAATCACACAAAAAGGATAAGGAGAGGTTATTACAGAAGTAATAACTTCCAAGACTCAATAAAACTATTTGGTTATCTCTCAAGAAGTACTTTTCTTTAACGCCTTTAGGTTAGGCATGATAGTTTGAGAAGATGCTCGCATAAGAAATATGAATTGAAGTAAAAGAGAGCATCAAGAAACAAATTCAAAACAAAAGTCTAACCCACTTCCTATGCATAGGAATCTTGTAAAGAAACAAGTCATGAAAGCACAAAGCAGCAAGCATAGGAAAGCAAAACAAGTGCAACTTCAAGATTTTCAACATAAAGAGGGGAAACTTAATATTATTGAGGGGCATAAAACCATGTTTACCTGTCTCAAAATAAATTTCAGTAGCATCATGAATAAAATTAACAATATAACTATGACATAAAACATTCTTATCATGAGCCACATGCATATAATAATTATTACTCTTCACATAAGCATAGTCATTGGGAGCAAATTCAACAAAATACCTATCATCATTATTCTCATCACCATAATCATCAAATATAGGAGGCATATTATAATCATAATTGATTTTATCCTCAATAGTAGGTGGACTGAAAATATCATATTCATCATTGTAATCATCATAAATTGGAGGTAAAGTATCATCAAAGTAAATTTTCTCCTTCATGCTTGGGGACTAAACATATCATGCTCAACAAAACTAGCTTCCCCAATCTTAGATGTTTCCATAGCATTAGAAATAATGGTGTTCAAATAATTCATACTAATAACATTGCTATTAGCATGCAAATAAAATTCCATAGGTTTTTTAATTTTCTCTTCAAACACTTCATGTCCTAACTCAACATAAATACTATAAAGCTCTCTAATTTTGTTGTTGTTTTCCATTAAGCCTAACTAGTGAAAACAAGAAACAAACTTACAAAATTGCAGAATCTAAAGGAAATAACTTCGAGCACTCACACACCAAGAGGATCTGAGTACCTTTTACCTTACCTCCCTGGCAACGGCGCCAGAAAAGAGCTTTTGACGGGGAGGAAAAGATTGAAGCTGTACTGTAGATCCCTGGCAATGGCGCCAGAAAAGAGCTTTATGTGTACGCACTTCTACTCTTGTAGACAGTTGTTGGGCCTCCAAGTACAGAGGTTTGTAGAACAGCAGCAAGTTTCCCTTAAGTGGATTACCCAAGGTTTATCAAACTCAGGAGGACGTGGTCAAAGGTATCCTTCTCAAACAACCCTGCAATCAAGATACAAGAAGTCTCTTGTGTCCCCAACACACCTAATACACTTGTCAGGTGTATAGGTGCACTAGTTCGGCGAAGAGATAGTGAAATACAAGTGATATGGATGGTTATAAGTGGTCACCATGCCAGAAAATACTTTGATGGTGTGGAAGAGACTAAAGGTAATCTGAAATAAAGATGGAAGCAAGCAAACATGCAACAGATCTAGTTGTAAATGGTGTTTCAATGCTTAGAAATAAGGCCTAGGGATCATACTTTCACTAGTGGACACTCTTATATAAATATCTTCTCTTCATGATACTACTCTGAACTACTCTCCGGTTGGACAACTCTAATCCACGGTAGGGCTACAAAAGCACTCCTTAAAGTTCGCAATCCCCATATAGATAACCCCACACTATCACCTTGAGCGCTAGATGGTTCCTTCAAACACCACAATTTCATAGAGACATGCAACTCCAAATATAACTCATGACAAGTATTTATGTAATCTCTAGCCTAAGTGCCACATGGTGTGCACGCTGTCACTTTCACACACGTGGGGAGAGCCGGTGATTAATTAAAGCACTCAAGTAGTAGCGTAGATCTACTTGATTACAAAGATCATGATCACAATAAGATCATGCATAGAGAAATATGAACACATAGCTAACGGTAGGGCTCTTAGCCTAGAGGAAGAACTACTCCCTCCTCATCATGGGAATTAGCAACAACGATGGAGATGGTGGTGGAGATCGATGTGAGATGGCTCCGGGGGCAATTCCCCGTCCCGGCAGGGTGCCAGGACAAAGACTTATGTCCCCCGAATCTCCCCTTCGGTGGCGGCGGCGCTGTGGAACTTTTTGTGGATGGAGGCTGGATGTTTTAGGGTTTCTGCATCGGAGGCTTCTTATAGGCGAAGAGGCGAGGCGAGGAGGCAGCCAAGGGGTCCACACTCCCTGGTGGCGCCACCAGGGTGGGCCCGTGCCACCCTAGGGTGTGCCCACCCTGGTGTCCCCCTCCGTCTCTGCTCCGCGTTTCCGTATTGCTCTGGGAAAAATAGGCAGATTGGCTTTTGTCCCGTCCAATTCCGAGAATAATCATTTTTTAGCTTTTCTGAAACCAAAAACAGCAGAAAACAGGCAACTGGCACTGTGGCATCTTGTCAATAGGTTAGTTCCATAAAATGTATAAAAATACCTCAAAGTGTAGACAAAACATAAGAAAGTCGATACAAAACAAGAATGGATCATCAAAAAATATATATACGTTTACGACGTATTAGCCACTTCCATAACTTGGTGGTTATAAAGGTGGGATTGGGTATTCTGAAAGTATGTGTTGAAGCGCATGGATCAAGAGTGGAATTTGTCCATCCAAATGATGGATAGATATACTCTGGGCCCTTTTGGTGTAATATCATCCAATTGTCTTGCAAGCATGTGACTAGGTCACAAGGGATGTCATATCACGGAACGAGTAAAGAGTAATTATTGGTAACGTGGTTGAACTATGTATGGAGATACCGACGATCGAACCTTGGATAAGTAAAGTATCACGTGACAAAGGGAATCGGTATCGTATGTGAAAGGTTCATTCGATCATGAAGTCATCGTTGAATATGTGGGATCCATTATGTATCTCCAGATCCCGCCATTGGTTATTGATCAAAGAGGTGTCTCGATCATGTCTGCATAGTTTGCAAACCGTAGGATGACACACTTAAGGTTCGATGTTGTTAAGTAGATATGGAATATGATTTGGAGACCGAATGTTGTTCGGAGTCTCGGATTTGATCTAGGACATCACGATGACATCCAGAATGGTCTGGAGAATAAGATTCGTATAAGGAAATTCAATTTCCGGGGTTCGGAAATGTTTTCGGTGTTTTGAATGGATGCTTCTAGAATGTTCTAGAGGGGCCACCAGTGGTGCCACCACCCTAGGAGGGACCACTTGGGATGAGGCATGCCACGGGGGGGGGGGGGGGGGGGGGCAAGGGCCAGCCACACCAAATGACAAGGGGACAAGTTCTCCCCTCTCCCTCTTGTGCGCCGAGTTGGGGGAGGACTCCTCAAGGGCTGGGAACACTGGCCGCCACCCCCTCTATATAAAGAGGGGAGGGGAGGGCACCACCCTTGTACCTTGATTCTAACCCTAGGTGCCACCCTCCTCTCTCCTCCATCGACTGCTCCGGCTTAGGCGAAGCCCTATAGTATTCTTCTCCTCCTCCACCACACCACCACACCGTCATGCTGCTAGGATTCCGAGGGGGTCTACTACCTCCGCTGCCTGCTAGAACAGGGCGAGGAAGTTCTTCATCGACTCCGTACATATGACCGAGTGCGGAAGCGCTAATGGAATGCGGCGCCGGAAGTATCGTTTTCGCGATCTTGAGATCGGCAAGTGATCGACTACATCAACCACGAGATCCGATCTCGTTAAACGCTTTGGATCTACGAGGGTTAGTTCTCTCCAATCTCGGTGCACCCATCTCATGGATTATATCTTGGATTTTCCATAGATTGGATCTTGGTTTTATGTGTTCTTGTGTTAGATTTTTTTTTGTTTTCCATGTAGCGAACCGTACAGTGGTATCAGAGCCGAATCTATGAGTAGATCTATTGCACGAGTAGAACACAATGGTTTTGTGGGCGTTGAAGCTTTTGTTGTCGCTTGATTTTCGTGTACTTTGCATCTTGAGGTATGGTGGGATGAAGTAGACTGATATAACTTTACATGTGGACGTACATGAGACTTGCTCCATGCTCAACGTGCACCTTGTATTGGACAAGTGGATTTGGGGGTGTTTGTCTCTCCCACCATACTTAAGATTCAATTTACAATATGCAGTTGACAACACTTGTATCGGTGTTGTCGTTTTTTTCGTAGGTAATAACGGTTCTTATTCAAAAGACCCAAGCCACGTAAAACATGCAAAGAAAATTAGAGGAGTCTAACTTGTTTTTGGAGGGACATGTGATGTGATATGGCCATGATGTGATTGTGATTATATTTGATGTATGCAATGATCCTTATTGTAATATGGCAACCGACGGGAGCCTAATGGTTGTCTTTAAATTTGTTAAGACCTGCGTGTCTATTCATTAATAGTTTCTATTGGTGATGGACAACCATGAAGAGGCGCCACAGACCTTGACATGATGGAGATCATGTCCGTGCTTTGGAGATGGAGATCAAAGGCAGAAGAATAAAGGCCATATCATATCGCATATTATGAATTGCATGTGATGTTAATACTTTATGCATCTTGTATTGCTTATATCGCGATGGTAGCACTATAAGATGATCCCACTAATTAAATATCAAGTATTAAAGTGTTCGTCCTTTGTAGGCACCGTTGCTAAGACTCGTTGTTTCGAAGCATCACCTGATGATTGGGTGTGATAGATTCTATGTGTGCATACAACGGGTGCAAGCCAGATTTGCACATGCGGATACTAAGGTTAATCTTGATGAGCCTAGCATGTACAGACATGTCTCGGATCACGGAATACCGAAAGGTAAAGCATGAGTCATATGAATGATATGATGAACCTGTTGATTGTTCGCATTTGAAGCTACTTCTTCTCTCGTGATGATCGGACTTGGTGTAGTGGATTTTGTTCGCATAATCACTAAGGCAACATGAGGGATGTTGTTTTAAGTGGGAGTTCAAATAGTAATATGATTAAAGTTGAACAAAATTTATCATAAATTAAATCAAAGTGAATTTTCATAATTGTTGTAGTCATTGGCATCCGTTCACCACCTTATGCCTAGTTATAATTGAGATAATTGAACTATAGAATTCTGGATAGTTACTTTATGAACTGGTAGTTTTGAGTGTCAATCTAAAGTTTAAAAGTCCTATTGCAAACTTTCAGCAAACTCCATTTACTCCATGAAGTTTAATAATTAGTATTAAATCTAGAGTAACAATTCCACTGTTAGTATCTCAATATCATGTTTCCTCCATGATTCTTGATATTCAAAAGATTGTTTTAATATCAATGTAACCTAGGAGCTAAAAGAATTGTTTCATAAACCATCATGTGTAGAAGATATTGCGCTGAAAAAATGTTTTGGTTGCAACATGATAGAGTATAATTTGGCAAAATATATGTTCTGATATTTGATGAGAATTTGTGAAGGTTGGAGATGCTAGACGTCCTAATCCTCCAAAAAATTTTGGATAGCAAAATTATACTCGCGATTCTCCTTTATAAGCTATAGTAGCTTGATCATGAAAGTTGTCATGATAAGGATGAACAGAAAAGATTACTAAAGAATGGATTTTGAAAGAACACCAAACATTTGATGATGGTGATCTACTTCACAGTGCAAGCCCAAAGGTTTTAGTATTTGTCACATCCCAAAATTTTCCAAATTTTGAAATGTGAAAAAGAAATAAACAAAAGAATTAATTGCTGAAATTTAGGATGAAAAGAAATTTTTTGCTTCTAAGTGGAAACAACAAAACCATTCTTGAACAAATTTGAATGAAAAGGGAATCCAACCAAATTTCAATGAAGTGAAAGGCATTCATCAATGAATGTATATTGAAATTTAAACACTTTGAAAAGTTAAACCAAAACCCTAAAACCCTAATGGAAGAAAATCATTTCCAAGATTTCTCTAAGACTATGGATTTGATCCATATAAAAGTCTATCAACAAACATTTATAAATGATCAAAAATTATAAACAAAATTATTATAAAACCATAGAAATTGATTTCATTCAATTTGGAGCCATAGATAAAAACTTATGAATTTAATAAGATAAAAGGAAATAATTTCCAAAGCTAATAAAGCTCCTATCAAAAAATCCATACGAAATCTTGAGCAAAGAAATCCTAAAAGGATTTAAACATATAAATAAATATTAAATAAAATTATACAAATTGGAATCAAAAGATATGGATTTTAAGCCAAAGAAATAAAAAGATATGGATTTTAAGCCAAAGAAAGAAATAAATAAATAAGGAATATTAAAAATCCAAATTAAATCTTGGCCAAATCCATAAACAAATGGAAGTTTATTGAATAATAAAAATAATAAAAGGTTATTTAAATAAAATTATATGAATTGAACAATATTCAATTTTATTTCAAATAAAGACAAATTGCCTAAACTAAATAATAAATCACAAGGAAAATATTTAGAAGACAATTTAAACCTTGAATTAAATCCATGAGCAAATGAAATAAAGATAATAAAAATTAAAAAAAGGAATAAAGATTATTTTAATAAAAACTTATATGGACTGGAGCCATATTAGTTTTGAATAAAGACAAAATCCCTAATATAAATCATTAATTAAATCATAAGAAAATAATAAATTGAAATTACCAAAGTGGACTAAAAGTTATCCAATTAAACTTAAAAATAATAAAAGAATTGTTTGAATAAAATTTATATAGGTTTAAAACCATATTTGATTTTATTTCAATAAAGACAAATGCCCAATTTAAATGAATAATAAATCATATTAAAATATTTTAAATAATTCAAAGTGAATTATTTAACAAACAAATGAATAAATAAAACCTAATGAAAAAGGTTTGGTAAAAATTGGAATTCAAATAGAATTTTGAAAACATATTTAAACCCTTATTTAAATAATGACAAATATCTAATTTAAATAAATAATAAACCCTAAGAAAATATAAGAAAATATTCTAAAATGGATTATTTAAATACAAAAATTATTAAAACTTACTAAAAGTTTAGAAAAGTTTTGGTCAAAACTTGAATTCAAATTGAGGTTTGAATCATTTGAATAAAATCATAACAGAAAATAGAAATAGAAAAAGGAAAAATAAAATAGAGAAGAAAAATGGAAAACAGAACAGCCCAGCGAACCAGGCCCGGTCCAGCCCAACTTGGCCCAGCAGCCCACCTCTCTCTCTCCCCCGCGAGCCCCATTTTCTCACTCATGCGCATACCCTCTCAGCTTGCTGACAAAACGGACCCACGCCAACCTAGCAGTCCCGTCATCATCTTCCCTACCCACGTGACCAATTCCTCCCCTCTCCCCGGCCGTTTCTGCCGCTAATTTCTTTGCGTTAATTCACGTTAATGGCTAATCAATTCTCGCCAGTGAGCACACCCTCTTAAGCGCCCACGTCCCCACTTCCTTTCCCCTCGCTCGCCATCCCCTCTCTGCCACCAGGCTGGTACAATCACAAATCCGAACCCAACTGCCTTCGGCAAGCTTCCCGACCAATTCAGGCAACAACGACCCTTCCCACTATCCCTGGTTTCCACGAGATCACTCACCATCTGCTAGTGCACCTGCCAGTATCCCCAACTCGCCCGCGCGTGCCCCAGAGCATCAGCAACGACCAAGTCCGAGTGCCGCCGTCGACTGCATCCACTCCGACGACCTCTCCCCGTAAGCACTGACCGTCCTCTCCTCTCTGGTTGATGCCCCTACGGTCTACTCTCTCGCGCACATCTAACACACTCTTTAACTTGCCTTGGCATGACCCGTGACCTCGCCAACATCGACGAACAGACGCGCCCGTCGCCAGGAGCTTCTCCGGTAGGCAATCAACGTCGACCTCGTGCTCCCCTGCAACCACGAATAGCTTCTCCATTCTCTTGTGAACACGGTGAGCCACTCCACTTCCTCTCTCGCTTCCTATCTCACCGGCAACGTCACCGCCCAAGCGTCGCCGCGCGTGCCGTTGTCGACCGACGCCAGACTTTGGCCAAGATAATTTCAACTGTTAGATCTAGATCCAAGCGGTAGGATAGATTACTTAACTGAATCGGTATGGGCTGATCTGATCCATGCGATCTTAGTTAAATCCAACACACCGCATCACTCGATCCATGCGAACCTGTATGCTCCAATAGAAACAAGACACATGGCCTGAGTCTGTCTGTTTAAAATCCAGAAAATGAATTAGATAGATTAAACTTGTAGAATCTATAACTTTTGATCCACATGTCTAAAATTTGCAAATTTTATATCATTGGAATCAGGAAAAAGAAACCTTTGCAACCATGCCCATAGTTTAGTAGTTTTATTCTAGAAAATTAGTTGTTTTTGCAGAAACATTTGTAGGTCTATTTTGTGTATAAAAAATATTCTAAAAATGATTTTTGGGTAAAATCTTTTGAAAAATGATTTGTTTTGAACCTACTGACGAGAAACACAAACTTTTGGGTTTAGAAACATATTATAAAATTATTACTTTGATTAAAGTCATTTCTAGTAAAATAAAATTTTGCTTTGTTTTAAAAATAATTTTTGGGTGAAACCTTTTGTAAATGGATTTGTTTTAAAACACTTTGACCTTAAACATTAATATTTGTGTTTAAAAACATTTTGGCTAACACTATAAGTTATTCTTTGATTTAAATCATTTCTAGCAAAACAAAAATGATTTAAATGGCCATTTTCACTAACTTGATTTTAAATGGTTTTGCCACTTTGATAAATGACCAATAGGTGTTTTAAAATGTTTATAACCTTATTAGAAACCACCTTTACAAATAAAACAATATTTTGCATGCTTGCATGCATTGTTTTGTTTTCTTTATTTTATGTGATGAACTGTTTGAATGCTAGTTTTGAATTTGTGTCTTGCTTCAATGAATTGTAGTGAACTTTGAAGAGTGTGACAATTGCAAGATCAAGGAGTGAACCTATATTATATACCAAAAAGGAAAGTGGTGCTTCATACATTTTGTCCTATTATTTTCACTATGCATTAGTGATATTTTGAGTAGTACTTGCAAGGAATTTTTACTAAGTATCTATATGCTATGCTATCGGAAATCCTAGTAGTTGTACTCTTGATAGAATTATTCTCTAAGATAAGATACTAGTGGATATCATGCTTAGCCTAGATACTAGTAAACAAGGGTGGAATATATACACAAGCTATGGAAATTTTGCTAAGTCTTTTGACTTATGTTTTTACTTAATAAAACTACTAAGTGAATGAATCACCTGGGTGGAATGGTGAGAATGGGATATGTTGAGTGGTTACACAAGTCTAGTTTATTGGGGAAAACTTGTGTATCACAAGTCCAGTAAACTGGGGAAAACTTGTGTATCACACTTGTGGAAAGCCACCCAGGAACAAAGAGATTTGAGATTTCAAATGTTGAGAAGCTTCTAGTGCAACCACATGGTATATGGGATCTACCAGGATCATATAGGTTGCAATAACTTAGCCAGATGGACAGATGGTGGTAGGGAGTGATAGGTTTGGAATGTGTCCATTTGGTCTAAGGGAAGGCTTCTAAAAGATCTTGTCTCGATGCATGTCGAGTCTTGTGGGGAAAGTGCACCACCTCTCGAGAGAGTAAATCTAAGTACTTAGCCGTGTCCCCGACAATGGAAAATTTGAGCATCAAGATATGGAATCTATCAAGAATCTCCTCATCCCAATTTCTAAGTTAAAAGATTGTGGTTGAACAAGGATAAAGGTTAACCAATTCAATTGGTTGTTCCTTGGGTGATTTTGACAAACAAAAACTTAGTGTTTTTCAACTGAGAAGGAAAAATTTATTTTGAGCAAAGCAAGCCTAAGCTCCACTTAGCCAAATGCATATAGATGCTAGATACCACTACTCTACCATAGTATCACTTGCCAATACAATTCAAATGTATTGACCCTTGTTGCTATAACTTATTATGTTGCAGGTTTGTTTGATGTTAGTGAAGTGTGTTGAATAGGATTACAAGTGCACAACCAACATGATTGCTTGTGGCACTTTGAAGATGAAGGACTCCATGCTACATAGTTATATCTGCTGCATTGTAATGAGATAGCCAAATGAGCTATGTAAGATGTAATGAATTATTTTATTCCTGGTTAATAAGTTGTACTATGACCTTTGTTTCTTGATATCACATATTAAACTGTGGATGCTAGCTATTGATCCAAGGACTAGCATTGTAAACACAGGAATCTCTACCTTAGCAGGTTGGGGCCTCTACAGATGGTATTAGAGCACTGTGTTTCCTGTAGGATTGTAACCCTAGGATTGGACAAAACCCCTTAGAAAAAATAGGAGTTGTATTTGTTCAAAACTTATTTACAAACAATCTTGTAAACTCTTTCCTCAACCTTTTTGGTTTTGATTCTACATCTCTCCCTTTTCAAACTTGATGGACAAAGACTTCAACATGAGCAAAGACTTAAACATCACCAATGACTTCAACTTTAGTTTCACCAAGCACTTCAATTTGGACATCACTAAGGACTACAAGTGAGACAAAAAGAATACACAAGACTTGGAAGGCTAAGGAAACACAACTTAAGAGAAACCATCATCACCTTTGAAGTTTTGTGACCAAGCTGCAAGAATTTTTCCAAGGAAACCATGATCTCATTCATGAAGAAGCAACTAAGAAGAATGGAACACTATTAGGAATCTATCTATAAATAGACATACCTTTTGTGGCGCATGGTTCTGACCATGCGCCACAAAAGTTGCCCAGTGGTGCATCTGGAGCAATGCGCCACAGAACCATGAAACTTCTGTGGCACATCTTCCACGGCCATGCACCAAAGAAGTTTGGTGGGACCCACACCAGCCATTGGACCATGAAACTTCTATGGCGCATCTTGCTATATGCTCCACATAAGTTTTATGTTCTGTGGCGCACATTGCCTAATGCGCCACAGAATCATCATGTGGGACCCACAACAGGCGGGGTCAGATCATGCTCTGACCAAACTTCCGTGGCGCATACCAGGAGATGCACCACAGAAGTTTATATCTTATGTGGATCATATCACGATATGCGCCACAGAACAATTATGTGGACCCTACTCTCTGGACACCTATATACAAGTTTCTGTGGCGCATATGTGCATATGCGCCACAGAATGCTATGTGCTATTAAGATTATATTGAGTGTTTCCTAGTACACACATTTTCCACTTGTGCTTTTCCAAACTAAACAAGTACTAGTGGAATAGGTAGAATACTAGACAATCTAGTAGATAGACATGTGGCATACATCGTTGAGAATGCACATGCACATAGCCTTGAACAACAAAACAACAATGGCATACATCATTGCAAATACACAAACTACAACATTGCAAATCCCTTCATAGAGCTAGTGGGGGCGATGGCGGTGGAAGATGCCAAACATCCCTGTTCACGCGCGCCTGCAGCCTGCGGACGTGGTCCTCCATGGACACGTTGGGGTCGAGCACAGGCCGCCACCCGATTGGTTCCGCCATGCGCGCCCTATCCTCCGGGGACGGGAGCACGGCGTACAACCTCATGGCCTTGTTGTAGAGGGCCTCGTGCCGTAGTCTGGCCTCCTCCTCGATTAGGTTGACCTTCGAATCCCGCGGCGGATGACTCCGAGCACTGCCCCTCGACCTCGCCCCTCCACTGCGAGTAGGCTGCAGGGAACACGAGCGGGCTGTGATCTCCAGCGAGTCTTCCGACGAGTTGTGGGAAGAAGACATCAGGGGCAGGTATGTTGCTTTGGACAGGGAGTGTGGTATATATATAGAGGGGTGTCATTAAAGCAGCTATATCTACCACCTTTATTTTGTGAAGATCTGCACTCAGTGTTCTATGGCACATAGAGTTGATATGCGCCATAGAAATTCAATCTTATGTGGATCATATCACCAATATGCACCACAGAACACTGAGTCCAGGGGAACATAGTCTCTGGCCACTGCACCCTATGGCCCATAGTGTCTGGCCACTACACCCTATGGCCAAGGTTCTGTGGCGCATAGTCTCTGGCCACTGCACCCTATGGCCCATAGTGTCTGGCCACTACACCCTATGGCCAAGGTTCTTTGGCGCATATGTGTGCTATGCGCCACAGAACATTGAGTCACGGGGCCCACAGTCTGGCCCCACTACACCCTATGGCCAAGGTTTTGTGGCGCATACATGCAATATGCGCCACAGAAGATTGAACTTCTGTGGCGCATATTGCCTGTATGCACCACAGAACCCTGCGACCAGATCTGCACAAAAAGGTGGCAGCTTTGCACCCCTCTATCTACCACCATCCATTTCACATCCTTCTTCCCCCTCCTCCCAGCTCGTCTTCCTCCTCTCTCCCACTGTTGCCTGCCAAAACCCACCGGCGAGCAGCGACGGGCAACATGGAGAGCCGGGAGGCTCCCAGGACTGCTGGTGGGCCCTGGTCCCTCGGGCAACGGCCCGCAAAACTCCGGCACACGTCCTGGCTGGTTCGAGGGTGTTCCACCTGACCTATACCTGATCAGGAAGGTGAAAGATTGCTTCGATTGGTTTCCTGCATGGCAAACAAACATACGTAAAATTCAAGCCGTGACCGGCTTTCAGGTTTCCCTGTGAATCGGCTCTTGGAGCCGATTATCCCATGGTTCTGCACTAGATCTATGATAACATGGGGTTTTGCTTCATCAATACAAGTTAAATCGATCTACGACAGTTTAACGTTTTCACCACGTAATTGGAACATCCTACACGTAATTGAGCCTGGTAAATACAAAAGATGATAGAAAACTAACCCTAGAGAAGGCCTAACAACCGACGTAAAGTCAATTCCCGGAACAACTCCTCTCGAATTAGCAAACCATATCTTTTCGTATTACTGGATCGTTCAACCCGTTTGTAAGGCCTGACTACGTGGATATCAAACTAAACCTTGGAAAACAAGGCAAAACTATAACGGATCGAATCGAAGGAATAAAGATCAAGCAAGATGCTACCCTTACACCCCGAACAGGTGCAAAGGCAGCGAGATAAGCAAAGGCAGCATAGCTAAGCAATCATAACAAAAAGTACCGATGCTAGCCTAAACAAATCTATGATAAAAGTATTACTCGCCATCAACAAGGCTTCAGCACGAGTAACACCAAATAACGCATAAGTAGATACTGCCTAGATCGCAAGATGCGATCTAAGCAGCATGACACTTACCCGAAAGAAACCCTAGAAACAAGGGGTGGCGATGCGCCGAGATTGTGTTTGTTGTGAACGTGATCGTCCTCATTTTCTCAATAACCTTAGGTACGTATTTATAGTCCGGAGACTTCCTATTTTTGGAATAAACCTAGCAATCTTATCTCTTTACTTAAACCGAAACGTAACCTACTACAACATAAGATACACGGGCAATTTAGCCCAATTCCACGCACAAGGCCGATTCAACAACACGTTGCATATATGTATCTTCCAAGCCTATCTTGATTACGGCCCATCTCCTCCTTTGGCCAAAATATGGCGATAACACATGCCCCCCTGGTTTTGGCAATAATAATTCCAAAACCACTCTGTTGATGTTTTTCTTCTTCCCTTCTCCCTCTTTTTTTGTATCGGGTTACGCGTTGCAGAGCAGAATCGTCACGCCACCCCCTCATCATGATGCCCTGTCTTCTCAACTCCTCCGCAGTGTATGATTTGACCGTTTTGGCACCACATTATGGAAACTGCTATGGCATTGAACCGTCTTCCACTATTCCCCTTATTTAAATTCATCTAAGCAGTTTGCAGCCCCCATCTTCCTCCCTTAGCCAAAAAACCCTCTTCCTCCGCCGAAAAAACCCTCTTTCTCCGCCATGGCATCCTCTTCTTCCTCCGAATCATCTGCCCTTTCCTCCCAATCTTCCAATACGATGAGCAACCGAGAGCCGACGCCGGAGCACCCGCCAACGGCGGCGTACGAGGCTCTCGCCCCACATTGGTGGGACGAGCGGGGCTGGGACTTCGCCACCTGGTCGGAGGACGACGAGTCCCTGACCGACAGCGAGGAGGGCCTCCAGTTCCTAGTCGACGGGGAACTGGAGGTGGAGAGCTCCGACGACGCCTGGTCATGGGAGGGCGTCGAATCCTCCGACGAGGAGGAAGAAGCGGAGGAGGACACCTCCTCCGAGGAATACCCGCCGGTGAAGCGCTTCCGCGCCGGGTCCAGCGAGGACACCGAAGACGACGCCGAGGACGAGGAGGCCCCCGCTGACATCCTCAGCAGCAGCGACGAAGACGACGCTGGCAGCAGCGCTGATGACAGCGAGGACGACGACGGCGAGGACAGCGGCGACGACACCGGCCTCTAGATTAGTAACTAGTAGTAGTTCTTAGCAGTAAATTCTCTTTTGTAAGCAATCAGCTCCATTGTAACTAATCGTCTTTTGAATCAACAAAGATTGCCTTTCCAATTCGCCTTTTGCCGATAGTCAAAATAAGTCAACGCTCCAGAAGCCGATAGCAATGTATCGGCTTTCACCATGCTAGCTCATATGGTCAACCAAGTCAGAGCCCAACGAGCCGATGGTAACACATCGACTTTCCCCACAATCGTTGACAAAATCAACTTTGGTCGCATATTAAGATAAATCTGAGCGGCCACTCTCCAACCTCAAACGGTAACCTGCGACCCCCTTCAAAAAGGCTAAACCAGATCTCCAATTTCCTCATCGCATAGCTCGAGCTTACAGCGACAAGAACCCTCGATCCCCAATCGCCTAGATCCATCTCCGCCGGCAAACAAGATGGCGGAATCGTCCAATATCAACACAGCGGTCTCTGGTCTGAAGGTATGCCTGCTCCTCGTAATCTGAACACGGCGCTAGAATTAATAGCAAACACCTGAATTAATGCTTTATTCCACCATTAAATTTTTTAGGTTTCAGACATCCTGCTGCCGCATCCTTCTCTCCCAAATTCTCTCTGTCTTGGCCCCCGGACAGAATCTAGTCCTGCTCATCTGATCTCTTGTGAGGCAAATAGAATTCCCTTCGCAAGCCAAAACCTAGATTTGAATTCTTGGGCCGACTGCTTGCGATCCTGGCCTAATCCTCCTGAACATTGGGTTTCTTGGTTCATCAGGGTAGCCAAAACTTACCAATCTCAATGGGAAACCACGGGAATAGCTGATGCCTTGCATTTGTCATTGTCCCCCCTGGAGAAACACGAAAATCTTCTAAAAACCATCGGCTATTTCTGGTCCGATGCTCTGAACTGCTTCATGTTTGGTCATGGCCCCATGACACCAACTCTGTTAGACGTGGTGATGATTACTGGTCTGGACGTTACATCACCCCTCTGCTTTTAAGTTGACAAAGGTCCCCTACAAGCTTTCTTCCAAAACAGACTGCACGAACTGGGGTGCCTATCTTCAAAAACACATGAAAACTAAAGGCCCTGTCACAGAGAAAGAACACACGGCTTTCCTCAACTTCTGGCTGGAACATTTCATATTTTGTGGCCCTTCCCTGGCTCCAACCAAGAATTACCTCTCCTTGGCCCACGAACTTGCCAAAGGCACTCAACTTGGCATCGGCAAACTGTTCCTTGGAGAAGTCTATCGATATCTCCAGTTGATGTCTGTCAAATTATTCTCCGGCCTAGCAGTCAAAACAGGAGGTCCTTGGTGGTTCATTCAACTATGGGCCCAGCTGTATTTCCAAAATCATATCCCAAACTTCCCCCTTTTGGCGAGTTGCACCTTTCCAAATGTCAAAGGGAAGCAGATCCGATGCACCAGCTATGGCCAAGCTCTGTACAGACTGCCAGGTAGCAAACTGATCCCTCAGGAAGCATCCAAATGGTTCAGCATTTTCTTCCAAGGCCTGGATAATCCTATCTTCTTTCCTTACACGGAAGAATCGGAACATTTTGAAAATCCACTCTCCTTCAGGCTAGACAACTTTGCCGATGACACCAGCACTCGGCAGCTGTTTTCTACTGTGATCCGTCCCTGCTTTCTTCCAGTTGGCATGAGCACATCCAATAGAATAATCAAGCCTGGATATGAATTCTACCAGCCAGTCGTAGTGGCTCGGCAATTTGGCCTTGGGCAAGTACCTCCCCATTTCTTTCTCCACCATCTTACAGAGAGCAGAGCTGACCTGCCCGATCCTCTCACTAGTCAAAGGTGTTATTCCTTCTTCGATGCTCTAACCATCCCAATTCCCAACAACCTCATCTTTACCTCATCAACCGATGGTTTTGAGAACTGGTGGGCGATGTGGAAGACTCATGCCTTCAGGAGAGCTCTGGGACCGTTGCTGGCACAGCTCGATGCTGACCACGATATCCCCATAGAACAGGTACTATTACTTGTAAATTTTCTTGATGCGGCTCCCAAATGATCCTTCTAATAACCCGCTCTGTCTCCTTGCAGCAACAAGATGGTCCTGAACCTACACACGATGATGGTTCCCCCTTCGAATTCTTCCCACCAGCTCCTGTGGTCCTTTTCTGCAAAAATTCGCCACCGTTTAAAAAGGTCGTGATGCAGAACCAGCCGATACCACCACAATCGGCTTCCAAGATCCAAGCCACTCGAGTTCCCACTAAAACAAGAACAGTGGTGAGGAAGGTAGCTGCCAGGAAGACTTTGAAGCGCCAGAGCCCTTCTCCAGAAAGTTCGCATGTATGCTGACCCATGCCTTGGTCGATCTCCTTCATCCTTGCAAACATGTTTGTGCTTACTAGCTCTCCTTTCTTACAGGCTGTTATCGCCATATTTTGGCCAAAGGAGGAGTTGGGCCGCGATCAACATGGGCTTAGAAGATACGTATATGCAACGTGTTGTTGAATCGGCCTCGTGTGTTGATTTGGGCTAAATTGCCCGTGTATCTTATGTTGTAATAGGTTCCGTTTCGATTTAGGTAAGAGATAGAATTGTAGAGTTATTCCAAAGGTAGAAAGTCTCCGGACTATAAATATGTACCTAAGGTTATTGAGAAAAGGAGGACAATCACGTTCACAAAAAACACAATCTCGGCGCATCGCCACACCTTGTTTCTAGGGTTTTTCTCGGGTAAGTGCCATGCTGCCTAGATCGCATCTTGCGATCTGGGCAGTATCTACTTATGCGATTGTTTGGTGTTACTCGTACTGAAGCCTTGTTGATGGCGAGTAACACTATTATCATAGATTTATTTAGGCTAGCATCGGTACTTTTTGCTATGATCATTTAAATATGCTGCCTCTAGTTATCTCGCCGCCTTTACACCTTTTCCCGGGTGCAAGGGTGGCACTTTGCTTGATCTTTATTTAAGTCGATTTGATCTGTTATAGTTGTACCTTGCTCTCCAAGGTTTAGTTTGATATCTACATGATCAGGCCTTGCAAACGGGTTGAACGATCCAGTAGTATGGAAGATACGGTTTACCAATCCAAGAGGAGTTATTCCGGGAATTAACGTTAGTTGGTTTTTAGGCCTTCTCTAGGGTTGGTTTTCTGTTATCTTTTGTATTTACCAGGCTCAACTACGTGTAGGACGTTCCAATTATGTGGTGAAAACATTAAACTATCGTAGATAGATTTAACTTGTAACGATGAAGCAAAACCCCATGTTATCATAGATGTAATGCAGAACCATGGGTTAATCGGCTCTAGGAGCCGATTCACAGGGAAACCTGGGAGCCGGTCACGGCTCGAATTTTACGTATACTTGTTTACCATGCAGGAAACCAATCGAAGCAATCCTTCACCTTCCTGACCAGGTATAGGTCAGGTGGCACGCCCTCGAACCAGCCAGGGCGCGTGCCGGAGTTTTGCGGGCCGTTGCCCGAGGGACCAGGGCCCACCAGCAGTCCTGGGAGCCTCCCGGCTCTCCGTGTTGCCGGTCGCTGCTCGCCGGTGGGTTTTGGTAGGCAACACATTCTGGCACGCCCGGTGGGACCTTCAACAACGTCTACATCAACATCCGACGCTGCGATGGAGAACAGACCAGTCACGTACGATGAGCTGCCTGAGGAGCACAAGGCGAAGTATGATGACGTCAAAGCTCTCTTCGAAGCCGATCTCATCGGCTCTTTTGAGAGGACTCGTAAGCATGGCATCAGGTGGAAAGGGTTCTCGCCCGAGGGTGCTCTTGACGAGGTGGATCTATCTGTTCCTTCAGAAGAACGCACCAGAGCTCTACGACAGGAAGTCAATTACATGGTGGCTCATTCTCTCCACCGCCATTCTGAGAGCCTAGTGAACGCTTTTGAGCGCGTCGCGGTTCGCGTAGTCCAAGATATCATGAAACATCAGTACTCTCCGTCGGGTCCTACTCTAGGGACTCACCGGGGAGAAAGACCGCTCCAGACCAGGCCACAACTGCCATTCACGCTTGCAGCTCCGGAACCACCAGGGGCACCGGCGTACGTCGTCTACAAGATCGGAGCTGACCCTGGCGATTGCCAATTCCTGTGTGAACCACCTAAAGAAATCCCACATGGATATGTGTGCACCTACGTGCCAGACCGCAACAGCTTGACGCGCACGAACCAGATTGCAACCGCAGGGATCGCTGGGGCAGGAATTTCTGGAGCAGGGGCCTCGGGAGCAGGTGTGTCTGTAACAGGAATCTCTGGGATGGACGCTGATAAACAGGCATGGCTGGCCAAGTATGCCAATGGAACGAGTCATGAGAAACTAGCCCCTGCATCCCAAACGGTGGAGCAAATCCGTACCGTCTTGAGAGACCAGTTCGGCTTCGTGCCGAAGAGAAGGACAATCGGCTATTCAAAGCCGTACCCCAACGAGTTTGACCTGATTCCGCTGCCACCCAAGTATCGGCTCCCTGAGTTCTCAAGGTTTAGCGGGTCAGAAGGGTCGAGCTCGATCGAGCACGTGAGCCGATACCTAGCACAGTTAGGCATGATTTCGGCATCGGATCAGTTGCGCGTGAGGTTCTTTGCGCAATCTCTGACAGGACCAGCTTTTGGGTGGTATACCTCGCTGCCACCTGATTCGATCCAGACCTGGAAGCAACTGGAAGAACAGTTCCACATTCAGTATCATTCAGAGGCTACCGAGGCTGGCATTGCAGACCTGGCACAGGTGCGGCAAAAACGGGGAGAAACGGTAGCCGAGTACATCCAGCGCTTCAGGACTGTCAAGAACCGATGTTATTCGGCTCGTTTAACTGAGAAAGAAGCGGTCGAACTAGCAGTGTTGGGTCTCTCAGCACCTATCAAGGATCTGGCTTTCCAAGTAGAGTACAATTCATTGGCGCACATGGCCCAGAAACTGACAATGTATGAACAGCGCCACCCTGAGTTGTACCAAGACAAGTTCAAACGCCCGATAAGCCTGGTCGATGCAGAAGAAGAAGATCCTACACAAGACCAGGAAGTGGCCGTGGCTGAATGGGCTCGGGGGGCAGATCCTGTATCCTGCAAATGGGTGAAACAGCAAGGGCCTGCGAAAGGGTTTGACTTCGATGTGACCAAAGTTGATCAGATATTCGATTTACTGCTGAGAGAAAAGCAGCTGAAGTTACCCGAAGGCCACAAAATCCCTACGGCTCAAGAGATGAACGGAAGACCATACTGCAAGTGGCATCACTCGTTCACCCACACCACCAATGACTGCAAAGAGCTACGTCGCCAGATCCAAACGGCGATAGAGCAGGGCCGTCTGATCCTTGGACAGTTCGCCATGAAAGTAGACACAAACCCATTTCCCGGCGTCAACATGGTAGAACACAGTCAGTCCACAAGGCGTCAGTTGGATTTCTCGTTCGATGTTAATATGGCAGGACGTGTGTACCACCGTGGCGCATATAAGGAGGAAGACGGTCGCTCTCGAGGCGAAGAAAGAGAGGAGGCTGGTCCACGCGACCGGCCCAGCGACAATGACAGGCGGTATTTGACCGAGGAACAGGTGAGGAGCGTGCGATATCAGAAGCCACATTCCACGCACCTCCTTAACAAGTATGGACGCCAGTATGACCGACGTCGCCGGAGCGATGGAAACGATGAAGAATATGAGCACCTCGCTAGGGGACCGCCAAAAGAAAAGGAAGGCGTGGACAAACATTGGGACTGCCCTTTCTTCAAGTATTGCTGGGACGCAGGAATGAGCCGATTGCCTACAATCGACAACTGCCCAGAATGTGGCCAGCAGAAGGAGGACACGGGGCCAGTGTCAGTCTTCAGGCGTCTAGGACCTCTCCCACCTCAGAGCCGATACAGGGAGTCCGCTCGAGCAAAAGATCTCGAGGAGCCAATGGATGACAAAGGAAAGGACAGATATCACCGTCCAAGGTGGTGTCCCGATGGACTCAGGCATACCCAAAAGCGTAGAGTGCAGCGGCTGCGTAACTTGGAGGAAGCCGAAGCGCAGTATCTCTACGCTTTAAAGAAAGCACGGCCCGATTTGGCCGTTAAAATTCGGCAGACCTTGGATACGGAAGATCGCCCGAAAAGGAAAGAGTGGCGCCCTAAACCGGTAAAAGCCGATGCGAGGACATCGGCTGGCACAAACATGGTGTTTACACTTCCGTCAGAGTTCTGCGCTCCAAGAGCCAAAGAACTACCAGTGGCACAGTTGGACTGCGGCCCACGACCGGTTATCTTTGAAAAGCCACAAGAGAAAGGCTACAAACATCTGAAAGCCCTGTACCTGCAAGGTTATATCAATGGGCAGCCTGTCCGCAAAATGCTGGTTGACACCGGGGAGGCAGTCAATATAATGCCATACTCCATGCTACGGCGTTTGGGACGCTCCACCGCAGATCTGATCAAAACCAACGTCACGTTAAGCGACTTCAACGGCCAAACTTCAGAAACGCAGGGCGTGCTGAACGTGGATCTGACCGTGGGCAGAAAAACCATCCCTACGTCATTCTTCGTCGTGGATAGCAAAAGCACCTACGCTGTCTTGCTGGGGAGAGATTGGATTCATGCCAACTGCTGCATTCCATCCACGATGCACCAGTGCCTAATACAGTGGGATGGAGATGAAGAGGAGGTCATTCATGCAGATGATTCTATCGAGATCTCCATAGCTGGCATGAACATCTGGGAAGCAGAAGATCAAGAGCCGATCTCTGGAATCAGTCTAGACGGCTGTGAGCGCATTGAAGCTACAAAAAACGGGTGAGGCTGGTCTTATCCACTGGCCTGACAGAGTAGCAAAATCCACGATCGTACGTGGTAAGGCCGATCCCTGCGATCGGCCACAAAAAATAAAAAGCAGCAATCTTACGACAAGCAGGTCATGCAGTCGTAGCAGGGAGGTGCCCTGCCATTGTGGAGAACAGATAAGTTGTAAACCTTCCTTGACTAATGCAATGAAAAAGGGGGCCGATTCCGGCAATCGGCCCAAACTATCTTTGTTATCCTCACCAACTGTTTGCCCCGTGTTTAGCATCGATTTAGCAGGTGATGGAAAGCTAGGGTATGGGTTTACATCCGCTGATGAGCTAGAGGAGATTGACATCGGTCCTGGGGATAAGCCAAGACCAACATTTATCAGCAAGAAGTTGGATCCAAATCTGCGGGGTCCGATGATAGCTTTGTTGAAAGAATATCCAGATTGCTTTGCCTGGGATTATACAGAGATGCCTGGGCTAGACAGGAGCATCATCGAGCATCGACTCCCACTTAAAAAAGGATTTCGGCCATTCTAGCAGCGAGCACGACAGATGAAGGCCGAAATTTTAAAAGAAGTCAAGAAGGAGATCGAGAAAATGTTGGCAGCCGATTTAATCAGGCCATGCAGGTATGCTGAGTGGATTTCTAGCATCGTACCTGTAGAGAAAAAGGATGGCCGCTGGCGTGTTGCCATAGATTTTCGGGATCTCAATAGAGCTACTCCGAAGGATGAATATCCGATGCCAGTAGCAGAGACGTTAATCAACGCAGCTGCTGGTCATAAAATCTTGAGCTTCATGGATGGCAATGCCGGTTACGACCAAATTTTTATGGCTCCGGAAGATATACACAAGACTGCATTCAGAGTCCCAGGTTCGGTGGGGTTGTTTGAGTATGTAGTCATGACGTTTGGACTGAAGAACACCGGCGCCACATACCAAAGAGCCATGAATTACATCTTCCTTGATCTGATCGGCAAGCTGGTGGAAATTTATATCGATGACGTGGTGGTCAAGTCAACTTCAGTACAAGGACACTTGGATGACCTGCGACACGTCCTGGACCGAACAAGAAGATTCGGGCTACGAATGAATCCAAAGAAGTGCGCCTTCGGCGTGACGGCCGGTCAGTTCTTGGGCTTCTTGGTCCATGAACGAGGAATTGAGATCGGCCTGAAAAGTCAGGAGGCAGTGCGAACAATGAAGCCACCTACCACGAAGAAAGAACTGCAGTCTCTCATCGGCAAGATCAACTTCGTCAGAAGATTCATCTCCAATCTGTCAGGAAGGATAGAGCCGTTCATGGGACTTGTAAAGATTAAATCTAATGAGGAGTTCAGCTGGGGGGCAGAACAACAACGAGCCTTCGACGAGATCAAAGAATATCTGACGAAGCCGCCAGTATTGGTTCCGCCCCAGCCGGATAGGCCATTCTACATTTACTTATCAGTAGCTGACACGTCCATCGCCTCAGTGGTGGTGCAAGTTTATGATGGGCTGGAGCGAGTTGTATTTTACATCAGCAGAAGGATGCTGGACGTAGAGACAAGGTATCCGGAGATCGACAAGTTGTGCCTCTGCCTGTTTTTCACTTGCACCAAGCTGCGCCACATTTTGCTATCAGCAGAGATTGTCATCATATGCAAATCAGATGTCATAAAACACATGCTGTCGGCTCCTATGTTGAAAGGCCGACTGGGCAAATGGATGTTTGCATTATCAGAGTTTGACATCCGGTATCAACCCGCGAAAGCAGTTAAGGGACAGGCTTTGGCCGACCTTAGCGCTGAAAGGATCAACACTAATATAGCAGCACTATCTATAAGAGCGTGGGCTATGTTTTTCGATGGATCGGTTTGTGATGATGGGTGCGGCATCGGCGTGCTACTCGTGTCGCCCCGGGGGGCAACATTCTCCTTCTCCATCAGGTTGTCTGCCCCTCGCACCAACAACGTCGCTGAGTATGAGGCGATACGCAAGGGAATGGAGTTGCTAATCGAAGCTGGAGCAGAAGCAGTGGAAATTTTTGGAGACTCCAAGTTGGTGATTTCTCAGCTCACGGAGGAATACAAGTGTGAGAGCGAGTCGCTCTTCCCATTATGGCTGCAATGCCGTGAGATGATGGCACAGTTCAGGTACATGAACTTCACCTGGATCCCGCGGTCGCAGAATACCGAGGCGAATGATCTTGCACAAATGGCTTCAGGCTACAAGGACGTAGCAGAGGGAGCTGATGTTCAGGTACAGTTCCTGGACGCCGACGACTGGAGAGCCGATATCTTCAATTACTTGAAGGATTCGGCTCGGGGGGCACCTAAACGGATAAGGTACAAGGCCATGAAGTATGTGCTCATTGGGGACGACATGTTTTACAGGACTCTGGAAGGGTTATTGCTCAAATGTCTGAGGACAGCCGAGGCCAATCGGCTCCTGCACTAGGTACACGAAGGCGCCTGTGGAACTCACCAATCGGCTCACAAGATGAAGTGGTTGATCAGGCGATCAGGGTTTTATTGGCCTACCATGCTGGAGGACTGTTTTAAGTACTACAAGGGGTGTCAGGCATGTCAGAGATTTGGTAAAATTCAGATGGTACCCGCGTCAGCAATGAACCCCATCATCAAGCCTTGGCCATTCCGAGGTTGGGCATGGATATGATTGGCAAAATCAATCCTCCATCAAGCAAAGGCCACATGTGGATTTTAGCCATTACGGATTATTTCACTAAATGGGTTGAAGCCGTCCCTATGAAGTCCGTGAGCTCAAAGGATGTTATCGATTTTGTGAAGGAACACGTAATTCAAAGATTCAGGATTCCCCAAACGATTACGACCGATGGAGGTTCGGTCTTCACTTCTTACGAATTTAGAGAGTTTTGTGAGGACACGGGAATTAAACTGATCCGATCATCTCCGTACTATGCTCAAGCAAATGGGCAAGCTGAAGCGTCCAACCAGAGCCTTATCAAACTGATCAAGAGGAAAATCGATGAGCACCCTAGGCGTTGGCACGAGGTTTTGTCAGAGGCTTTATGGGCTTACCGCATGTCATGTCATGGAGCGATAAAAACCTCGCCATACCATCTAGTCTATGGACAAGAAGCCGTATTGCCCTGGGAAATTACGGCTGGATCGAGACGTGTCACTTTTTAGAACGACCTAACGACTGAAGAATATGCGGCCCTGGTGAGTGACAGTGTTGAGGATCTGACTGAGCTTAGGCTATGGTCGCTTGAGAAAATCAAAGAAAACAAGGCCAAGGTAGCTCGTGCATATAACAAGAAGGTGAGACCGAAGGAGTTCCACGTTGGCGATTTTGTATGGGAAGCTGTATTGCCATTGGGAACTAAGGATGCAGCATATGGTAAATGGTCTCCGAATTGGCACGGGCCATACAGGGTCGATCAAGTTTTGAGGGGGAACGCGTACATGCTGGAGGAGCTGGATGGCGTGAAATTCCCAGTAGCTGTCAACGGTCAGCATCTCAAGAAATATTTCCCAAGCATGTGGGATGATGGACAGTGAGATATGGGGACCGAGGCATGAGATAGGCCAATAAAAAAAAATATATATACAAAGATTTATGTTTCCCAAAGCATGTGAGATGATGGACAGTGAGATATGGGGGCCGATACATGAAATCGGCCAATAAAAAGATACAACCGATGCACAACCATCGACTCTAGAGGTTCAGACTGTTACAAGCAGGTGCCAGTTTACATAAACGAGCTACTGAAGAAATGCCTCGAAGGCGTGAAGGGCGTCAGCACGGACACGGTCCACCTCGGCGATCTCGGCTTCGTCATCTTCGTCCTTGCCCGTCACTAGCTGCTTGTTCAGGGCACGTATCTCTGCCAGATCAGTCTTCAGTTGACCTCTGAGGCCTTCTGCTTCGTCGTGGGAGCGGGCGATGGATGCTTCCTTGTCGCGAATGAGCTGTTTAGTCGCCCGGACCTTTTCTTCAAGATCTTCCAACTCCTTTTTTAAAGAGGCGAGCTCGGCGGTACTGGCAGAGGTGTCAGTTTTGGCATCCAGAGACGCCTTCTTCTCGTTGAGCTGCTGACATCTGTCTGCGATATTGGCCTTCAGCGGAAGTTGGGCGCGACGCAGGTTGATCCTTTCACGAGCTAGCTTCACCCTTGACCCGTAGAAAGACAGAGTTACAACGGGCCAAAGCTTCACCTGCAATGCTACTGGGAGTTGGTCTTTTATTTCAGCGAGAACGCCCTTCACCTCCTCAGAACCCTCGATAAGCTCTTCGATCGGGGAAGACAGCAAGGCTCTAAGACGCTGGAATTGAGGTAGACCAGCCCTGGCTTGTGGTTCATCGGTGGCGACAGAGGGAGCTGGTTCGATGGATTCAGGGTCGAACGTCAGCAAGCCTAAAATATCACAACTCTGACAACCCCGAAAGTACGTCAGTATATGTCCAACATGGAAGGATTAGCCGAAAGAATCTAACATACCTCTCCTAAGGTCGAGGGGATTGCGGATGACGAGGCAATCGGCTTGTGTGTAGCTGCTAGAGGCTTGGCCAAAGGGGCAGCCGTTTCGTCTGCACCTTCGGGGATTGCGGAATCCGGCTCGGTTAGGGGCATCGGCAGTACCCCAGCCTTCCCACTAGAGACGTCAGTCGTCTGCATTGAAGGTTTTTAGCCGATGTAAGTGGTGATGAATCGGCAGATGAGAAGGAATTAAGTGGTAAGAGCATGAAGGGTGATGATTTTCGAAACCTCCTGGCTTGACAAAGAAGTTTGCGGTCCTTTGCGAGCTCTCTTGGGACCCACAGTTGGCCCCGCCTCGGCTGATGCTCGGGGGGCAGCAGGTTCAGGAACGGGCCTTTTTCTGGGAGCCGATGATGGCGCATCTGGCTGGTTTGGTGTGGCAGTCCTCTCAGAGTCTGTTGGGCTCGATTCTCCTTGATCAGGTCGTGTGTCCTCGTGGGAGGTGTCTTCGACAGAAGCCTGCAAGAGGAGGAAAGCTATTAAACACGAGCATGTCTGCAAGGATGAAAAGAACGAGAAGGATCGACCAAGACATGGATCAGCTTACATGCGAGCTTTCTGGAGAAGGGCTCCGGCGTCTCAAGGTCTTCCTGGCAGCTACATTCCTCACCATCGTTCTTGTCTTAGTTGGAACTCGAGGAGCAGCTGATTGTGAAGTTACTAGTTTCTTAGAAGCCGATTGTGGTGTGATCGGCTGTTTCTGCATCATGACCTTTTTCAGAGGTGGCGAGTTTTTGCAGAAGAGGACCACAGGAGCTGGTGGAAAGAACTCAAAGGGGGAGCCATCACTGTGCGTAGGTTCAGGGCCATCTTGTTGCTGCAAAGAGAAAGAGTGGGTTAGTAAAAGAGTTATTTGCAAGCTGCATCAAGAAAATTTACAAGTAGTAGTACCTGTCCCACGGGGATGTCATAGTCAGCGTCGAGCTGTTTCAGCAATGGTCCCAGAGCTCTCCTGAAGGCGTGAGTCTTCCACATCGACCACCAATCTTCGAAGCCATCGGTGGATGAGGCGAAGGTGAGGTCGTTGGGAATTGGGATGGTCAGAGCATCAAAGAAGGAGTAACACCTTTGACTGGTGAGAGGGTCAGGCAGGTCGGCTCTGCTCTCTGTCAGGTGATGAAGAAAGAGATGGGGAGGTACTTGTCCAAGGCCAAATTGCCGAGCCACTATGACCGGCTGATAGAATTCATACCCAGGCTTGATGATTCTATTGGATGTACTCATGCCAACTGGAAGGAAACAGGGACGGATCACGATGGAAAAGAGTTGCCGGGTGCTGGTGTCATCGGCAAAGCTGTCTAGCCTGAAGGAGATGGGATTCTCAAAATGTTCTGATTCTTCCATGTAAGGGAAGAAGGTAGGATTATCCAGGCCTTGGAAGAAAACACTGAACCACTTGGAAGCTTCCTGAGGGGATAGTTTGCTACCTGGCAGTCTATACAAAGCTTGGCCATAGCTAGTGCATCGGATCTGCCTCCCTTTAACATCTGGAAAGGTGCATCTTGCCAGAAGGGGGAAGTTTGGAACGTGGTTTTGAAAATACAGCTGAGCCCATAGCTGGATGAACCACCAAGGACCACCTGTTTTGACTGCTATGCCAGAGAACAGCTTGGCAGACACCAACTGGAGATATCGGTAGACCTCTCCAAGGAACAATTTTCCGATGCCAAGTTGTGTGCCTTTAGCGAGTTCATAGGCCAGGGAGAGGTAATTTTTGGTTGGAGCAAGGGAAGGGCCACAGAATATGAAATGTTCTAGCCAGAGGTTGAGGAAAGCCGTGTGTTCTTTCTCGGTGACAGGACCCCTAGTTTTCATGTGGCTCTGAATATATGCGCCCCAGTTCGTGCATTCTGTTTTTGAAGACAGTTTGTAGGGGACTTTGGTCAGTTTAAAAGCAGAAGGGCTGGGTGATGTAACATCTAGACCAGTAATCATCACCACGTCTAACAAGGTTGGTGACATAGGGCCATGACCGAACATGAAGCAATTCAGAGCGTCAGACCAGAAGTAGCCGATGGTTTTGAGAAGATTCTCATGTTTCTCAAGAGGAGACAATGACAAATGCAAGGCATCGGCTATTCCCGTGGTTTCCCATTGGGATTGGTAAGCTCTAGCTACCCTGCTGAACCAAGTGACCCAATGTTCAGGGGGATTAGGCCAGGCTCGCAAGCAGTCGGCCCAAGAGTTTAAATCTAGATCTTGGCTTACGAAGGGGATCCGGTTTGCTTCGCAAGAAATCAGATGGGCAGGACTAGATGCTGTACGAGGGCCAAGGCAGAGAGAATTTGGAAGAGAAGGATGCGGCAGTAGGATGTCTGAAACCTACAAATTTAATGGTGGAATAAGGCATTAACTCAGGTGTTCGCCATTAATTCTAGCATCGCGTTCAGACTGCGAGGAGTAGACATACCTTCAGACCGGAGACCTCTGGGTTGGTGTTGGACGATTCCGCCATCTGGTTTGCTGGCGGAGATGGATCTGTGCAATTGGGGATCGAGGGGTCTTGTCGCTTTGAGCTCGTTTTGGTCGATGAGCAATTGGAGATCTGGGTCGCCCTTTTTGAAGAGGGTCGCAGGTTACCGTTTGAAACTGGAAAGTGGCCGCTCAGATTTGTCTAAGTATGCGACCGAATTTGACCTTGTCAACATTTTTGGGAAAGCCGATGTTGTACCATCGGCTCTTTGGGTCGTGACTTGGTTGATTGTGTGAGCGCAGCAGAGTAAAGCCGATGTGTTGCTATCGGCTTTTGGAACATCGACCTATGTGACTATCAGCGAAATTGGGTCGGGAAAGCAATCTTAGAGATGGAAGGGCAATCTTCGTTCATTCAAAAGCTGATTGCTTACAAAAGGAGCTGGTTGCTTACAAAAGGGAATCTACTACTACTACTGATTCCTAATCTAGAGGCCGAGGTCGTCGCCGCTGTCTTCGCCGCCGTCTTGTTCACTGTCATCAGCGCTGCTGCCGGCGTCGTCTTCGCTGCTGCTGATCCAGATGCCAGCGGGGGCCTCCTCGTCCTCGTCGTCGTCGTCGGTGTCCTCGCAGGACCCGGCGCGGAAGTACTTCACCGGTTGGTACTCGTCGGAGGAGTTATCCTCCTCCGCTTCCTCCTCCTCGTCGGAGGAGTCGACGCCGTCCCAGGACATGGCGTCGTCGGTGCTGTCCGCCTCCAGTTCCCCATCGGCAAGGAACTGCGGGCCCTCCTCGCCATCGGTCAAGGACTCGTCGTCCTCGGACCAGGTGGCGAAATCCCAATCCCTCTCGTCCCACCATTGTGGGGCGAGGGCATTGTACGCCGCCGTCGGCGGGTGCTCTGGCGTCGGTTCCCGGTCGCTCATTGAGTTGGAGGCTTGGGAGGACAGGCCAGATGAAGCAGAGGAGGCCATGGCGGAGAAAGAGGGTTTTTTCGGCGGAGGAAGAAGGGTTTCTTGGCTGCTGGAGGAAGATGGGGCTGCAAACTGCTAAGATGAATATAAATAAGGGGAATAGTATGAAGTGGTTCAATGCTATAGCGGTTTCCCAGAATGTGCTGCCGAAATTGTCAAATCATGCACTGCGGAGAAGTTGAGAAGACAGGGCATCATGATGAAGGGGTGGCGTGACGATTCTGTTCCGCAACGCATTCTGACGACGCGTAACCCGATACAGGGAAAAAACGGAGTGGTTTTGGAATTATTATTGCCAAAACCAGGGGGGCATGTGTTATCGCCATATTTTGGCCAAAGGAGGAGTTGGGCCGCGATCAAGATGGGCTTAGAAGATACGTATATGCAACGTGTTGTTGAATCGGCCTCGTGTGTTGATTTGGGCTAAATTGCCCGTGTATCTTATGTTGTAATAGGTTCCGTTTCGATTTAGGTAAGAGATAGAATTGTAGAGTTATTCCAAAGGTAGAAAGTCTCTGGACTATAAATATGTACCTAAGGTTATTGAGAAAAGGAGGACAATCACGCTCACAAAAAACACAATCTCGGCGCATCGCCACCCCTTGTTTCTAGGGTTTTTCTCGGGTAAGTGCCATGCTGCCTAGATCGCATCTTGCGATCTAGGCAGTATCTACTTATGCGATTGTTTGGTGTTACTCGTACTGAAGCCTTGTTGATGGCGAGTAACACTATTATCATAGATTTATTTAGGCTAGCATCGGTACTTTTTGCTATGATCGTTTAAATATGCTGCCTCTAGTTATCTCGCCGCCTTTACACCTTTTCCCGGGTGCAAGGGTGGCACTTTGCTTGATCTTTATTTAAGTCGATTTGATCTGTTATAGTTGTACCTTGCTCTCCAAGGTTTAGTTTGATATCTACATGATTAGGCCTTGCAAACGGGTTGAACGATCCAATAGTATGGAAGATACGGTTTACCAATCCAAGAGGAGTTGTTCCGGGAATTAACGTTACGTTGGTTTTTAGGCCTTCTCTAGGGTTGGTTTTCTGTTATCTTTTGTATTTACCAGGCTCAACTACGTGTAGGACGTTCCAATTATGTAGTGAAAACATTAAACTATCGTAGATCGATTTAACTTGTAACGATGAAGCAAAACCCCATGTTATCATAGATCTAATGCAGAACCATGGGTTAATCGGCTCTAGGAGCCGATTCACAGGGAAACCTGGGAGACGGTCACGGCTCGAATTTTACGTATACTTGTTTACCATGCAGGAAACCAATCGAAGCAATCCTTCACCTTCCTGACCAGGTATAGGTCAGGTGGCACGCCCTCGAACCAGCCAGGGCGCGTGCCGGAGTTTTGTGGGCCGTTGCCCGAGGGACCAGGGCCCACCAGCAGTCCTGGGAGCCTCCCGGCTCTCCGTGTTGCCCGTCGCTGCTCGCCGGTGGGTTTTGGTAGGCAACACAGGCTTCCGTCGAAGACACCTCCAGCGAGGACACACCATCCAATCGAGGAGAATTGGGTCCAACAGACTCCGATAGGACCATCACACCGAGCTAGCCAGATTTGCCACAATCGGCTCCCAGGAAAAGGCCAGCTCCTGAACCTGCTGCCCCCCAAGCATCAGTCGAGGCGGGGCCCGTCGTGAGCCCCAAAAGGGCTCGCAAGGAACTGCAAACTCCTTCGTCGAGCCAGGAGGTTTCGAAACATCACTCTCCATGCTCTTACCAATTGTTTTTTTATCTGCCGATTCATCACTATTTATATCGGCAAGCACCTTCCATGCAGGCGACTGACACTCCTAGTGGGAAAGCCGGGGAAGTGCCGATGCCTACCGCAGGGCCGGATCTAGGAATCCCTGAAGGTGCAACTGAAACGGACCATTTTGGCCAAGCCCCCAGCAACAACACACAAGCCGATGGTTTCGTCATCTGCTATCCCCTTGACCTTAGGAGAGGTACATTCGCTTCGTTCGGCTCTTCCTTCCGTGTTGGACGCATACTGACGCCATTTCGGCCTGCTAGGGTTGTGATATCTCAGGTCTGCTAACGTTCGACCCTGAAACCATCGAACCAGCTCTCCCTGCTGCTGACGATGAACCACGAGCAAAGGCTGTTCTACCTCAATTCCAACGTCTCAAAGCCTTGCTGTCCTCCCCGATCGAGAAGTTGATCAAGGGCTCTGAAGAGGTGCAGAGTGTTCTTGCTGAAATCAAGGACCAACTTCCAGTAGCACTGCAGGTGAAGCTTTGGCCAGTTGTAACTCTGTCTTTCTACGGGTCAAGGGTGAAGTTGGCTCGCGAGAGGATTAATCTGCGCCGCGCCCAACTCCCACTGAAAGCCAACATTGCAGACAAATGTCAGCAGCTCAACGAGAAAAAGGCGTCTCTAGATGCCAAAACTGACACCTCTGTCAGCACCGCCGAGCTCGCATCCTTGAAAAAGGAACTGGGAGATCTTGAAGAGAAGGTCCGGGCGACTAAACAGCTCATCCGTGACAAAGAAGCATTCATCGCCCGCTCCCAAGACGAAGCAGAAGGTCTCAAAGCTCAGCTGAAGACTGATCTGGCGGAAATACGTGCCCTGAACAAGCAGCTAGTGACGGGCAAGGACGAAGACGACGAAGCCGAGATCGCCGAGGTGGATCGTGTCCGTGCTGACGCCCTCCACGCCTTCGAGGCATTCCTTCAGTAGCTTCTTCACGTAAACTGGCACCTGCTCGTAGCAGTTTGAACCTCTAGAGTCGATGGCCGTGCATCGGCTGTATGTTTTTTATTGGCCGATTTCATGTATCGGCCCCCATATTTCAGTGTCCATCATCCCACATGCTTGGGAAATATTTCTTGAGGTGTTGCCCGTTGACATCCACTGGGAATTTTACGCCATCCAGTTCCTCAAGCATGTACGCGTTTCCCCTTAAAACTTGATCGACCTTGTATGGCCCATGCCAATTTGGAGACCATTTACCATATGCTGCATCCTTAGTTCCCAATGGCAATACAGCTTCCCATACCAGATCGCCAACGTGGAACTCCTTCGGTCTCACCTTCTTATTATATGCACGAGCTACCTTGGCCTTGTTCTCTTTGATTTTCTCCAGCGACCACAGCCTAAGCTCAGTTAAATCCTCAACACTGTCACTCATCAGGGCCGTATATTCTTCAGTCGTTAGATCGTTCTGAAAGGTGACACGCCTCGATCCAGCCGTAATTTCCCAGGGCAATACGGCTTCTTGTCCATAGACTAGATGGTATGGCGAGGTTTTTATCGCTCCATGACATGACATGCGATAATCCCATAAAGCCTCTGACAAAACCTCGTGCCAACGCCTAGGGTGCTCATCGATCTTCCTCTTGATCAGCTTGATAAGGCTCTGGTTGGACGCTTCAGCTTGCCCATTTGCTTGAGCATAGTACGGAGATGATCGGATCAGCTTAATTCCCGTGTCCCCACAGAACTCTCTAAACTCGTAAGAAGTGAAGACCGAACCTCCATCGGTCGTGATCGTTTGGGGGATCCCGAATCTATGAATAACATGTTCTTTCACAAAATCGATAACATCCTTTGAGCTCACTGATTTCATAGGGACGGCTTCAACCCATTTAGTGAAATAATCCGTAATGGCCAAAATCCACATGTGGCCTTTGCTTGATGGAGGATTGATCTTGCCAATCATATCCATGCCCCAACCTCGGAATGGCCAAGGCTTGATGATGGGGTTCATTGCTGACGCGGGTACCGTCTGAATTTTTCCAAATTTCTGACATGCTTGACACCCTTTGTAGTACTTAAAGCAGTCCTCAAGCATGGTGGGCCAATAAAACCCTGATCGCCTGATCAACCATTTCATCTTGTGAGCCGATTGGTGAGTTCCACAGGCGCCTTCGTGTACCTCGTGTAGGAGCCGATTGGCCTCGGTTGGTCCCAGACATTTGAGCAGTAATCCTTCCAGAGTCCTGTAGAACATGTCGTCCCCGATAAGCACATACTTCATGGCCTTGTACCTTATCCGTTTAGGTGCCCCCCGAGCCGAATCTTTCAAATAATTGAAGATATTGGCTCTCCAGTCGTCCGTCTCCAGGAACTGAACTTGAACATCAGTTCCCTCTGCTACGTCCTTGTAGCCTGAAGCCATTTGTGCGAGATCATTTGCCTCTGTATTCTGCGATCGCGGGATCCAGTTAAAGTTTATGTACCGGAACTGTGCCATGAGCTCATGGCATTGCAACCATAATGGGAAGAGCGACTCGCTCTCACACTTGTATTCCTCCGTGAGCTGGGAAATCACCAATTTGGAGTCTCCAAAAATTTCCACTGCCTCTGCCCCAGCTTCTATGAGCAACTCCATTCCCTTGCGTATCGCCTCATACTCGGCGACGTTGTTGGTGCACGGGGTAGCTAGCCTGATGGAGAAGGAATATGTTGCCCCCCGGGGCGACACGAGTAGAATACCAATGCCGCAACCATCATCACAAACCGATCCATCGAAAAACACAGCCCACGCTCGTATAGACAGCGCTGCTATATCAGTGTTGATCCTTTCAGCAATAAGGTCGGCTAATGCCTGACCCTTAACCGCTTTCGCAGGTTGGTACCGGATGTCAAATTCCGATAATGCAAACATCCATTTGCCGAGTCGGCCTTTCAACATAGGAGCCGACAGCATGTGCTTTATGACATCTGACTTGCATATAATGATAATCTCTGCCGAGAGCAAGATGTGGCGCAGCTTGGTGCAGGTGAAAAACAGGCAGAGGCACAACTTATCGATCTCAGGGTACCTTGTCTCTGCGTCGAGCATCCTTCTGCTGATGTAAAACAGAACTCGCTCCAGACCATCATAAACTTGCACCACCACCGAGGCGATGGACGTGTCAGCTACTGATAAGTAAATGTAGAACAGCCTATCCGGCTGGGGCGGAACCAATACTGGCGGCTTCGTTAGATATTCTTTGATCTCGTCGAAGGCTCGTTGTTGTTCTGTCCCCCAGCGGAATTCTTCATCAGATTTAATTTTCACCAGTCCCATGAACGACTCTATTCTTCCTGACAGATTGGAGATGAATCTTCTGACGAAGTTGATCTTGCCGATGAGAGACTGCAGTTCTTTCTTCGTGGTAGGTGGCTTCATTGTTCGCACTGCCTCCTGACTTTTCAGGCCGATCTCAATTCCTCGTTCATGGACCAAGAAACCCAAGAACTGACCGGCCGTCACACCAAAGGCACACTTCTTTGGATTCATCCGTAGCCCGAATTTCCTTGTCCGGTCCATGACGCGTCGCAGATCGTCCAAATGTCCTTGTACTGAAGCTGACTTGACCACCACGTCATCGATATAAATTTCCACCAGCTTGCCGATCAGATCATGGAAGATGTAATTCATAGCTCTTTGGTATGTGGCGCCGGCATTCTTCAGTCCAAACGTCATGACTACATATTCAAACAACCCCACCGAACCTGGGACTCTGAATGCAGTCTTGTGTATATCTTCCGGAGCCATAAAAATTTGGTTGTAACCGGCATTGCCATCCATGAAGCTCAAGATTTTATGACCAGCGGCTGCGTTGATTAACGTCTCTGCTACCAGCATCGGATATTCATCCTTCGGAGTGGCTCTATTGAGATCCCGAAAATCTATGGCAACCCGCCAGCGGCCATCCATCTTCTCTACAGGTACGATACTAGAAATCCACTCAGCATACCTGCATGGCCTGATTAACTTGGTTGTCAACATTTTCTCGATCTCCTTCTTGACTTCTTTCAAAATTTCGGCCTTCATTTGTCGTGCTCGCTGCTGGAACGGCCGAAACCCTTTTTTAAGCGGGAGTCGATGCTCAATGATGCTCCTGTCTAACCCGGGCATCCCTGTATAGTCCCAGGCAAAGCAATCTGGATATTCTTTCAACAAAGTTATCATCGGACCCCGCAAATTCGGATCTAACTTCTTGCTGATAAATGTTGGTCTTGGCTTATCCCCAGGACCGATGTCAATCTCCTCTAGCTCATCAGCGGATGTAAACCCATACCCTAGCTTTCCGTCACCTGTTAAATCGATGCTAAACACGGGGCCAGCAGTTGGTGAGGATAACAAAGATAATTTGGGCCGATTGCCGGAATCGGCCCCCTTTTTCATTGCATTAGTCAAGGAAGGTTTACAACTTATCTGTGCTCTACAATGGCAGGGAACCTCCCTGCTACGACTGCATGACCTGTTTGTCGTAAGATTGCTGCTTTTTATTTTTTGTGGCCGATCGCAGGGATCGGCCCTACCACGTACGATCGTGGACTTTGCTACTCTGTTAGGCCAGTGGATAAGACCAGCCTCACCCCGTTTTTTGTAGCTTCAATGCGCTCACAGTCGTCTAGACTGACTCCAGAGATCGGCTCTTGGTCTCCTGCCTCCCAGATGTTCATGCCAGCTATGGAGACCTCGATCGAATCATCTGCATGAATGACCTCCACTTCATCTCCATCCCACTGTATCAGGCACTGGTGCATCGTGGATGGAATGCAGCAGTTGGCGTGAATCCAATCCCTCCCCAGCAAGACAACATAGGTGCTTTTGCTGTCAACGATGAAGAATGACGTAGGGATGGTTTTTCTGCCCACGGTCAGGTCCACATTCAGAACGCCTTGCGTCTCTGAAGTTTGGCCGTTGAAGTCGCTTAACGTTACGTTGGTTTTCATCAGATCTGCAGTGGAGCGTCCCAAACGCCGTAGCATGGAGTACGGCATTATATTCACTGCTGCTCCGGTGTCAACCAACATCTTGCGGACAGGCTGCCCATTGATATAACCTCGCAGGTACAGAGCTTTCAGATGTTTGTAGCCCTTCTCTTGTGGCTTTTCAAAGATAACCGGCCGTGGGCCGCAGTCGAGCTGTGCTACTGGTAGTTCTTTGGCTGTTGGAGCACAAAACTTAGACGGAAGCGTGAACACCATGTTTGTGCCAGCCGATGTCTTCGCACCGGCTTTTACTGGTTTGGGGCGCCATTCTTTTCTTTTCGGACGAGCCTCCGTCTCCAAGGTTTGCTGCACTTTCGCGGCCAGATCGGGCCGTGCCTTCCTTAAAGCGTGGAGGTACTGCGCTTCGGCTTCCTCCAAGTTACGCAGCTGCTGAACTCGACGCTTTTGGGTGTGCCTGAGTCCATCGGGGCACCACCTTGGCCGGTGATATCTGTCTTCTTCTTTTCCACCCATTGGCTCCTCGAGGTCTTTTGCTCGAGGGGGAAGAGGACCTAGGCGCTTGAACACTGAGACTGGACCTGTGTCATCCTTCTGCTGTCCACATTCTGGGCAGTTGTCGATTGTAGGCAATCGGCTCATTCCCTCGTCCCAGCAATGCTTGAAGAAAGGACAATCCCAATGTCTATCCACGCCTTCTTTTTCCTTCAACTTTTTGTTAGCGAGGTGCTCATATCCTTCATCATCTCTATCGTGCCGGCGACGTCGGTCATACTGATGCTCATACTTGTTAAGGAGATGTGTGGAGTGTGGCTTCTGATATCGCACGCTTCTCACTTGCTCCTCGGTCAAATACTGCCTGTCATCATAACGGGGCCGGTCACGTGGACCGGCCTCCTCTCTTTCTCTGCCCCGAGAGCGACCGTCTTCCTCCTTATATGTGCCATGGTAGTACACAGGTCCTGCCATATTAACATCGAACGAGAAATCCAACTGACGCCTCATGGACTGGCTGTGTTCTACCATGTTGACGCCGGGAAATGGTTTGTGTCTACTTTCATGGCGAACTGCCAAGGATCAGACGGCCCTGTTCTATCGCCGTTTGGATCTGGCGACGTAGCTCTTTGCAGTCATTGGTGGTGTGGGTGAACAAGTGATGCCACTTGCAGTAAGGTCTCCCGTTCATCTCTTGAGCCGTAGGGATTTTGTGGCCTTCGGGTAACTTCAGCTGCTTTTCTTTCAGCAGTAAATCGAATATCTGCTCAGCTTTGCTCACGTCGAAGTCGAACCCTTTTGCAGGCCCTTGCTGTTTTACCCATTTGCAGGACACAGGATCTGTCCCCCGAGCCCATTCAGCCACGGCCACCTCCTGGTCTTGTGTAGGATCCTCTTCTTCTGTATCGACCAGGCTTATCGGACGTTTGAACTTGTCTTGGTACAACTCAGGGTGGCGCTGTTCATACATTGTCAGCTTCTGGGCCATGTGCGCCAATGAATTGTACTCTACTTGGAAAGCCAGATCCTTGATAGGTGCTGAGAGACCCAACACTGCGCCAGATCTGCGATGCCAGCCTCGGTAGCTTCTGAATGATACTGAATGTGGAACTGTTCTTCCAGTTGCTTCCAGGTCTGGATCGAATCCGGTGGCAACGAGGTGTACCACCCAAAAGCTAGTCCTGTCAGAGACTGCGCAAAGAACCTTACGCGTAACTGATCCGATGCCGAAATCATGCCTAACTGTGCCAGGTATCGGCTCACATGCTCGATCGAGCTCGACCCTTCTGATCCGCTAAACCTTGAGAACTCAGGGAGTACTTGGGTGGCAGCGGAATCAGATCAAACTCGTTGGGGTACGGCTTGGAGTAGCCGATTGTCCTTCTCTTCGGCACGAAGCCGAACTGGTCTCTCAAGATTGTACGGATTTGCTCCACCGTTTGAGCTGCAGGGGCTAAATTCTCAGAACTCGCTCCGGTGGCGTACTTGGCTAGCCATGCCTGTTTATCAGCGTCCATCCTAGACATCCCTGCTCCGGAAATACCTGCTCCCGAAGCCCCTACTCCAGAAACTCCTGTTCCAGAAATCCCTGCAGTTGCCACCTGGTTCGTGCGCGTCAGGTTATTGCAGTCCGGCACGTAAGTGCACACATATCCATGTGGGATCTCTTTAGGTGGTTCAAACAGGAATTGGTAATCGCGAGGGTCACCTCCAACCTTGTAGACGACGTACGCCGGTGCCCCTGGCGGCTCCGGAGCTGCAAGCGTGAATGGCAGCTGTGGCCTAGTCTGGAGTGGCCTTTCTCCCTGGTGAGTCCCTAGAGTGGGCCCCGACGGAGAGTACTGATGTTTCATGATCTCCTGAACTACGCGAACCGCGACACGCTCGAAAGCGTTCACTAGGCTCTCAGAATGGCGATGAAGAGAATGAGCCACCATGTAATTGACTTCCTGTCGCAGAGCTCTGGTGCGCTCCTCTGAAGGAACAGACAGATCCACCTCATCAAGAGCACCTTCAGGTGAAAATCCTTTCCACCTGATACCATGTTTACGAGTCCTCTCAAAAGAGCCAATGAGATCGGCTTCGAAGAGAGCTTTGATGTCATCATACTTCGCCTTGTGCTCCTCAGGCAGATCGTCGTACGTGACCGGTCTGTTCTCCATCGCAGCGTCGGATGTTGATGTAGACGTTGTTGAAGGTCCCACCGGGCGTGCTAGAATGTGTTGCCTGCCAAAACCCACCGGCGAGCAGCGACGGGCAACACGGAGAGCCGGGAGGCTCCCAGGACTGCTGGTGGGCCCTGGTCCCTCGGGCAACGGCCCGCAAAACTCCAGCACACGTCCTGGCTGGTTCGAGGGCGTGCCACCTGACCTATACCTGATTAGGAAGGTGAAAGATTGCTTCGATTGGTTTCCTGCATGGCAAACAAACATACGTAAAATTCAAGCCGTGACCGGCTTTCAGGTTTCCCTGTGAATCGGCTCTTGGAGCCGATTATCCCATGGTTCTGCACTAGATATATGATAACATGGGGTTTTGCTTCATCAATACAAGTTAAATCGATCTACGACAGTTTAATGTTTTCACCACGTAATTGGAACATCCTACACGTAATTGAGCCTGGTAAATACAAAAGATGATAGAAAACTAACCCTAGAGAAGGCCTAACAACCGACGTAAAGTCAATTCCCGGAACAACTCCTCTCGAATTAGCAAACCATATCTTTTTGTATTACTGGATCGTTCAACCCGTTTGCAAGGCCTGACTACGTGGATATCAAACTAAACCTTGGAAAACAAGGCAAAACTATAACGGATCGAATCGACGGAATAAAGATCAAGCAAGATGCTACCCTTACACCCCGAACAGGTGCAAAGGCAGCGAGATAAGCAAAGGCAGCATAGCTAAGCAATCATAACAAAAAGTACCGATGCTAGCCTAAACAAATCTATGATAAAAGTATTACTCGCCATCAACAAGGCTTCAGCACGAGTAACACCAAATAACGCATAAGTAGATACTGCCTAGATCGCAAGATGCGATCTAAGCAGCATGACACTTACCCGAAAGAAACTCTAGAAACAAGGGGTGGCGATGCGTCGAGATTGTGTTTGTTGTGAACGTGATCGTCCTCCTTTTCTCAATAACCTTAGGTACATATTTATAGTCCGGAGACTTCCTATCTTTGGAATAAACCTAGCAATCCTATCTCTTTACTTAAACCGAAACGTAACCTACTACAACATAAGATACACGGGCAATTTAGCCCAATTCCACGCACAAGGCCGATTCAACAACACGTTGCATATATGTATCTTCCAAGCCCATCTTGATTACGACCCATCTCCTCCTTTGGCCAAAATATGGCGATAACACCCACCCCATTGTGTCTATAATTTTCTATATTTTGTTGTATTTAAACCTACTATAGTTGATAGATTGGTTAGGGAAAGCCTTTCTACAACTAGTAGATCTAAAAGACACCTACTTTTCTCCTCCACATATCTATTTGTGTAATATTATCTCTCTATAGATCTATTGGTCCACACTCTCTCACATCGCGCTCTCGACTCGGTATTCAATCTACCCGGCAAGTAATTGGCCATGAATATGCATGTTTTGTAGGTGTAATGCTTGTCACGCGGGTAGTGTGTATATGCGATGCATGCATGGCACGAAGATGATGTTTGTGCATTAAGCTTGTGTGATGCATGAATGCTTGCATGGGAAGAAGTTTCTTGTTTTTTCTTGTCTGCCCCGGTGTGGTGCATGGATGTTTGCCGAAATGTTGATTCATTTCCATTTCGGAAAATTTTTGCACCACCCATATGTCCTACTTTTAGAAAAGGTCATGCCAAATTTTTCCGGCGACCATGCATGTGTGTTTGTGTGTGCATACAGTGTGGTTTCTAATTAACCTACTCTCTGTCTTTTGCTCTATATGTGCATACCGCGCATGCTACCATGGTCGTCAGCATGAGCGAAGGTCGAGTTACTAGGTATAAGAAAGACGCGAAGGCGGACATGATTCAGAACAACAAGACCTAGATAAGATGTCCATGTCGAACATCCAAACTCCAGCGCTGGATCGACCCTGATTCTGGACAATTGGAGGATCACCTGCTCAGGAGCGGTTTCATGCGTGACGACTTCGATGAGGAGATGGCAGTAAATGGTGTTGGTCATCATGAAGACTTGGGCGGGCGAGAAGACGAAGAGTCTCCCGACGGGCATGGTCATGATGACGAATAATATACCGGCAGGCATGATCATCATGACGAAGAAGGAGATGTCGACAGGCATGACCATCATGAAGAAGGAGAAGAAGCGAACACCCATACGCTGCTAACTTCAGTGTTAAGGGACCCTCATGTTCAGGAACTGCTTCTCAAGGAGATGAGCAATGCCAAAGCTGCAGCCAGAGAGAAAGCCAAGATGGCGCAAATGGAGTTAGATGGGATGACTCCATTGTATTATGGTGTCGGCCCAAGGATACACGCCTGAGTGTAACGCTCAAGGCTCTAGAGATGAAGGCGGAACACAAATGGACCGACGTGAGCTTCAATGATAACATGGAATTCTGGCACGATCGTCTTCCTAACGGAAACACATTGCCAACAAGTATAGAGGAGGCCAAGAAAATCGTGTGCCCTCTCGACCTACCACGCATGCATCAATGATTGCGCACTTTATCATAATGAGTAAACAGAGAGAACCACATGTCCGGGGTGCGGCCATGAATGGTACAAGAGAGGGAACAAGAAAGTTTCTCGAAAAGTGGTATGGTACTTTCCTATCACTCCCCGTCTACAGAGATATTTCGTAGATCCTAAGGAAGCAAAGCTAATGCAATGGCACGCGGACAGGGAGAAACCCGAAGATGATGCAGAGAAGGGCAAGATCCTAACACACCCTTCAGACGCTAGCCAGTGGAATGCATTGGACATCGAGTTCGAAGAGTTTGGGGGCGATGCAAGGAACGTTAGGCTGGGTATGAGCACCGATGGACTCAATCCTTTTGGCAACCAGAGTAGCACGCATAGCACCTAGCCCGTGTTTGTAAGGCCGTACAACATCCCCCCGTGGCTCTGCACAAAGAAAAGGTACGTACAAATGAGCATTCTTATTCAGGGGCCGAAACAGCCAGGTGTCGATATGCATCTTTATCTCGTGCCATTGAAAGAGGAGTTAGCCATGTTGTGGGAGACGCCAGCCCATACGTGGGACACCTACACTAAAGAATATTTCCCTCTGAGAGCCGCGTTGCTCACGACGGTGTAGGACTATCCTGGTTACGCATATGTATCGACCCAGGTGAACCACGAACACAATGCATGTGTCAATTTCATGGATAAGACCCCTCATCTCCAGCTACCCAAGGATCCCGGGTCTTCGAAAACCGTGTTCCAAGGGACTCAAAAGTGGATTTGCATGGATCACCGTGGAGAAAACACGGTGACCTATTCAATGGTAAAGACGAGCTCGAAAGAGCCCCGCGTATGAGGAGCGGCGAAGAAATCGAGGATCTTCTGAATAATTGGGATGAGTGCCCAGCGCCAGGAAAGAAGCGACCAAGGACAAAGCCGCTTCTGGTTGTATGGAAAGCGAGGTCTGTTTTCTGGGACCTACCATACTGGAAGGTCCCCAACACGCCCCATAGCCTCGATGTAATGCACATCACAAAGAAAGTTACCGAGAGTATGCTTGGCACTCTCCTCAACATGTCGGAGAGGACCAAGGATGGGCCGAAAGGAAGAAACGACCTAAAATTTCTTGGCATCAAGAAGGATCTTTAGTACCCTAATAGTGATGATGATGACGATCAAACGGAAGGGACTCAGGGTCGATGCAAAAGGGTTAAGAAGAAAGAGGTGGTTATGCTTCTCCCTGCCTGCTTCACTCTGTATCAGGAGGAGATCGACCAGTTTTTCAGGTGCCTCCTAGGAGTCAAAGTTCCTCACAGTTACTCGGGCAAGATAAGCATGTATCTCGACATAGCGAAAAAGAGGTTCAGCGGTATGAAGTCCCACGACTGTCACGTGATGATGACACATATACTTCCAGTTGCCATACGAGGGATAATGGACGAGCACGTCCGTGAGACGTTGTTTGGCTTGTGCAACTTTTTCGACGTCATCTCTAGGAAGTCGATTGGCATGAAGCAGCTCGACAGGCTACAGGAAGAGATCATGGTGATACTATGCGACTCGAGATTTACTTTCCGCCTGCATTCTTCGACATCATGGTGCATCTACTTGTCCATGTCATGGATGATATCATCCAGCTCGGGCCGACATTCCTGCACAACATGATTTCGTTTGAAAGGCTGAAAGGTGTCATCAAAGGGTTCATTCGCAACAGGTCCCGTCCAGATGGAAGCATAGCCAAGGGCTTTCTGATCTATGATTTCATCTCTTTTTGCCAGAACTATCTAACCACCGAGAACGAGGATGTTGGAATACCCACCAAGAAGCACCTCGGCAGGCTCGCTGGGTATGGTCATCGCGAGGGCCACCGCTCACTGCATGTCGGCATTGCTAATCGACGCGCCAACTTTGGCAGGGCACACCGAGTCGCACTACAACACATTGAATTGGTCAGCCCTTTGGTGGAAGAGCACAAAAGCTTGATCGAGCAGGAGAACATGGACCGGGCCCGCCCAAGGAAGAAAGGAGACGTAACAAGAGAACACAACTCCAGCTTCACGGGTTGGTTCAAGAAAAGGATGCTAGACAATCCCCCGTAGATGCCTTCTACGGAAGATCAACAACTCATATTCTCCTTGTCACACGGCCCAGCGCATAACGTAAAGACCTATCAGTCATACGACATCAACGGTTACAGATTCTACACCGAGTAAAAGGACATGAATAGCGAATATCAAAACTCAGGAGTAACTATGATGTCCTTTGCCGATGACGAGATATGGGAGCTCGACTACTGTGGAGAGACGGTACCGATGTTCCGTGTTAGATGGGCCAAGAACGTCGAAAAAGAAGGCCGATATTTCACCACCTGCGTTATACCCGATGCCAAGTCGGCAAAGAAGGCCTCCGTGAAAAATGAGCCTTGGATACTCGCTAGCCAAGTTGATCAATGTTTCTTTATTACCGACCCGTCAAAGCCCAGTCGTATTGTAGTGAGGAGGGGTAAGAGGAGCATCATCGGAATGGAAGGATCAGCCAACGAGCAAGACTTCGATAAGAACGGCGATCCAAAGATCAAAGAGGAGTTCGACAAGTACTTCAACATGCCTACTACTACAGTAAGAAGAAAGACTACACTACCTACTACAGGTTGTCCGTTCACGAGAAGAAATCTCATAGTGCCCGGGCTAAAGTATTCAACCGCGAAGAAAAAGGGCAAGAAGATTGTGAAGAGAGGCTAGCTCGACACATCACATGACAACATGTGACCTCTTTTGTGTATTAGTTAGAGACTAAAATATATATCGTGATATTCGTATATATATATGCATGTGTATGTTATTGGTTTTAAATATATTTGTAACATATATATATTTGTTCTTGCTTGTTTTAATATAACATAATTAAATATATTTGTATCACATAATTAAAAATATTTTTTAATTAAGAAAAAAAGTCTGAAACAGTCAGGATTCGAACCTGCGCTGCCCAGATTTAGAGCCCCAAGACTGACCACTAGGCTAGATTGTTGTTTGATGCAAACTACAATGCCGCACTACTTTTGGACCAAGCACACATGTTCTGTGGCGCATTCCTCCAATATGCGCCACAGAAGTTGAAACTTCTGTGGCGTATATCGGAGGAATGCGCCACAGAAGCTTCACACTTAGCCAAAATAACGGTTCGGCCTTCCCCTTCCCACTTAGCCAAAATAAGCTTCACACTTAGCCAAAATCGCTGCGGCGCAGCCGCAAGAGCTAGTCGTCGCACAGCTGCCCCCTGCTGCTCCCGCCAAAAATACCAGTATCGCACAGCCGGCGGTGGCACCAGTACCGCGGGAGGATGCTGATGATAGGCCTACCGCCGGGACCGGCCGTGTGTCGACATTATCCGAGCTCAACGCCCTCACCAAGGTAACTAATTAGTTACTTCTCTTTATCTTCTTTATGCGCCTTTGGTGACTGCCACCTCGATCATGATGCCCAACACATATGTGTTTTGACTCAGGACGCTACTTGCGTACTACTCCACAAAGTTGCCAGCGGCGAGTTGAGGGATGTTGCCAAGGGCAATATCATACAACCGGCGAACTGCATGATGCACAACAATGCAATGGACGATGCCGTGATGAGGGTCTGGATTGCTCGGGTGTTGCCAGGGTGCGATGACATGGACCCCCCTTTCAACCTCAGGGAGCCGACGAACACAAGAACCTTGCAGAATGCCACGGCTGGCCCTTGACATGGCCGAAGACTCAGATTCGTCTTACGGGGCACCTAAGCGCCACCTCGATCTTCCGGCACCTCGGATGCCACCTGTCACCGGCGCCACCGCGATCGTCTGGCCACCACCTCGAAAGCCACCTGTTGTCATCGCCACCAACAACTTTTGGGAGCATGTGGGCCGCACCAAGGCGAAGCCGTAGCAACGCAACCGCCGTCGCCCTCGCCACCACCAGCACCACATGGCGTTAACAACGATGATGATGAAGAATTTGTCAACGTTGACGACTACATCAACACCATCGCCTGCTGTGGATGAAGAACCCTTCGTCACTCGCGAGGGTCAAGGTGGGAGTCCCACTACATGCACGCAACGCCTGGTCTTACATGGTTTATCTCAAGAGACGCCTCCGGCTGCCGATCAACAGGAGAAACCTGTTGGATTCGTCTTTAGACCTGGTACACTCCAAAAGGCGGCCGTTGAGCACTTAGAATCCCCAATGGAGGAGCCTCCTCAGAAGATGAAGAAGCACATGAAGAGAGGTAAGAAAGCCGAGAGCTAACCTCCTCCCAAGAGGATCCAGGCTAAGGATGGCGTCGTACCAGCCCGCGAGGATGGCTTGCCCAGGATACATATAGCTGGTGAAGCGATACTGACTCCGGAGCTGCTTCACGTTGCTCGTGGACATATGCTCGCTTTGAGTGATAGTATCAAGACACTAGAGGGCATTCTTCTTGAAGACAAAGATCCAAATTACCCGGTTTTCACTGTCAAGGTGCCATCGGACGTGGACTTCGTCCATGAAGCCCCCGCAGACGTGTTCTTCATAGCGTACGAGGACGTCTTCAAGTTGTTTCTATCGAAACAGCTGGACTATAACATGGTCCGCCTATTCGCGCTCGATCTAGCGATGAAGACCAATAGAGAGCAAACCGCCTACATCACGATAGTGGATCCGTACTACATGCATGATATCCGGTTGAGGGAAGGATCAGAGACGCGTGCCAAGGCGACGGCGTACCTCGAAAAGTTCTTGGTGGACTACAAGAGGATGAACACGCTTCTTTTGCCTTACTTTCCTGAGTAAGTACACACACCCCCTAGCATTGGTAACTTAGGCTTTCTTATAGCTTTCTTCCTTTTCCCTTTTCCAACATCCCGTTTCAATCGTGTTGTGTAGAGAGAAATACTGCACACTCATCGTCCTTTCCACAAAGTACTCGATAGCATCGTATTTCGACTCGACGAGTCATAAGAAGAAGAAAGACTACACCAGAATAAGGGGTGTTCTGAATGAGGTTCTCGAGGGCTATGCTAGAAAGGGATGCCCCTTCGTCAATAAGGGGGAATGTATCAAGGATGACAAACACGTGTTCAAGCACGTGCTCGAGTTCCCCTATGACAAGGAGCCAACTACTAGCGGCGTCAAGGAGGCCTTCTACGCCATGCATCACCTTAAAGGGTTTGTCCGGGATTGCCAGAACCTAACTCTGCCATCTAGTCTCCGAGCATGGGCCGAAAATTTGGCACGAAGCAACGATGATGATCTTAGTGAAGACTTCCATCGCATCCAGGTTAAGTTGTCGGAAATCATCGTGGAAGATGTCAACACAAGGGGAGGGGTCCTAAAACACAACAGAGGGTTGACTAATAGGGAGATTGAAAATATTCTTCGTAAACAGGGTGACAACAGGACGTGGATGACGAAGGATGGCTATCTACCATTCCCAAGGCCGAGCGTTAGCAGTTCTCAACATTGATCGATGTGTGCGCCTAGAATTATCATAGATGTTTGTGTAGTGTTGTGTCACAAACTATATACTACCGTGGTCGTACGTTGTAAACTTCACTATTGTGGTCGTTGTCGTCGAAGTTCTATGATTGTGATCGATGTGCTATCTTCTATGTTTACTTATCTTTTGCTTTAGTTTATGTGAACATATATGCATGTGAACCAATTTAGTTCTTTCTGTTGCATGATTTACTAATATGCCTTATCTATAGAGATGACGAAGTGGTACGTGGTGTACAAGGGTTGGGTTCCAGGAGTCTATGATGAGTGGGAGGACTGTCAGAATCAGGTGAACAAGTTTAGCGGAAACAGCTACAAAGGATACGCGACTCGAGAGGAGGCGGTAGCCAAGTGGAGGAACCACCTGTGGAAGGAGAACCGGATGAAGATATTGCTAGTGCTCTTGCTCTTGCTCCCCGTCATCACAGATGTATTATGTTTGATTCTAGTGTAGGCGGTGAACACTTCATTTGTAATGTGATGAGATGGTGAACTTTGTAACAAACACTTGTATAAATATTCGCCACCTTTGACTTGTATTGTAATATGGTGACCACTTGTCTACCTCGATCGGGCTCTAAGTAGTGTGATGGCACTATATTCGTGTTTATATTATATTTGTTTTCATATACTAAGTCAAATATACTGTTTCTGTATAATACCTGTATAATACTGTATATTTGGACAAGTTTGGTTTTTTTAATACCTGATATTCAAACCAGTGGCGCATCATTTTTACCTTCTGTGGCGCATAGCTCTTCAATGGCGCATTTTCCAGATTGCGCCACTGAACAGAGTCATGTGGCGCATCAGCTAGCATGAGCCACAGAAGTATCATGACTTTTGTGGCGCATTTCGAAATGCGCCACAGAAGTTTTCATCAGTGGTGACATAACAGTGGCGTCCCTTCCATGCGCCACAGAAGCCCAATATGGATGCACCACTAATCAAGGATTTCCTAGTTGTGGAATGATCTCAAGTGATAACTATAGTTGGACCACCATACTAGTGTTTAAGTTTAGATCATATATTGATCACACCAACTTATGTGGTGTAGGAAAAATATTTTGTTGCCTAAAATATGCTTGAATCTTGATGTTTGAGTGGAATGTTTGATTGTGATTGCTTGCACACTACTTGTGTGAATTGTTGTTCGTGAGTAGACTTCTTCCATAAAAATCTTTTTCCTACTCTAATCCCAATCTAACCCAAACAGATGACTTCTCCAAGAGACTTCAACAACAAGGATGGTGACAACAAAAACCAAGAGATGCACATGAGAGAACAACTACTAGCAACCCAAGCATAGGTTGAATCAAGTGACAACTCAGTTTTTAGCCAACAACAATGAGTTAGACCCAACCATGCAAAAGTTCTTGGAAACCCGATCTCAATTGTTGCAAAGGATGACCAATCAAATGATCAACATGAGAAACAACCTCTACCAAAGTGCTTGTGACAACAATAATATCAAGGATGATATTATAGAGGGAACTCAAGCTTGCAATATTTGTGGAGACAAAGGACACACTTACGAAGAGCATGTGGATCAATGCCCTAATTGTGAAGAAAAACATCCAACTAAACAATGCCCACATCTCAAGTTACTTGTTTCCTATGTGAAGGAAATGATCATGTCCCTATCCAATTCCCCATCTATCCTATAGTTCAACAAATGAAACAAGATGGAATGCATCAAATGTTTGGGAACCTCCATAAGGGAACAACTTCTACCAAGAAGGATAGACAAAATCAGAACTGAGCCTCATAAGGCCATACCCAAAGTGACCACAAAATGTTGTTACTCATGTGGAGAAGACGGCCACATCTCTAGTGACTGCCCCAAGAAGAGAGAAAGATTTCCCACCTTTTGAGGTGAAGTATGAAGAACATGAACTACAAGAACTCCTAGCTTCGGAGAGACCCAAAAAGAAGAAATGTCCCAACCCCAACAAGGAAGACATTAGCCAAGTGCAATGTTTGAATTGCAAAGAGATGGGACACTTTGCCAATGAATGTCCAGAAAAGAAGAACAGTCAAGGAAATAAACAAGAAATGGTGATGCCAAAGATGAAAGAAGATGTTAGTCAAGTGATGAGCAAAAAATGCAAAAAGTCAGGCCATTATGCATCACATTGTCAAGAAAAGAAGAAGTACAAGACAAGCAAGCCTATGAAGGATCTCAGCCTTGTCACATGTTTCAAGTGTGGAAACAAAGGACACTATGTAGATGTCTGTCCAGGGAAGTTTCATCAAGACCACAAGTGAGCCAAGATGTAATCTAGTTGAAAATCTTTTTAATGGTGGTAGTACCCTAGTTTCCTTGAGCAAACTTGTAACCTCTAGCCTTCCCAAATCTCGGGAAAAGATTTCTTTTGAGGGTGGTAGCCTGTCACATCCCAAAATTTTCCAAATTTTGAAATGTGAAAAAGAAATAAACAAAAGAATTAATTGCTGAAATTTAGGGTGAAAAGAAACTTTTTTCTTCTAAGTGGAAACACCAAAACCCTTCTTGAACAAATTTGAATGAAAATGGAATCCAACAAAATTTCAATCAAGTGAAATGCATTCATCAATGAATGTATCTTGAAATTTAAACACTTGGAAAAGTTAAACCAAAACCCTAAAACCCTAATGGAAGAAAATCATTTCCAAGATCTCTCTAAGACTATGGATTTGATCCATATAAAAGTCTATCAACAAACATTTATAAATGATCAAAAAAGATAAACAAAAATATTATAAAACCATAGAAATTGGTTTCATTCAATTTGCAGCCATAGATAAAAACTTATGAATTTAATAAGATAAAAGGAAATAATTTCCAAAGCTAATAAAGCTCCTATCTAAAAATCCATACCAAATCTTGAGCAAAGAAATCCTAAAAGGACTTAAAAAGATAAATAAATATTAAATAAAATTATACAAATTGGAATCACCAATTTTGGATCTATAAATAAAAAGATATGGATTTTATAAGGCAAAGAAATAAATCAATAAATAAGGAATAAAGCCAAATTAAATCTTGGCCAAATCCATAAACAAATGAAAGTTTACTGAATAATAAAAAGAATAAAAGGTTATTTAAATAAAATTATATGAATTGAACAATATTCAATTTTATTTAAAATAAAGACAAATTGCCTAAACTAAATAATAAATCACAAGGAAATTATTTAGAAGACAATTATAACCTTGAATTAAATCCATGAGCAAATCGAATAAACATAATACAAATTAAATAAAGGAATAAAGATTATTTGAATAAAAACTTATATGGACTTGAACCATATTTGTTTTGAATAAAGACAAAATCCCTAATATAAATAATTAATTAAATCATGAGAAAATAATAAATTGAAATTACCAAAGTGGATTAAAAGTTATCCAATTAAACTTAAAAATAATAAAAGAATTGTTTGAATAAAATTTATATGGGTTTAAAACCATATTTGATTTTATTTGAATAAAGACAAATGCCTAATTTAAATGAATAATAAATCATATTAAAATATTTTAAATAATTCAAAGTGAATTATTTAACACACTAATGAATAAATAAAACCTAATGAAAAAGGTTTGGTAAAAATTGGAATTCAAATATAAGTTTGAAAACATATTTAAACCCTTATTTAAATAAAGACAAATGTCTAATTTAAATAAATAATAAACCCTAAGAGAATATAAGAATATATTCTAAAATAGATTATTTAAATACAAAAATAAACAGTATTAAAACTTACTGAAAGTTTAGAAAAGGTTTGGTCAAAACTTGAATTCAAATTGAGGTTTGAATCATTTGAATAAAATCAAAACAGAAAATTGAAATAGAAAAAGGAAAAAAGAAAACAGAGAAGAAAAATGGAAAACAGAACAGCCCAGCGAACCAGGACCAGTTCAGCCCAACTTGGCCCAGCAGCCCACCTCTCTCTCCCCACGTGAGCCCCCTTTTCTCACTCACGCGCATACCCTCGCAGCTCGCTGGCAAAACGGACCCACGCCAACCTGGCAGCCCCGTCATCATCTTTCCCACCCGCGTGACCAATTCCTCCGCTCTCCCCGGACATTTTTGCCGCTAATTTCTCTGTGTTAATTCACGTTAATGGCTGATCAATTCTCGCCAGTGAGGACGCCCTCTTAAGCGCCCATGTCCCCTCTTCCTTTCTGCTCACTCGACATCCCCTCTTTGCCACCAGGCTGCTGCAATCGCAAGCCCGAACCCCACTGCCTTCGGCAAGCTTCCCCACTGGCCCTAGTTTCCACGAGAGCACTCGCCATTTCCTAGCGCACCTGCCAGTATCCCCAACTCGCCTACACGTGCCCCAGAGCATCGGCAACGACCAAGTCCGAGCACCGCCGTCGACTGCGTCCACTCCGGCGACCTCTCCCCGTAAGCACTGACCGTCCCATCCTCTCTGGTTGATTCACCTAAGGTCTACTCTCTCGCGTGCATCTAACACACTCTTTATCTTGCCTTGGCGTGACCCGTATCCTCGCCAACATCGACAAACAGACGCGCCCGTCGCCAGGATCTTCTCCGGCGAGCAATCGACATCGACCTCGTGCTCCCCTGCTCCCCTGCGTCCACGACACGCTTCTCCATTCTCCTGTGAACACGGTGAGGCAATCCTCTTCCTCTGTCTCTTCCTATCTCATCGGCAACTTCACCGCCCGGGCGTCGCCAAACTTTGGCCAAGACAGTTTCAACCGTTAGATATAGATCCAAGCGGTAGGATAGATCAATAGCTAGCACTCACAGTCGATGAAATATCATGTAAAACACAAGTCTTTATTACATGAATCGAATAATCCAGAGTTTACATTATTACAACAAAAGCGAAAAATATACAACATGAGTCCCATCAATCCACAGGCAGGTTGAGTTAAGACCCGCGATCCTAGCGCACCTTTCAACGATCTCCGAAATTCTGCACATGAAACATGCAGCTAACAAGTTGGATCAATACTTTGAATGTATTGGTAAATTACACCAAGGAAGTAAAGACTAACTCTACATGCAAGGCTAGTTTAGGCTTTGGAGTTCATTTTAAAAAAGCTAAGTTTCTCTAAGTATGGAGAAAAGAGAGAGAGAGTTTTACCCTACTTTGTAAACATTTGCTTAGATAAAACAGGGTCGAATGGCACATGAGGATATTACTCACCAAGTGTACAAAAAACCAAACACTTGGATATTACTCACCAAGTGACACTTGGATATTATGCACCAACTTCCCAAAATCCCACCCATTGGCGATATTACTCACGCCATGGGGTTTCAAAACTTTGTTTAGAAAAGAGAGAGGAAGATTCTTCAGAGGCTCCAATCTTCAAATGCTCAATGTTGTTCTGTTTCCGTGAACACGACTGATCGATCAGATTGCAATACTCTCGAGAGTTTGTGCACTTTACCCACAACCCACGATCAAGTCCTTTTACAGACAAGACCATGGTGAGGCTTTCCCTTAGTAGCCCCTCTACCTTCTGGATCCAACCGTGCCAAGAACCTCCAAATGTTGGTACCCAGGTGAGGTTTACCACTAAGTACTAGGCCAAGACAAAGCCCATATGTATTGTGGTTGCACTGGAAGCTTCTGAATTCTAAAACATGGCACACTTCTTTGATTCCTGGGCGGCCGTCCTCCACCAAAATCTCACTCGTTGACCCGAAAAACATTCCGCCCAGAAGAAAACTTAGTTTTATTTTGAAGTGGATTTGAGAAGAAAAGTTTGCTCAAGAGAGCCTTTATACTTAGAATAAATTCATTGTCTTTCGAACCCCCCAACGGTACTTTACATATATATAGCATAGCAAGAATACTTAGCAAAAAACATGGGTAACCTATTAGGAGGGGAAATCCTAAGTATAGAGCTACTCATGGCATACTACAAAATCATCGCACTTGCAAAATAATACTAAGGAAAAATCCTACTAGAACATCCTACACATGCATACTACAGAATTTTGAAGATCACATGCATAGAATCAAAACTGGGACAAAAATTAGGAACAAGTGGTGTAACTTTCCTTATGTTGATAATATGGGTGTTGATTGTGTTTCTCCGCAGCAATCACACTCTTCGAACAATCTAATACGAGGACAAGGTAGTTCCAATCAAAACAATTGCAAACACAACAAGGATGATCACAAACATGCATGATGGTTTAATATGTTACAATGCTTATATTTAGTTCTCTGAGCATTAATAGATCATATGATGCATGTATGAGATCAATTAAAGCAATAGGGTATTTATCAATAAATATTGATAAAGGGGTTTTAATAGTATTGTTGCAACTTCTTTCCTAATTGTGGAGTAAAATTTGGTTCTAAGTTATACTATATAGAGGATAGTAATAAGAACCAGTAGGAATTGCATTCACCCTAATCGGAGTTATAAATCTTTTCTTATAATTTAAAGAGTGTATAATGGATTTTTAAATAATTTATATAGTTTCTATTGCCTAAAAATCAAACTAAAATTATATCTCTAATCTCCACGGAATTTTGATTCCAGGGACATATTATTTGTAATTTTCTGAGCAGTACTCGGATTACCATGATTTTAATACTCTAAATAATCCATTTATCTATTTATTTAATTTCTACAGAAACTTACAGTATTTTCCTGAACTATTTGCATATTGATGATCTACATGGAACCAGCTTTCTATCGGTATATTATTTATATTTTTTTGATATGCAAATAATTTACTATGAATTTAATGATTTCTAAAGCCATTAAAACTAATTAAATCACTATGGGGTAAATAATCCGCAAAGGTTGGATCCAACCAGATATTATTAATCTACGTTATAGTAGCTTTAATTTGACATATTGTTCATATTTTTCGGAGTTACAGATAATTTCCTATGGATTTATTAACCTAAAATATCATTAAAACTAATTAAGTTACTGCAGTAAACACATACTGTAAAGGTTGAATCTAATGGCATATTAATATTCCACACGTTTTTCAGAATTCATTGATATATTATTTGATATTTTTGGATCTATGGATCTTTTTATATGATTTTTGCAAGTTTACACAATTTTCTGCAAATTAAATTCAATTCCCTGGGAATATTCTATGCTGACTGGGACGTGGGGCTGACCTGGCATTGACATGTGGCGAGATCTGGTTGGCTCATACCCCTTCGTCGATAAGCTCTAATCTTGACCGTCGGGATGAGATCTAGTGGCTAGGAGAGGAGATTGACCCGATTTTGGCTCAGAATAGACAAGAAATAGATCTGTGTTAGAGAGACAAATTCATAGGTCAAATTGAAAAACTTACAACATGAAAGTTGTGGGTAATCATTAGTCCTACCTTCTCACCAAAGGAATTTGAATTTGAAGAAACGAGCGCGAGTAGATCTTGGATTTACACCGTCATATCTGAAATATTGTGATGCGAAATTCTCCGGCTATGGTGGATGAAAAGAGGTGAGGTTTGTTGGAATTGACAGATTTCGACGAGATCTACAACTTTTGATTTTTGGCCGAAGGCAAACGACGAAGTCTAGATGGGTGAATAAACGAAATAAGATTCGGGCATGTGTAGATTCGTGATTTCGAGAAGGGAAACTCGTACAGCTGTGGCTCCACAAGTTTATATGGAGTTTTAGGATGGTGTAGAGATATATGTTGGAGTAGGGAACAAGTAGAAACAAACGGAAGTCGATTCGGGGTTGTAGATTCAAAGTTATAAGAGTTTGTAGAGAGATAGGTTTGACAAAACAGGTTTTGCACGGATACTAAAGCATCTATGCGATCGATCCTTCTTCCTGTACTCCTGGCTAGTCCGGTCGGCTACAGTGGCCGGCCCATTAGTTTTTTTTATTCTTTTTCTTTTTCCATTTTATAAATATTTGTTTCCCTTATATCTTTTGCGTACGAACACCAAATGATATGATTCTTGTTTTTAAAATTTTCTAAAATTGAATAGATCATTGTAGGATCATATTTGTAATATTTTTACTAGTTTGCAAGTAGTGGATTTATAAATCCTTGTATATTTCATTTTTTCTATATCTTCATTTGTTTGTATTTATTCCATAACTTTTTCATAATAGCTCCGAATGAGCTCAATTTTGTTTCTAAAATTTTGTAATATTCAAAATACACCTTTTAGTGTGTATAGGGAATTTTTGTGTGCAAGTTTTTAAAAAGTCAAAAAATGCCATTTGCATATATTGTATTGTTTGGAAAGTTTGGAGTATTTAAAATAGGGTTTGGGGTTTGATAATTTCCAAAATATTTTTAGGGCATCTCAAGAACAATATTCATTTCCTTCAGATATTCAAAATGTATTTCTCTTATAGGAACCTTCATGAGTGATTCCGGGATTTAATGTGGGTTTTTGACACGAGATTTCTTTTTGAATGAGGGTTTGCATGTGATGCCATGATGCAACGCAACACAATGTTTATTTTTTATTTTTTTTACCAATCAATTTACTTTGAATGTGGAATATGAATGTTTGAACAATCCCTAAAAGTTTATTTTAAAACAAATTTCAACAAGTTCAACCATTCAATCAACTTATTAATTTTTATTTTAACATTCCAAAATTAGGATAATTTTGGGATGTTACAGACTACCACCCTTAAAACGAATCTCGTCCTCGAGATTCAAGAAGGCTAGAAAGAAATAGGTTTGAGTTACACTAGGGTTCTACCACCCTTAAAAGATTGTAATTGTTGGGTTCTCCTGGTACAATGATTTGTAAGCTTAAATCATACTAACATAATTCATCGCAGCCTGATGGACGGATTGGGCTCCTTTCCATTGGCATATCCATTTCCACCACGATTCTTCCTTTTCTAAGGACAATTTGACATGTAATGCCCTATTTCACCACACTTGTAGCATGTCACCTGGCTAGGATCTTTCTTGGGATTCTTGTTGATGCATATATTACCATTACCATCATTGTTTTCATCCTTTCCAGCCACATTATCCTGTTCTCGACAATCAACATCATAATGCCCAGGGTTGTGACACTTGAAGCATATGACTTTTCTTAGATCCTTCCTCTTCCTTTGTAAGGATAACATGCTGTGGCACATTCCATCTCTAACTTGTTGATTCACTTGTTGTACAATCGGGTAGAGGTGACATTGAGAGGAGTTGTGGTTGGTCCCTTCACACAGGAAGCATGTAACTTGAGAGGTGGGGCATTCTTCAGATGGGTGTATTTCTTCACAATAGGGGAACTGATCATGATGCTCCTTGGAGGTATGTCCTATTTCTCCACAGATCGTGCAAGTTGAACGTTTTGGGACTTCAACCTCTTGGGTTTTTGGTATACGAGTGACGAGACGAGATTGTAGTAGAACCTCTTTAAATTCTCCCCAAGATATCATCCCTTGATGATCATTAATGGTGTGTTGCACTTCCACCAGGTTGCAGCCTCGTCCTTTAGGAATTGGGTGGCATAATGGACCATTCTATTTGCTTCAATGTTGGCATCCTTCATTCTTTCTTCAACCTGGTGCATCCAGTTCTTTGCATCGGCGTGGCTCTTACGCTTGGTGAAGTTGAGTTCCTTGTCCTCCTTATTAATATGGTCCATCTGTCGAGTTGACCAAGGTTTAGAGTAGGAACGAATGGAGTATGGAAGAAGAAGAATAACCCATACAAGCAATTTTATTTAGAAAGTAGGTTTTCATTAGCTAAGGTAATAAACCATACAAGATAGCAAACAATTTGTCGCATATATATTTAGCGAAACCTTATTCGGGTTTGGTTCCTAATAGGTCACTTGTAAACTTCTAGGCTTCGAGTCTTCAAAAGTCTTCGTGCTCTTGATAGTCTTCATGTTCTTCATAATCTTCAATCTTTCGAGTTCTTTAGTTAATAACATTGACTTAAGGCCTTCGAAGTCTTTGTTGCTTGTAGCCTTGAAGTCTTCAATCTCGTAGCTTCAGTCTTGGAACATCTTTCATGGAGGTCTTCAAGTCCCGACTTAATCGAAACATTGAGATGATCTTCTTTGAAAAGGTAATCTTGAGAAAAGTTTCTTCTTGAAGTGTGTAGTGGTCATTTTATAATGTTGAAAATAAGAGACTTAAGAAATTTTAAAACCCCAAAGGTAGATGATGAGAAGTATGAGAGTTTTCTGAAATAACTTAGAAAATATTTGTCCTAAGGTTTTTTCATGTCTAGGATCACGATCTACAGTCAACTTATGCTCTGATACCATCTATAGCAAACTCGGATCGATAAGGATCCTAAGTCCCTGTGATTAACATGCTAGTCCCTGGATCAATAGCTATCACTCACAGTCGATAAAATATCATGTAAAACACAAGTCTTTATTACATGAATCGAATAATCCAGAGTTTACATTATTACAACAAAAGCAAAAAATATACAACATGAGTCCCATCAATGCCACAGGCAGGTTGAGTGAGGACCCGCGATCCTAGCGCACCTTTCAACGATCTCCGAAATTCTGCACATGAAACATGCAGCCAACAAGTTGGATCGATACTTTGAATGTATTGGAAAATTAAACCAAGGAAGGAAAGACTACCTCTACATGCAAGGCAAGTTTAGGCTTTGGAGTTCATTTGCATAAAGCTAATTTTCTCTAAGTATGGATAAAAGAGATAGAGAGTTTTACCCTACTTTGTAAACATTTTCTTAGATAAAATATGGTCGAATGGCACACGAGGATATTACTCACCAAGTGTCCAAACAACCAAACACTTGGATATTACTCACAAAGTGACACTTGGATATTACGCACAAAGTTCCCAAAATCCCACCCATTGGCGATATTACTCACGCCATGGGGTTTCAAAACTTTGTTTAGAAAAGAGAGAGGAAGATCCTTCAGAGGCTCCATCCTTCAAATGCTCAATGTTATTCTGTTTCCGTGAACATGGATGATCGATGAGATTGCAATACTCTCGAGAGTTTGTGCACTTTACCCACAATCCACGATCAAGTCCTTTTACAGACAAGACCATGGCGAGGCTTTCCCTTAGTAGCCCCTCTACATTCTAGATCCAACCGTGCCAAGAACCTCCAAATGTTGGTACCTAGGTGAGGTTTCCCACTAAGTACTAGGCCAAGACAGAGCCCATATGTATTGTGGTTGCACTGGAAGCTTCTAAATTCTGAAACATGGCAGACTTCTTTGATTCCTGGGCGGCCGTCCTCCACCAAAATCTCACTCGTTGACCCGACAACCATTCTGCCCAGAAGAAAACTTAGTTTTATTTTTAAGTGGATTTGAGAAGAAATGTTTGCTCAAGAGAGCCTTTATACTTAGAAGAAATTCATTGTCTTTCGAACCCCCCAACGGTACTTTACATATATATAGCATAACAAGAATACTTACCAAAAAACAGGGGTAACCTATTAGGAGGGGAAATCCTAAGTATACATCTACTCATGGCATACTACAAAATCATCACACTTGCAAAATAATAGTAAGGAAAAATCCTACTAGAACATCCTACACATGCATACTACAGAATTTTGAAGATCACATGCATAGAATCAAAACTGGGACACAAATTATGAACAAGTGGTGTAACTTTCCTTATGTTGATAATATGGGTGTTGATTGTATTTCTCCGCAGCAATCGCACTCTCCGAACAATCTAATACGAGGATAAGGTAGTTCAAATCAAAACAATTGCAAACATAGCAAACACAACAAGGATGATCACAAACATGCATGATGGTTTAATATGTTACAATGCTTATATTTAGTTCTTTGAGAATTAATAGATCATATGATGCATGTATGAGATCAATTAAAGAAATAGGGTATTTATCAATAAATATTGATAAAGGGGTTTTAATAGTTTTGTTGCAACTTCTGTCCTAATTGTGGAGTAAAATTTGGTTCTAAGTTATACTATATAGAGGACATTAATATGAACCAGTAGGAATTGGATTCACCCTAATCGAAGTTATAAATCTTTTCTTATAATTTAAAGAGTGTATAATGGATTTTAAATCATTTATATAGTTTATGTTGCCTAAAAATCAAACTAAAATCTTATCTGTACTCTCCATGTAATTGTGATTCCAGGGACATATTATTTGTAATTTTCTGAGCAGTACTCGAATTACTATGATTTTAATACTCTAAATAATACATTTATCTATTTATTTAATTTCTATAGAAACTTACATTATTTGCCTGAACCATTTGCATATTGATGATCTACATGGAACCAACTTTCTATTGGTCTATTATTTATATTTTTTTGATATGAAAATAATTTACTATGAATTTAATGATTTCTAAAGCCATTAAAAGTAATTAAATAATATGTAGTGGTGTAACTTGATAATATGGGTGTTGATTGTATTTCTCCGCAGCAATCACACTCTCAAAAATAATCTAATACGAGGACAAGGTAGTTCCAATCAAAAAAATTGCAAACATAGCAAACACAACAAGGATGATCACAAACATGCATGATGGTTTAATATGTTACAATGCTTATATTTAGTTCTCTGAGCATTAATAGATCATATGATGCATGTATGCGATCAATTAAAGCAATAGGATATTTATCAATAAATATTGATAAAGGGGTTTTAATAGTTTTGTTGCAACTTCTGTCCTAATTGTGGAGTAAAATGTGGTTCTAAGTTATATTGTATAGAGGACATTAATACAAAACAGTAGGAATTGGATTCACCCTAATCGAAGTTATAAATCTTTTCTTATAATTTAAAGAGTGTATCATGGATTTTTAAATCATTTATGTAGTTTCTGTTGCCTAAAAATCAAAGTAAAATTATATCTCTAATCTCCACGGAATTGTGATTCCAGGGACATATTATTTGTAATTTCTGATCAGTACTCGAATTACTATGATTTTAATACTCGAAATAAGCCATTTATCTATTTATTTAATTTCTGCAGAAAATTAGAGTATTTTCCTGAACCATTTGCATATTGATGATCTACATGGAACCAGCTTTCTATCGGTATATTATTTATATTTTTTTGATATGCAAATAATTTACTATGAATTTAATGATTTCTAAAGCCATTAAAACTAATTAAATCACTATGGGGTAAATAATCTGCAAAGACTGGATCTAACCAGATATTATTAATATACATTATAGTAGCTTCAATTTGATATATTGTTCATATTTTTCAGAGTTACAGATAATTTCCTATGAATTTATTAACCTAAAATACCATTAAAACTAATTAAGTTACTGCAGTAAACACATACTGTAAAGGTTTAATCTAATGCCATATTGATATTCCACACGTTTTTCTGAATCCATTGATATATTATTTGCTATTTTTGGATCTACGGATATTTTTATATGATTTTTGCAAGTTTACACAATTTTATGCAAATTAAATTCAATTTCAAATCTATAGGGAATATTCCTGGGAATATTCTATGCTGACTGGGACACGGGGCTGACCTGACGTTGACACGTGGCGAGATCTGGTTGGCTTGTACCCCTTCGTTGATAAGCTCTAATCTTGACCGTCGGGATGAGATCTAGTGGCTAGGAGAGGAGATTCACCAGATTTTGGCTCAGAATAGAAAAAAAATAGATCTGTGTTAGAGAGACAAATTCGTAGGTCAAATTGAAAAACTTACAACATGAAAGTTGTGGGGAATCATTAGTCCTACCTTCTCACCAAAGGAATTTGGATTTAAAGAAACGAGCGCGAGTAGATCTTGGATTTACACCGTCATATCTGAAATATTGCGATGCAAAATTCTCCGGCTATGGTGGATGAAAAGAGGTGAGGTTTGTCGGGATTGTAAGATTTCGACGAGATCTACAACTTTGATTTTTTGGCCGAAGGCAAACGACGAAGTCTAGATGGGTGAATAAACGAAATAAGATTCGGGCATGTGTAGATTCGGGATTTAGGGAAGGGAAACTCGTACAGCTGTGGCTCCACGAGTTTATATGGAGATTTACGATGGTGTAGAGATAGGTCTTGGAGTAGGGAACAAGTAGAAACAAACGGAAATCGATTCGGAGTTGTAGATTAAAAGTTATAAGAGTTTGAATAGAGATAGGTTTGAGAAAACAGGTTTTGCACGGATATTAAAGCATCTATGCGATCGATCCTTCTACCTGTACGCCTGGCTGGTCCGGTCGGCTACAGTGGCCGACCAATTAGTTTTTTTATTCTTTTTCTTTTTCCATTTTCTATATATTTATTTCCCTTATATCTTATGCGTACGAACTCCAAATGATATGATTCTTGTTTCTAAAATTTTCTAAAATTGAATAGATCATTGTAGGATCATATTTGTAATATTTTTACTAGTTTGAAAGTAGTGGATTTATAAATCCTTGTATATTTCATTTTTTCTATATCTTTATTTGTTTGTATTTATTCCATAACTTTTTCATAATAGCTCTAAATGAGCTCAATTTTATTTCTAAAATTTTGTAATATTCAAAATACACCTTTTAGTGTGTATAGGGAATTTTTGTGTGCAAGTTTTTAAAATGTCAAAAATGCCATTTGCATATATTGTATTGTTTGGAAACTTTGGAGTATTTAAAATAGGGTTTGGGGTTTGATAATTTCCAAAATATTTTTAGGGCATCTCAAGAACAATATTCATTTTCTTCAGATATTCAAAATGTATTTCTCTTATAGGAACCTTCATGAGTGATTCTGGGGATTTAATGTGGGTTTTTCACACGAGATTTCTTTTTGAATGAGGGTTTGCATGTGATGCCATGATGCAATTCAACACCATGTTTTTTTTTGTTTTTTACCAATCAATTTACTTTGAATGTGGAATATGAAAGTTTGAACAATCCCTAAAAGTTTATTTTAAAACAAATTTCAACAAGTTCAACCATTCAATCAACTTATTAATTTTTATTTTAATATTCCAAAATTAGGATAATTTTGGGATGTTACAACAATCTTTTGCATGCTTGCATGCATTGTTTTGTTTTCTTTATGTTATGTGATGAACTGTTTGAATGCTAGTTTTGAATTTGTGTCTTGCTTAATTGAATTGTAGTAAACTTTGAAGAATGTGACTATTGCAAGATCAAGGAGTGAACCTATATTCTATACCAAAAAGGCAAGTGGTGCTTCATACATTTTGTCCTATTATATTCACTATGCATTAGTGATATTTTGAGTAGTACTTGCATGGAATTTTTACTAAGTATCTATATGCTATGATATGGGAAATCCTAGTAGTTGTAGTCTTGATAGAATTATTCTCTAAGATAAGATACTAGTGGATATCATGCTTAGCCTAGATACTAGTAAACAAGGGTGGAATATATACACAAGCTATGGAAATTTTGCTAAGTCTTTTGACTTATGTTTTTACTTAATAAAACTACTAAGTGAATGAATCACGTGGGTGGAATGGTGAGAATGGGATATGTTGATCGGTTACACAATTCTAGTTTATTAGGGAAAACTTGTGTATCACAATTCCAGTAAACTGGGGAAAACTTGTGTATCACACTTGTGGAAAGCAACCTAGGAACAAAGAGATTTGAGATGTCAAATGTTAAGAAGCTTCTAGTGCAACCACATGGTATATGGGCTCTGCCAGGATCATATAGGTTGCAATAACTTAGCTAGATGGACAGAAGGTGGTAGGGGGTGATAGGTTTGGATCGCATCCATTTGGTCAAAGGGAGGGCTTCTAAAAGATCTTGGCTCGATGCATGTCGAGTCCTGTGGGTAAAGTGCACCACCTCTCTCGAGAGTAAATCTAAGTACTTAGCCGTGTCCCCGGCAATGGACAATTTGAGCATCAAGACATGGAAGCTATCAAGAATCTCCTTATCCCAATTTCTAAGTTAAAAGATTGTGGTTGAACAAGGGTAAAGGTTAACCAATTCAATTGGTTGGGTGATTTTGACAAACAAAAACTTAGTGTTTTTCAACTGATAAGGAAAACTTTATTTTGAGCAAAGCAAGCCTAAGCTCCACATAACTAAATGCATATAGATGATATATACCACTACTCTACCATAGTATCACTTGCCAATACAATTCAAATGTATTAACCCTTGGGCTGTAACTTATTATGTTGCAGGTTTGTTTGATGTTAGTGAAGTGTGTTGAATAGGATTACATGTCTACAACCAACATGATTGCATGTGGCACTTTGAAGATGAAGGACTCCATGCTACATAGTTATATCTGCTCCATTGTAATGAGATAGCCAAATGAGCTATGTAAGATGTAATGAATTATTTTATTCCTGGTTAATAAGTTGTACTATGACCTTTGTTTCTTGATATTACATCTTAAACTGTGGATGCTAGCTATTGATCCAGGGACTAGCATTTAAACACATGAATCTCTACCGTATCAGGTTGGGACCTCTATAGTATTTGACTATACACGCTTTGGACTATGTGTCATGTGTATGGTGCCACTGATGATGTTGATAGATTCTTTTAAAAGGGGAAAGGATATGCTGAAAGAGAATCTTTGAAATATTTGGCATAAATATAAAAGGTTGGAAATGTCCAGCTTAGGTATATAGATGATATACATGTTATGGTTGTATTGTTTGCTTGTTAAACAATGTGGTTCTTGAGTATTGGATACCGAATTGGTTGGTGTGAAGTGTCATACATGACAACACAATTCATGAATTGCAATGGTCTAAGTAACCAGAAAGAGAATATGTGATGATGTTCATCGAAAACAAACAAGGTTTTGTTGTGTTTCTCGTTGACATCAAAGCTTTCCTTCAAGATTTGTTTTGATAATTGTTATTTTAATCAGGTATTATGAGAGCAAAAGGTTGTTCAAATAATTATCGTATTCCATAAAAGATGGATGGTTTACAAGTCTGGTTAGAGAAATCACGTCAATAAAACAAATGCTAAAAATGTCGAATGACAAATGATTGAAAGATCACTTAAGAACTGACATCGCCATTTAAATTATATTGGAAAGAAAACATGAAGAAAATTCATGCTGATGGAATTTTGGAGTCTTTTGATTTTTATCAAATGACGCTTGTGAGACTTTCCTAGAGAGAATTGAAACTTTGTTCAAAGTCCAAGAAGAACGAATGACTAACTTATTGGAACTTGCACATATTGATGTATGTAGTCCATTATGTGTAGTCGCAAGCGATGGATTTCAACTTCATATGCTTTCTCCAGAAATATGAGTGAATACACATGTATATTTACTCAATGAGGAAGAAGTGTGAAATATTTATGTTAAAGACTTTCAAGATGAAGTGGAAAATCATTGTAACAAGAAAATATAGTTTATGTTTGGATCATAAAGGAAGATATTTGAGTTAGAAAGTTTAGCATAACACCTAATATTTGAGGAATCGTTCCATGGATTTGCATTTCCCGAAACACCATTGGAGTATGGAGTGTTTGAGATATGTAATCAAACCTTATTTGACATGGTGAGATAAAAGGTGTCAGTTATAAAACTGCCATTATATTTTAAAGATTAAAGATTTAGTGACTACCACTTTTACACTGAAAAGAGCACCATCGCGATCCTTTTAAATGGCACCATATAATTTATGGTTTGGGATAAAACCTAAGTTGTCATTTATTTAATTTTGGTATGCTAGGCATAAGTAAAATGTTTACAACCAAAGTAGGATGAGCATGTCTTTGTATGTTATTTCGAATAACCGTTGGGTATTCCTCCATAACACCGAATACAAAAGGTGTTTGTTGCTTAGAACGTCAAGTTTCTTGAGAAGGATTTTTTCATGAAAAGTTAAGTGGGAGGACAATAGAACTTTGATAAGGTTATTGAACCTTAGCTATATGTGCCGAGTTGCGCAGCACCAGAAAGTGTCCCAAAGGCAGCAATAATGCTCATGGTTCACATGCCTCAAAGGTTGTGGTCACGGAGGTCTAAGTTCCTATTGAACCAAGTAGGTCGGGCAAACAATCAAATACTAAGATTTGAGAGTAAATCATTATTGTTCGACAATAATGAACCGACTACATGAAAAAAAGCGATGATGGGCCCTAACTCCGTCATATGGCTTGAAGCCATAAAATTCATGATAGTTCTATACACGAGAAATCAAGTTTTTGAACTTGGAAGAACCTCTGGAAAGGTGTAAAACCTTACATTCGTATTTGGATCTATAAAGAAATAGACATGTATGTCTCACATCTATGAAATAGTCGATATGTCGGGAAAGAGTTTACGACAATGTTCAAAACGAGTTGACTATGACAATATTTGATCTTTGATAGCAATATTTAGTCTGGACGGATTAATGTACAACCACTACATATAATTTTGGTATATGGTAGTTGAACAAACAATACAAAGTTCTTCTAATAGAATGGTTACCTAGGACGTGTACATGACACGATCCAAAGGGTTTTGTTAATTCAAAGGATGCTAAAATCGCATGCAAACTTCAATGGTTGAAGTAAGCTTCGCGGAGTTGGAATCTTCACTGATTTGAAACTATTAAAAGAGTTTAATTTCATCAGAGACGATGAAGATCCCTGCATTTGCAAGAAATTAAGTGGGAGCGCTAAGACATATTTCTAATTCATTATGTGAAAGACATATTGTTGATTAGAAATGATGTATCTTTTATTGATACAGGCTAAGAAATTCATTTCGATGAAAGACATAGTAAAAACCCGAATATTAGGTATCAATTTCTATATGGATAGATTGAGACTCTAATATGGTTGTGCTAAATGTACATAGATGATATATTGAGTGAATTCAATATGGAAACGACAAGAAAGGTACTTGTCGCACAGGAAGGATTGAATCAAGATTCAAGTGTTTTGATACTTGGTAAGTGAAACAAGATTCAAGTGTTTTGACACATGATTAGTGAAATTACAAGAATATTTTGATCAATCACACTGTGATATGTACACATCCAGATATGTCCTATGCCCTAAATGTTATGAGCATATACCAGAATGATTCATAAGATGATTATTGGACGATAGTAAGGATATTCTTATGATATTTGGAAGAACTTAGAATATGTTATTTATGTAGAGGTGACAAATAGATAGTTGATTATAAAGTGTTACATTGATACTAGTTTTGTCACAAGATACAAATTAATTTTATCTCAATTTAAAACTATGGCTGACACAATGTAATGGAAAGGAAGTTCCATAAATGATTTGGATGAGTTCCAAAGTTAAGACATTGTGACAGATACTATAACAAAAGTCTAAGTATATGACTGCTATTGTAGCAGCAAAAGAAGGCATTTGTGTCAATTAGTTTGTTATCAAACTAGGTGTGGTTCACAGTAGGATAGTACTATGAAGATATATTGTACGACAATTGTATCGACATGGTTTAACCGCAAGGAACTAAAGGTCTCACCAAAGGACCAAATTTATACAATGCCATCTCATTGGACAATGAGTGATGCGTAGATACGCAAAGACATGCAAATACAAATGGACCTAGAAGTGTCAGATCTGAATATTATGTTTACCACTAGCAATCATATATATACAACACCAGAAAGCCATAGGAGTTGAATGCACAAAGTTTTTTCAAACTAGAATATTGACTCTAGTGCAATTGGGAGACTGTTGGAGATATGCCAAAGAGGAAAAATAAAGTGGTTATTATTATATATTTATGTTTATGATAAATTTTTACATCACATGCTATAATTGTATTAAGAGGAAACATTAATACTTGTGTGTTTTGTAAACATAAAAGAGTCCCTAGAGAGCCTCTTGTTGAAACTAGCCTGCTGATTAATAGATTATCATGGTTTCCTGATCATGGACATTGGATGTTATTAATAACAAGATCATATCATTAGGAGAATGATGTGATGGACACACACCCAAAGTAAGCATAGCATAAGATCAAGTCATTAAGTTTGTTTGCTATAAGCTTATAAATACATAGTTACTGATACGTCGTAAATGTATCTATAATTTTTGATGCTCCATGCTTGTTTTGTACCAACTATTTTATGTTTTGTCAACACTTTGAGGCATTTTTATACATTTTCTGGAACTAAACTATTGACAAGATGCCGTAGTGCCAGTTGCCTGTTTTCTGCTGTTTTTGGTTTCAGAAAAGCTAGTAAAGAAATATTCTTGGAATTTGGCAAAACAAAAGCTGAAGTTCCTGTTTTTCTAGACGCAACACGAAGCCCGAAGGAGAGACGAAGTGGAGCCACGACGTGGCCACAGCTAGGGCTAGCGCGGGTCCACCCTAGGTTGCGCCGCCCTATGGTGTGGGCCCCTCAGGCATCCACCGAACTTGCCCTTTCACCTCTATATACGTCTCCCCGAGACATAAACCCTACCCAGATCAGAAATCCATGAAAAGGTCCCCAGCGCCGCCACAACCGAAGAGGAGATTCGGGGGACAGAAGTCTCTATTCCGGCACCCTGCCGGGACGGGTAATCGCCACCGGAGCCATCTCCATCAACTCCACCGCCATCTCCATCGCCTTTGCTGACTCCCATGATGAGGAGGGAGTAGTTCTCCCTCGAGGCTAAGGGCTCTATCGGTAGCTATGTGTTAATCTCTCTCTATGCGTTATCTTATTGTGATCATGAGCTTTGTAATCTAGTTGAATAAGTAGATCTACACTGCTACTCAAGTGCTTTAATTAATCTCTGCTTATCCCCACGTGTGTGATGTTGATAGTGTGCACACCGTGTGGCACTTAGTCTAAAGATTACAGAAATACTTATCATGAGTTATAATTTGAGTTGGATGTCTCTATGAGTTTGTTGTGTTTGTTGGAACCATGTAGCGCTCAAGGTGACAATGGGGTTATCTAGATGGGGAATGCGAACTTTGAGGTGTGCTGTTATAGCCATACATCATCCAACCGGAGAGTAGTTCAGAGTAGCATAATGAAGAGAAGATATTTATATGAGAGTGTCCACTAGTGAAAGTATGATCCCAAGGCCTTGTTTCTAAGCATTGAAACACTGTTTACAACCAGTCCTGTTACATGTTTGATTGCTGCCATTTTTATTTCGTATTGCAATTACCACTTATAATCATCCATATTACTTGTATTTCACTATCTCTTGGCCGAACTAGTGCACCTATACACCTGACAAGTGTATTGGGTGTGTTGGGGACACAAGAGACTTCTTCTATCTTGATTACAGGGTTTCTTGAGAGGGATACCTTTGACCTCTTCCTCGCTGAGTTTGATAAACCTTGGGTGATCCACTTAAGGGAAACTTGCTGCCGTTCTACAAACCTCTGCACTTGGAGGCCCAAAATTGTCGACAAGAATAGAACCGTGCATAGACATCAAGATCTTTTCTAGCATCATTGCCTGGGAGGTAAGTTAAAAGGTACTCACATCCTCTGGCTACTAAGCTATCTTATAGTACTGTTGCTGGTGTGTGAGTGCTCGAAGTTATTTCCTTTAGATTTTGCAATTATATCTTTTTTTTCTTGTTTTTATTTTCACTAGTTAAGCTTAATGGAAAACAACAAAAAATTTAGAGAGCTTTATAGTATTTATCTTGAGTTAGGACATGAAGTGTTTGAAGAGAAAATTAAAAAACCTATGGAACTTTATTTGCATGCTAATAGTAATGTTATTAGTATGAATTCTTTGAACACCATTATTTATAATGCTATGGAAACGTTTAAGCTTGGGGAAGCTAGTTTTTATGAAAATGATCTTTTTAGTTCCCCAGATTTAGAGGGGAAAATTTGTTATGATGATACTATACCTCCAATATATGATATTACAATGATGAATATGATATTTTCAGTCCACCTACTATAGAGGAGAAAATTAATTATGATGATACTATACCTCCAATATATGATGATTACAATGATGAATATGATATTTTGAGTCCACCTACTATTGAGGAGAAAATTGATTATCATTACAATATGCCACCTACATTTGATGATTATGGTGATCATGATAATAATGATAGTTATTTTGTTGAATTTTCTCCCACTGCATGTGGCTCATGATAAGAATGTTTTATATGATAGTTATATTATTAATTTTATTCATGATGCTACTGAAAGTTATTATGAGAGAGGGAAACATGGTTTTATGCATCTCTGTAATATTAAGTTTCCCTTCTTTATGTTGAAATTTTTGAAGTTGCACTTGTTTTTCTTTCCTATGCTTGTTGCTGTGTGCTTTCATTATGTGTTTCTTTACAAGATTATTTTTCATAGGAAGTGGGTTAGACTTAAATTTGTTTTATATTTGCTGCTTGATGCTCTCCTTTACTTCAATTAATATTTCTTATGTGAGCATCATCGAAATTATCATGCCTATCTTGATGACTATAAAGAAAGAGCTTTTGGGAGATAATCCATTATATTATTGCTTTCAGTTTATTTTTATTCATTGGAGTCTTGGAAGTTATTGCCTATGTAATAACCTCTACTTATCCATTTTGTTTGGTTTTTGTGCCAAGAATAACCTCTAATGAGATGGAACTAAGATTTGGGGAAGTTGCTGTCCCGAAACAGATTTCTGTGTGTCACTGTAAAAATCGTGAAAAGTCCCAGTAAATTGGATTGATCTTTAATATTTTTTTGTGCATGCCCCTGGTATTTTCCCCACTTTCGTTATTTTAGCACTTTTCTATTTGAGCAACAGAAGATTTTAAAAAAAATCGTCCTTTACCTGCTGGTCTGTTTTGACAGATTTCTGCCATTATATGCATTTGCCTCTTAATCGGTTTAGTTTTTAGTTCTCTTTGATCACTTGAGCTTTTAAAAGTAATTGCAATAGTAGATTATGTTTTGATGAAAGTTTTACTTGAGATTAAACTAAACCCAAAGGCTCATTACCTTGAATACACTAATGTTACTAATGAAGATTGTGTGAAGTTTTGTATGAAGGAAATTTTCAAGTGTAGGGAAAGAATAATATGATGAGATGAAGAATGGACAAAAGCTCAAGATTTGGTATTCCACACGTGTCACCCCAAGAAATATTCAAGAGTTACAAGAATTAAAGCTTGGGGATGCCCAAGGCATCCTCTTCCTCATCAACAAAAATCCCAGGTCTTCTTTCAAGATACTTTATTTTTTGCTTCATGCATTATTGTGTTGTTCTTGGAGCGTCTTTTTGTTTTTTTGGTTTTATTTTGCTTGTTGCTGTAATAAGTTGGTTGGATCACAATACACTTATTTTGGAGAGAGACACTCTCTGTTTTCATTGTTTAGAACACTCTAGTTTGCACTCTTATTGTTCTGTTAGTGTTCACATTTGGTAGCACTGCGTTTAGCTTTAGTTTTCTTTTGCTTAGAACTTTTTAGTTCTTCTTTGTAGTTAGGTGAGATATGCTCTCTGGTCTTTATTGATTATTATCTTTGTGAGTTGCTTCAAATAAGTTGATTGGTGTAGGACGAGGACTAGGAAGCTTCATGCTTATGTGGTACAAAAGAAAGCTTGTTTGACTGTGATTTAGACTTTATCATGTCATGTTAGATGTTGGTTTGACCATATGCTTATTGATTATTGTTGTAGCATGACTTGTTCCAAACAATTGAGATTGCTTAATGTGCCTTGAAAGAATCATGCGTTGTTTTAGCATATAAAAGCATAATATTGTGGTATTCTCCTTTGATGCTTTATTTGGGTTGACTTGGCACAGGCTCACACCATGTTAAGGCTATGAAACAGTCACCTTAGCCTCTATGATCATTTAATTTTTGACTTGTGATATCACTTTATGCTTCAATTAATAATGTTTTGTTGCTTTGCATGATTATGACCATTATTGCTCTCTTAGTTGGTTGCTCCTAGTCTTTTGCTAGCCTCCACTTATACTCAGTATGAGCTCTAATCGTGCATCCAACTCCCAAGAAACCAAGTTATTCCAAATAGTCCACTATAAACTCATATGCATGGTGTGTTACACCATTCCAAGTATATTCATGTGTTTATTTATCTTCCAAATTAAACTTTTGTTATGTGAAAATTAGTGATTAAAGCTCTCACGAACTTGATGGCACACTTTATTTTCTTGTACTTAATAAACTTGAACCATTGTGCCATCTATGTTGCTTATATTCTTGCAAATTATAAGTTGGGATTTAGCAGAACCATGCTCTCATGGGGAACGCTTTCAACACTTGTACATATCTATCCAGTTGATATCATGATCTTTTGTTTATGGATGTCGGCGGTGTGAAATAAAAGGGGAGCTTGTAAGTCCATGGAGTATTGTATATGTGTTAGAGAAACGCCTAGGCGACTACCCTAAGCCATTCCTAGTCATGGTGGAAACTTGCAACATAACCATAGTGAGCAATCTATGAAGCATCTTTAGAAAAAAAGGAAAAAAAGCACCATACTCATGGTAAATAAAAAGATCGCTGAGATGCTCACTGTCTGTTGCCTTGTCATTTTGATATGGGATAGCTCCTGTGTCATGGGGAAAGGGGTACCCCGTTGGCGGTTCTCTATGAGACACATATACTTACAATGACCAGAACTTGCTTGTGACTAAAGTCGAGTAGCACGAAGAACGACCCTCGTACTCAAGGGACATGATATTTTCAACTTATGATCTGTCAAACATTTTCTTCATATTTGTGGCACTTTAATATTAACCACTTCAAGATTCTTATGATAGGGTCAATGAGAGCTGAAAGCTAATAAGTACCATAATTTTTGGAAGCTGTTTATGAAACTTGAAATCCCTACTTCCCTCTGTGAAGGGCCTTTCTTTTTAACTTTTATGTTGAGTCTCCACCTTCTATCTTTATGCACCAATTAAGAGAGCATAGTTTTCATTCCTAGTTCAATGTGCGTTGTCCCAAAATTTATTGATTGATTCATAATCATGGTATTGCGTGTTCTTAAATTATTTGTATCTAGTCACCATTATGTACTTTGAAGGTGTCCTATGCATTTATGTTTTGCTATTCCATGAAGGACAAGTTGAATACCACTCATGCTATGTTTTCTATATGTGAAACAACCAAATGTCTTTCAACGCATTGTTATTCATGATCTTTTCTTTGTGTTACCTTTCATGTTACAACATAGTTGCTATGTCTTATTGTTAGAAATATATCCTTCATGCTAATGTTTAGAGTACTATGATCCCAGCTATCAATGCTTTACAATATCTTGAGCAAGATTGTGATGGTGCATGTCACCTCAAAAATTATTATTTTTATCACTTACCTACTCGAGGATGAGCAGGAGTTAAGCTTGGGGATGCTTGATATGTCGTAAACGTATCTATAATTTTTTATGCTCCACGCTTGTTTTGTACCAACTATCTTATGTTTTTTCTACACTTTGAGGCAATATACATTTTCTGGAACTAACATATTAACAAGATGTCGCAGTGCCAGTTGCCTATTTTCTGCTATTTTTGGTTTTAGAAAATCTAGTAAAGAAATATTCATGGAATTGGACGAAACAAAAGAAGAAGTTCCTATTATTCCAGACACAACACGGAGCCCAAAGGAGAGACGAAGTGGATCCACAAGGTGGCCACTCCTAGGGCTGGCGCGGGTCCACCCTTGGCCGCGCCGCCCTATGCTGTGGGCCCCTTGGGTGTCCACTGACCTTGCCCTTTCGCCTATATATACGTCTCCCGAAGATGTAAACCCTACCCAGATAAGAAATACACGAAAAGGTCTGTAGTGCCTCCACAACCAAAGAGGTGATTCAAGGGCCAGAAGTCTCTGTTTTGGCACCCTGCAGGGACAGGGAATTGCCCCCGGAGACATCTCCATTGCCGTTGCTGCCTCCCATGATGAGGAGGGAGTAGTTCTCCCTCGAGGCTAAGCGCTCTACCAATAGCTATGTGTTCATCTGTCTCTCTATGCATGATCTTATTGTGATCATGAGATTTGTAATCTAGTTGAATAAGTAGATCTACTCTGATACTCAAGTGCTTTAATTAATCTCTGATTATCCCCACGTATGTTAAGTTGACAGTGTGCACACCATGTGGCACTTAGGCTAAAGATTATAGAAATACTTATCATGAGTTATAATTTGAGTTCGATGTCTCTATGAGTTTGTGGTGTTTGTTGGAACCATGTAGTGGTCAAGGTGACAATGGGGTTATCTAGATGGGGAATGCGAACTTTGAGGTGTGATGTTATGGCCATACATCGACCAACCGGAGAGTAGTTCAGAGTAGCATAATGAAGAGAAGGTATTTATATGAGAGTGTCCACTAGTGAAAGTATGATCCCTAGGTCTTCTTTCTAAGAATTGAAACACCGTTTACAACTAGTCATGTTACATGTTTGCTTGCTGCCATTTTTATTTCAGATTGCAATTACCACTTATAATCATCCATATTACTTGTATTTTCTATCTCTTCGCCGAACTAGTGCACCTATACACCTGTCAAATGTATTGGGTGTGTTAGGGACACAAGAGACTTCTTGTATCTTGATTGCAGGGTTTCTTGAGAGGAATACCTTTGACCTCTTCCTCCCTGAGTTCGATAAACCTTGGGTGATCCACTTAAGGGAAACTTGATGCCGTTCTACAAACCTCTACACTTGGAGGCCCAACATTGTCTACAAGAATAGAAGCGTGCGTAGAAATCAGTTACCTAATCCTTCGACCATGAGATCATTTTAATCACCATCACCGGATGAGTGCTTTGATGACATCAAACGCCACTTCCGAAACTGGGTGGTTATAAAGGTGGCATTGGGTATTCTGAAAGTATGTGTTGAAGCGCATGGATCAAGAGGGGGATTTGTCCAACCAAATGATGGATATATATACTCTAGGCCCTCCCGGCGGAATGTCATCCAATTGGATTGCAAGCATGTGACTAGGTCACAAGGGATGCCATATCACGGAACGAGCAAAGAGTACTTATCGGTAACGAGGTAGAACTAGGTATGGAGGTACCGACGATCGAACCTCAAATAAGTAAAGTATCATGTGAAAAAGGGAATCGGTGTCGTATGTGAATGGTTCATTCAATCACGAAGTCATCATTGAATATGTGGGAGCCACTATGGATCTCCAGATCCCGCTATTGGTTAGTTATTGGAGAGGTGTCTCGATCATGTCTGCATAGTTCACGAACCATAGGGTGACATATTTAAGGTTCGATGTTGTTAAGTAGATATGGAATATGAGTTGGAGACCGAATGTTGTTTGGAGTCTCGGATTGGATCAAGGACATCACGAGGAGATCCAGAATGGTCCGGAGAATAAGATTCATATAAGGAAAGTCAATTTCCGGGGTTCAGAAATGTTTTCGGTGTTTCGACCAGATGCTTCTAGAATGTTCTAGAGGGGCCACCAATAGGCCCACCATCCCATCCCAGGAGGGGCCACTTGGGCTGAGCCATGCCGCGAGGGGGGGGGGGCTAGTTCCAGCCGCACCAAATACCAAGGGGCCAAACCATCCACCAAGGGTATTGGGGCAGAACCCTAATAAGTAAATGGGGGAAACTTGGGGGGCAAGTTCCCCCCTCTCCCTCTTGTGAGCCGAGTTGGGGGAGGACTCGCCAAGGGCTGGGAACCCTGGCTGCCACCCCCTCTATATAAATAGGGGAGGGGAGGGCGCCACCCTTGTCCCTTGCTCCTAACCCTAGGCGCCACTGAAAGGACATTTACTATCATAATCACTTTTGGTGTTCGTTAACAACAAGTAGATCATTTTACAATATGCTAATGTCTACAGGTTGATATAATGAAAAGTGAAAAGGACCATTGACTTACGGAATTATTTCTGATCACATATGCAAGTTCCTGGAAACTCTAGACCGGAGTCTCCGGTCTGAGTGGACCGGATTCTCCTGTGTGATCCGGAGTTTCACAAGGAGTCACTAGAGGGGCTCCAAAATTCAGCCTGGGACTGTCTGTTGGGTGGTCCGGAGGTAGATCCGGAGACTGACCGAAGTCTCCGGTCCAAGCCTCAGAACGGAGTCTCCGGTGTGGCTGGACCGGAGTCTCCGGTCCACTAGGTTCCCATAGGCGCTGGGACAATATGATACGTGGTCCAGAGGCTGGTCTGGAGATTGGCCGGAGTCTCCGGTGTAGACCGGAGTCTCTATTCTACACACCGGAGTCTCCGGTCTGGCAGATCCTCCAACGATCAGAAAACGGTTCAATGGAGGGGCTGCTTATAAATAGAGGACCTTATCCCCTTCCTCCAGCTGCTCGACCCACTCAAGAACACCATCCCTATTTGAGCCACCAAATCAACAAGATATCTTCATCCAACCATCCAAAGTCATTGATATTTGGAGGATCGAAGGAGGAGGCCTTGATCTACAGCTTCACGAAGAGAGATCTTCATTTCCCCCTCATTCACTTGAGGCCCCCATGCTCTTACAAGCTTGTCTTTTATTGTTTGACAACTTGCTTGTAGTTGGGAGCCTCCAATTAAGTTGTGGATGTTCTCCCCAAACTTGTTGTAAAGGTGTCTGCTTCCACCTCGAAGGTGTCAACACCCGGATTTTTCAATCCTAGATGCCTGTTATGCCATACATCGCAATCCCAGGATTACCATTTTTGCGAGACATAACAGAATTGGATACCATAGTACATCATCCATTACAAATGATACATAAGTTCTTACACAAATAGGGATCTCATGATCCAGTTCTTAATACAACTTCAAGCAGCAGAATACGTAATAATAACGGTAGCATAGGCGAAGCTCCATCTTCGGGGTCACAGGCAATGCTGACGATGGGAGATGATCCTAGTTGTCGTAACCTCCCTGGGGTCCATCCTCCAGGTACTCCTCTTCATAGTCTGGCCATGGGAATAGCCAGGGACAAAGCCATGAGTACTCTTTAAGTACTTGCAAGCTAATACTAACAGGTAAAGGGGTTTTTGGATAATAGGACACTAGGCTCTAGGGTTGTTTTGCAAAAGCCAGATTTATCTCTACTAAGTTCTAAAGCTAGTCACAATTTTATAACTCCTAGGTGGGATCTTGTAACTCAGGTCACAACTCTGTTGTGGTCAAGTCAAAGTCTCAATTCATTTCACAAGTCATTTTGAAAAGTCTGACGGGGGAACAGTATGGCCACTCCAACTGTCCATAACCGCGGACGCGGCTATTCGAATAGGTTGACACTCTGCAGAGATTGTACACTTTCACCACAACATTCGATACATCCGTCAGGAACAAATCCTGAATTCACCATACTCAGTATGCGGATAATCAATCCTAACCTTTCAATTACACGCCCTAGTATAAGCACCTCTCCTGTGAGTTTGGCCTCCCAACCATGACCAACTGTCATCTTGGGTACTGCACATGTGGACAATCTTCACAAGGTAGCCTCAGCTCAAACCATGGCCATGAGGGAACTAATACTAAGGTATATAAGTTTCCAGTCAAGCCCTACACAATATTCGGGTATTGTGGTTGTACGATAAAATTAGAATGGTATCGCATCCAGACAACCATCAGTTTTATAAAGGGCTAAGGCTCATGCCTCAACATTTTCATCACCAAAATCATCAAGTGTTCGGAAACACATGTCCAAAACATTTCAATAGAATGATCCATCATTCCAAGGTTTTCATAACCATTTTTCCACCAAGTAAACCCATCTAAAGTTGATCAAGTTTTATGCTTAGCACTAGCATCTACAGGTGGGGGTAGTACTAATGAGGGGTGGTAAACTATTGGAGTTTCAACTAAGTACAACCTTATATCTTAGGATGATATCAAGGTTTCTAACTTAGGCCAAACTTTATGCTCTTTATGCAACCTTCAGAATATTTCTAGTATCTACAAGTCACTTAAGTCAACTCTAAGTTAAATCTTTGATAAAGAAATAAAGTAAGAAGCTTGCAAATAAAACTAGGATTGGTTTATCAAGTGGGTATGATCACATATGCTTAAGGCATATAGTAGGCATAGTAACAAGCAAGTATTTGCTTGCACAAAATCAGTATAAGCTTGCTAAATTGCAAGTGTTAGCTTGCATAGGTCAACTTGATTAGTAAGGCTTGCTAAAGTAGAATGTCTTGCAAGTTTTAGCTTGCATTGGTATAGTATCAGCTTGCCTTGTGCAGAGCAGTGGTTGAAGTTCTCCTCGGCTTCTTCTTCGTAGTATCCGCCTTCCTCCTCGTATCCTTGGTCGGTACTAGCGTCTATGAATAAATACGAGGTACACAATCACCAAACAATACTTAACTACATGCAATCATCACACACAAGGGTCCTATAGATGATCTAGCATCATCTCTGACATTACAAGGTTAAGGCTTGATTTAATTCCTTTTATTTTTAGCAAAGTAATTTCTACTCATTGATAAACTACTTAAGATTTAATATTCTCCAAACCAAACATGGGATCATGTTGACACATGTCATCACCACATATTGTAGTCCATGGGAATGTGATTTAAAGTGGTGTCACAATTTAATAAGGTTTTACCCTTTTTTTCTAATTAATTAAAGTGGATAGAAATGCCTATGTAGCATTCTTTTATTACTTGAACATTATTTGTGCAAGTAAACCTATATATTTTTATATATTCTAAAAGGTATGGTTAAATGTGATTTTTGAGAGTTGGAATCAACTCAAAAGGTATTATGGTTTAAATTTGAAAAATGTTTGAATGCAGAAAAGCTTCTGCCTTGTTATTTTTACTAAGGATGATCTACAGATCCAAATGACTTGAATCCAACGGGCTTGGATTCAGCATTCACAGACCTTTCCAACAAAATTATTTTCATTCAAATTGGTACACTGAATCGATCTGGGTTGATTTTTGAAGTTGGGTACAGAAGTGTGTTTGAATTGAAATGGAAAAATATTAATTCAAATCACTGGGCTGTGCGGGAAAAGTTAACGGGCCGGCCTGCTAAGCGCAGTGCTCCCGCAGGCTACTTAAGTGGGTGTCCCCACTCGTCAGTGACACGGGGCTGGGCGAAGCGGTATGGGGAAACGTGGGTCGTTCGATCTGATTCTAATCCAACGGCTGGGATTCATCGTCGACGCGAGACAACTCCGGCGAGAACGAAACCTAGCGCGGCCAGTGGGGTGTGCTGGGGGCTCACCGGGGTACGAGCGAGGGTCGGCGAGGCGGGAGAACGACGAAGTCGACAACGGCGAACTCAGGGGTGGTCGCTGCAGCTCCTGGGATGGACGAAATCGATGGCGTCCTTCTTCTCCAGAGGCGGCGGGCTCCGGTGAAATTCCGGTGATGTGCTGCTCACCTTGCTCCGAGAATGCTGTGGCACGATCAGTGAGAAGAGGGGAGTGAGATGGTGTGAAGAAATCGAGCGGGGGTGGACTCTATTTATAGTCGAGCGAGGGGACCGACGGGGCGCAAGGTGAGCTCGTCGGGGGCAATGTTACAGGCGGCTATTGTCATGGGCAAGGGTAGGGGATGGTGTGGTGTCTCCTGGCGATGCTCAACGACATGGTTTCGAGGCATGGGGCGGTGCGGTTTGGTTTGGAACGGGCGATGCTTTGCGCAGCAGAGGCGGCGTCTTCGACGGCGAGTGGTGGCTATGCGTCACGGGGCGGCAAACGGGGATGTCTGGCGGTCTCCTAGGTCGGTGGGGATTGTGTATGCACGCGGCAAGGGCGGCGCGCGGTCTGTGGGCTTTGGTCGAGGGTGGTGCTCTGGCGCACGCTCGGCATGGTCTCTGGCGGTCTGGGCGCGGTTCGTGCGCGTGGTCCAGGGCTTGGCAAGGCTCGAGCAGTGGACAGGGAGTGGCGGTGGATGGTGGGCTGCCTCCTAGACATGCTGGCTAGGCTTGCTGCTGCTCCTAGCTTGCTGTCGACTATGGGGTGGCAAGGGTGTGCTCAGCTGTTCACCATTGATGGCAATGGCAAGCTCACAGTGGTGCTAGTGCTTGGTTAATCTTGCTAGGTGATCTACTGAGCTGGTTGTGAGCTAAATGGGGAACCAGTTAGGCAAGAATCACTGCTCACAATAGTGTTTGATGTTTGTTTGATTTGTGTCTACAACCTGTTTGATGAAATGGCCGCATGAAATCAAGTTTTGAATTTTGAAAAGATTTTTGGTGGGTTTGCTATATTGGTGCTGGTGAGTCTACAGATGCTTGGGTTTTGAAAGTTGAGCTTGTTTGAGTGTTTTTTGAAAAAGTGGGATCTTCCCATATGATAAAGATTCAATTTTGAATTGTCATTTAAACTATGCATTTGAAAGTTTCTGGATGATCACAAAGTGGGCCTTGATACTTTGTTATGAGAATTCAAGGGGTGCAAAGATCCAGAAAGGTTTCTGTTAGATTTTGAAAGTTTGAGACAACCAAAGTAGGCATGAGAGTTAAATTGTTCAAAGTGACCATTCATTGAACATATGTGTTTTGATTTACTTGTCTTTAGGAAAAGTGTGGGAAATGTTTTAGATGATGTTTATTTCACCTAAGAAACATTTTACAAGCAAAGAAACAAACAAACAAGGTGGTTTAAAAGAATTTCAAAATCAATGCATACACATATGCATGCATTCATAATTTTATTTAGAAAAGTTTTTGTTAACCCTAAATTTGATGATTAGAGTTTGATGATCCAAGCTTAGTATTTTTGGGATGTTACAGAAGGTTGCTGATATAGTGGAAGAGTTGAATCAAACCCTTTGGGGGTGAGGTTGATCGGAGAACAAGTGAGGCCTCTCGTGGCGTTGGTGGTTCGAAACCACCCCCTACCCAAACGTAGACGTACTTCCTCTCAAAAGGAAGGAACTATAGGAAACAAACCCTCGTGTCTCCGCGCTCCACTTTGGTTACTTCTATCCTTTACCGCACTTTACTTTACTTGTTCTTGCTTAGTGTTTGTACTAGTTTGTGCTAGTTTGACATATAGGTAAATTCACCTTAGTTGCATAATCTAGAGAATTTACCTTTCTTGTCAAACCCTAATTTGAAAAAGAGTAATATTTGAAGTAGCACCTATTCACCCCCCTCTAGGTGCCCATACAATCCTTTCAATTGGTATTAGAGCCTCGACTATTTATTCAGGCTTTACCGCCTAAGAGTATATGGCCGGTATCAACTTAGGGGAAGGTGATGGTGAGCCTACCAACACGGTGACCATGGAGGATCTCAATAACTTGGAAACAAGATTGAACTCCACCTTGGGCAATGAGATCAAACAATTGCACAAGTTACTTGAGCAACTTGTTAAAGATAAAGGTGACTCATCATCCCCTTCTCCTAAAGAGGTAGCTCCATCATTACCAAAGGTGAATGCCCCGGCATCACCCGCGGTTGTGGAGGTGAGGGACAATCCAAACAACACTAATTCTTCCAAAAAAGGGATAGTCAGAAGGGAGAGCACCATGAGTCTCAAGGATGGCACTCTCTTGACTCCCCAATTCCTCACCCTCATATAAACAACAGAGAAGACCCACCAAAGCTAGCTGCATCTACTTTTTCTCAATGGCAATCACTAATGAAATATCATGTGTGTAGCTCTTGTATTGAGTTATGGAACTTCATGAAGGAGGACTCCGTATTGGGATCCAACCAACTCGACTAGAAGAGAACTTGTCAATAGTCAACTCAATGCCACCGCCTTGCACATGATACAACAAGGATTGGGTGCAAAAGATTACCCTCACATTGAGCACCTCAACACCGCCAAAGAAGCTTGGGATGCTCTCACAGAGTTGTATGTTGGAAATGAGAGCATGAGAAGGAACCAATATGATGCACTAAGCAATGAAGCTGAAGGCTTCTATATGAAGGATGGTGAAGATCATGAAGACATGTACCATAGGCTCAAGTCCACCTCCACCGCCTTTAGGAATGTGGGTGCCTCACATGTGGATGATGCTTGAATAAAAAGGAAATATGTGAGTGCACTCATGCCTTTTGAGCCTACCGACTTGAAGAGCCTACAAGGAAGACACAACTCCCACCTCATGACCTCCAATGAAGTTATGCAAGAGATGGAATCTTTCAAGGCGCCACCAAGAATGCCAAAGATGCCCGTGTTCGAGCCCTTGGAATGAGCAATGGTGTCAACCTTGCATTAAAGGCCAAAGTTGTGGAGCATGTGGATGAAGATGATAGTGATGAAGTCTTATCCATGAGCCATCTAGATGATGTCAAGATTTCTCATGGTGAATAAATGGACTTCTATGCAAAGAACTTTTGGAAATATCCCGCCAAGGCCAAGATCGAAATGCAACGAAGAAGCAACCCAAATGGTAGAAGAGACAATGTCACTAAATTGAGAACTTTCTTCAATTGTGGTGACCGCTATCACTTTGTGGCGGCTTGTCCCTATGATAAGAGAGAAGATAATGGGTGTAAACTTTTGTTGAAGAAAACTTCCAAATCTCCTTACAAGAAACCCTTCATCAAGAATAATCCCATCAACAAGAAGTTAGGTGAAATTATCCTCATGAAGAATTATCCTCCGACAATTAAGATGATGAAGAGGAAACATCAAGTGGTGTGGCTGCTCTTGCCATTACTTCTACTCCCACATTCTCCCTCTTCGACTCTCCAAATGAGAATATCTCCAACAAGAATGTCACTTACCTTATGGCTAGAGGAATGGAGGTATCTTCATCATCACACCCCTCCCTCTTGATTAATGATGAAATTGATGATGAGATGTCTCTTGAGGTCAAAAAGTAAATAATTTCTTTTGATGAGTTCATGAATAACTTGCAAGGGGAACACAAGAGACATTTTGTGGACCTCTTAGATCAACTTTCCCACACACAAGAGCTTCTTGATGAGATATTTAAACTAGGGAGAGAACACATGATTGAGGTAGAAGCCCTAAATAATTATCTAGAAGAAGAACAAGAGACTAGGATGCCCCTTGAACTAAAACTTGAAGGGCTAATGATCTAATTGATAATAGACTCGTTAAGGAACGAGACCATGCTATTGCTAAATAAAAAAGGGCTAAAAAGGACAAGATTGAGTTTGGTGTTGTTCATGAATAACTTTCCGAGGACTTTAGGTTGCTTGACAAGGCTCACAAGTCTTTGAAAAGTGAACTCTTGTCACTCACAAAGTCCCATGAAAGCTTCAAACTCAATTGACCAATATTCCTTCATCTAGTAATTTCATTCCTTCTAGTAGTACAAATATTCTTGAAGAAAATGCTAGGTTGAAGGGGGAGCTAGCTAAGGCCACCTTTCCAAAAGGAAACAAGTCCATTTATGACCTCTTGAGTAAGCAAAGGTTAAATGGTGAGAAAGGGGGCATTGGATTTGTCTCCAAAGCCAAGAAGAAGAAGAACAACAACAAGAAGAAGGCCAATCCCGCACAACAAAAAGACAAGGCCATTGTGGGGAGTAAGACCACAAGTGCTAAAACTATGTCTCATGATGATTTTGCGGGAAGTGGTAACCCTCACTATGTTTTAATGTGCGATTATTATGGTGATGTGTATGCACAATATGTTGGCCCATTTGATGGGTATATTGCTTGGACTATTTGGGTTCCCAAGACCCTTGTTTCTAACAAAAGAGGACGCATTGAAAAATGGGTAACTAAAAACTAGCTTGATCGTTTGTATACTTATGCTTCCGGAGGGTCAAAGTGGGTGCTTGATAGTGGATGCACAAGTCATATGACCGGAAGCGCATCTATTGTTAAGGAGTTGAGACCAAATGATGATAAAATATTCGTGACATATGCCGACAAGTCGAAATCTAAGGTAATCGGTTTTGGCAAGGTTGTGGTTGCCCACGACCTGACACTCGTGGACGTCATGCTTGTTGAGACCCTTGGATATAATTTACTTTTTGTCCGTGCTCTTGGAAAGATGGGCTTTGCCATCTTTATTGATAGTGATATTGTGGTCCTCATGTGGAGCAAGTCTCTCAAGGTTGCTTTTGTTGGGTACGTCAAAAATGACTTGTATGTGGTGGACTTTTCGGGGCAAACCACTACAAGTGCGATGTGCTTATTTGGAAAGGTTGATGTGGGTTGGTTATGGCATCGCCGACTAGCCCATGTAAACATGAGAACTTTGAAAAGTCTTCACAAGGATAGCCATATTGTTGGACTAAAAGAAAATGTTTGCTTTCCCAAAGATCATGTTTGCAGGTCCTGTGTTGAACGAAATATGCATGATTCTCCCCACAAGCTAAACAACTATGTAAAGTCCAAGAGGATCCTAGAGCTCCTTCATGTGTATCTCTTTGGTCCTCCATCTCATGCAATCCTTTGTGGGAAGGAATATTGTTTGGTGATTGTTGTTGACTATTCAAGATACACATGGGTATATTTCTTCAAGCTGAAAAGTGAGACCCAAGAGAACTTCATCGACTTTGTCAACATGGTTCAACGTTAATACAATGTCTCTGTGTTGATTATAAGGAGTGACAACACCACCAAATTCAAGAACTACACCTTGAATGTATTTCTTAGTGATGAGGGGCTAGAACACCAATATTCCGCAGCATATACCCTTCAACAAAATGGTGTAGCCGAGAGGAAGAACCGGACTCTTATTGATATGGCAAGGACCATGTTGGCGGAGTTTAAATGTCCATATAATATTTTGGCCAAAGAAACTCCACCGCGTGCCATGCATCAAACCGGCTCTACCTCCACAAGAAATTGATGAAGACTCCATATGAAATACTTACCAGTAACAAGCGCAACATATCTTACTTCCGGGTGTTCGGTTCTAAGTGTTTCTATCTAAAAAAGGGTGCTCGTTTGTCCAAATTCGATTCCAAAGCATTACAGGTTATTTTTGTTGGCTATGGTCTCGAATCCCACACTTATAGAATCTATAATAAGCTCTCTAGAGATGTCATTGAATCTTGTAGTGTGGTTTTCAAAGAATATGATGGTCCCCAAGGGGTGCGTGTTGATGCTTGTGATGCAGATGATGAAATGCATCAGGATGCCATAGGAAGAATGGGTGTGGGATTTATCCGCCCTGTTGAGGAACCCCTTATGGCCGATCGAGAAGAACTATGCTCTACTCAAGTGGATCCCTCATCTTCACAGGAACAACAAGCTCCCTCTATCGAGGAGGACAATGACCCAAGCCAAAGAAAAGCTATGGACCCTCAACATGTTGATCAGGGAGATACCCCTAGTAAGGAGGAGCTTGAGTCACCATTCTCTAGAATATCAAGTGCTACTCGGTCTATTACACAAGGAAGATCTATACAATCTGCCATGAGAGCAGCACGACTCCAGTCTAGTAGTGTGCCTATACAAGACCAAGGTCAATCTTTGCCTCTTAATGAAGAGAATATTTCCAATAATGATCAAGGTTAAGTTGATGGTCAAGATGAGGACCAAAATGATAAAGAGACCCCCCCAAGAATAAACAAGGAGATTGAAACTCGTCGCAAAGCTATAATGCATAGAATGTTGAAATTGAGAGACCACTCTCTAGAGAATGTGGTTGGAGATGTAAGGAGAGGAATGTCCACAAGAGCACAATTGAAGAGGTTTAGTGAACACCAATCACACATCTCCATGATAGAACCTAAGAAAGTATGGGAAGCTCTTGAAGATTCGGATTGGTTGGAAGCAATGCACAAAGAGCTCAACAACTTTGGGAGAAATAAAGTTTGGAAGTTAGTTGAGAAGCCAAAGGATTTCCTCAACGTCATAGGCACCAAGTGGATATTCAAGAACAAGCAAGATGAGGATGGAATTGTTGTAAGGAACAAGGCAAGATTGGTTGCACAAGGGTGCTCTCTAATTGAAGGCATTGATTATGGAGAGACATATGCACCCATGGCTCGCCTTGAGTCCATTCGTATCCTTCTTGCTTATGCGTCACGTCATAAGTTTAAGTTGCAACAAATGGATGTAGAAAGTGCATTTCTTAATGGTCCATTGAATGAGTTGGTATATGTAAAGCAACCTCCAGGATTTGAGGATCCCAACTTCCCAAACCATGTATACAAACTTGATAAGACACTCTATGGGATCAAACAAGCCCCACGCACATGGTATGAGAAACTTAGAGAGTTGTTGTTTGACCGTTTGTTTGAGGTTGGGAAAATCTATCCCACTCTTTTTACTAAGAAAGTCAATGGGGGAGCTTTTTGTAAGCCAAATATATGTTGATGATATTATCTTTGGCTCATCTAACAAATCTTTTAATGATGAATTCTCAAAGATTATGACTAATAGGTTCTAGATGTCTATGATGGGGGAGTTGAGAGTATTTCTTGGTTTTGAGGTCAAGCAAGTAAGAGGAGGAACATTCTTCAACCAAGGCAAGTATACTCAAGATATGCTCAAAAGATTTAACATGAATGATTTAAATGGAGATCCTACCCCCATGGCAACAAAGACTCATCTTGAACTAAATCCAAATGGTAAAGATGTGGATCAAAAGGTATACCGGTCTATGATTGGTTCTTTGATTTACCTTTGTGCATCTAGATCCAATATTGTGTTGAGTGTAGGAGTGCGTGCAAGATATCAAGCGACTCCTAAAGAAATCCATTTAATGGCGGTCAAGAGAATCTTTCAATATTTGGTTCATACTCCACACTATGGTATTTGGTATCCTCGAGGCTCAAGATTTGCTCTTTGTGGATACTCGGACTCGGATTGGGCAGGGGATAAGGATGATAGAAAATCAACCTCTGGGGCTTGACAATTCCTAGGTAGGTCCTTGGTGTGTTGGTCTTCTAAGAAGAAAAATTGTATATCTCTCTCCACAGCTGAAGCCGAGTATGTCTCAGATGCTAGTGCTTGTACTCAATTTCTATGGATGAGGCAAACTTTAAAGGAATACGGTGTCCATTGTGACAAAGTTCCTCTTCTATGTGACAATGAAAGTGCTATCAAGATTGCCTACAACACGGTGGATCACACAAGGACCAAGCATATTGAGATTTGTCATCACTTTATTAGAGATCATGTTTCTCGAGGTGATATTGAGCTATCTTATGTGTCAACCAAAGACGAACTTGCAGACATATTCATGAAGCCACTTGATGAAGCAAGGTTTTGTTATTTGAGGAATGAACTAAATATCATAGATTCAAGGAGCTTGACTTTATCACCTTGCATACTCACATATGTCTTGAATCTTATTTGGTTTAGGTGCAGGCATGGAGATAGGGGGAGTGTGGTCCTAATACATTGGGGTATCCCTCCCCCCATAATGCCAAAATTAAGAAATTCAATTCTCTTAATATCATTTTGTGATATGTGAGCTTCACTGATGAGTAGTGGCCATGAACCCAAGGATAATTCTTCGCGGTGTCATGCCACAAACTCTTACATGGTGGCCTCGGCCACCGCCCTCTTCTTAGTGAAGAATTGGTTCTTGGTTCGTGTCTATTTGGAGCTTTCTTGAATATTTTAGTGGATTTCTATGGTTCTTCTTGATTCTTCACAATGTGTCATCTTAACCCAAGCCTATACCTTGTATTAAAACACACACTCTCTCTCATATATGTCCCCAAACACAAAACCTGGTGTTTTTGGTCGAGGAGGACTGGAGTCTCCGATGTGCTCACACTGGAGTCTCCGGTCCAGACGGTTTTCGGGCCACTTAAGAGAGGTCGGGGTAAACTGAAACAGGAAGTTTCATTCATCCACCTCGAGCTCCCCTCTCAACCATGTCGCCTCCTAGTCTAAAACTCCTCCCCAGAGGTCAATTAGCCCGCGGGATCCGCGTCTCGCGCCACCGGCCAGCCTCCTCCCTTCCACCATTAGATCATTCCCACCGGTGGAATCGATCCCATGGACAGATCTGGTACCTCTCCTCCTCTTTTTCACCTAGGGTTCATGCCCGAGCCTCCCGACCGAAGATTCCGGACCCCAGGGCCGGAGAATCCGGTCTAGGCCAGTGACTTTGGTCCTCAGGACCAGAGACTCCGGTCTGAGCCGGAAACTCCAGTGTGAACTGCGGAGACTCTGGTGTGGGGTGACTCAAATAGATCCAGTAATGTCTCAAGGATCTTGTGTTGCATTTCTGGGACATATATGCTTACCTCCATGCTATCTCCCTCATTGCTGTTCATAGGTTCTGGTTCTCGTCGTCCTGCACGCACCAAGGCAAAGTCAAAGAGGGCCGATCCACGATATTATGAGACGGAGGGTCAGTATGTTGTGCCCCCGTCCAACCGGAGATAGCAGGACAATGATGCAGCATACATCAGGAGGGAGCAGGATAGGGTTGAGGAAGAGAACCGTGCCAGGAGGGAAAAATACGACAATCTTCAATATTTTACCCACATGTCAAAGAAGGAGTTCCGTGAGCTGCAGAAGACAGATTTTATGCCTTGCCATGGACCAGCAAGGACCCATGCTATTGGAGGAAGGAGCAAGCTATTTTCATGAAAGACATTCATAGCATGCTCAAGAAGTTGCCTGTGTGTCCACAGAAGTACATGAGTGTTGAGCAGATGAGGACCAGTCCATACTTCTCTGATGCACTGTGGATATGTGAGAATATTGGGCTGTTCGGGTTGATGGAGATCCATGAGAATTACAACATCACTCTTGTGTAGCAGTTCTATGCCATAGTCGTGTTTGGGTCTGACCAAGCAAGGACAATGACTTGGATGACTGGATATCACCGCCGCACTACGAATTTCTACAACTTTGTTGATGCCATCTTTGAGACCTTTCAGGGTGTTTCCACTCAGTTGGGTTGTGTATGCACTCAGCATCTCTTGGAGAGAACAAAAACAAGCTTGCCCTTTTGTATAGTAGCGAGGGAGTTGGGCGGGTTCAAGGGCCTCAAGCCCCTCCACAATCTGATGTTGAGGATCTTTCACCATACCATTTCCCCTAGTGCTGGAAATGATGATGCCATCCGATGTGGTTTGGTCAACCTGCTATATCATACCCACAAGATTCACATGGCTGGCCCCGAGGCAGACGAGGCTCCTATTGATATCATGGATTTCATATTTGAGGAGATGTTCCATGCCATATTGTACAAGAAGGCTCCTCCATATGCACCACTTGTCATGAGGCTCATCAACACCTATGCTCATGGTTCTCCACTTGCTTCGGCTCCCAACCTTACAGGGCACACTTTTGTATCACTGCAGCAGAAGGGACGCATGGGGCCTCCTCCTAGATGCTCCTATGCCAATGAGGAGGAGGAGATCATTGAGACCAAGAGGGACCCTTGTCCTACTAGGGCTCGGAGGAAGAGTGCTTCCAATGCACCCATGCCTCGCATGACTCGAGAGTATGTACATGAGAGGGTCAAGAAAGCCTCATTCTAGGAGAGGACCCTTTGTTGCATGAATGTGGACATCCGCAAGCAACAACATGCCTCCTACAAGAGCAACTGTCGCATAGAGAAACCTCTCAAGGAGATCAAGGATCAGGGAGAACATGAAGATGAGGAAGGTGATGATGAGTACACTGATGAGCATGGCGCTCAAAAATCCACTAAGTCAGACTACACACTTTCTTTGGTGCATGGAATGCCCAACAAGACAATTTGGTGGATTGGAAGACCTTCTATGATGTCACCTCAGGATATGGGTACTAGGGTACCTCCTCTTCTCGCCCTCACGACAAAGGGCCTGCAGCTCTAGATGGTGATGATGACTATGAGGATGATGAGGATGAGGCTCAGGATATGGATGAGGAGTACGGGGATGATGACGATGAGGAATACTGATCCATTTGGGGCGCTAGCTTAGGTCTTTTCCCTTTTCGGCGTTTCCATGCCAAAGAGGGAGAAGACATTGTAATTCGGATTTGCATGGGCTTGGACTTTCTTTTTATTGTTTTTATTTGCCATCTCAAACTATTTGCTATTTGTGTGAGGACATGGTTTCTCCTACATTATTGTAACTCGTGTGATGACTATGTTTTATTATACATGTACTACCTGCCATGCATGCTTTACATTGTTTATCTTAGTGAACATAGTCAGGGGAGCATTGCTATACACTATCATATCTTATTATATCTTATTGCAAATATTTCCATGCAAAATCACTTGTTGTCATCAAACACCAAAAAGGGGAGATTGAAAAGACATTTACTATCGTAATCACTTTTGGTGTTCGTTAACAACAAGTAGATGATTTTACAGTATGCTAATGTCTATAGGTTGATATAATGCAAAGTGAAAAGGACCATTGACTTAAGGAATTATTTTTTATCACATATCCAAGTTCCTGGAAACTCCAGACCAGAGTCTCCGGTCTGAGTGGACCGGAGTCTCCCGTGTGGTCCGGAGTTTCCCCAGGAGTCTCCGGAGGGAGCTCCAAAGTTCATCCTGGGAATTTCTGATGGGTGGTATGGAGGTAGGTCCGGAGACTGACCGGAGTCTTCGGTGTGGCTGGACCGGAGTCTCCGGTCCACTAGGTTCCCAGAGGAGCTAGGAAAATCTGATAGGTGGTCTGGAGGATAGTTTGGAGATTGGCCGGAGTTTCTGGTGTAGACCGGAGTCTCCGGTCTGCACATCGGAGTCTCGGGTCTGGCAGATCCTCCAACAGTCAGAAAATGGTTCAATGGAGGGGCTACTTATAAATAGAGGACCTTATCCCCTTCCTCTAGCTGCTCGTCCCACTCGAGAACACCATCCCCATTTGAGCCACCAAATCAACAAGATCTCTTCATCCAACCATCCAAAGTCATTGATCTCTGGAGAATCGAAGGAGGAGGCCTTGATCTACAACTTCACCAAGATAAATCTTCATTTCCCCCTCATTCACTTGGGGGCCCCCATGCTCTAGTGTTTCTTTGGAAACCCTAGCTTTTTATTTGGTTCTTACAAGCTTGCCATTTATTGTTTGACAGCTTGCTTGTATTTGGGAGCCTACAATTAAGTTATCGATGTGTGCCCGGAACTTGTTGTAAAGGTGTCGGCTTCCACCTCAAAGGTTGCCTAAATAGTGGAAAAGGTGAATCGAACCCTTTGGGGTGAGGTTCATCAGAGAACAAGGGAGGCCTCTCGTGGCGTTGGTGGTTTGAAACCACTCCCTCTCCAAACGTAGACGTACTTCCCCTCAAAAGGAAGGAACTACGGGAAACAAACCCTCGTGTCTCCGAGCTCCACTTTGGTTACTTCTATCCTTTACCGCACTTTACTTTACTTGTTCTTGCTTAGTGTTTGTGCTAGTTGGTGCTAGTTTGAAATATAGGTATATTCACCTTAGTTACATAATCTAGAGAACTTACCTCTCTTGTGAAACCCTAATTTGTAAAAGTGTAAAATTTTAAGTAGCACCTATTCACCCCCCTCTAGGTGCCCATACGATCCTTTAAGCCACCCTCCTCTCTCCTCCATCGACTACTCCAGCTTAGGCGAAGCCCTGCAGGATTCTTCTCTCCACCACCACCACTCTGTCATGCTGCTGGGATTCCGAGGGGATCTACTACCTCCACTGGCCACTGGAACATGGAGATGAAGGTCTTCATCGACACCATACGTGTGACCGAGTGTAGAAGCACTGCTAGAACACGGTGCCGGAAGGATTGTATTCGCGATCTTGAGATCGGAAAGTGATCGACTACATCAACCACAAGATCCGATCTCGTTAAATGCTTTGGATCTACGAGGGTTAGTTCTCTCCAATCTCATTGCACCTATCTCATGTATTAGATCTTGGCTTTGCCATAGATTGGATCTTGGTTTTATGTGTTCTTGCAATAGAATTTTTTTGTTTTCCATGCAACAAACCCTACACATAGAGCAAGAAAACAAGTCACCACACCGTCGCAGCAGCCCTCGGCACATAGGAGTCACCCGATGATCTAGATCTTTCCACCACATGCGTTTCTACCATTCTTCGCGGTGGGACGGTGCGATAAACGATATTACGCAGAGAAGTGTTGATAGGTCCAGGGAGGAATGCAGCAGCCGAAGGTATTCGGATAACAAAAGCGATGATGAGCATGAGCATTGTAGTGCCAGCTACTTAACCAATCGGGTTTGCAAAACTCCGGTACCCAAGGATTTCAAGATCCCTCATGAGCGACAAAAGTACGATGGTTTCCAGGAGCCTGGGGCATGGTTGGTTGACTACCTGCAAACTTTCAATCTTTAAGGCAGTTCCAAGGGTATGGCAATGCAACTCATGGCTCAGGAAGTTATCCGCATAATCCATTAGCAGTTGGAGTGATATGGAGGACAAGTTCATCCGAAATTTCAATTCCACGTTCAAGCGACCCACGTATATTGAGGAGCTATGGGCCTGCAAACACAAACCCAAAGTGAAAGGATCGTATGGGAACCTAGAGGACGGGTCAAGAGGTTCTACTTCATATTTTCTTCTTTTTCAAATTAGGGTTTGACAAGAAAGGTAAATTCTCAAGATTATGAAACTAAGGTGAATTTATCTATATGTCAAACAATCACTAACTAGCAAAACACTAAGAAACAAGTAAGTAAAGTGTGGTAAAGGATATAAGTAACCAAAGTGGTGGACGTGGAGACACAAGGATTTATTTCCCGTAGTTCCTTCCTTTTGAGGGGAAGTACGTCTACGTTTGCAGAGGGGGTGGTTTCAAACCACCAACGTGACGAGAGGCCTCCCTTGTTCTCCGATAAACCTCACCCAAGGAGTTCGATTCACCTCTTCCAATATATCGGCAACCTTCGAGGTGGAAGCCGACACCTTTACAACAAGTTTGGGGCACACATCCACAACCTAATTGGAGGCTCCCAAATACAAGCAAGCTGTCAAACAATCAAAGACGAGCTTGTAAGAACCAAATCGAAGCTAGGGTTTCCAAAGAAACACTAGAGCAAGGGGCCCTCAAATGAATGAGGGGGAAATGAAGATCTCTCTTGGTGAAGCTATAGATCAAGGCATCCTCCTTCGATTCTCCAAAGATCAAGGACTTTGGATGGGTGAGTGAAGAGATCTTGTGGATTTGGTGGCTCAAAATGTGCTGCTGTTCTTGAACTGGATGAGCAGGTTCCAAGGTAGAAGAAGGGGTCCTTTTATAGGGCCCCAGAAATTAGAGCCGTTGGAGCCACTTAACCCGGTCCTTCCGGACATTCCGGTGAGTGTTAGCTGGACACTCCGGCCTGGCCAAGTTTTCGGCCAGAGTCCGGCCAGTGTCCGAGGGGCCTCTCTGAGTGTCCACAGTTGGGGAGAAAATCTGGCGAATTTCCACGGCCGGACTCTCCGGCGGCTTCGGGCCGGAAACTCTGGATGAGCCGGATAGTCCAGCGCACATCAGCCGGACAGTCCGGCCAGATACTAATTTCTGCCCCCTGTTTTTGTTCCTGTCAAGCCCTTTTTACATGTGTATAAACTACCCAAAATGAACCTAATATTTCCTAAAACATTCAGCAATGCATTAAACCTATCCAAGTGATGTCAACAAACATCAAAACAATATGAAAGGCATAAATGCCCTTTCAATCTCCCCCTTTTTGTGTTTGAAAACCCAAGGATTTGCATATAGGATAGATAAAAAAATTCATAATAGATGATTTTACACAACATAGTAAGGCTCACCCTAGATGTGTGACCAATTTTAGCTTTGCATTTGAATACAAGATCACACATCCTAGGATCACATCCTCAGTAGATTGGTAACGCAAGTTATGAAATGATATGATAAAGACTAGATAGGTAAGCTAGATAAAACATAGTCTTAAACATAACCGGGTACACATTTCATAACACACATAACACATATTTCTCAAACCAATAAGATAAAGACACAGAGCTTCAAAGAGGCAAATCGAAATAACATGAAGCATGTGTACCCATGCAAATCCTGATAGTAGCCTAATATGGGGCTACTTCTCCCCCTTTGGCATCGAGATGCCAAAAAGGGGAAAGATCACTACTAAATCACCCCAAGACAGACACTAGCCACTGAAGTCCTCATCCTCATCATCCTAGTCATCCTGAGTAGAGCTCTGGACGTGAGGGCGAGAAGAAGACACATCCTCAAACATGGAGCAGTACACATGTACCTGACTCCAGTGTCCATAGGAGAGAGTGCCATCAGACGCCTGCTTCTGAGAAGAATCTACATCCATGGGCGGGTTGATCCGCTTGAGCTCCTTCATGACATTCCCGTTTTCCTTGTATGCATCATAATGTCCATGGCGAATGTCAATGTTCTGGCATAGGAGGAGCTTCTTCCACCACGAGGCCTTCTTCACCTTCTTGTGCACTTCCTCCTTAGAGGTGTTGAAGCGATATGCATTGCTAGCATGCTTCATCCTAGGGCCACGAGACGCTGGTGCCTGCACCTCCTCAGAACTGTCACTCTTAGAGTCATCATCATCATCTATCTCATCATCCTCAAAAATGTCCTGAGCTAGAGGGTAGCCTCGAGGAGCCTTGGTAGTAGGGGCGCCATTCCTCTGAAGCTTGGCAGCAGTGTGAGGAACAAGCTCCTGATAGAGTAGGGGAGTGACTGGAGTGTGTGCAGCAATGAGCTTCATCACATAAGGGGCATATAGAGGGCACTTCTTGTTAGTGATGCACTTGTACAAATCCTGATAGATGAAGTCCATAACATCAGTAGAACCACCTGGATGAGCTGGACCATTAATGTACATAGTGTGAGCATGAGCCATCAAGTTGATCTCAGCGCCTCTCATCGCGTCCTTGTTGCCAGCCTTGGGAGTGAGAGTATGGTGGAACATGCGAAGCAAGATGTTGTAGATGAGATTGATATTGGTGGTTTGGCCAACCACACCATTCTGAGAGTAGATTGGGACCAGCTGATTCTTATCATACGACTGTCCATGTACGTGCATCCGGACACCACTGGGACCATTGGGATTGATAGGCAATCCAAGAATGTGAGCAAACTGAACCATGTTGTAGCGAACAGTGGTAGTACCAGACATCCACTCAAGAGGAATGTCAGGAGTTTCCCCAAAGACCATAGTGGCATAGAACTGCTAGACCAACTCAACATTGAAGTCTTTTTTTGCCAGAAATATGGTGTGCAGCCCCATCTTCTCAAGGTACTTGTGATAACGAAGCTTCTCAATATCCAACCATTGCATGGGACAAGTAGGATTCTGGAAGCCACTATATAGCTCAGAAAACAACATGGCTTGCTCAGTCCTCTAGAAGCGCTCATCAGTCGAGGTGCTGGCAGGGAGTAGAACTGCTGGAGTCTCATTTCCACAAACTCCTCGGTTCCCAAATCAGCCAGAGTAGTCAATGATTCAAACTTCATCTGCTTGGCTTCATCTCTTTTTAGCTGCCTCATCTTCTCATGCTTTGCTGCGGCACGGTCTCGAGCAGCCTGTCTAACCACAGAAGTATCAACATGAAGGTCGCCCTCTTCACCATACCAGAACCTACGGCCAACTGTCTTTTTAGAAGCCCGAGGATGGCGAGGACGAGAACCACCTGTGAAATCAGAATAGAGGGATAGCATATGGGGTCAGCACATTTTTCCTGGAGATTTAATCAAAAAGTAGTAGTCAAAGAAATCCGGAGCTGTACTGAGTGAAAACCCCAGAAGTCTGGAAAATCTAACCCGGACAATCCGCCTGGACCGGAAAGTCCGGTGTGTACCGACCGGACATTCCGTCTGGGCCAGAGTGACCGACCCATACATGCCGGATAGTCCGGCTGAATCCTGGGAGATTTTCGGGCTGCACGAATGAGTTCAATCAGGACAAATCGGGATTGCCAAAAACACTACCAAGATGAAGATTGCACACAGGAGTGATGTATCCATGGATCTAGGTAAGACATTGCCCAAAAAAATCATCTAGGCCAACCCTAGAGATGGAGAAGAAAGGGGGCATCATAGCAGCATCCATGGGGACCTTCACCGGTGGGGAACGGATCCCAGCGGCAAGGGGAGGCAAATGGTCGGCGGCAACAGCAAGATCCGGGGTGGAGGAGCCCTCCCGGTGAAGCACTTGGTCGGGGGAGAAGAAGGAGGACTGAACCATCCACTTCTCCCCGACTACTGATATCAGAACGAAACCACTAGGGGCAGACAGTCGGGCCATATGCACCGGATAGTCCGACCCTGCCAGAATGTCCTGTCTGTATCAAGCAGAGAGTCCTCCTAGGCCGGACACTTTGGTTGGTACAGGGCGGACACTCTATCCCCCTTCAACCAGAAACCGCTGTTCCAAGTGTTGGACAAATGTGTGATACGAGAAGCATGTTTATAGGTGAGATTAGGCCTGGGATTCAGAGGATGTACTGTGAAAAACAAAATGAGTCAAAAAGATGTAAAAAGATGGCAAAGTTAAATTCCAATCAAAATGATCCAAGAACAAACTCTTCACTTAAGAAGAGGGCGGTGGCCGAGGCTACCATATACGAGTTTGTGGCATGACACCGTGAAGAATTATCCTTGGGTTCATAGCCACTACTCATCAATAAAGCTCACATATCACAAAATGATATTAAGAGAATTGATTTTCATTAATGTTGGCATTATGAGGGGAGGGATAGCCCAATGTATTAGGACCGCACTCCCCCTATCTCCATACCTACACCTAAACCAAATAAGGGTCTAGACATATGTGAGTATGCAAGGTGATCAAGTCAAGCTCCTTTAATATATGATATTTAGTTCATTCCTCAAATAAAAAAACCTTGCTTCATCAAGAGGCTTCGTGAAGATGTCGGCAAGTTGGTCTTTGGTTGACACATATGATAGCTCAATATCACCTCGAGCAACATGATCCCTAATGAAGTGATGACGAATCTCAATATGCTTTGTCCTTGTGTGAACCACTGGGTTGTAGGCAATCTTGATAGCACTTTCATTGTCACATAGAAGAGGCACTTTGTCACAAAGGACACTGTATTCCTTTAAAGCTTGCCTCATCCATAGCAATTGAGTGCAAGCACTAGCAGCTGCCACATACTCGGCTTCGGCGGTGGAGATAGATATACAATTTTGCTTCTAAGAAGACCAACATACCAAGGACCTACCAAGGAATTGGCAAGCCCCGGATGTTGATTTTCTATCATCCTTATCACCAGCCCAATCCGAATCCGTGTATCCACAAAGAGAAAATGTTGACCCTCGAGGATACCAAAGACCATAATGTGGGGTATGAACCAAATATCCAAAGATTCTCTTGACCACCATCAAATGGCTTTCTTTAGGAGCCGCTTGATATCTTGCATACACACCTACACTCAACACAATATCGGGTCTAAATGCACAAAGGTAAAGCAAAGAACCAATCATGGACTGGTAATACCTTTTGATCCACATCTTTACCATTTGGATTTAGTTCTAGATGAGTCTTTGTAGCCATGGGGGTAGGAGCACCATTTAAATATATCATGTTGAATCTTTTGAGCATATATTGAGTGTACTTGGATTGATTTAAGAACGTTCCTCCTCTTACTTGCTTGATCTCAAAACCAATAAATACTCTCAACTCCCCCATCATAGACATCCAGAACCTTTTAGTCATAAGCGTTGAGAATTCATCGTTAAAAGATTTGTTATGAGCCAAAGATAATATCATCAACATATATTTGGCATACAAAAAGCTCCCCATTGACCTTCTTAGTAAACAGAGTGGGATAAATTTTCCCAACCTCAAACCCACAGTCAAACAACAACTCTCTAAGGTGCTCATACCACGTGCGTGGGGCTTGTTTGAGCCCATAGAGCGCCTTATCAAGTTTGTAGTCTTGGTTTGGGAATTTGGGATCCTCAAATCCCAGGGGTTGCTTTACATATACCAAATCATTCAATGGACCATTAAGAAATGCACTTTCTACATCCATTTGTTGCAACTTAAAGTTATGATGTGCCGCATAAGCAAGAAGGATACATATGGACTCAAGGCGAGCCACGGGTGCATATGTCTCTCCATAATCAATGCCTTCAATTTGAGAGAACCCTTGTGCAACCAATCTTGCCTTGTTCCTTACTATAATTCCATGCTCATCTTGCTTGTTCTTGAATATCCACTTGGTGCCTATAACATTACGACAATCCTTTGTCTTCTCAACTAACTTCTATACTTTGTTTCTCTCAAAGTTGTTGAGATCTTTGTGCATTGCTTCCAACCATTCCGAATCTTTAAGAGCTTCCCACACTTTCTTTGGTTCAATCATGGAGATATGTGCTTGGTTTTCACTAAACCTCTTCGATTGTGCTCTTGTGGAAATTCCTCTCCTAAGATATCCAACCGCATTCTCTAGAGAGTGATCTCTTAATTCCAACATCCTATCCATTCTACCTACGCGACGAGTATGGATCTCCTTGTTGTTTCTTGGGGGGACCTCTTCATCATTTTGGTCCTCGTCTTGACCATCAACTTGACCTTGATCATGATCGGAATCATTCTCTTCATTAAGAGGCAAACGTTGACCTTGGTCTTGATCTAGTACATTACTAGATTGGAGTTGAGCTGCTCTCACGGCTGATTGTATAGATCTTCCTTATGTAATGGACCGAGCAGCGCTTGTCATTCTGGAGAATGGTGACTCAAGCTCCTCCTCATTAGAAATGTCACCTTGATCAACATGTTGAGGGTCCACAGCTTGTCTTTGGCTTGGGTCATTGTCCTCCTCGGTAGATGGAGCTTGTTGTTGTGAAGATGAGGGCTCCACTTGAGTAGAGCATAGTTCTTCTCGATCCGCCATAAGGGGTTCCTCAACGGGGCGAATATATCCCACACCCATTCTTCCTATGGCATCCTGAGGCATTTCATCATCTGCATCACAAGCATCAACATGCCCCCCTTGGGGACCATCATATTCTTCGAAGGTCACACTACAAGATTCTTTGATGGCTACGGAGATCTTATCATAGATTCTATAAGTGTGAGATTCGAGACCGTAGCCAACAAAAATACCCTCTAATTCTTTGGAATCAAATTTGGAAAAACGGACACCTTTTATGAGATAGAAACACTTACAACCAAACAATCGGAAGTAAGATATGTTGGGCTTGTTACCGGTAACTATTTCATATGGAGTCTTGTTCAATTCTTTGCGGAGGTAGAGCCGGTTTGATGCATGGCAAGCAGTGGAGATGTCTTCGGCCCAAAAGTTGTATGGAGATTTAAACTCTGCCAACATGGTCCTTGCCATCTCAATAAGAGTCCGGTTACTCCTCTCGGCTACACCATTTTGTTGAGGGGTATATGTAGCGGAATATTGGTGTTTTATGCCCTCATCACTAAGAAAATCATTCAAGGTGTAGTTCTTGAACTCAGTGCCATTGTCGCTTCTTATTATAAACAGGGGGACATTGTATTGATGTTGAACCAAGTTGATGAAGTCGATGAAGGTCTTTTGGGTCTCACTTTTCAACTTGAAGAAATATACCAATGAGTGTCTTGAATAGTCATCAACAATCACTAAACAATATTTCTTCCCACCAAGACTTGCATGAGATGGAGGCCCAAAGAGGTCCACATGAAGGAGCTCCAAGATCCTCATTGACTTGATGCGGTTCTCTGGCTTGTGGGGATCATCATGCATGTTTCATTCTACACATGCCCTGCAAACACGATCTTTGGCAAAGGAAAAATTTTCTTTTAGTCCAACAATATGTCCATCCTTGTGGAGACTTTGCAAAGTTCTCATATTGACATGGGCTAGTCGGCGATGCCATAACTGTGACACCCCCGGGATTAAGGCTAGACAAATCCCAGACCTTCGTCTGAACATAAGCCTAACCTAATCTCGAAAGCGTACAGAGAGAAAATCGGTAACACAACAGTGACCCTACGACACAAAAATTATTACAGCAAGTTCATAATTGAGCAGAGAACCAAAAATATTACAAACAGAGGTCACTGACCACAAACATCAAACAACGGAAGACAAATTATGCTATTAAGTATAGCAAACGTAACAAATGGCCTAAGAGGCCTAAAGCATAACGATGATGTCCAATCCATAGATCACAGACTGCTGACTGGGAACTCCAAACTATTCGCCGATGTCGATGCCGTAAAGAACTCATCTTCAACGGTAACACTTACTCTGCTGCAAAATTATCAATGAAGCAAGGGTGAATACAGGGTGTACTCCGCAAGACTTATGGCTAGTGGAGTTACTTTGCATAAAGCCATCTTTGTTTTATAAAACAAGAGGGAGAAGAATCTCGACTAATCAGAATATTTTAAAAGGGGATAAGAGAGAGGTATCTCTAACTTTGATCATCTCTTGATATCCACCGAATCATCATCAGCTGAACCTATCTAGGATCACCCCCTCGATCCCATGGGGAAGCATCCTTAAGCACACATTGATTTACCAAGTTTTACGATTATGTTCAAGTTCTATATGATCTTCACGTCCGTTCCCAAGTTTGTCCATAACCGCGGACACGGCTTTTCGAAAAGATTAATAACCCTGTAGAGGTGTACAACTTTACCCACACGTACTAACCTTCTCTTAATGCTAGAACGTTAACCCTCTTCCTTGGAAGGCCGACAGAGGGTGGTTAGACACGACCTTTACCTTTCTTTCGCCGATACCATGAGTCACGCACTAGGGAGATGCCGCCGTAACGGGTCGAGTCCCGAAGTCGGTCCCTAATGATGTGAACACAGTTTGAGATTACGGATGCCGGGCATCTCCCATTCCCTTCCACGCTTACCTACCTGTATCAATGCACCTCCTTCACCTCCATTCAAGAACATCCAAGACGCATATGTAGAATGGAAAGCCCGAACTATGTGACTCATGGAATATACTAGGCAAGTTAGTTGGTCGAGGGGGTTTCCAGGCCCCCATGTGGTTATACGCTAGTCTTGGTTCAAGAGGCAAGATCATCGGGTCCTTAGGGTGGTAAGTATGGGACTGCAAAAACCACAACCTACTGTGGCCTCCCATACAAGCCTTAGCATGTTTAACTTTCATCTCTAATCATACCACATCATCCTGTCATACTAGGATCTTTCGTAGCTCTGATTCATCAACCGGATGGATCAGTGGTAACAACTAAGCATGGCTAAGCACAACAGATAATATCTCTAGCAACACTTCACAAGCTCAAACCCTAGTTATGCTAGGAGCAGTGGATCAGGGAATATAGTCTTCAAAGGTAACATGCATCGGATATAAAAGATTTTGGAATCGTATGCACATGGCAAGAATATAAATACTTTGAAAGCATAGGATTCATATGTATGTGTGGGGCTTCGCTTGCCTTTGCCTGTTAATATCCAGAAAGCAGAGCTTCGGACATATGGTACTTGACTTTATTATAGTTGGTCAAGTATTGGTCTTCGAGCTTCGACGGTGTTGATCTCAGTCTTCAATGGTGTTGACCTTGTTCTTCGATCTTGATCTCGTTATCGTATTCTACCGGAGAAGAACCAAATACCGGAAATGACAATCAACACATGGCATATATGCAATGATCCAGCAAAGATGATCATATGGCAAGTTAATTTGTATTGAGATTGAAACCCTAAACATGCTTGGCAATGTAATCGGGGTTCCGAGGGTTGCAAACCCTAACTCGGGGAAACCCCGGATGTATATGAGAGGGTTCATTTTCTTCTCTAATTTAACTTGCAATTGAAGTTATTTAACAATGCATGATTATAATTCTATGAGATAGGTCTCATTTTTCTGAACTTTTTGGTATATTATTTGTATTTTTCTGATTTAAAATGAATTAGTTATGAATTTCTTCACTTTTAATTCATTTTAAATCATTTTTAGAATATTATAAAATAATTTACATTTTGGAATTACATTAATATTTTATTTAAACAGAAACATTTCTGATATTATTTTTATCAATTATAGGGTGGACCCACCTGTCAGCATTTATCAATTACTGCAATGATTTACCAAAAACATTTGAAATAAAAGAAAAGAAAAGTGGATATGACGTCAGCATGACATGATGCTGATGTCATCAATGGAGGGGATCCTCCCAGGTGGCCACGGGCTCGACGCTAGGGGCGATGCGGGGCTGCGCGGGTGTGTGTGCTGGATATAGGGGATCACGGCGAGTAGAGTAGTGGTGGCGCCGCCCTTAAATGGCGGCGAGGTGGTGCGACCGCAGATACAGGTCGACGACGACAAGAAGAACCAGAGGGCAGGAGACAAATCGAATAGGTCCACAAGGACCGGCAGCAACTGGCCGCGGTGAGGAAGCTCGATTCACCCGATTCCTGGCATCCTAGCTTCCGTGGATTGATAGGAAGAACGAGGGCGACACCGCGCTTCTCATAGGATACTCCACTAAGGTCGGGGCGGCCCAGAACGTCGGCGGCGCACGAAACTGGCCGAGCTAGGGTTTCAGTCATTTGGGGAAAATCGACAGAGGAGGCGAGAGGAGATGAGACTGCTACTAGGAGAGAGAGCACGAAGCGGAGGTTCTTATCCGCATGTCCTGGGGTGGCGACGAGCATCGCAACGCGGCGGCCGACAGACGGCATCGCTGCGGCCACACAGCTTCTTGCCGGCCGGGGAGGAAGACGACGACAGAGGCTGCAAAGAGGTACGGGCCGAAGCTGGGCTGAGTTGGGCCACGCGTGTGCTACACTATGTGGCGCTGAGCGGCAAGAAAGGGAGAGGAAGTTGGGATGCTGGCCCAAATAGACTAGGGTTTCTATTTTTTTGTGTAAAAACATTTCTCTTTTTCTATTTCCTGTTTTCTCTTTTGTGTTTTCATTTTCAAATCTGTTTTGATACATTTTAAAATTACCAGAGCTATTATAAAATATTGAAATACTAGACGACCCTTATAACAATTTGGGCTCCAATTGTTTTGGTAGTTTCGAAAATATTCAAATCCTTCTGAATGATTTTCAAGAGGAGGAAAGATTAGGGTTTAGGGTTTTATCTTTATTTGTTGCATGCATTTCAGGTAATGATGATGCTCATGAATGCACAAACAAATCCTAGTTAGTGTTTAATAAAACTAGGCTTGTTACAATTCTATCCCCCTTAAAAGAATCTCGACCCGATATTCCTAGCTAGGAAGATAGAATGAACAGGGTTACACTAGACTTCGACGATCTTCTCGAAGAGGTTGATCCCTGCCACCATGACGAATTAATGAAGCACTTCATAATCTTCAAGGTGGCTGCTCACACTAAGGAAAAGAGGGAACGACACGGAACCACACAATGAGTATCTCACGGTTAACTCATGGATAGATTCTTCACAAACATTTCTGGAGCCAACTACATGAAACACGTCAAGGTAAAGGAGGAAACAAAAGGAGATGGTTTTCAAGGTGGCAGATAGTTGGTCTTCATAAGGATTGAGACCATGGAGCTTGCGAAAGAGGGTAAACTTCTGAGGGAAGGAACTTCCAACAGATGGAACATGACCACAGACTTCGATATGTAAACCTCTACTAAACAACGTAATAGAGATTTACAGGTGGAGAGGATAGACACCAACAAAACCAAGCTGTTGAACTACTTTTGACACAGAAGGGTCACTATTTCGTTCAACAGAAGGACAATACAGAAAGGTGTTTTGGTGGAGAGGACTCATAAGAGCCTCAACGAACATATAACAAGAGAAACTATTGATTACTAAAATCATGGTCGCTCTTCGAACATGTTTAAGAAAGCGGGAAGGAAGCTCTTTAATTCATCCAGGACTATCAAAATCCTTTCCAAAGATCATGATATCACTTTACACCACCAAGATGAATAGTTTAGAAGATTCCTGATGACATGAGAAGAAAGAAACTTCATTCTCAGACTCCAAGTACTTGGCATAACAAGACGCTTGCCATCGTAAAAGGGTCTGGAGGATTGACCAAGGAACATTTAGCAACTCTACTTTAAATGTTCTCCTTGATGTTTGAGATACTGATATCAAACTTTTAACAAGCCTTCAATCAGTCATCAAGTAAAGTCTAAACTTCGTTTACAAAGGAAACCACAAGCACAACTCTTATAATAAAATATAGAAGAAGCCTCATGGAGAGTGGTTGTTATTGCTGATTCAAGGAATATGGCGATAGATCTTCCGACTGATTGTGCCAACCATTACATCAATCTTGCCAGAGTTACAATAGACCTACGTCATAACCTTGAGGAACACCAATCATCATTGCTGCTTGAGATTCAGCTTTGGTTAGGCGAAATGATATTTCAGACTCAGCATGTTTGAATAGAAAGGGTGAAACATTTACACAGAGGTAAAGTCACTAGATTCGCAAGACATGGACTACAATGTCAAGCTCCAAAAGATGAGCTAGATTGTGGAACCCATGTGATAGCAAATTATCAAAAGATAATTGCATCTACAAGAATTGTTTGCAATGAAACACAACTGAATCCTGTTTAGGAAACATTTAGAAGGATATCAAAGTTTTGTTGGACTTCTTACCTTCCGTAAATGAATCAATCAGTGGCTTGTTGTGCCTGGAGGATCATCTCGAGATGTGAAGGTATCAACCTACCATATCAAGAATTCTTCGCACATGCTTGACTAATTTGAAATGATTCCCAGGGAAAAAAAGATAACTCTACTCGAATCCATGGCGACATCTTTCAACATTTGCACATGAACCGGGAAGGTTACTTCTAACATCCAAAACACGTACTTCGAGATAACATGAAGATGGTTCTCAAAAGTTGTCTAACATTAATGCCAAATGTTCCATACAAATCTGATATAACATGGAGAAGTTAAGAATGTCATCGATGGGCTCGATAACAAACTTATCTATACACTCCAAGAGGATTTACTCACATGTTGTATGAACAAGGCATAGACATTGGTCAGACCCGAGAACATGAAGATGTACTCAGGTGAAACATCACAAATGGATACACCATAAAAGTTGTCCTTGGAACTGAGTTTGATTTGACGATTGCCCAAATCAAATCAAAGGAGGGAAGATAACATATCCACAAAGGACATAATATCTTACTTCAGCACGAACAAAACTAGACATCCCTTGAAAGAGGAACAAAGTTGGATAGAACTTCCGCCTTACAACTCTCCAAGTTGTTTTTTAACCTCAACCAACTAGTTCAGGGGTATCCAGTATGGATCCTTGGAGAAAGAAGCAGTTTGAAGAAACAACTTACTCAAGAACCTGACAACACGGTCACGTGGCAACATGGCGATACTTCTAGAAGACATCCACCGATATGTTACAGATCTCAAGAGGGAAACTTGCTTTGTAAGGCAAGAAGACGTAGTCTCAAAGCTTCGGCACAAACCTATCTCTTTGACTGAAGAGGGTGTACTTGAATAGCGGACTTGGTAGCACAATCATCCTTTTCTTAGTGATAGGGTTAACCAAGCACGCTATGAATGGTACAGATGTCCTTTGACTTAAAAGCAATAAGAATTGCTAAGAATCTCAGGTGGCCACATTATTACGCACAAACAACATTCCTGAGCGCGAATAGCTCAGAGGAAAGGTGGGTAATATGTGTAAGAGCATCACTCCAATAAGAGGGTCATGGAACTCAGCACGACCTCTTAGTATAGAATGGGTGTGATACTTTAAGGTAAAACAGAAAGAAGATAATCAATGCTTATTGATCTGTGGATTACAACACTTTGACCTGGTCCTCGAAATGACGAGGTACTGGAGTGTGTTTCTCCTGACATCCCGAACTGGTTTGTCATGATGGACCACAAGAGTATCTTGCAACGGAAGACACCAATGCAAGTGTACTACTTGGCTACCAACTAGTAGACAAAGGTCGGAAAGCACAAAGAAAAAGGAACATGCTCAGGATAAAATCCCAATATGTGGATGCATAAGTCAACAATATTACGATGACCATTTACAGGAAGAGTTAAGGTGTGGCAGAGTCACGAGTATAGATGCGAGACTCACGAGGAGCACTCTTGTCGTGATCTATTTGGGTCCATTAAAGAACATCTGCCATAGCATGTGGTAGGGGAAGTCTCGTCACTGTTCAATAGCGACAATATCCACAAGCTTGAAGGCTATACTAGAAGGTACTAGCCATCCTGAGGTAATGTGTAAACATTAACGACAGGGGTCAATAAAATGGATCTTGGGTTAAAGGTCAGCTTCATGTACAAGATTCATAACACCGGAATCCAGCACAATCGGGGATCTTAGGTTTAAGTCCGAGGGTTAAAACCCAAAGAAAGGAGTAACTACTACTTGAGTGACAAAGCGTACACTACAATCTAGCAATCACGAGGTAGCTTCCAAGAGATGAAACGACTTCTGAAGTACCCAAACAAATGAAAAGGGGGCACACGATGCGAAAGTAAACCTTGAAGCCTAGAACATAACTTTATGGATCCTACACTATAATATTGTGGGCCCAAAAGATAGAGAGATCATGATAGAAAGGAATCTCTCAGAAGAAACAGAACAAAGGGAAACAAGGAACACACACAACTGACTCTAGAGAACTCAGTACTAGGTCAATGGTTGAGAACCGACATGCCTGAAGAGGTACCTAAGTTTTGAAAGACTGGACGAGATATCAAAACTTTTCCAAATCAACACGAGGTAAGATGACCTAGAGTTAGAGCGAAACTGGATAAGAAGAAAAAGAAGCATACTAGAGTTTTTGAACATAATTTTTATCTTTGAAAATAGTTTTCACAAACACTAGACTCAACATCGGCCAATAGAAAGGTTTCCTACAGTCGGTACTGCTCTGATACCAAAACCTGTGACACCCCCAGGATTAAGGCTAGGCAAATCCCAGACCTTTGTCTGAACATAAGCCTAACCTAATCTCGAAATCATACAGAGAGAAAATCGGTAACACAACAGTGACCCTACGACACAAAAATTATTACAGCAAGCTCATAATTGAGCAGAGAACCAAAAATATTACTAGCAGATGTCACTGACCACAAACATCAAAAAATGGAAGGCAAATTATGCTATTAAGTATAGCAAACTAAACAAATGGCCTAAGAGTCCTGAAGCATAACGATGACGTCCAATCCATAGATCCCAGACTGCCGACTAGGAACTCCAAACTATTCGTCGATGTCGATGCCGTAAAGAACTCATCTTCAAAGGTAACACTTACTCTGCTGCAAAAGTATCAACATAGCAAGGGTGAGTACATGGTGTACTCCGCAAGACTTATGGCTGGTGGAGTTACTTTGCATAAAGCCATCTTTGTTTAATAAAACAAGAGGGAGAAGAATCTCGACTAATCAGAATATTTTAAAAGGGGATAAGAGAGCGGTATCTCTAACTTTGATCATCCCTTGATATCCACCGAATCATCATCAGCTGAACCTATCTAGGATCACCCCCTCGATCCCATGAGGAACCATCCTTAAGCACACATTGATTTACCAAGTTTTACAATTAGGTTCAAGTTCTCTATGATCTTCACGTTCGTTCCCAAGTTTGTCCATAACCGCGGACATGGCTTTTCGAAAAGATTAATAACCCTGCAGGGGTGTACAACATTACCCACACGTAATAACCTTCTCTTAAAGCCAGAACGTTAGCCCTCTTCCTTGGAAGGTCGGTAGAGGGTGGTTAGACACGACCTTTACCTTGCTTTCGCCGAGAGCATGAGTCACACACTAGGAAGATGCCGCCGTAACGGGTCGAGTCCCGAAATCGGTCCCTAATGATGTGAACAGGGTTTGAGATTATGGATGCCGGGAATCTCCCATTCCCTGCCACGCTTACCTACCAGTATGAATTCACCTCCTTCACCTCCATTCAAGAACATGTAAGATGCGTATGTCGAATGGAAAGCCCAAACTGTGTGACTCATGGAATCTACTAGGCAAGTTAGTTGGTCGAGGGGCTTTCCAGGCCCCCGTGTGGCTGTACGCTCATCTTGGTTCAAGAGGCAAGAACATCGGGTCCTAAGTGTGGCATGTATGGGACTGCAAAAACCACAACGCACCGTGGCCTCACATACAAGCCTTAGCATGTTTAACTTTCATCTCTGATCGTACCATGTCATCCTATCACACTAGGATCATTCGCAGCTCTGATTCATCAACCGGATGGATCACTAGTAACAACTAAGCATGGCTAAGCACAACAGATAATAGCTCTACTAACGCTTCACAAGATCAAACCCTAGTTATGCTAGGAGCAGTGGATCAGGGAATATAGTCTTCAAAGGTAACATGCATCAGATAGGATTACTCTATCTATCGATAAAAGATGTCGGAATCGTGTGCACATGACAAGAATGTAAATACTTTGAAATCATAGGATTCATATGTACGTGTGGGGCTTCACTTGCCTTTGCCTATTAATATCCAGAAAGCAGAGCTTCGGACATCTGGTACTTGACTTGATTACAGTTGGTCAAGTATTGGTCTTCAAGCTTCGACAGTGTTGATCTCGGTCTTCAATGGTGTTGACCTTGATCTTCGAGCTTGATCTCGTTATCGTATTCTACCGGAGAAGAACCAAATACCGGAAATAAAGGAAACAATCAACACATGGCATAGATGCAATTCGCAAGCAAAGATGATGATATGGCAAGTTAATTTGTATTGAGATTGAAACCCTAAACATGCTTGGCAACTTAATCGGGGTCTCGAGGGTTGGAAACCCTAACTCGGGGAAACCCCGGATGTATATGAGAGGGTTCATTTTGTTCTATAATTTAACTTGCAATTGAAGTTATTTAACAATGCATGATTATAATGCTATGAGATAGGTCTCATTTTTCTAAACATTTTGGTATATTATTTGTATTTTTCTGATTTAAAATGAATTAGTTATGAATTTCTTCAATTTTAATTCATTTTAAATCATTTTTAGAATATTATAATATAATTTACATTTTGGAATTACATTAATATTTTATTTAAACAGAAACATTTCTGATATTATTTTTATAACTTACAGGATGGACCCACCTTTCAGCATTTGTCAATTACTGAAATGATTTACCAAAAACATTTGAAATAAAATAAAAGAAAATGGGATATGACATCAGCATGACATCATGTTGATGTCATCAATGGAAGGGGATCCTCCCAGGTGGCCACGGGCTCGACGCTATGAGCGATGCGGGGCTGCACGGGTGTGTGTGCTGGATAGAGGGGATCACGAGCGAGCAGAGTATTGGTGGCGCCGCCCTTAAATGGTCATCGGAGATGGCCGGCGGCGAGGTGCTGCGGCCGCAGATAGAGGTCGACGACGACAGGCAGAACCAGAGGGCGGGAGACAAATTGAATAGGTCCATGAGGACCGGCATCTCACCAGGAATCTAGCAGAGGGGTGGAGGAAGCAAGGCAAGCACAAACGGTGTCGGAGTTGTCGGTGACCGGCGGCAATTGGCCGCGGTGTGGAAGCTCGATTCGCCCGATTCCTGGCGTCCTAGCTTCCGTGGCTTGACATAAAGAACGAGGGCGACGCCGCGCTTCTCCTAGGATAATCCACTGAGCTCGGGGCGACCTAGAACGTCGGCGGCGAGCGAAACTGGCCGAGCTAGGGTTTCGGTCATTTGGGGAAAATCGACATAGGAGGCGAGAGGATATGAGACTGGTACTGGGAGAGAGAGAGATCATGACGCGGAGGTTCTTATCCGCATGTCCTGGGGCGACGGCGAGCATCGCAACGCGGCGGCTGACGGACGGCATCGCTGCGGCCACGCAGCTGCTTGCCGGCCGGGGAGGAAGACGACGACAGAGGCTGCGAAGAGGTACGGGCCGAAGCTAGGCTGAGTTGGGCCACGCGTGGGCTGCACTATGTGGCGCTGAGCGGCATGAAAGGGAGAGGAAGTTGGGTTGCTGGCCCAAATAGACAAGGGTTTCTATTTTTTTCTGTAAAAACATTTCTCTTTTTCTGTTTCCTGTTTTCTCTTTTGTGTTTTCATTTTCAAATCTCTTTTGTTACATGTTAAAATTACCAAATCTTTTACAAAATATTGAAATAATAGAGGGCCCTTATAACAATTTGGGCTCCAATTGTTTTGATAGTTTCCAAAATATTCAAATCTTGAATGATTTTCAAGAGGAGGAAAGATTAGGATTTAGGGTTTTATCTTTATTTCTTGCATGCATTTCAGGTAATAATGATGCTCATGGATGCACAAACAAATCCTAGTTAGTGTTTAATAAAACTAGGGTTGTTACAATAACCAACCCACATCGGCCTTTCCAAATAAGCACATCGCTCTTGTAGTGGTTTGCCCCGAAAATTCCACCACATACAAGTCATTTTCGACGTACCCAACAAAAGCGACCTTGAGAGACTTGATCCACATGAGGACTACAATATCATCATCAATAAAGACTGCAAAGCCCATATTTCCAAGAGCACGGACTAAAAGTAAATTGTAACCAAGGGTATCAACAAGCACGACATCCACGAGTGTGATATCATGGGCAACCACTACCTTGCCAAAACCCATTACCTTAGACTTGGACTTGTCGGCATATGTCATGGATATTTGATCATCCTTTTGCCTTAATTCCTTGACAATAGAAGAGCTTCCGGTCATATGACTTGTGCAACCACTATCAAGCACCCACTTTGAACCTCCGGAAGCATATGTCTACAAAAGATCAAGCTAATTTTTAGGTACCCATTTTTCAATGGGTCCTATTTTGTTAGCAACAAGGGTCTTAGGGATCAAGCACCCACTTTGAACCTCCGGAAGCATATGTCTACAAAAGATCAAGCTAATTTTTAGGTACCCATTTTTCAATGGGTACTATTTTGTTAGCAACAAGGGTCTTAGGGACCCAAATAGACCAAGCAATATAAGCATCAAATGGGCCAACATATTGTGCATATACATCACCATAATAATCACGCATTAGAACATAGTGAGGGTTAGCATTTCCGGCAAAATCATCATGAGACATAGTTTTACCACTTGTGGTCTTACTATCCACAATGGCCTTGTCTTTCTCTTGTGCGGGCTTGGCCTTCTTCTTCTTGTTGTGCTTACTCAAGAGGTCATCAATGGACTTGTTTCCTTTTGGAAATGTGGCCTTAGCAAGATCCCCTTTCAACCTAGCATTTTATTCAAGAATAGTTGTACTATTAGAGGGAATGAAATTTCTAGATGAAGGAATATTGGTCAATTGAGTTTGAAGCTTTTCATGGTACTTTGTGACTAACAAGAGTTCACTTTCCAAAGCATTGTGAGACTTGTCAAGCAAACTAAAGTCCTCGGCAACTTTTTCATGAACCACACCAAACTCAATATTGTCCTTTTTAGCCCTTTTATATTTAGCAATAGCAAGGTCTCGTTCGTTAATGAGTCTATTCACAATTAAATCATTATCCCCATCAAGCCCTTCAAGTTTTAGTTCTAGGGACATCCTAGTCTCTTGTTCTTCTTCTAGAGCATTATTTAGGGCTTCTACCTCAATCATGTGTTCTCTTCCTAGTTTACATCTTTCATCAAGAAGCTCTTAGGTGTGAGAAAGTTGATCTAAGAGGTCCACAAAATGTCTCTTATGTTCCCCTTGCAAGTTATTCATGAACTCATCAAAAGAAATTATTTCCTTTTTGACCTCAAGAGACATTTCATCATCATTTTCATCATTACTCAAGAGGGTGGGGTGAGATGATAAAGATACCTCCGTTCCTCTTGCCATAAGGCAAGTGATGTTCTTGTTGGATAGATTCTCATTTGGAGAGTCGAAGAGGTAGAATGTGGGAGTATAAGTACTGGCAAGAGAAGCCACACCACTTTATGTTTCCTCTTCATCATCTTCATTGTCGGAGGAGTATTCTTCATGAGTGATCAACACAATTTCACCTGACTTCTTGTTGATGGGATTCTTATTGTTGAAGGATTTCTTGTAAGGAGCTTTGGAAGTTTTCTTCAACACAAGTTTACCGCCATGATCTTCTCTCTTCTCATAGGGACAACCCGCCATAAAGTGATAGCGGTCACCACAATTGAAGCAAGTTATCAATTTAGTGACATTTTCTATTCTTCCATTTGGGTTGCTTCTTCGTTGCATTTCCATCTTGGCCTTGGCGGGGTTCTTCCAAAAGTTCTTTGCATAGAAGGCCATATATTCACCATGAGCAATCTTGACATCATCGGGGTGGCTCATGTAGAGCCTTCATCACTATCATCTTCATCCCCATGGTCCAGAAATTTGGCCTTCAATGCAAGGTTGACAACATTGCTCATTCCAAGGGCTCGAGCACGGGCATCTTTGGCATTCTTGTCGGCAACCTTGAAGGAGGCCATCTCTTGCATAACTTCATTGGAGGTCATGAGGTGGTAGTTATGTCTTCCTTGTAGGATCTTCAAGTCGGTGGGCTCAAAGGGCATGAGTGCACTCACATATTTCCTTTTTATCCAAGTATCATCCACATGTGAGGCACCTACATTCCTAAAAGCGATGGCGGTGGTCTTGGGCCTATGATACATGTCTTCATGATCTTCACCTTCCTTCATATAGAAGCCTTCGGCTTCATTGCTTAGTGCATCATACCGGTTCCTTATCATGCTCTCATTCCCAACATACAACTCCGTGAGAGCATCCCAAGCTTCCTTGGCGGTGTTGAGGTGCTCAATGTGTGGGTATTCTTTTGTACCCAATCCTTGTTGTATCATGTGCAAGGCGGTGGCATTGAGTTGACTATTGATAACTTCTCTTCGTGTCAAGTTGTTTGGATCCCCAATATAGAGTCCTTGTTCAATGATGTTCCATAACTCAATACAAGAGCTGCGCACATGAGATTTCATTAGAGATTGCCATTGAGAAAAAGTAGATGCATCTATCTTTAGTGGTGGTCTCCTCTATTGTTTATATGAGGGTTAGGAATTGGAGGGTCGGGAGTGTACCATCCATGAGAGTCATGGTTCTCTCCCTTCCCCACATCCCTTTTTGTGGTGGAATTAGTGTTGTCTTGATTACCCCCCCCCACCATACCCGTAGGTCATACCGGGGCATTCTCCTTAGGTAATGGTGGAAGTTCCTCTTGAGGAGAAGGGGATGATGAGCCACCTTTATCTTTAACAAGTTTCTCAAGTAGCTTGTGCAATTGTTTGATATCGTTGGCCAAGGTGGAGCTCAATCTTGTTTCCAAGTTATTGAGGTCATACATGGTCACTGAGTTGGTAGGCTCGCCACCACCTTCCCCATCGTGGCTACCCATGCACTCTTAGGCGGTAAAGCCCGAATAAAGAGCCCAGGATCTGATACCAATTGAAAGGATCCTATGGGAACCTAGAGGGGGGGTGAATAGGTGCTACTTAAAATTTTCTTCTTTTTCAAATTAGGGTTTGACAAGAAATGTAAATTCTCTAGATTATGCAACTAAGGTGAATTTACCTATATGTCAAATAAGCACTAACTAGCACAACACTAAGCAAGAACAAGTAAGTAAAGTGCGGTAAAGGATATAAGTAACCAAAGTGGTGGATGCGGAGACACAAGGATTTGTTTCCCGTAGTTCCTTCCTTTTGAGGGGAAGTACGTCTACGTTTGGAGAGGGGGTGGTTACAAACCACCAACGCCACAAGAGTCCTCCCTTGTTCTCCGATGAACCTCACCCCAAGGGGTTCGATTCACCTCTTCCACTATATCGGAAACCTTCGAGGTGGAAGACGACACCTTTACAACAAGTTCAGGGCACACATCCACAACCTAATTGGAGGCTTCCAAATACAAGCAAGCTGTCAAATAATCAAAGACAAGCTTGTAAGAACAAATCAAAGCTACGGTTTCAAAAGAAACACTAGAGTAAGGGGCCCTCAAATGAATGAGGGGGAAATGAAGATCTCTCTTGGGGAAGCTATAGATCAAGGCCTCCTCCTTCGATTCTCCAAATATCAAGGAATTTGGATGGGTGAATGCAGAGATCTTTTGGATTTGGTGGCTCCAAATGTACTGCTGTTCTTGAACTGGACGAGCATGTTCCAAGGTAGAAGAAGAGGTCCTTTTATAGGCCCCTATAAATTAGAGCTGCTGGAGCCACTTAACCCGAACAGTCCGGCCTGTATCAGCCGGACAGTCTGGTCCGTCCGGACATTTCGGTGAGTGTCAGCCGGACACTCTAGCCTGGCCAAGTTTCCGGCCAGAGTCCGGCCAGTGTCCGGGTAGTGTCCGAGGGGACTCTCTGAGTGTCCACACTTGGGGAGAAAATCTGGCGAATTTCCACGGCCTAACTCTCCAGCGGCTTCCGGCCGGAAACTCCGGATGGGCCAGATACACTACTAGGCAAACAGCAGTTAGTGGCGCACCTGAAAAGATCATCTGTGGCGCACTAGCAGTGCGCCACGTGCCTTGCGCTAGGCATAGCGCACCTGCTAGTGCGCCACGGCTATGTGGGCAGGTGCGCTACGCGTAGGATCTTCTGTGGCGCACTCCCAGTGCGCCACTAAGCTTCTATAGTGCGCTTTAGGTGTAGTGCGCCACAGAAGGTAGATCATGTGCGCAACAGGTGTGTTTTTTGTTTTTTTTTTTAATTTCCGAGCCAGATTATATACAGTACAGATTATATACAATATTACAGCAGATATACACACACAAATACAAGATATAAAATTATATATATAAATACACAATATGAAAAACAAGAGTGAAACAAATACATATAGATAAGTCTCATACATGAATACATAGTCTAAGTTACATTGTTTCGATCAAGTTACAAAGTAGTAGTTGGTGACATGCGAATACATGTGTCGATCGAACAAGTTAGAGCTCGGAAGCTCGCCTAGACATCTAAACTAGCTAGACACAAACGCGGGATAAACAACCAAAGAAGATAAGCATGATCACCGCCGCGACGAAGGTGTAGGTCTTCATCCGGTTCCTTGTCCTAACTCCCGCTAGATAGCGCGTGTATCTATCTTCCGCCTCCGCCATAGTGTTGTACCCTTTGTAGCTATTGCCGCTGAAACGATGCACCTATCTCCGGCAGTCTTCCCAATCATCGTAGACTCCAGGAACCCGTCCCTTGTACACGACGTACCACGTCATCTACAAGTTGACAATAATAATTAACCGGTGATTGAAAAAACATGTATAATTAAAGTCGCATATGAAGATAGACTTAGAGAAAGTACTCCTAAATCAAAAGGAGCAAACTCAAAAAGCATGCCTCATATATAACTAGGTTGTTGGACACAGGATTATGCTACGATGGAACTTTACGCCAAGTAGGATGCACAACACCTGGACTTGTGAATAGCACAAGGCGAACAATCACATCGTAGCACATTCACATATATAGTGTGCCACGACATTTCAATCATCAGCATTATTCTCGAAAAAGACCAAAGTATCTCGAAAAGAATGCTTCATATATAACTAGCTAGGTCGTTGGACACAGGAATATGCTATGACGGAACAGTTAGCCAAGTAGGATGCACAATTCCTGGACTTGTGCATATCACAAGGCTAACTATCCCGTCATAGCACATTCACATATATATTGTGCCACGACATTTCAATCATCGGCATATTCTCGAAAAAGACAAAAATAACTCGAAAAGAATGCCTCATATATACATAGGTCGTTGGACACAGGAATATGCTACGATGGAACGGTGAGCCAAGTAGGATGCACAAGACCTGGACTTGTGCACAAGGCTCACAATCCCATCGTAGCACATTCACATATATAGTGTGCCACGACATTTCAATCATCGACATTATTCTCGAAAAAATAGTAAGGACAAAAAGAAGGACCAAAGTGAGCAAAGGACCAAAGAGTAAGCAAAAAAACCAAGCATTGATTGATATATAATAATAATAAGCAAAATAAGTAAGCGATGATCCATAAACTTAATAAGATAAGTATAGTAGCATGTACACTTGTCCACACACACAAAGGTCATCTATAGTTTGTAACTACAACTATGCCAAAATCAAGCCTTCTGGCTCGGCTTAGGGAACGGGAGGACGCCTTGTCTCGTCATGAACTTCCTATAGTCACCCTGCATCTCTAGGCGATCTTCTATGTCACGGTTATTCGGGATATTTCCTCCGTAGAAGATCCCCCCGAAGTCATGACATCAAGAAAGATGATTGCCCGAAACTGCTACTGGATGCGATACATCTCTTGTCTAATATCTGAATCATTGATCTTGGCCTTTGCTTCGGCCCATTGTTTGAGATGATCTGGCAGCATAGTATTCTGCTGGTCAAGTAGGAACGCCCTCATGTGATGGAGTGTGTAGTAGGCTTCCTTCTTACTGTTTTCTGGCTGCTTCACGCAGGGGAACTCCGTTACGTGGTTGAAGACGTGCCTGCCGAACTTGACCTTCGTACGCACGAAGGTGGTGCCTTCCGTCGAGGCAAAGCCAGTGAGAGCATCATCCAGAACTTCCTTGATCTTGTCGTAGTTTTTCTTCTTTTCTAGACTCCCCGAGTCGAAATACATGGCGTGGGAATGCTTTGGTGATAAGGAGATGAGAGTGCAGTGTTCATCTCTGCGCAAAAAATTCAAATGGAATGTGTTGGAAAAAGAATGATGATGATCTAATAAAGCCAATCGACGGTGGCGAGTGAATAACGACTTACTCGGGAAAGTAAGGCACGAGAATGTATTCCTTTGTCTTGTTCGCCACGAGGATTCTTTTTAGGTACGAGGCCACGATACATCGTTCGGCGGGGGAACCCAAGCAGTCGTCACGCATGTAGTACGGGTCCACTATAGCGATGCCCGGTGTGTTCTCTCTAATGATCTACATGGCCAGGCTCAGAGAAAACAGACGGACCATGGTATAGTGTAGTGGGTATAGGTGGAACATATTGAAGATGTCGTCGAACCTCAGGAAGAACAGATCCGCAGGGGCATTGTCGACGAAGCCCAAGCCTGGTGGCACCTTAAACACGAATACCGGGTGCGAGGGATCTTTCTCCGATAGAAGGCGTCTCTCTATCGTCAGCACGCCGTCATGCACACTCTGCAGTTCCGAACTGGCGAGCGTCCGCAAATTCTTAGGAAGCATGGGCTCACCCGCCACATGAATCCTCCACATAATACCCTTGGGTCTTGGTGGTCCATCCCGAAACCTGGTCGGATTCGCAGTTGTTGATGCCACCGGCTGGCTCGAGCTGCTAGATTTTCTTTTCCTGCCCTTTTTTCCTTTTGGAGAGCGGGCAGGCACCACAATCTGAGCACCGGCCGCCCTATGTAGTGTGTCAGGGGTTAGAATAAAGGGCCGGTTGGTTGTATTAGCTGGCTCTGTAAAGGTGCAAGCTGGAGGCGTCTCCTGAGAACCAAACAGACGCTTGGTGATAGTGGCTTTCTCTGTGGGGCCACCAGCTAGGTCTTCATTGCTAAACTGAGTGCTGAAGAAGTGATCATTCCAGTCTTCGTCGTCCTCGGCCGGATCCTGCGCCATGTGCATATCATCAACATGATCATCCGACCCAGCGCGTGGAGGTGACGGCGAGGGCGGTATGGGGGCCTTGCCACCGCTTGTCGCTTGCACGACAGGCGGTGCTGTTGTCTGTGGCGTCATGGCCCCCGCCGTCCCCAAACGGATCATGCTCTTTGGCCATAGCAAGAATAAGCCGAAGCAAGTTCTGAGGACAGACGGCTCTTCTTCATCCGCTCCTGGGGGTTGAATGGGAGGTTCCAGGTCGTCGCAGCCCCTTAGCACCCGACTAATTTTAACCCTGTGCACGCTATCTGGCATCGGCCTTGAGTGGAACTTGCGCTGCAAGGGTTGAACGATGGTACCCTTGGCAACATTCCTCAGCTCGTTGTTCACGTAGAATAAGAGAGTGCAAGGAACATCCGTCTGCGGAAAACATGTACGGCGTCGTCAGAGATGCCATAAGAGTAATAGATGGCGTGAAAGGCGGTAAAGCAATTTTTTTACCGTGATGGCATCGAGATCGGCTAATGTCGACGCACTGCATACGGCGACGGGCGTGCAAGAGACGGAAGGGCTGCTTGATGACGCGGTGCTGGCCGCCGGTGTATTCTCCCTACCGACGGGTGCTTGGAGCTCCGGTGCCGCCGCGACGATGGCAGGGGGCACCAACATGTACTCCGGCGCCGCGGTGATGGCAGGGGAGTCACCAACACTTGCGGCACCGCGGTGCTAGCGGGCGGAGTCACGAACACGTAGTTCTCCTGATTTGTCGGCGCCGCGTTGTTGGAGTGGCTGCTGACCATGCTTGGAATCGGGCACGGCCCTACTCGACCACCCACACTCCAGTTCGCTATTGACTCCACCAAGGTAGGCAGGAAGGACGTGAGGGTGATTGCCAGGTTGTCTTGGACGATCTGCGAGATCCGCGCCACTTGTTCCTTAAGTTCTTGAACCTCGCTGTTTTCCTCCTCGCTCCTTCCCGACGGTGCCACATGCGTCCTCGACGGTGGACCAAAATGATCCACCCAATTCTTACCCCCGAGGCCGGCCAGACGGCCAGCCGACGACGACTTGTTCGTAACCGGCTCTATTTTCTTGGCCCGGTTCATCGCCCTGTTAAAAGGGTTATCCCACCGGGTGGCCGCCGTCGACCCCTGGGATGAGGAACCCTGGGATCCATGACTAGCAACAATTTCCTCCTCCTCTAGAAGAAGTAACAGTGAATCATATAGATCATCGATTAGATTGCAATGGAGTTGATCCGCGGTAATTAGATTATACTTACCATAATTTCCTCGAATTCCTTCACCGCAGGATCAGCGGTGAGTTGTTTGGTTTTTGGGTCCACATGGTAACGGGCCCTGATGAAGTTTCGAACCTGCCCGGGTTCGAATTTAGCAAAGGGGTTTTCTATCCCCTTGGATCTATACTCTTCGTCCTCCTTATTCCATTTGGCCTCCGCGGTTCTGTATCCACCAGATCCGAGATGGTGATGACCTATATTCATCGCCTGCAGCACCTTTCCCCGATTACTATTGGCCAGGGCTCTTTCGGATTCACACCTCTCCTTGAACTCCCGGAACTGATCTTCGGTGATCTGCGGGTCAATCTTCTGGATCTCCTCGAGACTTTTGCCTTCTTTATAGATCTTCTTCTTTATCCGGGTTCTCCAGCTGGCCAGGGTGGTGCTCATCTTTGTGAGGGCGGATTTGTTTACTTCGTTCCCATGATAATTTGTGTTCAGATACTTAGCGGGGAACTAGTATCTTGCGTGCATTTTCTCGAAGAGGAGTGTGCGCAAGTGGCCATTATCTTTATGCCGGAGATTCTCGGTGTTGATCGAGATGGTTGTCCGGGTGATCGCCGCCACTTGCCCACCGTACCCTTTGACGACAAGGGCGGGCTCCAAAGGAACCCCTGATGGGCTCACTTCGGTAATTTCCTCCCTGACCGTGCCGATCGTGTTCGGGCGCCGGTCCTTCGGCTTCTTCTTCTTCTTCTTCTTCTTCTTAGGAGGATTGCTACCACTCCCTGTGCCCTCGCCACCATCAGTGGTTTCATCGTCCGCCGTTCCTTCGCCTTCTTCCTCCGCGTCTTCCATCTCATCATCCTCGCTCTCCGAAGGATGGTATTCTTCATCGTCTTCTAGCCGCTGGGCCGCCTCCCAGAATGTCAATTGTTTATTCGGAGGTCTGAGTTCTCCTTCAGCGCTGATGCGCTTAGAACATCCAGCCTCGTCGTTGTCACACATCTTCGCACTAATAAAAAACAAATAATTGGTTAAATGCACAGAAAAATCCGGCATGACCTTTGCTAATTTTCTTAAACTAGGAGTGCCCGATTTCTGCCGAAACGGAAGTTAATCAACATTCCGGCAAAAATCGGAACTCATTTCATACAAGAACCTGCATACACACATAATAAAGTGCTTCATATACAAGCATAATTTCAAGGTGCTGTTGTCCTAGCACAGATAGTAGCAAAACTAACACTACTCTATTTTTCCTTCCAAACCATTTCACAACCACATCCATCCAGTCCCAGCACAGTGCCACAAGCATATATACTTTTGTTATCAATTTAAGCATAGCCATATGACATTTAAAACTGAAGATTCCCAGCACAAGCACAAGCACAAATTTAAAACTAAAGATCTACCTAAATATTTCATTTTGCACCCTAAAGCACAAATACTTCAATCCACAATTGAGTGACTCAGTACATAAAACCCAAGCAATTGACAGCAGCAAATAAAACCCAAGCCTACAAACTTGACAGCAAGCAAATTGAGCCAAAGCCTATAAAACAAATAAATTGACAGCAAGCAATTGACAGCAACATGAGCTATAAAATGCACCTCAACAAACAAATAATTACCTCAACAAATAATTGACAGCAAGCAATTGACAGCAACTGACAGCAACTGACACCAACAAACAAACAAATAATTACCTCAACAAGCTATAAATAGGAACTGACATCAAGCAATTGAGAGCAACAAACAAATAATTACCTCAACAAATAAAACCTATAAAATGTACAAGCTAACCTAATCTAGCCTAAACAAAACCCAAAGCCTACAAACTTGAGAGCAAGCAAATTGAGCCAGAAGAGTGACGTATCTAGAGCTCGCATAAGTAAAATGGCCATCATCTTCAATGGATAAACTTCTTTATACAGAGAAGATGTATAGAATGAAAGAACTTCTCTTTCAGTTTTAGGGGCAGGAATTCCTAACAAAACAATGGGACAATTTTTATTAGGAATGCAAGCCTAGAATGAATCTATCTAGCAGAGATATAACAATTCTAGAAGCATCAAAGTCAGTAGAGGAAAGCTGAAGCTAGTGATACCATGTTATCAACCAATAATGCAAACTTGATAGTCGATGTCATCTATATGTATTGTGGGTAGAATGTTTATGCCTATTTACATCTTTGTAATTGATGACTGAACTATTAGACTGAAATGAATCAGTAATCGTGTAAAGGCTACTGCAGGTTTCCAGAATGGCAACATACAAAGTTTAGCAACTCCCATCTTACTTTAGTTTAGATAGAGCGCAACCATGTACTAGTTTTAAAAAATTGTTTGGCATGTGCTTGACTAGTAGAGGAGCAAGCTGCTGCATCCAGACTTAACTACATCTGATTGAGACCTCACGCTCCAGATTAAGCACCAACAATTGATGTGCTTGACTAAGACCTCATGCTCCAGATTAAGCACCAACAATTAAAATCTAGAGCGACATGAGCAGTTGAGCCATTGTTTCCCAATTCCCCTTCCCTAAGTAGAACCCAAAGCTCCAGATTTCTAAGTGTTGGCCCTGTATATGTCCCTGTCATTTGTCCCTGCCTTGTATCTCTGAAGCTACTACTGCAGAACTAGGAACCCTAACTAAGCTCAAGCCATTGCAAGCCACTGCGAAGGCGCCGTGACCTCGGTCTGCCGCAATGGAGAAGGAACCGTGTGGGCAGGGAGAGAGGGGAGGCTCACCTCCTCTGAGACGAGGACGACGACGAGCGCGTGGGAGAGGCGACGGCCTCCTCCTCCTCAGCCTCGAACGGCGGCGACCTCCTCCTCCTCGAGCAGCGATGACCTTCTCCTCCACAGATCGGCAGCGACACGGGCCTCCTCCTCCTCGAGCGGCACGATCCTCCTCCTCCACAAGCGGCGCGGGCCTCCTCCTCCATGGATCGGCAGCGGCACGGGCCTCCTCCTCCTCGAGAGCGCAGCGCGGCGGTGGCGCAGCACAGCGGGGCTCGATCGATGTGTGGTGTCTGTGAGATGGGGATGAGAGAGGCGACATGGAGCGGTTGACTAGTCCAACCCACATAGGCGTAGCGCACCCTGGCCAAGTGAGCTACGGTTACCCGTAGCACACTTGGCCAGGGTGCGCTATGCCTATGTGGGTTGGACTATCAGATAAGAGGGCGGCCACCCCACTAGTTAACACTAGCACTGTCTTATCCCACTGATTCTGCCCACTACTCTATTCTAAACTATGAGCACCCAGGTTCGAATCCTGGTGCCCCAATTTTTTATTTTTATTTTAAAAATACTTTTAAATGTTCCAAAAAATACCCAAAAGTGGTGATATATGCCATAGAAGTTTTTTTAAAATACTTTTAAATATTCCAAAAATGCCCAAAAGTGATAATATATGTCATAAAAGTGGTACAAATATGATTCAAAGTATAACTAAATTTCATAATAATTTGTCCATGAATATTACAATCTTTTTCGACCACGCGTTTTACAATATTTTTTGAGCTAGCGTTTTACAATATTTTTTCCCTTCTTTGTCGCGGTTGAATAATTTAGCCCCGTCACTTTAATGTTTCTTCTTTCGAACGGGCTACTTTTTTGGGTAGGGTTGTCCTTTTTGTTCTTGTGATGTAGGTTGCTGCATCGTAGTCGTCGTCATCTTCAATCTTTGGATCGCCGTACTGGTCAAAGTCTTGCTCGTTGGCGACTCCATCCATTCCGATGATGTTTCTTTTTCCTCTCCTGACGACAACACGGCTAGGATTTGTCGGGTTGGTAATGAAAAAACATTGGTCCACTTTGGTAGCCAGTACCCACGGTTCATTTTGCGCGGCCACGTTTGCACCGGCGGCCTTGGATTTGGCTGCATCGGGTATAACCATGGTTGTGAAATACCGGTCTTCTCTTTCGACGCTCTTTGCCCATCTGACACGGAACATCGGAACCTTTTCTCCACAGTAGTCGAGCTCCCAGATCTCCTCGATTCTTCTGTAGAATCTTTCCTTCATGTTGTCATCGGTGTAGAATTCCGACGTTACGCCTGAGTTCTGATAATCACACTTGTTGTCCTTTTCCTCCGTGTAGAATGTGTAGCCGTTGATATCATATGCCTGATAGGTCACCAGGTTTTGCATCGGTCCCTGCGACAAGGTGAATATGATCTTTTCCGTGTCAGAAGAATGCGATCGCGGGGGATTACCAAGGAGCGTCTGCCTAAACCAACGCGTGAAATCTGAGTTATGCTCTTTGATTATTTCTCCCTGCGTTATCTGTATGCCCCGGTCACTGTAGTTCTTCTCGATTAACCTTTCGTGCTTCTGTACCCAAGGATCGACCAGTTCTAAATGCTGTAGTGCGACGAGGTTTGCTCGATCAAAGTCTGCGCGTCGAAAATCGAAGTCTGCATGCAGTATGCGACGACCCTCTCGGTGACCAGATCCATCGAGCTTGCCAAGGTGCCTGTTGACGGGAAGACCGACAGGGTTCTCGATGTCTAGATAATTCGTGCAGAAAGAGATGCACTCTTCGGCTAGAAAGCCCTTGGCTATGCTTCCATCTGGAAAGGACCTATTGCGAACGTATCCTTTGATGTGTCCGTTCATCTTTTCGAACGCCATCATGCTGCGGAGGAACATCGGCCTGAGTTGTACGATGTCCTCCACGACATGGACCAGCAGATGCACCATAATGTCGAAGAATGCGGGTGTGAAGTAGACCTCAAGCTCACATAGTATCACCACGATCTCCTCCTGTAGCCTCCCGAGCTGATTCACGCCAATCGACTTCCTAGAGATGACGTCGAAAAACTTGCATAGGCCAAATAACGTTTCACGGACGTGCTTGTCCATTATCCCTCTTAGTGCGACCGGAAGTACCTGCATCATTAGCACGGCACAGTCGTGAGACTTCATGCCACTGAACCTCTGCTTCGCCTCGTCTAGGTATCTGCTTATCTTGCCCGCGTAGCCGTAAGGAAATTTGACTCCTAGAAGGCACTTGAAAAACTGTTTGATCTCATCCTGGCTTAGAGTAAAGCAAGAAGGAGGGCAGTAATATTCGTTCTTCTTGAACTTTTTACCCTTTCCGACGACCTTGTGTCGTCTCCGACTCATGATCATCGTCATCTTCCTAATCATCAGGAGTAGTGCGTCCTCCGTGAAGCTCCTTCCGGATACCCAAGCATATCAGGTCGTGCCTTGCTTTCGGACCATCTTTCGTCCTATCTGGCATGTTGATTATGGTGGTGACCAGACTCTCACACACGTTTTTCGTGATATGCATGATGTCGAGGCTATGAGGCGTGCGGAGAAACTTCCAGTATGGCAACTCCCAGAAAACAGACCTTGTTTTCCATACCTTCATCAGCGGCTTGTCTTGTTGCTGCCTCTTTCGCTTCTTTCCAGGCTTAGGACAATCTTTCCAGTTTTTCAGCAACTCTTCCACTTCTTCGCTGCTCCTACGCTCTGGGATTCCTCGGGTCTCTGATTTGCCATCGAACAGGTCTCCACGTTTTCTCCATGGATCATTCTTGCCGAGCCACCTCCGGTGCGCCATGAACACGGTTTTCGATGACCCTGGATCTTTCTCTAGTTGGAGATAGCGTGTGTTATCCATGCACCTAACGCATGCGCAGAATCCTTGGATAACCTGCCCCGAGATATACCCCCAACCTAGATAGTCTTGCACCTAGTGACCAATGCGGCTCTCATAGTGAAATAATCTTGTGCGATGGCGTCGTAAGTATTGGCTCCAGATTACCATAATGTGGCTAGCTCCTCTTTCAATAGCCCGAGATACAGATTGATGTCGGTACCAGGTTGTTTCGGCCCTTGAATTAGCATACTCATTTGTATGTACTTCTTCTTCATGCACAACCATGGAGGGAGGTTGTACATCCATACAAAAACAGGCCAAGTGCTGTGCGTGCTGCTCTGGCTACCGAACGGATTGAGTCCATCGGTGCTCGCACCAAGCCTGATGTTCCTCGAATCTCCTCCGAATTCTGGGAATTCGAGGTCCAACGATTTCCACTAGCTAGCATCTGAAGGGTGCGTCAGCAGCTCATCCTTTTCGGGGCCATCATCATCATCTCCTGGCTTCTTCCTTTCCGCATGCCATCGCATGAGCTTCGCTTCCTTAGGGTCCGCGAAATAGCGCTGCAGACGAGGAGTGATAGGAAAGTACCATACCACTTTTCGAGGTGCTTTCTTTGTAGGGGTTCGTAGCATGGAAAACAAAATTTTTCTATCGCATACAAACAAACAAGCCAAGATCTATCTACTAGATTGTAGCAACGAGTCGATAGAGGAACTCACCCTCGAAGATTCCAAAGCGGTTAACGAGAGCAGATTCTCGTGGGTGATGTAGTCGTACTCTTTCCGATCTCAAGATCGCGTAGACGATCCTTCCGGCGCCGCGTTCCCGCAGCGCTCCCGCAGTCGGTCACACGTTCGGTACTCGACGAAGACCTTCCTCTCCCTTGTTCCAGCAGGCAGCGGAGGTTGTAGCACTCTCCTCGCGATTCCGGCAGCACAACGGCGTGGTACCGGAGGTAGAGGGGAAATCCCGCAGGGCTTCGCCTTAAGCCGGTGCGAGTATGGTGGAGCTTATGAGAGAGGCTATTAGTGGTCTAGTAATTAGACACACCAATTAGAGGGCTCTAAACCAATTAGAAGGCTCTAAACCGAATAGCTCTAAACCGGGGTCTAGATCTAGGGTTTAGTTTAGAGGATAGGAAACTTGTGTGTATCTAGGAGGAGCCCTGCCCCTCCTTTTATGGGAGGGGGTTCTTGGCGCGCCAGGGGAGGGAGGGAGTCCCTCCCCAACTCGGCCTAGGGCTGGCCGCCGGCCTGGAGCAGTCCAACTCCTCCTCCAAGTTGATTCCAACTCCTCTTGCTTGTTTCCCACAGTTTCTTGTTTTAGCCGTTTGACTTTCAAACTGGACATTTGACTTTTCTGTTTTAGGATTCAATTTAATCCTATATTTGGGACAGCAAGAACACTTAGTACATGATGCAATCATTCCAATATGTAATGACACATTCATGTACCCCTTCCCCCCCGGAGTGCCGGACAATCCGGAACCTTCTAGAATATCCCCGATGAAAACACCGGAATCATTCCCGAACTCCGAAACGGGACTTTCCTTATATGAATCTTATTCTCCGGACCATTCCGGATCACCTCGTGATATCCCGGATCCCATCCGAGACTCCGAACAACATTCGGTCTCTTTCTCATAATACCATAACTACTCAAACAACGTCGAATCCTTAAGTGTGTCTCCCTACGGTTCGTGAATTATGCGGACATGATCGAGACACTTCTCCGAACAATAACCAATAGAGGAATCTGGAAATTCATATGGCTCCCACATATTTCTACGATTACTTTGCGATCGAATGAACCACTTACATACGATACCAATTTCCCTTTGTCTCACGATATGTTACTTATCCGAGGTTATGATCGTCGGTATCTCTGCATACCTTAGTTCAACCTCGTTACTGATAAGTACTCTTTTCTCGTTCCCGTGATATGTGATCCCTTGTGACCATGTCACATGCTTGCAAGCTAATTGGATGACATTCCACCGAGAGGGCCCAGAGTATATCTATCCGTCATGTGGATGGACAAATCCCACTCTTGATCCATGTGTTTCAACCAATACTTTCCGAACACTCAATGCCACTTTTATAGCCACCCTGTTACGGTGTGGTGTTTGATGACATCAAAGCATCCATCCAGTAAAGGTGATATGCATGATCTCATGGTCGAAGGAATTAGGTTACTATGTATCAGAAAGCATATAGCAATTGAACTATTGAAATGACTTGATCTTTATGCTACGCTTATCTATAGGAGTATGTCCATCACACCATTCTCCTAACGATATGATCCTGTTGTTAATAACATCTCTATGTTCATGATCAGGAAACAATGATCATATATTAACCAACAAGCTAGTTTAACAAGAGGCTTTACTAGGGACTCTTATTTTAGTTTACAAATCACACAAGTATTAATGTTTCCGGTTAATACAATTATAGCATGGTATGTAAACATTTATCATAAGTGTGAAGACATGATAATAACCACTTTATTATTGCCTCTTGGGCATATCTCCAACAGTCTCCCACTTGCACTAGAGTCAATAATCTAGTTTCGAACCTTTGTGTATTCAACACCTATGGCTTTACGGTGTTGTATGTACACGATTGCTAGTGGTCAACTGATCTCCGGATCTGACACTTCCAGGTCCGTGTGTAATTGCATGTCTTTGCGTCTCTACGCATCACTCATTCTCTAATGAGATGGCTTTGTATAAATTTGGTCTTTCGGTGTGACCTTTAGTTCTTTGGGGTAAAAACATGTTGACAATATTGTCGTACAATATATCTTCATAGTATTATCCCGCTCTGAACTACACCTAGTTTGATAACAAACTACTTGACACAAATGCCCTCTTTTGCTGCTATAATAGCAGTCATATACTTAGCCTTTTGTTGTAGTATCTGTCACAATGTCTTAACTTTGGAACTTATCCAAATCCATTATGGAACTCACTTTCCATTATATTGTGCCACCCTTAATTTAGATTGAGATAAACTTAATTTGTACTTTGTGACAAGACTAGTATCAATGTAGTACTTTTACAATGAACTAACCATCTATTTGTCACTTCTACAAATATTATACTCTTAGTTCTTTCAGAAGATCATAAGAATATCCTTACTATTGTCCAATGATCATCTTACAAATCATTCTGGTATATGCTCACAACATTTAGAGCATAGGACATATCTGGATTTGTACATATCACAGTATGATTGATATAAATACTCTTTGTGATTTCATACATCAAGTATCAATCTATACTTGATTATTTGTTTCACTTTACCAAATGTCAATACACTTGAATATATCATCAACATTGAACTCATTCAATCCTTTCTGTGCGACAAGAACCTTCTCTTATATTGAACTCATTCAATATCTTGTCTATGTACTTCTGGCACAACCATATTAGCGTCTATTGATGCCAAATATTTGGGTTTTGCCTAAGTCTTTCATCGGGATGAAATTCTTAATATGTGTTAATAAAAGATACATTATTTCCAATCAACAATATGTCTTCCACATAATGTATTAGAAACATGTCTTAGCGCTCCCACTTAATTTCTTGCAAATGCAAGCATCTCCATCGTCACTGATGAACTTTTAAACTCCTTTAACAGTTTCATCACAGTGAAGATTCCAACTCCGCTATGCTTACTTCAACCATTGAAGTTTGCATATGCTTTTAGCATCCTTTGAATTAACAAAACCCTATGGACCGTGTTATGCACATGTCCTAGGTAACGATTCTATTAGAAGAACTTGTTTTGTTTATTCAACTACCATATAACAAATTATATGTAGTGGTTGCTACATTAATCCGTCTAGACTAAATATCACTATGAAAGATCAAATCTTGTCATAGTCAACCTTTGAACATTGTTGTGAACTCTTTCCCAACATGTCGACTATTTCATAGATGTGAAACATCCATGTCTATTTCTTTATAGATCCAGACACAACTGTAAGGTCTTACACCTTTCTCGAGGGTCCTTCAAGTTCAAAACTTGATTTCTCGTGTATGGAACTATCACGGATTTTATGGCTTCAAGCCATTTGACGGAGTCAGGGCCCATCATCGCTTCTTTGCATGTAGTCGGTTCATTATTCTCAAATAATGATTCAACCCTCAAATCTTGGTATTTGATTGTTTACCCGATCTACTTGTTTCAATAGGAACTTAGATCTCCGTGACCACAACCTTTTGAGGTACGTGAACCATGAGCATTGTTGCTGCCTCCGAAACACTTTTCGGCGCTGCGCAACTCTGCACATATAGCTAAGGTTCTTTAACCTTTTCAAAGTTCTATTGTCCTCCCACTTAACTTTTCACGAAAAATTCCTTCTCAAAGAAACTTGACGTTTTAAGTGACAAACACTTTTGTCTCCGATGTTATGGAGGAGTACTTAACAGTTATTCGAAATAACATACAAAGACAGGTTCATCCGACTTTGGTTGCAAACATCTTTCTTATGCATAGCATACCAATGTTTAAGAAAGGACTACTTGGGTTTTATCCCAAACCATAACCTTATATGGTGTCATTTCAGCGGATTATGATGAAGCTCTTTTCAGTGGAAAAACGGTAATCTCTAAAGCTTTTAATCTTTAAAATACAATGGCAGTTTTATGAATTACACCTTTCGATCTTACCATGTCAAACAAGGTTTAATTACATATCTCGAACGCTCCATACTCTTATGGTGTTTCGGGAAAATGCAAATCCACGGAACGATTCCTTAAATCTTAGGTATTATGCTAAACTTGTAACTTAAATATTTTCCTTTATGATCTTATCATAAACTATTCATATTCTTGTTACAATGATTTTGCACTTCATCTTGAAAGTCTTTGAACTTTTCAAGTGTTTCATACTTTATCCTTATTAAGTAAATATTCATATATTCACTCAAATTTTCGGAGAAAGCATATGAAGTTGAAATCCATCGCTCTTGACTACACATAACGGACTTCGTACAACAATATGTACAAGTTCCAATAAGTTAGTCATTCGTTCCCTTTTGGCCTATGAACGAAGTTTTAATTATCTCTAGGAAAGTTTCACAAACGTTATTTGATCAAAATCAAAAGACTCCAAAATTCCATCCACATGGAGTTTCTTCATGTTATCTTTCCAATATAATTCAAACAGCGATGTCACTTCCTAAGTGATCTTTCAATCAATTTGTCTTTCGACATTTTAGCACTAGTTTTATGGATGTGATTTCTCCAACGAGATTTGTGAATCATCCATCTTTTATGGATTACGGCAATTATTTGAACAACCCTTTTGTTCTCATAATACCTGATAAAACAAATCTTTGAAGGCAAGCTTTGATGTTTAACAAGCAACACAATAACCCTTTATTTTGTTCTCGATGAACATCATTACATATTCTTTTGCTAGTTACTTAGGCCATTGTAGTTCATGAATTGTGTTGTTTCGTATGACGATTCACACCAACAAATTCAGTATCAAATACTTAAGAACCACATTGTTTAACAAGCAAAGAATATAGCCATAACATGTATATCATCTATATACTTAAACTGAACAATTCTAGTCTTTTCTTTTCTGCCATATATTTATGAGATTCTCTTTCAATATTTCCTTTTCTATTTGAAAGAATCTATCAATATCAATAGTGGAGTCATACATATGACATATAGTCCAAAGCGTGTATAATTAAATACCAATGTCTTTGGACTTGCACTTTGAAGTAGATCACCATCATCAAATATTTGGTGTTCTTTCAAATTCCTTTCTTTAGTAATCTCTTGGTGTAGTAAACATTTTACCTACATCAAATATTCACCCTTATCATGGAATCGTCCATGATCAAGCTACTTTTAGCTTATAACGGTGAATCATGAGTATAATGTTGCTCTCCAAATCTTTTTGGACGATTAGGACAACTAGTATCTCCAACCTTTTGCAAATTCTCATCAAATATGAGAACATGACTTTTGCCATATTATACTCTATCATGTTGTAACCAATACTTCGTTTCAGATATCACAATATCTTCCACAAATATGGTTTCTGAAACAACTCTTTCAGATCCTTAGATAACCTTGATATTAGGAGAATCCTTTGAATATCAAGAATCATGGAGACAAACATGATACTTATATACTAACACTTGGAATTGTTACTCTTGATTTAATACTAATTATTAAACTTCATGGAGTAACCGGAACTTACTGAAAGTTTGCAATAGGACTTTTAAACTTTAGATTAACACTTAAAAACAATACGACACCAGTTCGTAAAGTAACTAACCAGAATTCTATAGTTCTATCATCTCAATTATAACTAAGCGCAAGGTGGTAAACGGATGCCAATGACTACAACAACTATGCAAATTCACTTTGATTTAGTTTATGATAAATTGAGTTCTAATTAATAATTAAATTAATCTAGGTGAACTCCCACTCAAAACAATATCCCTCACATTGTTTTAGTGATCACACGAACCAAATCCACCACATCAAAACCGATCATCACGAGAGTTGATATAGCTTCAATGGCGAACAATCAACATGTTCATCATATCTACTATATGACTCATGCTCTACCTTTCGGTAATCCGTGTTCCTGAGGCCATGTCTGTACATGCTAGGCTCGTCAAGATCAAACCTTAGCTACCGCATAAGCAAATCTGGCTTGCTTACGTTGTATTCACCCGCGGAATCAAAGACACCCGATCATCACGTGGTGCTTCGAAGCAGCAAGCTTTGGCAACGGTGCATACTAAGGGTGAACACTTAAGAACTTGAAATTGTGTGCTTGAGGGATCATCTTATAATGCTACCGTCGTCTACTAAGCAATACAAGATGCATAAAGGATTAACATCACATGCAATTCATAATATGTGATATGATATGGCCTTTCTTCTTTGTGCTTTCGATCTCCATCTTCAAGCACGAACATGATCTCCATCATCACCGGCATAGCATCAAGGTCAATGATGCTTCTTCATGGTTGTCTTCCACCAGCATCAACTATTACAACTATTTTGAATAGACACGCAGGTCTTAACAGAAATTAAAAACAACCATATGGCTCCTGCCGGTTGCCAACTTACAATAAGGAACATTGCATACATCAAATATAATCACAATCATGGCCATATCACATCACTGCACACCCCTGCAAAACAAAGTTAGACGCCTCTACTTTCTTTGCATATTTTACGTGGTTTGGGGCTTTCAATAAGTGTCGTTCTAACTTACGAACAAGAACCACAACATTGATACTAGCATTGTTGATTACCCGTTGTAAATTGGATCTTTACTATGCTAGGAGAAACAGGCACCCGCAAAGCCACTTATGCAAAACGAGTTGCATGTCAAGCGTGGAGCAAGTCTCATGAACGATGTCATGTAAGGTTAGCCCGGGCCGCTTCATCCCAACATACCGCAAGATGCAAAGTACACAAGAAGCAATCGACAATAAAAGCATCAACGCCCACAATGACCATTGTGTTCTACTCGTGCAACAGATCTACATATAGACACGGCTCTGATACCACTGTAGGGGTTCGTAGCATGGAAAACAAAATTTTTCTATCGCATACAAACAAACAAGCCAAGATCTATCTACTAGATTGTAGCAACGAGTCGATAGAGGAACTCACCCTCGAAGATTCCAAAGCGGTTAACGAGAGCAGATTCTCGTGGGTGATGTAGTCGTACTCTTTCCGATCTCAAGATCGCGTAGACGATCCTTCCGGCGCCGCGTTCCCGCAGCGCTCCCGCAGTCGGTCACACGTTCGGTACTCGACGAAGACCTTCCTCTCCCTTGTTCCAGCAGGCAGCGGAGGTTGTAGCACTCTCCTCGCGATTCCGGCAGCACAACGGCGTGGTACCGGAGGTAGAGGGGAAATCCCGCAGGGCTTCGCCTTAAGCCGGTGCGAGTATGGTGGAGCTTATGAGAGAGGCTATTAGTGGTCTAGTAATTAGACACACCAATTAGAGGGCTCTAAACCAATTAGAAGGCTCTAAACCGAATAGCTCTAAACCGGGGTCTAGATCTAGGGTTTAGTTTAGAGGATAGGAAACTTGTGTGTATCTAGGAGGAGCCCTGCCCCTCCTTTTATGGGAGGGGGTTCTTGGCGCGCCAGGGGAGGGAGGGAGTCCCTCCCCAACTCGGCCTAGGGCTGGCCGCCGGCCTGGAGCAGTCCAACTCCTCCTCCAAGTTGATTCCAACTCCTCTTGCTTCTTTCCCACAGTTTCTTGTTTTAGCCGTTTGACTTTCAAACTGGACATTTGACTTTTCTGTTTTAGGATTCAATTTAATCCTATATTTGGGACAGCAAGAACACTTAGTACATGATGCAATCATTCCAATATGTAATGACACATTCATGTACCCCTTCCCCCCCGGAGTGCCGGACAATCCGGAACCTTCTAGAATATCCCCGATGAAAACACCGGAATCATTCCCGAACTCCGAAACGGGACTTTCCTTATATGAATCTTATTCTCCGGACCATTCCGGATCACCTCGTGATATCCCGGATCCCATCCGAGACTCCGAACAACATTCGGTCTCTTTCTCATAATACCATAACTACTCAAACAACGTCGAATCCTTAAGTGTGTCTCCCTACGGTTCGTGAATTATGCGGACATGATCGAGACACTTCTCCGAACAATAACCAATAGAGGAATCTGGAAATTCATATGGCTCCCACATATTTCTACGATTACTTTGCGATCGAATGAACCACTTACATACGATACCAATTTCCCTTTGTCTCACGATATGTTACTTATCCGAGGTTATGATCGTCGGTATCTCTGCATACCTTAGTTCAACCTCGTTACTGATAAGTACTCTTTTCTCGTTCCCGTGATATGTGATCCCTTGTGACCATGTCACATGCTTGCAAGCTAATTGGATGACATTCCACCGAGAGGGCCCAGAGTATATCTATCCGTCATGTGGATGGACAAATCCCACTCTTGATCCATGTGTTTCAACCAATACTTTCCGAACACTCAATGCCACTTTTATAGCCACCCTGTTACGGTGTGGTGTTTGATGACATCAAAGCATCCATCCAGTAAAGGTGATATGCATGATCTCATGGTCGAAGGAATTAGGTTACTATGTATCAGAAAGCATATAGCAATTGAACTATTGAAATGACTTGATCTTTATGCTACGCTTATCTATAGGAGTATGTCCATCACACCATTCTCCTAACGATATGATCCTGTTGTTAATAACATCTCTATGTTCATGATCAGGAAACAATGATCATATATTAACCAACAAGCTAGTTTAACAAGAGGCTTTACTAGGGACTCTTATTTTAGTTTACAAATCACACAAGTATTAATGTTTCCGGTTAATACAATTATAGCATGGTATGTAAACATTTATCATAAGTGTGAAGACATGATAATAACCACTTTATTATTGCCTCTTGGGCATATCTCCAACATTCTTCCCTTTCTTGTATCGACTCACGCCGCACACTGGACATGTGGTTTTCTCCGCGTCCTCGCCCCGATAAATGATGCAATCGTTGATGCATACGTGATATCTAACGTGCGGTAGATCGAGAGGACAGACGATTTTCTTGGCGTCCTTGATACTAGTTGGACATGTGTGCCCCTCCGGGAGACGAGCGTGCCAGAATGCCATCATATCGTCGAAGCTTGCGTCGCTCAATTTGTGTTTTTCCTTCATCTCCATAGCCTTGAGCGTTACATTCAACCGGGTATCATCGGGCCTGCATCCTTCATACAATGGAGTAACCGCGTCTTTCTCAAGTTGCGCAAGCTTGGCTTTCTCTCTAGCGGCAGCCCTGGCGTTACTCGCCTGCTTCAGAAGCAACTCTTGCACATAAGGGTCCCGCACCCAGCCTGACATTGTTCCATCGTCGTCTTCTCCTCCGGCATCTAGATCATCATCATCCCGGTCTGCTTCCGCACCTTCACCATCTCCAGGAGACTCTTCATCATCTCGCCCGTTCTCGCCGTGATGATGATCATCATCATGTTGGCCACCTTCACCGTCTCCATCGTCTTCGTCATCGTTTATCCAACGAGTGTATCCATCCATGAAACCATGGCGGAGCAGGTGCTCCTGCAGATTCCCGGAATCTGGGTTGATCACCCAGTTGAGTTTGCATCTTCTGCACGGACATCTTATATCCGTCTTGTTATTTCGTATCATGTCGGCCGTCGCACATTTCAAAAATCTAGCCACAATGCCTTCGCTCATTATGCGGACCATTTTTGCCTGCACGGTGTACACGGTACAATTAGAAGTCTATTAGAACCACATAATGAATGCATGCATGCAATGGTCGATAGAAAATTTTGGCATGACCTATCCTAAAATTAGGACCTTTGCGAAATGCCAAAGTCTTGCCAAAATGGAAATGAATCAACATTTTGGCAAAACAAATGGCAACTTGTTCACATACAAACACAAGAGAGAGAGACCGATCCATACACACATGAACATATCATTATCCTCTCCATACACACATGCATGAGCATCATCGATACTCTCCATATACACACACATATGACCATCGATCCTCTCCATACACACATCATGAGAATAGATCATCTACATACATATGAGCATACCATATACACATGAACACATCCTTACATGGACAACTTACCGAGATGAGAGACCGATCGCGAGAAAGATGGAAAGAAGAGGTGCGCGCGAGACCGGAGAAGGAGATGAGAGACCGGAGACCTTCCTCTATTACTTATGTAACATCCAAGGCATTTTTTACATGCTAAAAATGGTGAATGGGTGGAAAATTGAGGTGGGAAGGAGAAGATCCTGACTAGATCTAAGGAGGAAGAAGAAGGGGAAAGTGAAGTGTGGGGTGGTGGATGTGGTCACACATGTGCACATAAAGTGCTGTCAAAAAAAATCGACACATCCGTGGCGCACTCTTCCCTAGTGCGCCACAGGGAGGAGTAACATCCGTGGCGCACATGCCATAGTACGCCACGGATGTGTCTGGCCGTTTCACAGCAGAGGGGGGCATGCGCTTAGGCGTAGCGCACCCCCTCCACATGCGCCACGATTGACACAAACAACCGTAGCGCACCTACCCTATGTGCGCTACATATGTTTGGCGTGCGGACAACAGGGCCCTGGCCCACACATATTTATGGCGCACTATGGTCATGTGCGCCACGGTTGTTCTAGTTACTAGTAGAGCACTGCCCATAGGTGAGCCACGCCTGTTTTAGCCGTGGGGCACTTCAACCATGTGAGCCACGGATGTGCTGATTACCTATAGCCATTTTCCTAGTAGTGATAGTCCGGCACATATCAGCCGGACAGTCCGGCCAGATACTGATTTTTGCCCCTATTTTTGTTCCTGTCAAGCCTTTTTTCCATGTGTATAAACTACCCAAAATGAACCTGATATTTCCTAAAACATTCAGCAATGCATTAAACCTATCCAAGTGTTGTCAAACATCAAAACAATATGAAAGGAATAAATGCCCTTTCATGGAGAATCTATTAGAGCGTACATGCATCGGTGGAACATTCTCAAAAAATTGCAGAACACATCTCTAATGAGAGGGCGATAGATGACTTTAACGATGGCTTGCAGAGGAAGGATTTCATCGAGGAATTGGGGCAGGTGTAGCCAAAAACAATCTCTCATCTAATGGATATGGAAAGCCGTTGGGATGATGGCGAAAACGCCATCCACAACAAACGTGGGCGGTCACCCGAAGAAGACCGGTGACATGGTTATACCCCGCGGGTACACGATATTAGCATATGTGGTCTAGCCCAAGGAAGGCCCACGGCAAATATATGCCGGCCCATGAAGACTTTCGGGTGGCCAAGGCCCATGACGCCTTCGGATCCTTGGAGAGCAAGACTAGAGTAGATAGAAAATTCAAAGGGGTAAACCCTAAAACCTGTAACCGACTCGGTCTGTGCCTGGGACCTTCCTAACTCTATATAAAGGCTAGGAGGGCACGACCTAGAGCTCTGACCTCATACTTTCGCATAGACACCTCCATGCCAGATTGCATCTGCGCACCCCTGTAACCTTCAAGAGCAGACAAGCAGGAGTAGGGTTTTCCCTCCGTGGGCCTGAACCTGGGTAAACCTCATGTCCCGCGTTGCTTGTTTGCTAACCGTTCCGCGATCTCCAGCATCCCCATCTTCTCCAAAACCCAATTCCATAACAATGGGCATTGACGAGTCGAAACCTCGTGAATTGGCGCCGTCCGTGGGAACTGGGGATGCTGATTGTGCGATCGTGACGGTCCCAACACGAGGGATCTACAACTCCGCGGCGATGGAGAATCATCTCCTCTTCGGCGCCTTCGACTTCACCGCCCACTCACCGGCCACCATGAAGGACTTCGAGCCCGTTGGCGACGGGCTCGAGATCCTGTTCGGGAGCTTCTGCTTCCAAGTGGGGCAGATCGACACTCTCTGCCTCCCAGAGCGGGTGCCCCTACCATAGATTAGGCCCGCTTCATGGGCTCCACACCCTATGCTACGCACCACATCGTCAACAAACGAGTCCTATGACAGCAGCAGCTGCAACTCTGATCTATGCGACCCACCATCGGATGAAGGAACCTATGGTTCCGGATCCGAAAGCTGCGGCAGCAGCGATCCGATCTACAAGTGCTACCAGTGCGCCGCAGTCATCCAGGATCAAGAGCACAATCCGCCACCCAACCCGCAGGGTAGAAATGGTGGAAACAGACGAAGCCAATCCCCCCACCCAACGGGGAAAACAACAATCAGGTCATCCACCTCGACGAGGAGGGATGGACTCAAGCACGCGAGGCCGTGGCAGGCAACAAGATCCTGCCCGCTGATGCCTCACGAGATATGTTGATGGTATACCACATGATCCTCATAGAGGAGCACAAGAAGAAGATTAAGATGCAGGAAGAGATGGACAAGCGCAAGAAGGCAGCTTCGGAGTCCAGTGCGCGGCGAGTTGCGCTCTCTGCCATGGGCATCGGCTCCAGCTCACACGGCAACAACGAGAACAAGCACCGTTCTCAGATGGAGAACATGGACCCCAAAGAGCGCCACGAGGTGACCCGAGCCCTCAACGCGTCCTTCATGGAGATGGACACCGACAGCAACGTTATCCCAAAAACACCGCAAGCTGCGATCATGGCAGCCACCGCGTACCTCGCGTCCCACCCACCTCCGGAGGGGGACCCGAAGAGGGCCATGCACAAATCCGTGGTTACCGGGATTGGACTCGTCGGAGCTGCGCTCCACGGAGAAGCTCCAGCGGAGCAGAAAAAGAAGGCCGCGGTCAGATTCAACCGCAGCCCCACACCCTCATCCGAGGCCGAAGAGCATGACCTTCCTCGAAGGCATAAGAGCTCATGCCATTGCAGCCTCGACTACGGCGCTCGAAATGAGCTAACGCAATGCAAGATTGACAAGGCACGCGCCAAGCGCGTATACTCGTTTGAATCCGAGATGGACGAAGACGAAGGAGAACTCTGCGGAGCTCGATGCTTCAGCAGATCTGTTCGACGGACATGGATGCCGTGCAACTTCAAGCTACCTTCAGACACTCCGAAATTTGACGGAACATAGGACCCCAAGGCGTGGCTCTGTGACCACCCGTCGTCCGTCAAGCTGCATGGCGGAAGCAGGGAAACTGCCATGCAATGCCTTCAGCTGCAGCTGACAGGCGCAACTCGAATCTGGCTAAGCAGCTTATCCTCAGGGTCCATCTGAAGTTGGGAGGAGCTGGCGTACAGTTTCGTCCGAAACTTCAAGGGCACTAGCAAGAGGCCTACCTCGATCGAAGAGTTGCGAGCCTGCACCCAACGAACGGGCGAATCCATTCGCTCGTACATACTGCGCTGGTCCAACACCAAGAACTCCACGGCGCACATCTCCGAAGAAAGGGCCATCGACGCCTTAAAGGACGGTCTCAAGCGCTAGGAATTCAAGGAAGAACTTGGACGCGTCAAGCGCAAGACACTCGACCACCTCATGGACATCGCCAACAGGTGGGCCGACGGCGAGGACTCCGTTCACCGAGCGCACTAGGAGGAGGAAGATGACTACGGTTGGCGACGTGAACGCCGTAGCAAGAGAAGACCGCACGTCTACGACGATCGCGACGGACCCGACATGGTCGCGGCAGGCTACGCCGACCGCCGCAACGACGGTAACCGCAACAGCGGCGGATACCGCAGAAACAATTTTCGCGATGGAGGACGCCCGGCACAGTCGTGGCAGCGCCGCGATCGCGACGACGGACCCTCAGCATACGAAAAATTGTCGAGTCCATGCACCATCCACTTCGCCTGGTGTCCTGCGGACATGCCAGGAGTTCCCAGGGAATTCGCCGAGCATGCACTCAACGTCTTTCCAGACACCAAGCCCGTCAAACAGTCCATCCGGAGACTGTCCGAGCCGCGGGCCGAAGCCATAGGGATTGAGATAAACAAACTACTCACTGCAAACTTCATCAGGGAGATTAAGGAGAGCGAGTGGCTCGCCAACACTATGATGGTCCCTAAAAAGGACACGGACATCCTGCGGATGTGCGTGGACTTCACGTCACTAAACAAGCACTGCCCAAAGGACCACTTTCCTCTCCCTCGGATCGACTAGATCATCGATTCAACTGCAGGATGCGAGAAGCCCTCCTTCCTCGACGCCTAATCAGGCTACAACCAGATTCGACTAAAGGTCGAAGATCAAGAGAAAACGGCGTTCATCACGCCGTTCGGGGTGTTCTGCTACAACACAATTCCTTTCGGGCTAAAGAACGCAGGTGCTACGTACCTGCGGTGCATGCATGCATGCCTCAAGGACCAGATCGGTCGTAACATCCAAGTCTATGTCGACGACATAGTCATCAAAACCAGGGAGGCGAGAACGCTCATCGACGATCTCCACGAGACGTTCGATAATCTCGACCGCTACAAGATCAATCTTAACCCCGAAAAGTGTGCCCTCGGCGTCCCATCGGGTCAGCTGCTTGGTTACTTCATCTCCCAGCGAGGAATCGAGGCGAACCTGAAGAAAATACGGGCCATCATGGCCATGGAGAAGCCGAAAAACCTCAAAGGCGTCCAGCAACACGCAGGGCGAATAGCGGCATTAAGCAAGTTCATCAGCCGCATTGGCGAGAAAGCACTACCATTCTACCAGCTACTGCGCAAAGCTAAGATATTCGAGTGGACGCTCGAGGCAGATGACACATTCGAAGATCTAAAGCGGCTGCTTTCTACCTCGCCGGTCTTGGTCATGCCAAAGGAGCGCGAGCCCCTACTGCTGTACATAGCAGCTACACACCAGGTGGTGAGCACCGTACTGGTGTTCAAGCGACCCGAAGACGTCAAGACCCACGGGGTCCAATGCCCAATATACTACCTCAGCGAGTTATTGACGCCAACAAAGCAGAGGTACCCTCACTACCAGAAACTCGCCTACGGCATGTTCATGACGGCTCGTCGGTTGAGCCAGTACTTCTAGGAGCACCAGGTGATGGTCGTCAACGAGGCACCCCTGAACAGTATCTTGAACAATACGGAGGCCACCGGACGCGTAGCCCTATGGGGCATCGAGCTGTCACCCCTAGACATCGTCTACGAGAAGCGACTCGCGATCAAGTCTCAAGTCCTCCTGGACTTCCTTGTACATTGGATGGAGCTGCAGCTGCCAGGCACCCCAGACATGTCACAGTCATGGACGATGCATTTCGACGGCTCCAAGTGCGAAGCCGGAGCGGGAGTCGGGGTCATACTGACCTCCCCGCAGGGCGATAAGATGAAGTACGTCCTTCAGATGAAATTTCGAGCTTCCAACTACGAGGCCGAATACGAAGCCCTCATCCACGGTATAAGGATGGAAAAGATTTGTGGCGCAACATGCATGGTCATCTACGGTGACTCCAACCTCGTCGTCCAACAGACGATGAATGCATGCGACGCACACGCCGATAACATGATCGCGTACCGCGCACTCTACAACTCACTCGAGGGAGAATTCGACGGCTGCGAGCTTCGGCACGTTGGAAGAGAAAGCAACGAGGAGGCCGACAGACTCGCCAACGTCGGCTCCACCTGCGCACGGGTGCCGCCAGGTGTGTTCCTCGAACAGATCTGCGTGCCATCCATCAAGCGGAAATTCCCCAAGGGATCGCCCGAAGAACCAGAACACTCGGGGGCTGTGCTACCCGAAGGACAGGAAGGACCCGAAAAGCTCGACACAGAAGTCGCCGTGGTCAACCTGATGCAGGTCATGGCAGTCGAAGAAACTTGGACACAGCCATACCTCCAGTACTTGATAGACGGAGAACTGCCTGATAGCCCGACGGATGCCTGGCGCATATCTCGCCGGTCCAAAGCCTTCACCATCATCAATGGCGAGTTGTACAAGCGCAGCATTTCGGGTGTAATACAAAGGTGCGTCACCATCTGCGACGGAAAAACCATCCTCCAAGACATCCACGAGGGCATCTGCGGCCATCATGCAGGCAGCCGCTCCCTTGTCGCCAAAGCTCTCCGAGCTGGATTCTACTGGCCAACGGCCATGACCGACGCCAAGGACATCGTCCGAAGATGCAACGGGTGCCAAAGGTTCGCCTACAAACCGCACGCACCCGGGTTGGAGCTCAGGCCCATACCTTTAGCTTGGCCTTTCGCCCAATGGGTCCTCGACATGATCGGCAAGTTGCCCAGGTCCTCGAAAGGAGGACACGTCTACTGTTGGGTTCGCAGCATAGAAAACAAAAATTTTCCTACGATGTGAACTATATACCAAGATCTATCTACTAGATACAAACAACGGGCGGATGTATATCCGTAGAGAACATACCCTTGAAGACCGACAAAGCTTAACGAGTTCAACTCGTGGTTGATGTAGACGATCTCTTGTCGATCTCAAGATCGAGAGGAAGTCCTAGCGCCGCAAATCAGCAACGCATCCGTGCTCGCACACACGTTCGAGGCACCGAGCAACCTCCGCCTCCTCGCTCCAGCGATGCAGCGGAAGCACAACTCTTTCTTGCCGAATAGCCACCAGGAACATGTATCTCGCTAGTCCGAGACCATGGGGAATAAATTCTAGAGGGGGAGAGAGATCCTTCACGAGGAGGTGTGAGAGACAAGTGAGGAGGGGGGCTCCTTTTATAGGTGGAGGGGGGGAACCCCAAGGGGGTGGCCGGCGCATGGGGCTGCCCCCTTGCCCTCCCCTCTTCATGTGGGTGGACACTCCACTCACAAATCTCCTTTAAATTCCCTCCACTCAAAAGTCCACTCAAATTCCCATTAAATTTCCACCAAATTTAATGCAAACTCTCATTAAATAAAACTCTTTTATTTTATTCAGAATTTTGTCAATTACTTTAATGACAAACATTCACAAATAACCCCTTGCTAGAATTCTATTTCACATGCATAACCACTTTATGCAATTTCACCCGAAAACCTGTTTCGGTATCTAGTGAAATAAATTCCTGCGCTTGTTCATTCTTTCGGCATGAAACATTTGCTCCAATTGGATGTCGGTGTCTCTTAAGTGTGTCACCCTACGGTTCGTGAATAATGCGGACATGATTGAGACCCCTCTCGGATCAATAATCAGAAGCGGGATTTGGAGACCCATACTGACTCCCACACATTCAACGATGACTTTCTTGTGATCGTCGGAACCTTTTACGCTAGTATCTTAATCCCTTTGTTTCACGATATATTACATGTCCGAGATTCGATCATCGGTATCTCCATACCTAGTTTGATCTCGTTACCGACATGCACCCTTTTCTCGTTCCTGTGATATAACATTCTAGTGATCAAATCACTTGCTTGCAAGCTAATCAATGTGATATCACCGAGAGGGCCCAGAGTATATCTATCCGTCATCGGGATGAACAAATTCCACTCTCGATCCATGAGCCTCAACATAACACTTTATTAGTTCTGAATCCATCTTTATAATCACCCTGTTATGGTGTGACGTTTGATGTTATCAAGAAACTCTTCCGGTGTTAGTGATTGACATGATCTCATGGTCTAAGGATTAGGATCACTTCGTAAGTTGTTATAGCAATATAAAATCAATGACTTTGATCGTAATGCTATACTTCGGATGAATGTTCATCACACCATTACACTAATGTTGTGATCCCGTTATTAACAACATCCAATGTCCATGATCAGGAAACCTTGATCATCTTGTTAATCAACGAGCTAGTTTATGAGAGAGGCATAACTAGGAACTTTCTGTTTGTTTATTAAACACACATGTATTAACGTTTCCGTATTAATACAATTATAGCATGCAAAATAAACATCTATCATATACTTGGAATACACATAATAAACACTTTATTATTGCCTCTCAGGGCATATTCCCTTCAGTCTCCCACTTGCACTAGAGACAATAATCTAGTTACATAGTGATAAATCTAACACCCATTGAGTTCTGGTGTTGATCATGTTTTGCTCTAGGGAGAGTTTTAGTCAACGGATCTGCTACATTGAGATCCGTATGTACTTTACAAATCTTTATATCTCCATCCTTGACATGCTCGCGGATGGAGTGAAACCGGCGCTTAATATGCTTGGAATGCTTGTGAGACCTTGGCTCTTTGGCATTGGCAATGGCACCATTGTTGTCACAATAGATCACCATTGGGTCCAACGCGTTTGCCACCACTCCTACTTCGGATATGAACTCCTTCATCCAAACTGCTTCATGAGCCGCTTTTGAAGCAGCAACATATTCGGCCTACGTTGTTGATCCCGCTACCAAAGGTTGTTTGGAGCTCCTCCAACTAACCGCTCCGCCATTCATAAGAAATACGTATCCGGATTGAGACTTAGAGTCATCCGGATCGGTGTCAAAGCTAGCGTCGACATAACACTTAGCGACGAGCTCTTCTTCACCTCCGTATACAAGAAACATATCCTTAGTTCTTCATAAGTACTTAAGGATATTCTTGACCGTTATCCAGTGTTCCGAACCTCGATCCGATTGGTACCTACTAGTCAAACTAATAGCATGTGCCACATCCGGTCTTGTATATAGCATGGCGTACATTATAGAGCCTATGGCTGAAGCATAGGGGACTTTGTCCATTATCTCTCTTTCTTCCGCCGAAGCCGGACTTTGAGTCTTACTCAATGTCTTGCCTTGCAACATAGGTAAGAACCCCTTCTTACTTCCGTCCATTTTAAACTTCTTTAAAATCTTATCAAGGTATGTACTTTACGATAGCCCTATTAGGCGCCTAGATCTATCTCTATAGATCTTTATGCCTAATATGTATGACGCTTCACCTAGGTCCTTCATTGAAAATTTGCTGTTTAGATAACTTTTAACACTGTTTAAAAGATCTATATCATTTCCGATCAATAATATGTCATCCACATATAATATCAGAAATGCCACATTGCTCCCACTCACTTTCTTGTAAATACAAGCTTCTCCATATGTTTGGACAAATCCAAACTCTTTGATCACCTCATCAAAGCGGAGATTCCAACTTCGTGATGCTTGCTTCAATACATAGATGGATCGCTGAAGCTTTCACACCTTGTTAGCATCCTTAGGATCGACAAAACCCTTAGGTTGTATCATATACAACTCTTCTTCAATATTCCCATTGAGAAACGCGGTTTTGACATCCATCTGCCATATCTCATAATCGAAATATGCAGCAATTGCTAACATAATCCTAACTGAATTTAGCATCGCTACGGGAGAGAAAGTCTCATCGTAGTCAACTCCTTGAATTTGTCGAAACCCCTTTGCGACAAGTCGATCTTTATAGACGGTCACATTACCATCAGCATCAATTTTCCTTTTGAAAATCCATTTGTTCTCCACGGCCTTTCGGTCGTGAGGTAATTCCACCAAGTTCCAAACTTGATTTTCATACATGGATTCCATCTCGGATTTCATGGCTTCTAACCATTTGTTGGAATCCGGGCTCATCATCGCTTCTTCATACGTCGCAGGGTCATCATTTTCATCAACCATGAAATTCATGATAGGATTTCCGTATAGCTCGGGAGCTGCACGCGTCCTGTTTGACCTGCGAGGTTCGGTAGTACTCTCTTTCGGAGTTTCATGATCATTATCATTAGTTCCCTCTTCAACAGGTGGAGCCAACTCCGGAACAACTTCCGGCGCTGCGCTACTCGCCATACTTTGAAGAGAAGGTTCCACAACCTCTTCGAGTTCTACCTTCCGACTACTCACACCTTTCGCGAGAAACTCTTTCTCTAGAAAGGATCCATTCTTGGCAACAAAAACCTTGCCTTCGGATCTGTGATAGAAGGAATACCCAATAGTTTCTTTAGGGTATCCTATGAAGACGCACTTTTCCGCTTTGGGTTCGAGTTTATCCGGTTGAAGTTTCTTCACATAAACATCGCATCCCCAAACTTTAAGAAATGACAGCTTAGGTTTGTTTCCAAACCACAATTCATACGGTGTCTTTTCAACGGATTTAGATGGTGCCCGATTTAAAGTGAATGCAGCAGTTTCTAGTGCATAACCCCAAAATGACAACGGCAAGTCCGTCAGAGACATCATAGATCGAACCATATCTAATAAAGTACGTTTACGATGTTCCGACACACCATTTCGCTGTGGTGTTCCGGCAGGTGTGAGTTGTGAAACAATTCCACACTCTTTCATGTGAGTGCTAAACTCGTAACTTAGATACTCACCTCCACGGTCGGACCGTAGAAATTTGATCTTTCTATTACGATGATTTTCCACTTCATTCTGAAATTCCTTGAACTTTTCAAAGGTTTCAGACTTGTGTTTCATCAAGTAGATATAACCGTATCTACTCAAATCATCCGTGAAAGTAACAAAATAACGATATCCACCTCGCGCCGACACACTCATTGGACCACATACATCAGAATGTATGATTTCCAATAAATCTGTCGCCCGTTCCATTGAACCGGAAAACGGCGTTCTAGTCATCTTGCCCATAAGGCATGGCTCACATGTATCAAATGATTCATAATCAAGTGATTCCAAAAGTCCATCCGAATGGAGCTTCTTCATGCGTTTAACGCCAATATGACCTAGACGGCAGTGCCACATATATGCAGATATATCATAATTAAGTTTAATCCTTTTAGCATCAACATTATGAATATGTGTAACATTATCATCGAGATCTAATAGAAATAAACCATTCATCATCGGTGCATGACCATAAAAGATTTCATTCATATAAATGGAACAACCATTGTTCTCGGATTTAAATGAATAACCACTTCGCATCAAACACGATCCAGATACAATGTTCATGCTCAGTGCAGGCACCAAATAACATTTATTCAAGTTTATAACTAATCCCGACGGCAAGTGGAGAGGCAGCGTTCCGACAGCGATCATATCAACGCTTGATCCATTGCCAACACGCATCTTGACCTCACCCCTTGCTAGCGGTCGCTTGTTCCGCAGCCCCTGATTCGAGTTACAAATATTAGTAAATGAACCGGTATCAAATACCCAGGTGGTACTACGAGCACTAGTCAAGTACACATCAATAACATGTATATCATATATACCTTTGTTTGCCTTGCCGGCCTTCTTGTCTGCCAGATACTTGGGGCAGTTGCGCTTCCAGTGGCAAGTCCCCTTACAATAGTAGCACTCGGAATCAGACTTAGGTCCAACTCGGGGTTTCTTTTCAGGCGCGGCAACAGGCTTGCCGCCCTTACTTCCCTTCCATTTTCCCTTCATGTCTTTCTTGAAACCAGTGTTCCTATTGATCATCAACACTTGATGTTCCTTTTTGATCTCCACTTCTGCAGTTTTAAGCATTGACAGAAGCTCGGGGAGAGACTTCTTCATGCCTTGCATATTATAGTTCATCACGAAGCTCTTATAGCTAGGTGGCAGAGACTGCAGAACACGATGGATGCCTAAGTCAATGGGAATCGATATTCCCAAGGACACAAGCTTATCGGCGTAACCCGACATCTTGAGTACATGCTCACTAACGAAGCTGTGCTCTTCCATCATGCAGCTAAAGAACTTTTCTGAAGCGTTGTAGCTCTCTACAACAACATGTGTGTCGAAAATCATTTTCAACTCACCCATTGTATCAAATGCATTGCCGTTTACAAAACGCTTTCGAAGTTCTGGCTCTAGCCCATACAATATGCCGCAATGAACTAAGTTGTGGTCCTCCTGACGAGTCTGATAGACATTCTTCTCCTTGTCAGGGGCATCATCTAAAGGTGGGGGGCCTAACGGCGCTTCTAGCACATATTGCTTTTGTGCAGCAGAGAGGAGAATCCTCAAATTCATGGCCCATTCGGTAAAGTTACTACCGTTCATTGCTAGTTTCTCTTTCTCCATGAACACATTGAAATTAAAAGCAGGTGGTGCCATCTACAACAGAATTTGTAAAGTTTAGACTAAGTGTATGATAGATTGAGTTGAGTTCAACTAATCTATATTAAGAATGAACTCCCCACTCAAAAACGACACCCCTCGTGCCTTTTTGGTGATTACATGAACCAAATCCACTACACCAAGTCCGATCATCACGTGAGTCGGTATAGCTTCAAAGGCGAGCATCAAATGGGCATCATATCAACTATATGACTCATGCTTAACCTTTCGGTCCGTGTTCCGAGGCCATGTCTGTACATGCTAGGCTCGCCAAGTTAGAACCTTAGTATTCGCGTGTGTAACTGTTTTACACCCGAAATATGGTCGTGGATCCAAGAACACCCGATCATCACGTGATGTCTTGGAGCGACGAAAACATAATCGGTGCATACTAAAGGAAGAACACATTCTTATCTTGATATTTAAATGAGGGATCATCTTATTATGCTAACAAAGCGCTAAACAAACAATATAAGATGCTATCAAACATCATATGTTTATTAGTGAAATTATATGGTTCCCACAGATGATCTCTATCATGTGCATCGTGGTATGATCACTATCATACATATATGTGTAAATCCAAGGTCTATGGATTTTACACGCTATGTGTGTTGTAAGAGTATCATCTCATACTTCTACTTACAACACTACCATATCATAACACTAGCCCAGCAACAATCTAAACTAGACGCCTCTAATTTATCCATTGCAAGTTTTACGTGGCTTAGGGCTTTCGAGATAGAACCGTTCTTACCTACGAACATGAACCACAACGAGGATAATCAAATTGTTGACAACTCGCTTGCAAAATAGATATTGACTATAGTAGGAGATACAGACACCCGCTAGCCACTTATGCAAACTAGTTGCATGTCAAGCGTGCAACAGGTCTCATGTGCGAGGACATGTAAAGTTTGTCCGGGCCGCTTCATCCCACTATGCCACCAATATCCAAAATTACAACAAAGGAGCAAAAACATGATCATCATCGCCCACATACTCATATGTGTACTACCCGTGTAAAGTATCTACGCATAGATTCGGCTCTGATACCACTGTTGGGTTCGCAGCATAGAAAACAAAAAATTTTCTACGATGTGAACTATATACCAAGATCTATCTACTAGATACAAACAACGGGCGGATGTATATCCGTAGAGAACATACCCTTGAAGACCGACAAAGCATAACAAGTTCAACTCATGGTTGATGTAGACGATCTCTTGCCGATCTCAAGATCGAGAGGAAGTCCTAGCGTCGCAAATCAGCAGCGCATCCGTGCTCGCACACACGTTCGAGGCACCGAGCAACCTCCGCCTCCTCGCTCCAGCGATGCAGCGGAATCACAACTCTTTCTTGCCGAATAGCCACCGGGAACATGTATCTCGCTAGTCCGAGACCATGGGGAATAAATTCTAGAGGGGGAGAGAGATCCTTCACGAGTAGGTGTGAGAGACAAGTGAGGAGGGGGGCTCCTTTTATAGGAGGAGGGGGGGACCCCAAGGGGGTGGCCGGCGCATGGGGCTGCCCCCTTGCCCTCCCCTCTTCATGTGGGTGGACACTCCACTCACAAATCTCCTTTAAATTCCCTCCACTCAAAAATCCACTCAAATTCCCATTAAATTTCCACCAAATTTAATGCAAACTCTCATTAAATAAAACTCTTTAATTTTATTCAGAATTTTATCAATTACTTTAATGACAAACATTCACAAATAACCCCTTGCTAGAATTCTATTTCACATGCTAAACCACTTTATGCAATTTCACCCGAAAACCTGTTTCGGTATCTAGTGAAATAAATTCCTGCGCTTGTTCATTCTTTCGGCATGAAAAATTTGCTCCAATTGGATGTCGGTGTCTCTTAAGTGTGTCACCCTACGGTTCGTGAATAATGCGGACATGATCGAGACCCCTCTCGGATCAGTAATCAGAAGCGGGATCTGGAGACCCATACTGACTCCCACACATTCAACGATGACTTTCTTGTGATCGTCGGAACCTTTTACGCTAGTATCTTAATCCCTTTGTTTCACGATATATTACATGTCCGAGATTCGATCATCGGTATCTCCATACCTAGTTTGATCTCGTTACCGACATGCACTCTTTTCTCGTTCCTGTGATATAACATTCTAGTGATCAAATCACTTGCTTGCAAGCTAATCAATGTGATATCACCGAGAGGGCCCAGAGTATATCTATCCGTCATCGGGATGAACAAATTCCACTCTCGATCCATGAGCCTCAACATAACACTTTATTAGTTCTGAATCCATCTTTATAATCAGCCTGTTATGGTGTGACGTTTGATATTATCAAGAAACTCTTTCGGTGTTAGTGATTGACATGATCTCATGGTCTAAGGATTAGGATCACTTCGTAAGTTGTTATAGCAATATAAACTCAATGACTTTGATCGTAATGCTATACTTCGGATGAATGTTGATCACACCATTGCACTAATGTTGTGATCCCGTTATTAACAACATCCAATGTCCATGATCAGGAAACCTTGATCATCTTGTTAATCAACGAGCTAGTTTATGAGAGAGGCATAACTAGAAACTTTCTGTTTGTTTATTAAACACACATGTATTAACGTTTCCGTATTAATACAATTATAGCATGCAAAATAAACATCTATCATATACTTGGAATACACATAATAAACACTTTATTATTGCCTCTCAGGGCATATTCCCTTCAGTTGCTTATAGCGAAGCCAAATCCACGGCTGCACTCGAAGAAGCCGTCGACACACTCGACGAAGCACGAGACATAGCAGCAGCTCGATCAGCGATGTATCAGCAGAATCTCCGCAATTACCACAACCGACGGCTGCACCCAAGGTCCTTCGTCGAAGGAGACATAGTCTTCCGACTCAAGCAAGAGCGACCGAAGAAATTCGAGTCGCCATGGGAAGGACCCTACATCGTTACCGAGGTCATCCCAGGTGGCGCCTATCGCCTCAAGCACGTGGAGTCTGGAGTCACATACTCCAACCCATGGAACGTCGCACAACTGCGACGATTCTACCCCTAGCTACCTCCCTCTTTACTTTCAATAAGGCTATTCAGCCAAGCCTACTCAGCCGAACAATGTACCTCCTCCATTACGATATGAATAAAGCTAAGTGTCTCGCCCCAAAAATCTTGTTTACTACTCGCATTTTTACTCCATGCTACAAACGCACTCGGGGGCTCCCCCCACCTCACGACTTCGTCGACTGAGGATAACACATGTACACCTGAGTAGCTAACCACGTCAGGCTAACGAAAAGGGCACGCATACGAACAAAGCATTACATGCTAGCACAACAACCAAACCTTTATAACAAAGTGCAAAACACGCCCAGTCAAATATATACAAATTTTACATCTATCTTTTTTACAGGTACTACCTACTCTGAAGAATAACCTGAGCACGTTGCTCAAACAGATCTACGATCTCTTCGGCATACTGCCTTACAGCCGCGTAATGCAGACGCATATCCCACTCACCACCATCTGGCCGACGGGGTGGCCCAGCTGCTACAGTGGATAGATCTACGTCAGGATAATGCAACCGCACAAGGGAGAACGCAGCCTTTACCCCTGCGATGAGATGATGCCGCACCAATTCCTTGACATGATGCATGTTCCGAAACTTCGACAGTAGACCAGAGAGAGTCGACGGTGCATCATCCAACGGAAACATCACATGCAGAACTGACGCGAGTGAAGTCTTCACCTGACGAAGCACCCGCGATACTTGGTGAACGTGATCTTGCACCGTCGCAAGGACCATAGCACGGTCACGGTCCATCCAGAAGAACCTGCCGGCTTCCATGTCCTGCTGAGTCAAGCAGTTGACATGAACAACAACACGCTCCTTCTCCTCCCTTGGAGCAAGGTTGGCACCTGCTATACTTGCAAAAAAGTAAGATGCAAGGCCAGCAGGCGCATCCAAAGTAACGGGCAACAGCTCGAAAAACTCACACTGAAGCTGCTCGGAAAGGAGAAGAAACTCCGCCAACAAGTACTCCTCTCTGGCAGCACCCCGATCCGCCTTGGATTTCCAAACGTCAGCATGGCCACGCACCCCAAGCAACTCCTTCTCGAGGCTACGAACACGGTCTCAAAGAAACGCAAGCTGCGAGGCACCATCCAAGGACGGTCGCAGCTGCGCTGCAGGCGAAGTCTCAACGGGATCGGCACTCGAAGGATCCTAGATTGACAGAAAGACAAGGACATGAACAAGCAGTTTAAGGAGCACGAAATTAAGCGCATTCATTAAGGTGCAGCAAAAGCCACTACGTGGCACAAGGATTATTCATCAAAATATTTACAACAAAAGAGGCTACAACTACCCTATAACTACAGCGCCTACAAAGCTGCACCCTGAGTAGTCTCGGAGACGGATTGCCTCGCCTTGGCTTCCCCCTGCTACCTTAGAGCATACTCGGCCAGCAGATCAATCAGCTTCGGCCCATAACGCTTACAGCGAGTAGCATAGCTAGCGAAGGCTACCTCGGATCCATCAGCAGTCGTTGGCATCCGGGAAGTGACCTGGGGAAGGTCCAGCTCCGCTCCAGCCTCCAAGGCCATTGCAAGCCCGACGGATGCGCCGATGCCTTTCTGCTTGCGCTTGTACGCCGCAGGTGCTTCGTCTGACAGCGCCTCCGCCAGGGTATCAACATCTTCGAGGGCCACACCCTTGGGAACAAGCTCCTTGTAGAAGCGCCCAAGGACCTCCTTGGCCTTGGCAAGCGAATTGACGACGGTGCTGCAGCGATCTTCGACCGCTGCAGTAGCATCATCCAGGGCGCTTCCATGCTCCAGGGCACCGCGATCAAGCTCGATGCCCGCGGCATCTACGACAACAAAGAAAGCAGAATGACCAAATGCACTACAAAAGAAAGACAAGGAAATCAAAAAGATAAAGGTGGTGATACTCACCCGAAACAGCCTTGGCAGCCGCCATAAGCTTGCTGGCCACCTCTCTCTCGCACGAAGCAGTGGCGGCGGTGAGCTGCTCTTCGCGGTCCGTAGCCTCCTGCTGAAGGCGCTCCTTAGCCGCGGCCGCGTTGGCCAACTCCAGCTCGAGGCGCTCCCTTGCACCATCTGCGACCTCAGTATTTTTCTCCGCTTGACCAAGCCTCTTTTTGAGAGCATCAATCTCACGAAGAGAGGCATTGTGATCCTCTGCAACAAGAAATACGAACGTCGGATCGAAGGACAAAATGCAAGAATAAACAGAATACCAAGGCATGACAATACCTTGAAGTTGTTTGAGGCTGGCCTCCAACGCCAGGTGCTGCTGCACCAGTTGGTTGGCACCCTGCACAAAAAGCTACAAACAAGAACCACCAGTCAAAGAAGGGCTCGGGGGCTACGCCCAAGAAGAAAGACCAGAAGAAAGTCACTCATAGGAAAATACTCGGGGGCTCCCTCCAAGATATGAAAAACAAACAAATTACCCTACAAATGACCGGGGGCTCCCCCCGAGGTGGGAAAGAAAAACAGATCATTCGAAAAAGGCTCGGGGGCTCCCCCGTGGCAGAAAGCAGAATACTTACATGATTCGATGGCGACTCCGAAGGTCCGCTAGCAGCCTTCTGAGGCGTAACCACCCGAACCTCCTGCGGAGAAGGATCTGGAGCAGCGCCTTCAGAGGTGGCCACCGTCTGAGGATGAGGAAGCATGACCTTCGACTCTCCCATCATCTCCCAAGCACCATCACTGGAGGAGTCTTGGAAGAATGGCTACACCAGGACAAGTTAGCACACGAACAAAGTAAACAGGCAAGAAAAGGCAATACAGGACTAAGAAAAACATACGAGTCAAGGTCCCTCAAGTCGAAGACGGGAGGGTTCCTGAGGACTTTCTTCTCCTCTTTCTTCTCTTCCTTCTTCTCTTCCTTCTTTTCATCCTTCTTCCGCTTCGCCGGCGGGTGCGGTGCCACAGCCCGCACGGGAACGGCAGGAATCGGAGAGGAAGAGCCTCCATGCCCATCACTGTGACATTCAAGCCACAACGGATTCCTAGGAGTCGGCGGAGTTGAGGCATCCGAAGACTCGCTGGAGCTCCGTGTGCGCTTGCGAGTATGGTTCTCGCTCGAATCGTTGGCCTCTTCAGCCGGAGACCGCGCCGATGGCAGTTCCGACATGGAATCCACCACTTCATTGTCCGGTGCAGCCGGAAACAATTCGGGAAGCGGTGGCGACATGCCCGGCACCTTGAACTCCTGCACAAAAGAAGAAAATTTGTTAGCAAACAACTTCAAGTACAGTGCAGTCGAAAATAGCGCTACGCGCACGTCTCGAATCTACACCTGTGGAACAGGACGCGAAGCAGAGAACGGAGAAGTCAGCGACTTCCCCGGGATATCCTCTCCAGCCTTGAACTTCAGCAGCGGGCGAAGGACACCGTCGAGATCTCCCCTGGAGAATTATTCAGCCGAAACCCTCGTCGGGTCATGACGACCAGCATAAAGGAACATCGGGTGCGCCCTAGCCTGGAGCGGTTGCACCCGACGTCTGAGGAAGGTGCGGATGATATCCACACCGTTCACCTCCTTATCAGGAATCAGCTGGAGATCCTCCACCCGACGATAGAGAGACTCTATCTCCACTACCTCGCCATCCAAGATCTGGTTCTTCCAGGACCTCTTCGGCTCGATCTTTTGGGAGGGGTCGAAAGGAACAAGAACAAAATCTTGCCCAGCCACCGTGGAGTCGCGAATGTAAAACCATTGCCTCTGCCAGTACTGGACAGATTCGGACATGGAAAAAGAGAAGAAAAGCAGATTGGGTTTGAGGGAGATGATGCAACCCCCAATGGGATAAACACCATCCGAACCAGATTTCCTCTTCACAGAATAGAGTTTCCGTAAGAGGCCAAAGTGCGGCTCGATACCAAGCCAGCACTCGCAAAAGTGATAAAACAAGCAATGTGAAGAAGAGAATTGGGGGAAAGATGATGCAGTTGGACGCCGTAAAGAAAAAGCAGTCCACGAAGGAAGTTGTGGACTGGGAAGGAAAAGCCCCGAAGAACGAAAGCGAGGAACATAACCCAAAACCCAGCAGGGGGACGGGGGATTACCTCGTTGCCTGGTATCTTGACGACCTCCCTATCTTGCGGGATCAATCCCCGCTCACAAAGCTTGCGGAGATCACTCTCCCATGTATCCGATCGCCGCCAGCCACCGTCGGTGACATGAGTAGCAGAAGCACCCTTCTTGTCTCCAGCAGCGCTGGTACCAACCGCAGAAGAAGACTTCTTCGGCTTCCCCATTGTGGTGCGGAGACGCCGGCGGCAAGAACGTAGGAGGGAAGAAGGAAATGTCCAAGGATATTCCAGCGCGCAGCAAGAAATCTCAGAGAACAACGGAGCAGTGAAACGAGAATGGCTATGGTGAAAACAGACTAAGTTTTTCCCCAATGATTATAAGGATGAAGACGACGCACGATAACCGTCCATCAAGAAGACCTAACGCCAACGACAAGATCTGACCATACACGTGTCAGCATCGCAACTAACCATGGCTAACACGCCGTGCACTACGCGCAGAAATCGAGGCGACGCCGTAATTATCTCCACGCCGCGCGTGACCGGTCAATTCAAGGTCAGAAGGTGGGACCCATGTTCGTCTAGTCAAGTCATCTCTGGCGCAGCAGACGCTTGAGGTCATCGATCGTCAGCACTAACGTCATCAAAAGCTATACTAGCAAAATCCACAATTCTTCAGCTCCAAAGTTAAGAGTACTCACTCGAATCTACGATTCAACCAACTACTCGGGGGCTACTCCTATTAGGAGCGCTGGTCGCACACCCGAAAATGAACAAAACTACAGCACTGAACTACTTCTTCGAGTCCTACGTCGAGTCTGCGACTCCACTACGGACTCGGGGGCTACTCCCATAGGAAGCATGGATTCAAGCATCCAAAAAATTTGTGTCCTACGGGCCTGAAGCTGAACAACGGTTGAATTGAAGTCTTTGCTCGAGTCTACGACTCGAACAGACACTCGGGGGCTACTCCCATAGGGAGCTCTGGTCGCGCACCCTATGAATTCTTTGACTGCGATCCTTCGGATCAGCATGCAAAAAATTTCGGCAACACTGCCCCATATAACGCTAAGTGAGCAACGTCCTCCTTGGCCACCCGAAACACCTCCGCGGTGATAAACATTCGGATGTTGTGTCTACGACACAAAGATAAGACCTATAGATATCATCTGCTGGCCTGGTAACGCACCTGACTGCGCTCTGCTAGTAAGAATCCGTGCCAACAGGCGTGATGAAAAATCCCGACGGACGCGTTGGGTACATCATTTAAATTCACTGGAATTCCACTCCTGTAAGTCCTCCGCGGCCTGAGTCGAATTACGCCAGCATATGTTCCGGGTTCGAGTCGAGGGACTCGAACCTAAAGAAGATCGTGTTGTTTTGTCCTAAGACAGTTAACTGACCCTGATCCGTCAGGAGAGTCAGGCACACGCATCAACAATCCCTACACATTCTCTTGAAAGACAGAGTTGCACCCGAAGGATTTAAGAGTCCTCAGTTGAATCTACGATTCGACTGAACACTCGGGGGCTACTGACATGGTTATACCCCGCGGGTACACGATATTAGCATACCTGGTCCAGCCCAAGGAAGTCCCACGACAAATATACGCCGGCCCATGAAGACTTTCGGGTGGCCAAGGCCCATGACGCCTTCGGATCCTTGGAGAGCAAGACTAGAGTAGATAGAAAATTCAAAGGGTAAACCCTAAAACCTGTAACCGACTCGGTCTGTGCCTGGAACCTGCCTAACTCTATATAAAGTCAAGGAGGGCACGACCTAGAGCTCTGACCTCATACTTTCGCATAGACACCTCCACGCTAGATTGCATCTGCACACCCCTGTAACCTTCAGTTCCGCCATAATCAAGAGCAGACAAGCAGGAGTAGGGTTTTCCCTCCGGGGGCCTGAACCTAGGTAAACCTCGTGTCCCGTGTTGCTTGTTTGCTAACCGTTCCGCGATCTCTAGCATCCCCATCTTATCCAAAACCCAAGTCCATAACAATGGGCATTGACGAGTCCAAACCTCGTTAACCAGTACATGCGAAACTACGATAATAGAAGGATGCGCTATTTTTTTGGCTACAACAAGCACAATTACGTCATATCTGGCTTTTTCAGGGAGGAAAATAGAAGGGATTATAACCCGATAGCGGATACCACGGCAGCCGAGAGGATGCAGGGAAAAGCAGGCCAAGCAGCCGTACCGGCCGAGGGAACCTCCGATGTTCCCAATGCAACTGTTGTAAGGACCATGCAACATGCACTTCTATGTCGACTTTAAGGGAAGACGATAATCAACTCACCTCATGAAGGATTTTCGCACTTTCCTTGGAATGCAGGCAATATTCAACACGTAAGTAAGCGATGCCACAAATCGTGGGTAGACCACAACAACATGAAACTTAGCTCTTGTGTCCCTACCACCACCTCTAGGACCAGCGCCAGCCGGGCAGCCACAACTTGCCGAGAACAAAAAATAGGACAATGAGTACCCGCAGTCAAGGGGATGAATGTCCATGATTTAAAAAGGACGCCCATCTAACAGGATCTATAAGTTGATGACTCGACAAGTCAACATGGCGGTAACAACACCACCCCCAACCCCTGAATTCCTTCATTGGTCAGAGCAAGATATCACCTTCAGCAGAGATGATCATCCACTTCGACTACCTCGACTGGGTCAATCATCTCTCATTATCGACACACAAATTAGCGGATTTCATATGAGCAAAGTCTTCATGGACGCGGGCAGCTGTATCAATCTCATCTACGCCAAAACTCTAAGAGCCATGAACATTTCCTTGACAAATCTGGCATTGACAGAAACAACATTCCAAGGGATAGTCCCAGGTAAACCCGAAATTCCTTTAGGAAAAATCTATCTTGATGTTGTCTTCGGATCGAAAAACAATTTCAGGCGGGAGAAACTCGAGTTCTAGGTCATGGTCTGGCCATCACAGTATCATGCGATCCTAGGGCACCCAGCTTTCGGAAGATTCATGGCAGTACCACATTATGCTTATCTGGTGATGAATATGCTGGCTCCCAATGGAATCATCACGGTCAGAGGAAGTTTCACATGATCCGATAATTGCCTAAGTTAGTGTTCGACACATCAAAAGATAGAAGGGAAATCCAGGTCCACCCCACGGACCCAAAGAAAACCGCTCTGGTGTCCACCAACCTCATTCCCGCATAGGAAGGCACGCTCATCTAGTTCCTCCATGAGCGCTGGGAGATTTTTGCATGGGTAACATTAGACATACCAGGAATCCCCAGGGAAATCACTGAACAAGCAGTTAACCTATAGCACGATGCCAAACCTATGAAGCAATCACTCCACAGTTTTTCGGAACCCAAAATAAAGGCCATTGGAAGAGGAATCCATCGCCTCTTGGATGCTAAATTCGTCGTGGAAATAATCAAGCATTGTGGGTCGCTAACCCCGTATGCGTCCCGACGAAAAACACCAAAGAGTTTCACATGTGTATTGACTTCACCGTGCACAACAAACATTTTCCAAAGGATAACTTTCCACCCCCGCGAATTGACTAAATAATCGACGCAATCGCAGGGTGCGAACGTCTTTCCTTTCTAGATGCTTACTCTAGATATCACCAGATCCAGATGAAGGTAGAAGATCAAGACAAAACATCATTTATAACACCTTATGGTGTATTCTTCTACATGACAATGCTATTTGGCCTCAAAAACGCGGTTGCAAAATTGCCTCGGGAGCCATATTGGAAATAACGTCCAAGTCTGCATCGACAATGTCATCGTTACCATCAAGCAAGAGTTGACCTTTATCAGTGAACTTTGGGAAACATTTTATAATCTCGACAAGTACCGCATTAAGCTTAACCCGCTGAAGTCCTCCTTTGGAGTCCCATCAGGACAACTCCTCGGATATTTGTTTTCAACAAGAGGGATAGACGAAAACTCAGAAAAAATACAAGCAATACCGGCAATGAATAAGCCGACAAATCTTCTTGGTGTCAGCAATTGGCAGGACGCGTGGCAACGTTGAGCAGATTCATTGCTCGACTAGGATAGAAAGCGCTCCCCATCTACAAGCTCATGAAAAAATCAAAAAAAATTGAGTGGACTGATGAGGCTCAACAAGCATTCGAAGAACTCAAAAAAACACTTTCGACATCACATGTTGTTGTGTCGCCAAAGGAGAAAGAACCTCTACTGCTTTACATTGCTGCCACAAATCAGGTGGTTAGCATAGTTTTAGTCATTGAGAGACCCAAAGAGGGGAAGACTCATGGTGTCTAGATGCCGGTATATTACCTCAGTGAAGTTTTATTGCCTTCAAAGTAACGGTACCCGCATTATCAGAATCTTGCGTATGGTGTCTTTATGACAACGTGTAAACTGTGCCAGTATTTATCAGAGCACCCAATTATAGTCGTCAATGAGGCTCCTCTCTCCAACATATTAAATAATCCAGAAGCTAAAGTGCATGTATCTCTTTGGGGCATTGAGCCATCCCCTCGATATATCACACACGAGAAGCGAAAAGCAATAAAGTCCCAAGTATTGCCTGACTTCATCATGGAGTGGACAGAGCTACAATGTGCGGGTCCCCTAGAACTATCCAGCATGTGGACAATGTACTTCGATGGGTCCAAGCAAAACAGAAGGAGCAGGAGTAGGCGTTATCTTGATCTCTCCACAAGGCAATAAGATGCGGTACATTTTGTGGATGAGCTTCCCCAATTCCTCAAACAATGAAGCCGAATACAAGACCCTGTTGGACGACATGCGTATGGCCGGAGCTGGTGGTGCAACTCATCTAAAAATCTTCAGTGACTCAAACCTTGTGGCATAGAATGTGATGAACAACTGAGATGCTATTAGAGACAACATGATCGTATATTGAGATCTATACAACATCATGGAGGCCCACTTTGATGGTTGCGAGGTATATTATATTAGCCGAGAAAGCAACGAGGAAGCCAACAATCTGGCAAACATCGTCTCCTTATGCCTTCCTGTGCGACCTGGAGTTTTTTGGGAAGAGATCATGGAGAGTTTCATTAAGCCCAATAAGACCGAGGAAACTACTATGGAAATCACGTGCAAAAATCCAAAGCAGCATAGGGCTCGGGGGTTGCGCCAGTCGAGGAACACATAGAGGAGGACCCCGACGAATAGGAGGAACCCGCGAAACTAATGGTGGTGGAAACTACATGGATGCAGCCATATGTGGCATTCATGATGCGATAAGAGCTCCCCGAAGATACAGTTGAGGCAAGAAGCATAACCCGGTGTTCTAGGGCCTTTAAAATCATGAACGGTGAACTCTATATAAGGAGCATCTGAGTAGTACTTCAGCGTTGTGTCACACCTGAACAAGGACAACTCATCCTCAAAGATATACATGAAGGAATCTGCGGACATCACGCCAGCAGTCGCTCCATCGCAGCAAAGGCCTTCTGGGCGGGATTTTATTGGCTTACAATGGTCCAAGATGCCAAGGACATTGTATGTGCATGTGAGGCAAGCCAACGCTTTGCAAACAAGACCAATGCACTAGCTGCAGAACTGGCCCCTATACCATTGGCTTGGCCATTCGCTTAATGGGGCCTTGATATCGTAGGAAAACTCCATAAATATTCGCCTGGCAGCCACGTCTTTCTGCTAGTTTCAGTCGACAAATTCCCAAAGTGGATCGAGACAGCACCCGTCACCAGCCAAGATGCAACCTCAGCTGTCAAATTAATCAAGTCAAAAGTTTTCCACTTCAGGGTACCTCACAACATTATCAAAGAAAATGGCATGAACTTCACGTCAAATGAGTTCAAGGACTACTGCAAGGAGATGGGCATAAAAGTCAGCTACGCCTCGGTGGCCCACCCACAGACGAACATGCAAGTCGAATAATCAAACAACGTCATCACCAGCAGCATAAAAAAATGTTGTTGTCCCTGCTCGACAAAGCAAAAGGTTCTTGGGTAGATGAACTACCCTCTGTCCTATGGAGCCTACACATGACTCCAAATACGGCTACACAGGAAACTCCTTTGTTTTTGGTACATGGCGCTAAAGCCGTGCTCCTAGTCGAAATAACCTACGATTCCCCTCGGGTCGTCGCTTACAACGAAGAAGCTTCACAGGAGGCACTCGAAGATGATGTCGGTGCACTCGACGAAGCAAGGGACATCGCTCTACAACAAGCAACACAATGTCAGCAGAACCTACACAACTATCATATCCATCGACTGCGTCCAAGTCCTTCGTTGTTGGGGACCCGGTCCTTTACCTCAAGAAAGATGGCCATCGCAAGCTCAAATCCCCGTGGGAAGGGCTTTTCATCGTCACCAAAGTTATTCCCTACAGGGAATATCGACTTCAAGACAAGAAGACCTGAGTCAAGTACTCCAACCCGTGGAACGTTGCACAGCTACGACGTTTCTACGCTTATGATCTTTTACTTTCTGCAATTTAAATCCAATAAGGCATACAAACAGTCTTTTTAGCCAAAGAATCATGTTTTATATACAATAAGGCCTATGGCCTGGCTATTACTCCCAATGTACCTCCGTACCCGAAGAATCAATAAAGATAAGTTCGCAAAACTCAGTCTATATTGTTCACATTTCGACTCCATCTTTTTCACCCACCCGATAATCGGGGCTCTTCATATCACAAGTTTTTACAAAAAAACATGTCACCCGATATCGGGGGCTTTGCTATAACAATGCAATAAAATATTCAACTACGTTGTCCATCCCAAAATCCCTGACTAGAATAGCTGACTCGGCCCTAGGGTATCAGGCAAACGAAAGGGTCTCACATAAAGGCGAAATACTTCTAAACCTTTTACAAAGAAAAGCACACAACATACACATATATTGAAGGGAATATGCCCGAGAGGCAATAATAAAGTGGTTATTATCGTATTCCTTGTTTATGATAAATGTTTATTTTGCATGCTATAATTGTATTCATACGGAAACGTTAATACATGTGTGTTTAATAAACAAACAGAAAGTTCCTAGTTATGCCTCTCTCATAAACTAGCTCGTTGATTAACAAGATGATCAAGGTTTCCTGATCATGGACATTGGATGTTGTTAATAACGGGATCACAACATTAGTGTAATGGTGTGATGAACATTCATCCGAAGTATAGCATTACGATCAAAGTCATTCAGTTTATATTGCTATAACAACTTACGAAGTGATCCTAATCCTTAGACCATGAGATCATGTCAATCACTAACACCGGAAGAGTTTCTTGATAACATCATAAGTCACACCGTAACTGGGTGATTATAAAGATGGATTTAGAACTAATAAAGTGTTATGTTGAGGCCCATGGATCGAGAGTGGAATTTGTTCATCCCGATGACGGATAGATATGCTCTGGGACCTCTCGGTGATATCACATTGATTAGCTTGCAAGCAAGTGATTTGATCACTAGAATGTTATATCACGGGAACGAGAAAAGAGTGCATGTCGGTAACGAGATCAAACTAGGTATGGATATACCGATGATCGAATCTCGGACATGTAATATATCGTGAAGCAAAGGGATTAAGATACTAGCGTAAAAGGTTCACACGATCACAGAAGTCATCGTTGAATGTGTGGGAGTCAGTACGGATCTCCAGGTCCCGCTGCTGATTATTGATCGGAGAAGGGTCTCGATCATGTCCGAATTATTCGCGAACCGTAGGGTGACACACTTAAGGGATACCAACACCATTCGGAGCAAATGATATGCCAGAAAAAGAAAAGGAAAGCGCAGAAATTTATTTCACTAGACACCGGAACTGTTTCGGTTGAAATTGCTGAAACTGGTTCTGCATGTGAAATTGAAATGTTGTAAGGGGTTTTATGTGAATGTTTGTTAATTAAAGTAATTAACAAAATTATGAATAAATAAATAAAAGAGTTTTATTTAAATGAGAGCTTGCATTAAATTTGGTGGAAATTTAATGCATGTGAGTGGATTTTTGAGTGGAGGCTTTTTAATGGGAGTGGAGGCTTTTCATTTTGAGTGGGAGCTCCACCCACATGAATTTGGAAGAGGTGGGGGAAGCCCCCATGGCTGGGCGCCATGCCCCTTGGGTGCCCCCCTCTCCCCTATCAAAGGCCCTCCTCTCCTCCTCTCAAAGCACACCTCCTCGCGAAGGATCTCTCTCCCCCCTTTAGAATTTCCCCATGGTCTCGGATCAGCGAGATACATGTTCCCGGTGGCTTTTTCTGGAAGGATTTGTTGCTTACGCAGCTTTGCTGGAGCGAGGGCGCGGAGGTTGTCGGGGTACCCGTACGTGTGTGCGATCACGGATGCACCACTGCTTTGAGGTGCTGGACTTGATCGTGCTGGACCGGCTGGACCAGATGGACTTCATCACGATCTTGAGATCGGCAAGCGTTCGTCTACATCATCCACGAGTACAACCTCGTTAACGCTATTCGGTCTTCGAGGGTATGTATTCTATGGATGTATATCCACCCGTTGCTTGTATCTAGTAGATAGATCTTGGTACATAGATGTTCCCATCGTAGGAAATTTTTTGTTTTCTATGCTGCGAACCCTACAGTGGTATCAGAGCCGGATATATGCATAGATGCTTTGCACGGGTATTACACATATGAGTATGTGGGCGATGATGATCATTTTATTTCTTCTTAGTTGTACTTTGGATATTGGTGGCATAGTGGGATGAAGCGGCCCGGACAAACTTTACATGTCCTCGCACATGAGACATGTTCCACGCTTGACATGCAACTAGTTTTGCATAAGTGGCTAGCGGGTGTCTGTCTCTCCTACTATAGTCAATATCTAATTTGCAACGAGTTGTCAACAATTTGGTTATCCTCGTTGTGGTTCATGTTCGTAGGTAAGAACGGTTCTATCTTCGAAAGCCCTAAACCACATAAAATTTGCAATGGATAAATTAGAGGCGTCTAGTTTAGATTGTTGCTGGGCTAGTGTTATGATATGGTGATGTTGTAAGTAGAAGTATGAGATGATACTCTTACAACATACATAACGTGTAAACTCCATAGACCTTGGATTTACACATAAAGGTATGATAGTGATCATACCACGATGCACATGATAGAGATCATATGCGGGAACCATATCATTCCACTAATAAACATGTGATGTTTGATAGCATCTTATATTGCTTGTTTGGCGTTTTATTAGCATAATAAGATGATCCCTCATTTTGATATCAAGATAAAAATGTGTTCTTCCTTAAGTATGCACCGACAATGTTTCGTCGCTTCAAGGCATCACGTGATGATCGGGTGTACTTGAATCCACGAGCATATCTCGGGTGTAAGACAGTTACACACGCGAATACTAAGGTTCTTACTTGGCGAGCCTAGCATGTACAGACATGGCCTCGGAACACGGACCAAAAGGTTAAGCATGAGTCATATGTTTTGATACGATGACCATATGGATGCTCGCCTTTGAAGCTACACCGACTCACGTGATGATCGGACTTGGTGTATTGGATTTGGTTCATGTAATCACCAAAAAGACAAGAGGGATGTCGTTTTTGAGTGGGAGTTCATTTCTAATTTGGATTAGTAGAACTCAATTTATCAAACTAAATCAAAGTGAATTTGCATAATTTGCTGTAGTCATTGGCATTCGTTCACCACCTTATGCATAGTTGTAATTGAGATAATAGAGCTATAGAATTCTGGATATATACTTTACGAACTGGTATCGTATTGTGTTGAGTGTCAATCTAAAGTTTAAAGTCCTATTGCAAACTTTCAACAAAATTCTATTTACTCCGTGAAATTTAATAATTGGTATTAAATCGAGAGTAACAATTCCAGTGTTAGTATCTTAAGTATCATGTTTGCCTCTATGATTCTTGATTGTTTTAATATCAAGTTTATCTAGGAGCTGAAAGAATTGTTTCAGAAACCATCATGTGTGACAGATATAACGATATCTGAAACAATGTTTTGGTTGCAATATGATAGAGTATAATATATGTTCTCATATTGGATGAGAATTTACAAATGTTGGAGATGCTAGACATCCTAATCATCCAAAAGGGTTTTGGAAAGTAATATTATACTCACGATTCACCTTTATAAGCTACAGTAGCTTGATCATGAAAGTCGTCATGATAAGGATGAATAGAAGATGTATGTAAAGTGTTTACTACACTAAGAGATTACTAAAGAATGGATTTGGAAAAAATACCGATCATTTTGATGATGGTGATCTACTTCAAAGTGCAAGTCCAAAGGTATTATTATTTGAATATACACGCTTTGGACTATGTGTCATGTATATGGCGCCACTTTTGATGTTGATAGATTCTTTTAAAAAGCAAAAGGAAATGCTGAAAGAGAATCTATAAAATATATTTGGCACAAAAGAAAAGATTGGAAATATCCAATTTAGGTATATGGATGATATACATGTTATGGTTGTATTCTTTGCTTGTTAAACAATGTGGTTCTTGGGTATTGGATACCGAATTGGTTGGTATGAAATTTCATACGGAACAACGCAATTCATGAACCACAATGGCCTAAGTAACTAGCAAGAGAATATGTGATGATGTTCATCGAAAAGAAACAAACCGTTGTTTGTATTTCTCGTTGATATCAAAGCTTGACTTCAAGATTTGTTTTAATAATTGTTATTTGAATCAGGTATTATGAGAACAAAGGTTGTTCAAATAATTACCATATTCCATATAAGATGGATGATTTATAAATCTAGTTGGAGAAATCACATCCATAAAACCTAATGCTAAAATGTCGCAAGACAAATGATTGGAATATCACTTACGAAGTGACATCACCGTTTAAATTATATTGGAAAGAAAACATGAAGAATCTCCATTTTCATGGATTTTTGGAGTCTTTGATTTGATCAAGTGACGCTTGTGAGACTTCCCTCGGGATAATTATAACTTCGTTCAAAGGCCAAAGAAGAACGAACGACTAAATTATTGGAATTTATACATATCGATGTATGTATTCCATTAAGTATAGTCGTAAGCGATGGATTTCAACTTCATATACTTTCTCCGGAAATTTGAGTGAATGTTCACTTAATGAGAATGAAGTATGAAATATTTGAAAATGTTTCAAATACTTTCAAGATGAAGTGGAAAATCATTGTAACAAGAAAATAAATGGTTTATGATTTTATCATAAGGGATTTATTTGAGTTACAAGTGTAGCCAGAAAAATAAATGAATTATAATTTATTATAAAGGCATTTATTTGAGTTGCAACTTTAGCAAAACACCTAGATTTACAACTCCCGAAACACCATAGGAGTATGGAGTGTTTGAGATTTGTAATGAAACCTTGTTTGACATGGTTGGATCAAAGGTGTTATTTATAAAACTACCATTATGTTTTAAAAGATTAAAGATTTAGAGACTTCCGCTTTTACACTGAAAAGAGCTCCATCTTGATCTGTTGAAATGACACCATGGAAGTTATGGTTTGGGGTAAAACCCAAGTTGTCATTTCTTAAATTTTGGTATGCTAAACATAAGTAAGATGTTTACAACCGAAGTCGGATGAGCATGTCTTTGTAGGTTATTTCGAATAACAATTGGTTATTCCTCCATAACACCGAGGACAAAAGGGTTTGTCGCTTGAAATATGAAGTTTCTTGAAGAAGGAATTTTTCGTAAAAGTTAAGTGGGAGGACAATAGAACTTTGATAAGGTTAACGAACCTTAGCTAAATGTGCTGAGTTGCGCAGCGCCGGAAATGGTTCCGGAGGCTGCCATAATGCTCATAGCTTATGTGCCTCAAAGGTTGTGGTCATGGAGATCTAAGTTCTTATTGAACCAAGTCGGTCGGATAAACAATAAAATGTTGAGATTTGAGAGTATATCATTATTTGATAATGATGAACCGACTACATGCAAAGAAGCGATGATGGGCCCTGACACCGTCAAATGGCTTGAAGCTATAAAATCCGTGATAGTTCCATACACGAAAAATCAAGTTTTGAACTTGGAAGACCCTCCGGAAAGGTGTAAAAACCTATCGGTCGTATTTGGATCTATAAAGAAACAGACATGGATGTTTCACATCTATGAAATTGTCGACATGTCGTAAAGTATTTTATGAAAATGTTCAAGGAGTTGACTATGACAAGATTTGATCTTTCATAGTGATATTTAGTCTGGACGGATTAAAGTAGCAACCACTACATATAATTTGTTATATGGTAGATGAATAAACAAAACAAAGTTGTTCTAATAGAATGGTTACCTAGGACGTGTACATGACACGGTCCAAAGGGTTTTGTTAAAATTCAAAGGATGCTAAAAGGGCATGCAAACTTCAATGGTTGAAGTAAGCATCGCGGAGTTGGAATCTTCACCTTAATGAAAAGGAGTTTTCATCAAGAGACGATGACGATGCTTGCATTTGCAAGAAATTAAGTGGGAGCGCTGAGACATATTTCTAATACATTATGTGGAGGACATATTGTTGATTAGAAATGATGTAATTTTTATTGACAAAGGTTAAGAATTTCATTTCGATGAAAAACTTAGGCAAAACCTGAATATTTAGCATGAATGTCTATAGTGGATAGACTGTGACGCTAATATGGTTGTGCCAAACATACATATATGAGATATTGAAGGAGTTCAATATAGAAACAACAAGAAATGGTTCTTATCGCATGGAAAGGAATTGAGTCAAGATTCAAGTGTATCGACACTTGATAAGTGAAACAAGATTTAAGTGCTTTGACACTTGATGAGTGAAATCACGAGAATGTTTTGATCAATCATACCATGATATGTACACATCCAGATATGTCCTATGCTCTAAGTGTTATGAGCATATACCAGAATGAATCATAAAATGATCATTGAACGATAGTAAGTATATTCTTATGATCTTTTGGAAGAACTAAGAATATATTTGTGTAGAGGTGACAAACTATTACAAATAGTTCAGTGTAAAGTGTTACATTGAGACTAGTTTTGTCACAAGATACAAATTAAGTTTATCTCAATTTAAACTATGGGTGGCACAATGTAATGGAAAGGAGTTTCCATGATGGATTTGGAAGAGTTGCAAAGTTAAGACATTGTGACGAATACTACAACAAAAGGCTAAGTATATGACTGCTATAGTAGCAGCAAAGGAGGGCATTTGTGTCAAGAAGTTTGTTATCAAACTAAGGTGTGGTTCGCAACGGGCTAACACTAAAGATATATTGTATGACAATAGTATCGACATGATTTAACCCCAAGGAACTAAAGGTCTCACCAAAAGACCAAATTTATACAATGCCATCTCATTGGAGAATGAGTGATGCGTGAAGACGCAAAGACATGCAAATACACACGGACCTGGAGCGTCAGATCCGTAGATTATGTTAACCACTTGCAATTGCGTATATGGAACACCAGAAAGCCATAGGTGTTCAATACGCAAAGTTTTCAAATTAGATTATTGTCTGTAGTGCAAGTGGGAGACTGAAGGGAATATGTCCGAGAGGCAATAATAAAGTGGTTATTATCGTATTCCTTGTTTATGATAAATGTTTATTTTGCATGCTATAATTGTATTAATACGGAAACGTTAATACATGTGTGTTTAATAAACAAATAGAAAGTTCCTAGTTATGCCTCTCTCATAAACTAGCTCGTTGATTAACAAGATGATCAAGGTTTCCTGATCATGGACATTGGATGTTGTTAATAAAGGGATCACAACATTAGTGTAATGGTGTGATGATCATTCATCCGAAGTATAGCATTATGATCAAAGTCATTGAATTTATATTGCTATAACAACTTACGAAGTGATCCTAATCCTTAGACCATGAGATCATGTCAATCACTAACACCAGAAGAGCTTCTTGATAACATCAGACGTCACACCGTAACTGGGTGATTATAAAGATGGATTCAGAACTAATAAAGTGTTATGTTGAGGCCCATGGATCGAGAGTGGAATTTGTTCATCCCGATGACGGATAGATATGCTCTGGGCCCTCTCGGTGATATCACATTGATTAGCTTGCAAGCAAGTGATTTGATCACTAGAATGTTATATCACGGGAACGAGAAAAGAGTGCATGTAGGTAACGAGATCAAACTAGGTATGGAGATATCGATGAATCTCGGACATGTAATATATCGTGAAACAAAGGGAATAAGATACTAGCGTAAAAGGTTCACACGATCACAGAAGTCATCGTTGAATGTGTGGGAGTCAGTACGGATCTCCAGGTCCCGCTGCTGATTATTGATCGGAGAAGGGTCTCGATCATGTCCGAATTATTCGCGGACCGTAGGGTGACACACTTAAGGGATACCAACACCATTCGGAGCAAATGATATGCCAGAAAAAGAAAAGGAAAGCGCAGAAATTTATTTCACTAGACACCGGAACTGTTTCGGTTGAAATTGCTGAAACTGGTTCTGCATGTGAAATTGAAATGTTGTAAGGGGTTTTATGTGAATGTTTGTTAATTAAAGTAATTAACAAAATTATGAATAAATAAATAAAAGAGTTTTATTTAAATGAGAGCTTGCATTAAATTTGGTGGAAATTTAATGCATGTGAGTGGAGGCTTTTTAATGGGAGTGGAGGCTTTTCATTTTGAGTGGGAGCTCCACCCACATGTATGTGGAAGAGGTGGGGGCAGCCCCCATGGCTGGGCGCCATGCCCCTTGGGTGCCCCCCCTCTCCCCTATAAAAGGCCCTCCTCTCCTCCTCTTAAAGCACACCTCCTCGCGAAGGATCTCTCTCCCCCCTTTAGAATTTCCCCATGGTCTCGGATCAGCGAGATACATGTTCCCGGTGGCTTTTTCTGGAAGGATTTTTTGCTTCCGCTACTTCGCTGGAGCGAGGGCGCGGAGGTTGTCAGGGTACCCGTACGTGTGTGCGATCACGGATGCACCACTGCTTTGAGGTGCTGGACTTGATCGTGCTGGATCGGCTGGACCAAATGGACTTCATCACGATCTTGAGATCGGAAAGCCTTCGTCTACATCATCCACGAGTACAACCTCGTTAACGCTATTCGATCTTCGAGGGTATGTATTCTATGGATGTATATCCACCCGTTGCTTGTATCTAGTAGATAGATCTTGGTACATAGATATTCCCATCGTAGGAAATTTTTTGTTTTCTATGCTGCGAACCCTACATATATTTCATTTACAAAACATAATTTATATAGACAAATTTTTTATATGCAGGAGCTCCTCTACATACAAAACTACAACTCAAAGTTGAGGAAAAAATCTTCATCTTCATCCAACATTTTCCGGATAATCCAAATAGAAGGACGACAAGCAGCTTGATACTGAGCAGCCATGGTAAATGCAACATATGCAAGACCAGGAAAATGTCAGGATATATAATATAAGTCCAAAGTGGGGTAATGAGCATGAACCCACACAAAAGCTAAATTTTCACCAATAACCAATTGAAGCTTGACATAGTGGTGAATCCTCTCGCCCTGCTGAAACTTTGCCATCAGTTCGGTGAGGCCTTGAGGTTGTATGTCTTGAGGAAGCATCACATTGTAAATCATGGACAGCGCTTGGTGACAACATTCGATAAAATCCTCCTCCTCAGACACCCGATCCTAGAGAAGTGCAAGCGTGAAGGAGCGTTTGTGATTAGTCCAGAAGTTAGCATTAGTTCCTTGAGAAGTTTATTTCAATGCATACATTCGGGCGCATAGTCGATGCCCTTCTTCCACTTCATTTAATCGGATGTCTAAGGAAGTTAAAAATCTTAATATCAAATCTTTGGGTTATGCAAAAATACCCGGGGGCTCTCCAAGGGTACTTATAGAGCATCTTCTCGCTCGCCCTGAAGATTTGTTCCAAAAGGAAAGCTTCATGTTCCAAAGTTTTTCGGGTTTTCGATTGGGCAACATGAACCATGGCTTGCACAACTCGCAGATCAGTTACCAGCTGCTTTATGCGTTGAATATTTTTGGCATACAAAGGAGGGGCGATTACGCGAGTGATTTTATTATCAGAATATGTTGCACATACAACTGGCATAGAGGGATCAGTTCAAGGACTAGTGTCAACAGAAATCATTTGGAACAAGATATAACAAGACAAAAAACTTAGATATTCGGTTGCAACCAGAAGAATCAATAGAGAAGGAGAATTATATAAGGATAAGACATTGTCTTCAAAGACAGAATGTGACAAACTTAAGTATAGAACGAAGTCTTTTATAGTTTGGAACCAAATGGAAACTACAACTAAGAAGATTTTTTGGCTGAAACGGTGACGCTAGCCGAAGGAGCATCTGCCACAGGCTTGGAGGTAGCAGCGGCCCTGGTAGAAGGAGTATCGATTGAAGCCTTGGCATCAGGGACTTCTTGACCCGTGCCAATAGACAGCAACATTCAAGAGAACTTTTTTGCCTTCTATATATACGGCTTAAGCTCCATATATCTTTGTCGTTGTCATTGACTCGAAGAGAAGAGCTAACCTTCTTCTAGTGGATATTTTTGCCATGGGCCAGCTCCATTGAGAACTCCGCACCATTATTCGCTTGTGTTAGGCTATACCCCATCAGTGGATTAGGATCATCAAGGAAGATGTCCGTTAGATCATTCAGATAAGCGGGTACATCCTTTTCAGGGCATATCTCTGCGTGAAGAGTTTTGAAAGCACTGCGGGAGCGAATCAAAATATTGTGCCCGCGCATGCTATTCACTTCCAAGGTACCAATGGCATCCAACAAGGGATCAGACTTAAGTTCTTATTGCACAGTCAGAGATTGGCCAGTGATTTCTGCAAAAAGGGGATAATAATTCAGGAACTCGGAGAAGAAAAATGGTATGCGAGTATGCAAACGCAAGGCATGGTGCAACTTACTGGTCAGGGAGGAATTCAAAGATTCCACACAAAGGCGAAGATCCTTGTCCCGCATAGTTGTGGCTTTAGTTTTCTTATGGAGTGATTCAGCTTGGGAAGCAGCGTGTTGTTTAGCTTATTCAAGAAACAACTTTGTCTATTTTAGCCCGGCTTCCAGCTCATCCAATCTTTTCGGTACTTGGTCTCGAATAACCGTGGATTCAATGGCAACAGCTGAGTTGAAAGGCAATCATCATGACATATAATATTCTGGTGCAAATAATCTAGTAAAAAGTAAAAGGAGACATAACTTTGGATTCTTAGGCTTCATTACGGATCTTCATAAAGTGAGAGGCCATCTCGACCATTTCGCGCATCAGCGGCTATGCCAAAGGAGACAAGGTCACTCGGGGGCTTTCATAGAGGAGTACTTCATGAAAATAAATTTAGTAGGCACTTACATGTTGCATGTCGGGTTCTGAAGGGTTCTCGGCTATCGCCACACCCTGGCCGAAGTTTTCCTTTTCTTCATCGGCGGTTTAGAGGGCAACGAAGCTTTTTTATTCGGGTCCAATTTAGCAACAGTCTTTTCCAAAGGACCGAATGAGATAGTTTGTTGGCCCATAGACTTCGGAGGAGGAGTTGGAGAAGCGGCACCGGCTGGCGACTTTGGAGAGGCATCCTCATCCTCGTTGCTCCTGGTAGAACAAAGTGTTATTGATTGAGTATTTTCTCAGATAAAACATACAAACAAAGGGAAAAAATGTGAGTAACTTATGAGCTAATGTCTTGTGCCATCCGGAATATCCCTTTGCGGAGAGAAGCAGGAGCATATTTGAAATGTTGCGGCTTGGAGCCTGTTGAATCGTTGGAGTCCTCGACCGTTTAAACAAGATCAGCGTGCTTTCACATTCTAGCAGCAGGTACCACCTCAAAATTTTTAGAATGAGCCGATGGAACCGACGTAGTATCATGGGAGGATCTGGCAGTTGAACCCTCATCTTCCTCACCTACGTCTGGAGCCTCGGCGTATCCCTTAGATACGATGGTGCTATCGGGCATATCCCCAGCTTCGGGTAATGGAGGCAGACAGAACAAGTGGTCAAAGCCCTATTGGAAAGAGCAAATTACAAAGGCACAAATTTAAAGCAAGGAAACGCACATCAAGATATGAGAATCAAATAAATGTAAACACACCAAAGATTTTACCTCAGGCACATGATGTTTCTTGGTGAAGGGCTTCACTCGACAATCAGTGGAAACAAAGATTTTCTTTGTCAGTGTGGTGAACGAGCGCACCATCTTCTCCAAAATCTTAAGTGTGAGATCCTCGGGTGTAATCCACATTGGATCTTTCCTATCAGCATAGTTCCACATGCCAGCTAGCCGAGCTTGGATGGGTTTGATACGAATCCGAAGAAAATATGTCAGAATCTGAAGACATAACAATTCAATATTGTGTACCTTCTCGATTTGGTCCATCAGTGGCTTGATATCTTTCATTTCTTTGGATGATGGGTGCTCCTCCTAGGAAGTAAGCCTCCAAGTTTTTGTCGGGTCGAAGGGGGCCAATTCGAACTTCTAACCTTTGAATTGCTGGTCCTTGATATAGAACCACTTTGTTTTCCAACCTTGGACACATTCCGCATTTTTCAAATCAAAGTATTCTACGTCTGAGCATACAAAACTTATTGCTCCTCCGACGTCGTGGAAGAAAGTATCGGTGGCATTACAACGAATGAAATAGAAATGTTTCCATAGGCCCCAATGGGGATGGATCCCGAGGAAACACTTGCACAAGATGATGAAAAGGCTATGTGGAGGATGGAGTTAGGTGTAAGCTAATAGAGTCTTATGCCATAGACAAAGAGGAGCCCACAAAAGAATTCGTGAGAAGGAAGAGAGAGACCACGGAAGAGGAAGGATAGGAACATTACCCGTCATCCCCCTCTGGCACGGGCATACTCTCGTCGCCGGGCAGCTTGCAGGAGCCCTCCTCCAACAGGTGGAAGTTACGGGCCTCACACAGATTGCGAGCTATACACTTCGACGGCATCCACCCAACGGCCCGCGTATCCTTCGCGGTGGCATCAGCGATGGACAATTCTCCATTATATCAACCCATGATGGTTCTCAGAGGGAGCGGTGCGAAAAAGGCAGGAGGAAGCAAAGGTGCGCAAGAACGATGGAGCACTCTGAACGGCGGAACCGAGGAGGAAGATGATGGCAAAGGAAGAAGAAGGGAAGTAAATCCATCAACTCAATCAATATAAAGAAATGCAGCGTGAATATGCAATGTTGATTGATAGTTATGAAGCACCTAATGGAACAAGATGCAAAAACGTGGCAACAATGTGAAAGGAAAAAAATCTTGTGTAGTTAAAAATATCGCGGTAAATCTGCTAGAGGCCGCATGACACCTCCATCTATGTGTTGGATGTGGGGCCACACGATAATAGTAGCACTGCTTCGCCGCCCACGCATTAGTATGCACTGCATAATAGGGCCCAAAAAAGGATATGCCCCATCGTCATAACTATAGCATGCCATCTTCGTCATCTATTACATTATGAGTGGTCAAAAAATCAATATAGCAAAGTTCATCTGAGTAAAAAACATGGAGTCTATGCTCTTATGCATGCACCCGAACATAGACTCGGGGGATACTCCCATCAGGAGCGCTGTCGCGCATCCGATAAAATTCAACATAGAACATTCCTCAGATAAAGGATCTACTTTGATCCTATGCTTCGGTGCTAGCACTGCAACATATCCTCGGGGGTTACTCCCATCAAAAGCGTTGTCGCGCGCCCGATAAAAAGAAATCCTCCCGTGGAGTCAACATTTCTAGCATGAGAAAAGTATAAAATTGAGCCTACACTCGAATCCAAGTATTCGACCGTAGCCTCGGGGGATACTCCCATCGAGAGCGCTGTCGCGCACCCAGTAGGTATTCTGAAGAAAACCTATGAGTATTACATGCTTGTATCCTCATACGGTTACTCCCATCGGGAGCATCAAATAAAATATTAAAGAAGTCGATAACTTCAGCTATTCCAATAGCCAAACAAGACAGTCAATAAAATTCTCTTAGACCGCATCTGCTGCGATAACACGTCTGAATGCCGTGTCCACGACATGAAGATAAGACCTGGGGATTTATCCTAAAGTGGCTTGGTAACCTCACACGAATGCACTCTTCCAATACTTATCCATATCCACGATATGATGAAAAGTACCGATGAACGCATCATGTACTCAAAATATCAGCATTGGAATTCAGTATTCGATAAGACCTTCACGGATTGAACTGAATTACGCCAGCAGATACCGAGTTCAAGCCTGGGGACTTATAACATACCACCTTTTGTTTAATATTAATAAATACATGTTTGAGTATTGCATGCATGCATTATACTTGCACTCTGGTTTAATTAGAATATGAACAAATAAAACCCTAATTTTGTTCCCTCTCAAACCATTCAACTGGTTTTCACATTTTGAAAATTATCAAAACAAAAGGATCCCAAAATGGTTTATAAGGACCCCTTAGTGTCTTCAGATATTTTATAAAAGTTCCTATATTTTTAAAATATTCAAAACAGATTTGAAATTGAAATACCAAAGAGAAAGTATAAAAATAGAAATAGAAAATGTTTTCTAGAAATAAAAACAGTGAACCTAGCTATCGTGGGAATAGTCACGGGAGATGCTGCAATCGGCAGCGAGTAGTAGAACAAGGGGCAAGGGCGGCCAGCCATCTGCGGTGCGAGATGAGGGCAAAGACACAGGGTTTTACCCAGGTTCGGCCCCCCGGAGGGTAAAGACCTACTCCTGCTAGATTGTATTATGGAGGTGTACAATGGGCGAGCTCGGCGGCTAGGCGGCGAGTCGCTTGGGTGTATGAGGGAACGTATCTCTACTCGCCCTATAGGGAGGTTTATATAGGCTCACCTCCCCTAGGGTTTACATATCTCAACCGATTCAGTTAAAGCTTCGGTAGTCGTTCAACCTAATCCGACTGGGCCTATCTACTCGCTTGGGCCTTCAGCATCCAGTCGCTTGGCTCCTCGCTGGGCTTCAATCCATTCGCCGTCCTGCAGGCCCACTCGCCGGTTCTTGGGCCAGTCGGAAACGTCCTGCTGGGTATACCCCGGTAGGCATATCCCCATCAGTAGTTCCCGAGGCCGTCGTCGATTAGGCTGCTGGCAGTCGGAGTATGCGGCTTCAGAGTAGGCATCCAGTCGAATCGTCGGTGGGCTCCTGTATAAAGGAGGAAACCAGTGATCCAGGTCGCAGCTTTGGCGAGTCGAGTCGGCGAAACACTGTCATAGTGATTGGGTCGGCGAGCCGAGTGGCCGTAGTTGGACCGTCAAGCGTGGTCAAACTAGCCGTTGGGGTAATCCAACAGTAACTTTTGGCGTAATCATCGCGCGGTAACGGTTCCCTGATTTGGCGGGCAACATCCCCTATATAAGGGGAATGGCAGGCGATCGGAGAGCCACCTTCTCATCATCTCTTCCGACTGCACGCATTTTCGCCTCCCCTCGCATCGTGATCCAGTCGACCCGAAATTCCCCGACCCCCAACAAACCTCTCGGCCATGGCCCTTTCCACCGAACCGTGGGGTAGATCCAAGTGCACGAGGGCGCAGCTGGCCTCCTTCGAGGAGGCCAGGATCTTGCGAGCCGGCTGTTGGCGTATTCCCGCAGCCGGAGAGACGACCCCAAACCCGCGAGAGAGGGAATTCATCTGTTTCACAAGTCATGTCGAGCGGGGGCTAGGGTTTCCTACATCCCTGTTCTTCCGGTGTTTCTGCGCCTACTACGGGATGAAGCCTTCAGATCTGGGTCCCCACAGCATCGAGCAGCTCGCCATCTTCGTGGCGTTCTGCGAATGCTACTTGGGCTGCCGGCCCTACTTCCCCTTGTGGCAAGATCTGTTCCACGGACGGATCAGCCGCGAGGAAGCAGGCGGCCCAATGCTAGCCGCGGGTGGCCTGACGTTCTAGCTCAAGTCCAAAGCTTCATTCTTCGATCTGATGCTGCCCGCCAAGGCAGCGAGCGACTGGAAGAAGTCATGGTTCTACGTGGCCGAGGTGGCGATCCCGCGGTATTCCGTCAATCGGTCCAAACCGCGCCATCTCCAAGTCGGCAAGCTCCCCAACGATCAGCGGATGGTCGTCGACGAGATGCTCCAGACCATCCGCGGTCTGAAAAAGAAGGGCCTCCAGACGATAAATCTGTACAACTGCTGGCTCGGGCGGCGGCTTGTCCCGCTCGCCCAGCGCGACCATTACATGCACCAATATACAGGCCGGGGAGACTCGACGAAGGCCTGCCTCGATGAGTGGAAGCTGGAGGACTATCTCCCAGCACTGAAGAAGATTACCCAGGCAGTGTACCTGGATGAGCAGGCTGGGGTCGCCCCCTATACCGCAAAGCGTCCGGCTCCAACGGTAACCACTTTACTTTGCTCGCAGTCGCAGTTTATGCAGTCGCGGTAATTCTGATTTTACTTTGTATTCGTCGCAGCTATTCCATGTGGTGGAAGGGTGGCTCCCACCTTCGGACGACGATAACTCGAGCTCGTCCGCCCAGGACGTAGGCGAGTCGCCGCCCGCTAAGGGCGACGAGGACGACGACGACGAATCCGAGGAGGAGGTCGCCCCGCTGGTCCGAAAGACCCGCGGACAACGACAGCGCGAGATCGAGGCAAGTAGAATCCTCGAGCGTCATGATGACGACAACGAGCTCCCAGAGACCACCTCGCGCCGTCAAGCCACTCCGTCGAAGAAGAAGAAAAAGTAAAGGGAGGTAAGGCCCCCCCGAAGAAGAAGACGAAGCCATCGAAGCCGGCCTCGCCACCACACTCGGCGAGCAGCTCTGATGCTCCCAGCCCGGCCGGTGAGGACGCGCCACCAGTGGCAGCCGCACTGGACGCGGCGACCGAGGAAGTGCTGCTGGCTTCAATGCCTCCGCCATTCGCCCCTGTCTCTGGGCTGGGGGATGTTTCGGCTGCGGCGGCTTCGCCTCGCCAGGAGGCTCCTGCCGAAGATATCCCAGAGGCTCCAGCTGCGGCCTCAACGACGAAGAAGCCGTCCGTGTCTTGGGCACGCGACGTCCTGGAGATGGGGCTCAGTCGCCGACTTGGCCCTGAACTAGAAAAACCAGCCGGCCTCCATACGGGGCTACACTTTATTCTAGTCGCCAAGTGAGTGCACTCACCCTTCCTTGTCTCTCATAATTACTTCAATTGTTTTTGCTTATACGATTGATGCACAGGACCGGAGTGAAAAGGATGGGCCATCGACCGTGGCTAAGGTGCCGCCCGTCGTTAGCGAGGAGGATCCTTCCCGCAAGAGGAAGGCGGACGAGGTCGTCGCCTCGGCGGATGGCAGCAAGAAGGCCAAGGGCGACGACACCGTCACTATTTCTGACGACACGGTAGTCGCGCCAGCCGGACCCGCGATGGAGGCAGCCGCGTCTACGAAGGAGGGTGCTCCCTTGCCTGGACCGGCGGAGCTAACCTCCTTTGGAGCAGGTGCCTCTATCGCCACGTTCCCGCGCTTCGTGACCAAGGCGGCCGCGGCGAGTGGGACTTCGCCCTCAAGCCACGCTCCTGGGACCGCCGATGCTGAAGTCGACCAACATCGTGGGCATAGGCCGGCTCTCCTCGCGTCTATGGATGCGATACAACTCTATGGCATGCTTGGCGCAGCCATCCAGGTACACCTAGTCCCCGAGGATCAGGTCTATGTTTTGCAGCGGCCTGATTCTTATAATATCTTAATTTTGTTTTTCGCATCTAGTCCCCGAGTGCGCACGCGCTAAATTTTAGCGGGTGGGCACTTAGGAATTTCTTGATCGCCAGTCCCCGAGTGCGCACTCGCTGAATCTCAGCGGGTGGGCATTTTAGGAATTTTTGATCGCCAGTCCCCGAGTCGCACTCGCTGAATTTCAACGGGTGGGCACTTTAGGAATTTTTCTTTTATTAACCTTTTTGGTGATGTGCAGGGTCTGCAGCTTGAGTCGGCTGACCGATTGGCCGCGAGGCAGCGCACAGTGAAGGAGCTGGCCATCGTCCAGGAAGCGAAAAAAGGGCTTCAGGTTGTTGCCGCGAAGGAAGAGGAAGCTCGCCAGGGGCTTGTCCCTGCTGGTGAGTTGGCGGCGGCGCAATCGGCTTTGAGTGCCGCTGAACAGCGGATCGCCAACCTCGAGCGCGAGCTGCGGGAGGCAAAGGAAGAAGCGAGCTCGGCTGACGGGCGAGCTAAGGCCGCCATTGCAGCCGCTGAAGAGGATCACAAGGTGTCGGAAGTCCTTATTGCTGGGCTTCAGGACGACCATACGTCGCTTCAATGCTTCATCACGGAACTCGCCCGCCCGCTGATTGGTGAGTACATCTGCCCCTTCCGATGGTTGTGTCCTTTGTGGTATCCGTCGCACTCATTTTTGTCTTCTACTCGCAGGTCGCATCATCGATAGCGAGGAAGAGGCGAGCTCGCTCGACGCGAGGCAGTGCGTAAGCATGCTCGTCGATTCGGCAACGTTGTCGGCGACGTGCATCCGCGCCTATCTCCAAGAATTATCGCCCACGGAGGTGATTCCCAGCGACCTCGTTGAGGTGTGGAAGTATTTGGAGAAAGCGTCCGCGGTTGTTGAGTTCATGACGCGGTCGGCGTTTCGGCGCGGAGCATCGACGGCACTTAGTCTTGGACTTTCCCACTTCCCCGAAGACTTCGACATCGATGATGTGACGAGTGGATATCCATCGTCGACTGGCGCGGTGGAGCTGTCCGAGGTTCTCAAGTTGCAGGACCGCGTTGCCACATACTTAGAACGCGTCTGGGCAATGGGCGACCTCCTTCCGTACCAGGAGACGGTTGTCGCGCCGAACGACCCCGAGCCGCCACATCGTGACTTCAAGGTCGAGCAACCTTTTCGCGCGGCAATGGCGGGTGAACTGACGACGTATCCGTCGAACCCGTACACGCCGTTCATCCGCAATCGCCGGGATATTGGCGAGTCGTCATCAAAGCCTGCAGAGTAGGATAGTTTGCCTTGTGGCGTTAGTAGCAGGTCTGCCATGCGGGCATATTTTGTAGCATGAAACAATGCGATATGCAATTGAATGAGACATCGTGTCTATTTTGGTATTTGTTGTGTGCTTGTGATTGATTTTTGAACGAGTCCCCGAGCGCGTCCGCCCTTTTTGTGGGGTTTACCTCGTATGCGATATATGTGTTGTTGTTATGTGTTTTGTTATTTTGGTCAACTCGCCCGAGCTCGAAGAGCCAGTCGCTAGGCGACTCCCTTGAGTGCTCTGTACTTTACCGTTTTCCCTTGCGCGAACGAGGTCGGGTGGCCGAGTCCCCGAGCGTGGTACTTGGTTGTTCTAGGCGCGACTCGAGGGTGGTTGAGGTCTTAGCGCGTTGGTTTGAGCGCGTCACTCCTGCCTGGCCCGTGGGGTCAGTCGCATGGCGAGTCCTGGGCATGCTCTCCTACTTGGCGTTTTCCCTGACCGCTCGCGATGAACTGGTCGTCAGTCCCCGGGCATGGTACTTAGCTGTTCGAGTCGCTATGGCGAGGATGCGGAGGACCAAGGTCGCTGTGAGAAGCGAGGACAGTTTTCTTGGCTCGTAGAACCAGTCGAGCTAGGCGACTCCAATGGGGCTCCGGGTGGGCGTTTTTCATGGACGATGCAAGACCTGAGGTGACTCAGTGCTCTTACACCGCACTACTTAGCCGTGCCGATCGCTGCACCAAAGGTTGACTTCTGCGGTTAGCGTAACGCTGTTATTACGAGTGCGAGTGGCACAAGTCATGGAGAGTAGGCGCAATTTGCGGTAACCGTTTCTTTTTATTTCATAGCGACTGGAGAGTACATGTGTGGGGTTCTAGGAGTAGAACTTCCGTAGGAGGTTTACATTCCATGGTCGCTTGACGTCGAGTTCGCCGTCCCCACGGACGTTGATGAGGTAGTAGGCGTCGTTGCCGAGTACGCGCCCGATGGCGAATGGGCCTTTCCACGGGGGGGAAAGCTTGTGCATGCCCTTCTTGTCCTGGATGAGGCGTAACACCAGGTCGCCTTCTTGGAAGGTGCGAGCTTTCACCCGCCGGCTGTGGTAGCGGCGGAGTCCCTGCTGGTAGATGGCGGTGCGTGACCGAGCGAGGTCGCGTGCTTCATCGAGTTGGTCGATCCCGTCTTGGCGGGCAAGCTCGTTCGCAGCCTCCGTATAGTGGACAACTCGCGGCGAGTCGTGCTCGAGGTCGGTGGGCATGACTGCCTCGGCGCCGTAGACCATGAAGAAGGGAGTGAACCCTGTCGATCTGTTGACTGAGGTATGGATCCCCCAGATGACAGAGGGCAACTCCTCGACCCAGCACCCGGCGGTGCGCTCGAGTGGTACTTGGAGTCGCGGCTTCAGGCCGTGGAGGATGCTTTGGTTGGCCCGTTCCACCTTGCCGTTGGATTCCGGGTGGGCGACTGACGCGAGGTCGAGCCGGATGTGGTGCTCTTCGCAGAATTCGGCCATGGCTCCCTTGGCGAAGTTGGTGCCGTTGTCCGTGATGATGCTGTTTGGGAACCCGTAGCGATATATGAGCTCGCGTAGGAATTTCGTGGCGGTCTTCCCATCGCATTTCCGGACTGGCTTGGCCTCCACCCATTTCGTGAATTTGTCGACGGCGACTAGCAGGTGGGTGTAGCCAGAGGGGGCCTTCTTGAAGGGGCCTACCATATCCATGCCCCACACAGCGAATGGCCAGGTGATGGGGATTGTTTTGAGCGCCGAGCTCGGTACGTGCGTCTGGTTGGCGTACTTCTGGCACCCGGCGCACCGTTGGACGATATCAACAGCGTCGGCGTGTGCGGTGGGCCAGTAAAAGCCATGTCGCATAGCCTTGGCGACCAGGGAGCGGGCGGCGGCGTGGTGGCCGCAGTCATCGGAGTGAATGTCGTGGAGGATCTTGCGTCCTTCAGCTGGTTGGACGCAGCGTTGGAACACGCCGGTGACGCTGCGCTTGTGGAGCTTGCCGTCGATGATGGTGTAGGACTTGCATCGACGAGCGATCATCCGAGCGTCCGTCTCGTCTGTCGGCAGGGTGCCGGCTTCCAGGTAGGCGATGTAGGGCTTGGTCCAGTCTTCTGGCTCGTGGACGAGTGCGACCAAAGCTGCCTCTGGTTGGAGTGGGACTCCGATGTCGATCTCCCTCGGGGGAGAGACTGATGGCTTGGTGATCGTGTCGAGGAAAACGCCGGCGGATGGTGCGAGTCGAGCCGACCCGATGCGAGAGAGTGCGTCGGCCTCCTCGTTCTTCCGCCTGTCGATCCACTCGACGGAGTAGCCGGTGAAGTGTCCGCCCAACTTGTCCACTGCTTGGCGGTACGCCGCCATGGTAGGGGAGACGGCGTCGCAGGTGCCAGCGACTTGCCCCGCGACAAGGTCGGAATCTCCGTAGCAGCGGAGGCGATTGACGTTCATCTCCTTGGCGGCTCGCATGCCGTGGAGTAGGGCCTCATATTCAGCCATGTTGTTGGTACAGGTTGTGAAGTCGAGGCAGAGGATGTAGCGGAGCTTGTCGCCCTTTGGTGAAGTTAGCACTATCCCTGCGCCTGCACCGTCCGCGTTCTTGGAGCCGTCGAAGTGCAGGCTCCAGTAAAGGAGGTACAGCAGCTTCTTTGGCTGCTGGGCCTCTTCCCAGTCGGCGATGAAGTCTGCCAGTGCCTGCGATTTGATCGCTTTTCGTGGCTCGTATTTGATGTTGTGGACGCCGATCTCGACGGCCCACTTGGCGACCCGCCCGGTCGCCTCGCGGTTGCGGATGATGTCTTGCAGTGGTGCTGAGGATACGACCGTGATCGGGTGATCTTGGAAGTAGTGCGGTAGGCGCCGCTGAGCTCTGAAGACCGCGTATACTAGCTTTTGGTACTGTGGGTACCGCTGGCGCGACTCGGTGAGGACCTCGCTGATGTAGTACACCGGCCGCTGGACTGGGCGCTCCTTTCCTTCCTCTGGTCGCTCGACGACCATCACGGCGCTGACGACGCGCTCGGAAGCCGCGACGTAAACCAGCATGGGTTCTTTGTCGGCGGGGGCAACGAGTAATGGTGCGGCGAGAAGCACCTTTTTGAGGTCGCGGAGCGCGTCGTCCGCCTCCTTGTCCAACTGGAAGGTGGGGTTCTTGCGCATCAGGCGGTATAGGGGCATCGCCTTTTCGCCCAGGCGGGGGATGAAGCGACTGAGAGCCGCTACTCGCCCGGCCAGCTTCTGGACGTCGCGCAGGCACTCGGGTTTGCCGAGCCGGGCGATCGTGTCGATCTTCGTGGGGTTCGCCTCGATCCCTCGTTTGGAGACGACGTACCCCAGTAGTTGTCCGGCAGGTACACCGAAGGTGCATTTGCCTGGGTTGAGCTTTATCTTATATCTTCGCAGGTTGGCGAATGTTTCCGCCAGGTCGGCGAGTAGGTCGCCTTGGCGAGCGGATTTTACGACCACGTCGTCGATGTAGACGTGGATGTTGCGGCCAATTTGGCTCGCGAGGCATTCTTGCATGCACCGCTGGTAGGTCGCCCCGGCGTTCTTGAGGCCGAAGGTCATGGCGGTGTAGCAGAAGGCTCTGAATGGCGTGATGAACGCCGTCTTCGACAGCCATTTTGATCTGGTTGTACCCAGAGTAGGCGTCAAGGAAACATAGCAATTCCGAGCCCGCGGTTGAATCGATTATCTGGTCGATCCGCGGGAGGACGAACTGATCCTTTGGGCAGGCGCTGTTCAGGTTTGTGTAGTCGATACACATTCTCCAGGTCCCGTTCTTTTTCTCGACCAGGACTGGGTTTCCCAGCCACTTGGAGTACTTGATTGGCTGGATGAAGCCGGCAGCGAGTATACGCTGCACCTCCTCGGCGATTGCTCGACGGCGCTCTTCATTGAAGGGCCGCAGCGACTGCTTGACAGGTCGCACTTTGGGGTCGGCGTTTAGCTTGTGCTCAGCAAGCTCCCTAGGGACACCGGGCATGTCGGAGGGTCTCCATGCGAAGATGTCCTTGTTCTCATGGAGGAACTCGATGAGCGCGCCTTCCTATGCTGGGCTCATGCCCGTCCCGATCGTCACCGTCTGGCTGGAGTCGCCTGGGACCAGCTCGACGGTGCGGGTGTGCGTCGTGGCCTCAAAGATTGAGGTGTTTGCGCCCTCTGAGTTGGGATTCTTGAGTATGGTGGGGTCGTCGTTGTTGACCCCGCTCGCGTACTTGGCGAGCTCATCGGCGTGGTTTGTCTTCGCCGCGATGACGGCGTCAGCGAGCTCGGCTCCTTTGGCCTCGCACTCGGCGGCCATGTCGAGGTCGTCGTGGATGGTGATGACGCCGCACGGCCCGGGGAGCTTCATCGCGTTGTACGCGTAGTGGGGCGCTGCCATGAATTTAGCGAACGCCTGGCGCCCCAGGACGCAGTGGTAGGGGCTGTCGAAGGGTACCAGCTCGAAGACGATCCGCACGGTGCGGAAGTTTGCCGGTGTGCCGAAGGTGACTGGCAGCGTGACCTTGCCGATTGGGTACGCCTTCCGACCGGGGACGATGCCGTGGAATGTGGTGTGGGTCGTCTCGATCATCGACTGCGGGAGCCGCAGCCACCTGAAGGTGTCGAGGTACAGGATGTTGATGGAGCTGCCGCCGTCCATCAATGTCTTGGGGAGCCAGTAGTCGCCGACCTTGGGCTTGACCACCAGGGCGACTCGTCCTGGGTACTCGATGCGTGGCGAGTGGTCTTGGCGGCTCCAGGTGATGGGCTGCTCTGACCAGTTTAGGAACTGGGGAACGTCCACCTGTGCCACTGCGTTGACGGCGACAGCGCGGGCGATGACCTTCTTCTCGCGCTTCGTGTTGAAGCCTGTGAAGGTGTGGAGCAAGCCGGCCACTTTGCCGAATTTTCCGCCATTTGGCGGGTTGTTGTCGGGGTCCTCCCGCGCTCGCCGTGCCTTCTCGATTTCCCTGAGGGTGTGGCAGTCGGCGGTGGTGTGCGTTGCGGGCTTCCCTTCCCTGCTATGAAACGCACATGGTTGGTTAAGGAGAGCCGCGGGGTCGAACCTTGGCTTGGCCTTGTAGTTGCCACCGTCGCGGCGTTGTCCTCCGTCGCGGCGGAAGCTCTTGGGCTTGCGTTGCGCGTGCCCGGCGTTGGCGACGAAGTTGACTCGCCCGTCACTGCGGCGCTTGCCGGTGAGGCGAGTGCTGCTGTAGCGTAGGTCGGATCGGCGTCCGCCGTCGTTGCCGCTCGTGCGGAGTTGACCTCCTGACTCGTCGTTAGTTTCCTGGTTTGGATCTTCCTCGGCGTACCGTTTGGCGATCTCGAGGAGGTCGGGGATGTTGTCGAGTGTGCGGGAGTGTCGCTTGAGCTTGGCGACTAGGGGCTCGTAGCGGCACGAGGTTTTGAAGCAATGGATCGTGGTGTCCGGGTGGATGCCGGCCGCGTTGTACCAAAAATCTTGCCACCGTTGGACCCAGTTGCGGGTCGACTCGCGGGGTCCCTGGACGCATCGCTCCAGGTCCTCGATAGTGGTGGCGCGGGTGTAGGAGCACTCGAAGTGCCTGACGAAGGCATCGCGCATCTCCTCCCAGGAGTCGATACTGTCCTGGGGGAGGGTGTTGATCCACTGCCTGCACGTCCCCTCCATCATCAGGGGGAGGTAACGGGCGGCTAGCAGGTCAATGTGGCCTGCGATCCCCATCGCCATGAGGTATGTGTCGAGCCAAACGGCGGGGTCGTACGAGGAGTCGTACTTTTCTATCTCTTTCGGCGCCTTGAAGTTTGGTGGGTACTTCTCGCCTCGGATCATTGGTCCGAAGCACTTGGGTCCGAGTCGACTGAGCGACCCCATGGGCTCGCCGTCGCGGCGATTGGTTAGGGTATGTCGCAGGTCGTCGGGCTGGCGTGCGCGCCAACTTTGGTTGTTGATGATGTGGGTGCGGGCGTCGATGGGTTGCCCGTTGGCGGCGACAAGGTTGGTTGCCGGCCTGGGGTCGTTGGTGGAGAGTGCCGCGTTCGCGGGTCGGTGTTGGAGCTGCAGTGGCTCTGGTGGCGGGCAATTGAGGGTGTTTGCCGCCGCGGGGCGGCCGCTGGAGGCCGCTCTGCTTCCCGAGGAACGCGAGTATACTCGTCCTTGCGAGTCGGCGCCCGCTCTTTGCTGCTCGACGGCCTTCGCGAGCAGGGCCTTGACGTATTGGATCTGTAGGGCGCCGTTGCCGGTGGCCGTGATGCTGTCAGCTGCTGCTCGGCCTGCCACGAGGTTGTCCATCGGGGTGGAGAACAGTGGGAGGACGTTTGCGTCTCACTCCCGTGAGGAGACAACTATCTGAGGCTGGTCCCTGGGAGGGGTGCGGTTGGGTGGAGGTGGGGCGCCCATTGCCGTTGATCCTGGCGGGGGCCGGGCGCTTCCTCCTGGTGGCGCATTCTCGCAGATCGCGCGCTCGGCCACGCGGGCCGGGTCGTTTTCGTCATCGAAGTTCAGGGCACGCCCCTGAACGGTGGGGTTCAGGCGTGACCTGATCCGCTGCTGGTGGTAGCGTGATAGCTCCTGCGCCGTCACCTGCTCGAGGCGAAATTTTTCGCGCTCGGCTTGCTCCTTGCGTATCGCCTCCGCCAGTTTCAGGCGGAGTTCCTCGACCTCCGTTGCCGTGGCGTTAGGAGGGATTGGGGTGGAGAACGGATCCTCCGGCGGATCGGTGTCGGTCGCCATGTAGGTCGCGGTGTGGCGACCGGTTCCGTCGCGGAGGTCGGCGGAGTTCTCCGACCCGGAATCGAACTCGAAGATCCCGGGGATGGAGGGGTCCTCAAAGTCTCCCGCGTTGGAGACCTGGGCGATGGAGCCCGCGGATGAAGCCGCGGTGATGGATCCGGCGAGTGACGCCGGGGTTGCCGAGTCGGCGTCGTCGGTGAGGGCCGCGTCCTCTGCGGCCGCTGAGTTCTCGGCCACGTTGTTGTGGGCCGAGTTGTACTCGGAGGCGAGGCGATGGATCGTGCGGATCTGGCTCTCGGAGAGCCGATCGCGTGGCGGCGACTCGCGGATGCGAGCCGAATCCTCCGAGACGATGACGTCGGTGAGACCGACGAAGAGGCTGATCGTGCCGATCGGCAGGATCACGTTGTGCGTGACGGGTCGCGCCGTCGGGACGTAGCTGCTCGGCAAGATTTGGAGCATCTCCCCGATCGCTATCATGCGGCCGGTGGCGACCGTCTCGTTGATGGGCAGATTGGATCTCGCCGCAGAACACCGGCCGGACCGGCCAGGCCCCACGGTGGGCGCCACTGTCGTGGGAATAGTCATGGCATATGTTGTAATCGGCAGCGAGTAGTAGAACGAGGGGCAAGGGCGGCCAGCCATCTGCGGTGCGAGGTGAGGGCAAAGACACAGGGTTTTACCCAGGTTCGCCCCCCCGGAGGGTAAAGACCTACTCCTGCTAGATTGTATTATGGAGGTGTACAATGGGCGAGCTCGGCGGCTAGGCGGCGAGTCGATTGGGTGTATGAGGGAACGTATCTCTACTCGCCCTATAGGGAGGTTTATATAGGCTCACCTCCCCTAGGGTTTACATATCTCAACCGATTCAGTTAAAGCTTCGGTAGTCGTTCAACCTAATCCGACTGGGCCTATCTACTCGCCTGGGCCTTCAGCTTCCAGTCGCTTGGCTCCTCGCTGGGCTTCAATCCATTCGCCGTCCTACAAGCCCACTCGCCGGTTCTTGGGCCAGTCGAAAACGTCCTGCTGGGTATACCCCGGTAGGCATATCCCCATCACTAGCTCTACTTGGCCGCAACCCATCTTTCCTCCCTTCTCTTCGTTGCTCGCGCACAACAGACTCCGGCCCAGCAGCAGCCCCACGTGACCTAGCCGCGGCCCGTACCATTTCGTCAAGGCAATCGTCATCGTCCACCTCTCGCCGTGCCCGAAGTGGCTCATTGTCGCCGCCGCGTTGGTCGCCGGCTGGAGATGTGCGCCGCCGCCCCCGGACGCCTACAAGAACCCCTGGTCGTCGTCGATGAAACCTAGATGTCCCCCACTTCTCCTCTTCCTCTTCCTATCTCGCTGCAGCGCCATGGCCGAACCCTAGCTCATCGACAACCTCTCGTCGTCGCCATCTCCGGCCACCCCAGCCCTAGCCAGCGCCACCGTTGAGTTCGCCGTGCTAGACTCTCTCCCCTAGCCACTTTTCTCCCTCGTGCGTGACCCCAATCAGGCTAATCGAGAGCTCTGGCCGCAGTCGGTCTTCGTCGATCCCCGCTGTTCCCAAGCTTGCCTCGCCTCGCAGTCAAGCCCGTCATGCTCACGGTGAGCTCCTCGTCATCACGGTGCCCTCCGTTCTCTCTCTCCCCGTGTACCGTCCTCCCCTCTTGAGCCCAATGCCGCCGCCGCTGGAGCTCGTCGGAGGCGACACTCCGGTGACCACTAAGGAGAGGCGCCGCCACTATCGTGCTCAGCGCGTCAGCCCGCATCCAACGCGCCCTTCCGCGCAGTCCCGCGTGCACCCTAGCGCCAGCCTCGCTCTCAATCTGAGAGCTTGGCCATTGCTGACGTCAGCATGATGTAGTACACCTTTTTCTTTTGTTTTATTTATTTTTAGTAATTATTTTCTGAAAATAATAAATTGCTGACAGGTGTACCCTACCTGTAAGATGTTTATTATTTTCTATAAATGTTTTCTGAAGTTAATAAAAGTCTGACATGTGGGCCCAAGTTGGAAAATAATTTAAATATTCCAAAAATGATTTAAATCAATTAAAATTTGGATAAATTCATAACTAATTCATTTTAACTCAGAGAAATACAAATAATAGACCAAAATGTTCAGAAAAATAAGAGCTTTACAATAGAAATATAATCATACATTGTTAACCAACATTCATGACAAGTTTAATTAGATGAATCAATTGAACCCCACAGGTGATTTCGAGGATCCCCCTGTTCCAAGGTTTGGACCTCTCGGACCCCGTTTAAACTAACCAAGCATGCTCTAGGGTTCATTTCAACACTACTTAACTTGTTATATCATCCATATTGTACCAGCATTGCACATGCCATGTGTTGAATGTTGCTTTCTCTTTTCCGGTGATTGGTTCTTTGCGAATAGGAACCGAACCCGAGGCTGAAGTCAACGCCACCGAAGAGTAGTACCAGTCCAACAACGGACAAGGCAAGAAAAGCCCCACTCATACATATGAATCCTATGCTTACAAAGTATTTCATTCTCGGCATATGCATTCGGTTCAATAGTCTTTTGTTAGTAGATAGAGTAATCCTACCTGATGCATGTTTCCGTTTGTGAACTAAATACCTAATCCACTGCTCCTAGCATAACTAGGGTTTGGCTTGAGCATCGCTAGTGCCTTAGTTCAGTCAACCTTAGCCATGCTTAGTGGTCCGATGTTGATCATTTAGATGATGCACTAGAGACGCGAATGAATCTAGTATGGTGGGATGTTGTGATATGGTCAGAGATGGAAAATAAACATGCTAAGGTTTGTATGGGAGGCCACGTGGGTCGTGGTTTTTGTAGTCCCATACTTTTCACCCTTAGGAACTGAGTTCTCGCCTCTTGAACCAAGCCGAGCGTATAACCACACGGGGGCCTGGAAACCCCCTCGACTTACTAAATTGCCTAGTAAATTCCATGAGTCACATAGTTCGGTCTTTCCATTCGACATACGCATCTTGGTTGTTCTCGCATGGAGGTGAAGGAGGTGCATTCATACAGGTAGGTAAGCGTGGCAGGGAATGGGAGATGCCCGGCATCCATAATCTCAAACCCTGATCACATCGCTAGGGACCGACTTCGAGACTCAACCCATTACGGCAACATATCCTTAGTGCGTGACTCATGGTCTCGGCGAAAGCAAGGTAATGGTCGTGGTCAACCACTCTGTGCCGGCCTTCCAAGGAAGAGGGCTAATAATTTGGCATTAAGAATCAGTTGGTATATATGGGTAAAGTTGTGCACCCCTGCAGGGTTATAATCTTTTCGAAAATCCGTGTCCACGGTTATGGACGACTTGGGAACGGATTCTGTGAACATAGAAAACTATAAATGAATGATAAAACTTGGCCAACTAATGTGAGATCTAGCATACTTCCTCGGGGTTGTTTGAGGGGGTAGTCTGGGAAGAGAGGTTCAGTTAATGATGGTTCCTGTTGGATATTGAAGATGATTTCTGCAGAGCTAGAGTTGTAGCCTTCTTACCCCCTTGGAAAATGATCTGACTAGACGAGTTTCTTCTCGCTCTTGTTTTGAAAACAAAATATGGCTTTATGCAAAATAATTCCACTATCCATAAGTCTTACGAAGTACACCCTGTACTCAGCCTTGCTTCGTTGATGTTTTTCTAAAGATGAAGCTACTCCAAATGAAGGTGGTTTCTACGTCGAAGTCGACGAGTAGTCGGGGTTCCCGGGCAGCAACCTAGGATCTATGGAAGGGTTGCTACTTCTGTTTAAGGACTCTTAGGCCCTTTGCTAAGTTTGTTGTTTAGAACAACTTGTTTGCTTCCGTTGGTTTGATGTAATGATGGGTCTGTGATCCTGGCTTGTATGACTGGTTTGTAACTCTCTTAAGAGTTTATCTTATTAATGTACGGTTTGTATGTTCTATAATGTTACCAATCATTCCATGCGCACTTCGGAATTTAGGTTAGGCTTATGTTAGATGAAGATCTGATATTTGTCTAGCCCTGATCCCGGGTCATGATAGGACTTGAATTTTATGTAGGTTAAGGTTGTTTTTGCCTAAGAGCAATTAACTGATTCAGATAGAGTTTGGGGGGCTACTGACATAGGTATGACCTATCGGGTCCCTATGATTAGTTACCCTAGGAGCATAAAAGCTTATGGCCCAAGACGGCCCAACAAAGTCCAAGAAGCACCCGATGGAATAAAGACTTTCCTTGTCCGCTAATAAATATTTGGAACCGACATAGGGTTCATATTACAAACATTAACTTATAACCTCTCCACCGTGGATCCAGGACCCATCCTCTCATATAAAGGTTGGAAGGACCTGACGGAGAGGGCACCGTAGTTTTCCAGCAATCCGCCATAAGGTAGATCACAACTAGCAAACTGGCGACTTTGTAACCAAGCTTTCTCAATAAACAGACTACATCGACTTCCTTGTTTGTCTGATCATCAGACGAAATCTCCAACGCACTTTTTTCATGAAACCCTAAGTCCATAACAATTGGCATTTCCGAGGATACCCCTCGTGATAAGTGCACTCGTTGTGGAGTTTTTAGTGTTTCAGCTAGTAGTGTAATTTTTAGTGCCTAAATATCTAGTTGGGAATTGCAATTGTTTGGAGTGTACAAAATAAGTTCGGTTGCCACACTGTTGGCGGTACAATCATATTGTGGGTAGGTATAAAAAATACATACAAAACACACAAATTAAAACCGGGCACAATTGTTTGTTGACATTACAGTTGAATAGGATAGTTCAGGTGCACGAGACATCCAACAAAAAATGTTTTTAATTTTTGTAAAATATATCGACAGAAAAAACTAGACAGTTTAGTTGAGGTTGCGAGATAAGTACATGCATAGTACACATGGAAGTACAGGTGCATGGCGTTTAGCATGAAATATATTTTTCATTTTTATAAAAATATCGACAAAAACCCAAACAGTTTAGTTAAACTTGTGAGATAAGTACATATAATGCAAATGGCAGTTCACGTGAATAAGGAAAGTATAGTCGTATTTCATGTTCGTAAAAACATCAACAAAAATTTCTAAACGGTTCAGTTAAGCTTGCTAGATAAGTACACGAGTAGTAAACCAGGTAGTTCAGGTGTAATATTGAAGAAAGTACAAGCTGATCTAATTCTATGCAGTTCAGGTAAACTAGCATGAAAAGTTAAGAAAACAGGATTGATGTGATATCAAGAAAACTTTAGTAAAATGCATGGACATTTCAGGTGCATTTCAGGTGCGCTCGCAGGTAAAGTTCAGGTGCACTATAGCGGACAATAAGGTAGTCTGTGATAAGTTCAGGTGCGCAAACAATTACAAGCATTTCATCTATGCTAGCAGGAGAAGTTCAGGTGCGACATCGCGGGAAATCCATGATAAAAAGTTCGGGTGCGATATCATAAAAAGTTCAGTAAATATGCATGAACAGTTCAGGTGCACTCGCGAAAATTTCAGGTCCGGTCTCGCGGACAGTTCAGACAGTCCATGATAAAAAGTTTTGATGCGCTCCATGGGAAGTTCAAACAATTACATGCATTTCAACTATGCTCGCAGAAAAAGTTTAGGTGTAATATCGCGGAAAGTTTACAAAGTCCGTGATAAAAATTTCAGGTACAGTATCACAGAAAGTTTAGTAAAATACATGAACATTTTAGGTACGCTAGTGGAAAAAAGTTTAGGTGTTCTATCACGAACAGTTCAGGTGCGCTCGCGAGAAAAGTCCAGGTGCGCTTCACGGCTAATTCAAGAAATCGTAGTCATTTTAACTATATTTGTGAGAAGCGAGATAATAATTTAAAAATTATGCCTAAACTATAAATAATTACTAAAAATAATCTAAACGAATAACACACGGCCACTTCTTATCTTTCCAATGACATATCATTTGCATCATTCCAAATAACAGTTGAAAAAATCCAACTAAATGGCATCCTTCCGTGTTTTGAATACATCCGGATTTCAGTATTTTTAAAATTAATTCTAAGTCATATAAAATTTCAAAACATGTTCTTGACAAAAAATATGCGCAATTTAAATATTGTTTGAATGATATATCATTTACTTCATTCCGATAAGCTGTTTAGGAATAATTTCAAAAACACTATGTGCAAAATCGATAAATTCAAAAATCCGAATCACGTATTTTTAAAACTGCTCTTAAACTATAACATATTTGAAACAACAAGAACAAAAAAGTTGCACCTAATTCATAGCTTTGGAAAGCCATATTATTTGTTTGAATCGGATAAACGGTTTGAGAACAATGAGCAAAATGTTGTCATGTAATAGAAAATACGCGAAAACAGAATTTTGTATATTTGAAATTCCAATTAAAATGTACAAAATTTCGGAAATCTTTGAAAACTAAAAAGTTGTGCAATTTGATTATGAATCCAATGGTATATCGCATGTCTCATTCTGATAAAGGATGTGAAAACTGTGACCAAAATACTCTACAAAAATAAAAACATATGAGAAAACACTGATTAGTATATTATAATTTTTTTAAAATTATTCAGAATTCATAAAAACATAAAAGTTGCGCAACTGCCATAGCTATCCAACGGTATATCATTCACGCAATTTCTATAAGTGGTTCAAAAATCATAGTAGAAATACGGTTCATAGACGTAATATAACGTAAGTTTGGTAGTGCTTAGGACAAATACGGTTCATAGACGTAGTATATATACGAGAGCTAAACAGGAACCAGTTCCTGTATAACTATACAGGAACCCACGTGAACCTTTGATAGAAAACAAAGTGAACCTTGTTTTTATAGGGCAAGTGAACCTTGTTTTTCCGGAGTGGGGGCAGACGTCCTGTTGACGTTTCTCTTGTGCACGGACGGTTGGGGGGGGGGGTTGGGGGCCGCATTAGTTGGAGACAAAAAAACTTTTCTGTAATGTCTCCTTTCTCTCTCCCCTCAACCCCGCTTCCTCCGCCATTGAGAACCGCCTGCGTCGTGATCGGCAACTACCCCGCCTAGCGCCGCAGAAGGAGGTAAGTAGCGCCCCTCATCCCCCTCTCCCCCACTTTCCCCCGCTCCTCCTTCCTCCCCACCCTTTTCTCTTTATCCTGCCCGCGCTCGGCTTTTCGCATTTAGGTTTTGTGGGCGGATTTGGTTGGGGTTCCACCATCACCAGCGGCTGTTGGTTCTGGTGCTGGCCAGCGACGGAGTTCTGGAGGTCCGTCGGGTCCGCTCCTCCTCCCTCCCCTTCTGTTTCCCTGTATGCTGACCGTGCTCGAGTTTTTTTTCTAAGGTTCTGCGGCGGAGTTGGTGGTGGTGCTGTTCTCCGGCGGCGGCTGCTTCTTCTGGTTGCTGGTGGCCGACGGGGGAGGGCTCGGAGTTCGTGGTGTCTGGTTTTTGTGTTTGGACGAAGCCCTCTTCGTGGTCTGCGCCCTCGTCCCTCTCCACAAATTGCAGATGGATTCTAATTCTCCAACAGGTATACATGTTTTCTCTTTTTGCTTTATGTGAATATGTGTGATTTAGTGTTCATTTTATTTTTGTTATGCTTTTTTTTGTTCATGTGCTATGATTTATTGTTTTTATAGTTCATTTTAGTACATGACACTGATGCAATCTGTTTGCTAACTGTTGTTTTGTGTGCTCTAGTATATGTTCATGTGTAGATTCACACTTGTGTTTAATGTTTTTTTAATTTTTTCAGTAATTTAGGATATGGTCTGCAGGTACTTTGTGTTTTCATTGCTAGCCGAATCTTCCCTTGGTGTGGATTTTATTGTGTACCATAGTTCTATCATACGTGAAATTTAGTTTTACCAAATGTGAACTTCGTGTTTTAATTTTGCAAGCTTAATCTTTTTTTTAGTTTTTTTGTCTCTCTAAATTCGAGTCTACAGTGATGTGAACCTTCATAAATTGTTTCTTGTTCTAGTTTTTTATTTGTTTTCAGTATCTGCTTAGCACATGAAAAATTGAAATTTCATGGGGTGTGCAATTCACTGTGAATCTTAGTTCATTTCATATGCAAACCTTAGTTTTACCATATGTGTCTCTCTGAATTCCACTATGAACCTTAGTTTATTCATGTATGAACTTTAGTTTTGTTAGATGAATCTTTGTTTTAGTATTTTTTGTGTCTCTGAATTCCAGTCTAATGTGATTTGAACCTCCATAAATGGTTTCTGATTTGATTTCTTCGTTTTTAGTATTTCTCATGACATGAACAATTGAAATTTTCTGGGTGTGCATTTTTCACTGTGAACCTTAGTTTTATCAGATATGAACTTTAGTTTTACCAGATGTGAACTTTTGTTTTTTATTTTGCTAGCTTTATCTTTGTTTTAGTTTTTTTGTTTCTCTTTGAATTCAAGTCTAATGTGATGTGAACCTTCATAAATTGTTTCTTGTTCCAGTATTTCTCTGTTTTCAGTTTTTTCTTAGCACATGAACAATTGAAATTTCATGGGGTGTGCAATTCACTGTGAACCTTAGTTCATTTCATATGTGTACCTTAGTTTTACCATATGTGTCTGTTTGATTTCCACTATGAACCTTAGTTTATTTCAGATATAAACCTTAGTTTTGTTAGCTGAATCTTTGCTTTAGTATTTTTGTGTCTCTGAATTCCACTCTAATGTGATGTGAACCTAGATAAATGGTTTCTGTTTCATTTCTTTGTTTTCAGTTTTTCTTTAGCACATGAACAATTCAATTTTCCTGGGTGTGTATTTCACCGTGAACCTTAGTTTTATCAGATATGAACCTTGGATTCATTATAGTTGAAGTTTAATTGATATAATGTTGTGTGAAGTTTGTATGTTGGCTGGGTGAAGCTAGTTTTTCTATATGGGATCTGTGAACCCTAGTATAATGTGGTGTGAACCTTCACATTATTTTAATGTGGTTTGAACATTTAGGATATTAACTTCATTTTTATATACTGGATCTTTTTTCTGATGCACAGGTGAATTTTTTCCATGTAATAACTGAATTTATTTTTATATATGTTTGTTCAGCTGATGAGAATATCAGGCTGTCTTTGGATATTTTGAACAATGAATATCCGGGTGTGCAGTCTTTTTATATATGTTTTCTTCTGTTTTTGGTTCCAAAAAGGTAGAAAATCAATATTCTCGGAATTGGACAGGACAAAAGCCATAGTCAATATTTTACCGTGAGGGACACAAATCCAGAAGATGAGATGGAGACGCGAACCAGGGCGGCCAAACCCCCCTAGTTGCGGCTAGGGGTGGGCCCGCGCCTGGGCAAGGGGTGACCCCCTGGTCGCCTCCCAGCCTCGCCTCTTCGCCTATAAGAATCTCCTGATGTAGAAACCCTAAGGACCTGATCAAAACTCCACGAAACCTTCTGTAGCCGTCATCCCTAGATCGGGGGGATCCGAAGTTCTTCCCGGCACCCTGCCGGAGGGGAGATCATCCCAGAGGCCTTCTCTCCGGTATGATATGTGAGTAGTTCCACCTTGGACTATGGGTCCATGTAGTAGCTAGATGGTTATATCTCCTCCTTGTGCTTTGATGTATAGATCTTGTGAGCTTCGTTCATGATCAAGATCTAATCTATTTGTAATCATGCATGTTGTGTTTGTGGTGATCCGATGGATGAGATTACTATGTGAAAGAACATTTCATAATCCCTAGAGTTTTGTGTGTTAGATAACAATATCAAGGATTATTTAATGTGTGTTGAAGTGTTGCAGTTCTCTCTAAGGATAAAAGGAAAAGGAATCTGCCTTTGGGGGGCGGATAATCCGCCCCACCCTTTTCCCAGATAGGCGCAATCCCCAGAAGGGGGCGGAGTTTCGGCCGGATTATCCGTCCACGCCGGATAATCCGCCCCTCAAGGGGGGCGGATATTCCGCCCCTCATGCTCATTGCCAAGGCGCAAGCCTCAGAGGGGGGCGGAGTTCTTCAGGTGCCATCCCTAGAGAGGGGGCGGATTTTGTACCCGGAGTATCCGTCCTGGGGGCGGAGTTTCCCTCGGGGCGGATAGTACGTCCCTAGTGGGGGGCGGATAATGCGCCCCCAAATTTGTTCAACGACCAGATCTGTGCAGGGGGTATTTAAGCCAGCCTTCCCCCTCCTGCCAGATCTCTTGGTTCATTCGAAAAAGTCAAGATCTGATCTGGAACCTTCATACAAGAGAGCTCGACCTAGATCCACCCAAAGGCCTCGTCCCTTGGGGAATCGAAGGAGGAGAACTCGATCTTCATCAACTGCAATCAAGCGCTTCATCTCCTCTCCATTCATTTGGAGAATCACTGATCTAGTATTTCTTGCGAATACCTAGATCCTTGTTTTGTTTATATTGATACACCTCGTTCTTGTGACAGCTTGTTGTCATCTTGGAAGCCCCCAATTCAGTTGTGGGTGTGTGCCCCGGTAACGTTGTAAACGCACCGGTTCCCGCCTCGAAGGGTACCAATAGTGGAGAAGGTGAATCAGGCCTTTCGTGGCGAGATCCATCGGAGAATAGGGTGAGGCCTATTGTGGCATGGTGGTCTTAGAACCGCCCACCCCTCCAACGCAGATGTACTTCCCTTAACAAGGAAGAAACTGCGGTAAAAGAAATCCCTGTGTCTCCGCGTGCTCCACTACGGTTTCCTCGCTCCTCTCTTTACGTGCTTAGTAGATAGGTTTGCATATAGGGAAATTCTCGTAGTAACATATCTAGATAACTTACTTTGTGTCAAGCCTAAAATTGAAAAAGAACTAAAAATTGGTTAGCACCTATTCACCCCCTCTAGGTGCCCATACGATCCATTTCAATTGGTATCAGAGCCCTTATGTCGGGCTTAACTGCCTAAGAGAAGTATGGGTTCCAAGGTAGATGGGAGTGATGCTCCGGAGGTAGTCACCATGAACGATCTCAAGACGTTGGAAACAACCTTGGTGAGTTCAATGGAGGCTAAGATGGAAGAGATGTGTCAATTGATAATGCGTCTCTCCACATCCGCAGCATCACCTCCATCTAACTCCGAGGCTACCACGCCGCAATCCAAGGAAACGGGTAAAACCAATTCCAAAGATAACGAAGTGGTTGGAAATGACACTAGCAAGAGCTCCTCCTCGAAAAAGGATAGTGGTAAGGAAGGATACAATGAGGTTTCCCATGTGTATTCTCCTGATCCACCTATCCCCCACCCACATATACATAATAGGGGTGATCCACCCAAACTTTCAGCATCTACTTTTACTCAATGGTAATTTTTGATGAAGTCTCATGTGTGCAGTTCCTCCATTGAGTTGTGGAAAATCATCGAAAATGGTCTTCATGTTGGAAACCCCAACAATCTCACAAGAAGAGAAGTTGTCGATAGTCAACTCAACGCTACAACTCTACACATGATACAACTTGGTGTGGGTGACAAAGATATGCCACACATTCAGCATCTTAGTACAGCTAAGGAAGCTTGGGATGCTCTCACCGAGCTCTTCATTGGAAATGAAAGTATGAGAAGGAATAGATATGATGCTTTGAGTAATGAAGATGAAGGATTCTATATGTTGGATGGAGAAAACCACGAGGGCATGCATAGGAGGCTCAAGGCAATAGCCACAACTTTCAGGAATCATGGTGCTTCTCACGTTGATGATGCATGGATCAAGCGCAAATATGTTAGTGCTCTTATGCCATTTGAGCCCATAGATTTGAAAAGTCTCCAAGGTAGGCATAATTATCACCTTATGACATCCAATGAGGTAATGCAAGAAATGGCCTCTTTCAAAGTGGCTGCCAAGAATGCCAAAGATGCTCGCGCACGAGCTATGGGGATGCAAAAGAGGGTCAATATGTCCTTGAAGACTAGTGTGAATGATCATGATGAATATGCCATAGAAGGTATGGACTGTCCCGAGGATATAAAAAGGATCCACGGACAATACCTGGCTCTTTATGCTATAAACTTTTGGAAAGACCCGGCCAAGGCTAAAGCTGAACTAGAACGCAAGAGTGGAGCCTATGGAAGAAAGGAAAATGATCACAAGCTAAGAACATGTTTCAATTATGGTGACCGGCTGCACTTTGAATTTGATTGTCCATATCAAAGTAGGGAAGATAATGGATGAAGACTTATTTTCAAAGACAAGTCAAAGGCTCCACGCAAGAAACAGTTTGTAAAGAAGAATGCTCCTTTCAAGAAGAAACCAAAGATTGTTCTAGTGGCTCAAGAAGAATATTCTTCGGGAAGTGAGGATGAGGACGAGGATGATAGCTCTCAAGAGGTGGCTGCTATAGCCACCACATCTACATCAACATCTCTCTTCGACTCTCCGAACGAAAACATCATCAACAAGCATGCTACTTGTCTCATGGCAAGAAGTTCCGAGGTAACTACTTCTAACTCTTCTTTTCCTAAGGCTATGATGGACATGGATGATCCTACTAGTCTTAAGGTTAAATAAGAGATTATTGCTTTGGACTATTTCTTCACTAACTTGCAAGGTGAGCACAAAATATGTTTTGAAGCTCTTATGGAACAACTGGCCCAAAATGAAGCTATCCTCGAAGAAAAGGGCAGAATTGAAAGGGAGGATGCAATGGAAATTGCATCCTTAAAAAATGCTCTTGAAGAAGAAGAGGCCCGGGTTTCTCTTTAAGAGAGACTTGAGTCCATTGAGGAGTCACATGAAGAAATAGTGGCTAAACTTGTTAAGGAACGTGACAATGCTGTCACCAAAGCAAAGAAGTTAAAGAAGGAAAACATTGACTTTGGGCTACTCATGATAGACTCTCCGAGGAATTGGAGAAATTTAACAACGCTCACAAGCCGTTGAAAAGCAATTTCTCCATTCTCAATGAGTCACATGATCAGCTCCAAATTCGATTGGCCAAGTATGATGTTCCTAGCACATCCAATTCAACATATAGTCACAAAGAAAATGCTAGTGTGGAAGAAGAATTGGTTAAGGACATCACTCCCGCACCGAACCAACCCACCCAGTCACTGACTAGTGGCCCCTCTACACGTCACCTTCTTCTTCCCCAAAATCACGCGCGCAGTCACTGCTCGCTGTTACCTCGCCGCAGTTAAGCCCCCGCTTAAATCCCATTGATTCATGGAGTAATCCTCGCCCTCGCTCCGGCTATTTAGTCCCTTCCCTCTTCGCATCTTTCCCCTCACTCAACGCCTCTTCTCCGCCACCAGGCTGCCCACAATCCCACTTGCACCGCCGCGGTACCGAGCGTCTCCGGCGTGTAATTCCGGTAAGCATCGACCGCCCCCTATCTCTGATTCATACGAGCATGATTAGTGTGTCCTTGCGCATCTTTGCATGCCCTTGTTTTGCTCTGTATCGCCCTAGAGCGTCTCCATCGTCCACCTCTGGAAGCAACCGAAGCTCAGCGCAACTCCGGCGGCACCCACCGGTAGTTCCTGACCGCCCCTTTCTCTCTGATGGATACTCACATATTCACAGGACTTGTCCGCATCTAACGGAACCCCTGGTTTGTCTTAGCGCACACCACAACCTCGCCCCCGACGACGCCAGATCTTGCCCGACGACAGACTTCACTCCGACGAGCAATAGCAACCAAGTTCGTGCGCCCCCGAGTATCTGACCCCACCTTGAGCTTCACTGCAGTCCCACGAACACGGTAAGCATATCCACTGCTCCCCACGCAATCTAAATCGCCGGCAACCTCTCTGCCTGAGCCGCGTCGCTGCACCACCGCCGCTGGCGCCGCCCGTCTATGGTCGTTTGATCAGTAGCCGTAGGATCTCGATCCAGCGATTACTATTAGATCTGTAGCGAAGCGGTATGTGTTGATCTGAGCCGTGCGTGTTAAGTTATATCTAACGGCCCGCGAGTGTGATCCGGTGCGAAACGGTATCAACCGATCAGGACATCACACATGGCCAGTTCTTGTTTTAAAATCTGAATTAGATCTATTAGTGTTTCAAACTTGTAAAATTCATAACTTTTGATCCACACGTTCAAATTTTACAAATTTTATATCATTGGAATCAGGAGAAAGAATTCTATCTATTTATGCAATGTGTTTAATGTTTTGAATCTCTAAAAATGGTTAGTTTTGCAGAGACATTTGTAGGCTTATTTGAGTATGGAAATTATTTGAAAAATGCTTTAAAGATCAAATAAAGTTTATTTTGAGTGTCTTGGTCTTGTTTATGATTCAGTACTATTTACTTGTCTTGTTTGGTGTAGAAAATCATCACATGGCATTTTGCATGCATTAATATATTTTTGCTTGTATATTTTGTTATATGATTTTGGTGCCATTATTCTATCTGTAGATTTTGGTGCTAATAGTGATTGTGGTTGTGAAGATTGTTGCTACTCCCCAAACTACCAAAGCAAGTGGTGCTTCATGTTTCTATCCCAATATTTTACCTATGCATTAGAAATATTTTGTATAGGACTTGCATGATTATTTTGCTAAGTATCTATATGCTATGCTTGGGAAATCCTAGTGGTTGTAGAAATGTTAGAATTTCCTTTAAAATAAGATACTTGCTTTTGCCATGCTGAGCCTAACTAGTAGCAACCAAGGGTGGATTATATAATCATGCTATGAGAAATATTTCTAAGTCTTTGGACTGATGTTTTGCTTAATAAAACCACTAAGTGAATGAAGCACCTGGGTGGAATGGAAAGATTGGTTTGTGTTGAGTGGTTACAAAAGGCCCATTTCTATGGTTACCTTGTGTATCACACTTATGGAAAGCCACCCAGGAACAAAGGGATTTGAGATTCCAAATGTTAAGAAGCTTCTAGTGCAGCCGCATGGCATTATGGGTTCTGCCTGGATCACATAGGTTGCAATAGCTTAGCCATTTGGACAGTTGGTGGTAGTGGGATGATAGGTTTGGAGCACGTCCATTTGGTATAAGGGAAGGCTTCTGAAAGGTCCTGTCTTGGTGAAAATCAAGTCTTGTGGGGAAAGTGCACAACCTCTGCAGATGGAAGAATCTAAGTACTTAGCGATGTCCCTGGTATTGGACAACTTGAGCATCAAGACATGGAAGCTATCAAGAATCTCCTCATTTCAATTTTCTAAGTTAAAACTTGTGGTTGAACAAGGGTGAAGGTTCACAAATTTCTATTGGTGATTCCTTGGGAAAGTTTTGTCAAAGAAAAACTTAGTGTTTTCAACTAATAGGTAAAACCTATTTTTAAGCAAAGCAAGCCTAAGCTACACTTAGCCTAATGCATGTAGTAACTAGATGTTAACATTCTACTAAGGTATCACTTGCCAATACTATTCCAATGTATTAACCCACTGTGGCTGTAACTTGTGATGTTGCAGGTTACTCTGATGATGATTAGGGGCTATGAGTCTACACTCAACATGCTTGCCTGTGGCACATGAAGATGAAGACTTATTTATATTGTTATGGTTAAACTCTTGTATTAGGCCTATGGCCATGGAGTTGTAAAAAAACTATGTTTGTCTCTGGAATGATATGTAATGACCTTTGTTTCTGCGTACTTCATATTAAACTGTGGATTCTAGCATTGATCCATGGACTAGCATTGCAATCATAGGGATCCTTACCTTTAAAAGGGAGGGATCTTACAGATGGTATCATAGCACTGTGTTGCCTGTAGGATTATAACCCTTGGATTGGATTAGAAACCACTAAGGAAAAATTTCAACACTTTGAAAAATTTTCTACACTTGTCTTTTCTTCTCATAAACTTTTCTAATCTTCTTTATCATCTCTATTGGTAGAAGGATGCTTTGATAGCCTTTAGTCTAGAGAGTGAGAGTTGTAATGTGCTTTGTTAGTTGGACCACCACACTTATCATTATATTTCCAAATTTTGACTAAGTTATATTGAACCTTGGATGCTTGTAATGGATTTATGTATACCATGACTTGTGTGTTTGTTTGTCAGTGATATGCTTGTGATACTTGTCTTGTGTATTTTCTATATATGTTGTTTCTAACTTCTCTCTGTCTTATAAAATAGATGCCTAATGTTACTATCAGCACGGCTGAAGAGTTCAAGGGAACTCTCTTTGGCACTCGTCTTATTGAGATCACTAGTGTGCTCAATATTCTGCTTCCTAGCATCATGATGCTTCCCCTCACCAAGTTTGAGAGGAAGGACCTTTGGGGATTCAAGGTTACTCAGCCAGGACACAAGACTGAGCCAGCCACGGAGGCTGTCACCTTCAAGCTTATGCATGACGACAGGGAGAGAGGCCTAGAGGTAGTCATGCAGGATTTACTTGGGCGTCTGTTAGGGAGACACTCTCGGGAGATTAGAGGTACTCACTTCCACGCTTTCGGAAGACGCAACGAGGATGGTGAGGCTACTGAGTTCGAGGATACTGCTAGAGAGACGGCAGAGCCGATTCGTCTGTACCTCCAGGACTTAGAGGTTCTTCTTAGGCACCTAGATACTGATAGGACCAACGTCATTCTTAGCAATGACGAGCTCGAGGTGCAGCTTCGTGAGAAGGACAAGCTCTTCGCGGAGCAAGATGAGATAGTCAAGAAAATGGAGGCCAAGTTTGAGAGTCAGGCTAGGAAGTTCAAAAGCCAAGAGAAGAGAGTCCAAGACAGGAACAAGAGGATTCGAGAGATGACTGCAGAACTAGAGGCCAAGGACTTCGAGCTCGAGCATCAACAGGGTGTGATTGAGAGACTTCGTTCACAGAGGAGGGCTCTCAAAGCGAAGGTAGAGGTCTTGACTACTAATGTCGAGGAGTACAAGACCGCCATCGAGAATGCAGGTCTTACACTTATCGATGAGGAGGTTGATGCAAAGGAGTAGTGATGACTACTCATTTATCTTTTATTTACCATGCTTTTGATTATTGAGTCGCAATGACCATCCAACATGTGGATGGCTTGCTATTGGTGTGTTTGCTTTTCAAACTTTTTGTTTATGCCGTTGAACTTTATGTTATTTTGATGCTTGTTTGGTGATTGTCTATGTGTTGTATTGTGCATAATAAGCATCTATGGGTATCTTATTCTTATCCTTATTTGAAAACCACAGATGCCTCCTCGACGTGCCAACCCCAACCCGAACAACAACAATGTCACCCCCGAGATGCAGCAGCTGATGACAGCACAGGAACAGCTGATGCAGATGATGACTACTTTCATGCAGAATCAGAATAACAACAACAACAACAATAACAACAACAACAATCAGAACAATCCACCAGGTTTTGACATGCTCACCAGATTCCTAAGACTGAGGCCAGCAAAGTTCTCAGGAACTACTGATCCCATGGTGGCCAATGATTGTCTACGTTCAGTGAACAAGGATTTGGTAACTGTTGGCTGTACTGATGAGGAGAAATTCAGGTTTGCAGCACACTTGTTGGAAGGACCAGCAACTACTTGGTGGGATAACTTCTAGATCACCAATCCCATTGAGGATGTGACATGGGCTATCTTTGAAGATGGTTTCCGAACAGCTCACATCTCATCCGGAATGATGAGCTTAAAGAAGAAGGAATTCCATAATCTGAAGCAGCGCCACCGCAGCGTGGCTGAATATATTGAGGAGTTCAACAATCTGGCGTGATACGCACTGGACGAAGTTGACACTGATGCCAAGAGGAAAGAGAAGTTCCTCGAAGAACAATCTGGCGTGATCTGCAGTTATCTGTGGCCTACGTCCCCACCTATAATCCCTTTGTGACAAGGCTGCCATCTTGGAGAGCAAGATAAAGAAGGTGGAAAGCAGAAAGAGGAAGCACAGCTCTGACAAGCACAACTCGGGATCATCTCACAAGCGTTCCCATTATGATGATAGTGGGAATTCTGGATCCCACAAGCATGGGAAGTACAATAGCCACCACAACCACAACCATCATCATGACAACAAACATCACCGTAGTCATGACAATGTCAAGTACAAGAATCACAAGGGTGGATACAAGAGCCACCACAATGGAGGTGGAAGTGGTAGTGGAAGCCAGCTTGTCAAGAAGGATCTTAGTCAGGTTGAATGCTTCAAGTGCAAGAAGATGGGGAATTATGCAAATGAATGCCCAAAAAAGAAAGTTGAAGGACCCAACAAGCCCAACCCATTTCAGAAGGGACAAGTGAACCAAATCAATGTGGAAGAGATCTATGAGGAGTTCGATGCTGTGGCTGGTAAGTTCAAACTCAATTCTATTCCAGCACTTGTTCTTTTTGATATTGTTTCATGACATTCATTCATATCAAAAGCATTTGTTGATAGAAATGAGTTTCCAACTGAAAACATTGGGTGTCCAATAAAAGTAAGTTCTCCCGGTGGAGATATGATAGTAAGTCTTGGATGCCGTGATCTAGCGATAGAATTCGGAAAGCATAAGTTTCCAGTGAGTCTGATAATCCTAGATTCCCAAGGACTAGATGTAATTTTGGGAATGGACTGGATGACCAAGTATGAATGAGTACTAGATTGTGCCAACCGTACTGTCGCACTCACACCCCCAGAAAAGAAACGGATAAGATTAAAGTCTAACTTTGAATCAAAAGGAAGTAAGCTAAATTCCCTTAAGGGGGTTAGCATAGATAGTGTGCCAATTGTGAGTGAATATCCGGATGTGTTTCCGAAAGAATTGCCGGGAATGCCACCAGATAGAGATGTGGAATTTCTGATTGACTTGCTGCCAGGATCAGGACCAATAGCAAAGAGACCTTACAAGATGTCAGTTGATGAGTTGAAAGAGCTCAAGAAACAACTTGGCGAACAGTTGCAGAAAGGATTTATTCAACCAAGTTCTTCATCCTGGGGAGCACCAGTCTTGTTTGTGGAAAAGAAAGATAGAAGTCAAAGGTTATGCATAGATTACCGTTCACTCAATGAGGTGACTATCAAGAACAAATACACTTTGCCTAGAATCAATGACTTGTTTGATCAGATTGAAGGAGCCTGTGTGTTCTCAAAGATTGATCTCCAGTCAGGTTGTTTCTAGCTCACGATAAGAGAACAAGACATACCTAAGACAGCTTTCACCACTAGGTATGGATTGTATGAGTACACCGTGATGCCATTTGGTTTGACCAATGCACCAACTTACTTCATAAATATGATGAACAAGGTGTTCATGGAGTTCCTTGACAAGTTTGTTGTCGTTTTCATCGATGACATTCTGATCTACTCCAAGAGCAAAGAAGAGCATGAAGGACATTTGTGTTTGATACTTGAGAAGCTTAGAGAGCATAAGATGTATGCCAAATTTAGCAAGTGTGAATTCTGGTTGAATGAAGTCGGATTTCTTGGACACGTTGTGTCAAGAGATGGTGTAGCAGTTGATCCCGCAAAAGTGTCATCTTAACTGAGTGCGAATCTCCTAACTTAGTAAAGGAGGTTCGTAGTTTCCTTGGCTTGGCAGGATACTACAGAAGATTCATTGAGAATTTCTCCAAGGTAGCTAAGCAAATGACGGAGTTACTAAAGAAAGACAAGAAATTTGCTTGGTCTGAAGGATGTGAACTCAGTTTCCAAGAATTGAAGAAGAGACTAGTGACAACACCAGTCTTATGTCTGCCAGATTTAGAGAAAGATTTCCAAGTGTATTGTGATGCATCTCATCATGGACTAGGAGCAGTTCTAATGCAAGAAGGGAAAGTTGTGGCTTATGCCTCGAGACAACTCAAAACTCATGAGGTAAATTACCCAACTCATGATTTGGAGTTAGCCTCTATTGTCCATGCACTCAAAACATGGAGACACTATCTTTTGGGAAGACGATGTGAAGTGTTCACAGATCACAAAAGTTTGAAGTATATCTTCACCCAGAAAGAAATCAATATGAGACAAAGAAGATGGCTAGAACTCATCAAGGACTATGACTTGAGTTTACAATACCACCTAGTAAAGAAAATGTTGTAGCGGATGCGCTAAGCCGTAAGGTATTTGTGAATGGACTTACTAAGGGAGAGTTGCCAGATGATCTGTGTGCCCAATTTAGAGACCTCAGATTGGAGATTGTGCCGGAAGGACATCTCATGTCATTGGATGTTCAACCTACATTGTTGGACAAAATCAAAGAAGCCCAGAAGACGGATAAGGAAATTGAAGAGATTAAGGAAAAGATTGGCAAAGGAAAAGCCAAAGGATTCCTTGAAGACGAACAGGGTACTTTATGGTATGGAAAACGTGTCTGCGTTCCGCAAGATCTGGAGCTTCGGAAACTGATTTCACAGGAAGCACATAACTCACCATATTCCATTCATCCGGGTAACACCAAAATGTACATGGATATGAAGGCAAGATTTTGGTGGAATAATCTCAAGAAGGACATCGCCGAACATATTGCTTTGTGTGATGTATGTAGTAGAGTGAAAGCGGAACATCAGAAACCAGCAGGATTGCTACAACCACTACCTATTCCTGATTGGAAGTGGGACAATATTGGCATGGATTTCATCACCGGATTGCCAAGGACCATGTCAGGATATGATTCTATTTGGGTAGTAGTGGATCTCTCACTAAAGTGGCTCATTTCATACCCGTGAAGACAACCTACACAAGTGCTAAGTTGGCCAAGATCTATATGAATAGGATTGTGTGTCTGCATGGAGTACCTAAGAGTATTGTGTCTGATAGGGGAACTTAATTCACTTCTCATTTTTGGAGGCAGCTACATGAGTCATTGGGAACGAGATTGGAATTCAGCACTCCTTTTCATCCTCAGACTGATGGACAGACAGAAAGGACCAACCAGATTCTGGAAGATATGTTAAGGGCATGTGCCCTAGACTATGGAGCCAGTTGGGATGAAAGTCTGCCTTACGCAAAATTCTCTTACAATAACAGCTATCAAGCCAGCATTGAGATGGTACCATTTGAGTTTCTCTATGGGAGAAAATGTACCACCCCATTACTATGGAATGGTGTGGGAGAAGGAAATTTGTTCGGACCAGAACTAATCAAAGAAGCTAAAGAGAAAGTCAAGCTTGTAAAGGATAGATTGAAGATAGCACAGTCCCGACAGAAAAGCTACGCAGATACTAACCATAGAGAAGTCACCTATGAAGTGGGTAATAGAGCTTATCTTAGAGTGTCACCACTTCGTGGAGTGAAGAGATTTGGAGTCAAAGGAAAATTGGTCCCAAGATATGTTGGACCATTCAAGATTCTGAGTCGTAAAGGAGAAGTAGCTTATGAAATTGAATTGCCAGAATCATTGTCGGCTGTTCACAATGTGTTTCATGTGAGTCAGCTAAAGAAATGCCATCCAGAGATGGAAGAGACTTCTTTGAAGGATACTATACCTTTGGAGGAGGTTCAATTGGAAAGTGATCTCACTTATGAGGAAAAACCTATCAAGATTCTTGAGACTGCAGAAAGAGTTACTCGGACTAAGACTATCAAGTTCTGTAAAGTTCAATGGAACCATCATTCCGAAGAAGAAGCAACATGGGAAAGAGAAGATGATCTTTGGAAAGACCACCCTCACCTATTTGCTAGCCAATCCGAATCTCGAGGGCGAGATTCACCTTAAGGGGGTTAGATTTGTAACATCCCTAAAATCATGTTTTCAAATATTGCATATCATCCATGCATGCATAATCATTTAGGGATCAATTTCAAAGTCATTTCAAAGAAAACAGAAGAATTGAGTGCTTATTATTTTATGTAGTCAAGCATTGATCCAATGCTACTCTCTAGTGAGAGATTATTTGTTTTAAACCAATGTTGTGCGTTCATAGGATTGTTTGATGAATTACAAAGCTTGGGCAAACATTTCCAAAGCAAAATATGGTTTTAAAACCATTTCCATATCTTTATTAAATCTTGTGCTAAGGCACTGTTTATTTTAAAATTTCAAAGGAACCAAGAAAGTCTAGTGAGACAACATGGTTTTGTACTAAAAAATGTGCAGGTTTCATTTTGCAAAAAACCAGAACAAGTTTGAAATCAAACACATTTAAAAACATTTGAATTTGATTCCTGGAAAATCAAACAGAAATGGAAAAAGAGAAAAGAATTAGAAATGGGTCGGCGCTACTAATCTAGCCCAGAACCAGATCCAGCCCAAAAGCCCACCCGAGCCATTCCCCCTCTGCTTTTTCTCTCACCCGCACTGAACCAACCCACCCAGTCACTGACTAGTGGCCCCTCTCCACGTCACCTTCTTCTTCCCCAAAATCACGCGCGCAGTCACTGCTCGCTGTTACCTCGCCGCAGTTAAGCCCCCGCTTAAATCCCATTGATGCAGGGAGTAATCCTCGCCCCCACTCCGTCTATTTAGTCCCCTTCCCTCTCCGCATCTTTCCCCTCACTCAACGCCTCTTCTTCGCCACCAGGCTGCACACAATCCCACTTGCACCGTCGCGGTACCGAGCGTCTCCGGCGTGCGATTCCAGTAAGCATCGACCTCCCCTATATATGATTCATACGAGCATGATCAGTGTGTCCTTGCACATCTTCTCATGCCCTTCTTTTGCTCTGTATCGCCCTAGAGCGTCGCCATCGTCCACCTCTGGAAGCAACCGAAGCTCAGCGCAACTCCGACGGCACCCACTGGTAGTTCCCGACCGCCCCTTTCTCTCTGATGGATACTAACATATTCACCTGACTTGTGCACATCTAACGACACCCCTGGTTTGTCTTAGCGCGCACCACAACCTCGCCCCCGACGACACTAGAGCTTGCCCGACGACAGGCTTCACTCCGACGAGCAATAGCAGCCAAGTTCATGCGCCCACCGAGTATCTGACCCCATCTTGAGCTTCACTGCAGTCCCACGAACACGGTAAGCATCTCCACTCCTCCCCGCGCGATCTAAATCGCCAGCAGCCTCTCTGCCAGAGCCGCGCCACTGCACCGCCACCGCTGGCGCCGCCCGTCTATGGTCATTTGATCAGTAGCCGTAGGATCTAGATCCAGTGATTAGAATTAGATCTCTAGCGAAGCGGTATGTGTTGATCTGAGCTGTGCATGTTAAGTTAGATCTAATGGCCCGTGAGTGTGATTCGGTGCGAAACGGTATCAACCAATCAGGACATGACACGTGGCCAGTTCTTTGTTTTAAAATCTGAATTAGATCTATTAGTGTTTCAAACTTGTAAAATTCATAACTTTTGATCCACACGTTCAAATTTTACAAATTTTATATCATTGGAATCAGGAGAAAGAATTCTATCTGTTTATGCAATGTGTTTAATGTTTTGCCTCTGTAAAAATGGTTATTTTTGTAGAGACATTTGTAGGCTTAATTTGAGTATGGAAATTATTTGAAAAATCCTTTAAACATCAAATAAAGTTTATTTTGAATTTATTGGTCTTGTTTATGATTCAGTACTATTTACTTGTCTTTTTTGGTGTATAAAATCATCACATGGCATTTTGCATGCATTCATATATTTTTGCTTGTATATTTTGTTATGTGATTTTGGTGCCATTATTCTATGTGTAGATTTTGGTGCTAATAGTGATTGTGGTTGTGAAGATTGTTGCTACTCCCCAAACTACCAAGTCAAGTGGTGCTTCATGTTTCTATCCCAATATTTTACCTATGCATTAGAAATATTTTGTATAGGACTTGCATGATTATTTTGCTAAGTATCTATATGCTATGATTGGGAAATCCTAGTAGTTGTAGCAATGTTAGAATTTCCTTTAAGTTAAGATACTTGATTTTGCCATGCTTAGCCTAGCTAGTAGCAACCAAGGGTGGATTATATAATCATGCCATGAGAAATATTTCTAAGTCTTTGGACTGATGTTTTGCTTAATAAAACCACTAAGTGAATGAAACACCTGGGTGGAATGGAAAGATTGGTTTGTGTTGAGTGGTTACACAAGGCCCATTTCTATGGTTACCTTGTGTATCACACTTGTGGAAAGCCACCCAGGAACAAAGGGATTTGAGATGCCAAATGTTAAGAAGCTTCTAGTGCAGCCACATGGCATTATGGGCTCTGCCTGGATCACATAGGTTGTAATAACAAAGGGAAGGCTTCTAAAAGGTCCTGTCTTGGTGAAAATCATGTCTTGTGGGGGAAAGTGCACAACCTCTGCAGATGGAAGAATCTAAGTACTTAGCCATGTCCCTGGTATTGGACAACTTGAGCATCAAGACATGGAAGCTATCAAGAATCTCCTCATCCCAATTTTCTAAGTTAAATCTTGTGGTTGAACAAGGGTGAAGGTTCACCAATTTCTATTGGTGATTCCTTGGGAAAGTTTTGTCAAAGAAAAACTTAGTGTTTTCAACTAATAGGTAAAACCTATTTTTAAGCAAATCAAGCCTAAGCTACACTTAGCCTAATGCATGTAGTAACTAGATGTTAACATTCTACTAAGGTATCACTTGCCAATACTATTCCAATATATTGACCCACTGTGGCTGTAACTTGTGATGTTGCAGGTTATTCTGATGATGATTAGGGGTTATGAGTCTACACTCAACATGCTTACCTGTGGCACATGAAGATGAAGACTTATTTATATTGTTATGGTTAAACTCTTGTATTAGGCCTATGGCCATGGAGATGTAAAAAAACTATGTTTGTCTCTGGAATGATATGTAATAATGACCTTTGTTTCTGTGTACTTCATCTTAAACTGTGGATGCTAGCATTGATCCAGGGACTAGCATTGCAATCACAGAGATCCTTACCTTTAAAAGGGAGGGATCTTACACATAAGAAAAATGGGCGTGGGATTTTTCCGCCCCATTAAGGCACCCCTTGTGGCCGATCGGGAAGCACAATGATCCACTCAAGCGGAGACCTCATCTACACAAGATCAACAAGCCCCTACTGCTGGAGAAAACTCTGCACCAACACCGCAACCTGCTGATGATCATCAATACTCTAGGCAAAATGATAGTCCCAGGCCGGATTATCCGTCCCCTCCAAAGGGCGGACAGTCCGCCCCTGGCACTCCAACTCGTCCCAGGGGATCCGAAGAAGAAGAGAACAACCAAGAAGACTCCAGGCCAGATTCTCCGGCCCCCGAGGGCGGATTATTCGGCTCTGGATCTTCCAGCTCTGCCAGGCATTCACAGGAAGAGGAGGTTGTTGCCTCATCTCCCAGGCCGGACAGTCCGGCCCCACCAAGGGGCGGATTATCCGGCCCTGAAGAACATGTTCAGCAGCAAGCTCCTGTTGTCAACTCAGGTCAAGATCAATGGTAAGGTAGTGGACAAGACAAGGATACAAATGATGAATCAACTCCTTCTAGAAACAATAAGGACATTGAGGCTCGTCGCAAAGCTCGTGCTGATCGGAACCTTGAGCTAAGGGGTCACACTCCTGACAAGGTTGTCGGTGATCTACGAAGAAGGATGTCTACTAGAAGAGAACTTGCAAGCTTCTGTGATCATCAAGCTCACATTTACATGGTTGAACCGAAGAAGGTCTTTGATGCTCTTGAAGATCCCGATTGGGTTGTCGCAATGCATGAAGAATTAAATAACTTCGAACGCAACAAAGTTTGGAAGCTCGTAGAGAAACCCAAGGATTGCCACAATGTTATCGGCACCAAGTGGATTTTCAAGAACAAACAAGATGAAAATGGCATTGTTGTGAGGAATAAAGCAAGACTCGTGGCTCAAGGATTCTCTCAAGTGGAAGGAATTAATTTTGAAGAGACTTATGCTCCTGTGGCTCATCTTGAGTCCATCCGTATCCTTCTTGCCTATTTCGCCCATCATAATTTTAAATTATAGCAAATGGATGTTAAGAGTGCATTTCTTAATGGTCCACTACATGAGTCAAGTAGCCCCCGGGTTTTGAGGACCCCAAATTTCCGAACCATGTCTACAAACTCGATAAGGCACTCTATGGCCTTAAACAAGCCCACGTGCGTGGTATGAGCTCCTTAAAGAGCTTTTGTTAGACCCTGGATTCGAAGTTGGGCAAATCGATCCCACTGTTTTTACTAAGAAGGTTAATGGGGAGCTTTTGTATGCCAACTTTATGTAGATGACATTATTTTTTGATCTACTTACCAAGCTTTTAACGATGAATTTTCAAAGCTTATGACTGACAGGTTTGAGATGTCGATGATGGGTGAATTGAGGTTCTTTCTTGGATTCAAGATCAAACAACTTAGAGAGGGAACTTTTATCAATCAAGCTAAGTACAGCCAAGACATGCTCAAAAGGTTCAAGATGACGGATCTCAATGGCGTTGCTACTCCAATGCAAACAAAGTGTCATCTTGAGCTCAATCCCAAGGGTAAAGACGTGGATCAAAAGGTATAATGGTCCATGATCGTCTCTCTCCTTTACCTTTTTGTATATAGGCCCGATATCGTGTTAAGTGTACGAGTGTGTGCAAGGTACCAAGCCGCTCCTAAAGAAAGCCACTTAGTGGCGGTCAAACGAATCTTCAGATATTTGGTTCATTCCCCAAATTTTGGGTTATGGTATCCCAAAGGTTCAAGTTTCTCTCTATGTGGTTACACTGATTCAAATTGGGCTGGTGACAAAGATGATAGAAAATCAACTTCTGGTGCATGTCAATTCTTGGGCAGGTCTCTAGTGTGTTGGTCTTCAAAGAAACAGAATTGCATTTCACTCTCAACCGCCGAAGATGAATATGTTTCTGCTGCAAGTGCTTGTACACATTTATTATGGATGAGGCAAACTTTAAAGGAATATGGTGTCAATTGTGAAAAAGTGCCTCTTTTATGTGACAATGAAAGTGCTATCAAAATTTCTTACAATCCCGTGCAGCATACAAGAAAAAAACATATTGAGATTCGCAACCATTTCATTCGGTATCATGTTGCTCGTGGCGATATTGCCCTATCCTTTGTGAGCATGAAGAACCAACTTGCTAATATTTTCACGAAGCCTCTTGATGAAGAAAGATTTTTTTTATTTGAGGAATGAGCTAAATATCATAGATTCAAGGAGCTTGGCTTGACTACCCTTGCACACTCACTTACTCTTTTCATGTATTTGTTTTAGATGCGGGCATAGACATAGGGGGAGTGTGGTCCTAATTGATTGGGCTAACCCTCCCCCCATAATGCCGAAAGCAAGAAAAATCATTTCCCTTAATATCATTTAGTGATATTTGGGTTATTGATGAGCATTGGTTTTGAACTCAAGATACATCTTCGCTGTGTCATGCCATGCGCTCCAACATGGTGGCTTCGGCCACCGCCCTCTTCCTTGAGAATACTGGGTTTCTAATGGCTCTCTTTGGATTTTCTTGTATATTTCTTGTTCTTATGGAAAACACACTCAACTTTAGCTTTTGTTTGATTTGATTCTTGCAAATTTGGGTGTGTAGTACCATCTCAGTTTGTTGCTCTAAACCAAAGCCTTCTTTCCCTCCTTAAACCATCTATTCTTGCACACAAGTCCTCTATACACCATCAAGGGGTTTTGCAAAGGTGCTCGGACCTGAATCTGTACTTAACAGAAAATTCAGAGGGGGCGGACTATCCGCCCCAAGTGGGGGGCGAATTATCCGCCCCGGGTGAATTCTGCCTCTTAAGGGCTGGGTCGGGGAGGCCAGGCTCAAACAGAGCAGCCAGCCCTCTCCCAACCCTAGCTCTGCCCCCAGCCGCCGCCGGAGCTTCCGCCCCTCCCCGGAGTCAATTTGACCACCGGATTCTCCGGGCCATCCCCGGATCTTCTTCACCTCGCCTCCGGGTATCTTCTCCCCAGTGATTTTCCTCCAATGATTGAAGGTAACTCCCTCATCTCTCTCCTTTTGTATGGGATTCTTTTTTGGTGGAAATCTCGTTGTATAAGATCCTTGGTGTTTTCCTTGCTTGCTAGAAATAGTAGTATTGCAACACTAGTGCTCGATCTGTTTTGCCATGGTAAAGCTGGGCCGTTCCAGAATTTTTCTGCGGGGGGCGGATTATCCGCCCCTGCCAGGGCCGGATAATCCAGCCTAGAGATTAACCTCTGGTCTGGTTTGGTCCTGATTTCTGCAATGCTCATCCTTAGCTTATGGATTGCTTTTCTACTAGTTCTATCATTTCTCCTGGACTTGTGTGTGTGCTTATCTCCATGCTATCCCTCTCATGCTTTTCACAGGTGGTTCCAAAGCTACTAAGACCTTCTCTCGTCGTCCCCGTGCCCGTTTTCTCAAGCCCACTGCAGAGGGGACGTTCATTGACGAAACAGAAGTTAGTAGAGCAGCAAGAGAGGCTGAACGGATGGCTGAGGCAGGAAAGAAAACAAAGAGGACTGCATCTCGCAAGGGCAAACAGTCTCGACCCAACTACAAGGCTATGGAAAGTATTCAGTATGCCTCCATTCGCCAGACTGACTACTATGATGAGGCTGACAGTGATGGTCCCCCAGAGGACTTTGTGTTTTGGAATGCCCACTTTCGGGCTATTCATGATGATGTGTATGCCACTCTCAAGCTTTTCCCCATGCACCCCATCAATATGACTGAGGCCCAATCCAAGGCAAGGCTCCTTGAGGCATTGGATGTGACCAACAACATGGGACTTCACCACCTTATGACTCTCCAATGCAACTATGATTCCTCCGTGGTGAGGAAGTTTTTCTCGACACTTGTGATTTGCGATGATGAGCGTCGTACCATGAAGGGGATGATCAGGACAACAATGATTCAGTCGGAGTTCCGCATTTTTGGGCAGGTTGTTGGGTATGCTTTCCATGGCCGTGACACTCCTAGTCATCGCATCATTTCCCCACTAAAGCCATCCAAGGACACTGTGCTCTCTCCTTGCCTTTCTCCTGATGGTATTGCTGGTACTTTCGCTGGACTCTCTCCCTTGTATGCCTCCCTTATTGGCATATTTAGGGACAACATTTCTCCGAGTGGAGGTAACAATGACAAGATCCGTGGCCACCTGGTAACTCTCCTTGCTTTTTCTCACGAGTGTGCCACCAATTCTGGTTCAGCTATAGGTTACAAACTAGATGTCATGGACTACATATATCATGAGATGACGGATGCTATGATCAACAGGCTCTCTATCCCATATGCTCCTTTCATTATGATTCTCATCAAGCATATGTTGCCTCTTGAGGATTTGGCACTGCTCTGGATGGTGTTCACGAGCCCAAGAAAATCTACAACAAGGCTCAGAAGACCCATCACCCTTTTCCACTGCCCCTGAGTCCTTCATGCATGATGCACGGGCTAGTGGTCGTCGTTCCGTGGTGTCCCCAATGGCACGCGAAGTTAAACAACTCACTTGGTTCTAGTGGCACATCCTTTGCATGGGCATTGACACTCACAAGGGCCAGTATGAGGCGTACCGGAGGAGCCATGAGAGGGATCACACTCAGCAGCTTATTCTTCACCATGTCTCAGGTGCCACTAGCAATCGACCTCCTCCCACTGCTCTGGAACCGTATGCTCAGTGGAACACTTCAGGGATCAACTATAGTGAGCTCGAGAGTTGCCTGTTTCCTCCACCTCCGAGGGCACCCACTCCTCCAGCTGATGACGATGATGATGAGTATGATGAAGAGGAAGGGGACGGTGATGACTACGACGAGGATGAGGAGGCGTGATCTTCTGGGGCGTTAGCATCGCTCTTCTTCCTTTTTGGCATTTTGATGCCAAAGGGGGAGAAGTAGTTTTATTAGGTCTCGTGGATTTGCAAGAGTCGGGTGGAGGCCCTTATCTTTCCGTCATTTTATTTGCTTGCTTGTGGCCTTTAGCGTGAAATTATGTGCTATTTGTGCTTGGTTTATGTAAGACTATGTCGTGCACTACTCTGTTTGGTCTTCTGGAATCCCGGATTTATATTGTGGGTCTACTCTCATGGAATTCTGGATTTATCTATGGACTCTATTTGATGGCATATGGAATCATGGGATTATCTAATGTATGCATCAATATTGTGGGATGTGTTTGGAGTCTAACAAACTCATTATTTTCTTTGGCTATAATCACATCCCTGTGGTATGCCCTTGTTTCCCAACCCACCTTGTTTCAATTATCTTTGCTATGAAAGTTGTGTTCTCTCTAGTGTGTGTATTTGTATTCAAATGCCAATTGTAAATATGCACACATCTAGGGGGAGCCTCTTTCATTTTTGTTAAGGTGGCATTAGCCAGTTTCATTGCAAATCCTAGTATTGTCATCTAACACAAAAAAGGGGGAGATGAAAGAACATTTCGTAATCCCTAGTGTTTTGTGTGTTAGATAACAATATCAAGGATTATTTAATGTGTGTTGAAGTGTTGCAGTTCTCTCTAAGGATAAAAGGAAAAGGAATCTGCCTTTGGGGGCGGATAATCCGCCCCTAGAGGGGGCCGAATAATCCGCCCCCAAGGTCTTCATCAAGTTCTTCAGGCGCCATCCCTAGAGAGGGGGCGGATTTTCTACCCAGAGCATCTATGCTGTGGGCAGAGTTTTCTCCCGGGGCGGATAGTCTGCCCCTAGTGGGGGCGGATAATCCGCCCCCAAATTTGTTCAACGACCAGATCTGTGCAGGGGGTATTTAAGCCAGCCTTCCCCCTCCTTCCAGATCTCTTTGTTCATTCAAAAAGTCAAGATCTGATCTACAACCTTCATCCAAGAGAGCTCCACCTAGATCCACCCAAAGGCCACGTCCCTTGGGGAATCGAAGGAGGAGAACTCGATTTTCATCAGCTGCAATCAAGCGCTTCATCTCCTCTCCATTCATTTGGAGAATCACTGATCTAGTATTTCTTGCGAATACCTAGATTCTTGTTTTGTTTATATTGATACACCTTGTTCTTTTGACAACTTGTTGTCATCTCGGGAGCCCCCAATTCATTTGTGGGTGTGTGCCTCGGTAGCGTTGTAAAGGCACCGTGTAGGGGTCCCAATCTTTAATAAGATAGAGCCCCCTATGTTTACAATGCTAGTCCCTGGATCAATAGCTAGCATCCACAGTTAATATGTAATATCAAGAAACAAAGGTCATAACATAACTTTATAACCAGGAATAACATAATTTTATTACATCATACATAGCTCATTTGGCTATTACATTACATTGCAGTGGAATAACTATAGTCATGGGTCCTTCATCTTCAAAGTGCCACAGGCAGATGTGATGTTGGTTGTAGACTTTGTAATCCTAATCAATCAATCTTCACTAAAAACAATCAAACCTGCAACATTACAAGTTACAGCCACAAGGGTCAATACATTTGAATTGTATTGGCAAGATTCACTATTATTTATAATATGAGTGGATCTTATGAATACATGCATATTTGGCTAAGTTGAGTTTAAGGCTTATTTGCATAAAGCAATATTTTATCCTATCTTTTCAAAAATGGTTTTGGTCCTTTGTCAAATCTCTTTTCCAAGAATCCCTTGAACTCCTTGGTAGACACTCAAGTGTTCAAGTCCTTGTCAAAATCTCTTGAGCTCCTTGGTAACCCCAAGTGCATCAAGTTTTATAATATCCCATGAGTTCCTTGGTAACCCCAAGTGTTCATGTTTTCATCAAAATCTCTTGAGCACCTTGGTAATCCCCAAGTGCATCAAGCTTTATAAAATCTCTTTGAATTCCTTGGTAGACACTCAAGGGCATCAAGTTTTTTTATTTTTAGAAGTTGGAATGTCGAGATCTCCCATAGTTCAAACTTTAGTTGCTCAGTATTGTCCATAACCGGGGACACGGCTAAGTACTTAGATTTTATTATCTTCTGTAGAAGGATTACACTTTACCCACATGTCACAATCCCATCCTTTTGCCACCAGTGGCCTACTGGATTAGTGCTCACCAAGATGGAGTACTGGCAGATTGAGAATGTGACGAAGTCTTTCCAAAAGGTCCTCCCATACACCATTGCTATCTTGCCTTCAGCACCCATGAAGCATTCCAGATCCCCATGTCCAGTTAACTGAAGACAGTGCATGGGTCTTCCCAATGTAGTTGACTAAGCCAGAGCCATAATAGCATGTGGTTGCACACGAAAGCCACAATTGGAGAAACATGTTCAATCTCTAAGTTTCCTAGGTGGTTTTATTTTGGAGCACAACACAAAGTGATTTCCATAAACATGGTTCCTTTTGTTGCCACCTTCTCCAAACTTGAAGTATCCTCCACCTAGGTGGTTCATTGAGTCCTTGTTTTATTATGTAAAACACAAGTCCTTTTCTCAACCTTTGTAAAATCTCAACATGTATCTCTTTTCAAAATCTAGCATGCCTAAGCATGTATCAACTACAATATTTTCACTAAGGAGTGTATAGGGAATCCTATTAGGATTTAGCATAGCATAAGTATAAATCATTTTCATGCATGTTTCAAAATCCACTAAGTATAATGAAAATAGTAGGACTTTTGATGATAGTGTCACTTGCCTTTTTGGTAGGGAATGGTGGTTCACTCCTTGATCTTGCTAGTCTCACACTCCACTAAAAGTCAATCAAGCAAACACAAATTCAATTCACATTCCAAACCAAAGTCCAACAAACAATTTTTCACACACAAAGTAATGGAATCTAAGTCATGCATAAGCATGCAAAGGTTGGTTCTATTGCAAGGATGGTCTCCACTAGGCTTCTAAACTTTGTAAGTTCCAAATTGGTCATTTACCAAAATGGCAAAGTCATTTGCAAATGGGTTTTATCCATGAACCATTTTCAAATCCTTTCATCATTTTTATGTGGTGAAAAACATTTTTCTCAATACCACAACCTTAAGTGGTTTCATCATTTAAGTTGTTGTTTCTTAAAACTTGGTGTTTTTGGTCAGTAGGTTTGGTCCAAAACATTTTCTCCAAAGGTTTTTATTCAAAACCATTTTCATAACAAAATAATAGTTTTTATTTGGCTAGAAATGGACTAAACTAATTAATCCATTCTAATTTTTTTTTCCAAATTCATTTTCCAAACCATGGGTTGGTTCCTAGGGTCAGTAAGTTGACAACAAACCATTTTGCAAAGGTTTTAACCCTAAAATAATTTTTAAACAATTTTTCTAATCTAAACAAGCACACAAATGAATCTGCAAAAACAAGCAAACTAACAGATACTATTTGCTAAACCAAGGGCATGGTTGGCTAAGTCTTTCTCTCCTGAATCCAACGACATAAAATTTGTAATTTTTGGACGTGTGGATCCAAAGTTACAAGGGTTTGAATTTCACAACTAAATCAGATTTCAAATCTGTTTTAAACAGAATAGGGGACACGCGGCGCTTTGCTATTCGCGGGTACCGGTTTGGCCGGATCAGCAACGAGGTGCGTTGGATCTAATCAGATCGGGTGGTCCAGAGAGCGTACCTCTTCGCGACTAAGTGAACTAATCATGAGCGCCAGATCTTGATCCTACGGTGCAGGTCTATTTGACCATATGCGAGCGGCGCTGACGGTGGCTAGCGGCGGCGCACGGCCAGGCGGTGGTGCTACGGTGGTTCTAGGAAGCGAGGAAGACAGAGGGGGTGCTCAACGTGTTCGCGAGGACGAGGTGGTGCTCAAGGTACTCTCGAGGAAGCAAGGGGCGCACGGAGATGGAGGTAATCGCTCGCCGGAGTCGTCGTCGGCGTCAGATGGTCCTGCTCGCGGTCGGTGTCGACGCTACAGATCACGAGAAGAACAACCGAGGGTATGGTTAGACGCAGGAGATCACGGGGATGCTGTGAGCGTGAACGAGAAGAAGAGGGGCGGCCGGAATCTACCTGTGGGGCTGGCCGGATTTGAAGCGGACGGCGGCGTCGTTCAGATCTTGTTGTAGTCGACACTCTGGGGCGCCCGCTGTCGAACTAAAGGTACTGGGAGGTGTGTCTGGGAGTGGGGAAGCTACCAGGGTGCTCAGGGAGGCACGGGGCGGTGTCGAGTCGCCGGAATCGGCACCAGACCTCGTCGGAGCAGAGTGTGCTCGGGGAGGAAATTGGGGAGGTCTGAGGCGTGCCAGCGCGGTGTGTCAGAGGGGAAATATAGAGGAGACATGGGCGTTTAAACCTGCGTGATCAAAGCTGGTAACGGTGGTCGAGTTAAAGCGAATTAAGGCCGCGAAATCATCGGCAGGAACGGTGTCGAGGGAGAGAGAAGGGGTCGCGCCGGTGAGGAGGAAGAACAGAGGAAAGTGGGCCTACCGGTCAGTGGGAAAAGAAAGGAGGGGAGGGTCCACTGGTCATACTCTGTACGGGTCAGAAACGAGGTGCGAATCGTTTTCTTTCGGAGAGGAAAGCTGGGCTGTTTCTGGGCCTGTTGGGCTGCTCGGTTGGGTCGACCCTTTTCTTATTTTTTTCTGTTTCTGAATCCTTTTCCTTTTCTAATTCTATTTCCTGTTTTAGATTTCAAAACAATCAAACAAGGTTCAAATCAATTCAAACCATTATCAATCTTTCCAACCATGAACCTGGTTCTGTTCAGTAGCATAAACCAATAAAATAAAATAATACTTTAATCTTTTAGGTTCCATTCCTTAATTAAATAAAATGGGCCATGGTTTCTTAAATCAAATAGGATTTGCTTCATTAAAACTTTATTTGAAACCTAAAAAACTAAAACAGTAGGTTTTATTTGGGAATAAAATATTTAGAAATACATAAGTTTTGTTATTTTGGAAATAGTAAAACCTTTATTGATAAAACTTGGATTACTAAATCCTTATTGATTTTATTAAATAAACTTTTACTATTTAATCAAAACAAAATGTTTTATTTCCAAGCTTGGTTAGGTCTTAATTTGGCTTTATGAAATAATTTCTTATTTTAAAATCCTCCCTTTTCTTCTAGAAGTTAAATCCTTTTATCTTAAATGATTCAAAATAGTAATTCCAAATATTTTATATTCCTTTTATAAACGTTTACCCTTTTTAAATCCCTTTAGGATTTTATTTACTCCAAATAGGTTTGAAGTTCCATTTGAATTCAAAAGTTTCTTCTGGCCGTGAAAATCAAACAAAGTTTTATTTTATTCATTTATTTTCACATTACAAGATTTGGAAAATCTTGGGATGTGGCAGGCTACCACCCTTAAAATAAATCTCGCCCCGAGATTTGGGGAGGCTAGGGTTACAAGTAGGTTCAAAACAACTAGGGTACTACCACCCTTAAAAATTTTCAAACAAAAATTACATAGTGGCCTTCTTGGGATCCTGGGAAACTTCTCATGGGCATCATTTGCATTGTGTCCTTGATTTTCACACTTGACTCATGGGCCAAGGTTGAGTTTCCCCATAGGCTTGTTCAACTTGTTCTTCATCTTTTCTGGACAGTTGCTTGCATAATGTCCTGGATTCTTACAGTTGAAACAATGGATGTCCTTGAGTTCTTTACGTGGCTCTTGTGGACAAGTTGCTACATAGTGGCCTAACTCTTTGAAGTTGTTGCACCACCCTTGGTCAATCTCTTTATTCTTCTTGTTTTCTGGGCACTCACTGGAGTAGTGTCCCATTTCCTTACATTACGACATTGCACAAGGTTCATGTCTGGTCTTGGTTTCTTGGGTTTCTTTGATCCTTTGAATTGGGTTGTCTTGTTTGGAGGTATAAGTGGTCCTTTTCCTTTGCCATCAACATTCTTGGCATACTTGGATCCTTCTTGTTTCCTTTGTTCAACAATGGCATAGATGGGGCATTGGATAGGGGCATGGTCGTTTCCTTCACAAAGGTAACAAGTAGCCTGAGAGGTGGGACATTGTCCAACAGGATGTTTTTCTTCACAGTTAGGACATTGACCTTCATGTTCCTTGGAAGTATGATCCTTGTCTCCACAGATAATGCAAGATGGTGCTCCATCTAGAACAATATTTCTGTCATCCTTGTTGTCAAAGACTCTTTTGGGATAGCTTTCTTCCATGTTGATCATTTGATTAGTCACCTTAAGCATCAGTTGGGATTGTTCCTCAAAAAATTTTTGTAGTGCTGGATCTTTATCACTATTGTTGGCTATGAACTGAGCTGTCAGTTGGTTTAACTGGTTCTGGGTTGCTATGAGCTCTTTCATGCTGTCCTCTTGGTTGGTGTTGGTGTCATCAACCTTGATGTTTGAGTCTCTTGGAGTAGTCATCTGTTTGGGATGAAGGGAGATTAGAATAGGCAAGATATTTCTAAGGAAATATTTCTAATCACACACATCACAATTCACACAAACAATGTGCATGCAATCACAAACCAAACATTTCACTCAAACAAGGTTCAAGCACATACTTAGTCAACAAAATATTTTTGTTACACCACACAGGTTGGTGTGTTTGACTTAACTATAATATGGTGGTCCATCTATATGGTTCACTTGTGATCTTTCCATCCTTCTTGGTTGCTTCTTCTTACATGAGATCATGGTTTCCCTAGGATAATTTCTTGGTCTCAAAATCTCCAAGTGATGTGGGCTCTTTCTAACTTTTTCATTCCCTCAGTCTCTAATTCTTGAGCAAGATTTCCTTGTTTCACTTGTGGTCCTTAGTAGTTTCCAAGTTGGAAGTCCTTGGGGAATATGCTGAAGATGTTGAAGTCATTAGAGTTGAAGAAGTTGAAGTCATTAGAGTTGAAGAAGTTGAAGAAGTCCTTTGCACATGGTGTAGTCTTTGGCCATGGGGTAGGTTTTTCCATCAAGTTGAAGTAGAGAAGAAGTAGAGTTGAAACCAAAATGGTTGAGGAAAGAGTTTACAAGTTTTTGTAAATAAGTTTTGGATTAAAACATAACTCCTATTCTTCTAAGGGTTTTTGTCCAATCCTAGGGTTTACAAATCCTACAGGTGTTAGACCCCTCCTTTATAAAGGAAAGGATCCCTGTGATTGCAATGCTAGTCCCTGGATCAATTGCTAGCATCCACAGTTTGAGATGAAGTACACAGATACAAAGGTCGTTTAGTACATTCATTCCAGAGATAAAAACATAGTCTTTTACAACTCATGGCCATAGGCCTAATACAAGAGTTTTAAGGAACAAGTAAATAAACACAAGTCTTCATCTTCATGTGCCACAGGCAAGCATGTTGAGTGTAGACTCATGACTCCTATTCATCATCGGAGTAACCTGCAACATCACAAGTTACAGCCGCAGAGGGTCAATACTTTGGAATAGTATTGGCAAGTGATACCTTATTATATTTTAAGTGGACTATATTACTACATGCATTTTGGCTAAGTGTAGCTTGGCTTGCTTTGCTTGAAAATAGGTTTTACCTATTAGTTGAAAACTCTAAGTTTTTCTTTGTCAAAAACATTCCCAAGGAACCACCAATAGACATTGAGGTCCTTCACCCTTGTTCACCCATCAATTTTTATTTAGAAGTTGGAGTGATGAGATTCTTGTAGCTTCCATGTCTTGATGCTCAAAAGTGTCCATTTCCTTGGACAAGGCTAAGTACTTAGGTTTTCCATCTGCAGAGGTTGTGCACTTTCCCCACCAGACTTGGTTTCCCAAGACAGGACCTTTCAGAAGCCTTTCCTTAGTCAAATGGACGCGCTCCAACCTATCATCCCATCTACCACCAACTGTCCAAGAGACTAAGTTCTAGCAACCTATATGGTCATGGCAGAGCCCATATTGCCAAGTGGTTGCACTGTAAGCTTTCTCAACACTTGGCCTCCAAATCCCTTTGTGCCTGGGTGGCATTCCACAAGTGAGATACACAACCCAAGTCCATGGCCTTGTGTAACCACTCAACATAACCCAATCTTTCCATTCCACCCAGGAGGTTCATTTGCCTTAGTTGTTTTATTAAGAAAAAAATATAAGTCTCTTGACTTAGAATATTTTTATCATAAACTAAATAGATGTTCACCACCCTTGTTTACTATAAGCTAGGCTAAGCAAAGTATGGTATCTTATCTTAGGAAAATTTCCCTAGCAATTCTACTATTTCACTCCACTTAGGATTTCCCATCTTAGCACTAAGCAAAATATCATGCAAATACTTTAGCAAAAATATCTAATGCAAGTACAAAACTTAGGATAGAAAATTCATGAAAATATCACTTGCCTTGGTAGTGGGGAGAGTAACACTCCTCACAATCACAATCACTTGTAAAATCTACACAAGAAATAATGGCATACAATTACACACAAATATATACAACCAAAAATAATATGAATGCATGTATGCAAGAATCTACCAAGTGTTGAGTTTTGAAAATTCTACCAAGTATGTTCATGACTACAGAAACTTAACATGACACAAGTTTGCCAACTAAACTTATTTAGCCCCAAAATAATATACAAGAATAAAACTATATCTAAAATAGCCCTAAACTTGTTCCACAAATAAAATCATTTTTAACTGTTACTATATGCTAAATAAATTGGATATTCAGAAAGGCCTTGTTTCACTGATTCCAACGGTATAAAGTTTGCAAAAATCGAACGTGGCATTCAAAAGTTATAAGCATTTGAAGTTTGAATCTAAATCTGGTTTTAAATTCTGTTTTTAGTTTAAACCTTGCCACGCGTCGTGTTTTCATTCGCCCGTACCGTTTCGCACCGGATCACCCTTCTGTGCCGTTGGATCTAACTAACGCTGCACGGCTCAGATCGCGTACCTCTTCGGTTTAAGTGAATCTATCCTAGCGCTGCGATGCAGATCCAACGGTCCATATCATCAAGCCAGAAACGGGCGGCGCTGGCGGTGCTAACTGGCGGCGGCGCGTCTGACTACGGCGGCGGCGGCGTTCTACATCGTCCGCGAGAGGGAGAGGAGCATTACCAGGTTCGCCGGAGGCTGCTGGAGCTCGTCGTGGTACTGGCTTGCGGAGGGGCGCTCGGAGATGGGCTCTAGATCTCGTCGGAGTTGCGTCTGGCGTCGGGTGGGTGTTGTCGGAGTCGTTGCCGAAGCTCTGCGTCGCCTGAGCACGAACCAATGGGTTTAGATGATGCGCAGGACAACTGCGAACACGCTCGGGTGAATAAGAAAGCAAGGGGCGCTCGAAACTTACTGAGATTGCTCGCCGGAGTTGGGGTGGTCGTCGGGTGCCTACGGCGTCAAGTGAACACGTCGACCTGGGGAAATACAGGATGCTCTGTTGTGGTTAGAAGGTGCGCGGGAGGTTTACTAAGCGTCTCGAACAAACCAGAGGGAAAGGGGTGCTCGAGGCTCACCTGAATCGGTCGCCGGAGTTGCTCTGTCTGCGGTGGTTTTGAGCGAGTCGGGGGCAGCCTGGGGGCGTGAGTGTGCGATTGACTGGGGGAAAATGATCGTGGGGAGGTGGGGATCTTATAGCCGGTGCCTCGACAGGAAACGCCTGCGTTTAATTGCCCAATTAAGCCGCGCCATTACCGGCAGTCACTGCAGCTGCGACGTGGTCGCGGGCGGGGTTTGAGGAAGACGATGACAGCGTGGACAGGGCCCGCTCGTCAGCGATGTGCGCGAAATGAATGTGGGGTCCATCTGTCAGCGACTGGCTGTGTGCGTTTGCGCGTGAGGGGAGAAAAAGAAATGCCCGGGTGGGCTTGTTGGGCTCGGTTCGTTGCTGGGCTCGATTCTGGCCGCGCGGCCCTTTTCTATTGTTTAAGCCTTTTCTTTTTCTAAACTCATTTTCTGGTATGAATTTGATATGAATTCAAATCCTTTTGGAATTCAACTGCTTTGGGAACTTTTGCAAGGTTTTGTGGGTTCAAAAACATTCATTCTAACTAAGTGTTTACCCTGCAAGGCTTGGTCAAGCTTGGTTTTCAAAGTAAACAGAGATTTGCTCTAGTTTGTAAACATTTGAAATAGGGTTTTGAAACCATTTCTAATTTTTGATTCTTGGGTTAAAAGCTTCACCTAAACTTTCCTACCATGGAGGCAAGTGAACAAGTATTTAAACTTTCACATTTCAAAGTGTGATGGTCATTTTGGAATCAAATGCCCACATGAAATCATAGCTCCATCTTCTGTTTCTAAATGATTTTTGAGAAATCCCTAAATGGATGAATGATGCAAAGATGATATAAATGAGTTTTGAAACTATGATTTTTGGGATGTTACAAATCTAACCCCCTTAAGATGAATCTCGCCCTCGAGATTCGGTTTGGCTAGCAAATAGGTGAGGGTGGTCTTTCCGAAGATCATCTTCTCTTTCCCATGTTGCTTCCTCTTCGGAGTGATGGTTCCATTGCACTTTACAAAACTTGATAGTCTTGGTCCTGGTGACTCTTTCTGCTGTCTCTAGAATTTTGACAGGCTTTTCCTCATAAGTGAGATCACTTTCTAGCTGAACTTCTTCCAAAGGTATGGTATCCTTCAAAGAAGACTCTTCCATTTCTGGGTGACATTTCTTAAGATGACTCACATGAAATACGTTATGGACAGCTGACAGAGACTCTGGCAATTCAACTTCATATGCAACTTCTCCCTTGCGACTTAGAATCCTGAATGGCCCAACATATCTTGGTGCCAACTTTCCTTTGACTCCAAATCTTTTCACTCCACGGAGTGGTGATACCCTGAGATAAGCTCTATCCCCAACTTCGTAGGTAACTTCTCTACGCTTAGAATCCGCGTAGCTTTTCTGTCGGGACTGTGCTATCTTCAATCTGTCTTTAACCAATTTGACTTTCTCTTCGGCGTCTTTGATAAGATCCGGTCCAAATAAGCTCCTTTCTCCCACACCATTCCATAACAATGGGGTGGTACATTTCCTTCCATAGAGTAACTCAAACGGTGCCATTCCAATACTAGATTGATGGCTGTTATTGTAAGAGAACTCCGTGTAAGGCAAACTTTCATCCCAGCTTGCTCCATAGTCTAAAGCACAGGCTCTCAACATGTCCTCAAGAACTTGGTTGGTCCTTTCTGTTTGTCCATCCGTTTGAGGATGAAAAGCAGTGCTAAACTCCAATCTCGTTCCTAAGGATTCATGAAGCTGTCTCCAAAAGTGAGATGTGAACTGGGTTCCTCTATCTGACACAATACTCTTTGGCACACCGTGAAGGCATACAATCCTGCTCATGTAAATTTTTGCTAACTTGGCACTTGTATAGGTTGTCTTCACTGGTATAAAATGAGCCACTTTAGTTAGGCGATCCACTACTACCCATATGGAATCATATCCTGACCTGGTCCTTGGTAATCCGGTAATGAAATCCATACCAATATTTTCCCACTTCCATTCAGGAATAGGCAGTGGTTGAAGCAAACCCGCTGGTTTCTGGTGCTCCGCTTTGACTCTGCTACACACATCACACAAAGCAATATGTTCGGCGATGTCCCTTTTGAGATTGTTCCACCAAAACCTTTCTTTCATGTCCATATACATCTTGGTATTTCCCGGGTGAATAGAATACGGAGAGTTGTGACCTTCCTGTAAGATCAGTTTCCGCAATTCTGGGTCTTGTGGAACACATATACGTTTCCCGTGCCATAAAGTACCCTGTTCGTCAACATGAAAACTCTTAGCTTTCCCTAAACCAATATTTATCTTAATCTTTTCAATTTCCTCATCAGTCTTCTGGACTTCTCGGATCTTGTCCAACAGAGTGGGTTGAACATCTAAGGACATGAGATGTCCTTCTGGCACAATCTCCAATCTGAGTTCTTTGAATTGCTTACACAAGTCATCTGGCAATTCCCCTTTGGTAAGGCCATTTACAAATGTCTTACGACTTAGAGCATCTGCTACTACATTTGCTTTACCGGGATGGTATTGCAAACTTAAGTCGTAATCCTTGATAAGTTCTAGCCATCTTCTTTGTCTCATGTTGATTTCCTTCTGGGTGAAGATATACTTCAAACTCTTATGATCGGTGAACACTTCACAACGCTTTCCCAAAAGGTAATGTCTCCATGTTTTGAGTGCATGGACGACAGAGGCTAACTCCAAATCATGGGTAGGATAATTTACCTCATGAGTTTTGAGTTGTCTCGAAGCATAGGCTACGAATTTACCATCTTGCATAAGTACGGCACCCAAACCTTGATGAGAAGCATCACAATACGCTTGGAAATCCTTTTCCAAATCTGGCAGACATAGAACTGGTGCTGTTACAAGTCTCTTCTTCAATTCTTGAAAACTGACTTCGCAACCTTCAGACCAGGCAAACTTCTTGTCCTTCTTTAGCAATTCTGTCATAGGCTTAGCAACTTTCGAGAAATTTTCAATGAACCTTCTGTAGTAACCTGCTAAGCCTAGGAAACTACGAACTTCTTTCACATTTTTGGGTGATTCCCATTCTGTCACAGCTGAAACTTTAGCAGGATCAACAGCCACACCATCCTTTGTCATCACATGACCAAGAAAACCCACTTTCTCTAACCAGAACTCACACTTGCTGAATTTGGCATATAGTTTATGTTCCCTTAGTTTCTCAAGTATCAAGCGTAAGTGTCTCTCATGCTCTTCCTTGCTCTTGGAGTAAACCAAGATGTCATTGATAAAAACGACAACGAACTTGTCAAGGAATTCCATGAACACCTTGTTCATCATATTCATGAAGTATGCTGGAGCGTTGGTTAATCCAAAAGGCATCACAGTATACTCATACAATTCATACCTTGTGGTGAATGCTGTTTTTGGTATGTCTTGCTCTCGTATCTTGAGTTGAAAATAACCTGACTGAAGATCAATCTTCGAGAATACACATGCTCCTTCTAGCTGATCAAATAAGTCGTTGATTCTTGGCAAAGGATACTTGTTCTTGATGGTAACCTCGTTGAGAGAACGGTAGTCAATACATAATCTTTGGGTTCTATCCTTCTTCTCCACGAACAATACTGGGGCTCCCCAAGATGAAGAACTTGGTTGAATAAACCCTTTCTGTAACTGTTCTCCAAGCTGTTTCTTGAGCTCTTTCAATTCATCAACAGACATTTTGTACGGTCTCTTAGCTATTGGTCCTGATCCTGGCACCAAATCTATCAGAAACTCCACATCTCTATCCGGTGGCATTCCTGGTAGCTCTTCCGGAAACACATCCGGATATTCACATACTATTGGTACACTATCCATGCTAACCCCCTTAAGAGAATTTAACTTACTTCCTTTGGATTCAAAGTTTGACTTGAATTTTATTCTTTTACCTTCGGGGGTTGTGAGTGTAACTGTACGATTGGCACAATCTAATACACCTTCATACTTAGCCATCCAATCCATTCCCAAAATCACATCCAGTCCTTGGGAATCCAGAATTATTAGGTTCACTGGAAACTTATATTTTCCGAACTCTATGACTAAGTCATGACAACCGGAGTTTACTATCATTTCTCCCCCCGGAGAACTTACTCTTATAGGACACCCAATGGTTTCTACCGGCAGTTCATTCTTTTCAACAAATGCCTTGGATATGAACGAATGAGATGCACCAGTATCAAAGAGTACAAATGCTGAAATTGAATTGAGTCTAAACTTACCAGCCACGACATCAGGTTCCTCATAGACCTCCTCCACATTGATGTGGTTAACCTGTCCTTTCTGGAAAGGATTCGGCTTGTTAGGTCCTTCCACCTTCTTTTCGGGGCACTCATTTGCATAGTGTCCCATCTTCTTGCATTTGAAGCATTCAACCTGACTGATGTCCTTTTTAGGAGGTTGGCCTCCACTTCCACTACCATTTCCACCATAGTGGCTCTTATGTCCACCCTTGTTGTTCTTGTACTTGTCCTTGTCATGACTGCGGTGATGCTTGTTGTCATGACGGTTGTGCTTGTTGAATTTCCCATGTTTATGGGCTCCTGAGCTGCCACTGTCATCATAGTGAGATCGTTTGTGAGACGATCCCGAGCTGTGTTTGTCGGAGTGTTTCCTCTTTCTACTCTCGACTTGCTTCATTTTACTTTCCAAAATAGCAGCCTTGTCACACAACGACTGATAAGTTGGAACATATGCCACAGACAACTGTAGGTTCAGCTCATCGTTCAAATCCTCCAAGAACTTTTCCTTTCTCTTGGCATCTGTATCAACCTCATCCGGTGCATAGCGCGCCAGATTGTTGAATTCTTCTATGTATTCTGCCACGCTTCGGTGGCGTTGTTTCAGGTTGTGAAACTCTTTCTTTTTCAGACTCATTATCCCTGATGAGATATGATCCGTGCGAAAACCATCTTCAAAGATAGCCCAAGTCACCTCATCAATAGGAGTGGTGATTTGGAAGTTGTCCCACCATGTGGCGGCTGGTCCTTCCAACAGATGTGCTGCAAACCTGACCTTTTCAGCATCTGTGCAGCCCACGGTCACTAAGTCTTTGTTCACAGAACGTAACCAGTCATTGGCTACCATGGGATCAGTTGTTCCCGAAAACCTTGCTGGCCTCAGACGCAGAAATCTGGTGAGCATATCAAAACCCGGAGGGTTGTTGTTGTTGTTGTTGTTGTTGTTGTTGGGGTCGTTGTTGTTGTTGTTATTCTGGTTTTGGATGAATGTTGTCATCATTTGCATAAGCTGTGTTTGCGCATTCATCATTTGTTGCATTTCCGGGGTGATGTTCTTAGGGTTGGGGTTTGCGCGACGGGGAGGCATCTGTGGTTTGTTCAAATAGATAAGAATGAGATACCCATAGATGTTTCATGCACAATACAACATGAGCAAACACATAACAAGCAACATAAGAATAGAAGTTCAACAACCACATAACAAGCTCATGAGGTAACACACAAGTGGCAAGCCATCCACATGTCGGATGGTCCAATAATAAGTTCACAATAACAAGTATGAATATGAAAGGTAAACAAGTAGTCAAGTCTACTCATCAGCGTCAATCTCCTCCTCGACGAAGGTAAGACCTGCGTTCTCCATCGCGGTCTTGTTCTCCTCAATCGTAGTGGTCAAGGAATCGACCTTGACCTTGAGAGCCCCCTTCTGGGAGCGAAGCCTCTCAATGACCATCTGCTGCTGCTCAAGCTCGAAGTCCTTGGACTTCAGTTCCTCGGTCATGTCCCGGATTTTCTTGTTCCTATCCTGAACGCGTTTCTCCTGACTCTTGAACTTGCGATCCTGAGCCTCGAACCTCGTCTCCATTTCCTTGATCATCTCATCCTGCTGTGCGAAAAGCTTGTCCTTCTCGCGTAGTTGCACCTGAAGCTCGTCATTGCCAAGCATGACGTTCGTCCTGTCCGTATCTACGTGCCTGAGAAGAGTCTCTAAGTCCTGAAGATAGAGACGTATCGGCTCCGTAGTGCTCCTCGAGTCGTCCTCAAAGTCGATGGAATCTCCATCAACATCACGCCTTCCGAAGGCGTGGAAGTGAGTGCCCCTAACCTGTCGGGAGTGACGGCCTAACAGTCGTCCTATCAGGTCCTGCATGACTACCTCCATGCCTCTCTCCCTGTCGTCGTGCATCAGCTTGAAGACGATGGCCTCCGTACTAGGCTCAGTCTGGCGTCCGGGCTGGTTCACCTTGAAGCCCCAGAGGTCCTTCCTCTCGAACTTGGTGAGTGGGTACACCGTGATGGTAGGAAGAGGGAGATCGAGCAGAGTGGTAAGCTCAACGATACAGGGTCCGAAACGAGTAACCTGGAACTCCTCAACAGTGCTGACGGCAATAGGTATCTATTTATAAAATTTGAAAAGTTAGAACAACACTATTTAAGATGAACTCAAAAACAACCATCTCATACATAGTCATGGAACACAAATACCACATATGTCATGCATACACAATCCATTACATCAAACATGGTTCAACTTATTTAAGGTATCATTTTGGAAAATAAGGTGATAAGTGGTGGTCCAGCTAACGAAGTGTCCTTACAATCCAATCTCACGGGATCTATTATTAAACACAATGTTCCTAGAGGCAATCCACCAATCTTGCTCCCTTGACTCTATCACTAAGTCTATAACATCTCCTCTTATCTCTTGGTTGGTGTCTTCCAACTCTTGAGTAAGCTCCTTTTCTTTCTCTAAGTCCTTTTGGAGGTTGAGCATTCTGCACTTGACTCTAGCACTTAGTTCTTTGATAGTCCTCCAAGCTGTATCCCTGGCTGACTCAAAGAATGTGGTGTGCATGGTAGTGTTGGTATACATGCAGAATCCCCTTTCCTTGAGGTTGTCTTCCTTGTTTTTGTACAAGTGAAGTTGCACCCACCAATACTCCACTCCTTTATCCATCACTGGAAAGCCTTTGTACACGGCTTCACCATGTGCATCCATTGCCTCCATGAGATCCTTGAGAATATTGGGAAACTCCGTTTCACACTCCAAGGTCATGGTCATGAGTGGTCCCTTCTTCACGGCTTCGTTGATGGAGTTCATCTACAAAGGAAGTTGGAAGAGATTAGAAAAGTTTTACGAGAAGAATAGACAAGTGTAGAAGTATTTGAATTTTTTTTCCTTAGTGGTTTTCCAATCCTAGGGTCATAATCCTACAGGCAACACAGTGCTCTGATACCATCTGTTAGACCCCTCCTTTATAAAGGAAAGGATCCCTGTGATTGCAATGCTAGTCCCTGGATCAATTGCTAGCATCCACAGTTTGAGATGAAGTACACAGATACAAAGGTCGTTTATTACATTCATTCTAGAGATAAAAACATAGTCTTTTACAACTCATGGCCATAGGCCTAATACAAGAGTTTTAAGGAACAAGTAAATAAACACAAGTCTTCATCTTCATGTGCCACAGGCAAGCATGTTGAGTGTAGACTCATGACTCCTATTCATCATCGGAGTAACCTGCAACATCACAAGTTACAGCCGCAGAGGGTCAATACTTTGGAATAGTATTGGCAAGTGATACCTTATTATATTTTAAGTGGACTATATTACTACATGCATTTTGGCTAAGTGTAGCTTGGCTTGCTTTGCTTGAAAATAGGTTTTACCTATTAGTTGAAAACTCTAAGTTTTTCTTTGTCAAAAACATTCCCAAGGAACCACCAATAGACATTGAGGTCCTTCACCCTTGTTCACCCATCAATTTTTATTTAGAAGCTGGAGTGATGAGATTCTTGTAGCTTCCATGTCTTGATGCTCAAAAGTGTCCATTTCCTTGGACAAGGCTAAGTACTTAGGTTTTCCATCTGCAGAGGTTGTGCACTTTCCCCACCAGACTTGGTTTCCCAAGACAGGACCTTTCAGAAGCCTTTCCTTAGTCAAATGGACGCGCTCCAACCTATCATCCCATCTACCACCAACTGTCCAAGAGACTAAGTTCTAGCAACCTATATGATCATGGCAGAGCCCATATTGCCAAGTGGTTGCACTGTAAGCTTTCTCAACACTGGGCCTCCAAATCCCTTTGTGCCTGGGTGGCATTCCACAAGTGAGATACACAACCCAAGTCCATGGCCTTGTGTAACCACTCAACATAACCCAATCTTTCCATTCCACCCAGGAGGTTCATTTGCCTTAGTTGTTTTATTAAGAAAAAAATATAAGTCTCTTGACTTAGAATATTTTTATCATAAACTAAATAGATGTTCACCACCCTTGTTTACTATAAGCTAGGCTAAGCAAAGTATGGTATCTTATCTTAGGAAAATTTCCCTAGCAATTCTACTATTTCACTCCACTTAGGATTTCCCATCTTAGCACTAAGCAAAATATCATGCAAATACTTTAGCAAAAATATCTAATGCAAGTACAAAACTTAGGATAGAAAATTCATGAAAATATCACTTGCCTTGGTAGTGGGGAGAGTAGCACTCCTCACAATCACAATCACTTGTAAAATCTACACAAGAAATAATGGCATACAATTACACACAAATATATACAACCAAAAATAATATGAATGCATGTATGCAAGAATCTACCAAGTGTTGAGTTTTGAAAATTCTACCAAGTATGTTCATGACTACAGAAACTTAACATGACACAAGTTTGCCAACTAAACTTATTTAGCCCCAAAATAATATACAAGAATAAAACTATATCTAAAATAGCCCTAAACTTGTTCCACAAATAAAATCATTTTTAACTGTTACTATATGCTAAATAAATTGGATATTCAGAAAGGCCTTGTTTCACTGATTCCAACGGTATAAAGTTTGCAAAAATCGAACGTGGCATTCAAAAGTTATAAGCATTTGAAGTTTGAATCTAAATCTGGTTTTAAATTCTGTTTTTAGTTTAAACCTTGCCACGCGTCGTGTTTTCATTCGCCCGTACCGTTTCGCACCGGATCACCCTTCTGTGCCGTTGGATCTAACTAACGCTGCACGGCTCAGATCGCGTACCTCTTCGGTTTAAGTGAATCTATCCTAGCGCTGCGATGCAGATCCAACGGTCCATATCATCAAGCCAGAAACGGGCGGCGCTGGCGGTGCTAACTGGCGGCGGCGCGTCTGACTACGGCGGCGCTGGCGTTCTACATCGTCCGCGAGAGGGAGAGGAGCATTACCAGGTTCGCCGGAGGCTGCTGGAGCTCGTCGTGGTACTGGCTTGCGGAGGGGCGCTCGGAGATGGGCTCTAGATCTCGTCGGAGTTGCGTCTGGCGTCGGGTGGGTGTTGTCGGAGTCGTTGCCGAAGCTCTGCGTCGCCTGAGCATGAACCAATGGGTTTAGTTGATGCGCAGGACAACTGCGAACATGCTCGGGTGAATAAGAAAGCAAGGGGCGCTCGAAACTTACTGAGATTGCTCGCCGGAGTTGGGGTGGTCGTCGGGTGCCTACGGCGTCAAGTGAACACGTCGACCTGGGGCAATACAGGATGCTCTGTTGTGGTTAGAAGGTGCGCGGGAGGTTTACTAAGCGTCTCGAACAAACCAGAGGGAAAGGGGTGCTCGAGGCTCACCTGAATCGGTCGCCGGAGTTGCTCTGTCTGCGGTGGTTTTGAGCGAGTCGGGGGCAGCCTGGGGGCGTGAGTGTGCGATTAACTGGGGGAAAATGATCGTGGGGAGGTGGGGATCTTATAGCCGGTGCCTCGACAGGAAACGCCTGCGTTTAATTGCCCAATTAAGCCGCGCCATTACCGGCAGTCACTGCAGCTGCGACGTGGTCGCGGGCGGGGTTTGAGGAAGACGATGACAGCGTGGACAGGGCCCGCTCGTCAGCGATGTGCGCGAAATGAATGTGGGGTCCATCTATCAGCGACTGGCTGTGTGCGTTTGCGCGTGAGGGGAGAAAAAGAAATGCCCGGGTGGGCTTGTTGGGCTCGGTTCGTTGCTGGGCTCGATTCTGGCCGCGCGGCCCTTTTCTATTGTTTAAGCCTTTTCTTTTTCTAAACTCATTTTCTGGTATGAATTTGATATGAATTCAAATCCTTTTGGAATTCAACTGCTTTGGGAACTTTTGCAAGGTTTTGTGGGTTCAAAAACATTCATTCTAACTAAGTGTTTACCCTGCAAGGCTTGGTCAAGCTTGGTTTTCAAAGTAAACAGAGATTTGCTCTAGTTTGTAAACATTTGAAATAGGGTTTTGAAACCATTTCTAATTTTTGATTCTTGGGTTAAAAGCTTCACCTAAACTTTCCTACCATGGAGGCAAGTGAACAAGTATTTAAACTTTCACATTTCAAAGTGTGATGGTCATTTTGGAATCAAATGCCCACATGAAATCATAGCTCCATCTTCTGTTTCTAAATGATTTTTGAGAAATCCCTAAATGGATGAATGATGCAAAGATGATATGAATGAGTTTTGAAACTATGATTTTTGGGATGTTACAACAGGCAACACAATGCTCTGATACCATCTGTAGGGGTTCTAATATTTAATAAGATAGAGCCCCCTGTGTTTACAATGCTAGTCCCTGGATCAATAGCTAGCATCCACAGTTAAGATGTAATATCAAGAAACAGAGGTCATAACATAACTTTATAACCAGGAATAACATAATTTTATTACATCATACATAGCTCATTTGGCTATTACATTACATTGCAGCGGAATAACTATAGTCATGGGTCCTTCATCTTCAAAGTGCCACAGGCAGATGTTGGTTGTAGACTTTGTAATCCTAATCAATCAATCTTCACTAAAAACAATCAAACCTGCAACATTACAAGTTACAGCCACAAGGGTCAATACATTTGAATTGTATTGGCAAGCTTCACTATTATTTATAATATGAGTGGATCCTATCAATACATGCATATTTGGCTAAGTAGAGTTTAAGGCTTATTTGCATAAAGCAATATTTTATCCTATCTTTTCAAAAATGGTTTTGGTCCTTTGTCAAATCTCTTTTCCAAGAATCCCTTGAACTCCTTGGTAGACACTCAAGTGTTCAAGTCCTTGTCAAAATCTCTTGAGCTCCTTGGTAACCCCAAGTGCATCAAGTTTTATAATATCCCATGAGTTCCTTGGTAACCCCAAGTGTTCATGTTTTCATCAAAATCTCTTGAGCACCTTGGTAATCCCCAAGTGCATCAAGCTTTATAAAATCTCTTTGAATTCCTTGGTAGACACTCAAGGGCATCAAGTTTTTTTATTTTTAGAAGTTGGAATGTCGAGATCTCCCATAGTTCAAACTTTAGTTGCTCAGTATTGTCCATAACCGGGGACACGGCTAAGTACTTAGATTTTATTATCTTCTGTAGAAGGATTACACTTTACCCACATGTCACAATCCCATCCTTTTGCCACCAGTGGCCTACTGGATTAGTGCTCACCAAGATGGAGTACTGGCAGATTGAGAATGTGACGAAGTCTTTCCAAAAGGTCCTCCCATACACCATTGCTATCTTGCCTTCAGCACCCATGAAGCATTCCAGATCCCCATGTCCAGTTAACTGAAGACAGTGCATGGGTCTTCCCAATGTAGTTGACTAAGCCAGAGCCATAATAGCATGTGGTTGCACACGAAAGCCACAATTGGAGAAACATGTTCAATATCTAAGTTTCCTAGGTGGTTTTCTTTTGGAGCACCACACAAAGTGATTTCCATAAACATGGTTCCTTTTGTTGCCACCTTCTCCAAACTTGAAGTATCCTCCACCTAGGTGGTTCATTGAGTCCTTGTTTTATTATGTAAAACACAAGTCCTTTTCTCAACCTTTGTAAAATCTCAACATGTATCTCTTTTCAAAATCTAGCATGGCTAAGCATGTATCAACTACAATATTTTCACTAAGGAGTGTATAGGGAATCCTATTAGGATTTAGCATAGCATAAGTATAAATCATTTTCATGCATGTTTCAAAATCCACTAAGTATAATGAAAATAGTAGGACTTTTGATGATAGTGTCACTTGCCTTTTTGGTAGGGAATGGTGGTTCACTCCTTGATCTTGCTAGTCTCACACTCCACTACAAGTCAATCAAGCAAACACAAATTCAATTCACATTCCAAACCAAAGTCCAACAAACAATTTTTCACACACAAAGTAATGGAATCTAAGTCATGCACAAGCATGCAAAGGTTGGTTCTATTGCAAGGATGGTCTCCACTAGGCTTCTAAACTTTGTAAGTTCCAAATTGGTCATTTACCAAAATGGCAAAGTCATTTGCAAATGGGTTTTATCCATGAACCATTTTCAAATCCTTTCATCATTTTTATGTGGTGAAAAACATTTTTCTCAATACCACAACCTTAAGTGGTTTCATCATTTAAGTTGTTGTTTCTTAAAACTTGGTGTTTTGGTCAGTAGGTTTGGTCCAAAACATTTTCTCCAAAGGTTTTTATTCAAAACCATTTTCATAACAAAATAATAGTTTTTATTTGGCTAGAAATGGACTAAACTAATTAATCCATTCTAAATTTTTTTCCAAATTCATTTTCCAAACCATGGGTTGGTTCCTAGGGTCAGTAAGTTGACAACAAACCATTTTGCAAAGGTTTTAACCCTAAAATCATTTTTAAACAATTTTTCTAATCTAAACAAGCACACAAATGAATCTGCAAAAACAAGCAAACTAACAGATACTATTTGCTAAACCAAGGGCATGGTTAGCTAGGTCTTTCTCTCCTGAATCCAACGACATAAAATTTGTAATTTTTGGACGTGTGGATCCAAAGTTACAAGGGTTTGAATTTCACAACTAAATCAGATTTTAAATCTGTTTTAAACAGAACAGGGGACACGCGGCGCTTTGCTATTCGCGGGTACCGGTTCGGCCGGATCAGCAACGAGGTGCGTTGGATCTAATCAGATCGGGTGGTCCAGAGAGCGTACCTCTTCGCGACTAAGTGAACTAATCGTGAGCGCCAGATCTTGATCCTACGGTGCAGGTCTATTTGACCATATGCGAGCGGCGCTGACGGTGGCTAGCGGCGGCGCACGGCCAGGCGGTGGTGCTTCGGTGGTTCTAGGAAGCGAGGAAGACAGAGGGGGTGCTCACCGTGTTCGCGAGGACGAGGTGGTGCTCAAGGTATTCTCGAGGAAGCAAGGGGCGCACGGAGACGGAGGTAATCGCTCGCCGGAGTCGTCGTCGGCGTCAGATGGTCCTGCTCGCGGTCGGTGTCGACGCTACAGATCACGAGAAGAACAACCGAGGGTATGGTTAGACGCAGGAGATCACGGGGATGCTGTGAGCGTGAACGAGAAGAAGAGGGGCGACCGGAATCTACTTGTGGGGCTGGCCGGAGTTGAAGCGGACGACGGCGTCGTTCAGAGCTTGTTGTAGTCGACACTCTGGGGCGCCCGCTGTCGAACTAAAGTTACTGGGAGGTGTGTCTTGGAGTGGGGAAGCTACCAGGGTGCTCAGGGACGCACGGGGTGGTGTCGAGTCGCCGGAATCGGCACCGGACCTCGTCGGAGCAGAGTGTGCTCGGGGAGGAAATTGGGGAGGTCTGAGGCGTGCCAGCGCGGTGTGTCAGAGGGGAAATATAGAGGATACATGGGCGTTTAAACCTGCGTGATCAAAGCTGGTAACGGTGGTCGAGTTAAAGCGAATTAAGGCCACGAAATCATCGGCAGGAACGGTGTCGAGGGAGGGAGAAGGGGTCGCGCGGGTGAGGAGGAAGAACAGAGGAAAGTGGGCCTACCGGTCAGTGGGAAAAGAAAGGAGGGGAGGGTCCACTGGTCATACTCTGTATGGGTCAGAAACGAGGTGCGAATCGTTTTCTTTCGGAGAGGAAAGCTGGGCTGTTTCTGGGCCTGTTGGGCTGCTGGGTTGGGTCGACCCTTTTCTTATTTTTTTCTGTTTCTGAATCCTTTTCCTTTTCTAATTCTATTTCCTGTTTTAGATTTCAAAACAATCAAACAAGGTTCAAATCAATTCAAACCATTATCAATCTTTGCAACCATGAACCTGGTTCTGTTCAGTAGCATAAACCAATAAAATAAAATAATACTTTAATCTTTTAGGTTCCATTCCTTAATTAAATAAAATGGGCCATGGTTTATTAAATCAAATAGGATTTGCTTCATTAAAACTTTATTTGAAACCTAAATTAAAACTAAAACAGTAGGTTTTATTTGGGAATAAAATATTTAGAAAACTTATCTTTAAATACATAAGTTTTGTTATTTTGGAAATAGTAAAACCTTTATTGATAAAACTTGGATTACTAAATCCTTATTGATTTTATTAAATAAACTTTTACTATTTAATCAAAACAAAATGTTTTATTTCCAAGCTTGGTTAGGTCTTAATTTGGCTTTATGAAATAATTTCTTATTTTAAAATCCTCCCTTTTCTTCTGGAAGTTAAATCCTTTTATCTTAAATGATTCAAAATAGTAATTCCAAATATTTTATTTTCCTTTTATAAACGTTTACCCTTTTTAAATCCCTTTAGGATTTTATTTACTCCAAATAAATTTGAAGTTCCATTTGAATTCAAAAGTTTCTTCTGGCCCTGAAAATCAAACAAAGTTTTATTTTATTCATTTATTTTCACATTACAAGATTTGGAAAATCTTGGGATGTGACACACCGGTTCCCGCCTCCAAGGGTACCAATAGTGGAGAAGGTGGATCAGGCCTTTCGTGGCGAGATCCATCGGAGAATAGGGTGAGGCCTATTGTGGCATGGTGGTCTTAGAACCGCCCACCCCTCCAACGCAGATGTACTTCCCTTAACAAGGAAGGAACTGCGGTAAAACAAATCCCTGTGTCTCCGCGTGCTCCACTATGGTTCCTCGCTCCTCTCTTTACGTTCTTAGTATCTAGGTTTGCATATAGGGAAATTATCGTAGTAACATATCTAGAGAATTTACTTTGTGTCAAGCCTAAAATTGAAAAAGAACTAAAAATTGGGTAGCACCTATTCACCCTCCTTTAGGTGCCCATACGATCCATTTCATTATGTCAGATTGATTAATGGTTTTGTCTTTATGATACTATCATGTCTGTGTTGTTTGTGATCTTGTATGCTCTCCGTTGTTAGAAGCTATCTTGGCCGAGTAGTTGCTAGTGAGTCCAAGAGGGGGTATTTATGCTCGATAGTGGGTTCATGCCTCTAGTTTCCAAGGGAAGTGATAGAAATCTCTTCGGTTGTAGATGTGTTGTTGCTACTAGGGAGAAAAAATGGTCTCTAGTTCAGGGAACAAGTGGATTGTTTACCTTACACACTTTGCTTAAAGCAGTTGTCTATTGCTTGCAACTTAATCCTGGAGGGGGTTCGGATGATAACCTGAAGGTGTACTTCTAGTAATAGATGCAGTTGGATGGCGGTCTATGTATATTGTTGTATTGCCCAATCAAATCTCATAGGATCTTTTTGTCTTTTATTGCATTGTTATGCCTTGCTCAGTTCATGTCAATTGTACTGCTGTAATTTGTTTACCCTTCATGCCATGTTGTTTACCTAAGGAGAGCACCTCTAGTGAACTATGGACCCCGGTCCAATCTTTACCATTGATACATCTTCCACTTTTACTTGTTTACTTGCTACAAACCATTACCTTCCACACCATACGTTTAATCATTTGTTACAGCAAACCGGTGAGCTTGAAAACCTCACTAATTATATGGGGCAAAGCCTTGAGTTTGTGTTGTGCAAGTATCCACGTTGCTTGCAACACCTGTGTGGTGTTTCCTTCCTCCTATTGGTTCGATAACCTCATTTTCTTACTGAGGGAAAACTTGCTGCTGTGCTACTTCACACCTTGCTCTTGGGGTTCCCAATGAAGCACTCCTACATCAACTCAGTTCTGCATCAAACAGCATGTCCTAATTTTGATGTTACACCTTTAGAGAGGAACAATCCTGATGACAGCAATGAAACAAGAGAAGTTCCCATTGATCCTGTTGTTCCTCTTTCATTTCCAGTCTTGGAGGATACACCGTCGCAGTCAGTAGATGGCACGGAAGAGGTTACTCAGGAACACAATGTGCAGGCTCAACTTGATCGTTACAACGCAACCCAAGAAGCTAAAGGGGCTAGGCACAGCGAGGCAGTTAAACAGTATGTTAGAAAGAAGCTTCCTAATGGCGCTGCTGTTTCGCCTTCTATTCCTGTTGGTGCCGCTGCTCAGCCTAAACCCGTTTCTGTACCTGTTGGTTCATCGGGTTCTCCTATTGTTGATCATGTTGAGGCTCAACCAACTCCTGGAACTGATTCCCCACTCGAAGAGTTATGTGAACCTCCATCTTCTTCACGTAAGTCGAGTGTAGGTTTCCCTAAAAGGAATATTCGGTTTTTATTTCCAAATGTGGCTAGTGATGTTCGGCACAGACCGCGCTTGCCTTCCCATGATCCAAGCGGTGTTCTTTCATCTAAAGTTGTTAAGAAAGCTACCCCTTCAAGCGTGCTCGTTCTTCGGATAGATATTTTGAAGCATCATCATCTAATGGTGATGATGACATTAAGGATTACACTGCTGCCTTTAAGGTTATTTTTGACTTCTACTTTTATTTTTTGCAACTTTGATTTTTAAATCTATTTTTTGACTATGTGAACTATTTACTACATGGAAATCTGAACTGTTGTATTCTTTTACTATAGCGTACTGTCAATAAGAAGAAGGGGGAGATTCATGTGATGAAGGTCTACCTCCTGTTGACAAGGTAATCTCTACTTTTTTTATGAAACAACCTTTTTTCCTTTTTGTGTTTTCATTATCTGAACTAGTAGTGTATGCATATGTGAACCTTTGTCTATTTATGTTGTTCTGATTGATGTACGTTTTCTTCTTTTTTTACGAACATGCTTTATTTCATTCTGTAATTTGTGTTAGCCCACAAAGTGAACCTTTATATTTATTCCCAGTGAACTGTAGTAAGATTTTTTTAGTGAACTTTCACAAATAGTTTCTATTTTGTTCTTTTGTGTATGCATTTATCTACTGATAATTTGTTTTTAGCTGCGCATTTCATTTTTGTGAACTGTATGATCACATGTTTTGAACCCTAATATTTTTGTGTATGTTTGGTTTATTTTGTTTTTGTGGGCACTAATTCTGGGTATGAACCTGCTAACTTAAGTGGATTTTCCTTTTTTTGTATCATAGCATCTGTGAACGTTAGTTAAATGTGGTGTGAACCTTGAATTAATTATTTCTGTTTTCTGTACTTTTTAGCACATCATTATTGGATCCTACAAACTTAAGTGAACTTTCCTTTTTTTGTATCATAGCATGTGTGAACTTTAGTTAAATGTGGTGTGAACCATGATTAAATCTTTTTGTTTTCTGTACTTTTAGCACATCATTATTGGAATTTTGTTTTCTAGTTTTTTGTGTTCATTTTTTTGTGAACTATTTTTAATTGTGTTGTGAACCTTGATATCATTCTTTTTGTTTTACTTAGGATGTCATGAAAAAGAAGAGGGGTAGACCTGCAAAACTCGGGAAGAAGGGTCCAAGTAAATTTAGTAAAAAGGCGAAACTGAGTAAGGATGGTAATGAAGATGATGACCGTTTCTTTTAGCAGACTGTCCGCTGTTCGCCTGGTGAAGTTATTGAGGCAGTGAAGTGTCTCAAGGATTCTCACAGATTAAAGGTTATCCAAGAAGGTTTTGGCTGCGTGTATGATTGGGTTTTGGATGGCAATATTAGCCGGGCCCTCATGTGTGTCCTTCTTAGCCGAATTGATACGAAGACAATGAAGTTGGAATGTGGTCCCCAGAGATTCAATTCATTACATTTTGGGGTTCCCAAATAAAGGTGAATATGTTCCTAGGCCATCAGATACCAGCCATGATGCTGCATTTGTAGGGGTTCATAGCATGGAAAACAAAAAAATTCTACCGCATGCACACAAATAAGCCAAGATCTATCTACTAGATTGTAGCAATGAGTCGATTAGAGTACTCACCCTCAAAGATTCCAAAGTGGTTAACGGGAGTAGATTCTCGTGGGTGATGTAGTCGTACACTTGCAGATCTCAAGATCGTGTAGATGATCCTTCCGGCGCTGCGTTTCGGCAGCGCTTCTGCAGTCGGTCACATGTTCGGTACTCGATGAAGACCTTCCTCTCCCTTGTTCCAGTAGGTAGCGGAGGTTGTAGTTCTCCCCTCGCGATTCCGGCAGCACGACGGCGTGGTGTCGGAACTAGAGGGAAAATCCTACAGGGCTTTGCCTAAGCCGGAGCAGGTTATGGTGGATCTAGGGTTTCCGACGATCTAGGTTTAGAGGGCCGGAGAGGAGGAGGTGGAGTTGGCGGCGGCGTTGGGTGGCGGCGGCAGCGCTGGGGGGCGGCGGCGGCGCGACGGCTTGGTGGGGAGGGCTGGTTGTGTGGCCTTGGGGAACCCCCTCCCCTCTATTTATGAGAGGGAGGGAAGCTTGGGAGAGGGGAGTTTGAATCCTTCCCCAAATCCCTCTCCTAGTTGGCTTGTGGTGGAGGGAAATAAGGATTCTTTCCTTCCTCCACTAGGATACATTGTCCCAGTTTGACTTTCAATTTGGACTTTTATTACTTTCTTGCAAATGCCCAACCAAGTGACCTAGGACATGATTCAATCATTCCACTTATCCATGACACATTCATGTAGCCTTCCCCTTCCAGTCCGGTGAACCTTCTAGACCCTTCTAGAACCTCTCCGATGAAAACATCAGAATCATTCCCGAACTCCAGAATTGGACTTTCCTTATATGAATATTATTCTCCGGACCATTCTTGATCTCCCCGTGATATCCCGGATCCTATCCGAGACTCCGAACAACATTCGGTATCCCTACTTACATTCCATATCTACTAAACAACATCCAATCCTTAAGTGTGTCTCCCTACGGTTCGTGAATTACGCGGACATGACCGAGAGACTTCTCATTTCAATAACCAATAGAGGAATATGGAAATTCATATGGCTCCCACATATTTCTACGATTACTTTGCAATCGAATGAACCACGTACATACGATACCAATTTCTCTTTGTCTCGCGATAGTTTACTTCTCCGAGGTTTGATCGTCGGTATCTCTACATACCTAGTTCAACCTTGTTACCGATAAGTACTCTTTTCTCGTTCCTGTGATATGTGATCCCTTGTGAGCCAGACACATGCTTGCAAGATAATTTGATGCCATTCCACCGAGAGGGCCGCGAGTATATCTATACGTCATATGGATGGACCAATCGCACTCTTTATCCATGTTCCTCAACACATACTTTCCGAACACTCAATGCAACATTTATAGACACCCAATTATGTTGTGATGTTTGACGTCATCAAAGCATCCTTCCAGTGATGGTGATTAGCATGATCTCATGGTCGAAGGAATCAGGTTACTATGTATCAGAAAGCTTATAGGAAACAAACTATTGAAATGACTTGATCTTTATGCTAAGCTTATCTATAGGAGTATGTTGATCACAATATTCTCCTAATGATATGATCTTGTTGTTAATAAGATCTCTATGTTCATGATCGGGAAACCACGATCATCTATCAACCAACATGCCAGTATTACAAAGAGGCTTTTACCAGGGACACTAATTTAGTTTACAAATCACACAAGTATTAATGTTTCCAGTTAATACTATTATAGCATGAATGTAAACATTTATCATAAACACAAAGATATAATAAAAACCACTTTTATTATTGCCTCTAGGGCATATCTCCAATAGTCTCCCACTTGCACGAGACTCAACTAATCTAGATTACATGGTAATATACCAAACACCCATGGAGGTTTGGTGCTGGTCATGTTTTGCCCTCGAGAGAGGTTTAGTCAACGAATCTGCCACATTCAGATCTGTGTGTACTTTGCAAATCTTATGTCACCATCTTGGACATGCTTTCAAATAGCGTGAAAATGCAGCTTGATATGCTTCAGCTTCTTGAGTGACATTGGTTCTTGCGCATTGGCTATGGCTCCCATGTTGTCACCATAGAAAGACATTGGGTCCAGCGCACTAGGAACCACACCAAGCTCTGTAATTAACTCCTTCATCCATACCGCTTCTCGTGAAGCCTCTGAAGCAGCTATGTATTCCGATTCAGTTGAAGATCTTGCCACAACTCTTTGCTTTGCACTCCTCCAGTTAACTGTTGCACCATTCAAAGTAAATACGTATCCAGATTGAGATTTAGAATCATCCGGATCAGTGTTCCAACTAACATCGGTGTACCATTAACAACGATTTGTTCATCAACTCCATAAGAAAGAACCATATCCTTAGTTCTTCTCAAGTACTTAAGGATGTTTTTGACCGCTGTCCAATGATCCACTCCTGGATCACTTTATATCTGCTAGTCAAACTAACAACATATGCAATGTCGGGTCTAGTACATAGCATGGCATACATGATAGATCCTATGGCTGAGGCATAGGGAGTCTTACTCATCCTTTCCCTATCTTCTGCCATAGCAGGACTTTGAGTTTTACTCAAGGTCGTATTGGGCAACCTGGGCAAGAACCCTTTCTTGCTATCTTCCATTCCAAACCTCTTTAGAACTTTATCCAAATATGTACTCTATGACAATGATATTAGACGACTTGATCTATCTCTATAAATCTTTATGGCTAATATGTAAGCTGCTTCGCCAAGATCTTTCATTGAAAAACTATTATTCATATTATCCTTGACACTATTAAGAAGGTCTACATCATTCCCAATCAACAATATGTCATCCACATATAGTACGAGGAATGCTACAGAGCTCCAACTCACTTTCTTGTAAATACAAGCTTCTCGATAAGTTTGTATAAAACCAAAACTTTTGATTACCTTATCAAAATGTTGATTCCAACTCCGGGATGCTTGCTTGAATCGATAAATGGACCGCTGAAGTTTGCATACCTTGTTAGCATCTTTAGGATCGACAAAACCTTTGGGTTGTACCATATACAACTCTTCATCAATGTCTCAATTGAGGAACGCCATTTTGACATCCATCTGCCAGATCTCATAATCATAATATGCAGCGATTGCTAAAAAAATCCTCATAGAGTTTAGCTTCACTACCGGTGAGAAATCTCATCGTAGTCAAATCCTTGAATTTGTCAAAACCCTTTTGCGACAAGTCGAGCTTTATAGACAGTAACATTACCATCAGCATCTGTTTTCTTCTTGAAAATCCATTTGTTCTCGACAGCCTTCCGGCCATCCGGTAAGTCCACCAAAGTCCATACTTGGTTTTCGTACATGGATCCAATCTCGGATTTCATGGCTTCTTGCCATTTATTGGAATCTGGGCTCATCATCGCTTCCTCATATGTCATAGGGTCATCGGTGTCGTCCACCAACATGAAACTCATAACAGGATCATACCAATCAGGAGTAGTACGAGTTCTTGTTGACCTGAGAGGTTCCATAGTAACTTCAACCAAAGTTTCATGATCAACATCATTAGCTTCCTCTCTTATTGGTGTAGGCGCCATAGGAACCACTTCCGGTGATGTGCTACTCTCAAGTGCGAGAGAAGGTTCGACAACCTCGTCGAGTTCTACTTTCCTTCTAGTCACTTCTTTCGAGAGAAACTCCTTCTCTAGAAAGGATCCATTTTTAGCAACGAAGATTTTGCCTTCGGATCTATGATATAAGGTATACCCAATAGTTTCCTTCGGTTATCCTATGAAGATGCATTTTTCCTATTTGGGTTCAAGCTTGTCAGGTTGTAACTTCTTTACATAAGCTTCGCAACCCCAATCTTTAAGGAACGACAATTTAGGTTTCTTCCCAAACCATAATTCATACAGTGTCATTTCAACGGATTTAGATGGTGCCCTATTTAAAGTGAATGCGGTTGTTTCTAATGCATGACCCAAAAACGATAGCGGTAAATCTATAAGTGACATCATAGAACGAACCATATCTAAGAGAGTTCGATTACGACGTTCGGACACACCATTATGTTGTGGTGTCCCTGGCGGTGTCTATTGTGAAAGTATTCCGCATTTCTTAAAATGCTCGCCAAACTCGTAACTTAGATATTCACCTCCATGATCAGATCGTAGAAACTTAATCTTCTTGTTACGTTGATTCTCTACTTCACTTTGAAATTACTTAAACTTATCGAAAGTTTCGGATTTATGTTTCATGAAATAGATATACCCATATCTACTCAAGTCATCCGTGAAAGTAAGAACATAACGATAACCACCGCACGATGCTACACTCATTGGGCCACACACATTGGTATGTATGATTTCCAATAAGTCCGTAGCTCGATCCATCATACCAGAAAATCGAGTCTTAGTCATTTTACCCAACAGACATGCTTCACATCTTTCAAGTGATTCGAAATCAAGTGATTCAAGAAGTCCATCGAAATTGAGTTTCTTTATACGCTTCACTCCAATGTGACCAAGACGACAGTGCCACATATAGGTCGAGTTATCGCTTAATTTCAAACGTTTAGCTTCAATGTTATTAATATGTGTATTACTAAAATCGAGATTCAATAAGAATATACCATCTATCAAAGTTGCATGTTCATAAAACATATTACTCATATAAATCGAACAACCATTATTCTCGGACTTAAACAAGTAACCGTCTCGCAAATAAACATGATCCGTATATAATTTTGATGCTCAATGCCGGCACCAAATAACAATTATTTAAGTATGAAACTAATCCCAATGGTAGATGAAGAGGTAGCGTGCCGACCGCGATCACATCAACCTTTGATCCATTTCGAACGCGCATCACCATCTTGTTCTTCGCTAGTTTCTGTCTATTCTGCAGCACCTGTTTTGAGTTACAAATATGAGCAACCGAACCAGTATCAAATACCCATGAACTACTACGACTACTAGTGAGATACACATCAATAACATGATTATCGGATAGACCTTTCATCTTGATGTTGCCGTTCTTCAAATCCGCCAAGTACTTATGGCAATTCCACTTCCAGTGACCTTCTCCCTTGTAGTAAAAGCACTCACTATCAGGATTAGGCCCAACCTTGGTCTTCTTCGCCGGAGCGGTAACTTTTTACCGCCCTTCTTGAAGTTTCCCTTTTTCTTAGATTAGCCTTGCTTCTTGAATTTGGTGGTCTTATTGACCATCAACACTTGGTGCTCTTTCTTGATCTCCACTTCTGCATACTTTAACATGTAGAAGAGTTCGGGCAATGAGTTGTCCATGTTTTGCATATTGTAGTTCATCACAAAGTTCTTGTAACTTGGTGGTAGTGATTGGAGGACACGGTGAATCCCCAAAGCATTAGAAATCACTATACCCAAGCTTTGGAGCTTACTTGCGTGCCTAGAAATATTAAGCACGTTCTCACTGACGGAGCTTCCCTCTTCCATCTTGCAGTTAAAGAACTTTTCAAAATCCCCATAACTCTCAACTACCGCGTGAGCCTCAAATATCATTTTGAGTTCACGGACAATATGATGTGGGTCATGGTTCTCAAACCTTTTCTGAAGCTCTGATTGCAAACCATACAAGATAGCACACTAAACTATGGAGTACTGATTCTTTCGAGTGAGGAAAACATTCTTCACCTCAACGGTAGCATCAGCTACAGGTGGGTCACCCAGCGGTGCATCCAGCACATAGGTCAAATTACCAGAATTGAGGATAATCCTCAAATTTTGGAGCCAATCCGCGAAGTTGCTTCCATTGTTTTTCAACTTTTCTTTCTCTAGGAACGCATTAAAATTGATGGTACGGGACGCCATTGATCTACAACATATTTGCAAAGTTTAGACTAAGTTTTTGACAAATTGAGTTCTAATTAATTGTTAAATTAATCAAGGTGAGCTCCCACTCAAAACAATATCCCTCACATTTTTTTAGTGATGACACGAACCAAATCCACCACATCAAAAACCAATCATCACGAGAGATGATGTAGCTTCAATACAATCAACATGTTCATCATATCTACTATACTACTCATGCTTTACCTTTCGTTGATCCGTGTTCCGAGACAATGTATGTACATGCTAGGCTCGTCAAGATCAAACCTTAGCTTCCGCATGAGCAAATCTAGCTTGCTCCCGTTGTATACACTCGCAGAATCTAACACACCCGATCATCACGTGGTGCTTCGAAACAACGATCTTTAGCAATGGTGCCTACTAAGGATGAACACTCTATAACTTGATATTTTTGTGAGAGGGATCATCTTATAATTCTACCATCATGAACTAAGCAATAAAAGATGCATAAAAGGATTAACATCACATGCAATTCATAACATGTGATATGATATGGCCTTTCTTCTTGTGCTTCCGATCTTCATCTTTAAGCACGAACATGATCTCCATCATCACCGGCGTGGCGTCAAGGTCAATGGCACCGCTCCATGGTTGTCGTCCACCAGCATCAACTATCAAAACTTCTTTGAATAATAGACACGTGGGTCTTAACGAAATTAAAAGACAACCATAAGGCTCCTTCCGGTTGCCGACTTACAATAAGGATCATTGCATACATCATATATAATCACAATCACGGCCATATCACATCACAGCACTCCCCTACAAAACAAAGTTAGACGCCTCTAATTTTCTTTGCATATTTTACGTGGTTTGGGGCTTTCAATAAGTGTCGTTCTAACTTACGAACAAGAAACACAACATTGATGCTTGAACTATTAAGTGCCCGTTGTAAATTGAATCTATACTATGATGGGATAGACAGACACCCGCAAAGCCACTTATGCAATACAAGTTGCATGTTAAGCGTGGAGCAAGTCTCATGAACGATGTCATGTAAGGTTAGCCCGGGCTGCTTCATCGGATCATACCGCAAGATGCAAAGTACACAAAAAGCAATTGATAATAAAAGCACCACCGCCCACAATAACCATTGTGTTCTACTTGTGCAACAGATCTATATATAGACACGGCTCTGATACCACTGTAGGGGTTCGTAGCATGGAAAGCAAAAAAATTCTACCGCATGCACACAAACAAGCCAAGATCTATCTACTAGATTGTAGCAACGAGTCGATTAGAGTACTCACACTCGATGATTACAAAGCGGTTAACGAGAGCAGATTCTCGTGGATGATGTAGTCGTACACTTGCCGATCTCAAGATCATGTAGATGATCCTTCCGGCGCTGCGTTCTGGCAGCGCTTCCGCAGTCAGTTACACGTTCGGTACTAAATGAAGACCTTCCTCTCCCTTGTTCCAGCAGGCAGCGAGGTTGTAGTTCTCCCCTCGCGATTCTGGCAGCATGACGGCGTGGTGTCGGAAGTAGAGGGAAAATCCTGCAGGGCTTCGCCTAAGCCGGAGCAGGTTATGGTGGATCTAGGGTTTCAGGCAATCTAGGTTTAGAGGACCGGATATGAGGTGGAGTCGGCGGCGGATAGGGCGGCGCCGACAGCAGCGCTGGGGGGGGCGACAGCACGACGGATTTGTGGGGAGGGCTGGTTGTGTCGTGTAACACCCCCGGTCACTCCGGACCGACGGCTGTCACTTCTGGCAGCTCAATAGGATCTCTAGACTAGCCCCCACAGACCAACACTAGTCTTTTCTGCGCACTTTGTCCTCACTCATGCGCACCCGGTTACCCACTTCCCGGTCGGTCACCCATCCTAGAATTGCTCTAGGCCAAGCACGCTTAACCTTAGAGTTCTTTTCGAATGAGCTTCCGGAAAAGAAGTTGCAACTTGTTGGTATGGGTTTCCTATCAATCCTATTGAGCCATGCGCCAGGGTCTCACATACACTCACCCTTAGAAGATCGACGTCCTCGTCGATCAACCACAAGCCAGGAACGTCCCCTCTTGGCACACGTCTGTGCGTCCAGTGCCGGCACATGTGCCATGCCGTGTCCACTCCGGGCCACACGCGCCATGCGCCACATGTCCGCCACTGACCCGCACACGCCCGTTTAACCGCGAGGGTCGGCTCTGATACCAATTTGTAACACCCCCGGTCACTCCGGACCGACGGCTGTCACTTCTGGCAGCTCAATAGGATCTCTAGACTAACCCCACAAACCAACACTAGTCTTCTCTGCGCACTTTGTCCTCACTCGTGCGCACCCGGTTACCCACTTCCCGGTCGGTCACCCATCCTAGAATTGCTCTAGGCCAAGCACGCTTAACCTTAGAGTTATTTTTGAATGAGCTTCCGGAAAAGAAGTTGCAACTTGTTTGTATGGGTTTCCTATCAATCCTATTGAGCCATGCGCCAGGGTCTCACATGTCTCCTTGGGGCACCCCCTCCCATCTATTTATGAGAGGGAGGGCATCTTCGGAGAGGGGAGTTTGAATCGTTCCCCAACTCCCTCTCCTAGTTGGCTTGTGGTGGAGGGAAAGAAGGATTCTTTCCTTCCTCCGCTAGGATACATTGTCCCAATTTGACTTTTCAAACTTGCCTTTTGAATTTCAATTTGGAGCTTAATTTCTTTCTTGAAAATCCCCAACCAAGTGACCTAGGACATTATTAAATCATTCCACTTATCCATTACATTCATGTACCCTTCCCCTTCCAGTCCGTTGAACGTTCTAGACCCTTCTAGAACCTCTCCGATGAAAACATCGACATCATTCCCGAACTTCGGAATTGGACTTTCCTTATATGAATCTTATTCTCCGGACCATTCCGGATCTCCTCGTGATATCCTGGATCCCATCCGAGACTCCGAACAACATTCGGTCTCCCTACTTACATTCCATATCTACTAAACAACATCGAATCCTTAAGTGTGTCTCCCTACAGTTTGTGAATTATGCGGACATGACCGAGACACTCCTCCAATCAATAACCAATAGAGGAATCTGGAAATTCATGCGGCTCCCACATATTTCTATGATTACTCCCACATATTTCTATGATTACTCTGCAATCGAATGAACCACTTACATACGATACCAATTTCCCTTTGTCTCGTGATAGTTTACTTATCCGAGGTTTGATCGTCGGTATCTCTGCATACCTAGTTCAACCTCGTTACCGATAAGTACTATTTTCTCATTCCCGTGATATGTGATCCCTTGTGAGCCAGTCACATTCTAGAAAGCTAATTGGATGACATTCCAGCGAGAGGGCCCAGAGTATATCTATCCGTCATATGGATGGACAAATCCCACTCTTGATCCATGTGCCTCAACAAATACTTTCCGAACACTCAATGCCACCATTATAGCCACCCAGTTATGGTGTGGTGTTTGATGTCATCAAATCATCCTGCCGGTGATGGTGATTAGCATGATCTCATGGTCGAAGTAATCAGGTTACTATGTATCAGAAAGCTTATAGCAAACAAACTATTGAAATGACTTGATCTTTATGCTACACTTATCTATAGGAGTATGTCCATCACACCATTCTCCTAATGATATGATCTTGTTGTTAATAACATCTCTATGTTCATGATCGGAAAACCACGATCATCTATCAACCAACAAGCCAGTATTACAAAGAGGCTTTTACCAGGGAAACTAATTTAGTTTACAAATCACACAAGTATTAATGTTTCCGGTTAATACTATTATAGCATGAATGTAAACATTTATCATAAAAACAAAGATATAATAATAACCACTTTTATTATTGCCTCTAGGGCATATCTCCAACAGCGTTGGTAAAGCTTAAGGAAGAACTTGGCTTCGCCAGTAAATCTAGCATTGATACCAAGCATCTCCGTGATTTGTTGAAGAAGGTAGTTGAGGATGAAAGAAACGTTGACCAAGTTGTCAAGGTTTTCTTTGTTATATTGTATAACAAGCTTATCTGCCCAGGTAATGCAACACGGATCAGCAAAGAGGCTGCAATGCTTGTTGACATGGATTATGGTAAGAGTCTAGAGGTGATTTTTGTCAGCTTGTTGTCGATGAACTGAAGCGTGCAGCAGAGAATTTCCAGCTCGAAGCTGCATCGCCTGGTGGCCCTGAAGGCTGTTGTGTTGCTCTTGTACTCCAGTATGTGGATAGTTTCTATTCAAGGAAGCACTCTGTTATGTATCGCTTGACTACTCGTGCCAATTACTTGCGCCAGACACCTATGAGTAAAATCTACTATGAAGATCGCATGGTTAATGGTAAAATGGATTTCGTGAAGTATGTTATTGGGAAGTTGCCGGTGAGTGAAATGTCTTTCTTCAAGGCCACTTTGTTGTACTTATTTTTTCTGTTTAATTGTTGATCTATATTTATTGATATAGTTAATTGTGTCTATTTTTTCCCTTCTATTGTTCTAACTGAAAGCTCTTATTATGTTTGACTTTGTTTCTTAGAGCTATCTTTTTTGGCTGATGGGTTTTTCACCAGTTAATTGTTTTATGTTTTTCACAATAAGAGTGAACTTTATTCATCCTGTATAATGAACTTTGTTTAAAAAATGCTAAGTTATGTTCTTTTACATTTTTGCCTTCTTTTTTACAGTAAACTTATTGTATACCTCTTTTTATTCTTTAATATATGCTTACTGCATGTGTATTTAGAGTTTTATACTCATATAACTTCATGTTTTTAATCAGTTAATTGTTTTATGTCTCCACAATAAGAGTGAACTTTATTCATCCTGTATAATGAACTCTGTTTAAAAAAAATGCTAAGTTATGTTCTTTTTACATTTTTGCTTTCTTTTACATCGAACTTATTTTATACCCTTTTATGGGTTTTTCAGGAGTGAACTGTATTCTTGTTGTACAGTGAATCACTTTTTATTCCTTAATCTATTCTTACTGCATGTGTTTTTAGACTTTTATGCTCAGTGAACTTCATGTTTTCCACTTAGTGATCTTTTTTTGCTTGTTAATTTTTTTGTCATCTAGTGGAAAGCGCGCAATGACATTGTGTACAATTATGAAATGACTGCTGAGAAACTCTTCGTTGACCCTAATGTGCCGAGGAAAGCAGTTGGTCCTGATTTTCTTGAGAGGTCTCATCCTTTGTTGGTCACCCAGCCAGAGGCTCACAAACACGCTGATATGCCTGGACCGAGTGTTGTTCCATCAAGGGCATCTACTGCTTCAACATTCAGAGAGATTGATAGGATTTTATATAAAGTAGAAGACCTTTTGCGGTTGGTCCCAAGCATTGATTCTCTTTTTCCTGATGCGCCTGCTGCCATTAGCGATGCTGCAAAGAAAGTGGCTGGATATGATGCTAATATTCTTGACAGTTTGATGACTGTTGTATCTTGTCTGCGGCAAAGTTATGGTGATTTTGGAAGAAAAAAAGATGCCATATTTGGAGTGCATGAAAAAGCATCCGGGAAGGAGCAAGGTGCTGGTGGGTCATATGGTGCATGCGTGGATAATGAATCTTTGTTTACCCACCAATTTTAGGGCAAAGAGAATCAAATGCTGAGGTAACGGTTCCCATCTATCAAAAGGTTCTTCTGAATTTTTTGGCACGTATGAACTGTAGTCTGCCCTGCATGTGAACTTCAATTTTTTTAATGATTTTTATTTTTTCATTTTTCTCTGTTTATAGGAAGAAGCTAAACGAGTCGAGGAAGTAGCCATGCATGAAGAAGAAGTAGAAGATGAAGGTTCTGATCATGGTGTACTTGTAGACCAGTTCCTGTTCTGTAAGCGTGCGGCTACTCCTATGACGCCGCCGCATGATTCTAGTGATGGAGAGGGTGATGACTTTGTTAAGAACGATGATTTCATCCCAAGTTCATAGTATGGAGAGCAGAGGGTTCCTGAAGGTGGTAGTGTGGCAGGTGGATGCGATGGCGTTGTGGATAAATCCGCGTTCGCGCCTACTGAGCAAGCTGCTAGTGAAGATGGTACTTCCAAGATATTATCTCCGGTGGGTATTGTTGAAGACATCGTTGGGGGCAAGTCTGAAGTCCCCACTGCATCGGTTATAGCTGTTCAATCATGTGTTGCAGATGGAGCAGTTGTTCTTTCTACGAACCATGGTGTTCCAGAATTGGATAAGAAGGCTCAAAGTGTTGATGTTTCTGCTGGTGATGTCCATGCAGTTAGTGCTATAGTTAGAGATGAGGTTCCTGCTGGCAACGTCCCTTTGAATTCTGGGCTTGCTGTGGATGAACCGGTAGAGGAAGGAGATCATTTTGCACAATCTCGTGCCATTGGCTCGGAAGACCAAGACAATGATTCTTCAACCCCTGGGAGTGAACCTAACATCTTTGAGTCTACCTTTTCAAGTACCCCCTCCTCTATTTGACACTACTGGTCTTTCAAGTGCGTCCACAGATAACATAGGCAAGGATCTTTGAATAAGAAACCTCATCCACCCCACTGCCCTTCCTCCCCACCTCCATCATCTGTTTGGTTTATTCCTACAAGTTCTCCACGCCCCTTTTTTCTTTATATATGATATATGTTGTTTATAACTATCATGTATGCGTCTTTTTTGTGTTTTATGGATGGGGGGGCAGGGTGTTGAGGTATTTTGGTCTGGTTTTGTGGGGTGATTGGTGTAATGAGACAAATGTAAGACCTAAACAATTTATGTAATGGATTATCTTTTACCTTTCCCACATGTGTAAATGCGTGTTGTGTTTTTGTGTGGTGTGATGGCGAGGGACCGGGTGGAGGTTGTATTGTGTAGTGAATTTGTAGCACCCGCCGGGGTTAGGGTTAAAATAACCTCAGATCACCATCTAAGATAAGTTCAACTCCCAAACACGGAAGATCATAGTATGATTCGGTAACATTACAGAACACATGGATTCAACATCATAAGTTTAAACTCTTAGCAGAGTGAGATATTAGAGTTATTACAAACCAGAGGTCATAGACCCAACATTACATCACACAGCGAAAGCAAATTATGTTGTTCTACACAACAACTTAGCAAAAGGCCTAAGAGGCCATTAACAAAAGCGACGTCCATCCCATAGTCCTCAGGCTGCTACCTGGGACCCCCAACTACTCGTCGATGTCAATGTAGAAGCCACCTTAGGCTACAACCAGATCCTCTATAGAAAAACAACAATGGCGCAAGGCTGAGTACGAGAATGTACTCCGCAATACTTAGATAACCTAGTATCTATATGTTCTGGCTAGAAAGGCTTTCTCTGGATTTTCTTTTGCGAAAACCAATCTTTATTTGTAAACAAGAGAGAGAATAGGCTCGTCTACTCAGAATCTTTTAAAAAGGGATAAGATAGCGACTTCTTCATCTTGTTCATCACATCTTGATAACCACCAGCTTCATCAGAACCTCCTATCTAGGATCACCCCCTCGACCCGGAGGAAGCATCCTTAAGCACACGTGGATCAACAAGTTTTATAGTGGTTAAAGTTATCTATGATCGTAGAATCTGGTCACCAAGCGTTCATAACCGTGAACACGGCTTTTCGAAAAGATTAATACCCTGCAGGGGTGTATAACTTTACCCACACGTATCAACCGACTCTTAATGCCAAATATTATTAGCCCTCTTCCTTGGAGCCGAAGCCGGTACTTAAAGATGTGAGGCGAGGTTGGTTCACCAGGGGCTCCATCGACCCCAAGCAACCACGTCCACGCTTCCTTACCTATTATGATGCACCTCCATCACCTCCTCTTTTGAAAACGTTTTCAATGCGTATGCTAGATGGAAAGCCCGAACTATGTAACTCATGGAATCTACTAGGCAAGTTAGTCAGTCGAGGGGTTGTCTAGGCCCCGTGTGGCTGTACGCTCGTCTCAGTTCCAAAGGCAAGAACTCAGTTACTAGTGGTGGCGAGCATGGCACTACAAAAACTACACCCAACGTGGCCTCCCATACAAGCCTTAGCATGTTTAGTTAACTCCTACGATGATGTCACCATCCCTACCTTTCTATATTCTCTAGCACTTCTAATTCAACATTCGGATAGATCAGATCTTGATACTATGCATGGCTAAGCTGTCAATCTCAGAAGCTCTAGCAATGCTCGGATGCCAGACCTAGGTATGCTAGGAGCAGTGGATTAGGAGTATAAGGCTACAACAGGGAAACTATGCAGCAGATAGGTAACTCTAACTACTGACAAAAGACCTCATTGGAATCGTGTGCATTATAGCGAGAAAGTAATATACTTTGTAAAAGTAGGTTCAGAATGAGAGGCTACGCTTGCCTTGTCCTTCAGTAGACAGATATGGATCGTCGGTGTTGTTGACTTCAGCTTCGGGCTCGGATCCTATCGCGAAGAACCAATACCGGAAAGAAAGGCAACAATCAAGACATGGCATCGAGGCAATTCTCAAACAAGGATGATGATATGACAAGTTGAATTGCATTGAAATGAAACCCTAAATTATGCTCGGCAATTTAAACGGGGTTCCGAGGGTTGAAAACCCTAACTCGGGGAAACTCCAGAATCACCTGTGAGGGGTTACTATGTTGTTTTAATTGAACTTGTCGTTAAAGTTGTTGAACAATGCATGATTATAGGTTAGCTAGATAGAACTCATTTTTCTGAACGTTTTGATATATTATTTGTATTTTTCTGACTTATAAATTAAAAGTTATTGAATTTATAAGATTTATAATAATTTCTGAAATTATTAAAGCCTTTATTACACTTTTCTGGAAATAAAAGAAACTGAAACTTTTTACACCGCGGGATGGGCTAGCCACAGACACAGACAGGTGGGCCTCTGGCCACCTCAGCAACCACGTTGGCCAAGCGGGGTGAAAGACATTTTTCACCGGGGGTGGTTCTAGCCAGAGAGGCTGACGGGTGGGGTCGGTCCACGCAAGCAAGCCACGCGAGCGCCACGCAGGAGCCACGTTGGCTCGCCGGCCAACGGGCCAGACGACGGTGGCAGACGATAGAGGAGGGAGAACTACGGCGTGCGACGAGGGCTGCTCGAACCAGCGATGCGAGACGAACCTAATAGCGGCGGCACCTCCGTTTATTGGTCACCGGAGCACCTCCAACAGCGAGCTCCTGCGGTGGTCGACGGCGGCGCACGACAACAGCGAGATACAGAGCAAGGGAAGGGAAAAGAGGAGGTCCAGGGGAACCACTAGCTCACCAGGAAGCTCGCAGAGGGTTTGTTGGCGCAAGGGGAGGTCGAGCGACATCGGCAATGTCGACGGAGACGGTGGCCTGAGGTGGAGAAGATGACCCGAAGCGGTCGATTCGTAGCGCCCCGTATCGATTCCTTTTGCGGGGATGATCCTCGAAGCACGGCGAAGCTTATGGCGTCATCGGCAGGCACGGGGAGGCCAGGGTCGGTTGGATCGTCGGAGCTAGGGTTTTGGGTCCACGAGGGGAACGGATGTGAGTGGTCGCTGGATAGGGGGAGAGTGGATGAGAGCGACGGGGACGTGGCCGCGCCATTCTTATCCACGCTCGGGGCTCGACGGACGGCCAGGAGGAGGTGGCGGGGATCGACAGCGGCGCCGGCGACACCCAGCTGCTTCCTCCCGAGGAGAAAGACGACGAAAGGGCGGCGAAGCGGTACTGGGCCGCGCTGGGCTGCGCGTGGGCCGGCTGCGGCTGCTGGCTGCTGGACGCGAGCGGCAGAGAGAAGAGAGGGAGTTGGGCCACGGCCCAGAGGCGCTGGATTGCTTTTTTTTAGACAGATCCTTTTTCTATTTCCTAAATTCCTTTTCTCTCTTTTATATAATGATTTTGGATATTGTTTTAGATATTTCAAAATACCATGACTTTGTAAATATAATGAAAACAATGTGGGGCCCTTTGAAACTATTTGGGCTCCACTATTTTTGTACATTTCAAAATTCAAACACCATATTGAATGGATTCCAAAAGAGGGGGAAAGACTAGGGTTTAGGGTTTTGCACTTGTTCTTTGGTTCACACACTTGATCACATGCAATATTTTATTGAGTTTAACACATGCATGCAATGCTTAGGTACTAATTACATATATATTACAAACTTGGGATGTTACAGCTCTACGCCCCTTACAAGAATCTCGACCCGAGATTCCTAAGTTTTAGAAAAGAAGGCAGGGTACTCAGATCTAAGACGATCTTCTCGTTCCCAGGTTGCTTCATCCTCAGTGTGATGAGACCACTGAACTTTGAGGAACTTGATGTTTTGACGACGAGTTTTGCGCTCAGTTTCATCAAGGATACAAACAGGATACTCACGATAAGTCAGATCCTTCTGGAGATCAAGAGTTTGGTGATCAACACCACGGATAGGATCTTTGAAGCAACGCTTGAGTTGAGACACATGAAAGATGTCATGCACCTCAGGGAAGTTTGCAGGTAGCTCCAGTTGATATGCGAGTTTACCTTGCTTGGAGAGAACACGAAAAGGACCAACATAGCGAGGAGCCAGTTTTCCTTTGATACTGAAACGATGGACACCCTTTAAAGGAGTAACCTGGAGATAAGCTTGATCACCAACTTCATATTCAACATGTTGATGGTGACGATCATGATAGCTTTTCTGACGAGACTGGGCAGTTTTCAAACAATCTCGAATGATACGAACTTGATCTTCTGCTTCCTGGATCATATCCGGACCAAAGAACTTTCTCTCGCCGGTTTCTGACCAGTTCAAAGGAGTACGACAGGTTCTTCCATATAAGAACTGGAAAGGTGCCATTTATATACTGGACTGATAACTGTTGTTGTAAGAGAATTCAGCAAAAGGAAGGCATTTCTCCCAGTCCTTGCTAAAGGATATGACACACGCTCTTAGCATGTCTTCAAGGATTTGATTCACTCTTTCGGTTTGACCACCGGTACTAGGATGATAAGCTGTACTGAAGGAGAGATGAGTTCCCATAGCTTGTTGGAAACTTGCCCAGAACCTTGAGGTAAACAGACTCCCTCGATCAGAGACTATTTTCTTCGGTACCCCATGAAGTACAACTATTCGTGAGATATACAGATCAGCCAATTGATTAGCAGTAATGCTCTCGCGAACAGGTAGGAAGTGACCAACCTTGGACAGATAGTCAACGATTACCTAGATGGCATCATTTCCTTTCTGAGTCTTAGGAAGACAAGTAATGAAATCCATACCAACTTCATCCCATTTCCACTCAGGTATTTTATGTGGTTGCAGGAGACCAGCAGGTCGTTGGTGCTCAGCTTTGACGCGACGGCAAATTTCACATTCAACAACAAAACGAGCGATATCCTTCTTCATACCAGACCACCAGAATCTTTGACGAAGATCCCGATACATCTTGGTACCTCCAGGGTGGATAGAATTAGGTGATTCATGAGCCTCTTGGAGAATTAGATCCCTCAATTTTGTTCTCTTCGGCACTACCAGACGGTTACCAAAGTAAACAGTACCTTGATTATCAACAGAGAAACACTTAGCAACTCCGCTAGTAATGTTCCCTTTGATCTCGGCAATTTCGGAATCATATTTCTGCCACTATAGAAGACTTCACTTCAAGGGTAGAAGGGAATCCACGAGGAACTACTTCAAGATTCAATCGAGCGAATTCCTCATGAAGGGAAGGTTGAGATTGTTTGATAACCAAACTGTTGCAATAAGACTTACGACTTAGCGCATCAACAACAACATTGGCTTTTCCAGGTTGATAGTTGAGACCCAAATCATAGTCCTTGATGAGTTCCAACCATCTTCTTTGCCTGAGATTCAAATCAGGTTGTGTGAAAAGATACTTCAGACTCTGATGATCCGAGTATAACTCACAACGACTACCAAGAAGGTAATGTCGCCATTGCTTAAGAGCATGAACAACAGCTGCAAGCTCAAGATCATGTGTTGGGTAGTTATTCTCATGTGGTTTTAACTGACGGGAGGCATAAGCCACCACATGCCCATCTTGCATCAACACACATCCGGGACCTTGGTGAGAGGCATCGCAGAAGACCACAAAGTCTTTGCTAGTGTCTGGGAGAACCAACACTGGTGCAGTGGTTAACTTGGTTTTCAACAACTGGAAGCTTTCCTCAGCATTATCAGACCATTCAAACTTCTTATCCTTCTTGAGAAGATCAGTCATCGGCTTTGCAATCCTGGAGAAGTTCACGATGAATCGACGGTAATAACCAGCCATCCCGAGAAAACTTCGGACATCCTTTACAGATTTAGGAGACTCCTAGTCGAGGATAGTTTGGACCTATCTGGGATAACAACAACCCCTTGAGCGGAAACAACATGACCAAGGAATACGAGCTCTTGTAACCAGAACTCGCATTTGGAAAACTTGGCGTAAAGACGATGTTCTCGGAGTTTTGTTAGCACCAAACGGAGATGTTCGGCGTGCTCTTCTTCAGTCTTGGAATAAACCCGAATATCATCGATATAGACCACGACGAACTTGTCAAGATACTCCACGAAAACAGAGTTCATAAGACGCATGAAAGTGGCTGGAGCATTGGTAAGACCAAAGGACATGACTGTATACTCGTAAAGACCGTAACGAGCGGTGAAAGCAGTCTTTGGAATATCTTCCTTACGGATCTTTATCTGGTGATACCCTGACCTTAAATCCATTTTGGAAAAGACAGTGGCACCACTTAACTGATCAAATATATCGTTGATCCTAGGGAGAGGATACTTGTTCTTGATAGTCACAGCATTGAGTGGGCGATAATCCACAACCAGACGCGGTATATTGGTATCCCGCTTATTGACAAAGATGGTAGGACATCCCCAAGAAGATGTGCTAGGCTGAATGTATTCTTTTCCTTCTAACTCATATAATTGCTTCTTCAACTCCACAAGCTCATGAGGAGGCATACGATAGGGTCTTTTAGAAAAAGGAGCAGTTCCAAGAAATATCTCTATGACAAACTCCGCACTTCGATCAGGTGGCATGCCAGGCAACTCCTCAAGAAAAACATCCGAAAACTCACATACCACGGAAAACATCTTGGATCTCTAACGGAGGTAGAAATTCGAGAGCATACAACTCCGCTTCAGGAATAGAAACAACTGAAGCAAATAGTGACCCTACGGTCCAATACTTGACTGTTATGCCAGCAGGACTAGTCAGAGTCACACAGTTGGTTGTACAATCGAGGATGGCTTGATAACGGGTCAACCAGTCCAGGCCCAAAATGATGTCAATGTTAGTTGACTTAAGGGCGATCAAAGAAGTGGGGAAAAGTTGAAATGCAACTTCAATTAGATTCCCATGACTAACCATGGTGGAACGCCAACTAGAACCAGGAGATTAAACCCATAGAGGAACAGATAATCCCTCAAAACTTATCCCATGCATTTGAACGAAAGCTTGCGACAGGAATGAATGCAATGCTCTAGAATCAAACAAAACTTTAGCAGGAATTTGATTGATACGAAGCATACCCATGATGACGCTTGGATCTTCCTGAGCCTCATCAGCAGAGATATGGTTCAGGCGACCTTTTCCAGCACCTGGATACTTATCATTCTTCTTTGGTGGTTGTACCTTCTCAGTGGCATTCTTTTGAGGACACTCTTTTGCATAGTGGCTAGGATGGCGACAATTGAAGCATATAAAACCTGATGCATTACCAGCAGGAGAGTAGTTTGATCCACCAGCATTGCCTGTAATAGCATTCGGACGAGGAGCATATCCAGAAGACCTTGGAGTATAAGGAGCACGTGGCAGAGCACTGTAAGGCACGAAGACACGATGCTTCTTATTACCAGAAACAGCCTTGTGGTACCCCTCCTGAGGACGCTTACGAGTTTCTTCATACTCCACCTTTCCACTCTCGGCTTTCATAGCCTTGTTGACAAGACCTTGGAAGTTACCAAAGTCCATGAGGTGGATATCACGGCGAACCTCAGGATCTAGTCCTTTGCGGAACAGATCTTGCATCTTAGCATCAGTGGAGACCTCTTTAGTAGCATAGCAGGCAAGACGATTGAACTTGCGCTGGTAATCACACACGGAACCAGTGCCCTACTTAAGCTTGAGGAACTCCTCTCTCTTTTGATCCATCAAACCTTTCGGAATATGATAAGCTCGGAAGGCTTCAGTGAAATCTTGCCATGTAACAACATGTTGAGCTTCTTGCATAGCCAAGAAATTTTCCCACCAGGAATTAGCTGCTCCCTCCAGATGATAGGCAGCAAAAGTCAACCAATCAGCTTGAGCAACATGACCAACCTAAAGTTTGCGCTCCATGGTGCGAAGCCAGTAGTCTGCATCAAGTGCCTCCGTGGAATAGCTGAAAACTGGCGGAGTGAGACATGTGATGTCCTTGATACCAACATGATTACTCTGGCATTGAGCATTGTTGCTCTCAATCCTTTCAAGGAGCCTCATGTTGTCAGCACGGTTGGTTTCGTACATGGCCATGAGTTGAACAATTGACGGTGGTGGAGGAAGGTTGGAAGATTCACCCTCATTTGCGGTACCCCAAGCATAAGAACAGGTACGGGCACGAGAGGTATCACCCATCCTGAAAGAACAAAAAGAGATTAGACAAAGGATTCAAAGGAGCAAGACGGAAAGATGAACAAAGAGTACTTGATATAAACGTATCATCTTATCAAGCATGGTAGTATGAAAGCATACTAATGTATACACTATCCAGCTGACTTAAAAACCATGACAATGGAATGCTAAGATGTTACACACTAAGCAAAACTGAGATATCTTGGAACTCTGAGAATAGCAACCAAGTACGGAGTACTTTTAGAGAAACAACCCCAAAACCACGATCCTAAAAGTTTTGAGATATGAGGTTAGGAATGAAAACCTTTTCCAATCAAATAAGGTAAGAGAAACTCCAGCATCAGAAACACACCAGAGAAGGAGTAAAAAGAATCCTAGTCGGAGTTTCTGCAAATAATTTCTAACTTTCAAATAGTTTTCGCAACTTCTAGACTCAACATCGACCAATAAAAGGGTTTCCTATAGGCAGTACGGCTCTCATACCAAAACCTGTAGCACCCCCCAGGGTTAGCGTTAAACTAACCTCAGATCACCATCTAAGATAAGTTCAACTCCCAAACATGGAAGATCACAGTATGATTCGGTAACATTACAGAACACAGGGATTCAACAGCATAAGTTTAAACTCTTAGCACAGTGAGATATTAGAGTTATTACAAACCAGAGGTCATAGACCCAACATTACATCACACAGCAAAAGCAAATTATGTTGTTCTACACAACAACTTAGAAAAAGGCCTAAGAGGCCATTAACAAAAGTGACGTCCATCCCATAGTCCTCAGGCTGCTACCTGGGACCCCCAACTACTCGTAGATGTCAACGTAGAAGCCACCTTCAGTTGCAACCAGATCCTCTTTAGAAAAACAACAATGGCGCAAGGCTAAGTACGAGAATGTACTCCGCAAGACTTAGATAACCTAGTATCTATATGCTCTGGCTAGAAAGGCTTTCTCTGGATTTTCTTTTGCAAAAAGCAATCTTTATTTGTAAACAAGAGAGAGAAGAGGCTCGTCTACTCAAAATCTTTTAAAAAGGGATAAGATAGCGACTTCTTCATCTTGTTCATCACATCTCGATAACCACCAGCTTTATCAGAACCTCCTATCTAGGATCACCCCCTCGACCCGGAGGAAGCATCCTTAAGCACACGTGGATCAACAAGTTTTATAGTGGTTAAAGTTATCTATGATCTTAGAATCTGGTCACCAAGCGTTCATAACCGTGACGGCTTTTCGAAAAGATTAATACCCTGCAGGGGTGTACAACTTTACCCACACGTATCAACCGACTCTTAATGCCAAATATTAGTAGCCCTCTTCCTTGGAAAGCCGGAAGAGGGTGGTTGACCACGACCTTTACCTTGCTTTCGCCGAGACCATGAGTCACGCAATAAGTATGATTCCGCCGTAACGGGTCAAATCCCGAAGCCGGTACTTAAAGATGTGAGGCGAGGTTGGTTCACCAGGGGCTCCATCGACCCCAAGAAACTGTGGCCACGCTTCCCTACCTGTTATGATGCACCTCCATCACCTCCTCTTTCAAAAACGTTTTCAAGCGTATGCCAGATGGAAAGCCCGAACTATGTGACTCATGGAATCTACTAGGCAAGTTAGTCAGTCGAGGGGTTGTCCAGGCCACGTGTGGCTGTACGCTCGTCTCGGTTCCAAAGGCAAGAACTCAGTTCCTAGTGGTGGCGAGCATGTGACTACAAAAACCACACCCAACGTGGCCTCCCATACAAGCCTTAGCATGTTTAGTTAACTCCTACGATGATGTCACCATCCCTACCTTTCTAGATTCTCTAGCACTTCTGATTCATCATTCGGATAGATCAGACCTTGATACTATGCATGGCTAAGCTGTCAATCTCATAAGCTCTAGCAATGCTCAGATGCCAGACCTAGGTATGCTAGGAGCAGTGGATCAGGAGTATAAGGCTACAACAGGGAAACTATGCAGCAGATAGGTAACTCTAACTACTGACAAAATACCTCACTAGAATCATGTGCATTATAGCGAGAAAGTAATATACTTTGTAAAAGTAGGTTCAGAATGAGAGGCTACGATTGCCTTGTCCTTCAGTAGTCAGATATGGATCGTCGGTGTTGGTGACTTCAGCTTCGGGCTCGGATCCTATCGCGAAGAACCAATACCGGAAAGAAAGGCAACAATCAAGCCATGGAATTGATGCAATGCTCAAACAAGGATGATGATATGACAAGTTGAATTGCATTGAAACGAAACCCTAAAACATGCTCGGCAATTTAAACGGGGTTCCGAGGGTTGAAAACCCTAACTCAGGGAAACTCCGGAATCACCTGTGAGGGGTTACTATGTTGTTCTAATTGTAATTGTCATTAAAGTTGTTGAACAATGCATGATTATAGGTTATCTAGATAGAACTGATTTTTTTGAACATTTTGATATATTATTTGTATTTTTCTGACTTATAAATTAAAAGTTATTGAATTTATAAGATTTATAATAATTTCTGAAATTATTAAAGCCTTTATTACACTTTTCTGGAAATAAAAGAAACTGAAACTTTGTACACCGCAAGATGGGCTAGCCACAGACACAGACAGGTGGGCCTCTAGCCACCTCAGCAACCACGTTGGCCAGACGGGGTCAGAGACATTTTTCACCGGGGGTGGTTCTAGCCAGAGAGGCTGACGGGTGGGGTCGGTCCATGCAAGCAAGCCACGGGAGCACCACGCAGGAGCCACGTTGGCTCGCCGGCCAACGGGACAGACGACGGTGGTAGACGACGGAGGAGGGCGAACTACGGTGTGCGACTAGGGCTGCTCGAACTAGCGCTGCGAGACGAACCTAATAGTGGCGGCGCCTCCGTTTATTGGTCAACGGAGCACCTCCAACAGCGAGCTCCTCGGTGGTCGACGGTGGCGCACGACAACCGCGAGATACAGAGCAAGAGAAGGGAAAAGAAGGGGTCCAGGGGATACGCTAGCTCACCGGGAAGCTCGCAGAGGGTTCGTTGGCGCAAGGGGAGGTTGAGCAGCATCGGCAACGTCGAGGAAGACGGCGGCCTGAGGTGGAGAAGATGACCGGAAGCGATCGATTCATAGCGCCCCATCTCGATTCCTTCTGCGGGGATGATCCTCGAAGCACGGCGAAGCTTATGGCATCATCGACAGGCACGGGGAGGACGGGGTCGGCGGGATGGTCGGAGCTAGGGTTTCGGGTCTGCGAGGGTAACGGGAGTGAGGGGTCGCTGGAGAGGGGGAGAGTGGATGAGAGTGACGGGGACGTGGCCGCACAGTTCTTATCCACGCTCGGGGCTCGACGGACGGCCAGGAGGAGGTGGCGGGGATCGACGGTGGCGCCAGCGACACCCAGCTGCTTCCTCCCGAGGAGGAAGACGACGAAAGGGCGGCGAAGCGGTACTGGGCCGCGCTGGGCTGCGCGTGGGCCGACTGCGGCTGCTGGGTGCTAGGAGCGAGCGGCAGAGAGAAGAGAGGGAGTTGGGCCATGGCCCAGAGGCACTGGATTGCTTATTTTTTTAGACAGATCCTTTTTTATTTCCTAAATTCCTTTTCTCTCTTTTATATAATGATTTTGGATACTGTTTTAGATATTTCAAAATACCAGGACTTTGTAAATATAATGAAATCAATGTGGGGCCCTTTGACACTATTTTGGATCCACTATTTTTGTACTTTTCAAAATTCAAACACCATATTGAATGGATTCCAAAAACAGGGGGAAAGACTAGGGTTTAGGGTTTTGCACTTGTTCTTTGGTTCACACACTTGATCACATGCAATATTTTATTAAGTTTAACACATGCATGCAATGCTTAGGTACTAATTACATATATTACAAACTTGGGCTATAACAGAATTCCCCTCACAAGGATTTTTGCCAGGCAGATACAAATTGTACCTTTTTCCTATCTCTATGATCTTTTCTCCTTAAGTGAACTCTATATAGAGGTTAATGTGAACTGGCTTTTCTGTTTTTCTGTTTTCAGCATCTGGGTCTTTGTCGACACCTAATATATCACAGGTTCCCGCTTTTAGAAAAATCAAGGAGGTGTATGATAATATATTGAAACTGGGATATCATCCTACTAAGAAGTATAGATTTTTAGTATTGTTGAATTGCTCTTATTGTTTGGGTTTTATGTTATATTTATGTGCAATGTCTAATACATATTGCATCTTTTATTTTTTGTAGGAATGATGTAATTTTCATTAACTACGAGGCTCGATGCACAATTGGAAATGTTGCAGAAGCATTTAACCCTACTGGCATGCTATGTTCTTATGTTGTCCCAGTTGCAACATACTTGCTTCACCAAAGTTCAAAAATTCTGGGAAATTTGTGGTACCATACATTTGCTATGTATGATGTTTTTGTCTAATATTTTTATGCTTTCATATGTGAACTTTTTGTTTCATTTGTTTTATTTTAGTCAAAAACACCTTTTTTTTAAAATATATTCCCTTTATTTAATCCATAGGCATATTTTTGAAAGGAATCTGAACAGTGGCCCCTTGAGGAGATTATCTAGTCTTGATGCTGAGGAGTGCTTGGACACGAAAGAGATGGTAAGCACCGCCTTCTTGGTTTCCTTTTCTATTTATGTAGTGAACTTCAACTTTTATATTTTATGGCTTGTGCACCATCTGAACTGTCTGATATATTGTTAATGTGTCACTTTTATTTTTATTTTCCTTTTAGATTTGTTTTGCATCCTTCGACCCGCCTGACCCTCCAGTACCAGGGGGGTTGGACACTATTGTGTAGTCACCATTAACATGAAGCTCGAACGATTCGAGTTGCTTGACTCTTTGTGTGACGAGTTTATCCCATGTGCTCATCAGGTTTTCAATACCATGGTTCATGGCATAAAGAAGTTATGGAGGCAAGCGAGAAATGAGAAAGGGGATTCGTTCTCCCCACCATCTATTGATCATTTTGTGCAGAATTTTGTTGAAGTGCCAAAGCAGCTAACCCCGTAAGTTTTTTTGTATTACGCACTTTGTTATTCCAGGACCTATGTTGGTTTGCTGTTTTGTATCTATAGTGAACCAGTTTTGTATTGTTGGTGTGAACCACTTCCATCAAACCTTACTTTAATACAAATGAACTTTGAATAGCATTTCAAATGAACTTTGGAATAAACACAAGTCAACTGGATTGAACTTAACTATTGTAGAAATAAACACAAGTCAAAATTATTTTTGTGTTTTTACCTACTGAACCTTATTACTAAACAGACTTATGTGAACTGCAACTTTAGAGCAGGAAGTACATAAGCAATGTGAAACACAACTTTTTATTCAGTGAACCTCATCTTTATTGGGGATATTCCAAGCACACTATTATTATTTACATAAATTACCACAAGTATGGTAATTGTTCTATTTGCTGTAACTTCTATTTATCCAAGGGGCTTTTTTTCTTGCATTTCTTTATACTGAAGTCAACCTGTATGCATATCAATGTTGACTTTATTTTTTCTTAAATTGTTCCTTTAGCCGTAACTTAAGATTTTAATAGTGAACTTGCTTTTTTGTGTGTTTTTTGACAGGAATAATTGTGGTTTCTTCATGATTCAGTATATTCTAACTTGGGATGGTGTATGTTTGGTTATATTCAAGCAAGGAGACATATTAATGATACAGATGACACTGCTTTATAGATGGCTCACTTCAGGTCATTTCCAAATTGACCTAAAAGGTTTATTAGGTGTTGATGCAAGTATTTTTCTTCTATGATTTCACCAACTGAACTTCACCTTTTAATTTAAAGTTCAAATTTTCAAGCTAAGTTTTATATCAGTCTAACATGTTTTTCTTCTCTCATTTTTACACACTTGTTTGTTATTTTTCAGAGACACCTCTCTACATGGAGGCGAATAACTTTGCTCTGTTTGACCTTGAAACTGTCACACCTGATGTTCGCATGATCTCTAAAGACACTTTCTGAATGAAGTTAGCAAGGTGAAGAAGACTGCTCCGAAGCTTCATACTGCTACAAAATGAACTACCAGGAGCACCAGTGCTGCAAAGGAGGGAAGAAGAATGTTGTTGATGTCAAAGGTGGAAACGACAATGATTTTGTTGATCCTGCGCCATGGAATGTCAAAAGCAAGGTTGCTGAAACATGTCCTAGTGGCAGTAGTGATGATTTTGTATCGTAGACTCCCACTGATGCTTCCATTGTTATATCAACTAAGAGGGCTACCAAATTTCCCGTGCGGTTGAGGGAACCCTTGGAGAAGCTTATTCCTTTTGAACCGTCATACTTAATCAAGGCAAAGATCAAAAAGCTTATATTGAGCCCTGAGTATTTGCAGAAATATGCGAAGTGAGTTATATATTTCCTCTTTCTCTATCTATTGTGATATTTCCTTTTTATTGCCCTACTTATCTCAATTTTTCTTGCATATTAGAACCCCCCTATTCAGAATGACAAGCGCGAATGGTATCCCCTTTGATGTTATGGGAGAGGATATGTTCAAGGCATTTGGACGGTGTGAAATGATATGTGTAGAAATTATGGAGAATGTCTTATCATTCTGGAAGGATGACCGTATCATGAAAAAAAGGTTTGCATCAGGGAAACGTGTCATGCTCGGTCCATTTATCATCCCGGTATAACCTTCTTTTTTAACCTCTGATAGATTTTCCATGAGAACTGCAACCATATAGACTATGGACTATCAGCTTTTTGTCACGTGAACTTCAAGTTGTGAACACACTACTGTGAAATGTAATCTCATGGTATCCCAATAGCACAAGTTAAAAATTATGTGAACTTCAATTGTTTTTTCATGTGAGCTTCAGAGTGATATCCATGTGAACTGGAATTTCAACATACTGTTCTTAAACAACTGAAATTTTATGCATGTGATCTTCAACCTTTTTTCATTCAACACACTATGTGAACTGGAACTAATTCATGGACTGTAACATAGCTTTTCCTTTTTATATTTCATTTGTGATTTATAGGTTTTATAGTCTATGCTATCTTTTTTGTAATGTGAACTTTCAAGTTGTGAATACACTACCGTGTACTATCATATCAGAGTACCGCAATAATGGAAGTTAAAATTCTATGCGAAATTGAATTCATTTTACCATGTGAGCTACACAGAGATATCCATGTGAACTGTAATTTTAACATTCTGTTTTTTCAACAACTGAACTTTGTTATGCATGTGATATTCAACCTTTTTTTATTCAACACACTGATGTGAACTTGAACTAATTCATGGACTGGATCATAGCTTTTCCTTTTTATATTTTATTTGTGATTTATAGGTTTTATAGTCTATGCTATCTTTTTTTTAAATGTTCTGCCTTTTGTTATGCAGTATGTTCTGGGTATTGCTCCATTTGAGTCACCAGATGATAAAGGGAACCCAAATCCGTTATGGTAGTTCAATGTAGAAGCAGCCGCCAAATTTTTTCATGCGTATGTGAGGCCATCAGAAAATTTTCTCACATCCAACCTAGCAAGTGTAGGGTTCGCAGCATAGAAAACAAAAAATTTCCTACGATGGAAACTATGTACCAAGATCTATCTACTAGATACAAACAACGGGCAGATGTATATCCGTAGAGAACATACCCTCGAATACCGACAAAGCTTAACGAGTTCAACTCGTGGTTGATGTAGACGATCTCTTGTCGATCTCAAGATCGAGAGGAAGTCCTAGCGCCACAAAGCAGCAGCGCATCCGTGCTCGCACACACGTACAAGACACTGAGCAACCTTCGCCTCCTCGCTCCAGTGATGCAGCGGAAGCAAAACCCTTTCTTGCTGAATAGCCACCGGGAATATGTATCTCGCTAGTCCGAGACCATGGGGGCTAAATTCTAGAGGGGGAGAGAGATCCTTCACGAGGAGGTGTGAGTGAGAAGTGAGGAGAGGGGTGCCTTTTATAGGAGGAGGGGGCACCCGAGGGGGTGGCCGCCAGCCATGGGGGCTGCCCCCTCCCCTCCTTCATTCATGTGGGTGGAGACTCCACTCACAAAAATCCATTCAAATCCCTCCACTCAAAATCCCACTCAAACTTGCTATTAAATTTCCACCAAGTTTAATGCAAACTCTAATTAAATAAAACTCTTTTATTTATTCAGAATTTTTTCAATTACTTTAATGACAAACATTCACATATAACCCCTTTCTAGAATTATATTTCACATACATAACCTCTTTATGCAATTTCACCCGAAAACCTATTTCGGTATCTAGTGAAATAAATTCCTGCACTTGTTTATTCTTTCGGAATAAAACATTTGCTCCAACTGGCTGTCAGTGTCCCTTAAGTGTGTCACCCTAGGTTCGCGAATAATGCGGACATGATCGAGACCCTTCTCCAATCAATAATCAGTAGCGGGACCACGAGATCCATACTGACTCCCACACATTCAACGATGACTTTCCTTTGATCGTCAGAACCTTTTACGCTTGTATATTAATCCCTTTGTTTCACGATATATTACATGTCCGAGATTCAATCATTGGTATCTCCATACCTAGTTTGATCTCGTTACTGACATGCACTATTTTCTCGTTCCCGTGATATAACATTCTAGTGATCAAATCACTTGCTTGCAAGCTAACCAATGTGATATCTTCCAGAGGGCCTAGAGTATATCTATCCGTCATCGGGATGACCAAATTGAACTCTTCATACATGATTCTCAACATAACACTTTAGTAGCTTTGAATCCATCTTTATAATAACCCAGTTACGGTGTGATGTTTGATGTCAACAAGAAACTCTTCCGGTGTTAGTGATTGGCATGATCTCATGGTCTAAGGATTAGGATTACTTCGTAAGTTGTTTATAGCAATATAAACTCAATGACTTTGATCGTAATGCTATACTTCAGATGAATGTTCATCACACCATTACACTAATGTTGTGATCTTGTTATTAACAACATCCAATGTCTACGATCAGGAAACTGTGATCATCTTGTTAATCAACGAACTAGTTTATGAGAGAGGCATAACTAGGAACTTTCTGTTTGTTTATTAAACACACATGTATTAACGTTTTCGTATTAATACAATTATAACATGCAAAATAAACATCTATCATATACTTGGAATACACATAATAAACACTTTATTATTGCCTCTCAGGGCATATTCCCTTCAGTCTCCCACTTGCACTAGAGACAATAATCTAGTTACATAGTGATGTATCTAACACCCATGGAGTTCTGGTGGAGATCATGTTTTGCTCTAGGGAGAGTTTTAGTCAACGGATCTGCTACATTTAGATCCGTATGTACTTTACAAATCTTTATATCTCCATCCTTGACATGCTCGCGGATGGAGTAAAATCGGCGCTTAATATGCTTGGAATGCTTGTGAGACCTTGGCTCTTTAGTATTGGCAATGGCACCATTGTTGTCCCAATAGATCACCATTGGGTCCAACGCGTTTGCAACCAAACCTAGTTCGGATATGAACTACTTCATCCAAACTGATTCTTGAGCCGCTTCCGAAGCAGCAACATATTCGGCCTCCGTTGTTGATCCCGCCACCACAGGTTGTTTGGAGCTCCTCAAACTAACCGCTCCGCCATTCATGAAAAATAAGTTTCCGGATTGAGACTTAGAGTCTTCTGGATCGGTGTCAAAACTAGCGTCGACATAACACTTCGCGATGAGCTCTTCTTCACCTCCGTATACAAGAAACATATCCTTAGTTCTTCGCAAGTACTTAAGGATATTCTTGACTGCTTTCCAGTGTTCCGAACCTAGATCTGATTGGTACCTACTAGTCAAACTAATAGCATGTGCCACATCCGGTCTTTTACATAGCATGGCGTACATTATAGAGCCTATGGCTGAAGCATAGGGGACTTTGTCCATTTTCTCTCTTTCTTCCGCCGTAGCCGGACTTTGAGTCTTACTCAATGTCGTGCCTTGTGTCATAGGTAAGAACCCCTTCTTACTATCTTCCATTTTAAACTTCTTTAAAATCTTATCAAGGTATGTACTTTGCGATAGCCCTATTAGGCGCCTAGATCTATCTCTATAGATCTTTATGCCTAATATGTATGATGCTTCACCTAGGTCCTTCATTGAAAATTTGCTGTTTAGATACCTTTTAATACTGTTTAAAAGATCTATATCATTTCCGATCAATAATATGTCATCCACATATAGTATCAGAAATGCCACATTGCTCCCACTCACTTTCTTGTAAATACAAGCTTCTCCATAAGTTTGGACAAATCCAAACTCTTTCATCACCTCATCAAAGCGGAGATTCTAACTTCGTGATGCTTGCTTCAATCCATAGATGGATCGCTGAAGCTTGCACACCTTGTTAGCATCCTTGGGATTACAAAACCCTTTGGTTGTATCATATACAACTCTTCTTCAATATTACCATTGAGAAACACGGTTTTGACATCCATCTGCCATATCTCATAATTGAAATATGCAACAATTGTTAACATAATCCTAACTGACTTCAGCATCGCTACAGGAGAGAATGTCTCATTGTAGTCAACTCCTTGAATTTTCCGAAACCCCTTTGCGACAAGTCGAGATTTATAGATGGTTACATTACCATCAGCATCAGTTTTCCTTTTGAAAATCCATTTGTTCTTCACGACCTTTCGGTCGTGAGGTAATTCCACCAAGTTCCAAACTTGATTTTCATACATGGATTCCATCTCGGATTTCATGGCTTCTAACCATTTGTTAGAATCCAGGCTCATCATTGCTTCTTCATACATCGCAAGGTCATCATTTTCATCAACCATGAAATTCATGACAGGATTTCCGTATAGCTCGGGAGCTGCACGCGTCCTGCTAGACCTGCGAGGTTCGGTAGTACTCTCTTTCGGAGTTTAATGATTCAAGGGGGCCTTCGGTAAACACCTCCTGAAACAGTCGAGAATGATCGTCACTATCCTTGCTATATCCAGCCATCTCAATGCACCTGCTGTGGCGATGGTGGTTGGGATTCGTTGGTTTGGGCTCTGGAAATGTGGGACGAGATGAAGAATACAAACTCTGGAAACTAGGCGGCATGGAGGGCGAGTCAGAGTGGGGATATAGGAAAGTGGAGAGGAGGAGAGGGATGGGGGAACTAGTCAGTACTCGTTGAATAAATCACAAGCTAAAAACCTTATTAAGGGGTCACCCTTAAGCTTATGGGTAGTCCATAAGCATTAAAATATTGATATCTAATACACATAGTAATAGAGGGTAGCTGTTCCATGTGGGTCCTTGACTTCTGACTCTCTCTCAAAAAAACATGAACTCTGTTATGCGGGGCACGCAAAATCTCCTCACTGGAATCATCGATGATGATCTCTCCTCATCAAAGGCACCCATTCGACTCTTCTACATATCTCATCTCTCTTCCTTCTCTTGTAAGCTTCCACGCAATGATTTTGACGTCGTTTAGTTGTGTCCAGAAAGATAGGGCCCATGTCATGTCACCATCAACTTTTAACCAGATTTTTAGTATAGGTCGCACCTATTCGGGTGGTATCATGATGGAGCTCACACAAGGAAGCGGGTTGCAATGAAGAACAATAAAGGGTAAATTCAGTTTTTTTTCCAAATAGGTAAACTCAGTTCAGTTTAATAAATGGATTTGCTAGTTCTCAGGCGCACAAGAATATATATGTTCGAAAAAAATATAGACATTATTTTTGGCAACTTGTCAAAAACATGCCTTGTGATATGGATTGCCATGTAGAGTATGAACATTCTGGTCCTCTCCACATCGCGGGTTCTGGTAAAATCTGCCCATATTTGGTAGATATGGTCATATATTGGCAGGGTAAATAATGCGAGATTCTGACTCATTATATGAAAAAATGTAGTTTTCCAAAAGAAATAAATATTTTGAGTGATGGCAATGCGCAGAATATGGCCTATAATGTAATAACCCTAAATTTTACATAAAGTGGACCGTGTTTAATACTACTGTTGGGCGAACAGGATACACAACTGTAATATGTGTTCAAGTCTCTTTCAACGCATCCTCTTTATGCAATGCATTAACAAGAGAAGCAGAAAGCTTAGCATGAACATGAAACATTATCCCGGTTGCATTTGGACATGGGTACTTGAGCAGATTTGGAAATGCACAGTACAAGCTATCTCCATCAAGCAATCCAACAGAGATAATGTTCAGGCTACCATCTTCACAACACCTACTAGAGGGGAAACATGCCAGTCTTGACATTTTCAGGAGGAATTTGCCACATGCTACGTTCTTTTCGAAGGGCTTCTCCTTATGCTTACGACCATGGCCACGGTCGACACCCACCGAGTGCTAGATCATGTTGTCGATGTCATTGTTGATGACATTGCCACAAAATGGGCAAAACAGCTTCCCGTTATAGTGGAAAGGAATTTGCCCACTCTGCAACTGCCTAAGTACGTAGCGACTCTTTCTGTCCCTAGAGACCTTGTCTTCGCCCATGTCGTCAGATTCTTCCTGCGGATTATTACGTACATAAGAACTCATATAAGGGCCTGTTTGATTCGTAGGATAAGAAAAACGAAGGATTATATATATCCGGCAAATCAAACAACAATCATAGGAAATTTTCTTATGGGATTTAATCCTACAATATCCTATACAGATCCTTTGACTCAAACATGGCCTAAAAGATGTAATCGAAATATAACTCAAGAATTGATATTTATGAATATGAACGACAACATATAATATTCGCAGTTGATATTTTAATTCACGTATCATCGCTAGATTATACACTATAATCATGTGTGTTCTAAATTTTGTACTAAGAATAATAACAAGAATGGAACAATTTTTTTGGACTATATAATAAAACAATATTCATGTACATTTTAATGACAGAAATTTATGTGACATCAACCAACAATATAGTAACAACAATCCCTAAAACCCCTAAAAACAGATATCCTTATAACAATTATGTGACAGATCAATCAAATCTACCGCACAAGAAGACTGTATGAACCACAACGAACAGATGTAAAATTGCTAGATGGCAGATTAGTAGATCTAATCAAATATGCAAAAGGATCGACCCTTAGAACCGGATAATCTGATATGTCTAAAACAAGAAGGCGGCAGATCAAAATAATTTATAGATCGAGAAAAACCTATGTATGAAGAGTAAAATCCGACAATAGTGAATCAGGGTAGTACCTCGTTTTCCTCAACGGAGACCTCCTCCTCCAATCCATCCCTCTCCTTGAGTGCTTCAATGAAGGGGTCGATGATGGCGTGGGCGTAGTTCTCGTCTTCCTCTAGGAAGAAGATGCTATCGCCTCCGCCTGCATGCCCCCCATCAAGGTATGTCGCTGGCACCATGTGACATGGTTATACCCTACGGGTACACTACCTTAGCATACCTGGTCCAGCCCAAGGAAGGCCCACGGCGAATATGCACCGGCCCATGAAGATTTTCGGGTGAACAAGGCCCGTGGCGCCTTCGAATCCTTGGAGAGCAAGACTAGAGTAGATAGAAAATTCAAAGGGGTAAACCCTAAAACCTGTAACCGACTCGATTTGTGACTGCGACATGCCTATCTCTTTATAAAGGCTAGGAGGGCACAACGAGGAGGCGCTCTTATGATCTCTCGCATACCACCGCATACACACCTCCACGCCAGATTACATCTGCGCACCCTGTAACCTTCGGTTCCACCATAATCAGAGCAGACAAGCAGGAGTAGGGTTTTCCCTCCGGGGGCCTGAACCTGGGTAAACCTCGTGTCCCGTTGTTGCTTGTTTGCTAACCGTTCCGCGATCTCCAGCATCCCCATCTTCTCCAAAACCCAAGTCCATAACAATGGGCATTGTCGAGATTAAACCTCGTCAATTGGCGCTGTCTGTGGGAACTGGGGCGCTGATTGTGCTATCGTGATGGTCCCAACCAAAGCGATCTACAACTCCGCGGCGATGGAGAGTCATGTCCTCTTCGGCGCCTTCGACTTCACTGCCCACTCGCCAGCCACCTTGAAGGACTTCGAACCCGTTGGCGACGGACTAGAGATCCTGTTCGGGAGCTTCTGCTTCCATGTGGGGCAGACCGGCACTCTCCGTCTCCCAGAGTGGGTGCCCTTGTCATCGATCAGGCCTTCTTCGTGGGCTCCACACCCCGTGCTACGCACATCACCATCGACAGACGAGTCCTATGACAGCAACAGCTGCAACTCAGATCTGTGCGATTCACCATCGGATGAAGGGACCTACGGTTCTGGATCTGAAAGCTGCGGTAGCAGCAATCCGATCTACGAGTGCTACAAGTGCGCCGCAGTCATCCAGAGTGAGGTGCATCAGGAACACAATCTGCCACCCAACCCGCAGGGTAGAAACAGTGGGAACAGAAGAAGCCAGTCCCCCCACCCAACGGGAACGACACTGATCGGGTTATCCACCTCAGCGAGGAAGGATGGGCTCAAGCACGCGAAGCCGTAGCAGGCAACAAGATCCTGCCCGCAGATGCCTCACGGGACCTGCTGATGGCATACCACATGCTCCTAATCGAGGAGCACAAGAAGCAGGTGAAGATGCAAGAGGTGCTTGACAAGCGCAAGCAAGCAGCCTCGGAGTCCAGTGCGCGGCGAGATGCGCTCTCCGCCATGGGCATCGGCTCCAGCTCGCACGGTAACCATGGCAACAAACACCGTTCTTGCACAGAGAACATGGATCCCAAGGCACGTCGCGAGGTGACTTGGTCCCTCAACGCGTCCTTCATGGAGATGGACACCGATGGCAACGTCATCCCGAAGACGCGTACCTCGCGTCCCATCCACCTCCGGAAGGGGACCCAAAAAGGGCCATGCATAAGTCCGCGCTTACCGGACTCGGACTCGTTGGAGCTGCGCTCCACGGAGAAGCTCCTGCGGAGCGAAAGAAGAAGGCCGCGGTCAGGTTCAACCACATCCCCACGCCCTTATCCGAAGATGAAGAGCACGACCTTCCTCGAAGGCACAAGAGCTCGTGCCGTTGCAGCCGCGATTACAACGCTCGAAGCGAGCTAACCCAGTGCAAGATCGACAAGGCACGCGCTAAGCGCGTATGCTTGTCTGAATCTGAGGAGGATGATGACGAAGGAGAACTCTGTGGAGCCCGATGCTTCAGCAGACCTATCGGGCGGACACGGATGCCGCGAAACTTCAAGCTTCCTTCGGACACTCCGAAGTTTGACGGCACATAGGACCCCAAGGAGTGGCTCATCGACCACTTGTCGTCCGTCAAGCTACACGGCGGAAACAAGGAAACCGCCATGCAATGCCTTCAGCTACAGCTGACAGGCGCAACCCGGATCTTGCTTAGCAGCCTATCCTTAGGATCCATCCAAAGCTGGGAGGAGCTGGCGTACAGTTTCGTCCGAAACTTCAAGGGCACCGGCAAGAGGCCTGCCTCGATCGAGGAGCTACGGGCCTGCACCCAACGAACGAGCGAATCCATTCGCTCGTACATATTGCACTGGTCCAACACCAAGAACTCTGCGGCGCACATCTCTGAGGAGAGAGCTATTGACGCCTTCAAGGACGGCGTCAAACGCCAGGACTTGAAAGAAAAACTTGGGCGCATCAAGCCCAAGACACTAGACCACCTCATGGACATCGCCAACAGGTGGGCCGACGGCGAGGACTCCATCCATTGAGCGCACTCGGAGGAGGAAGACGACTACGGACGGCGATGTGAACGCCGTAGCAAGAGAAGATCGCGCGTCTACGACGATCGCGATGGACCTGTAACACCCTCAGAATCGGACCTATGCAAGTTTTAGCGAAACCCGCCAAACCCGCATAGAAACAATTCAAAGGTGCCCACCAGGCACTTTCGTGCGGGTGGAAAACGAAGTAATAACATTACACAACAGTCCAAATCACCTGTAAAACGGTACAGCGTCCGGCTACGGACAAGATGCAAATGGGGCTAAGAGCCCTGAAGAATAACCAATGGCGTCCATAACCCTGCCCAGGCCAAGCCGGAAGGGTAACCCTGCTAACGGCGTCGATCTCAAAACCTGCTAAAACAAAAGGGGTGCCGGCAAAGGGAAAAGGAAAAAGAAGGAGCGTCAGTACTGAGGCCAGTACACGGCGAGGCTAGAATTCGGCGGTCCTCGCCTACATAGGTATGGTGGACTGAGCGGCAGCGGCATCATGCACTAAACAACCTATAGAGACTCGATACCACTGGCGACTATCAGAGAGGGGTAAGAAAGACCTATCCGGAACCAGCCTGATACTAACACCAAACAATCCCATCCTGGTATTCCCCCTCGAGACCAAACGAGGAACGCAACCGAGGAACTCACACAGTTGGCAGTTTTACTTATTTGGTTATAGTTGCGGCACTTTACTAGTCAGGTTTAGATAATCATCCTGATAAAGTAAGCAGTGGGCACTTTTAGTTAACCATTCCGTTATAGTGGCAACACTTACTAGTCAGATACAATTAGCATGAGTTAACCCCAAAACCCAGCAGTTGTTGGTACTTTTACTTAGCCATTCCGTTATAGTGAAGCTGGTTACTAGTCATATCGGATACAAGTCAATTTATAACAATAAACTTTAGTTATAGTTGTCTATGATCAAGCACTGTGCTCCAAGTCGTCCATAACCGCGGACATGGCTTCTTGAAAAGATTAAACCCTGCAGGGGTGCACCAAAGTATCCACACGCACCTCGACCCTTTTTGCCAGATCAGTTAACATACACCCATCGGTATGTCGGCGGGGCCTAAGTCATGACGTTTCCCAGACCCAAAGCAAGCACGGGGGGCCACCCCACTAAGTACACCCGCAACAAAGTCGGCCGGTCTCCGAGACGGACTCAGGGTTTGCGACAATGGCTGTAAACGACAGCAAATCCCCAAACGGGGACTGTCGATACCGCGAAAACATTCCGCTTCCAAAACAGTACAGTGTGCAGTACCTCGCACAATCGTAATAAAGCAGTAAACATGGCATAAGTACATGATAGTAATAAAGCCCCAAACTACTTGTGGCCCCCAGTACAATACTTTGAAATCAGGTACTAAATCGATGGGGGGCCCATATCTCCCCACATGTGGTTAGCGCGCTCGATCTCGGAACAGGTGTCAAGAACTCGGGGTCCTACGGGACACAAGTGGGCGGTCGGAAACCAAATCTTACCTATCACCCACCGATGCCTCTGCTTAATTCAATTTTAGTTATTAAACAGGAATTAAAGTGAACGAAAAGTAAAGCCATGATCATCTCCAACATCAACATGCGGCAATCCTCCAACAATTGTGGTACTTGCCGACAAGCAAAACACTTGGGCAAGCGACTACGACACGCGGGTCCAACTATCTACCAAACAACAGGTAATAGGATGTGTCCAAGGCTATATATGGCTGCAAGGGATATCACGGGTACGAATCTAGAGCATCGCAACACAGATAGCAAAGATCAACAGGAGGGAATAAATACTAGAAAAGTAAGATAGGTAGAAAGGGGAGATGCTCGCCTGAAAACATTGCCGAAGGTTCAACTGAAGATCGGGTCGACACTCGCATCAACTCAACGGCCCAATCCGCGAAGAAGCAAAACACTAGAAGGAACAACGGATGCAATATTTAATACAACGGCAGAAGATCGGCATGCTTATGATATGATGCATGGCATGGCAAAGTGCGGTGCAATTAGGTCATATTAAGCGGAACCAGGGGTCCCGACAATTAATTAGGCGGTTCAAGTTGTTTAGATACCCCGCAGTTTAAATGTTGTTATAACAAGGCAAGATACGATACCGGTTCGCTACACAAGTTTAAATGAGGCCGATATGAGACTAGATTTGCCCGCATATGGGCCCCATATTTAATTATTAGGTGAATCGACATAAGGCCCCCAAACCACATGAATGTATGCATGCAAGACAATTATTATGCGACAAGTCATATTATGTTATAAAATAGGGTTCTCGGAAAGGGGTACACACATTAGGGGTCTCGACGAACTTGGGGTTCCGGGGTTCGGGGTTCGGTCTCAGGGTCCAGGGTTCGACGGGGTTCGTCCTCGGCGGGTTCGTTCTCGGACTCCGGGGTTAGGGTCTTCGGATCGGGGTAGTAGATCTTGTCGCATCCGCGGCCTTCGGGTACGGGATCGGTCTCCGGGTTCGGAGGTCTCGGCGTTCCATGAGGAAGTACTTGGCCTGGCGTCGGGGCATCGGCCTCGCCCTGGTTGCTGTCGTTCTTGTCGTCGTGCAGAACTCGTCGGGTCCGCGCTTCGGATTCCGTGAGGCGATCTTGCCGCTCCGTGCTGAAGTCCTTGAGGTTTCCTCCCTGTTCACCGGTGGCGAACTTGGAAACGGCGCCAGGGTTTGGGGTGTCGAGGCTTGGGCTCCGGGGCGGGGAAGAAGCGCTTGGCGTTCCGAGACGGCGTTGTTCGGTCATCGGATCCGAGGAAGGCACTTGTGGTTCGGGCTCCAAGGGTCCGTGGCGAGCTTGTTCGGCGCCGGGATCGGTCTTGATCTTCATGTAGGCGAACATGGCATCCTCCTGGAAGGGGATCTTGGCGTTTCTTGTCGGAGGCCTTTGGTACGGGGTCTTCGGGTCGTCTTCGCCGAAAGGTTTCGATTAACGGCAGCACAACAACACCACATGGTTACCCTTTTAACAAAACCGGGCCAACACACGCAGATGCCAGGCGCGGTTGATGACGCATCGGCCCAAAACACTGGAACAGAGGCATCTGACAGCATCGTCCGCGCTGGCGCAGGGGCCTGGGATGCAGAGGTCGGGCCAGAGCGCGCCGGACAGAGGGGCCGATGGAGGGGATGGTCGCGGTGCCGGGCGGAGGACGCCTGGCGGCGGCGGGGTCCGGAGAGCGGCGCGGCGGCCGCTGCTTGCAGATGACGGGGAGGCCGGACGCAGGACCGAAGGCGGCGGGGAGGCTCGAGGTCGTCGGCGGGTGAGGCGCAGACGTGGTCGAGAGGGTGGGGCCGCAGGAGGGAGAGGCCGGCGACGAGCTCGAGGCCTGGGGGCGCAGGGTGCAGAGGGGAGCGGGGCGAGCTAGGCGGCGCCGGAGGAGAGCGAGTCGCCGGCGGCGGGGACGGAGGACGGTGGCCGGAGCGGGCGACGGCGCGGTCGGGGAGGGGGGTTGCAGCGCGAAGGCGGCCGGCGGTGGAGGTGCTCGGGCTCGACGGGGAGACCGGGGCCGCGCGGAGCGGCGAGAGGAGGAGGGGGCGTCCGGGCCGAACGACGCAGGAGACGCGGGGAGGATGGCGGGGCGACGCGAGGTTGGGCGCAGGAGACGCGGGGAGGGCGAGCTCGGGAGGAGGGCGAGCGGACGGGGGCACCTGGGGAAACGCGGGGAGAAGGAGGGTCGGCGCCTGGCCGGAGCCGAGAGGGGGGCGCGCCGGCGGTGGTGGTTGGAGGAGGGAGCGGCGGTGGATGCGGGGAAGAAGAGTGCCGCGCGGAGGGAAGAGAGAGGCGTGAGGGTGAGAGAGACGGGCGGGGCAGGGGCTGTCGGGTGGGACCCAGGGCGTGGGGTCGGGCGGCAGGCGTGTGAGTGCGTGCGTGCGTGCTGTGTGTGGTGTGAGTTGTGTGTGGCCCAGGGTTGTGTGGTGAATGAGTGGGGGGTGGAGAGGGGTGGTGATGTGGAGGGATATGAGTGGTTGGGGGAAGGGAGAGGGGTGAGGTGGCAGCAGGCCATTGGGCAGGGTGAGGTGGAGGGGTTGGTGTGGGTAGGTTAGTTGGTAGTTTTAGGAATTGTTGGCGCGGACCGATTTAGAAATGGGGGTGGTCGTTCGGGTCGATTCGGCCCGTTCGACTGCCCCCGCTAAAAACAATTGAACTTTTGATTTGATTTAAACGGGCCGTGTGCAAACCGATAGCGGCCAAAATAATTAATCCGGAGAACCGGGCTTTGCATTTGAATGAAGATGGGCCGTTTTAGAAAACAAAACGGGCTTTGCGAAAAATAGTTTTAGGCAAACAATGCATGATGATGACGATGCAATGCACAAATTCAGCGCGATTTTCTAGTAGTGGTTTTTGCGGGATGCCACAGGACCCGACATGGTCGCGGCTAGCTACGCCGACCACCGCAGCGACGGCAACCGCAGCAACGGCGGATACCATGGAAGCAACTTCCGTGACGACGGACCCTCAGCATACGACAAACTGTCGGGTCCATGCACCATCCACTTCTACATCGACAAGCAGGATGGCATGAAGAAGGCAAGCCACATGCTCAAGGACTGCCGCGAGTCCTAGAAACTCAGCGAGAGCATGGCCCAGATGAGGCAGCAAGCCCCGAACCCTGGATACGGGAACGCACCCGCACCAGGCGAGATCGCACATGGAGCTCCTCCACCACCACTTGCGGGACCTTCGAACCATCCAATCGCACCCGCGCAGAATAACGGTGGGCACGGGTACCCTGCGCCGAAAGGATCGCTGATGATCCAAAAAGGGCAACAAACAAGGTGCATAAGAAAATCACCCGGCAGATCAATCAGGTCGTAACCGCTCCACCCGCCTCCCTGATTACCTCAGCGGATCGGAATCCTGCATCGACATGAGCCGCGTCTTCATGGACGGCGGCAGCGACATCAATCTGATCTTCGCCAGCACCTTGGCAGCAATGCGGATCCCGCTGTGCAGCCTAGAAAAATCTGATACAACGTTCCACGGCATCGTCCTAGGGAAGGGTGTATTCCCCTCGGAAAGATATGGCTCGACGTCATCTTCGGCAAGCCGGATAACTTCCGATGCGAGCGCCTCGAGTTCGAATTGGTGGACTGGACATCACAATACCATGCCATCCTCGGGCGCGTAGCATTCGCATGATTCCTGGCGGTACCAGACTATGCGTACCTGCTACTCAAGATGCCAGGACCCAGGGGCGTCATCACGGTCCACGGGAGCTTCACCCAATCGGACCACTGCGACAGGGACTTCAACAGAATCTCCCAGTCATTTGGCATGCAGGAGGAGCTCGTAAGGTTCCGCGAGGTGACGGACAACGGGGCACCCCCAGTCCCAAGAAAGAACACACCAGAGATGTCCTTCGACTCCACCGTCAACACAAAGAAGGTGCAGGTACACCCGACGGATGCCTCCAAGACGGCGCTTATCGCCAACGACCTCAGCTCCAAGTAGGAAAGCGCGCTCGTCGAATTCCTCCGTGAGCGCTGGGAAATCTTTGCCTGGTGTCCTGCGGACATGCCAGGAGTTCCCAGGGAATTCACTGAGCATGCACTCAATGTCTTTCCAGACGCCAAGCCCGTCAAACAGTCCATCCGACGACTGTCCGAACCACAGGCCAAAGCAATCGGAGTCGAAGTCAATAGACTACTCGACGCAAACTTCATTAGGGAGATCAAGGAGAGCGAGTGGCTCGCTAACACCGTGATGGTCCCCAAAAAGGACACGGACATCTTGCGGATGTGCATGGACATCACATAGCTGAACAAGCACTGCCCGAAGGATCACTTCCCTCTCCCTCGGATCGATCAGATCATCAATTCGACCGCAGGATGCGAAAAACTCTCCTTCCTCGACGCCTACTCAGGCTACAACCAGATTCGACTGAAGGTCGAAGATCAGGAGAAAACGGTGTTCATCACGCTGTTCGGAGTGTTTTGCTACAACACAATGCCCTTCGGGCTGAAGAACGCAGGCGCCACGTCCCAACGGTGCATGCAGGCATGCCTGAAGGACCAGATCAGCCGCAACATACAAGTCTATATCAACGACATAGTCATCAAAACAAGGGAGGCCAAGACGCTCATCGACGATCTCCGCGAGACGTTCGATAACCTCGATCGATACAAGATCAAGTTAAACCCAGGAAAATGCACCTTGGGCGTCCCATCTGGTCAGCTGCTAGGCTACTTCATCTCCCAGCGAGGGATCGAGGCGAACCCGAAGAAAATTCGGGCCATAATGGCCATGGAGAAGCCGAATAACCTCAAGGGCGTCCAGCAGCTTGCCGGGCAAATCGCAGCATTTAGCAGGTTCATCAGCCGCATGGCCGAAAAAGCCCTGCCGATCTATCAGCTACTGCGCAAGGCAGACAAATTCGAGTGGACGCCCGAGGCGGATGACGTATTCGAAGATCTAAAACGGCTGCTCTCTACCTCGCCCGTCTTGGTCACGCCAAAGGAGCGCGAGCCTTTACTGCTGTACATATCAGCCACACACCAGGTGGTAAGCACCATACTGGTGGTCGAGCGACTCGAAGAAGGCAAGACCCATGGGGTCCAACGCCCAATCTACTACCTTAGCGAGGTATTGATGCCGAAAAAACGGAGGTACACTCACTACCAGAAACTCGCCTACGGCGTGTTCATGACGGCTCATCGGCTGAGCCACTACTTCTAGGAGCACCAGGTGATGGCCGTCAATGAGGCACCACTAAACAGCATCCTGAACAACTCAGAGGCCACATGACGTGTAGCCCTGTGGGGCATCGAGCTGTCACCTCTAGACATCGTCTACGAGAAGCGCCATGCGATCAAGTCTCAGGTCCTTCCGGACTTCCTCGTCCACTGGATGGAACTGCAGCTGCCAGATACATCGGACATGACACAGTCATGGACGATGCACTTCGACGGCTCCAAGCGCGAAGCCGGAGCAGGAGCCGGGGTCATACTAACCCCCCGCAGGGCGACAAGATGAAGTACGTCCTCCTGATGAGATTTCGAGATTCCAACAACGAGGCCAAATACGAAGCCCTCATCCATGGCATGAGAATGGCCAAGATCTGCGGCACAATGCGCCTGGTCATCTACGGAGCCTCGAACCTCGTCGTCCAGCAGACGATGAACGAGTGCGACGCACAGGCGGCCAACATGATCGCGTACCGCGCACTCTACAACGCACTCGAAGGAGACTTTGATGGCTGCGAGCTTCGGCACATTGGGAGAGAAAGCAACGAAGAGGCCGACAGACTCGCCAACATCGGCTCCACCTACGCACGGGTGCCACCAGGTGTGTTCCTCGAACAGATCTGCGTGCCATCCATCAAAAGGAAATTCCCAAAAGGATGACCCGAAGAGGCAGAGCACTCGGGGGCTGCGCTACCCGAAGGACAGGAAGGACCCAACAAGCTCGACATAGAAATCGCAGCAGTCAACCTAATGCAGGTCATGGCAGTCGAAGAAACTTGGACACGGCCATACCTCAGGTACCTGATAGACAGCGAATTGCCTGATAGCCCGACAGATGCCCGGCGCATATCTCGCCGGTCCAAGGCCTACACCATCATCAATGGCGAGTTGTACAAGCGCAACATTTTGGGTGTACTACAAAGGTGCGTCACCATCGATGAAGGCAAAACCATCCTCCAAGACATCCACGAGGGCATCTGCGGCCATCATGCGGGCAGCCGTGCCCTTGTCGCCAAAGCTCTACGAGCTGGATTCTACTGGCCAACGGCCATGAACGATGCCAAGGACATCGTCCGAAGATGCAACGGGTGCGAAAGGTTCGCAATTAAACCGCACGCACCCGGATTAGAGCTCAGGCCATACCTTTGGCCTGGCCCTTCGCCCAATGGGGCCTCGACATGATCGGCAAACTTCCAAGGTCCTCGAAAGGAGGTCACGTCTAGCTCTTGGTCGAAGTCGACAAATTCACCAAGTGGATCGAGGGCATGCCCGTCACTAACCAAAATGGCAAAACTTTTGTCAAGTTCTTCGAATCCATTGTCTACAGGTTCGGCGTGCCGCATAGCATCATCACCGACAATGGGTCGAACTTCATGTCCAAAGAATTTCAGGACTTCTGCGAAGACCTAGGAATCAACATCACATACACCTCCATGGTGCACCCGCAAACGAACGGGCAGGTTGAAAAGGCCAATGGCCTCGTCGGTGATGGCATCAAGAAGCGCCTAATGAGCCCACTCGAGCGACTCGCAGGAGCTTGGACACAAGAGCTTCCCTCAGTCCTGTGGAGCCTGCGCACAACGCCAAATAGATCAACCGGCTACACGCCTTTATTCATGGTGCACGAAACCGAATCCATGCTACCAGCAGAGGTACGCCACAAGGCCCCACGGGTCGTCGCTTACAGCGAAGCCGAATCGACATCCGCACTAGAAGACGTCGTCGACACACTCGACGAGGCGCGTGATATAGCAGTAGCTCGATCAGCGGTGTACCAACAGAGTATCCGTAACTACAACAGCCGACGGCTACGCCCAAGGTCCTTCATCGAAGGAGACCTAGTCTTTCGACTCAAGCAAGAGCGACCGAAGAAATTCGAGTCACCATGGGAAGGACCCTACATCGTCGCTGAAGTCATCCCAGGTGGCGCCTATCGCCTCAAGCACGTGGAGTCTGGAGTCGCATACTCCAACCCATGGAACATCGCACAACTGCGACGCTTCTACCCCTAGCTACCTCCCTCTTTTACTTTCAATAAGGCTATTCAGCCAAGGCTACTCAGCCGAATAATGTACCTCCTCCTTACGATATGAATAAAGCTAAGTGTCTCGCCCCAAAATTTTCACCTATTCTCTGCATTTTACTCCATGTTACAACACACTCGGGGGCTCCCCTCACCTCACGACTTCGTCGACTGAGGATAACGCGTGTACACCTGAGTAGATGACCACGTCAGGCTAACGAAAAGGGCACGTATACAAACAAAGCACCACGTCCTACACCACAATAAACCTTTACAATAAAGGGCACAACACGCCCAGTCTAATATATACAAATTTTACATCTATCTCTTTTACAGGTCCTACCTATTCTGAAGAATAACCTGCGCACGCTGCTCAAACAGATCTACAATTTGTTCGGCATGCTGCCTTACAGCCGCATAATGTGGACGCATATCCCACTCACCACCATACGGCCGAAGAGGCGGCCCATCCGCTACAACGTACATATCTACATCGGGACAATGTAACCGCACAAGGGAAAGCGCGGCCTTCACTCCCACGACAAGCTGACGCCGCACCAGTTCCCTGACATGATGCACATTTCGAAACTTCTCCAACAGACCCCAGAGGGTCGATGACGCCCCATCCAGCGGAAACATCACGTGCAGAACCGATGCCAGTGAAGCCTTTGCCTGACGCAGCACTCGCGACACCTGGTGAACATGATCCTACACAGTCGCAAGGACCATGGCACGATCACGGTCCATCCAGAAGAACCTGCCGGCCTCCATGTCCTGCTGGGTCAGGAAGTTGATCCGAACAGCAACACGCTCCTTTTCCTCCTTTGGAGCAAGGTTAGCACCAGCAATACTTGCAAAAAGTAAGATGAAAGGCCAACAGGCGCATCCGAAACAATGAGCAGCAGCTCGAGAAGCTCACATTGGAGTTGTTCGGACAAACGACGCAATTCCATCATCAAATACTCCTCTCTGGCAGCGCCTTGCTCTGCCTTCGATTTCCAAACATCGGCGTGGCCACGGACTCCAAGCAACTCTTTCTCAAGACTACAGAAGCGGTCTCGAAGAAACACAAGCTACGACGCACCATCCAAGGACGGCCGCAGCTATGGTGCAGACGAAGTTTCAACGGGATCATCACCCGAAGGCCCCTAGAGTAAAAGAAGACAAGGATATGAACAAGCAGACGAATGAACACAAAACTCGGAAATTCATTATGTACAGCAAAAAGCCACTGCGTGGCGCAAGGACTGTTCATAGATATAATTACAACAAAGGAAACAAAAGCTATCCTACAACTACAAGGCCTAAGAAGCCGCATCCTGGGTAGCCTCGGAGCCGGACTGCCTACTCTTGGCCTCCCCCTGCTCCCTCAGCGCGTAGTCAGCCAGCAAGTCAATCAACTTCGGCCCATAACGTTTACAGCGAGCAGCAAAGAGGGCGAAGGCTACCTCGGATCCGTCAGTAGCCTTTGGCATCCGGGAGGTGACCTGATGAAGATCCATCTCCGCTCTAGAGGCCAGGGCCATCGCCAGCCCGACGGACGCACCAATGCCTTTCTGCTTGCGCTTGCACGCCGCAGGTGCTTCGGCTAACAGTGCATCTGCCAAGGCATCGACATTTTTGAGGGCAACGCCCTTGGGGACGAGCTCCTTATAGAAGCGCCCAAGAACCTCCTTGGCCTTGGCAAGCGAGCCGACCACGATACTGCCGCGGTCTTCGACCGCCGCAGTGGCATCATCCAGAGCACTTCCATGCTCCAGGGAACCGCGGTCCAACTCGATGCCCGCGACATCTAAAGAAAGAGAAGGGGGAACGTGAATAATTCGCCCAAAAAAGAGAAAAATTCGCCCAAAAAAGAGAAAGACGAATACCACTCACCCGAAATAGCCTTGGCAGCCGCCATCAGCTTGGCGGCTACCTCTTTCTCGCACGAGGCCGTAATGGTGGCGAGTTGCTCCTCGCGGTTCGTCGCCTCCTGCTGAAGGTGCTCCTTGGCCGCAGCTGCGTTGGCTAGCTCCTGCTCGAGGCACTAATTCGCACCAACGGCGTCCTCGGCTTTCTTCTCCGCTTGCCCAAGGCTCTTTTTGTGAGCATCAAGGTCACGGAGGGTGGTATTGTTGTCCTATACAATCAGCAGAACACTTATCAGCTCGCAGAAAACGAACTACAAGAAGCAGCAAAAAGATCAACTTGTAAACTGGCCTCCAATGCCAGGTGCTGCTGCACCAGCTGGTTGGCACCTTGCACAAAAGGCTGCAAAAGGCACTACTCGTCAAAAGAATGGCTCGGGGGCTATGCCCAAAGAACTAGCAAAGCAAGTTAAACATACGAAAAACGCTCGGGGGATCCCCCCGAAACTCAAAGAAAAACGATCAGCAGATCATCCTACAGATGCTCGGGGGCTTCCCCCGAGACAAGAAGCAAAAGCAAAAGTGATCAGCAGATCACCCAAAAACGCCCGGGGGCTCCCCCGTGGCAAGAGCGGAGAAACTTACATGATTAGACGGCGACTCCGAAGGTCCAGCTGAAGTCTTCTGGGGGACAACCACCCGAGCCTCTCGCGAAGAATGGTTCGGAGCAGCGCCCTTAGAGGTGGCCACCGTCTGAGGAGGAGGAGGAACAACCTTCGACTCCGCCACCATCCCCCGAACACCATCGCTGAAGGAGCCGTCGGAAGAATGGCTGCAAAGGAAAACATTAGACAAGAGCAATCAAAGAAAAATCAAAAGAAAGCAAAAGGCAACTGGAAAACTTACGAGTCAAAATCGCTCAAGTTGAAGACAGGCGGGGTCCTCCTGCCCTTCTTCTCTTCCTTCTTTTCTTCCTTCATCTATTCCTTCTTCCGCTTCGCCGGCGGGTGCGGTGCTACAGCCCGCACGGGAACGGCATGAATAGGAGAAGTAGAGCCCCCATGACCATCACTGTGACGCTCAAGGCACAGTGGGTCCCTAGGCGTCGGCAGCGTCGAAGCATATGACATTTCACTCGAGCTCTGTGTCCGCTTTCGAGTGCGCTCCTCGCTCGACTCGATGGCTTCTTCGGCCGGCGACCGTGCCGACGGAAGCTCAGACATGGAGTCCACTACCTCATTGTCCGGTGCATCCGGGAACAATTCAGGCAGCGAAGGCGACATGCCTGGCACCTTGAATTCCTGCGTAAGAAGGAAACAAATTTTTAGCACTAAAAGAAAAATACAAGGAAAACGCAGTCGAAAACAGCGCTACGCGCACGCTACAGATCTGCACCTGCGGAACCAGACGAGAAGTGGAGAGGCTTCCCAGGGATATCCTTTCCATCCTTGTATTTCAGCAGAGGGCGAAGAACCCCGTCGAGATCCCCTTGGAGAACTCCTCAGCCGAAACCCTAGTCGGATCGCGGCAACCAGAATAAAGAAACATCGGGTGCGCCCTAGCCTGGAGCGGCTGCACCCGACGTCTGAGAAAGGTACGGATGATACCCACACCGTTCACCTCTTTATCCGGAATCAACTGGAGATCCTCCACCCGACGATAGAGTCCCTCTATCTCCGCCACCTTGCCATCCAAGATCTAGTTCTTCCAGGACCTCTTCGGCTCGATTTTCTGGGAGGGGTCGAAAGGAGCAAGACCAAATTCCTGTCCAGCCACCGTGGAGTCACGGATGTAAAACCATCGCCTCCGCCAGTACTGGACAGATTCGAACATAGAAAAGGAGAAGAAAAGAAGGTTGGGTTTGAGGGAGATGATGCAGCCCCCAATGGGGTAAACACCATCAGAGCCAGATTGCCTCTTCACGAAATAGAGTTTCCGGAAGAGACCAAAGTGTGGCTCGATACCGAGCCAGCACTCGTAAAATGTGATAAAGCAGGCGACATGAAGAAGAGAGTTTGGCAAAAGATGATGAAGCTGGACGCCGTAAAGAAAAAGCAATCCACGGAGAAAATCGTGGATTGGGAAGGAAAGTCCCCGAAGGGCAAAGGCGGTGAACATAACCCGAACCCAGTGGGAGGACGGGGAATTACCTCGTCGCCGGGAAGTTTGACGGCCTCCCTATCCTGCGGGATTAGGCCCCGCTCACGGAGCTTGCGGAGGTCACCCTCACGCGTCTCCGATCGCCGCCAGCCACCGTCGGTGACACGGGCGGCGGCAGAACCCTTTTTGCCGCCGGCGGCAGCACTGGTGCCAACTGCAGCGGAAGACTTCTTGGGCTTCCCCATTGCAGTGCAGCGGCAAAAACGACAAGCACGTAGAAACAAGGATGGAAAGGCTCGGGGAAATTCCAGCGCGTAGTGAGAAAAGCTCAAAGAAGATGGGAGCAGTGAAACAGGAATGGCTGTGGTGAAAACAAATTCACCTTTCCCCAATGATTATAAGGACGAGGACGATGCACGACGACCGTCCATCGTGAAGACCTAGAGCGAACATCAAGATCTGGCCGTCCACGTGTCATCACAATAGCGAACCGTCGCTCACACGCCATCCACTATGCATGGAAATCAAGGCGACGCCGTAATTATCTCCCCGTCGTGCGTGATCAGTCAACTCCAAGTTAGAAGGTGGGACCCATGTTCATCCAGTCAAGTCATCTCTGGCGCCGCAGACGCTTGTGGTCACCGATCGTCAGCACTGATGTCATCAAAAGCTACACTAGCAACGGTTACAATTCTTCGGATAGAAAGCTAAGAGTACTCACTCGAATCTACAATTCGATTAACTACTCGGGGGCTACTCCTATCAGGAGCGCTGGCCGCGCACCCGAAAAGTAATCAAAAAACTATACCATGAAAATATTCTTCGAGTCCTATGTCGAGTCTGCGACTCCACTATCGACTCGGGGGCTACTCCCATAGGGAGGATGGATTCAAGCATCCGAAAAATTTGTATCCTATGGACCTAAAAGTCAACGACTGAACTAAAGTCTCTGCTCGAGTTTGCGACTCGAACAGAAACTCGTGGGCTACTCCCATAGGGAGCGCTCGTCACACACCCTATGAATCTTCGACTGCGATCCTGCGGATCAGTATGCAAAATTTTTTTCGGTAACTCTACCCCAATTAACACTAAGTGAGCAACGTTCTCCTTGGCCACCCAAAACACCTCTGCGGTGATAAAAAATCAGATGCTTCATCTATGACACAAAGATAAGACCTACAGATACCATCTGATGGCCTGGTAACGCACACGACTGCGCTCTGCTAGTAAAAATCCGTGCTAGCAGGTGTGATGAAAAATCCCGACGGACGCGTTGGGTACATCATTTAAAATCCACTAGAATTCCACTCCTGTAAGTCATCCGTGGCCTGAGTAGAATTACGCCAGCATAAGTTCCAGGTTTGAGTTGAGGGACTCAAATCTGAAGAAGATCGTGTTGTTTTGTCCTAAGACAGTTAACTGACCCTGATCCGTCGGGAGAGTCAGGCATACGTATCAACAATCCGTACACACTCGAATTACCTTTACCCGAAGTATTGAAGAGTCCTCAGCCGAATCTACGATTTGACTGAACACTCGGGGGCTACTGACATGGTTATACCCTACGGGTACACTACCTTAGCATACCTGGTCCATCCCAAGGAACGCCCACGGCAAAAATGCACCAGCCCATGAAGATTTTCGGGTGAACAAGGCCCATGGCGCCTTCGAATCCTTGGAGAGCAAGACTAGAGTAGATAGAAAATTCAAAGGGGTAAACCCTAAAACCTGTAACCGACTCGATCTGTTCCTAGGACCTGCCTATCTCTATATAAAGGCTAGGAGGGCACGACGAGGAGGCTCTCTTACGATCTCTCGCACACCACCGCATACACACCTCCACGCCAGATTGCATCTGCGCACCCTGTAACCTTCGGTTCCACCATAATCAGAGCAGACAAGCAGGAGTAGGGTTTTCCATCCGGGGGCCTAAACCTGGGTAAACCTCGTGTACCCTTGCTGCTTGTTTGCTGACCGTTCCGTGATCTCCAGCATCCCCATCTTCTCCAAAACCCAAGTCCAAAACAATGGGCATTGACGAGATTATACCTCGTCACCATGACGTTCCTGTTCACCTGCTCCTCAACGACGACAGCGACCGGATGGACGGAGCCAGAAACAGTGAAGGCCCGACGACGAGAGGCATGTGTGCCTGATATGTCATAAATGTATCTATAATTTTTTATGTCTACACTTTGAGGTATTTTTATACATTTTCTGGGACTAACCTATTAACAAGATGCTGCAGTGACAGTTGCCTGTTTTCTGTTGTTTTTGGTTTTAGAAAAGCTAGTAAGGAAATATCCTTGGAATTGGACGGGACAAAATCCAAAGTCAATATTTTCCGGAGAGAACACAAAGACCGAAGGGCAGCCGAAGGTGGGCCACGAGATGGCCACACCCTAGTTCCGCGCGGCCCAGGGGGGTGGGGCGCCCTATGGTGGGGGCCCCTTGGGCGGCCCCCTACCTTACCTCTTCGCCTATAAAGTCACTGCGATGCAGGAACCCTAAGAACCCAATCATATCTCCACGAAACAATCCATAGCCGCCGCCACCATCGTCCCTAGATTGGGGATCCGAAGCTGTTCCCGGCAACCTGCTGGAAGGGAGAGATCATCCCGGAGGCCTTCTTCATCACCATGCCAGCCTCCGATATGATGCGTGATTAGTTCACCCTTGGACTATGGGTCCATACAGTAGCTAGATGGCAGCTTCTCCTCCTTTGTGCTATCATGTTTAGATCCACTTAGCTCCGTTCATGATCAAGATCATCTATTTGTAATCATACATGTTGTGTTTGCGGGGATCCGATGGATATTGATGTAGGGTTTGCAGCATAGAAAACAAAAAATTTCCTACGATGGGAACTATGTACCAAGATCTATCTACTAGATACAAACAACGGGCGTATGTATATCCGTAGAGAACATACCCTTAAAGACCGACAAAGCTTAACGAGTTCAACTCGTGGTTGATGTAGATGATCTCTTGCCGATCTCAAGATCGAGAGGAAGTCCTAGCGCCGCAAAGCAGCAGCGCATCCGTGCTCGCACATACGTACAAGACACCGGGCAACCTCCGCCTCCTCGCTCCAGCGATGCAGCAGAAGCACAACCCTTTCTTGCCGAATAGCCACCGGGAACATGTATCTTGCTAGTCCGAGACCATGGGGGATAAATTCTAGAGGGGGAGAGAGATCCTTCACGAGGAGGTGTGAAAGACAAGTGAGAGGAGGGGCTCCTTTTATAGGAGGAGGGGGGCACCCAAGGGGGTGACCGCCGGCCATGGGGGCTGCCCCCTCCCCTCCTTCATTCATGTGGGTGGACACTCCACTCACAAAATGTCCCTTCAATTTTCTCCACTCAAAAGTCCACTCAAATTCCCATTAAATTTCCACCAAATTTAATGCAAACTCTCATTAAATAAAACTCTTTTATTTTATTCAGAATTTTGTCAATTACTTTAATGACAAACATTCACAAATAACCCCTTGCTAGAATTCCATTTCACATGCATAACCACTTTATGCAATTTCACCCGAAAACCTGTCTCGGTATCTAGTGAAATAAATTCCTGTGCTTGTTTATTCTTTCGGCATGAAACATTTGCTCCAACTGGATGCCATTGTCCCTTAAGTGTGTCACCCTACGGTTCGCGAATAATGCGGACATGATCGAGACCCTTCTCCGATCAATAATCAGTAGCGGGACCTGGAGATCCATACTGACTCCCGCACATTCAACGATGACTTTTCCTGTGATCGTCGGAACCTTTTACGCTTGTATCTTAATCCCTTTGTTTCACGATATATTACATGTCCGAGATTCGATCATCGGTATCTCCATACCTAGTTTGATATCGTTACTGACATGCACTCTTTTCTCGTTCCCATGATATAACATTCTAGTGATCAAATCACTTACTTGCAAGCTAACCAATGTGATATCACCAAGAGGGCCCAGAGCATATCTATCCGTCATCGGGATGAACAAATTCCACTCTTGATCCATGATTCTCAACATCACACTTTAGTAGCTTTGAAGCCATCTTTATAATCACCCAGTTACGGACTGACGTTTGATGTCAACAAGAAACTCTTCCAGTGTTAGTGATTAGCATGATCTCATGGTCTAAGGATTAGGACTACTTCGTAGTCTGTTTATAGCAATATAAACTCAATGACTTTGATCGTAATGCTATACTCCGGATGAATGTTCATCACACCATTACACTAATGTTGTGATCCCGTTATTAACAACATCCAATGTCCATGATCAGGAAACCTTTGATCATCTTGTTAATCAACGAGCTAGTTTATGAGAGAGGCATAACTAGGAACTTTCTGTTTGTTTATTAAACACACATGTATTAACGTTTCCGTATTAATACAATGATAGCATGCAAAATAAACATTTATCATAAACAAGGAATACGATAATAACCACTTTATTATTGCCTCTCGGGCATATTCCCTTCAGTCTCCCACTTGCACTAGAGACAATAATCTAGTTTGAAAACTTTGCGTATTGAACACCTATGGCTTTCTTGTGTTCCATATACGCAATTGCAAGTGGTTAACATAATCTATGGATCTGACACTTCAGGTCCGTGTGTATTTGCATGTCTTTGCATCTTCACGCATCACTCATTCTCCAATGAGATGGCATTGCATAAATTTGGTCTTTCGGTGAGACCTTTAGTTCCTTGGGGTTAAAACACGTCGATACTATTGTCATACAATATATCTTTAGTGTTAACCCGTTGCGAACCACACCTTAGTTTGATAACAAACTACTTGACACAAATTTCCTCCTTTGCTGCTACTATAGCAGTCATATACTTAGCCTTTTTGTTGTAGTATTTGTCACAATGTCTTAACTATGGAATACATCCAAATCCATCATGAAAACTCCTTTCCATTTCATTGTGCCACTCATAGTTTAAATTGAGATAAACTTAATTTGTATCTTGTGTCAAAACTAGTATCAATGTAATGCTTTACAATGAACTTTTTGTAATTGTTTGTCACCTCTACACAAATATATTCTTAGTTCTTCCAAAATATCATAAGAATATCCTTACTATCGTCCAATGATCATTTTATGATTCATTCTCGTATATTCTCATAACACTTAGAGCATAGGACTTATCTGGATGTGTACATATCCTGGTATGATTGATCAAAAAATTCTCGTGATTTCACTCATCAAGTGTCAAAGCACTTGAATCTTGTTTCACTTATCAAGTGTCGATACACTTGAATCTTGATTCAATTCTTTTCCATGCGACAAGAACTGTTTCTTGTTGTTTCTATATTGAACTCCTTCAATATCTCATATATGTACGTTTGACACAACCATATTAGCGTCACAGTCTATCCACTATAGACATTCACGCTAAATATTCGGGTTTTGCCTAAGTATTTCATCAAAATGAAATTCTTAACCTTTGTCAATAAAATATACATCATTTCTAATCAACAAGATGTCCTCCACATAATGTATTAGAAATATGTCTTAGCGCTCCCACTTAATTTCTTGCAAATGCAAGCATCTTCATCGTCTCCTGATGAAAACTCTTTTTCATCACGGTGAAGATTCCAACTCCACGATGCTTACTTCAACAATTGAAGTTTGCATGCCCCTTTTTAGCATCCTTTGAATTAACAAAACCCTTTGGATCGTGTCATGTACACGTCCTAGGTAACCATTCTATTAAAAGAACTTTGTTTTGTTTATTCATCTACCATATACCAAATTATATGTAGTGGTTGCTACTTTACTCCGTCCAGACTAAATATCGCTATGAAAGATCAAATCTTGTCATAGTCAACTCCTTGAACATTGTCATAAAACACTTTACGACATGTCTACTATTTCATAGATGTGAAACATCCATGTCTGTTTCTTTATAGATCCAAATACGACCGATAGGTTTTTACACCTTTCCGGAGGGTCTTCCAAGTTCAAAACTTGATTTATCGTGTATGGACTTATCACGGATTTTATGGCTTGAAGCCATTTGACGGAGTCAGGGCCCATCATCGCTTCTTTGTATGTATTCGGTTCATCATTGTCAAACAATAATGATTTACTCTCAAATCTTAGCATTTGATTGTTTAACCGACCTACTTGGTTCAATAGGAACTTAGATCTCCATGACCACAACCTTTGAGGCACATAAGCTATGAGCATTATGGCAGCCTTCGGAACGATTTCTGGTGCTGCGCAACTCAGCACATATAGCTAAGGTTCGTTAACCTTATCAAAGTTCTATTGTCCTCCCACTTAACTTTGACGAAAAATTCCTTCTTCAAGAAACTTCATATTTCAAGCGACAAACCCTTTTGTCCTCGGTGTTATGGAGGAATAAACAATTGTTATTCGAAATAACCTACAAAGACATGCTCATCCGACTTCGGTTGTAAACATCTTACTTATGTTTAGCATACCAAAATTTAAGAAATGACAACTTGGGTTTTACCCCAAACCATAACTTCCATGGTGTCATTTCAACGGATCAAGATGGAGCTCTTTTCAGTGTAAAAGCAGTAGTCTCTAAAGCTTTAATCTTTTAAAACATAATGGCAGTTTTATGAATAACACCTTTGATCCGACCATGTCAAACAAGGTTTCATTACAAATCTCAAACACTCCATACTCCTATGGTGTTTCGGGAGATGTAAATCTAGGTGTTTTGCTAAACTTGCAACTCAAATAAATCCCTTTATGATAAAATCATAATTCATTTATTTTCTTGTTACACTTGTAACTCAAATAAATCCCTTATGATAAAATCATAAACCATTTATTTTCTTGTTACAATGATTTTCACTTCATCTTGAAAGTCTTTGAACATTTTCAAATATTTCACACTTCTTTCTCATTAAGTGAATATTCACTCAAATTTCCGAAGAAAGTATATGAAGTTGAAACCCATCGCTTACGACTACACATAATGGACTACATACATCGATATGTATAAATTCCAATATTTTAGTCGTTCGTTCTTCTTTGGCCTTTGAACGAAGTTTTAATTATCCCGAGGAAAGTCTCACAAGCGTCACTTGATCAAATAAAAGACTCCAAAAATCCATGAAAATGGAGTTTCTTCATGTTTTATTTCCACTATAATTTAAACAGCGATGTCACTTCGTAAGTGATCTTCCAATCATTTGCGACATTTTAGCATTAGCTTTATGGATGTGATTTCTCCAACTAGATTTGTAAATCATCCATCTAATGTGGAATATGGTAATTATTTAAACAACCTTTGTTCTCATAATACCTGATTTAAATAACAATTATTAAAACAAATCTTGAAGTCAAGCTTTGATGTTAACGAGAAATACAAAGAACGGTTTGTTTGTTTTCGATGAACATCATCACATATTCTCTTGCTAGTTACTTAGGCCATTGTGGTTCATGAATTGCATCGTTCCGTATGAAATTTCATACCAACCAATTAGGTATCCAATACCCAAGAACCACATTGTTTAACAAGCAAAGAATACAACCATAACATGTATATCATATATATGCCTAAATTGGATATTTCCAATCTTTTCTTTTCTACCAAATATATTTTATAGATTCTCTTTCAGCATTTCCTTTTCCTTTTTAAAAGAATCTATCAACATCAAAAGTGGCGCCATATACATGACACATAGTCCAAAGCGTGTATATTCAAATAATAATACCTTTGGACTTGCACTTTGAAGTAGATCACCATCATCAAAATGATCGGTATTCTTTTAAAATCCATTCTTTAGTAATCTTTTAGTGTAGTAAACACTTTACATACATCTTCTATTCACCCTTATCATGACGACTTTCATGGTCAAGCTACTGTAGCTTATAAATGCGAATCATGAGTATAAAATTACTTTCCAAAATCCCTTTGGATGATTAGGATGTCTAGCATCTCCAACCTTTGTAAATTCTCATCCAATATGAGAACATATATTATACTCTATCATATTGCAACCAAAACATTGTTTCAGATATCGTTATATCTGTCACAGATGATGGTTTATGAAACAATACTTTCAGCTCCTATATAAACTTGATATTAAAACAATCAAGAATCATGGAGGCAAACATGATACTTAAGATACTAACACTGGAATTGTTACTCTCGATTTAATACCAATTATTAAATCTCACGGAGTAAACAGAGTTTGCTGAAAGTTTGCAATAGGACTTTAAACTTTAGATTGACACTCAACACAATACGATACCAGTTCGTAAAGTATATATCCAGAATTCTATAGTTCTATTATCCCAATTACAACTATGCATAAGGTGGTGAACGAATGCCAATGACTACAAAAAATTTTGCAAATTCACTTTGATTTAATTTATGATAAATTGAGTTCTACTAATCCAAATTAGAAATGAACTCCCACTCAAAAACGACATCCCTCAGTCTTTTTGGTGATTACATGAACCAAATCCACTAAACCAAGTCCGATCATCGCGTGAGTCGGCGTAGCTTCAAAGGCGAGCATCCATATGGTCATCATATCGAAACATATGACTCATGCTTAACCTTTCGGTCTGTGTTCCGAGGCCATGTCTGTACATGCTAGGCTCGCCAAGTAAGAACCTTAGTATTCGCGTGTGTAACTGTCTTACACCCGAGATATGCTCGCGGATTCAAGTACACCCGATCATCACGTGATGTCTTGAAGCGACGAAACATTGTCGGTGCATACTTAAGGAAGAACACATTTTTATCTTGATATCTAAATGAGGGATCATCTTATTATGCTAATAAAACGCCAAACAAGCAATATAAGATGCTATCAAACATCACATGTTTATTAGTGGAATGATATGGTTCCTGCATATGATCTCTATCATGTGCATCGTGGTATGATCACTATCATACCTTTATGTGTAAATCCAAGGTCTATGGAGTTTACATGTTATGTATATTGTAAGAGTATCATCTCATACTTCTACTTACAACATCACCATATCATAACACTAGCCCAGCAACAATCTAAACTAGACGCCTCTAATTTATCCATTGCAAATTTTATGTGGCTTAGGGCTTTCGAAATAGAACCGTTCTTACCTACGAACATGAACCACAACGAGGATAACCAAATTGTTGACAACTCGTTGCAAATTAGATATTGACTATAGTAGGAGAGACAGACACCCGCCAGCCACTTATGCAAACTAGTTGCATGTCAAGCGTGGAAAAGGTCTCATGTGCGAGGACATGTAAAGTTTGTCTGGGCCGCTTCATCCCACTATGCCACAAATATCCAAAGTACAACTAAGAAGCAATAAAATGATCAACCATCGCCCACATACTCATATGTGTACTACCTGTGCAAAGCATCTACGCATAGATCCGGCTCTGATACCACTGTAGGGTTCGCAGCATAGAAAACAAAATTTTTCCTACGATGGGAACTATGTACCAAGATCTATCTACTAGATACAAACAACGGGCGGATGTATATCCGTAGAGAACATACCCTTGAAGACCGACAAAGCTTAACGAGTTCAACTCGTGGTTGATGTAGATGATCTCTTGCCGATCTCAAGATCGAGAGGACGTCCTAGCGCCGCAAAGCAGCAGCGCATCCGTGCTCGCACACACGTACAAGACACCGGGCAACCTCTGCCACCTCGCTCCAGCGATGCAGCGGAAGCACAACCCTTTCTTGCCGAATAGCCACAAGGAACATGTATCTCGCTAGTCCGAGACCATGGGAGATAAATTCTAGAGGGGGAGAGAGATCCTTCACGAGGAGGTGTGAGAGACAAGTGAGAGGAGGGGCTCCTTTTATAGGAGGAGGGGGGCACCCAAGGGGGTGGCCGCCGGCCATGGGGGCTGCCCCCTCCCCTCCTTCATTCATGTGGGTGGACACTCCACTCACAAAATGTCCCTTCAATTTTCTCCACTCAAAAGTCCACTCAAATTCCCATTAAATTTCCACCAAATTTAATGCAAACTCTCATTAAATAAAACTCTTTTATTTTATTCAGAATTTTGTCAATTGCTTTAATAACAAACATTCACAAATAACCCCTTGCTAGAATTCCATTTCACATGCATAACCACTTTATGCAATTTCACCCGAAAACCTGTTTCGGTATCTAGTGAAATAAATTCCTGCGCTTGTTTATTCTTTCGGCATGAAACATTTGCTACAACTGGATGCCAGTGTCCCTTCTCCGAATAATGCGGACATGATCGAGACCCTTCTCCGATCAATAATCAGTAGCGGGACCTGGAGATCCATACTAACTCCCGCACATTCAACGATGACTTTTCTTGTGATCGTCGGAACCTTTTACGCTTGTATCTTAATCCCTTTGTTTCACGATATATTATATGTACGAGATTCGATCATTGGTATCTCCATACCTAGTTTGAACTCGTTACTGACATGCACTCTTTTCTCGTTCCCGTGATATAACATTCTAGTGATCAAATCACTTGCTTGCAAGCTAACCAATGTGATATCACCGAGAGGGCCCAGAGCATATCTATCCGTCATCGGGATGAACAAATTCCACTCTTGATCCATGATTCTCAACATAACACTTTAGTAGCTTTGAAGCCATCTTTATAATCACCCAGTTATGGACTGACGTTTGATGTCAACAAGAAACTCTTCCAGTGTTAGTGATTGGCATGATCTCATGGTCTAAGGATTAGGACTACTTTGTAGTTTGTTTATAGCAATATAAACTCAATGACTTTGATCGTAATGCTATACTTCGGATGAATGTTCATCACACCATTACACTAATGTTGTGATCCCGTTATTAACAACATCCAATGTCCATGATCAGGAAACCTGTGATCATCTTGTTAATCAACGAGCTAGTTTATGAGAGAGGCATAACTAGGAACTTTCTGTTTGTTTATTAAACACACATGTATTAACATTTCCGTATTAATACAATTATAGCATGCAAAATAAACATTTATCATAAACAAGGAATACGATAATAACCACTTTGTTATTGCCTCTCGGGCATATTCCCTTCAATTGAGATACTATGTCAGATTGGTTATTGATTCTATCATGTCAGATTGATTATTGATTCTACCATGTTTGTGTTGTTTGCGATCTTGCATGCTCTCTGTTGCTAGTATCTATCTTGGCCAAGTAGATTCTTGTGACTCCAAGAGGGAGTATTTATGCTCGATAGTAGGTTTATGCCTCTAGTAATCTAGGGAAGTGACAAAAATCTCTAAGGTTGGAGATGTCCTGCAGCTACTAGGGATAAAACAACAATATTTTGTTCGTGGAATAATTGTATTGTTTACTTTACACACATTGCTTAATGCAATTATCCATTGCTTGCAACTTAATACTGGATGGGGTTCAGATGATAACCTGAAGGTGGATTATTAGTCATAGATGCAGCTAGATTATGGTCTATGTATATTGTTGTAATGCCCAATCGAATCTCATAGGAATCATGATGTCTAGTATGCATTTTATGCTTACTCAATCTGTCAATTGCCTCGCTGTAATTTGTTCACCCAGCATGTCATCTATCTTAAGGAGAACACCTCTAGTGAACTGTGGACCCTAGTCCAATCTTTACAATTGATACTTCATCTATTTTTACCGTTTACTTTCTACAAGCAACTATTATCTTCCACACTATACGTTTAATACTTTTTTCAGTAAACCAGTGAGATTGACAATCTCACTGTAAGTTGGGGAAAAGTATTGAGTTTGTGTTGTGCAGGTTCCAAGTTGTTAGCAACACCTTGGAGTTGTTTTATTGCTCCTACTGGTTCGATAACCTTGCTTTCTTAACTGAGGGAAAACTTGATGCTGTGTTCATCACAGCTTGCTCTTGGCGTTTCCCAACGAGGCTCTACAGTCAACCGAGCCGCATCAGCCCCCAGAAAAGTCGGGCCCTCCACGGCGGCGACGACCGCAGAGCCATGTGCTACGCCTCTAGCTGGGTTCACCTCCGGCTCATCTCCACGGGTTACCTTCATGGTGCAGCAAAGGAAGTGTGGAAGGTGGTGCTGCGAAAGGAGATCTTGCGGCAGGTGCGGGCAGGTTTTTTTGACTAGACAAATTGGGGAGAGAAGTCAACGCTCTTGTAAGAGACGAAGGAGGCCGAGGTGGTTTATATAAGCGGGGACGGCTGGTTTCCCTCGAGTAGACACGTGTGGGTGTGGACGCGTGGGTCTGGACTCTCGACTCGTGCATGATCTCTGCTATCAAATTGCATTACAACACCAGATCCACGCGATTGCTACTACTACAGTACTCCGCTTTTATTATGCACTTGTAGATCAAATTTAAGGTACTTTCATTAAATTGGGCAACGGCATTCTATTCGACGAATATATGCATAAAACTTGAACATTATTGAAAATTCTCTAAACCCTAAACAACCCCAAAAACCTAAACCCCCAACTCCTAAGTACTAAAACCCTAAACCCCTCAACCCATAATTAAACCCTACCCAAGTAGGTATCATGCACTTATAGATCCAAATTTGAGATACTTTCATTAAATTGCGGTAACACCATTCTGTTCCACAAATATAAGCATAAAGCTAAACATTATTGCAAATTCCCTAAACCCCTAAACAACCATGACTAAGCAGCGGGTATATCATCCAGTTATAGATCAACGTTTGAGATATACTTCCATTAGCTAGTGCCATTCCATTCCACGAATCTAAGCAAAAAACATGGACATTATTGAAAATGCCATAAAACCTAAACCTTAAACCCTATAACCATAAACCCTCACCAAGGAAGTATCATCCACTTATAGATCAAAATTTGAGATACTTTCATTAAATTGCGCTAACACCATTATTCTAATTCACGAAAGCTCGAACATTATCGAAAATTTCCTAAACTACCCTAATCCCCTAAATCATAAACCCTAAGCCCTATACCCCTAAAAACCATAAACACTCAACCCCTAACCCAAAGCCCGGACATATTGTCGAAAAATTCCTAAACCTTAAAACCTAAACTACCCCTAAAAAGACAAAAACCTAAACCCTCAACAATAAAACCCTTAACCCATAAACAATCCTAACCAAGCAGGTATCATGCACTTATTGATCAAAATTTGAGATGTTTTCATTATTAAATTGTTGCTAAGTCATTCTATTCCATGAATATATGCATAAAGCTAAAACTTTATTGAAAATTGTCGAAACCCTAAACCCCTAAACACCAAACCACTAAACCTTTATAAATCAGTTGTCATGCACACTTATAGATCAAATTAATTTTCAGATACTTTTATTAATTAGGGTAACACCGTTCTAGTCGATGAATATAGGTATAACGCTTGAACATCATTGAAAATTCCCTAAACCCTCGACCATAAGCAACCCCTAAAACTTAAACCATAAACCCATAAATATTAAAACCCTAAAACCTCAACCCACATACACCCTAACCAAGCATGTATCATGCACTTATAGATCAAAATTTGAGATGCTTTCATTAAACTTGCGGTAACGCGCTCTATTATATTCCATGAAATAAGCATAAAGCTTAAACTTTATTGAAATTTTGAGATACCCTAAACCCCTCAACCCATAGTGAAACCCTAACTAAGCATGTATAATGCACTTATAGATTCAATTTTGAGATACTTCGATTAAATTACGGTAATGCCATTCTATTCAAAGATTAAAAGCATAAAGCAACTTGAACATTCCTGAAAACATAAAACCCCAAACACTAAACCCTGACCAAACAAGTATCATGTATGTTTAGGTCAAATTTAATATAGTTACATTAAATTGGGAAACACCATTATATTCGACGAATATAAGCATAAAGCTTGAACATTATTGAAAATTACCTAAACCCTAAACCCTAATAAACCCTAAACCCCTAAATACTAAAACCCTAAACCTTTCAACTCATAATTAAACCCTCACCAAGTAGAGTATCATGCACTTATAGATCCAAATTTGAGATACTTTCATTAAATTGCAGTAATGCCATTATATTCCACAATTATAGGCATAAGGTTTGAACATTACTGAAAATTCCCTAAATCCCTAGACGATCATGAACAGGCAGGTGTATCATCCACTTGCTCTAGTGGTATGGTGTATTGTAAGATATAAGACAAGATAAATATAAGATAAGAATTAGGGCATATTTGATTCGTAGGATAAAAACGCAGGAATAGGAAAAATGTAGGATTGCAATGTCATGACCACTCCAATTTTACATGAATTCCTATGGACCAAAGTTCGTTTGACTCCACCGTAGGAAAAAAAGGATTCCGAAAAAGAGGAAGAGTGCAGGTTTGGTTTCCTATGAAATCTAGCAGTAATACTTAGAAAAAATTCCTACGGGAATAAATCCTACAAATGAAATGACCATCATAGTAAAATTTCCCATAGGATTTAATTGTACAAATTTCCTACGCAAATCCTTTGAATCAAACAGGCCCTTACTACTATGAATGACCGATCTTTTGAATAACCTTCCCTCCTAATGTCTGGGAAGCATGTTTTTGCTCAAAGTCACACTTTTTAAAATTTGGCCAACTACATAGAAAAATGTGTTTAAGTTTATAATCCCTAATCAGTAATTATAGAACTATTATGGTATATACGTTCATATGGTGTGCATTAGATATTGTAGACGTTGGTAATTTTCTCTATATATTTGATCAAATTTTGGATTTGTTGACTTTGACAAATAATTACTACTCCTATATGCGTTCTAGTTTGGGATGTATAGAGGGAGTAGTACTACAACAAATAATATGTCTCGGAGTGGAGGGGGAAACCGAAGAGCAAGAGGGCAACAACGAGGAGGATTTGAAGGCGGTGCGATATCAGAGAACTCCATGATGATGGGTTTCTGACATGAGGTACTAGTAGTACTACAGCTTCCACAGTGTACACACTGTACTACTAGAAGGAGTAATAAATTTGCAAAAACATTTTTTTATCTCTCATCCGCTACCTCTCTCACCATCCATCTCTCCTCAGGGACTCCGCATGCACTGGCTGGCTAATCTCTCCCTCTCCACATCCAGGCGCTGCGCAATGCACGTGTGCCTTGGTACGGCTGCACTGTGAATCTGGCGCGCTCGTCATTTGCGTTGCTGTACATAGGAAGGAACCACTTTGCGCCCTGGTGGAAAATTTCAGTAGAATTCAAACTTTTCTTGTCTCGTCTGAAATCCATGAATGTTCATACATCTTACACCACAATAGCCAATTTCGTCCATAAATTTATTGAAAAGGGGCCAAATTTTGACTACTATAGGCTTTCAGATCGAGATGTTGAATCTTGCAAAACATGAATCTTAAAATGGTTTAAAATGCACGTGACCTAACTATAATAGACTTGTAGTTCCACTCTTAAGATACTTTAAGCAAATTGCCGATAAGCCAGATTATTGCACGGATATATAGCTACAAATCTTGAAAATTAATGAAACCTGGTAATATCAATTAAATATGCTACACTGGTGGCATTTTAGCCTTAAAGTACCTTATAGTTGCTTCACACAAAAACATTGTTGTCACTTTCATTAAATTACGCTAACGCCATTCTATTCCACAAATATAAGAATAAATCTTGAACATTATTGAAATTGCCGTAAAACCTATACCTTAAACCCCTCAACCCTAAACCCTCATCAAGCATGTATCATGCAATTCTAGATAAAAATTTGAGATCGATACTTTCATTAAATTGCGCTAACGCCATTCTTTTTCATGAATATATCCATACGACTCAAACATTAATGAAAATTCCCTAAACCCTAACCCCATTAACCCTAAATGATAAGCCCTATACCCCTAAAACCTAACCTTGACCAAGAAGGTATATATCATGCACTTATAGAACAAAAAATCTAACTTATATATAAGCAAAAAACTCTTCCGGTGTTAGTGATTGGCATGATCTCATGGTCTAAGGATTAGAATCACTTCGTAAATTGTTTATAGCAATATAAACTCAATGACTTTGATCTCATGGTCTAAGGATTAGGATCACTTCGTAAATTGTTTATAGAAATATAAACTTAATGACTTTGATTGTAATGCTATACTTCGGATGAATGTTCATCACATTATTACACTAATGTTGTGATCTCGTTATTAACAACATCCAATGTCTATGATCAGGAAACTGTGATCATCTTGTTAATCAATGAACTAGTTTATGAGAGAGGCATAACTAGGAACTTTCTGTTTGTTTATTAAACACACATGTATTAACGTTTTCGTATTAATACAATTATAGCATGCAAATAAACATCTATCATATACTTGGAATACACGTCATAAACAGTTTATTATTGCCTCTCGGGGAATATTCCCTTCACCTAGGCCCCGGTGACTATATAAACCGGCCCTAGGGGAGCCTTTAGGGCAACACAACTTGATAGACAACCACAACCAACTCGCACAGGCGAACCTCTCTTGTAATACGTTGTAACATTCGTCTTACGCTAATAGATTATTGGGTTGCTAGAAGGAGTAGGATCCGATCACTGCAGTCGGATCTGAACCTGGGTATACTTGTGCTCACCGCTCCTGGAACATCCGACGTCTCACACCCCTTCTTTCCAACGCCACTACGACCCCCTATGGCGTACTTTTCGACAATCCGACGACAGTTGGCGCCCACCGTGGGGCAGTGACCTTTGGAGCATCGTTCGGGCGGAATCTGCGCTTGCAGAAATCGGCAAAACAATCTCCATGGGTCACGTGGTCTACGCCAGTGATGTCCCTCTCATCCTCCTAGATGAGAATTGGATTCAGGCTTCTAGGCCCGTGACGACCTACACAATCATGTCAATCAGCGAGATCGATATTTATCTTGGTTTCGCTGAACCCGCCTAACACACCCTTGAGGTGATGACCATGGCGGAAGTAGAATCCGGATCTACTTTCTCCGCAGAGGCGGAAGAGTTCAAGGTCCCAAAGAAAATTACCCACCCAGCCCACTCTTGTAGTGGAAGAATAGGTGGAAGTAAAATCCGGATCCGATCTCCCAGATGAGATTGGATACACGGATGAAGAATATATTCCCTACGTCTCCGCCATACCTGATGTCGTAGAAGAAAAACTACCCTTGAAGCACAGGATGAAGGAGATGATGAAGTGCCCCTACATCGATTACAAAGAAATCACCGACATCATGGAGAACTTTGAGATGGAAACCTAGCTGTGCCGCTACTTCAAGAACGTGAACAAGAAGAAGCATTGTTTCGTGTACCACATAAGCACTGGATCCGACTCTGTCGATGTTAGAGATGGTAGCGACTCGGTCCTAGACGCAATCGAAGAAAACGCCGACTTACCTGGATCCCCAACGGAGTCAATCACGTCGCAGGAACTTTGAGACTTCGACAAGGAGATAGAGGAGTACGACCAGCAGCACGTCTCCATACAAACGCCAGGTGAGCCAGAAACTCCTCCTAGTCCATATGATTGCATGGATGAAAGCTACACCTCACAGGATGACATGGACACCAGAGATTCCTTCGAGGTCGATAAGCCAACCATGATGAAAAGTACCAACGAAAGTTTATCCCCCGGTACCTGAACAAAAGCCGTCTTTGCCACTGGTATGCATGTTAAATCTTCTGGGTGGTGAAAGAAGAAGAACAAGAATCCGACTCCGATAGAGCTGGACGTCAAGGAAACCAACGTACAAAAAGTTGATGAGGAGATCAAGATGGAGAATTAGGGCGGAGATCCGATTAATCCCACCCCGATCGGCCCTCCTGTGGATGGACACATCTTCACCAAGGGTGCACCCAAAATCTACGGAGATGCTCTAACAATTCCAATCCCAACGGCTTCGGATCTTACGCAATAGGCGCTGGAGAAAAAGGCCGAGGACATAGAAAAACACCATTTGTTTCTACTTGAAGAAGCTGCACTCATCATTGAGATGAGGCAGCAATTAGACGGTGATCCTGCCAGATATCAATCAAATTTCAAGCGACATCTAAACAAAACAAGGGGAGGTCCGTTTCTTCCAAACAAGAATCCAGATATCCACAAAGATCTATTTGACGGAAAAGATGGAGAGAAGATCCGAGTCTATAGCACACCGCTGGAAAACGCTGCTGCGGTTCGAGCCATCCTTGCCAACAATTCGTCTCCACAGCTAGTCCTGCAGTGCGTTGCGTTGCTGTACAAAGGATTAAAGCAGCAGAAGACTGGCGCTGACCAAAGTGCTGACGTAAGGCTCCACAGGGATTCGGCTCAGCGCTACCGTCCCCGTGGAGAAGAAGATAATTCCAGGACCGGCTCCAACAGCCACTCTCGCCGGCTGGCACGTGACTGGGCAAGAGTTATTCCGGCTGCGGCCGAAGACACCATCAGGGCAATCGTTCCTCATCAGGACCATCGTCAGCAAAATAATCTCTATAGAGAAGACCTGAAAATACGCCGCCAGCGAGAGGATCAATATCGGGTAAGGATGCCACCACCAAGCCGTCCGGCTGGCAACGCCGGACGAAGAGATGATCCGGATCATCCTGAATCTAGTAGGGATGGTGCCCGAAGAAACATGCATCGGAGTCAGCATAATGAGGCTCCACCGCCACCACCAAGAAACCCAGCCGGAAATAATCCACCAGGGCCACCATCGCCTCCCAGCAGCGACCATGAAGGATCACATTGTAGCCACGGAAGACACAGGGGTAGAGGCGGAAATGGTGAGAGAAGAAGAAGAAATCCGACTCCACCGCGCAGAATCCGTGAGCCTCCAAGGCGCATATCGCTCTCGCCAAACGATGCTCGCCATCGCATCTAATCAAACATAGAAGCGCAGCGGTACGAGGAAGAAGATGTGTATGTGGGACCCAAGTGCTTTGGTCCACATATTCTTCAGACAAAATTTCCGGTTGACTTTGGCATCGCCAAGCACATTCAGCCCTACGATGGAGCAGCTCGGCCAGATACTTGGCTCCAAGATTTTTTTCTAGGCTTGCTGCATTGCCAAAGGAGGAAGCACCCTGGTTGCAGTCCGATATCTCCCACTGATGTTGAGGAAGACGGCTCGATCATGGCTCAATGAACTGCCAGAGAATTCAATTCATAACTGTTATGATATGCAAAGTGCGTTCTTTTCAAACTTTGAGGGAACATACAGGAGGCCCTACACAGGCGGAGACTTGCAGCGTTGCACCCAAAGACCCAGAGAAACTTGCCGGGATTACCTCAGATGATGGATCGATACGAAGAACTCCTGCTAAGGAGTAAATCAGCAAACTGCGATAGAAGCTTTTATTGCAGGACTTCCAGTCGGATTTTTATGTCACAGGCTGAAGCGCGACTACGTCATAGATTTGAGAGAAATGATAGAGACGGAAAGCAAGTATGCTGACGCTGATGATGATTCCGAAGGGCTGCTAAATATTCTGGCCAATCCCAATGCGTCCAAATAGCCAAAGCAAACTCAGAAGCACAAGAACACCTCAGACGAAAAGCTGGCTCCGGACAACGCAGCTGTCACCGTGATGTTCAGATCTGGAGAACAAGGAGGGCGCGGAGGCAGCAGTGGTAGAGGCCGAGGAACTTCCCGAATCGAGGGCAGAGGAGACCAGCAACCCGGAAGAACCTATACCTAGAATGACATTGCCAATAATCCCTGTGTCCACCACTTGGATAGTAACATAGGATTTACCCATACAAATGCCGAGTGTCGTTTCAATAATGACATCAAGAAAGACAAATCTGCTGGCTACAGAGCCAAGCGACGAAAGGAATAGAAAAATTCTAAGAAAGGGAAGGAGCCCAAGGAAGATTCTGACATGGAAGAGGCAGAAGCTGCCATAGAGCCCAAGTCGGATGGAAAGAAGATTTTCTGACTAAGAAAGACGCATACGTCTGCTTCCTTGGAGCCCAACCGGCTAAGGACAAAAAGGAAGTTATTCATGAGCTCAATGCCATGGTTCCAACTGTCCCCCAATTCTTGGATTGGTCAGAAGTGACTATCACCTTTGATCGTTCAGATCACCCGAGGAAAACACATCGTCGGCGCAAGCATCCTCTGGTTCTCAAAAACACTCATGGACGGTGGGAGCACTATCAATATTCTCTACGTCGAGACACTCCACCGCATCAAGCTACATTAGAGCTAGTTGAGTTGCAGCGATGTAAATTTCCATGGCGTTGTACCAGGGAGACAGAAAAATTCTCTGGTTGAGATTACTCCGGATGTGACATTCGGAACCCGAGAAAATTACCGGACCGAGCCACTCTCCTTCGAGGTGGTACCGTTCAAAAGTGCTTACCACGCCATCTTCGGGCGTCCGGCTTACTGGGCGTTCATGGCCCGTCCCTGTTATATCTACAACATGATTAAATTTCCAGGTCCAGAGGGCGTAATCACCGTACGAGGAAATCCAAGGAAGGCGCGAGAGTGCAACGAAGGATCTGCTGCCTTTGTCGAAGCCGTGTTGCACGCCCAGGAGTACCAGGATATCAAGAAGACCATTAATCCGTCTGAGATGACCGCTATGAAGAATGAGGTACTGAAGCCGAGTTTGCAATTCAAGGCGTCGGAAGAGACGAAGAAGACGTCGCTGAAGGAAGATGATCCCTCCAAGACGACCAACATAGGGGTAGGCTTAGGCCACGCATAGGAAAGCGCGCTTGTCGAGTTCCTCAAAGCTAATAGTGATATCTTCGCATGGCAGCCATCTGACATGACCGGAGTACCTTGGGAACTTGCCGAGCACTCTCTTAATGTGTACCCTGATGCTAAACCCGTCAAATAGTCCTTACGATGGTTTGGTGATGAAAAGCACAAAGAAATAGCCAAGGAATTAGACCGCTTAGAGCTAGCGGATTTTATAACAGCGGTCATCCATACAGATTAGGTGGCAAATCCTGTACTCGTCCCTAAAAAGGACACCATTGATTTTAGGATGTGTGTTGATTATACCGCTTGAAACAAGGCATGCCCAAAAGATCGGTTTCCTTTGCCAAGAATCGATCAAGTTATCGACTCAACGGTAGGGTCGGAATTAATTTGTTTTCTCGACGCATATTCCGGATATCATCAAATACCGATGAAAAAGTCGGATCAAATTTAGACGTCTTTCGTCACTCCTTTCGAAACCTTCTGCTACAAAACTATGCCTTTTGGCTTAAAGAACGCAAGAGCAACATATCAATGTACCATGCAATGTTTTCTCAACGACCAAATCGGACGCAACGTCCACATATACGTAGACGACATAGCAGTTATGTCCAAAAAAAGGGAAACTTTAATTTCTGATTTGGATGAAACGTTTGCTAGTCTACGAAAATTCAACATGGTGCTAAATCCAAAGAAGTGCTTCTTTGGAATTGTTAGGTTTCATCGTCTCTGAGCGAGGCATCGAGGTGAAACAGGAAAAAATCAAGGCTATCTTAAACATTACCAGGCCAACTCGCCTGAAGGACGTACAACGCCTCACTAGTTGCATTGCAGTAGTGAGTCAGTTCGTCAGCCGGCTTGGTGAAAGAGCCGCACCTTTATATAAAATCTTGAAGAAACAAATTTGTCTGGACCCCAGAATCTGAAACTGCACTGCAAAGTTTGAAAGATTTTCTTTCAAATCCACCAGTTCTCGCAGCGCCAAAACCTCAGGAACCTATTTTACTCTACATTGTAGCGACCAACAAGGTCATAAGCGTGGTAATAGTAGTTGAGCGCGAGGAAGAAGGCCACGAGCATAAGGTGCAGCGGCCAACTTATTATCAAAGTGAGGTCCTGACAGAATCAATGCAACGGTATCCACATCATCAGAAGCTAGCCTACGGAGTGTTCTTTGCATCCATAAAGCTACGCCACTATTTTCAATATCACAAGATCACAGTAGTGAGCATGGCTCCTCTACGAGATATAATCAACAACCGCGATGCTATTGGACGTGTCACAAAGTGGGGAATAGAGCTTGCAGCTTTTGACATTGATTACAAACCATGTACACTGATCAAGTCCCAAATTCTTGCCAACTTTGTTGTTGCTTGGACAGAAACGGCAGAAAACACAGGCCCTCCAGACTCGGAATTTTGGACCCTTCACTTTGACGGATCAAAAGCAAGAGGAGTCTTGGGGCTGGTGTGGTGCTCAAATCACCCCAAGGAGATAAGCTATTCTATGTGTTGCAAATACACTTCACGACAACCAATAATATTGCCGAGTACGAAGCACTGCTACATGGAATACGCATGGCCAAAAACATTGGAATATCAAGACTCATGTGTTACGGAGACTCGGATTTAGTTGTTCAGCAAGTATCCGACATCTGCAACGCAAACAAGCACATGGCAGCATATAAAGCTGTTGTGGATGAATTATCTAAATCGTTCGAGGGTTTTGAGGTTCACCACATCCCTCGAGCAGAAAATGAGGAAGCAGATGCCCTATCAAGAATAGGCTATGTGCAGAAACAAGTACCGGATGGAGCTTTTCTAGAGCATTTAAGGGTCCCCTCCATAGTCGGAATTGATGAAGACTATCCGACGAAATCCGTCTCATCTTTAATAGCAGTTCTGGCTATAATTCCTAGCTGGACAAAACCCTATCTGGATTTGTTGATAGACGGAAAATTACCCGAAGACGAAGTCTTGAGCCGGCAGATTGTCCGACGAGCAAAAGTATACACTATAATAAATGATGAGCTCTATAAGGGGAGTGTTTCTAGAGTGTTTCAGAGATGTATTTATTCGGAAGAGGGAATGAAAATCTTAAGAGAAATCCACGAAGGCGACTGTGGTCACCATGCTGTAGCCATATCCTTAGTGGCAAAATCTTTTCTACACGAATTCTTTTGTCTTACAGCTAAGGCACACGCCGATAAACTGGTCAAAACGTGCAAGGGCTGCAAAAAGTATGCTCATCAGGCACATGTTCCGGCTGATCAGTTGTGAACAATCCCTATTACATGGTAATCCACGGTCTGGGTCTTGATATGGTAGGGCCATTTCGCACGGCAAAATGTAGATTCACTCACCTACTAGTGATGGTGGATAAATTCACAAAATGGATTGAGGCTAAACCTGTAAAAAGTTGCGATGGAGCCACAGCCAGAAGATTCATCGAGGACGTAATCATCAGATTCGGATATCCTCACAGTATAATTACTAACAACGGGGGCAACTTTTCCATGGGGGAACTTGCCGAATTCTATGAAGAGCAAGGGATCCGACTCGATATTGCATCAATCGCACATCCACAATCCAATGGATAAGTCGAAAGAACTAATGGCCTTATTCTATAAGGAATCTGACCTTGCCTTGAGGCACCACTTCGTCGGGCCGTGGGGGCTTGGGCGGAAGAATTACCGTCTGTGATTTGGAGCTTACATACAACTCTTAACAGATCAACCGGCTATACTCCTTTCTTGTTGGTCTATGGTGCAGAAGCAGTTCTTCTGAGTGATCTAATCCATCAAGCTCCACGAGTCAAAGCGTATATCGAAGAAGATGCAGAAGTTTCTTGGCAAGATGATTTTGATATAATCGAAGAAGTACGCATCATTTCTGAATAGATAAATGAAGAAGTATCGTAGTCAGAGAGTGCAAAACCATTCTTTCAGAAAAGGCGATTTAGTTCTCTGACTTGTGCAAAAGAGAAAGCACAAACTTTACCCAATTTGTGAAGGACCTGTTATGTTTAGCAGAGTTCTGCAGAATGGGTCATATTATTTAACAGACATGAGACCAGTCAAGGAAAGACCTGATACTCGGAAAAGGAAGAGAGCTGGTGGCAGCACAGACCCGGATGAAATAGAGCGTCCCTGGAATATTGCACAGCTATGTCCCTTCTATTCTTAGTTATATTTCCTTGTAATCATATATGTACATGTTCAAAGTGAAATAAAGTATTGGTTCCCTTATATTGTTATTTTTGAGACGTTTTTGCCATCTTATTTCCAAAAGAGCATGTAATTTTTTCTAAAATCCCAGAATAATTGAAAGTACTTTATGCTCATGTTTGTTCTGGTTACGATTTTTGAACAATCTAAAAATGTTACCTTAGGGTACAAATTTTAAATTATTACCTATACTTTGATTCTTTATCTGATTTCTTAGACGAGGGTTTTTCTGAGTAATGAGTTGTTGGTAATGGAGGATGGATTTGTTTCCGAGATTAAACTGGATTACCAATTGCGCTCTGTTACTCGGAAAAGTTTTCATGCTAAAGGTTGGCCGACCCATGAAAGGGACGAGGCAGAGAGCCAGATAAACCGATAAGTATAGGCATAAAAAAAGAGTGCTTCAAAACTTTTCAAGCACAAAGTATAAAAATATATAAACAAAAAGTGCTAAGATAGTAAAAGCATCAGTTTTTACAGACCAGCACAAAATAAATATTATAGCCATCATTACATTGGCATAATTTTTAGATAATGCATAGAAAAATGTTTATGTTGCAGGCGATGGTGATGAAGCGGGTGGAATACTAGAGTCATCAGCAGTGTCGCCCTCGACCTCAGACTCCGAAGCATTACTGATCTCTGGCTCTTGAGGCGAAGGAGGTTCGGCGACAGATTCGAAGAATGGCGTCGTATAGTTGTTCATCTCCGCCACCCGACAAGCATAACCTGCACAAGATTCTTGGAGGGACTTGATATCTTGTGGGTTACCGTCATCATCCTCCTCGGCAATGCCCTTCGTGACGTGCCAGATTTCCTTTTCTCTATGGTGGCTCATCACCATGGTCAGAGCTGTTTGCGCAGCAGTCTGAGCATAGGAGATCTTCCGGTCCTCAATCAGCTTCGGAATCTCCTTCACTTTTCGCTCACCTCGTGCACTGACATTTTGTGCAAATCGGAAAGCTTGGCGGCTTCGCCAGCCTCTTCTAGACATTGGCGGAAATAAACAAGACATCTCCGACGAGCTTGATGCGCTCGAGGCGAGGTTCGGAAGTGGAAGAGCCGAAAAGATTCAACGAGGCTGGGAAAGAACCAAAATTCTGACTAAAACAAAAGTCGAAAAATGAATAACACAAAGAAAAGATTCGGAAATCTTACCAAGCATAGAGTGATTCCATTCAGCATGCTTCTTGCGGATGCTGTCTAGTTCACTTGTTAAGGCCTGGGCAAGATCCTTTTGGATATCAAACTCCTTCTTGAGATCAGCAAGTTCTTTATCTCGGAGGGCTAGGAGCTTCTCGAGCCTCACGGTCTCGTGATTGCTTGATTCCAAAACTACAGCTACGGATTTCTCCGACTCCACAGTTAGGGTCTCAAGTTTTTGTGGAGTTTAGTATTCTCTGCCTCCAAGACTTTGAAGTTTTTGACCTGCTCCACCATCCTGCTGATTGGCACAATAATTCTGGAAAGACCAAAATATCAGTCGGATAACGCAACATCTGACTATGATGAAAACATTTAACTGATAAAGAGGAAGCCGGAAAAGTTTACCTTCCGCTTCATCCTTTTCAACTTTTAACTTTGAATTTTCAAAGTGCAAAGCTTTAATTTATTTGCACTTGTTGGAAATATTCTTGAGCAATTCCTGGTTGGAAGATGCAATTTTCTATAAGTTTAGAGACGAAATACTGTTAGACGGCTACTAAGACTCGGGCTGCAAATTTAACTAAGTAAAATTATAGCATGAGCCTTGGGGGCTACACTACATCATTATTTTGCAACCTAAAAGTATCAACCCGGATCCAATGATCTTTATCCGACTTTATTCTTGGGGGCTAGAGGATATGATAATAAATGAAAATAAGAATTGGAAACTTACAATGTGTTCCAGGTGCAACTTTTCGAATCCGATCTTGGTGATGTGAAACACCTTCTTTGTAAGGGTGAGGGTCGGAACATCCGTCGCTGGAAGTTCACCAGATGCAACTTTAGCGTGTAAGGGTGAGGGCTTTCAAGTTTTTACCAGCATCAGGGGATGCAGAAGCTCCCTGCACTAATGGAGTAGTGGATGGGGTCGATGGTGGCACAGCTAGAGAGATAACAAGCTTCTGATGATGCAACTGCTTGCCTGTCTTGCTTTTCGGCTTAATTATCGTGGTGTGGAACACGGCAGTGCCATCGGGGATGGCAAAGAAGGGACACACGGATGCATTCGGTGGCTCACGCAATGGGTTGGGCATGGCAAACTGCAAACACTGCGACGTACCCAGGTTCGGGGCCCTCTCGGCGAGGTAACATTCCTACTCCTACAAGATGAACTATATGAGGGAGCAAATGCCCTATACAGTTGCTCCTTGAGCTGTTTCCTTAGCAACTATCGAGAGGTAGAGGAATATGGGAACTTGGTACTCACACTTCTCTCCTTATATTGTTGCCTCCCTAGAGCCCCAGCTCTACCCTCCCTTATATACTGGTCTGGGGGGCAGATTACAGATCCGGTCCTATGGTTTACTGTTTGGATATGCATTTATAGGACAGGGCCGGCTGCAGGGCCCAGCCGGTGGGACAGGACCCAGTCCACCCTCCTTTTAGCGTCATCCTTCTCTTTTGTGGTCACCCGGGCTTTCTTTGGGGCGTCACCCTTGCTTTAACGGTCACCCGGACTGCTTTCGCTAGTCCAGCTGACCACTTTGCTTTATCTTCGTCGGGAAGCGCTGGTCATGACGGCATGCCAGCTTGTCTGATGACGAGGGCGAGCTAGAGGCATACCCCGCACGGAGCGTCAGCCCTTCTGTGCTCTCCATCGAATCCGAGGTGAGCCGGGTGGAAGCGGCCACCCGGCCGGTTCTTCTGGCCGCCGGCTACATGGTCCAGCCGGGAAGGTTATAAGCCTAGCCGGGTGGTGTTCGCCAATTAGCTGGAGTTGTCCGTCTTGAAGGCCAGGCGGCCTATTCCTTCTAGAGCCGGCCTACTTGTGCTTAGCTTTCTTCACCCGGGGGTTATCCCCCCGACACTAGTCCCCGAGAATGTATGGGCTTGGCCGGTGGGTAAGATCTTCCGTGCTCCTTTTTTGTCTTGAATTAATTGCTTTATTGCATCCGGCTGTAGCTTTTACGTTTGCCTTCCGGCTAGATCTAACCGGCTGCGGAATCGATGGCCGCCTACTGGGTGTAAACAGCGATGGAAGGGACCTGCTGGTGCAGCTGAAGACAAAGCGTTTAGCTTGATGACGCCGTTGATGTTGTCACCCATGACTGCAGCTCTGGCGCACGTCGTGTCAGTTGGACATCCGCGTCGCTGCATCAGTTTTTTGGCAAGTGCGCACGCAACTTGTTGCAGCGGTTTCTCGGGGCGAGCTTTCACGCCTTGTCTCCCGGCAACGCCCGCGGATCTTCTGTGGCGATTATGATGGCGCAAAGGATCTCAAGACGTAACGTGCGGGAGCCGAGGAGGTGACAGTGCCATCTGCGGGGATATATAGAGCCCTCAGGGGGAACGATGACCACACTTCTCCATCCTCCGGCTCATCTTCTCCTCGTGCTCCAGCGCCCTTTGCTCTTGCGCCCCTTCTCCTTGCCGCCACCAGAGCGAGTTCACACCGTTCACCACGGCCACCGCTTCTGTCGAGATGATGCCGGAGCAGCGCGGCGGCTGGTGTGGGTCATTCATGACTGAAGAACTCGTCAACAAGTACCAGCGGGGGAGGTTTCTTCCCTTGTCGATGCTCGTGAAGCATCGGCTCGCGCCGGAGGGGGAGCGGGTGCCGGATCCTCGGCCAGGGAAGCATATTGTCTTCCTCTCGCACTTCGCCCATGGTTTCAGTCGTCCCGTCAGCCCCTTCCTCCTTCAACTCTTTGTCTTCTTCGACCTCCAGCTCCATCATCTGCGCGCCAATGCCATGGCGCAGTTGTCGCACGACGCGGCTTTCTGCGAGTCCTACCTTGGGGTGTGGCCCAAGGTGGCGAACTTCCTCAATTTCTTCCACTTCAAGGCGTAGAACACCGCCAAGGGCGGCCCGTTGACGCAGAAGGGATGATGCGCCATCTATCCGCGGTCATCCTCGCAGATGCCATGGTTCGAGCTCCTCGACACCATCAAGCTATGGCAGCGCTCATATTTTTATGTGAGCAACGCCATAGAGGTGGACTTGATCTGCCTTCCACCTTTTGTCAACTAGCCCTCAACGCAAAAGGGCTGGACGACGAAGGGTATGGGCGCCTTGGAGGATCTCGACCGAATGGCCACCCGGCTGGAGGCGATGGGGGAGACGGAGAGGCTCACCGCCGAGGACATCACGCTGTCGTGGATGGTGCGTTGCGTGCTTCAGCTACAGAAGCGGTTGCACAAGATGTGCCACATATCGACCGCCGATGATCCGACAAGGACGTCGCGGAAGTGGGTGCCCTACTAGGACCTGCGGAGCTGGCTCGCCATGATCTCCAAGTTCCGTATAGAAGGAACCCGGGCGTACTCCTGCCCACCGTACCATCGCGGCCGCCTGCCGCCTCGGATAAGTTGTCCTTTGATTATCTTACATTTTATTCTTCCTCGTTGTTAGTTTTCCTTGGGTGCCTTATGCTCCCCTTTTTGAGTAGTTGTTCACGGTGCAGCTAGCCGAAGATGGTATGGGTGACCTCCCGCTTCCGGCCTTCTTGGCGGACAGGATGCCGAAGAAGTACCCCTAGACGGAGCCCAAAGGGTTTCCCGTCCGGGCGGACGACGGCCTCTCGGATCCTCATGGTAAGTTGCTGGCTGCAGCTTCTTCTCTCATCTTGGCTCATGCAGTTGTGGTTTAGGGCTTTGTTTCTGTTGCAGTCGATGTCACCGACGAGGAGGGTGGCCGAGAAAAACCCGCGGTGAAAGCCCGGGGAAAGAAGGCGGCGCCTGTTGCCACTCCCACTCCAGTTGAACAGAAAAAGACGCGCCGTGGGCGTCAAGTTGTTGCTCCGCCATCCATCGTTGGGTTAGAATCCTCCTTGCATTTCCTTTCCGTTCTGCGGTTTTGCTGGTGCTTTCTCTTATTCTTCACTCTGTGCAGCGAGGCGATGTCACTTGGCGATGGTGGCGCTGCCGTCGTTGCTCCCCCCCTCCTCCGCCGGTTGAGGAGGTGGTGAGGTCACCGGATGCACCCGCACCGGCTGCGCCCGCCCCGGCTGCGCCAACCATGCCGTCCCCGCCCAGGGCCCCTCAAGGCTCCCCGACCACAAGGTTGCTGCACCAGGCGCCCGTGTCTTCGTGGTTAGGGCAGCTATTCGCGGCTGCGCAGGATCCGGAGACCCCCCTCCTTTGTCCTGGGGCTAGCGTGAACCCGGCCTAGAGCAATTTTCAAGGCAGCTCAGCTAGGCCCGTCATCACGGAGGTGATGGAGGAGGCTGGGACCGCGCAGGTGGCTGCGGGGGGCGGCGGCTAGCCAGGTGCTTCCGCGTCGGCTGGGAGGGAGTTTGTGGTGGCCGCGCCCTCTGGTGCGGACACTAATGATGACGAGGTTGTTGTCACCGGCTCGAGGCCAGCTCCGGCTATGCTGACGCCGGGTGCGATCCTTGCCCAGCTCTCGGCCGCGACACCCGTCGCACTCAACCAGGTTCGCCACCTGGTTGAGGGAATGGAGAAGGGCCTTAGCGAGGCCAAAAATTTGTCTGTCTTGATGGAGGTAGGTCCTTATCCCCAACACCTTTCTGCTCTTCTAGATGGTTTGCCATCCTGTTACTTATTTGTTTTCTTGCTGCAGAGAGCTTTTGCGGAGTCGGTGAAGAATACACAAATCTTGGCCATAAGATTGCTTCTTTAGATCTGTCTTGGTGATTGGCTCCCTTTTCCCGTTTTTTGTTGACCATCGGGTATCCTCCTACATCCATGATCCAGGACAAGGAGAAAGAGGTGGATCGCCTCAAAGCTGAGGTTGCCCGACTGGAAGAATCAAACAAGGCGTGATAGGCGCAGTTCGATCAACTTGCTGCGGCCAAGCACCAGCTAGAGGTTAGTGTGGAGAGGGGCAAGAAAGCAACTGACATCAGGGCGGAGGCGCTGAAGAATTTCGAGACTATCTCCACCCAACAGGAGGAGACGATCAAGATTCTCCGCTCCTGGGAGGTGGAGCTGGCTCAGCACCTTTAGAGTGTCTCGGAGATGGTTGTCAGTAAGTTCTCCAGCATCCTTCCTCCGTAGTCTCACAGCTTGTTGAATCTGGTCTAACCATTTAGCTCTTCCCTGTGCTGCAGCTCATTACCCTGAGTCGACCGAGATGGCTCTAGAGAAGCTGCCCAAGGAGGAGGCTGGACGCGACCTGACCGCCCTCGACTTGGTTAAGGTGCTGGCGGAAGAGAGCAATGGCCTTCGTGCCGTTGGCAACGACCTCTTCCACTACATCTGGCCGGATGCGGGCGATCTGCATGACATTGCCAGCCTGGCTTTTGCTTTGTCCAAGGCCATCGACATGCTAGAGATCCAGAAGGAATGGGATGCCCGAGGAGGAGTGGAATGGCTTTAGCCCTAGTGAAGTCGTGGTACCCGGGTGCTGATTTGAGCGTACTCACTCGTGGCTTCCGTCTTGGGACAAGATACGAAGGCCTTCGTTCGAGCACTCCGGCGCTCCAGTCCTGTGGGGTGAAGATTGGCACCTACATGGACTTGGACCGTGACTTTAGCGCCCCCAGAGAGCCACGGCCTGTCACTGGGTCCTGGCGCCCTGGAATCCTACTGACGTTTCCTCCACTAGCCATGCTCCTGCAGCCGATGTTGGTGCGGATCCTGCTAATCCGGCTCCTGCCCCTGCTGCCGACGCTCCCTCCGCCGCTCCGGATCCGGAACCTTGATCCCCGAAATGTCGGGTGTCTTTGATAAACCTTGTTGTTGCTACACTTTGGCTGACCTTTGTCGTCAAATTCTGAATTTGTATGGATCCTTCGTGTTCCGATTTATGGCTTGTTGTCTCTTCTAGGCTTTGGTCTTACTCTGACTTTTTGTTTCTCTTTGACACTTATATCTTTACGTCTTTGTCATTTGTGGTCTTTAAGACTCAAGTCGGCTGGGGTAGCCAGCCGGGTCAAAGTTCTTTCGCCATCTTGACTTGAGTTTATGGGTGCGCGGGAGCGTGCCCACTAGGTCTAGTCCCCGAGGTTTGGGCCGACTGGGGTAGCCAGCTGGGTCGAAGCTCTCTCACCATCTTGACTTGAGTTTATGGGTGCGCGGGAGCGTGCCCACTGGGTGTAGTCCCCGAGGATCGGGCCTGCTAGGGTAGCTAGCCGGGTCGAAGCTCTCTCACCATCTTGACTTGAGTTTATGGGTGAGCGGGAGCACGCCCACTGGGTGTAGTCCCCGAGGTTCGGGCCGGCTGGGGTATCCAACCGGGTCGAAGCTCTCTCGTCATCTTGACATGAGTTTATGGGTACACGGGAGCGCGCCCACTAGGTGTAGTCCCCGAAGTTCGGGCCGGCTGGGGTAGCCAGCCGGGTCGAAGCTCTCTCATCATCCTGACTTGACTTTATGGGTGCGCGGGAGCGCGCCCACTGGGTGTAGTCCCCGAGGTTCGGGCCGGCTTTGGTAGCCAGCCGGGTAGAAGCTCTTTGCCATCGTGTTTCCTATCAAGTTGTGGCTCAAGTAGGGCGAGACATAGCGTTACTTTGGGTTAGTTTCGTCATTCATATGCTCATGTGTTAGTTGGGACTGAACGTAAAAGGAAAGCAAAGGGGTGCGCCCCTTTGAGTTAAGCCGCTAGCAGCTCCCCTTTTTTCAGCAAGCATCGGCCTTTTGAGCATTGCCCTTGTCGGCTGCTATCCGGGTTACGCTCTGCAGCCGGAACCGAAGGAGCAGCTGTGTTGGCGTGCCTCGTGATACTTCGGTTTGTTGTTGTTGGATTAACTCGCGTAGGCACGAACGGTTCGCCTGGGCGCAAACGGTTTGCCTGGGCGCCCTTGCTTTCTGCCTCGACATTTTCTTGCAGCATGTGCTTTGAGTTTTTGCTCTCGCCGGGTCGACAGCCAGCGTGCGGTCTGAAGCCGAAACCAAAGAGTTTTCTCTAGGCAACTTGTGCAATATTATGCTGCCTGTAGAAATCATGGGGGCCTAGGCCAGCCGGTACGAAGGCAATGGTGGTGTGCGGAATTGGGACAAAGTCCTCGGTGCTATGTCGAGGCTTCCGATCTTGTTCATTTATTACATGAAAAGGGAAGGTACATACACTTCTTTGTTCAAGTGTAAAATGGCCAGAGTAAGCTTGCATTCCACGGGCGTTCCGTCTCCTCGTCTGAGCGATCTGCCTTGTTCTTCATCGGCTGCTGGGCATCGATCAGATAGTATGAATTGTTGTGAAGCTCCCGGCTGACGATGAATGGGACTTCCCATGGTGGGGACAGCTTGTGCATTCCCTTGGTGCTCTGGACCAGGCGCAACACCAGATCTCCCTTGCGGAAAGAGGTAGGCCGGATCTGGCTGGCGTGGTACCGACGCAGGTCTTGCTGGTAGATTGCTGACCTGGACAGAGCCAACTCACGTGCTTCCTTGAGCAAGTCCACGCTGTTCTCTCTTGCTTCTTTGACTTCCTGCTCCGTGTAGAGCTGCTTGTGGGGCGCGTCGAACTAGATGTCTGTGGGGAGAACTGCCTCTGCCCCATAGACAAGGAAGAACTATGTGAAGCCGGTTCAGCAGTTGGGTGTGGTGCGCAGGCTCCAGAGCACAGCTGACAGCTCCTCTATCCAGCAGCCGGGTGATCTGATGAGTGGTTCAATCAGCCTTGGCTTGATTCCGGCTAAGACCAGCCCGACTGTCCGTTGGACTGTGGGTGCGCGACTGCTGCCAGGTCCAGGCGGATGCCCTTTTCTCCGTAGAAACGAGCGAATACTCCTTTTGCGAAGTTGGTTCCATTGTCAGTGATGATGATGTGCGGGTAGCCGAACCGGATGATGATGTCCGTGAAGAATTTGATCACCATTGCTCCGTCCATCTTCTGGATAGGCTTCGCCTCGATCCATTTGGTGAACTTGTCCACGACTATGAGCAGGTGTGTCATGCCGGATCGAGCTGTTTTGAACGGCCCAACCATGTCTAGCACCTAGACTGCGAACGCCTAGGTGATTGGTATTGTCTTGATTGCCGAAGACGGTGTGTGCTTTAGCTGGCTGAATCGCTGACAGCTGTTGCACACTTTGACTAGCTCCTCAGCATCCGTCAGCGCTGTCGGCCAGTAGAAACCGTGCCGAAGGGCCTTGGCTGCTATTGCTCTTGACGAGGCGTGGTGGGAACACTCGCCCTGGTGTATGTCCACTAAGAGCTTGGTTACTTCTTCTTGGCTGACGCATCGTTAATAGATGCCCCTGACGCTGCGCTTGCTCTTCGCCGCACTTGTCGTGCTACCACTTCCTCTGTCAAGAGTTCGTCTTTGGACAGGAAGTTCATGAACGGCATTTCCAGTCAGGCGTTTCCCGAATGGTGTGCACTGTCTGCAAGATGAGCTTGATCTCCTCACGGATGGCCAGCTCCAGAATGTCGGGAGGCTTGTCGGGTGGTAGCTTGCTGGTGTCGACCATGGGCTGTGTTGCAGCGGTCTCTGGGTGCATTGTGGCAGTCCCCGGGTGCGGCGTGGCAGTCCCTGGGTGCGGTGCGGTAGTCCCCGGGTGCGGCGAGGCAGTCCCCAGGTGCGGCGCGGCAGTCCCCGGGTGCAGCAAGGCAGTCCCCGGGTGCGGCGTGGCACCAGCTGTTCCTAGATCTGTGTTGAGCACGATGGAGTCGGATTCTGGTGATGGGGTGATGGAGGGTTTGCTTAAGTGCTCGAGGGATACTTCGGGCGATATGGCTTGTCTTTTTGAACCGACACTGTCCAAGGCGTCAGCGGCTTCGTTGTTGTCTCTGGGCACACGGTGGAATTCGCATCCTTCAAAGCCGGCACACAGCTACTGAACGAAGAAATGGTAGAGGGCCATATTTGCGTCCCTTGCGTCCCATTCGCTAGATACCTGCTGCACCACCAGGTCCTAATCTCCAAAGCATAGCACCCTCTCGATGCCTATCTGCTTGGCCATCTTGAGCCCATGGATGAGCGCCTCATACTCGGCGACGTTGTTGGATGCCTTGAAGTGGATCTAGAGGACGTACTCCAGTCGGTCACCTTTGGGCGAGGTTATCACGATTCCGGCTCCGAGTTCTCCTTGCATTTTGGAGCCGTCGAAGTGTAGCTTCCAGTAAGTTTAATTCGGTACTTGTGGCATGTATTGTGTCTCCGCCCAATTGACAATGAAATCAGCCAGTTCTTGGGACTCGATCGCTGTCCGTGGCTCGTACTGGATGTTGTGCTTAGCGAGCTCGATGGCCCATTTTGCCACGCGACCAGTGGCATCCTTGTTGCCAATAATTTCCGCAAGCGGGGCCAATGCTATTATCTGGATGGAGTTCTCTTGCAAGTAGTGATTGAGTGTCTTGGCGGCCATGTACACGCCATACACCAGCTTCTGGTAGTGGGGGTAGTTCCGCTTGGAGAGCGACAACACCTCGCTGAGGTAGTACACGGGGTGCTGGACCAACTGGGCCTTCCCTTCCTCTGGTCTTTCCACTACCAATACCATGCTAACCACTCTGTTTGTGGAAGCGATATACATCAGCATAGGATCATTTGGCGCTGGAGCCGCCATAATGGGTGGTGAGGTGAGCATGCGCTTGAGGTCTCGGAAAGCTTCATCTGCCTGAGCTGTCTAGACGAACTTGTCCGTCTTCTTCATTAGCTGGTATAGGGGAAGGGATTTCTCACCCAGCCGGCTAACGAACCGGCTGAAGGAGGCGAGGCACCCGGTGAACTTATGTACGTCGTGCAGGTTTTGCGGCAACTCCATGCCCTCAATGGCTCCGATCTTCTCCGGGTTCGCCTCGATTCCTTGTTCAGAGACAAGAAAGCCCAGGAGCTTCTTCGGGTTCATCTTGATCTGGAAATGATGAAGGTTGTCGAACGTTTCCTTCAGATCCTCAAGGAGTGTGTGTCGCTCCTTGGTCTTAATGACGATGTCGTCAACGTAGGCGTGCATGTTTTTTCCGATCTGCATCTACAACATTTCTGCATGAAACGCTGATAGGTTGCTCCTGTGTTCTTCAACTCGAAGGGCATGGTGGTGTAGCAGTAAGCTCCATACGGAGTTATGAATGATGTCTTTATTTGATCGGTTACATTAAGCTTGATCTGGTGATAGCCCGAGTAAGCGTCTAGAAAAGACAACAAATCGCACCCGGCAGTGGAGTCGATGACTTGATCAATCCGCGGTAGAGCGAAAGGATCTTTGGGGCATGCCTTGTTGAGACTAGTGTAGTCAACGCACATGCGCCATGTCTTGTTCTTCTTCAGCACCAGCACCAGGTTGGCGAGCCATTCCGGGTGGAAAACTTCCATGATGAAGCCGGCTACGAGCAGCCGTGTGATCTCCTCACCGATGGTTCTTCCTTTTTCTTATGCTAAGCAGCGTAAAGATTGCTTGACCTGCTTCGCGTCTGGTCGAACATGAAGAGAGTGCTCAGCGAGTTCCCTTGGGACAACTAGCATGTATTTGGGGCACTAGTCAAAAATGTCCCAATTCTCATGGAGGAAATCGACGAGCGCGCTTTCCTATTTGCTGCCCAGACCGTCTCCGACCAGGACGAACTTGCTTGGGTCCTCCTCGTTCAGCAAGATCTTCCTTGTTCCTTGCGAGGGCTTGAATTGTGATTCTCCAGCCGGTTTAGGTTCTCCAGCCGGCATATCCTTCTGCAGAGCCGCCACATTCTGCATTATGACGTGCTTCTCTCCAGCGATGATCATTGCTTCAGCTAGCTTGGAGTCGTCTGAAGTGCACTCAATCGAACACTTGTAGCATCCATCGACGGTGATCACTCCCTTTGGGCCTGGCAGCTTCATCTTGAGGTACGCATAGTGCAGTACTCCCATGAATTTGGTGAGATCTGGGCGCCCTAGTATGGCATGGTAGGCACTGGAGAGAGGTTCACAACCTCAAACCAAATTGGTTCGCGACGGAAGTTGTTCTCGCTGCCGAAGATGACGTCCAGCCGGATCTTGCCGATTGGCGAGTGCGAAGGGCCTGGTACTGCTCCATAGAACGAAGTGCTCGAGGGTTGCAGCTGGGATTCGCTGATGACTAGCCTCTCGAGGCTACTCCGGTAGAGGAGGTTGATGCTGATTCCTCTATCGATCAGCACCCGGGAGAAGTGGCACGATTGTTTCTTGGAGATGATGATGGGGTCGAGGACCACCACGTAGCTGCCGGGGCTTGGTAACACAGCCGGCTGATCCTCCTTGTTCCAAGTGATCTCCTGGTACGACCAGTGTAGGTACTGGGGGATGGGGGGACGATTGTGTTCACCTCCGTCTCGCGTCTCCGCCTGGCATGCTTTGTTTCTGGCTCTTCGAGGAATATGTGGTAGTTACCCACTTGTCGCGGGTAACCGTCCTCGTCGTCCTCGCGGCGGTTGCGTTGCTCCCTGTTGTCTGGTGGGTCTCCGGTTGGCGGTGGAGGTCGTGGTGGGAGCCCACCGGCTTCGGCCATTTTCTTCGTCCAGCTGCATTGGCGTGTTGTGTGATTCGCGTGCTTGTTGCCGCCACTGTGGAACTTAAACGGCCCATCGAGCATCGCATGTTCATCTTTCGTCTTTCCTCTTGCTGTGGCGGTTGTCATGGCCGTGCCGCCTGGGATGAAGGTCACCTGGCTGGCGGCGCTCCGCCTGTTCATCCGTTACGATTTGGCCTTGGTCGTTCACCACGATGGGTTTCTTCATGGCCGCGTCAGCGTTGGCGTACTTATCCACAATGGCCATGACCTATGCCATGGTTTGCGGGTCTTCCCCGCTGAGCTTATGCTTCAACATGGTTCCGTCTCGGCAGCTGTTTGTGAAGAAATATATCACCTGGTGCTCGTGTACCCCTTCACACGAATTGTGCATGCTAGTCCACCAGGTGAGGTAAGCGCGGTCCGACTTGTCCTTGCCCTACACGCAAAGGGAAAGCTCACGAGGTCGACCCGGCCGCTTGTATGTTCCGGTGAAGTTGCGAATGAATGCTTCTTCGAAGTCCAGCCATGCGTTGGTGTTGTTGTCGAGGAGGCTGTTGAGCCATGTTCTTGCCGAATCAACGAGCATGAGGGGGACATAGCGGACGGCCAGGCGGAGATTGCCGTTGGTGGTTCCCACTGTGGTGGTGTAATCGACCAACCAATCCTCAGGCTTGACCGGAACGTTGTACTTTGGCGTGTCCCTTGGAAGCGAAAAACCTTTCGGAAACGATTCGTTCCAGATGCACGGGCCGAAACACTTCGGGCCAGCCAGACTTTCCTCCTCCAGTGTGCGTGACTGCACCAGGAGGTCGATGCGCTGGCGCGCATCAGCCGGTTCTCGGGGGCCGAGCCGGCCCTTCAGGCGTGATGCAGGAGGGTCCGTGTTCGCGCCTGCTCCCTCCTCTAGGGCGTGCGTCTTCTTCCCTTGGGAAGCTCCTGCTGCCGTAGCGTGACTTACACAAGAGGCGGCAGCGTCCCGGTTGTGGCGGCCATGGTTGCCAGATTTGCCACGCGGGCGGATATTTTTCCTGACCCCTCCTGGGGAGGATGCATGTTGGTGCTTGATTCCTCCATGCGCCGTCTGGTCCGCGTCTTTGCGAACAACGATGTGGCGGGAGTTGCCCATCTGGCTGGGGGTGCCTTCGGCCTGCTGCTTTTTAGCGGTGGCCATGAGGAGCTGTACGCGCTCCTGCTGGTGACGAAGTTCCTCACCCTCGAGGTGCTTCAGCTCTGTGGCTGCCTCCTCGGCTGCCCTCATGTTCTTGGCGGGGGTGCTGTAGACGGGTTGCACCACACCTGCATGTGAATCAGCTGCACGGTCCAGTTCTGACGCTAGGTCACGCCCCTGGTGCTGGATCTTCCTAGCGAAGCCGTGAGCCACGTTGTACTCATGCACGGTGGTGTTTAGCTGACGCTAGTTAGCCGTGACCTTGGTGGCTTCCTATAGGAGTTTCTGACGCGTGGCTTCGAGCGCGGCCGCAACAGCTGTTGGGTCTGCTTCGACGACGACCGGAGCGCGCAAGTACTGGATGGAGGCGGTGAGTGGGTCTTGCTCTTGCTCGGGCGCGGAGTTCTCTCCTCCCTCCCGACGCTCCTGACGTGGACGATGGTTTTCGTGGGCGTTTACCACCATGAAATCCACGCAACCACTCACCGCGGCTGGGCCACGGGCGAGGGGCACGTCGAGGATGGGGGTGACCATGCTAGGCGACGTACACGCCGACGTCTCCAAAATGCAGGATGGAGCCGTCGGCGGGGAAGGTATTCCCGGCGAAGCACGCGACATTGTTGATGACGAGCGTGAGAACGAGGCCGGAGGCCACGCGTTCACCGGCGACGAGTGGAAGTCCCATGCGGAAGATGATCCCAGACGAAGCGTTGTGCCCCATGGTGGGCACCAACTATCGTGGTGTGGAACACGGCAGTGCCATCGGGGATGGCAAAGAATGGACACACGGATGCATTCGGTGGCTCACGCAATAGGTTGGGCACGATGATTCTGTAAACACTGCGACATACCCAGGTTCGGGGCCCTCTCAGCGAGGTAACACCCCTACTCCTGCAAAATGCCCTGTACATATGCTCCTTGAGTTGTTTCCTTAGCAACTATCGAGAGCTAGAGGAAGATGGGAACATGGTACTAACACTTCTCTCCTTCTATTGTTGCCTACCTAGAACCCTAGCTATGCCCTCCCTTATATACTTGTCTGGGGGGAAGATTATAGATCGGGTCCTAGGGTTTACTGTTTGGATATGGGTTTATAGGACAGGGCCGGTTGCAGGGCCCAGCCGGTGGGCCAGGACCCAGTCCGCCCTCCTTTTAGCGTCATCCTTCTCTTTTGTGGTCACCGGGCTTCATTTGGGGAGTCACCCTTGCTTTAACGATCACCCGGACTGCTTTTGCCAGTCCAGCCGACCACTTTGCTTTATCTTCGTCGGGTAGCGCTGGTCATGACGGCATGCCAGCTTGTCTGATGACGAGGGAGAGCCAGAGGAGTACCCCGCACGGAGCGTCAGCCCTTCCGTGCTCTCCATCAAATCCGAGGTGAGCCGGGTGGAAGCGGCCACCCGGACGGTTCTTCTGGCTGCCGGCTAGACGGGCCAGCCGGGAAGGTTATAAGCCCAGCCGGGTGGTGCTCGCCGATTAGCTGGAGTTGTCTTTCTTGAAGCCAGGCGGCATGTTCGTTCTGGAGCCGACCTACTTGTGCATGGCTTTCCCCACCCGGGGGTTATCCCACCGACATTAATCTTGCTCTTCAACGATGAGTTAACTCTAGAACGCAAAAATCCTAAGTATTAGGTGTGCTCTGGAAAGATAACAAAGGTACAAGAATACTAAAAATAAAAGGTTAGATGCTTACTTTTTAACTACTGGCAGCACTTGGCTACCAGCAGTGACAACTTCCTTCGCCTTACGCTTCTTGGAGGCGACGTGGCAACTTCTTGCACCTCATCATCCTCCGTCACCTCCGGGTCATCTGAAGCATAGCCCTCTAGTGGAGCTAGCTGGGACTCCAAGAGTTGCTTGAGCTGACAGAATTGGAAAAGCATCGATGAAAATAGAGTTGGAGAAAGAACCAAAGAAAATGATGGAGTGGTGAGACTCTAAGATAAGCTCTATCACCTACCTCATAGGTTACTTCCCTACGCTTTGGATCTGCATAGCTCTTTTGTCGGGATTGGGCTATCTTCAATTTGTCCTTTACCATTCTAACTTTCTCTTCAGCTTCCTTGATCAGTTCTGGTCCGAATAAATTTGTTTCTCCTAGTCCATTCCATAGTAATGGCGTAGTACACTTCCTTCCATAAAGGAATTCAAACAGAGCCATCTATATGCTTGCTTGATAGATGTTATTGTAAGATAATTCTGCGTATGGCAGACTTTCATCCCAACTAGATCCATAGTCTAGCGCACAAGCTCTCAACATATCTTCCAAAATTTGATTGGTCCTTTATGTTTGTCCATCAGTCTGAGGGTGCCATGCTTAATTCTAGACTAGTTCCCAATGATTCATGCAGTTGTTTCCAAAAATGCGAAGTGAACTGAGTTCCTCTATCAGACACAATATCTTAGGTACTCCATGCAGACACACAATCATGTTCATATAGATCTTAGCCAAGTTAGCACTTGTATAGGTAGTCTTCATGGGTATGAAATGAGCCACTTTAGTTAGGCGATCCACAGCAACCCATATAGAATCGTATCCAGATCTGGTCCTTGGCAGTCTGGTGATAAAATCCATATCAATTTTATCCCACTTCCAATCAGGTATACGTAGTGGTTGCAATAAACCTGCCGGTTTCTGATGTTTCGCCTTCAATCTACTACACACGTCACACAAAGCAATGTGTTTCGCGATATCTTTCTTAAGATTGTTCAACCAAAATCTTTCCTTCACATCCATGTACATCTTGGTGTTACCCGGATGAATAGAATATGGCGAATTGTGTGCTTCTTGCAAAATCAACTTCCGAAGATCAGAATCTTGTGGAATGCAGATACACTTTCCATACCATAAAGTTCCTTGTTCATCTTCATGGAATCCTTTTGCCTTACCTTTGATAATTTTACTTTTAATCTCCTCTATTTCCTTGTCCAACTTTTTGGCTTCTTTGATCTTATCCAATAGTGTTGGTTGAACTTCCAAAGACATGAGATATCCTTTAGGAACTATCTCCAATCTTAGCTCTTTAAACTTGGAACATAAATCATCTGGAAATTCTCCTTTGGTGAGGCCATTCACATAAAATTTGCGGATTAATGCAGCCGCTACAACATTTGCTTTACCGAGGTGGTATTGCGAACTGAATTCGTAATACTTGATAAGTTCTAGACACCATCTTTGTCTCATGTTGAGTTCTTTCTGGGTGAAAATATATTTCAAGATCTTGTGATCTGTGAACATTTCACAACGCTTACCCAACACAGTGTCTCCATGTTTTGAGTGCATGGACTATAGAGGACAACTCTAAGTAACGTGTAGGATAATTTACTTCATGAGTCTTGAGTTGTCTCGAGGAATAAGCCACAACTTTTCCTTCTTGCATCAATACTCCACCCAATCCTTGGTGAGATGCATCACAATGAACTTGGAAGTCTTTCTCTAGATCTGGCAGACACAAAACTGGTGTTGACACCAATCTTTTCTTCAATTCTTGAAAACTGGTTTCACATCATTCAGTCCAATCAGACGTCTTCTATTTCTTAAGTAACTCCGTCATTGGCTTAGCCACTTTCGAGAAATTCTCGATGAACCTTCTATAGTATTCTGCCAAGCCTAGGAAACTGCGAACTTCTTTAATTGACTTGGGAGATTCCCACTCAGTGATAGATGACACCTTCGCGGGATCGACAACTATACCATCTTCGGACACAATATGCCCAAGAAATCCAACTTCATTCAACCAAAATTCACACTTACTAGACTTGGCATACAACTTGTGCTCCCTGAGTTTCTCAAGAATCAAACGTAAATGTTCTTCATGCTCTTCATTATTCTTGGAATAGATCAAAATGTCATAGATGAATACAACAACAAACTTTTCAAGAAACTCCATGAACACCTTGTTTATCATGTTCATGAAATAATCTGGTGCATTTGTTAATCCAAATGGCATCACAGTATACTCATACAATCCATACCTAGTAGTAAAAGTAGTCTTAGGTATGTCTTTCTCTCTAATCTTTAGCTGAAAGTAGCCTGATCGGAGATCAATTTTTGAGAATACACGAGCTCCTTCTAGCTGATCAAAGAGATCTTTGATTCTGGGTAAATGGTACTTGTTCTTTATAGTCACCTCATTGAGTGATCGATAATCTATGCATGGCCTTTGAATTCAGTCCTTCTTCTCAACAAACAAAACTAGTGCACCCCATGATGAAGACCTTAGTTGGATGAATCCTTTCTGCAACTATTCTCCAAGCTGTTTCTTGAGCTCTTTTAACTCATCAACTGACATCTTGTAGGGTCTCTTTGCTATGGGTCCAGATCCTGGCAGTAAGTCAATCAAAAACTCCACATTTGTTGGCATTCCTGGTAATTCCTAGATAAACACATTCGGGAACTCTTTCACCACTGGTACAATGTCTATGCTAAACCCCTTAAGAGAATTTAGCTTACTCCCTTTGGATTCAAAGTTAGACTTGAACCTAATCCGTTTCTTATCCGGGGTTATGAGTGTAATAGTATGATTGGCACAATCTACTACTCCCTCATACTTAGTCATCCAATCCACGCCCAAAATTACATCCAATCCTTGGGACTCTAGGATTATCAGACTAGATGGAAATTTGTAATTTCCAAACTCTACTACTAGATCATGACATCCAAAATTTACTATCATCTCTCCACCCGGGGAGCTTACTTTAATAGGACATCCAATAGTTTCAGTTGGAAGTCTATTTTTGTCAACCAATGCTCTTCATATGAATGAATGCGATGCACCGGTATCAAAAAGGACACGTGCTGGAAAGGAATTAATATTGAACTTACCAGCCACAGCATCAGACTCCTCATGGATTTCTTCCATGTTGATGTGGTTCACATGACCCTTCTAAAAAGGGTTTGTCTTGTTGGATCCATCAGTATTCTTTTCTGGGCATTCATTTGCATAGTGCCCAGTTTTCTTGCACTTGAAACACTCAACCTGACTGATGTCCCTCTTAGCGGGTTGACTTCCATTGCCATTTCCACTATGGTGACTCTTGTGTTCACTCTTGTGGTTCTTATATCCACCATTGTCATGACTACGGTGATTCTTGTTGTCATGGTGGTGGCTATTGTTGCGATGGTTGTTATGACTCCCATGCTTGTGGGATCCAAAACTTCCACCTCCTTCACCATAGGAATGATTGTGTGACGATCCTGAAATATGCTTATCAAAGTGATGCTTCCTCTTTCTTTTCTCAACCTGCTTCATCTTACTTTCCAAGATGGTAGCCTTATCACAAAGAGATTGATAGGTTGGAACATATGCAATAGATAGTTGCATGCACATCTCATCATTCAGTCCCTCCAGGAACTTCTCCTTCCTTTTTGCATCAGTGTCAACCTCATCCGGTGCATAGCGTGCCAGATTGTTGAACTCCTCAATATATTCTGCAACATTGCGGTTGCGTTGCTTAAGGTTATGAAAATTCATTTTTCTTCAAACTCATCACTCCTGAAGAGATATGAGCAGTGCGGAATCCATCCTCAAACATTGCCCAAGTCACTTCCTCAATAGGGGTGGTGATTTGGAAGTTATCCCATCAAGTAGCTGCTGGTCCTTCTAGCATACGTGCTGCAAACCTGACTTTCTCCTCATCAGTGCAACCAACTGTGACTAATTCCTTGTTCATAGAACGTAGCCAATCATTTTCCACCATGGGATCAGTGGTTCCGGAGAACTTAGCTAGCCTCAATCTCAGAAACCTTGTAAGCATACCAAAAGCTGGTGGGTTGTTTTGATTGTTGTTGTTTTTGTTGTTGTTGTTGTTGTTGTTGTTCTGGTTTTGGTTCTAATTCGCCATGAACTGAGTCATCATTTGCATCAACTGAGTCTGAGCTGTCATTAGCTGCTGCATCTCTTTGCCATTCTTGTTATTGTTGTTATTGTTGGGATTGGTAGGACTAGGAGGCATTTGTTATTTCAATAAGGATAAGAAAGGATAAATAACCCATAGATGCTAACATGCATAATACAATACATAGTAGAAGTCACAATAATCAAGCACAATAAACTTAGAGTTTAAAGAACAGGAACAACAAGTTTTTGTATAGCAAACACACTAGCATAGTCATCCACATGATGGATGATCAATGCGACTCGATAAATAAAATTATGATAGATAGATAGATAGCCAAGTAGTCAACACTACTCCTCCATATTGACTTCCTCATCCACTAGAGTAAGTCCTGCTGCTTCAATTCCTACCTTGTACTCCTCCACGCTGGTGGTCAAAGCATCGGCTTTCGCTTGAAGCTCTCTTTTAGGAACGCAGCCTCTCAATCACCTCCTACTGTGTCTCTAGCTCAAGTTCCTTGAGATCCATCTCGGCCTTCATCTCATTGATCTTCTTGTTCCTATCCTGCACTCTCTTTTCTTGGTTCTTGAACCTCTTGTCTTGCTTCTCGAACCTAGCCTCCATCTCCTTGATGCTCTCCTCCTGCTCCTCGAAGGCCTTGTCCTTCTCCCTCAGCTGGACGCATAGCTCGTCATTTCTAAGCATGACGTTGGTCCTATCAGTGTCAAGGTCCCTAAGAAGGCTCTCTAGGTCCTGAAGATAGAGGCGCACTGGCTCAATAGTCTCCCTAGTGGCCTCGTCATACACTATAGCCTCTCCGTCCTCATCACTTCTCCCAAATGGGTGTAAGTAGTGAAACAAAAGCCAATAGACAACCAAGTAGACAAAAGCTCGGTGGATTGACTTCCACATAGACAACCAAGTAGCTCCTGCATGGCAACATCGAGTCCCTTCTCCTTGTCATCATGGAGTATCTTGAAGGCAATTTCCTCGGTGGGAGGCTCTGACTGGCGTCCTGGCTACGAGACTCTAAATCCCCATAGGTCCTTACTCTCGAACTTCCGAATCTGAAGTCCCTTAATGTTGGGGAGGGGAAGATTGAGCACACTGACGAGCTCCACGATATGGGATCCAAAACGAGTTCCCTTGAACTCCTCGGCGGTGCTGAGAACAAAGTTAGGCATCTAATGCATAGGATGGAGAAAATTAGAAACAACACAAGTAAAGAGAAAACATAAAGTAGTGAAACAAAAGCCAATAGCATACATTCATCAATAAAACACACAAGTCATGGCATACAATAATCAGACACAAGCACCAAGGTTCAAACATAACCTAGACAAAAAATTTCCATACCACATAGGTTGGTATGATCAAAATTATTAACGCGAGAGAACGACAAGTGTGGTGGTCCAACTATTGGAATACGTCACAACTCTCACTCACTAGAAAATATAGCTATCTGGGCATCCTTGGAGGCAATCTGTTTGTCTTGATCACAAGACTCCCATGCTAAATCTATGACATCCTCCCTGAGACGTTTTATGGTGGTCTCTAAGTCTTGGGAATGCTTCTTATCCTATCTAAGGTCATTTTGAGTTTTGAGCATTCTACACTTGAGTCTTTCCCCAAGCTCCTTGATGGCATTCCATGCTGCATTCCTTTCAGAGTCAAAGAATGACATGTGCATTTCAGAGTTGCTGACCATGCAGAATCCTGACTCATTGTGGTTGTCCTCCTTGTTTTTGTACAAGTGGAGCTGTACCCACCAATATTCTTCTCCATCATCCATCACGGGAAAATCCTTGTACACAGATTCACCATGTATCCCCTTGGTTACCATAAGGTTTTGAGTACCTTGGGAAACTTTGTCTCACATTCTAAGGTCATGGTCATGAGTAGTCCCTTCCTAACGGCTTCGTTGATGGCGGCCATCTACAAATAGATATGAGAAAGAAGATTAGGAGAAGTTTGACGAGATGAAAAAGAGACAAGTGCGTAAATTTACAAAGGAGTTTGCATTTTTCCTAGTGGTTTCCTTAGTCTAATCCATCTTAGGGTCATAATCCTACAGGCAACACAGTGCTCTGATACCATCTGTAAGACCTGACCATTGAAGGTAAATGTCCCCGTGATTGCAATGCTAGTCCCTGGATCGAATCGCTAGCATCCACAGTTTAAGATGAAGTACACAAATACAAAGGTCATTATTATATCGTGATATCCATAGACACAATAGTTCTTACAACTCATTAGCCCAAGGATAACACATAGAGTTTCTCAACACAAAGTAAATAAATAAAGTCTTCATCTTCAGGTGCCACAGGCAAACATGTTGAGTGTAGACTCATAACCCTAGTCACCATCAGAGTAACCTGCAACATAATATGTTACATCCACAGAGGGTCAATACATTTGGAATTGTATTGGAAAGTGATACCATAGTAGTATAGTAACATCTAATTATTGTATGAATTTGGCTATGTGTAGCTCAGGCTGGCTTTGCTCAAAATAAGGTTTTCTTATTAGTTGAAAACTCTAAGTTTTTGTTTGACAAAAACACCCAAGGAACCACCAATAGACATTGGTGAACCTTTACCCTTGTTCAACCACAAGTTTTAACTTAGAAAAATTGGGATGAGGAGATCCTTGATCATTTCAATGTCTTTGATGCTCAAAATGTCCGTTACCGGGGACACAGCAAAGTACTTAGGTTTTACCCTCTCGAGAGGTGGTACACTTTCCCCACAAGACTCGACATGCATCGAGATGATACTTTTTAGAAGCATTCCTTCATAACACCATGGACACGTTCCATCCTATCAACCCTACCACCAACTGTCCATCTGGCTAAATTCTTGCGACCTAGTTGGTCAAGGCAGAGCCCATATTCCATGTGGTTGGACTAGAAGCTTCTCAACACTAAACATATCCAATTTGTTTGTTCCTGGGTGGCCATCCACAAATTTGATACATAAGGTAAATCATAGACATGGGCCTTGTGTAACCACTCAACACAAACCAATCTTCACATTCCACCCAGGTGATTCATTAACATGTTGTTTTATTAATCAAAAACATAGGCATCATCTTTGCATAGTATCATATCATGAATATTCCACCCTTTCTTTCTACTAGCTAGGCTAAGAATAATAGCATAACATATCTCTTAACTTAGGGAAAAGCTACTAAGACAATAACTATAGGATTTACCATAGCATAACATATACTTAGAAAATCATCATGCAAATCTTACTCAAAATATCACTAAAGCTTAGATAAAATAATAGGAAAAAAGATGAAGCATCACTTTCCTTGGTAGTTAGGGTAATAGGCACAATCCTCACAATCACACTCTCCAGATTCCACAAAATATACAACACAAATTCATACAACAATATTCAATTCAATATACAATAATTATGAATTCATGCAAAATGCAATATGATGATTTTCCACACTTTTCAAATCAAACTTTTCAGTACTAAACACAAAGAATACATTCTAAAGTCTAAATAAACCAAAATTTACTTTAAAACAATTTTCTAAATATTTTTTATAGCCAAAATAGGCCTACAAATGCTTCTGCATAAAATCCCAATTTTACAGAATCAAATGGACAAACTGAGATCATTGATGCAAAGAGCTCATTTTTCTGAATCCATTGATATAAAATTTATAATTTTTGGATAACTAGAACAAAAGTTATTGAATTTACAAGTTTGAATTACTAATAGATCAAAATTCAGATTTTAAATCAAAACCAGGGACACGCGGCGTGTTCTGATTGGCGCGTACCGGTTCGGATGGATCACTCTAGTGCACCGTAGGATTTAAGTGACAATGCACGGCCCAGATCTAATCGTAATGTTTTGTTAAGTAATCTAATCATGGCTTCTAGATTTAGATCCAACGGATCTGGCTTGTCTGACCAAATCCTAGCGGCGCCAATGGCTCTGGCGGCGGTGATGCCACTGGAGGTGTCACGCCAGCAAGGACAAAGGGGTAAGGGGGTGATGGTGCTTACCGAACTCGCGGGTACATGGGGATAGTCAACATGGACGCGGCTGAGGCGGGGCCGCACGGACACGAGCTCAAGCGCTCGTCGGAGTTCGTCCTGGCGTCGGGTGCTCACGGACGGAGACGAAGACAACATTATAGGGTGCAAGGGTACATGCAGGATGCATTAGCAGATGCGCAAGACAAAGTCGAACTCACTCGCGTGAACCAGAGATCAAGGGGAACACGGGGCTCACCGGAATGGCTCGTCGAAGTTGAGCTTGGCTTCGGGCACTTGTAGACAATGACAGAGGCGAGGCTTTGGTGCAAGATAAAATGAGCGGCGAGTGTCAGGAGCAACGGAAGACGATGGTGAACAGGGTCGTGCGAACCAGGAGGCAAGGCACGCTCGATACTCACCGTGATATCTCACTAGAGCTCGTCGGTGCTGCAGCGGTGCAAAGCAAAATTTGTGGAGCCTGGCGGCGCTTGGTGCTTGCTAGGTGTGGGGAAATGGTTGCGAGGGGGTGGGTTTTATGTAGGCGGAGCAGGGGCGAGAATTAATCGGCGTATCGATGGAATTTAACGCTCAAAATCAACGGCAGTGACAGCGGAGAAACGGTAGCGGCGCGGTCGTCGCACGGGACTTGTGGAAGATGAATTTGACGTGGCAACGGGGCCACTGGTCAGTGAGGGGGAGGGTACGCGTGCGGGTGCGAAACAAAGAGAGAGGGAGGTTCCCCTGGTGGGCTTAGTGGGCTGCCAGGGCTGCTGGGCCGAAAGGGTTTGCTAGTTTTATTTTTATCTCCTTTTGTCTTTTTCCTTTTTCTGTTTTGATTTTCTAAAATTTATTTGAATGGTCATTTCAAATCCAAATGAATTCAAATCTTCACTAAACTTTTGTGCTATGATCCTTGTGTCCAAAAGTGTGTCAAACACATCTAAACACTAAAAAATCATTCTGGGTCATGAAAATAAAATAAAATCTTGCCCCGTATATATAGTATAAGAAGGGGTTTAAATATGGCTTTATTAGGGTTTAGCTTTGAAAATTTTATGCAAGGTAATCATTCCATGATGATATGAATGTTATAAGATGGTTTTGTATTTGATGAAATTTGGGATGTTACACATATAGAACTGCGGTGCATAGCTTCTTGTTGGTGTCCTACAGAGCGGTGATGCGGCTGTAGCACCTACGAAAATCAGATTTCAGTGTATCCATCCTATCAACAAGCTTGGTCACCATCGGGAGAATATGACCCTTCTATATCTCCTTCAGGCAGTGACGGACTTCCACGCGATGGAGTAGCTCCTGCTTCTGATATACCTCTAGTGCCCGTACGCGATCCTTTGTCCTAGGGACAACTTCTTCTTCCTCGTCCATTATTGATGGATCGGGGAAGTAGAAGCTGCTCCTCCACTCCTCTTGAGGCTTCACCCTCACGCGAGCGCCGATGGTAGGCCTCGAGCGGGGCAACGCTGGTTCCTTGCTACCACCTGCACCAAAATTAGGTATTTCCTTACGCTTATGCGGCCTTGGATCTGTAGTGATGAACTTGACCGTCTCCACACGTCCTTTTCCGTGCGGCTTGTGGCCTTATCTCTCTTCTTGAGTTCTTTTCATCGTTGTCCAGTCGATCTCTAGAGGTCATAGATGTTGCGGCAGATGTAAACGTCATCCCAGCCTTCATCGGGATCGTTGTTGTAGAAGCTTGTCTCTACGTACTCTTTGTACCCCCGTCTAAACCTCTCCACCTCCTCATTGACGTCCTCCATCGACGGGCTACTAGAAAGGTCCCTAAGACCAATGAGACCCATAGGTTTTCCATGGCCTAGGACAGGATAGCGCATACCTAAATTTGTTCCTGGTGATTTGTGATTACAGAGAGACACAAGGACAATATATAAGAGGAGTCAGAGGTCGATAAAACTAGCGAGAAACACCAAATTGTCGTCCAAGAAAACAATCCAAACCAACTAGAAAAAGAAATATAAGGAAAAAAATTTAATAGTAGAAACTTTGAAAACAATGCACTTATTAGAGTTAGAGAACTTACCTTCCACTTACCGTTTATTTAGTCGAGAGTGACAAGCTCCTCCAACAATAGAGACTTCTTCTTCTTGGGAGGATTTGACCTTAGTTCATATAATAATTCATGGCAAAAAAATCATCAATACTAAATCTCCTCTCAATAAATTTGATGTCTTGTTGGGTAAATATAGATGATGCATCTACTACCTTTGTTTCCTGTCTCTGCATAATCTGCAACTCAAATTCTTGATGTAAAAGGATCCAACAAATCATTCTTGGCTTATGAAACTTCCTCTCAATGAGTTTTTTTAAACCATCACAATCCGTATGAACTCTTACTTTTGCATCAACAATATAAGAACGAAACTTGTCACATGAGAAAAATACAGCAAAGAGTTCCATTATTTCCTTAGGATAATTCTTTTGAGCACTATTGAGAGTTATACTAGCATGATGTATAATATTAAATCCGTAACCTATGTGTTATCCCAAAGTTATTCCTACAACATCATCACTAGCTCCGCATATTAAATCAAAAGTCATATCCCATATAGGTGGTTTAATGATGGGAGTACGATATAAAGCATATTTAAGTTTATCAAACGCAATAAGGCATTTATCATCAACATTGAATCTCACTCCTTTTTGCAACAGATTAGTCAAAGTTTTCGAAATTCCAGAAAAATTCCTAATGAACCTTCTATAAAATCCTACATGACCAAGAAAACTTCTTATACCTTTTGTGTCCCTTGGTTGTGGCATTCTTTCTATTGCTTCAACTTTAGCCCTATCTACTTCAATACCCTTACCAGATACTTTATATCCAAGGAATATGCCTTCTTTGACCATAAAATGGCACTTCTCCTAGTTTAGAACAAGATTCGTTTCTTCGCAACTCCACATAATTCTATTGAGATTTTCCAAGCAACTGGTAAACGAATTTCCATTGACAGAAAAATCATCCATAAATACTTCCATTATTAGTTCTATAAAATCTGCAAATATAGCAGACATGCATCTTTGAAAAGTAGCTGGAGCATTACATAACCCAAAATACACGCGTCGGTAAGCATGTAAACCATAAGGACTAATGAAAGTTGTTTTAAGTTGGTCTTCAGGATGAACAGCTATTTGGGAAAAACCAGAGTATCCGTCCAAGTAGCAAAAATGAGTATGGTTTCCTAACCTCTCTAAGTTTTGATCTATGAATGGTAAAGGATAGTGATCTTTCCTAGTCTCCTTATTCAATTTCCTGAAATCTATGCACATCCTATGTCCAAAAACAATTCTAGTAGGTATCAATTCATTGTTTTCATTAGGAACAACAGTAATGCCGCCTTTTTATGAACACAATGAACAGGACTTACCCCATTCACTTTCTTTTACAGGATAGATTATACATGCATCAACTAGGTGTACTATTTCTTTTCTTACCACTTCCTTCATTTTAGGCTTCAGTCTTTTGTTAAATTCCGTAACTCGTTTAGCACCTTCCTCCATGAATATCCGATGGGAGGCTATCATGGGACTAATACCCTTCAAGTCATCCATTGAGTACCCAAAAGACTTGTGGTGCTCCTTTAGTACCTTCATAAGTTCTTCGACTTCCCCTGAAATTTTTGCACTAATAATAACAGGGAATTTATTAGTATCATCTAAGAATCTATACTTAAGATTATCCGGTAGAGTTCTAAATTCTCGGGGTGGTAATTCTTCATCCCCTCTCTTTTCTAGCTCTTCAAAAGCTTCATCAGATGGAGGTTCTTCATTAGGAAATGAACCAAATTCATTTTCTAATTCTTCTAGAGTTATATCCTCCATAATTATTTCTCCACAGTTTGGGTCTTCATTTATTCCTTCATATTGATTTTTTAAGAAGAGAGCTGCCATTTCTTCAATAGTTTTCTCCTTCTCTTCTTATTTTAAATTTGGAAAAGTGGAATTCTTTTTCCGCTTTCACAAGCTTAAGGGATACAATCTCCATTTTGAAATCAACTGTGGCACCTATATCACTCAAAACTTTTCTTCCAAATAAAATTGGGCAAAGAGTGTCAATTGGCATATCAACAACTACAAAAATCATTAAGGAAAGTTTTATTGTTAATTGTGATAACTTCATCTTCAACTACTCCAATTGGAATTCTAAGATTTTTATTGGCTAACATGATTGTCATATGAGTATTTTCTATTGTAGCCGGAGCTATCTCTTCTATTATTTCTAAATAAAATTCATAGGATATAAAATTAACTTTGGTGCCAAAATCACACAAACCGTAATGTGAGGTTTCTTTAAATATGCAGGGAAGAATAGGCTTACCCACATTGTTTATCTTAATTTTACCTTCAACCAATATGGAAGTCTCTTCATAAAGTTCAACTATTTTACAATGTTCATACATAGCCATGATTGCTTCCTTGGTTACCTCTTCATCTTTGGTTTCATCTAGATGTTCTTCAATTATTGGCACACTTTCCTCTTCTTTCTCCTCCTGTACTGCTTTGAACTGTTCATATTCCAAAATATGCTTTTGCACAGTGTTAGGGAAAGGTATCTAATACATTGGTTCTAGGGATGCCAATGTTTCTTTGACTTCTCTTTTCTTCTCAGGTTCATGTGGTGGATCAAACTTGACTGAAGCCTCTTTTGGAGCTTCGATGTGTTCTGTAAAAGCTTTAACAACATGCAAGACAAAATCTGAATCTAAATAAAGATCTTTAGATAATTCATTAACATGGATTTTTTATTATAGTCGTGAATACATTCATGATCTATTTATGTGCCTCCTTCACTTCCCAAACAAAAATTCCATGAAACTCTATGATCACGAATTCTATTAAGTAAAGCACAAGCTTTAGTTATTAGTAAATCCATAAAATCTCCTCTCATGCAAGAGTCTAGTTCAATTTTATTAGATTCAATTAAACTTCCATAAAAGATATGCAATAAATACCATTCAGGTAAATCTTGATGAGGACATTGTCTAGGTAAATATTTAATTCTTATATAATCTCTTACTAGTCCTTCATTGGGACGGTTCTTCCAAGTCATTATAAGACGCCTGATTCCAAAATATTTGATAATGGATAATATTTAGATAGGAATTTGCAAGCTAAATTATCCCAAGTAGTAGTGGCTTATGAGGGTAGAGATCTATACCATGAGAGATCTATACTAGTCAAAGTTTGACTAAAAAGTTTAACCCTTACCTCATCGGAGGTATACCCCGTTAATTGGAATGTACCACATATATCTTTGAAACATGCAATATGCTCATATGGATCCGGATCTTCTTCATCTCTAGTAAATTGCTTCTTGTGTAAAATACCAAGTAGTAGAGGATTTATTTCAAACCCCCTTGTCTTCTCGTTGGAGTTGTCTCTTTTATAAATATCATAGGGCTTCCCAAAATGGTTGAGTGGGTTAGCACTAGTAATATGCTCAAACTCCATCATGTTGGTGGAAACCTGTAACTCAAAACAAAACTTAACAAAACTAAAGTAAATAAGAAAAAACTAAAAGACCTATAACCCTTAGCTCCTCGGCAACGATGCTAGAAAATAGCTTGATGACTGCAAGTGCACAGATCGGATGTTGCTAGTTTCGAAATAAAGATATCGATTCCATAGGGAGCACGAGTCTGAAGTCTAAGAATTCTTGAAGTAAAAATTGAAAATAGAATTCCTAAATAAAGTTCTAAGTGAGAAGCTAAAATGCGAATAATGTGTAAAATGTGTTTTGGGGGTTTTGGTATAAGAGAACAATGCGAAAGTAAATAAAACTGACTACAGAAAATAAGTATCGCGTATGTAAAAGAGATTTGAAACTTCATTAGTGGGAGAAAGGCGTTGTCAGGGATTAGCGGATTCACCACTAACATTATAAAGGGATAAGATAAAGATTATTATCATGAACATTCTCAACTATGTATGTGTGGAGGAACTCCATATCTGGACAAAGAGGCATCAACCACTACTCAAATCATCCTCATAACCACAACAGACATCAATCAGCATCAATTGAATTACTGCGCTATTATGGGACATAATCCTGCAGGACGTATCCCATGGCATGGATAGTGTTTTGTGAGTTTCCTAGATTCCCAAGTTGATATGTAAGGGGTGCCAATAACTTTATAGTCACTGTAAGTGCTAACATCCCTCCGTCTACCAACAAGTAGTTCCCTACATCAAGTTCCCACAAGAGGCAAATATTGGAGAGGTCGACTTCTCCCAACACCAAGATGTAGACAATATAACACATGGTCACAACAATGAATATCATAATAAACTTTATATTATTTCAATCTCATGCTATGGTTTCTCCATCTCCCCAAGAAATAATTATCTACTCAGACATGGAGTAAAACAACATCATGTTAATGGTAATGGAAACGATTATCGATGAATAGTACTTGTATAAATCCACAACTAGTGCAATAATTACAACAAGATCTAGATGGGATGGATGGAGATGATGGTGGTGATGAACATGCAGCGATTGATGAAGATGGAGATCGATGCCTTGGCCTCCCAGATCTACGTAGGGTGAAGATGGATCCCTAGGGCAAGTTCCCCCTCCAGATGCCTTCCGGAGGTTAGGTTTATGCGATTTCTCGGTGTTCTATATGTCATCTCTCTGTCCCAGTTGCACGGGGTGAAACTATTTGAGGAGGCGGAGGCGGTGCCAACTATACGGCAGGAACTATACGACGGCCGCCCGTATAGTTGGTTGTCAACTCTTCTGTCTCTGTTTCTCGCTTCGGGTTTGCTTATGGTATTATTAATATTTCCTAAATAAGCGATTTACGTAGTTTTTGGCTCCTTTGTTCACCAGTACAACTGCTCCAAGAATTGTGTCTATTGGATCCATCATCTGATCTGATCCTGGTGAAAATAAACATAAAAAGTGCGTGCGAACACCGTAAAATACCAAAATCCTACATCTACAATGCAAAATAATAATCTAAAACATGATGCAAATATGCACTCATCAGCAGCCATAACCCTAATCCGAGAACAAAAATCCCAAGCTCTGGTAGGTAGAACTCACACTATTATACCCCATGAAACCTCAAATACGGAGCATGAGTGATACGTCGAAAACGTATCTATAATTTTTGATGCTCCATGCTTGTTTAGTATCTACTTTGCTTTGCTTTGTCTTACTTTGAGGTGTTTTTATATCTTTTCAGGAACTAACCTATTAACAAGTTGCCACAGTGCCAGTTGCCTGTTTTCTTCTGTTTTTGGCTCCAGAAAGGCAGAAAATAAATATTCTCACAATTGGACGGGACAACATCCAAAGTCAATAACATTCCGTGGGGGACAAGAATCAAGAAGACGAGACGGAGATGCAAGCCAGGGCGGCCACACCCCCTAGGCGCGGGTGGGACCTGCCCCACGCCTCGGTAGGGTGTGGTGCCCCTGGCCGCCTCGTGGCCTCGCCTCTTCGCCTATAAGAAGCCCCCGATGCAGAAAACCTAAGTACCAGATCAATATTCCACGAAACCTTCTGTAGTCACCGCCACCGTCGTCCCTAGATGAGGGGGATCTGAAATTCTTCCCGAAACCCTGCCGGAGGGGAGATCATCCAGGAGGCCTTCTCTCTGGTATGATGCGTGAGTAGTTCCACCTTGGACTATGGGTCCATGTAGTAGCTAGATGGTTGTATCTCCTCCTTTGTGCTTTCATGTATAGATCTTGTGAGCTCCATTCATGATCAAGATCTAATCTATTTGTAATCATGCATGTTCTGTTTGCGGGGATCCGATGGATATTGAGATTATTATGTTGGTTTGATTAATGGTTTTGTCTTTATGATTCTATCATGTCTGTGTTGTTTGTGATCTTCGTTGCTAGTAGTTATCTTGGCCAAGTAGTTTCAACTTCCTTCACAAGCCTCCATTTGCCCAATTTGGCCAAACCAAAGCAAACTTGATTCAAACAAACACCAAACAATTGCCAATCTTGTCAAGTACTCCTCCACAGCAGCACACACACTCCCTGGTCATGCACTGTAGCTACCCCTAACCTCTTGTCCTTTAGCCCTTGAAACTTGTGAGGAGAAAGGATCCTATCTTGCAAGATCTTTCGAAATAAAGGGGAAGCTGCTACACCACTCCCCCTCTCCCTCTTTGGTCGAGCTCATAGACCCACACCACCCCTAGCAACCAATGGGTAGCCCTTACCCTTGCCCTTGTCCAAATAAATCTTTGTCCACCCACACCACTCCTTCCCTTGTTTAGAAGGCCCAAGGCCAGTACCACTCTCCCCCTCGCCCTCATTTGCCCCTAGCAGCCTCCACTGACCTCCCTAGAGCTCCCCCTCCCTCTCCTCTCATCTGCTCTGGCCAAGAACAGCTCAAACAAGCCCTTCGGCCATTAATGAAAAGTTGATCTCTACCCCTTCTCTCTTGCTCCACTCCCCGTGCATGTAGCATCCCTACACTCCCCTTCCCTGGATCTACTGTCCCCTAGCTCTAGAACTCATCCCAGCCACTGTCTAGCCCGGACGAAGACGTTTTCTCCCTCTCGGTTTTCCCAAAAACTCGACTTGGTTCTCTCCTTCCTCCTCCTCCCCTCTCTCCCCTGACTTTCAGAGCTTCCCTGACCTCGTCTCTAACACCCCGGGTCCTACCTTGCCTCTTGCAGGAACTAGAGATGACCCACCGGCGAGCTCCGACGAGCTCGGTTCGGTGCCCGACGCGCGAGGCCAATTCCGACGCCGAACCACGACGTGCCGCCCCTCTTCATGCTCACCTCCGCACTCCGCTTTGCCCCAGGCCCTCCTCGATACCTCCCCGACACTCCGATGAGCCCCCACCTCCCTCCAGTGCCGCCCTAGGGTTTCCTCCCCCGCGTGCAGCCGTTGGGAAGACGATGCTCACCCGCCGTACGATCTGTCCTAATCCAACGGCCGACGAGCCCCCGTACCCCTTTGGTGTCCCGCCTCGCTGACGAGCGGGCCCTGCTCGGCCAGGGTTCAAAGGCCTTCCCCATGTGCTACCCTGCTGCGTGGGCTGAATCTCCTCTGGCCGGCCCATTTTCCTTCAGACCCTAGCCCAGCCTCCCCTTTTTCCATAAACCATTTTCCAGATCTATTTCTAGGACAATTTGTTTTTAATCCAAAAAAATATAATGCCACTTAAAATATTTAGCTAAAAAATTTCCTAAGTACCTGAGTGTCCTAGCTAACATGCAGACCCAGATCCGTACCAAAATGAGGTCTAGATTAAAGATGATAAATCCCTTACGTAGATCTGTCCATTCACTAAAGATTTTCTCCAGAAGTATTTACCACTCCAAATTGAGTAAATCCAATTAGTACAGAATGGTATCAGCCATACCCTTCCTATCCCACATGCCCCATCTTGTTTTGCTTCCTATTTTGCTGGTAGAAAAAATAACCAAACAAAGCCTTTTCTGCCTTTAGAATTTTCCCTAGGTCAAAGCAAGTAAGGTTCTGACCTAATTACAACTCTCATATGACACCCATAACTATAACCTACATAATCCAGGAGCTCATAATTTTAGGAGTCTCTGTTGAATTTTAGTGAAATAAACTCTTCTATGCATGGTTTATTCACTAATAAAATCACTACATTAGCTCTGCAACTCCAAAAATGTTGATTCCAATTTCTACGGAAAGGTATGCTCAGCACCTATCATGTGACCTTGCAATCACCTAAAATGCTTCTGTAAAATAAATCTGATGAAAAAGACAAATCCTAGCCAGTACTGTCTTTGGAAATTTCTCAAGGGCATCCTGGTAATTTTTTTAAGGTGAATCCAACTCCTCTTGAATTAGTCCACCAAATACTACCTTTTCACCCAAGGAAATAATTTTTGGAACACCAGAGAAGTTCTGGTGAATTATTTCCTAAAACTAAGGTTTTATCCTCTATAAAATCCACTATAAATCAAGGAAAATTGATAAAATAGTGAAACCACTTTTGTTGTCTTCATTTTACCAATACCTATCTGATGGTATTTTTTTATACAATGGTATCATACAGATCAAGTCCTTGAGCAAAAACCCTCTCTTAGGTAGTTCCTAGACTACAAATCCAAAGGGAGCCTTTCCCTAATCTTCTCCCAACCCAATCAATCACAACCTTCAACATCACACTGATGTATATCTTGTAGTTATACTTTAATTGTTGTATGGTTCTTGCTTGTATGCCTTGTATTCAATTGTGTATTGTTTGCTTGCATGTATTCTCGATAACGACGATAGTTACGATTGTGTGACACCGAGAAGAAGGAAGCATCGGGGTTATCTTATTATTTTTATTATTGGTATTCTGGTTATCTAACGCCGTCAAGGGACATCTCGCTGGTCACAGGCAAGCCACCAGTCCTAAAATCCTACATTAACCTACTTCTCTTTATCAACTGTTTTATATCTCTTTTATAAATTGCATGATCACAGGAATGGTTTGTTTCAAATAAAAGTGTGTGAGTAACTTGGATCCTCCAAGTTATGAATGAGTGTACATTAGGACACCTACCCTTTTACACCTATATTTACCCCTTTATATTGAGGCAAAGATGATTAGCATCTTCCTCTTGGAACCCACAGATTTTCCAAGATAAAACTATTTTGGGTTCTTACACTACTACAAAGTTTTCAAAATAAAACCCTTGGAAATAGGCATCATTTCCGAGTGGAATTTTACTAAAAGAAGATACGAGGTGGATGAAGAGAAAGTAAATCAAGAGAAAGAGAAGGGATGTTCTAAGCCAATGTTCAGAACAATTTTATCCGTGCAACCACATTTCCCCAAATGCTGGGGCTTAGCTTGTAGTTTGTGATCTTTAGCCGGGGCTTCTCGTACTCTCTAAAGGGGATAAATCCCCTGAAATCTGGACTGCCTGGGGCAAGGTACCAGTGCAACAATTGGGTCTCTCACGGACGGTATGATTTTTGGCTAGTACGGGAGGAAGTTATTGTCACTATTGCTACCAGTCAAACTACGGTTTGGAGGTAGGGGTCAGTACGGGAGGAAGGACCAGGGTTGTCGTACCCCATACTCGTAATGGAGAGAACAACCCAAAAGGAAAATCCGCCGTTCCTAGGGATGGACAAATCAAAGGTTTAATTTTGATTATCCGAGATCATGTCTACCGTGTGTAGCAGGCCGTGGTTTTATCCCGACGGATGTATTGATTCTTGTGGGTAAAGTGCGCAAACCCTGCAGAGTCTAATCTATTCGAATAGCCGTGTCCACGGTGAAGGACGGTTGGAATGGCAAGTGCTAGGAGGATCCTTCGGTTATGTTGTGATGAAATAAAGGATGTGACTTGGTCACGAGGAAAGATAAGAACGAGTTTGCTTTTGACCAGAAATGGTCGAAGACGTTTAAAAAGGGTCTTACAGCAAAAATTGTTTTTAAATCTTTTTAACAAGGATGTGAAGATCTACGGATTTTAAAAAAGGGAGGCATATTTTCCAAGAACTCTTTTTCAACAAATATATAGAGATGCCAATGTTAGGTCTTTCAAAAACAACTAGTGTAGAGCTATCTCGCCACAACCAAATATGCATTATCTTGTTATCTTCTCGCGGTGACTATTTACTTGGCCAGAATGCAGATGTTAAGAAGGAACGAAGGTGCTGATGTCTTTGCAATCTAGGCCGTCTTCCCAGTCAGTTTCATGTAGGTTAAGGCACGGGCTCTGCATTGAAGACTTCCGCTATTTGTGTTGTACTCGCCATAATGGCCACTTTGTAAGTTTGTACTCGTTACTATATGGATGTTTTAATGATACTAGTCGGTTATGCTCACGGCTGACTGATCATGCGAACGTTAATTGTATGCATAACGGGTATTCTCGGACAGTAAATCCGGTGTGCCATAGACTTTGTATCAGAGCCATCCTGACTGTAGGAGACCTTAGCTACCATGGATGTTAGACAGGACTACCCCTATTTCTGAAAACATCGGCTTTCGAAAACTATTTCTCAAAAGCTTTTTGAAAGATTTCTTATCTCATCTTCTCTGACATAAACAATTTGAAAATGGATTACTCTATATCTCATCTACTTCAAATGTTCCATTTTCAAAAACAAGATCCGAAGTGGCTACTATGAAGAAGGAGATCCCGGAATGAAGAGACACCCAGAAAAGCAAACCAAGGAGCTACCAACGACGAAATATACTACAAGATATTCCTACCAACGGAGTCCTTCACCGCCCCCAAATCAATCAAGTATGGCACCGACAACAAATGGAAATACCGAATTCAAGACTCCCGTAACGTCTGTACTTAGGATTAGCACCCCAAAAATAGGATTCCCTTGATGGCATGTAGTCACCTCCTTAGTACCTATGGTATGCCTTGTTTGCTTGCCATGTGCTTGCGTGATGTTTGAAAAATGTTGTTTTTCTGCCAGGAATCTTCCGATCCAAAAGTTTTGAACCCCTATTTGGTAGATCCCGATGCTAACCCTCGCAACCTCCTAGACGGAAACCTCTCCTCAGTAGGATGGCCACATAGGAAAACCTCGACAACCTCAAGTAAAGTCCTAAGGTGGAAGGACTGTGTCTTTCCACTCAAACCCCAACTCCAACGGACCACCCGCCCTATAATTCGAGAGTCGTCCGAGGAAAACCAAGCCGTGATGTTGTTTAGTAATAACTGTGTACCCTGATAGATCTGCACCTATCTGTTTTGTCCCCTCCCTAAACCACATACCCTCCTCTGTGCAGATGGAACCCGTTGACGAAGAATGGCTAAGCGCCGGATTCCCAGTGCTCCTCTGGGACTCCCTGCAGCTTTGCAGATACACCCAACCTCCCACCTACGAACTCCACAAGGGACTGGAAAGCGGACTATATCTGGGACAAGTTACCATCCAGCCAAAGTATGGAGTACCAGGAGAACCCATTCGTGCCACGGGTGTCCGCATGCCAACCCTCGTGCTAGCTCTGAATATGGCTGCAAGAGAAGCCCTGTTTCGCATTCGGGATGTCCTTCCTGAAATTAGTCAACCCACAACCTTCTACCTATCCATCAAAGGAAGTGTGGATTCATCCGGACAATCCCAAGACCCTCGCTTGACCTACCCCGCCCTGCAGCTACAAGCCCGTTATAGCTATGCTGGAAATGAGCTTCTCACCGCAGTTGTCAACGAGTACCGCCGCACCCAAATGGAACTTTATCGTGTGCAAGCTATCCTCCATCGCAAAGAAGATCTAGAAGTCTAGCGGAGGAATCAAGCCCTAATCAAGGAACCATAAGAAGCCTCTAGAAGCCACATCCTCCAAGGAAGAAAGAAGTGTGTTACCGCTGGGCAGTATCTCAAGAGGTTCAAGCCACCCCAAGATATACAAGGATCCTCCACCCCTCCCCCCTGAAGGCGAAGATGAAGCAAAAGAAGATTCTCTTGGATCGTCCACCAGCGGAAACCAGCCTAGCATTGTAGCCTATGTATCGTCCCATGACCTATTTTGTAAAATTCTAAGTGCCCTGTCGCCCTACGTCACATACCGGTTTTGTAACGTCCTAAGTACCTCCGCCACCGACCGGCATGAACTCGCTAAATCTTTGGATGACATGCAAGCAAGATAACCTTCTTTGCATGTTTTACCCATGATGTTGCAGCATACTAAACCCGGAACAACCCCATTCCAAAGGACCTCGTTTCCTAGACCACCAAACTCCAATGGCATCCTCCAACTCGTCGGACCCGTACCCTGCCCAGAACTAACTACCTGGAAGCTGGTAGATGCCCTTCCCATAGACCTTCCATCTCATGAAGCAGTTCTGACACCGTCGACTGAAGATAACTACCCCGAAGGAAAGGTGTAGTGCATTACCCCAGCATCAGCATATGACTCCAATCAAGAAAGTCGGCGACTTCACCAAGAACCCCTAGTTTTTCTCTAAGGGGGAAATACTGCGTCTCTCCCGCACAAAAACCCTATAGACCCCTAGGGTGGACCACTAACAGCACTAAGTGATGACCACCCATCCATGCCCGAATCGTCGAACTTGTAAGAAGATTCAACTCGCCGTGTCGCCTCAAGAAAGAAGTATCACGTCGAAGCAAAGCCTACCTATACTTGTCCTAAGGGGAAAAGACTGTGTCTTTTCCACTCGCTTAAATTAAACACCCAAACCCGAAGACACTTAGCTCCGAGCCGTAATTGACCCTTCCTGTTCGTTAGAAGACCTATTGGCACCACTCGATTTCCATCGCTGAAATTGCTACGACGATGTTATCACCCTAACTCTACTCCTAACTAATCTCAGGACGAGATTATTTTAAGGGGGAAAGGTCTGTAACATTCCAATTTCAGCAACCCTGATGAAATGTCCAAAAGGCAAAAATCAGGGGGAACAAAAACTTTTTCCTGCAATGTGTGCTTCCTTGTTTTCTTGTGCTCAAGCAACTGTTTGTGTACTGGTTGTGAACTCCTCATCTCAAACCTAGTTTACAAAAACTATTCTACAAAAGAGATGTCTTGGCTCATTTTCCATATTCTCAAATGTTCTGGCATTTCAAAACCTGAGCCAAGATGACTTTGACACAACCAAATACTTTACTAGTTTCTATTGCCAAAACTATGGAGCCATATATATACTCTCCTTATGCTTTCAAGACAGAACCTTCAATTACCCTTATCTCTAGGTTTTCCAAAAACCTATATTAAAATATTTTCATCTAAATCTTGCAGGAGATACCAAGATGGTACTTATCTTACTTCAAAGAAAAAACCATTATCAAAATACCCCCTTACCTCAATCTAGGCTTGATGGTAACCCTAGTAGTAGTTAGATGAATTGCCTTGATCTGCTGGTTGATGAATTGCCTTGATCTGCTGTTTGATGAATTTCCTTGATCTGCTAACTACCTTGTTTGCATAGGAACTAGAGTGAGTTAATCTAGTAGCTCATCCCTTAGGACCCAATCCTTGCTTGTGATCATAAATCTCAAACTAAGCGTCCAAATCTAGATCTATCCTAAGCCTCTATAGTAACCATCTCATCTTATGGTCAGATCAATCCAAGGATAACCCCTCTTGATGGTTTCTAACTCAGTGGAGACCCAATCTAAGCATGAATACGATCTCCCTAGTTTTTACCTCAACCTCATTAACTTGATCATGAGTTTGGAACCTAGAATCCTCTCAAAATCTTCTACACTTACACTCTAGCCTAAAACCCCAATCTGCCAAAATGGCTAAGTCTGGATTTCTTATCTAGATACCATCTTTGGAGCTCTACCTTTTCCAACACATGTGCATCACTGAGAATGTACTTTAACAATCTTGTAGTACATCTTTAGTACTACCAAAGCCCACTCTTACCCTTGGTTAAGCCATTCTATCTCCCACTCACCCATGATGGTTTTGTAGTCAAGATAATAATCTTGCCTGCAAATCTTATCATCTTCCCTACTTTGGCAGAAGCTCACATCTATATGCCACCTCCCCTTGACCAACTTCTTGTTTGGTTATTATCTACTAATCATGTCCTATCAACCCAAGCTTCAAGTGTTTTACCTTGGAGCCTTGTGCTTGTTAAATCCACATGGTTTATGAGGCTACCTGATGTTTCTGCTATGGCAGCCTATTTTTCAACAAAGTTTGGCATCTCTCCAAAACCACCTCAAATGCAACCAAGCCCAACTATTTCTTCCATGATAATATAAATGACATGGTCGATTAATCCATATAACCCTTCTACAAAGGTGAGATCTGAGCCCCTAATCCAACCCTGTTTATGTAGCATGAGAATAACTAAACCCTAGATCCTCTAGAATCTAGTTTCAATTCTTTTCATCACTTTTATTCAAAACCAAGCTTGACCTTGATGCATACATCAAGTTTATATCATCTACCTTGTATATGATAATCCCCAAATAGTTCCCACCATTATTTGTATTATTAAACTATTTCTTTTCCTTTACTTACCAATTTCTCAAAATCCTTGTCCACAAAGGCAAGTTTGTTTTTCTCCAAATTACCTTGCCAACTCAAGGCACATTTGATGCCTATATATCATATCCCTTCTTTCCAACTCAAAAATAAATATTTTTGAGATTCATCATTATTTATTTTTTCCCTTTTTCTTAAATGGTAGAAACAAGAAATAATTCCTTATAAATACTTTTTCACCTCAATAAATCCCAATAAAATTATCCAATGTGTGTTATGGTATTTAGGACGATCTAACCTAAAAAACCAAGCTTGTCCAATGTAAAAATATCATTATTGTTTCCATAATCTACTTCAGCACTTTTTGAAGAAGTGCATTTAAATGGGATTATAATCATCAGAAAAATCCCATTTAAATCATGGAGAGAGTATTTGACCAACTCCACCTACCAAAACCATTTCCACACTTTGTTCGAAGCAACATTTTCAACTTCCTTCACATGCCTCCATTTGCCCAATTTGGCCAAACCAAAGCAAACTTGATTCAAACAAAGACCAAACCAGTGACAATCTTGTCAAGTACTCCTCCACAACAGCACGCACACTCCCTGGTCGTGCACTGTAGAAAGCCCTAACCTCTTGTACTTTAGCCCTTGAAACTTGTGAGGAGAAAGGATCCTATTTTGCAAGATATTTTGTAATAAAGGGGCAGCTGCTACACCACTCCCCCTCTCCCTCTCTGGTCGAGCTACTCGCCCCACACCACCCTCTCCACCAGCCCTAGCAACCAATGGGTAGCCCTTACCCTTGCCCTTGTCAAAATAAATCTTTGTCCACCCACACCACTCCTTCCCTTGTTTATATGGCCCAAGGCCAATACCACTCTCCCCCTCGCCCTCATTTGCCCCCAGCATCCTCCACTCACCTCCCCAGAGCTTCCCGTCCCTCTCCTCTGCTCTTGCTAAGAACAGCTCAAACAAGCCCTTCGGCCATTAATGAAAACTTGAGCTCTACCCCTTCTCCCTTGCTCCACTCCCCGTGCATGTAGCATCCCTACACTCCCCTTCCCCGGATCTACTCTCCCCTAGCTCTAGAGCTCATCCTAGCCACTGTCTAGCCCAGACGAAGACGTTTTGTTCCTCTCGGTTTTTCTCCAAAAACTCGAGTTGGTGCTCTCCTTCCTCCTCCTCCCCTCTCTCTCCTGACTTTCCGATATTCGCTTACCTTGTCTCTAACACCCCGGGTCCTACCTTGCCTCTTGAAAGACCTAGAGAAGCCCCACCGACGAGCTCCGACGAGATCGGCTCGGTGCCCGACGCGCGAGGCCACTTCCAACACTGAACCACGACGTGCCGCCCCTCTTCAGGCTCCCCTCCGCATGCCGCTTCGCCCCAGGCCCTCCTCGATGCCTCCCCGACATTCTGATGATCCCCCGCCTCCTTCTAGTGCCGCCCTAGGGTACCAACCCCGCGTGCAGCCGCTGGGAAGATGACGCTCACCCGCCGTCCGATCTTTCCTAATCCAACGGCCAACGAGCCCCCGTACACCTTTGGTGTGCCGCCTCACTGACGAGCGGGCCCTGCTCGGCCAGGGTTCGAAGGCCTTCCCCGCGTGCTACCCTGCCGCGTGGGCCGAATCTCCTCTGGCCGGCCCATTTTCCTTCAGACCCTAGCCCAGACTCCCCTTTTTCCATAAACCATTTTTCCAGATCTGTTTCTGGGACAGTTTGGTTTTAATCCAAACAAAAATATACTGCCACTTAAAATATTCAGCTACAATTTTTCCTAAGTACCTGAGTGTCCTAGATAACATGCAGACCCACATCTGTACCAAAATGAGGTCTAGATTGAAGATGATAAATCCCTTACTCAGATCTGTCCATTTCACTAAAGATTTTCACCAGAAGGATTTACCACTCCAAATGGAGTATATCCAATTAGTATAGAAAGGTATCACCCATACCCTTTCTATCCCATAGGCCCATCTTGTTTTGCTTCCTATTTTCCCTAGGTCAAACCAAGTAAGGTTCTGACCTAATTATAGCTCTTACATGACACCCATAACTATACCCTACATAATCGAGCAGCTCATAATTTTAGGAGTCTCTGTTGAATTAACCTACTTCTGTTTATGAACTCCTACATTAACCTACTTCTGTTTATCAACTGTTTTATATCTCGTTTATAAATTGCATGATCACAATCATGGTTTGTTTCAAATAAAAGTGCGTGAGTAACTTGGCTCCTCCAAGTTATGAATGAGTGTCCATTAGGACACCTACTCTTTTACACCTATATTTACCCCTTTAGATTGAGGCAAAGATGATTAGCATCTTCCCTTTTGGAACCCACAGATTTTCAAAGACAAAACTATTTTGGGTTCTTACCCTACTACAAAGTTTTCAAAATAAAACCCTTGGAAATAGGCATTATTTCTGAGTGGAAGTTTTACTAAAGGAAGATACGAGGTGGAGGAAGAGAAAGTAAAGGAAGAGAAAGAGAAGGGATGTTCTAAGCCAATGTACGGAACCATTTTATCCGTGCAACCACGTTTCCCCAAACGCTGGGGCTTAGCTTGTAGTTTGTGATCTTTAGTTGGGGCTTCTCGTACTCGCTAAAGGGGAGAAATCCCCTGAAATTCGGACTACCTGGGGCAAGGTACCAGTGCAACAATTGGGTCTCTCGCGGACAGTATGATTTTTGGCTAGTACAGGAGGAAGTTATTGTCAATATTGCTACCGGTCAAACTACGGTTTGAAGGTAGGGGTCAGTACGGGAGGAAGGACCAGGGTCGTCGTACCCCATACTCATACCGGAGAGAGAAACCCAAAAGGAAAAGCCACCGTTGCTAGGGATGGACAAATGAAAGGTTTAAGTTTGATTATCCGAGCCCCTGTCTACCGTGTGTAGAAGGCCGTGGTTTTATCCCGGCGGATGTATTGATTCTTGTGCGCAAAGTGCACAAACCCTGCAAAGTGTAATCTATTCGAATAGCCGTGTCCACGGTCAAGGACCGTTGGAATGGCAAGTGCTAGGAGGACCCTTAGGTTATTTTGTGATGAAATAAAGGATGTGACTTGGTCACGAGGAAAGATATGAACGAGTTTGGTTTTGACCATAAATGGTCGAAGACGTTTAAAAAGGGTCTTACAACAAAAATTGTTTTTAAATCTTTTTAACAAGGATGTGAAGATGTCCGGATTTTCAAAAAGGGAGGCATATTTTCCAAGAACTCTTTTTCATCAAAGATATAGAGATGCCAATGTTAGGTACTTCAAAAACAACTAGTGTAGAGCTATCTCGCCACAGCCAAATATGCATTATCTTGTTATCTTCTCGCGGTGGTTTGCGAGTACATTCAAAGTACTCACCGGCATTTTCCCTGGCTATTTACTTGGCCAGATTGCATATGTTAAGAAGGAACGAAGGTGCTGATGTCTATGCGAGCTAGGCCGTCTTCCCAGTCAGTTGCATGTAGGTTAAGGCACGACTCTGCACTAAAGACTTCCGCTATTTGTGTTGTACTCGCCATAATGTCCACTTTGTAAGTTTCTACTCATTACTATATGGATGTTGTAATGATACTAGTCGGTTATGCTCACGGCTCACTGCTCATGGGAACGTGAATTGTATGCATAACGGGTATTCTCAGACCGTAAATCCAGGGTGCCACAATACTCAAATTTTGCTTTGATAATTACAAGGAAGAAAATAGCTATATTCTTGAATATTTTAATAGACTCTTTCCACAAATGGAAGGGACTAATGCCTTGCAGGAGCCTATAGAAGAAGAAATTGTTGAAACTGGAAGCTCATTAGATGAAAAGTAGGAAGAGAGTGATGAAAAAAAGGAGGACGAATGGATCTACCCATGCCTACCTTCTAATGAGAGTAACTCTTTACCCCTTATATTATTTGATTGTCCCCCATGCTTACCAAAGGAGGATGAATGTTATGTTCCTGTGGATTCTTTTGAAATATCTACTTTGGTTAAAACCTGCTCCCACTATTTTTGAGCTTGACAGAAATTATGTGTTTGTAGATCATGAAAAGCATGCTTTATTTGATAGCTATATTGTTGAGTTTATTCATGTTTCTACTAAAAATTATTATGAGAGAGTAAAGTATGGTTGTAGAATTCTTCATGGTACTGAAACACCTCTCTATGTGCTGAAAGTATTGAAGGTACTCTTGTTTTATCTTTCTATGCATGTCACTTTGTTCTTTGTGAATTTATTCGCGTACAAGATTCCGATGCATAGGAAGTGGGTTAGACTTAAATGTGTTTTGAATTTCCTTCTTGATGCTCTCTTTTACTTCAATTCATATTTCTTATGTGAGCATCTTCTCAAGCTTTCAAGCCTAACTTAAAGGCATTAAAGAAAAGTACTTGTTGGGAGATAACCCAAGAGTTTCCTTGAGTCTTGGAAGTTAATACTTCAGTAATGACCTCTCCTTATCCTTTTTGTTTGCTTTTTGTGGCAAGAATGGCCTATAATGAGAGGGAAGTAAGATTTGGGGAGTTGCTGTCCCAAAACAGATTTCTGTCCTCCACCAAATAATTTGTGATGAGTCTCTGTAACTCAGATTAAGATAAATAATTATGAATAAATCCCCCAGTATGTTAGCTAACTTTCTTTAGCTCAACACTTTTTGATTTGAGTAACAGAAGATTTTCAAAAAAATATGTTTCTACCTGCTGGTCTGTTTTGACAGATTTTTGCCATTATTTGCATTGCTTCTTATTCATTACTTTTTGAGTTCTCTTTAGGTGAATTGAGCTATTTGAAGGAGTTGCTACAGTAGCTTGTGTTTTTAGTGAAAAGACTTGTTTTTCCAAAGCTTTGCCAGAGGTCTAATATCTTTTGAATAAACTAATGTTTCTAATGAAGATCGTGTGAAGTTTTGTATGAAGGAAATATTTCAGGTGTAGAGAGAGAATGATGTAATGAGATGAAGAAAGGACAAAAGGTCAATCTTGGGGATACCACCATGGTGTCACCCCCAGAAATATCCAACAGGTACAAGCATCAAAGCTTGGGGATGCCCAAGGCATCCCCTTCTTCATCAATAAAAAGCTCAGGTCTGTCTAGACACTTCGTTTTTATTGTTTCATGCATAGTTGTGTTGTTCTTGGAGCATTTTAGTTTTATTTTGCTTTGCTTAGTTTGTTTAGTTTGCTTAAATAAAGTAGTTTGGACCCCCCCTTTCTCGTTGTGTTGTTGCAAATAAGTTGCTTGGTGTTGGAACGGAGTAGTAAGTTCTTGCTTGGAAGTGCAAGATGATCTTGCATCGACTGTGACTTAGACTTTAGCATGACACGCTAGGTGTTGTTTTGACCTTATGCTTAGTGATTATTGTTGTAGCATGTCTTGTTCCAAAAAATTGGGATTGCTTAGTGTGCCTTGAAAAAATTATGCGTTGTTTTAGCATGCAAAAGCATAGTACTGTGGTATTCTCCATTGATGCTTTGTTTGGGTTGACTTGGCACATGCTCACACCATGTTATGACTATGACAAGTCACCATAGACTCTATGATTATTTAGTCCTTGACTTGTAGTACCACTCTATGCTTTGATTAGTAATGTTTTGTTGCTCTGCATGATTAAGGCCATTACGCTCTCTTAGTTTGTTGCTCCCAGTCTTTTGCTATCCTCCACTTGTATGAGTAAGTTCTACTCATGCTTCCAACTCCCAAGAAACCAAGTTTTTCCAAAGTGTCCACTATAAACTCCTATGCATGGTGTGTTACACCATTCCAAGTATATTCTTTTTTTCAGCTATCTTCCAATTAAAAACTGTTTTTTTATGTGAACACTTAGTGATTAAAGCCCTCACAAACTTGATGGCACACTTTATATTCTTTGCGCATAATAAACTTGAACCATTGTGTCGTCTATGTTGTATATGCTTGCACTTATACATTGGAATTAGCAGAACCTTGCTGTCACGGGGAACATTTTGAACATTGCACTTGTACTTTGTACTCAGTTGATATCATGATCTTTTGTCTATGGATGTCACCGGTGTGAACTAAAGAGGGAACTTGTAAGTCCATGGAGTTTGTATTTTGTGTTAGTCTCGTCGGATTGTTAACAAGTACGCCATAGGGGGTCCTAGTGGCATTGGAAGGATGGGGTGTGAGACGTCGGATGTTCCAGGAGCGGTGAGCACAAGTTTACCCAGGTTCAGATCCGGTTGCGGTGATCGGATTCTACTCCTGCTAGTAACCCAGTAATATATCAGCGTAAGATGGATGTTACAATGGATTACAAGAGAGGTTCGCCTGTGCGAGTTGATTGTTTTGGTTGTTATGTTATTTCTATGGTTGTGCCCTAAAGGCTCCCATAGGGTCGGTTTATATAGTCACCGGGGCCTAGGGTTACAGGGAGAGACCTATCCGGATACGTTATAGAGTCGGTAACTATGTATAGCTTGGACTACAAGTAATACTACATGCCTAAGTCGGTAAGTCTTCTGGTCCTTGTCGTAGCCGGAACTAGATCCTCCTCTTTCTCTGACTAGGCCTCCCGTGAAGCAAAGCTCTAACCCGTTGGTGGGCCACCCTGGTCAGCGAGTCCTGTGAGTATACCCCAAAAGTATATCCCCAACAGTAGCTCCTGAAAGTGTCTATGCTCTGAAGTCGGATAAATCATCTAGCTTGATGGTTCTTCGTCTTGAGAATCTTGAAGGGTTCCCAAAAAATTCTTTCATTGATGTAGGATTTCGAGTCAATCGAGTCAGATATATATTGATCAGACCTAGATCTTTTCCTTGCTTGATTTAAAACATAAGCCCTATTTTACGGCGGCGTGCTGATTGACAACTTTATAGGCCAGGTCCTGTTACTGACAGGATTTCCATCAGCACGACCGTTGGTGGGTCCGTTCTTTACGGAACAGAATGCCTTTTCAATGCCTGCACGAAAATCGAGGGGGCGGAAGAGTCGCGAGTAAGCTAACTCCCCCTCTCCTATACGCATGGCGATAATCGCGCGTCTCACTGCACGAATCTTGACGAAGAGACAAATAAATGGAGAGAAAACCCTTCTTCTCAGATTCACCTCTCCGTCGATTCATTCATTGCTTCCTCGTACTCCTCGAGCTCTCCACACCAATTCCAATATGCACACCGTTGAGAAAAAATCTCTCCTTCCCCAACCAGCCCTTCTTCCTCCAAGAACTATTGCATCAGCCTCGTCCTCAGGAACGGCGGCGGCGGGCTCGTCGGCGGCGGACGAGAAGAAGATGCGGGGTCTTTGGATCCCTAGCGCCATGGATACCGCGGAGCTCCAAGTCCGTGAGGATGAGGGGTTCATCATCGCCGGTGCGTGGCAGAGCGCTTCAGGACACGCAATCCCCACTCCAAAAGACGACGAGAGGGTGCTGTTTGGCACTCACGTCGACCGCGGCCTTAGCCTGCCACCGTCAGACTTATTCGTCGAGGTCCTCAACCTTTACGGTGTACAACTACATAACCTTCCTCATGCAGCTCTATGCGAGGGGTTTCCTGTCATTAAGCCAAGTCTCACCCTTTTCCGGTACTACTATGGTACTCTGAAGAATTCAATTAGTGCCAGTGTGCCTTATGTCATCGACACTCTTAGCTTAGTCCTTAGGAGGAATCGGATTTATCCTAGGATTAACGCTAGTGAGTCCGTCAAACGCTGGGCCGGAACTTTCTTCTACCATAAGGATATTCTGGCTCCGGGTAAGGCAGAAAGTCTTCCGGCATTCGTCAATGGCGCCGCTCCCCACCAACATTCATGGGACGCGGAGGCGCTGGAACTTTCAGATGTTTTGATCCTCTCCAAGTGGCGGATCGAGTATTTGATGAAGCATGAGGGGCTTCATGGATCCGACTTGATCCACTGCTGGCTGGAGTGCAGGATTCAGCCTCTCCAGCACCATGGAGACCGCCTCATGCACCAGATTACGAGCGACAAGCATGAAAAGATGAGGGTTAGTTCTAGCCGGCTCACGCCGAAGGATTACAAGACCCTCATCAATACTTGATCACAGAAAGAGTGTAACGGAAAGTTCTGGAAGTTCCTCTGAAGATGTATATGACCAACCGTCCTCTGACTCCGCCAAACATTTCGACTCTGCTTTTTGCGTTTCGTCGTTCTTTTCGGTTCTCTCTCCGACTCTATTTGCATCGATGCTTTTTCGACTCTATCAGCTCGAGAAACTCTCCGAGTCCGAGCTAGCTCCACTAGAGGGCTATGCTTCAGACGACCCGGAGGCGACGGATAATGATGAGGTGCAAGAAGTTGCCGCCCCTGCTTCCACGAAGCGCAAGGCGAAGGAAGTTGTTGCTGCTGGTAGCCAAGTCCTGCCAGTATTTAAAAAGTAAGCACCTCACCTTTATTTTTTATTACTCCTGTACCTTTATTTCTTTCCATAACACACCTAATATTTATGATTTTCGTGTTCTAGAGTTAAATCAGCGTTGAAGAGAAAGATAAAGCCGGATAGCAAGCCGGGCAAGCAGATGCGTCAGCAGAAGCTTGTTATATCCCCTGTTGTGCCGCCGTCGACCCCATCCACAACTCCGTCAGCACAGGGAGCTTCTGCATCCCTTGATGCTGGCAAGATCTCTAAATCCCTGGTCACCGTTGATGATCAGGCAACTAACAAGGGTGAACCCGTAAAGGGTAATGATCCCATGGTGATGACCAAAGGAACGATGGATAAGGTGGTTGACTATGCTGTCCCTGGTCTCAAGACGAAAGAGAAGGAGGAGATCCTCAAGCTGGCTCAATCCAGTCCTGAGAAGCAAATCTTGACTCTAGAGGCTCTTGGACCAAATTTTTGTCCAGGATGCTAAAATCGCATCCGGCGAACTTCCAACGACGGATGTTCCGTCCCTCACCCTTACCGAGAAGGTGTTTCACAGCACCAAGCTCAAATTTGAAAAGTTGCACCTGCAACACATTGTAAGTTTCCGATTCTTATTTGCATTTATTATCATATCCTCAAGCCCCCAAGAATAAAGTCGGACAATCATCGTTGGATTCCTGGTTGATGCTTTTAGGTTGCATAAGATGGATGTAGTGTAGCCCCAAGGCTCGTGCTGTAATTTTACTTAGTTAAATTTGCAGCCCGAGTCTTAGTTGCCGTCTGACAGTATTCCGTCTCTAAACTAACACAAAATTGCATCTTCCAACCAGGAATTGCTCAAGAATATTTCCAATAAGCGCAAAGAAATCAAAGCTTTGCGCTTTGAGAATTCAAAGTTGAAAGTTGAAAAAGATGAAGCAGAAGGTAAACTTTTCCAGCTTCCTCTTTGTTAGTTAAATGTTTTGTCATGGTCGAATTTGCTTTATCCGACTGATATTTTTGTCTTTGCAGAATTGTTATGCCAATCCAGCAAGATGGTGGAGCAGGCCAAAAACTTCAAGGTCTTGGAGGCAGAGAATGCTGAACTCCTGGAAAAGCTTGAGACGCTAACTGTGGAATCGGAGAAATCAGTAGCCGCTGTCCTGGAGTCAAGCAACCACGAGACCGTGAGGCTCGAGAAGCTCCTAGCCCTCCGATATAAGGAACTGGCTGATCTAAAGAAGGACTTTGATATCCAGAAGGATCTTGCACATGCCTCAGCAAGTGAACTAGACAGCCTCCGCAAGGAGCATGCTGAAAGGAATCACTCCGTGCTTGGTATGATTTCTGAATCTTTTCTTTGTGTTGTTCATTTTTCGACTTTTGTTTTAGCCGGAATTTGAATTTTTGGTTCTTTCCCAGCCTCCCTGAATCTTTTCGACTCTTCCACTTATGAACCTCGCCTCGAGCGCATTAAGCTCGTCGGAGATGTCTTGTTCGACTTCCGCCAAACTCTAGAAGAGGCTGGCAAAGCCGTCAAGCTTTCCGACTTGCAGACAATGTCAGTGCATGAGGTGAGGGATAAAGTTAAGGAGATTCCGAAGTTGGTCGAGGAATGGAAGATCACCTATGCTCGGACTGCTGTGCAAACAGCTCTGACCATGGTGATGAGCCACCATAGCGAGATGGAAACCTGGCATGTCACCAAGGGCATTTCTGAGGAGGAGGATGAGGTAACCCACAAGATATCAAGGCCATCCAAGAATCTTGTGTAGGTTACGCTTGTCAGGTGGCAGAGATTGCCAACTACACGATGCCATTCTTCGAATCCGTCGACGCGCCTCCTTTGCCTCAAGAGCCAGAAATCAGCAACCCTTCCGAGTCTGAGATCGAGGGTGAGACTACTGTTGATTCCAGTGTTCCACCTACTTCATCACCACCGCCTGCACCATAAACAATTTCTATACATTATCTTAAACTTATGGCAATGTAATGATGGCTACAATATTTATTTTGTTTTGGTCTGTAAAAACTGATGCTTTTACTATCTTAGCACTTTTGTTTATATATTTTTATGCTTTGTGCTTGAAAGTTTTTGAAGCACTCTTTTTTTATGTATATACTTATCGGTTTATCCGGCTCTCTGCCTCGTCCCTTTCCTGGTTCGGCCAACCTTTAGCATGGCAACTTTACAGAGCAACGGAGCACAATTGCTAAACTAGTTTAAAATCGGAAACAAGGCCGGCTTCCAGTACCAACAACTCATTAATCGGAAAATACCCGCGTCTAAGCAATCAGATAAAGAATCAAAGTATAGAAAATAATTTAAACTTTGTACCCTAAGGTAACATTTTTTAGACTGTTCAATAATCGTAACCAGAACGAACATGATCATAAAGTACTTTCAAGCATTTTGGGATTTTTGAAAAAATGACATTCTCTTTTGAAAATAAGATGGCAAAAACGTCTCAAAAATAACAATATGAGGAAACCAATACTTTATTTCACTTTGAAAATGTACATATATGATTAACAGGAAGTATAACTAAGAATAGAAGGGACGTAGCTGTGCAATATTCCATAGATGGTCTATTTCTTCTGGGTCTATGCTACCACCAGCTCTCTTCCTTTTCCGAGTATCAGGTCTTTCCTTGACTGGTCTCATGTCGGTTAAATAGTATGACCCATTATGTAGAACTCTGCTAACCATAAAAGGTCCTTCCCAAATTGGGGGAAGTTTGTGCTTTCTCTTTTGCACAAGTCGGAGAACTAAATTCCTTTTCTGAAAGAATGGTTTTGCACTCTGTGACTATAATACTTGCGTAACTTCTATTGATAGGCTTCTTCGATATGTAGATCTCTGCTCAGCAATGACGCGCACTTCCTCGATTATATCGAGATCATATTGCCGAGAAACTTCTGCATCTTCTTCGATATACGCTTTGACTCGTGGAGCCTGATGAATCAGATCACTTGGAAGAACAACTTCTGCACCGTAGACCAAGAAGAAATGAGTATAGCCGGTTGACCTGTTAGGAGTTGTACGTAAGCTCCAAATCAGAGACGGTAATTCTTCCGCCCAAGCCCCCATGGCCCGATGAAGCGGTGCCTCGAGGAGAGGTTGGATTCCTTTTAGAATAAGGCCATTAGTTCTTTTGACTTGTCCATTGGCTTATGGATGTGCGACTGATGCAATATAAGGTCGGATCCCTTGTTCTTCGCAGAATTCAGCAAGTTCACCCATCGAAAATTTTCTCCCGTTGTCAGTAATTATACTGTGCGGATATCCGAATCTGATAATTACATCCTCGACGAATCTTCTGGTTGTGGCTCCATCGCAACTTGTTACGGGTTTAGCCTCAATCCATTTTGTAGACTTGTCCACCATAACTAGTAGGTGAGTAAATCCACATTTTGCCGTGCGAAACGGCCCTACCATATCAAGCCCCTAGACCGCGAACGACCATGTAATAGGGATTGTTCGCAACTGTTCAGCCGGAACATGTGCCTGATGGGTGTATTCTTCGCAGCCCTTGCACGTTTTGACTAGTTTATTGTCATCTACATTAGCTGTAAGCCAAAAGAATCCGTGTCGAAAAGCTTTTGCCACTAAGGATCTGGCTGCAACATGGTGACCAAACTCGCCTTCGTGGATTTGTCTCAAGATTTCCACTCCTTCTGAAGAAATACATCTCTGAAACACGCCAGAAACACACCGTTTATAGAGCTCACCATTTATTATAGTGTAGGGTTTTGCTCGTCAGACGATCTGCCGGTTCAAGACTTCGTATTCGGGAAGTTTTCCGTCTATCAGTAAATCCAGATAGGGTTTTGTCAAGCTAGTATTTATAGCCAGAACTGCTATTAAAGGTGAGTCGGATTTCATCGGATAGTCCTCACAACTCCGACTATGGAGGGGACCCTTAAATTCTCTAAAAAAAAGCTCCATCCGGTACTTCTTTCCGCGCAGAGCCTATCCTTGATAGTGCATCTTCTTTCTCATTTTCTTCTCGAGGGATGTGATGAACCTCAAATCCCTCGAACGATTTAGATAGTTCATCCACGATAGCTTTGTATGCTGCCATGTGCTTGTTTGCATTGAAGATATCGGATACTTGCTGAGCAACTAAATCCGAGTTTCCGTAACACATGACTCTTGATATGCCAATATTCTTGGCCATGCGTATTCCATGTAGTAGTGCTTCGTACTCGGCAATATTATTGGTTGCCATGAAGTGTATTTGCAACACATAGAACATCGTATCTCCTTGGGGTGATTTGAGCACCACGCCAGCCCCCGAGCATCCTCGTGCTTTTGATCCGTCAAAGTGAAGGGTCCAAAATTCCGAGTCTGGAGGGCCTGAGTTTTCTGCCATTTCTTTCCAATCAACAATGAAGTCGGCGAGAATTTTGGACTTGATTGCTGTACGTGGTTTGTACTCAATGTCGAAAGCTGCAAGCTCTATTCCCCAATTTGCGACACGTCATGTGGCATCGTGGTTGTTGATTATATCTCACAGAGGAGTTGTGCTCACTACTATGATCTTGTGCTCTTGAAAATAGTGGCGTAGTTTTCTGGATGCAAAGAACACTCCATAGGCTATCTTTTGATGACGTGGATACCGTTGCTTTGATTCTGTCCGGACCTCACTTAGATAATAAGTTGGCCGCTGCATCTTATGTTAATGGCCTTATTCCTCGCGCTCAACTACTGTTACCACGCTTATGACCTTGTTGGTCGCTGCGATCTAGAGTAACATAGGTTCCTGAGGTTCTGGCGCTGCGAGAACTGGTGGGTTTGAAAGCAGATCTTTCAAACTTTGCAGGGCAGTTTCGGCTTCTGGGGTCCAGACAAATATGTCGGTTTTCTTCAAGAGTTTGTACAAAGGTGCGGCTCTTTCACCGAGCCGGCTAATGATCCAACTCACTGTTGCAATGCAACCAGTGAGGCGTTGTACGTCCTTCAGGTGAGTCGGCCTGGTAATGTTTAAGATAGCCTTGATTTTGTCCCGGTTCACCTTGATGCCTTGCTCAGAGATGATGAAACCTAACAATTTTCCGGCTGGAATTCCAAAGAAACACTTCTTTGGATTTAGCATCATGTTGAATTTTCATAGACTAGCAAACGTTTCATCCAAGTCGGAAATTAAAGTTTCCTTCTTTTTGGTCATAACTGCTATGTCGTCTACGTATACATGGACATTGCGTCCTATTTGGTTGTTGAGACAATGTTGCATGGTACATTGGTATGTTGCTCCTGCATTCTTTAAGCCAAAGGCATAGTTTTTTAGCAGAAGGTTCCGAAAGGAGTGACGAAAGACGTCTTAATTTTATCCGACTTTTTCATCGGTATTTGGTGATATCCAGAATATGCGTCGAGAAAACAGATTAATTCCGACCCTGCCGTCGAGTCGATAACTTGATCGATTCTTGGCAAAGGAAACGGATATTTTGGGCATTCCTTGTTCAAAGCGGTATAATCAACACACATCCTTAAATCAATGGTGTCCTTTTTAGGAACAAGTACAGGATTTGCCACCCAATCTGTATGGATGGACTTTGTTATGAAATCCGCTAACTCTAAGTGGGCTAATTCCTTGGCGATTTCTTTGTGCTTTTCATCACCAAACCGTCATAAGGACTTTTTGACGGGTTTAGCGTATGGGTACACATTAAGAGAGTGATCGGCAAGTTCCCTAGTTACTCCGGTCATGTGAGATGGATGCCATGCGAAGATATCAATATTAGCTTTGAGGAACTCGACGAGCGCGCTTTCCTATGCGTGGCCTAAGCCTATCCCTATGTTCGTCGTCTTGGAGGGATCATCTTCCTTCAGCGACATCTTCTTCGTCTCTTCCGACGCCTTGAACTGCAAACTTGACTTCAACACCTCGTTCTTCATAGCGGGCATCTCGGACGGATTGATGGTATTCTTGATCTCCTGGTAGTCTTGGGCATGCAGCACGGCTTCGGCGAAGGCAGCTTATCCTTCTTCGCACTCTCGCGCCTTCCTCGGGTTTCATCATACGGTGATTACGCCGTTTGGACCTAGAAGTTTAATCATGTTGTAGATGTAACAGGGACGGGCGATGAATGCCCAGTAAGCCGAACATCCGAAGATGGCGTGGTAAGAACTTTTGAACAGTACCACCTCGAAGGAGAGTGGCTCGGTCCGGTAATTATCTCGGGTTCCGAATGTCATGTCCAGAGTAATCTCACCCAGAGAATCCGCATGTCTTCCTGGTACAATGCCATGGAAAGTTACACTGTTGTACCTCAACTGGCTCTCGTGTAGCTTCATGCGGTGGAGCGTCTCGATGTAGAGGATGTTAATGCTGCTCCCACCGTCCATGAGTGTTTTAGAGAACTCATAGCCATCAATGAGAGGATATACGACCAGAAGGTACTTTCCCCGATGATGTGTTTTCCTCGGATGATCTGAACGATCAAAGGTGATGGTCACCTCTAACTAGTATAGGAATTGGGGGACAGCCGGAACTGTGGCATTGAGCTCACGAAGAACCGCCTTTTTGTCCTTAGCTGGTTGGGATCCAAGGAAGCATACGTATGCGTCTTTCTTAGTCGGAAAATTTTTCTTTCCATCCGGCTTGGGCTCTACGGCATCTTCCGCCTATTCCATTTTGGAATCTTCCTTGGGTTCCTTTCCTTTCTTGGAATTTTCTTTCCTTTTCATTGCTTGGCTCTGTAGCCAGGGGATTCATCTTTCTTGATGTCGTCATTGAAACGACACTCGGCATTTGTATGGGTAGATCCTCCGTTACTATCCAAGTGGTGGACACAGGGATTATTGGCAATGTCAGCCCAGGTATAGGTTCTTCCGGGTTGTTGGTCTCCTCTGCCCTGGCTTCGGGAAGTTCCTCGGCCTCTACCACTGCCGTCTCCGTGCCCTCCTCGTCCTCTAGACCCGAACGTTGCGTTGACAACTGCGTTGTCCGGAGCCGGCTTTTCGTCCGAGGTGTTCTTGCGCTTCTGAGTTTGCTTTGGATGTTTGGCCGCATTGGAATTAGCCAGAATATTTAGCAGCCCTTTTGCATCATCATCGGTGTCAGCGTATTTGATTGTCGTCTCTATCATTTCTCCCAAATCTGTGACGTGGTCACGCTTCAGCCTGTGACGTAAAAGTCCGACTGGAAGTCCTGCAATAAAAGCTTCTATTGCCGTTTGATCGTTTACCCCTTCACATGAGTTCTTCGTATCGATCCAGCGTCTGAGGTAATCCCGACAGGTTTCTCTGGGTCTTTGGGTGCAACGATCCAAGTCTCCAACTATGCAGGGCCTCCTGTATGTTCCCTTGAAGTTTTAAAAGAACGCACTTTGCATATCATACCAGTTATGAGTTGAATTCTCTGGCAGTTCATTGAGCCATGATCGAGCCGTCTTCCTCAGCATCAGTGGGAGATATCGAACTGCAACCAGGCTATTTCCTCCTTTAGCGATGCAGCAAGCCTGGAAAAAATCCTGGAGCCAAGTATCTGGCCGAGATGCGCCGTCATAGGGCTGAATGTGCTTGGCAATGCCAAAGTCAACCGGAAATTTAGTCTGACGTATACGTGGACCAAAGCACTTGGGTCCCACGTACATGTCTTCCTCCTCGTACCGTCGCGCTTCTATGTTTGATTCGATGCGATGGCGAGCGTCATTTGGTGAGAGAGATCTGCGCCTTGGAGGCTCACGGCTTCTGCACGGTGGAGTCGGATTTCTGCTTCACCTCTCACCATTGTTGCCTCCACCCCTGCGGCTCCCATAGCTGCGACGTGATCCTTCATGGTCGCTACTGGGAGGTGATGGTGGACCTGGTGGTTTATTTCCGGCTGGGTTTCTTGGTGGTGGCGGTGGAGCCTCATTATGCTGACTCCGATGCCTGTTTCTTCGGTCATCATCCCTACTAGATTCAGGATGATCCGAATCATCTCATCGTCCGATGTTGCCAACCGGACGGCTTCGTGGTGGAATCCTTAGCCGATCTTGATCCTCTCACTGGCGGCGTGTTTACGGGTCTTCTCTATAGCGATTGTTTTGCCAACGATGGTCCTGATGGGGAACCGTTGCCCTGATGGTGTCTTTGGCCGTAGCCGGAATAACTCTTGCCCAGTCACGTGCCGGACGGCGGGAGTGGCGGTTTGAGCCTGTTCTTGAATTCTCTTCTTCTTCTCCACGGGGACGATAGCATTGAGTCGTATCCCTGCAGAGTCTTACATCAGTGCTTTGGTTGGCACTAGTGTGACAAAACTCGAACTTTGAGGCTAGCTTGCCAATAAATGAAGCGACCATTTTCTGCTGCTTTAATCCTTTGTCCAGCAACATGACGCACTGCTGGACCTGCTGCGGAGACGGATTGTTGGCGAGGATGGCTCGAGCTGCAGCAGCGTTTTCTACCGGCGTGCTGTAGACTCGGATCTTCTCTCCATCTTTTCCGTCAAATATATCTTTGAGGGTATCCGGATTCTTGTTTGCAAGAAACGGACCTCACCTTGTTTTGTTTGGATGTCGCTTGAAATCTGACTGATATCTGGCAGGATCACTGTCTAACTGCTGTCTCATCTCGATGAGGCGCGCGGCCTCTTCAAGTAGAAATAGGCGGTGCTTTTCTAGGTCCTCAGCCCTTTTCTCCAGTGCCTCCTACGTGAGATCCTAAGCTGTTGGGATTGGAATTGTGAGAGCATGTCCGTAGATTTCGCGTGAACCCATGGTGACAATGTGTCCATCCACAGTAGGATCGATCGGGGTGGGATTAATCGGATCTCCGTCTTCATTCTCCATCTCGATCTCTTCATCAACTTTTTCTTTGTTGGTTTCCTCGACGTCCGGTTCTGTCGGAGTCAGATTCTTGTTCTTGTTCTTCTTCTTTGACCGCCCAGTAGCCTTAATGTGCGTACCAGTGTCAAAGACGGCTTTTGGTCCGGTACCGGGGGATAAACTTCTGTCAGTACTTTCTGTCATGGTTGGTTTGTGGACCTCGGAGGAATCTCCAGTATCCATGTCATCCTACGAGGTGTAGCTTTCATCCATGCTATCATATGCACTAGGGGGAGTTTCCGGCTCACCTGGCGTTTTTCTGGAGGCATGCTCTTGTTCGTACTCCTCTATCTCTTTGTCGAAGTCTCGAAGCTCCTGCGACGTGATTGACTCTGCTGGGGAGCCAGGTAAGTCGATGTTTTCTTCGATTGCATCTAGGACCGAGTCGCTACCAGCTCCATCATCGACAAAGTCGGATCCAGTGCTTATGTGGTATATTGTGACACCCCCGAGATCAGGGCTAAACAAATCCCAGACCTCCGTCTGACATAAGCTTAACCTTAAGCTCGAGAATATCCAGTGAAGAATCGGTAACACAACAGTGACCCTACAACACAAAATTTGTTACAGCAAGCTCATAACTGAGCAAAGAACCAAATTATTACAAGCATAGGTCACTGACCACAAACATCAAACAACGGAAGGCAAATTATGCTAGTAAGTATAGCAAACTTAACAAGTGGCCTAAGAGGCCTGAAGCATAACGATGACGTCCTAGCCCATAGATTCCAGGCTGTCGGCCGGGAACCCCAAGCTACTCGTCGATGTAGATGTAGTACGGAACTTGTCTTCAGGTGAACACTTACTCTGCCAAAAGTATCAACAAAGCAAGGGTGAGTACAGGGTGTACTCCGCAAGACTTATGTCTGGTGGAGTTATTTTGCATAACGCCATATTTGTTTATAAAACAAGCGAGAGAAGAATCTTGTCTAATCAGAGTATTTTAAAAGGGGACAAGAGAGCGACATCTCCGAAAATATTGATCATCATCTTTTGATATCCACCGAATCATCATCATCTACCAACTAGGATCACCCCCTCGTACCCATGAGGAGGCATCCTTAAGCACACGTTGATCTGCCAAGTTTTACGATTAGGTCAAAGTTCTCTATGATCTTAGAATCTGGTCGCCAAGCGTTCATAACCGTGAACACGACTTTTCAAAAATATTATTACCGTGCAGGGGTGTACAACTTTACCCACATGTACTAACCTTCTCTTAATGCCGCAATTATTAGACCTCTTCCTTGGAAGGCCGGCAAAGGGTGGTTAGACACGACCTTTACATTGCTTTCGCCGAGACCATGAGTCACGCAATAAGTATGGTTCTGCCATAACGGGTCAAATCCCGAAGCCGGTACTTAAAGATGTGAGGCGAGGTTGGTTAACAGGGGCTCCATCGACCTCAGGCTGACATCACCACAGGCTGGGAAACATTTCTCACCTCAGACCCGAAGCCGGTACTTAGAATCGGATGCATCATGGCAGGAATTGAAATGCTTTCGAAATCATTAGATTATATCATGGTGGGGATATGCTTGCCTTTTCCTGTTGACAACAAATAAGTAGATCTTCAGACATCTTGAACTTGACTTGGTTATAGTTGGTCAAGTATTATTCTTCGATCTTCGATCTTTGATGGTCTTTTCCTCGGTCTTCGATCTCGATCTCGATATCGTATTCTACCGGAAGAACCAAACACCGAAAAGAGAGGGAAACAATCAACACATGGCATCGATGCAATGCTCAAACAAGGATGATGATACGACAAGTTAAGTTGTATTGAATGAAACCCTAAAACATGCTCGACAGTTTAATTGGGGTTCCGAGGGGTAGAAACCCTAATTCGGGAAACTCTGGAACATATGAGAGGGGTGCATTTGTTCTTCTAATTAAACTTGTCATGAAAGTTGATTAACAATGCATGATTATAGTTTGAATAGATAGTTCTCATTTTTCTAAACATTTTGATATATTATTTGTATTTTAATGACTTATAAATAATAAGTTATTGATTTTATAATATTAAACCATTTTTTGCAATTTATTTAATCAATTTTAAAACATTTAGGACCTCAAGCTGGCTGGGACACATTTCTCGCTCGATCTGGGGCTACTCACAGTCACTGATGTCTAGGCCCCATGGGTTATTATTATTATTTCCAGAAAAGAATTACAAGAATGATTTTAATAAAAGAAAAGAGGATATATTGCCTCATGCTGATGTCAGCATGACATCAACAATGGGGATCCTCGGCTTGGGCTCGAATCTGACGATTCGCTGCACGCGCGGGCTTGTGGGTAGGCTAGTTTGAAAGAGGAGATCGAGGCGGACCCAGTGGTGGCAGCGCCGCCCACTTGTGGTCATCGGAATAGTGGTCACGATGGTGGCGAGCGGCGGAGCTTGCAGGGACATGACGCGTGGTGGCTACAACAAGAAAGCAGGCAAACGGAGCTCGCATTGAGCTTCAGAAACTCACCAGGAGTTCGAAAAACTTGACGGCGAGGTTCGGGGTGGCGGAATTAGCGGTGGAGGCGGTGGCTGGAGTCAGGGAAGGAGGTATCGATTGAGTGTCTAGGAACTTCTCCGGCATGCGTGTGTGGGGAAATCGAATGAGAAGAGAGAGGGGAACACGAAGGTGGTCTCAGACGAGCAAAAGAAGCTCAGAATCGATGGGGTGCCGAAGGTTCTATGGGCTAGGGTTCCGGCCATGATAGGCAACGAGGAAGAGAAGTAGAAATGGGGCTCTCCTAGGGTTTGTAGTGGTGGCAGAAAGTTGTTATGGACATCTAGGGCGGCGGCGTTGATCTTGGCGTGGGCGCGACGCAACGGCGACCATTGGGCGGCGGTGCAGAGGCCACCGAGCTGCTTGCGCTCGCGCGAGGAAGACGACGACGTTTAGACGAGGCCGAAGCGGTATGGGGCCGCGGCTGGGCTGACTTGGGCCAAGAACGGGCCGAACAAAGTTTGCAGGGGAGAGGAAAGAAGTGGGCTGCGCGGCCTGGGTGCTCTGCTACATTTTTTTAAAATCCTTCTCCTTTTTCTGTTTTCCAAATCTGTTTTGTACTTTCTTTTGTATATTCAAATCCTTTTCTAGTTTGAACATTCTGAAAATACCAGAACTTCATAAAATTACACAAACTACTGTGGAGCCCTTTTAGTCCATTTGGGCACCATAGGTTTTGATGGTTTTCAAAATATTCCAAAACATTTGATTGGATTTGCAAATAGAAATAGAGGGAAAAGCTAGGGGTTTAGGGTTTGATTTAATTCTTTTATGCACAATTTAATATATGATGCTCATGATGCACAAAACAAACCCTAATAAAAGATTAACTGAAACTTGGGTGTTACATATATGAAACAGTTCCTCTTCTTGTTCATGTTCTTGAGGTACTTGTATAACTTGGTTTCCGCTTCAACATCAGCAAAGCTGGATCCGTAGCGGATGTATTCCTCGTCTGTGTATCCGATCTCGCTGGAGAGGTCGGATCTGGCTTCTTATTCCACTACAGGAGTGGGTTGGGTGGGTTTGATTTTTTCTGGGACCATGAACTCTTCCGCCTCTGTGGAGAAAGTAGATCCGGATTTTTCTCCCGCCATGGTCATCACCTCTAGGGTGGGTTGGGCGGGATAAGCTGTGGCACCCCGGATTTACAGTCCGAGAATACCAGTTCGGCATATAATTCATGTCCCGATGATTAGTGAGCCGTGAGCATAACCGACTAGAATCATTACAACATCCATATAGTAACGAGTACAAACTTACAAAGTGTCCATTATGGCGAGTACAACACAAATAGCGGAAGTCTTCAGCGCAGAGCCCGTGCCTTAACCTACAGGCAACTGACTGGGAAGACGGCCTAGCTCGCATAGACGTCAGCACCTTCGTTCCTTCTTAACATCTGCAATCTGGACAAGTAAATAGCCAGTGATAATGCCAATGAGTACTTTGAATTTACTCGCAAACCACCGAGACAAGGTAATAAGGAAATGCATATTTGGCTGTGGCGAGATAGCTCTACACTATAGTTCCTTTTGAAAGACCTAACATTGGCATCTCTATATATTTGTTGAAAAAGAGTTTTTGGAAAATATGCCTCCTTTTAGAAAATCCAAACATCTCCACATCCTTGTTAAAATATTTCAAACACTTTTGTTGTAAAACCCTTTTTAAAACCTTATCGACCATCTCTGGTCAAAACCCATATTAATCTTATCCTTTCCTTGTGACCAAGTCACATCCTTAGTATTCATCACAACTTAACCGAAGGGTCCTCCTAGCACTTTCCATTCCAACCGTCCTTGACCTTGGACATGGCTATTCGAATAGATTAGACTCTGCAGAGTTTGTGCACTTTACCCATAAGAATCAATACATCCACCGGGATAAAACCACGGCCCGCTACACACGGTAGACAGGGGTTCATCCCTAGCAAAGGCGGCTTTTCCTTTTGGGTTGTTCTCTCCAGTACGAGTAAGGGGTATGACGACCCTGTCCTTCCTCCCGTACTGACCCCTACCTCCAAACCAAAGTTTGACTGGTACCCATAGTGACAATAACTTCCTCCCGTACTATCCAAAGGGCATACCGTCCGCGAGAGACCTAATTGTTGCACCGGTACCTTTCCCATGGCAGCATGGATTTCAGGGGATTTCTCCCCTTTAGCTAGTACGAGAAGCCCCGACTAAAGACCACAAACTACGAGCTAAGCCCCAGCGTCTGGGGTAATGTGGTTGCACAGATAAAATTGTTTCAGACATTGGCTTAGAACATCCCTTCTCTTTCTCTTGCTTGACTTTCTCTTCATCCACCTCATATCTTATTTTAGTAAATCTTCCACTCGGAAATGATGCCTATTTCCAAGGGTTTTATTTTGAAAACTTTGTAGTAGGGTAAGAACCCAAAATAGTTTTATCTTTGAAAATCCGTGGGTTCCAAGAGGGAAGATGCTAATCATCTTTGCCTCAATCTAAAGGGGTAAATATAGGTGAAAAAGGGTAGGTGTCCTAATGGACACTCATCCATAACTTGGAGGAGCCAAGTTACTCACACCCTTTTATTTGAAACAAACCATGCATGTGATGATGCAGTTTATAAATGAGATATAAAATACTTGATAAACAGAAGTAGATTAATTTGGGAGTTCAGGAATGGTGGCTTGCCTATGACCAGCGATATGTCCCTTGGCTTCTTTAGAATACCAGAATATCAATAATACCAATAATAAGAATAACCCTGATCCTTCCTTCTTCTCGACGTCACACAATTGCATCTATCGCCGTTATCGAGCATACATGCAAGCAAACAATACACTAATCAATAGCAGGCATACAAGAATCAAATCATACATCAAGTAAAGGATAACTACAAGATATACATTAGCAAGGAAAGAAGATTTGGAGGCATAGGAAGGAGGGATCCTTTTTGGATTTAGGTCTAGGAACTACCTAAGAAAGGGGTTTTTGATCAAGGACTTGATCTGTATGATACCATTGTATACAAATGATATCATCTGATAGGTATTGATAAAATGAAGCCAAAAAAGTGGTTTCACCATTTTATCAATTTCCTAGGAGTTATAAAGGGTTTTATAGTGATTAAAACTCTAGTTTTAGGAAATAATTCACCAGAACTGTTCTGGACTTCCAAAAATTATTTCCTTGGGAGATTAGGTAGTATTTGACGGAATGAATCAAGAGGAGTTCAAATCTTCTCAAAAAAGTTACCAGAATGCCCTTGAGAAAATCCCAAAGGCAGTACTAGCTCGTATTTGTCTTTTTCATCTGATTTATTTTACAGAAGATTTTTAGTTAATTTCAATGAAACATGTTAGGCGATGAAATTACATTTCTGTAGAAATTGGAATCAACCTTTTTGGGGTTGTATAGCTACTATAGTTATTTTATTAGTGATTAAACCATGCATAGATGATTTTAATTCAAAATTTAACAGGGACTCATAAAAATATGAGCTGCTGGATTTTGAAGGATATAGTAGGTGTGTCATCTAGGAGTTGTAATTAGGTCCAAACCTCACCTGGTTTGACCTAGGGATATTCCTAAAGACAGATAAGGCTTTATTCTGTTATTTTCCCTACCAGCAAACTAGGAAGCAAACTAAGGTGAGGGCAGTGGGATATGAAAGGTATTGTTATTACCTTTCAGTACAAGTTGGATTTAGGTCATTTGGATATACCAAACTTACTGGAGAAATTTATTAGTGTTCTGGACAGATCTTAGTAGGGGATTTATCAGAATTAATTTAGACAAGATTTTTGTCCAGATCTGGGTCTGCATGTTAGAGAAAAGGTGCATGCATGTGTGAAAATTTAGATCTGGCCAAGAGATGGTGTTTTTGATGCAGCCCGTCCTACGACCGCTACTACATCTACTCCCACGAGCTACCCAAGTGGACCCATGACTCGCGCCCGAGCCAAACTCCTTCAAACTAAGGTGAACTCGCTTCTCTCCTTGTGTGACTTCGACACACCCTTGGATGGCTTGCTACTTCACACGCAAACTCTATGCATCATCCGGTACGAAGAAGCCACCATTCGCTGCCAGACGCAAGCGGTACTACTGGTTGGGACGACCGGTACTACCGCTCCAAGCGGTCCTACCGCCTCCTCCTACCGCTCGCCACAGGAAGCACCACTCCACGCCCCAGAAGCAAGCGGTACTACCGGTCCTGCAACCGGTACTACCGGTGGCCGGTACTACCGCCCCCTCCTACCGCTCGCCACAGGCGCCTCCGACGGAAGCTCCAGGCCCTCAAGCGGTACTACCGCTCCGGAAGCGGTACTACCGGTTACCACCGGTACTACCGGTTGCCGGACCGGTACTACCGGTCCTGCCAGACCCTGATCGCCTCAGTTCGGCCCTGTGCCCTATAACCCAACCTATAATTTACCTTTTCATTCCGAAACTACCCCTGTTTTGTGGCTGGACTATATATAGCCCCCACCCTCTATTGTAAACCCTTAGACTTGGATAATAATAGATATTAAGGAACCCCTTTGAGGACTTATATCTATTGGTCTCATGCTCCTAACAAGGAGCACCGGATTATCCACCCACCTCTTGGATCTTGCTTAAGTGCGTTCAAGTTGTACAAGGCCTTGGGTTCTCGGTTTCTCGCCCCCAAGTCGTCAAGGTCTCACCAAGCACCTCATCCCCCGTTGTTGGCGTGGAGAGCGAGCTTCGCCCAACACCGATCCTAGAGATTATGTTGGACCGGTTGCCACCGGCGTGAGAAGTAGGCGTGTATCGTGTTTTGGTGTGTGCGTGTTCGTGGTTTTCATCGCCTTCCTCGATTTCATCCCCCGACCACCTCGTTCCCCTCGTTTCTCGTGGAATTCGTGAAAGATCGGGCCAACCCCAGGGTTACCCCGTAACATATTGGTATCAAGAGCACGGTTGAGCACGAATTTCCCCCAATTTTTCTTTTATCCGCCTTAAAAACGAAAATCCTACCAAAAAGAGCCCCAATTTGCCTTCGGATCGATCTCTGGATTTGGTGAGTTTTTCGTGGTTTTGGTCCATAGATCTGTTGCTTTGGGAGTCGATCTATAGCCCCTATTGTTTCTAGCTCAGCCTTTCGGTCAGTTTTCCAACGAATTTGAGGTTTTTGGCAAGTTCACCTCGTTCCAGGCCTGTGCCAAGCGGTACTGCCGGCTATGCAAGCGGTACTACCGCTAGTGACCGGTACTACCGGTAGTACAAGCGGTACTACCGCTCACCGGTACTACCGCTCGTTACCAGCGGTACTACCGCTCGCCACTGACCGTGCTTCCTGCCCTTTGACGCCTCGATTTCGTTCGCTGACCTTTCCCATCTCGCTTGTTCGTGTTTCGCGTGTTTGTCGCCATTTTCACAACAGCTTCCGCATCAACGTCATTCCGCGCTCAACGACACCGCGACACTCGAACATCATCCCCCACCAACGGTTGCAAGTCGTCAACAATACCAAAGGTATAACTTGCACCACCTTGACAGCCCCATATCTTCCTTTGTGTGTATCTATCCTATGAGAGCAACTCATTTTGTGTTTGTCTAAGCATTGTGCACTTGCCTTCGGAAAGTGAGAGTGTGAGGCCAAATACAAAAGCTAACATAGTAGCATAGCAAGGGAGAAAAAGAAAAAAGAGTCAAAAAAAAAAACAGGAAAAGAAAAAGATAGAATAGAAAGTTACATAGTCTCCCAATACAAAGAGAATACCAAGCTTGTAAGCCAACAAGAGAAAAAAAAGGAGCGCACTGAGGCAAGTGCACAAATCTATTGCTTACCCTCTTTTGGCAAACGAGTTGTGGTCTCTCCTTGTATTGGCATGACAACCGAGCGTAGTCTTCGTTAGGACATTTTGTGCTCATTTTCATAGTCGTGCTAACCCCTTTTTTCTCCACGTGTGTGTTTTCCGTGTTTTTGTAGACCGTATCCTTTTGCTTTTGATCTTTGGTTCTTTACCACGTAGGACAATAACCTTTTGCTTTGGTCGTTTCGTTTGGTGTCCCACAATCCTAACCTTCCACCAAAAGCCTTTGAGAGTTTCTTGCCATTTCACTTTGCACGCTTTTTCGCTCATTTGTATGGTAATTGGTTTGATATAATCTCCAAGGTGAGGTAAAAGGCTAACTCTCCACACCCTTTCTCTCCATATACAACACTCGTTGGCTTTGCATGATGGACAGGCATGGAGAGCCATCCCAACCACCACCACCTCCGGAGGATGATAACCAATTCATGACAAGATGGGACCATTGGAAGGTCCGAGGTGAATTCAACTACCGTTGTGAAGCTCTCGAGCGGCGCCAAGATGAACAATTTAGCGAGGCCCGTGTGGAGTTCAAGAACATCGACAACCGCTTCGAAGAAGTCCGTGGCCAAATGCATGCCATGCAACACAACCTCGGGCATCAAAATGAAGCTCTTGGTCGTGCACTCGCCTCAACGGATGAGAAGCTTCAACACATCATTGATGGACTCGCAAGGACACGCTCGCGCGAATCAAGCTCATCTCGGCACTCCTCAAGTGAATCAAGTGCACCTCGCCGTCACGCTTCAAGGCCCCGGGATGGACCTGTTCTTCAATCCATGAGCTCTTCGCAAGCGGTACCATCTCCGCGTCACGCCGCAACGTCAAGCTATGATGGTGACCTCTCCACAAGACCTCCAAGGCGCGAAGCGAACCGGCCACAACCAAGGGCACTTGTGATTCAACAAGAACAACCTCGCATGGACCACCATGGCCATCGACGTCGACACGCTCCCTCAACAACAAGTGAAGCATCCGAAGAGGACGAACAAGGTCACCGTCGACGAGAAGCACTCGACAATCCTCCAAGGCGTCATCATCGACATGAGCGTCCACGTCGCCAACATGAGGGTCATGACGAGCCTCCTCTACACCAAGAAGAAGAAGAAGAGCAGCCCATTGCGCATGTGGCTCGACGTCCTCCTCGCCACAGGGCACACGACAATGATCCTCGACATCACCCACGACAAGAACAAGAGCAAGCTCCCCAATCTCGTCGTGAGGACCATCAACCTCCTCCTCGTCCTCAACAGCGACAACAAATCGAGCAAGCTCGTCGTCAACAACAAGTTCCACCACCAAACGTGGCACCTCAACAACCACAAGAGCAACGCAACAATCACCAAGCAAGACATGAGATCTCGGATGATGATGAGGACCGCCAAAATCTTGGCAACCGACGCAACCGGAACCGCAATGGAGAAGAAACTTTCGGCAAGCTCAAGTTCACCATGCCAAAGTTCACCGGTTCCAATGAGCCCGAAGAATATCTCTCTTGGGAACTCAAGGTCGACAAGATCTTCCGCATGCACAATTATAGCAATGAGAAGATGATGGCCATGGCATCCCTCGAGTTTGATGAGTATGCCAACCTTTGGTGGGAACAAGTCCAACTCGCTCGCGAAGCTAAAAAAGAACCTCCAATCGCAACTTGGCAAGATATGAAGGCTCATATGAGATCCCTCTTTGTCCCTTCACACTACACGCGTGACCTCTTCAACAAGCTTCAAACGCTTAGTCAAGGGACAAAGACCGTGGAAGAGTACTTCAAGCAAATGGAGCTCAACATGATCCGTGCCAACATTGAAGAGCGAGATGAGCAAACAATGGCACGCTTCCTCAATGGCTTGAACCACCCTATCAAGCGCATCACCGAGTTCCAAAGGTACAACAACATGGTTGAGCTTGTGCACATCGCATCGAAGGCCGAGCGTCAAGTGCAAGAGGACATCAAGTACAACAAGCCAAAGACGTACTTCACCTTCAAGCAAGCGTCAACCACTACTCCAACAACTCCAAGTGGAAGCTCCTCAAGTACCACCAAGCTTCCCTTCAAGCCAACCCTCCCTCAAGGAAAACAACCCCCAATTGACAAAAACACAAGGGATGATCAACCATTCAATGGTGAATGCTACAAGTGTGGAGGCAAAGGGCACAAGTCGAATGCATGTGGAAACAAGAAAGTTTTGTTCATCCATGACAACGACGATGAAGAATACTTGAGTGAAGAAGAGTTTGATGCAAGGGTCAAGGAAGCCATGGCAAGGCAACACTTGGAAGAGGACCAAGAACTTCTTGTGTGTGAGCATGACGCAAGTCCATAGCTTGTGGTCACAAGGGTCTTGACTACCCATGCCAATGAAAGTGAAGACCAACGCTCGAACATCTTCCAAACTCGTGCCGGCATCAATGGGAAGTCCATCAAAGTTGTTATCGATGGTGGGAGTTGCCACAACCTTGCAAGCACGGAATTGTGTGAGAAACTCAACCTCACCCTCCTTCCACATAGACACCCCTACCATATCCAATGGCTAAGTGACCAAGGATCCGTCAAGATCAAGCACACCGTCTCGGTGACGTTCTCAATTGGGCACTACAAGGACACGGTGGAATGTGACATGGTTCCAATGACGGTTTGTCACATGTTGCTCGGAAGACCGTGGCAATATGACAAGCGTGCTTTGCATAATGGTCACTCAAACACTTACACCTTCAAATGGCTTGATAAAACTTGTGTGTTGCAACCAATGACTCCTAGCCAAATAACTGCGGACAATGCGAAGGCTTTAGCGAGGGCGCAATACGCAAAAACACCTTGTGAGAAGAGTGGTGAGCGAGAGAACCACACCATAGTGAGTGAGAGCTACAAGCCAAACTCGAGTGGAAAAACTAAGAGTGTTCTTCTTGCCACCAAAAGTGAGATGAGAGAAGTGCGGAACAACCCATCCATCTTGCACTACGTCCTCGTATGCAAGGGACTAGCGCAAGGAACTAATGACTTGACAAATGTTCCTCCTTCTTTGATGGCTGTTTTGTAGGAATTCCAAGATGTATTTCCCGAAGAGCTTCCTCATGGCCTTCCTCCTCTTCGTGGAATCGAGCACCGCATCGACCTCATACCCGGCGCACCACTACCAAACCGCGCCGCGTATCGCACAAACCCGGAAGAGACGAAAGAGATCGAGCGTCAAATCAACCAACTCGTCTCCAAAGGTTTGATCCAAGTAAGCACTAGCCCAAGCGCGGTTCCCGTGATCCTAGTCCCGAAAACGGATGATACGTTGCGGTTATGCATGGACTGTCGTCCAATCAATGCTATCACCGTGCGTTATCGACATCCTATTCCGCGTCTTGATGACATGCTTGATGAGTTATGTGGAGCCACTATATTTTCGAAAATTGATCTTCGTAGTGGCTACCATCAAATTCGCATGGCTGAAGGTGATGAGTGGAAAACCGCCTTCAAGACCAAGCTTGGTCTCTATGAATGGTTGGTTATGCCTTTTGGCTTATCCAATGCCCCATCTACCTTCATGCGCCTCATGAACCATATTTTGCGATCTCTCATTGGAAAGAGTGTAGTTGTTTACTTTGATGACATTCTTGTCTATAGCAAGTCACTAGAGGCGCACGTTACTCATGTTAAGGAGGTCCTACAAATCCTTCGTCATGAAAAGCTTTATGCTAACCTCCCCAAGTGCACTTTTGCAAGAGACAAGCTGATTTTCCTTGGTTTTGTTGTGTCTTCTAATGGCATTGAAGTTGATGTCTCAAAAGTCAAGGACATACGAGATTGGCCCATCCCAACAAATGTTAGTGAACTTCGTAGTTTTCATGGGTTGGCCGGCTTTTACCGTCGCTTTGTGAAAGATTTTTCTACAATTGCTTGCCCCCTCAACGAATTGACCAAGAAAAATGTCACGTTAGTTTGGGGAAAAGCACAACAAAAGGCGTTTGATGATCTCAAAAAGAGGCTCACCGAAGCACCACTTCTCGCATTGCCAGATTTCACAAAAACCTTTGAGATTGAATGCGACGCTAGTGGTATTGGCATTGGTGGCGTCCTTATGCAAAATGGGCGTCCTATTGCTTACCATAGTGAGAAACTTGATGGCGCACGCCTCAATTATCCCATTTATGACAAAGAACTTTTTTCCTTGGTTCGTGTTCTTCAAGTGTGGCAACACTATCTTTGGCCCAAACAATTTATCATCCATTCCGACCATGAGTCGTTGAAGTACCTTAAGGGCCAAGCCAACTTGAGTAAAAGGCACGCAAAGTGGGTTGAGTTTATGGAGTCTTTTCCTTACATTGTCAAATACAAGAAGGGCAAATAAAATGTGGTAGCGGACGCCTTGTCTCGCAAAAACACAAGCCTTCTTACACGACTCGAAGTCAATGTCTTGGGTCTTGAGGACATCAAATCTTTGTACGCGTCCGACTCTTTCTTTGGACCAATATTTGCACAATGTTCAATGGACAAAGGGATTGATGATTTCTATTTGCATAAGGGTTTTCTTTTCAAACAAAACAAGCTTTGCATTCCGAAATCGTCTCTCCAACTTTTGCTTCTTCAAGAGTCCCATGGTGGAGGCCTTATGGGTCACTTTGGCCGTGACAAGACATATGACATGCTCTCCACTCACTACTTTTGGCCAAAGATGAAGTGCGACATGGAGCGCCACGTTCAACGATGCACTACATGTATCCAAGCTAAGTCCAAGTCCAACCCCTTTGGTCTTTATATGCCATTGCCTATTCCTCATGCACCTTGGTCGGACATTAGCATGGACTTTGTATTAGGATTGCCTAGATCTAAACATGGTCACGATTCCATATTTTTAGTCGTGGATCGCTTTTCAAAAATGGCACATTTCATTCCGTGCCATAAGACCGATGATGCTTCACATGTAGCAAATTTGTTTTTCAGGGAAATAATTCGGCTACACGGCGTGCCAAGAACAATCGTCTCCGACCGTGACATAAAATTCATGAGCTACTTCTGGAAGACCCTCATGACCAAGCTCGGCATCAAGCTCCTCTTCTCGTCCGCCTCGCATCCTCAAACCGATGGACAAACCGAGGTAGTCAATCGAAGTCTTGGCACACTTCTCCGGGTGTTGATAAAGAAGAACCTTAAAGACTGGGAGGAATGCATTCCACACGCCGAGTTCGCCTACAACCACGCCAAGCACTCCACCACCATGAGGAGCCCGTTCATGATCATCTATGGCTTCGAGCCTCTAACCGCGCTCGATATCCTTCCACTTCCACTCCATGAACGTGCCAATATGGACGTTGTCAAGCGTGCCCAAGCAATGATGAAACTCCATGAAGACACACGAGCTACTATCGAGCAACAAGTCCTTCGCCAAGCATCAAGGCTCAACAAGACCAAGAAAGAGATGATCTTTGATGAGGGCGACCTTGTATGGATACACTTGAGTAAAGACCGCTTCCCCAAGGAACGCGACTCCAAGCTAAAGCCACGAGGCGATGGACCATTCAAGGTGCTAAAGAGGATCAACAACAATGCCTATGTGATCGATATACCAACATCGAAGTATCTTGTGAGCTCGACATTCAATGTCAAGAACCTCTCACCCTACCATGGCAAAGAGGAAGTTGTGACGGTTGAAGAGTCGAGGACGACTCTTTCCCAAGGGGGGGGAGCTGATGCAGCCCGTCCTACGACCGCTACTACATCTACTCCCACGAGCTACCCAAGTGGACCCATGACTCGCGCCCGAGCCAAACTCCTTCAAACTAAGGTGAACTTGCTCCTCTCCTTGTGTGACTTCGACACACCCTTGGATGGCTTGCTACTTCACACGCAAACTCTATGCATCATCAGGTACGAAGAAGCCACCAGTCGCTGCCAGACGCAAGCGGTACTACCGGTTGGGACGACCGGTACTACTGCTCCAAGCGGTCCTACCGCCTCCTCCTACCGCTCGCCACAGGAAGCACCACTCCACGCCCCAGAAGCAAGCGGTACTACCGGTCCTGCAACCGGTACTACCGTTGGCCGGTACTACCGCCCCCTCCTACCGCTCGCCACAGGCGCCTCCGACGGAAGCTCCAGGCCCTCAAGCGGTAGTACCGCTCCGGAAGCGGTACTACCGCTTACCACCGGTACTACCGGTTGCCGGACCGGTACTACCGGTCCTGCCAGACCCTGATCGCCTCAGTTCGGCCCTGTGCCCTGTAACCCAACCTATAATTTACCTTTTCATTCCGAAACTACCCCTGTTTTGTGGCTGGACTATATATAGCCCCCACCCTCTATTGTAAACCCTTAGACTTGGATAATAATAGATATTAAGGAACCCCTTTGAGGACTTATATCTATTGGTCTCATGCTCCTAACAAGGAGCACCGGATTATCCACCCACCTCTTGGATCTTGCTTAAGTGCGTTCAAGTTGTACAAGGCCTTGGGTTCTCGGTTTCTCGCCCCCAAGTCGTCAAGGTCTCACCAAGCACCTCATCCCCCGTTGTTGGCGTGGAGAGCGAGCTTCGCCCAACACCGATCCTAGAGATTATGTTGGACCGGTTGCCACCGGCGTGAGAAGTAGGCATGTATCGTGTTTTGGTGTGTGCGTGTTCGTGGTTTTCATCGCCTTCCTCGATTTCATCCCCCGACCACCTCGTTCCCCTCGTTTCTCGTGGAATTCGTGAAAGATCGGGCCAACCCCAGGGTTACCCCGTAACAGTTTTACTATTTTATTAGGATTTAAACTTAATTGGTAGTTGTCAGATCTGGCAAAGATAAATAAAAGAAAAGGGGGAGGGGATCTCGGGCAAGATCCAAACGGTGAATGGGCCACAGAGGGCTCCCGGCCCACCCGGGGCTGCGTCCACGCGTGAGGAGGAGCAGCTGCCGGCCTAGCTGGGTTGGCCTGCCATCGGAATAAGGGGGAGTGAAGGGGTATCAGGGGATCCTGGCCGTCCGGCCAAAAAGGATCCGACGGTGGGGCTTCTTCTCCTTCCTCTAACTCGAGCAGGGAGGTGGAAACCCTAGCTAGGGCTCGGGAGGCACGGGATGCTCACCAGGGGCACGGAGAAGTGGCGGGGAAGGTCCAGGGCGAGGCGGCAGGCTGCGGCGAGTCCAGAGAGGGGTAGCGAGGCAAGATTTATGCCGGGACCTTGCTCGCCCGAGACCGACCGAGGGAGTGCTCTCGGGAGCTCACCGGAGATGCTTCGGGGGTCCCGGCATGTCAACAAGAAGAGCACCATTAGCAACAGTGAGAGCAGAGGGCTGTAGAGAGTGACATGTAGAGAGGGGGAGTGCAAGGGGGAGGTGGTGTGCTCGACTTTTGGGAGGAGGCCAAAGCTCTCAGTTTCTTTTCTCCCGAGCAAGGTAGAGTAGGGGAAGAGGGAAGGGGTGCTCTGGGAGGTGAGTGGGGGCAAATGAGGGGCAGGGGTGTGCTAGGAGTGGCATGTGGCCTTAAAAACCGAAGGGGGTGGTGGTGGGTGGACACAATTTTGTTTGGACAAGGGATAGGTTGAGGGCTGCCCCTTGGTTGCTAGGGGTGGTGCTGGGTGGTGCTGTGGGGCCAGGTGCTTGACCAGAGAGGGAGAGGGGAGTGGCTACTGTGGATTTAAGAGGATGAGATCTTTTCCAAGATATGGATGCCTCTCTCACTCACTCTTACAAGCACTAGGGGACAAAGAGGAGGGGAGCTATAGTAGGTGGTACTGTAACACACGACCAGAGAGTGTAGTGGGTGTTGTGTTGTAGTGGTTGACAAGGTTTGGTTGAGATTGGAGTTGGTTTGAATCAAGATTGCTTTGGTTTGGCAAAATTAATCAAATGGAGGCTTGTGAAGGAAGTTTAAATTGTTACATTGGACAAAGTGTGGAAATGGTACTGATAGGTTGGGTAGGTCAAATAATCTCTCCATGATTTAAATGGGATTTTTCTAAAGATTATAATCCCATTTGAATGCACTTCTTCAAAAAGGGCAGAAATAGATTATGGAAGCTAAGATGATAATTTTACATTGGACAAGCTTGGTTTTTGATGTTATATGGTCCTAAATACCATAACGCACATTGGATAATTTTATTGGGATTTATTGAGGTGGAAAAGTATTTTTAGGGAATTATTTCTTGTTTCTACCTTTTAAGAAAAAGGGCAAAAAAAATTAAGAATCTAAAAAATAATTATTTTTGAGTTGGAAATATGGGATATGCTATGTAGAACTAAAATATGCATTGAGTTGATAAAGTTATTTGGAGAAAAACAAACTTTCCTTTATAAACAAGGATTTTGAGGATTTGGTAATTGAAGGGATTAAAATAGTTTAATAATACAATTAATTGTGGGAATTATTTGGGGATGCTTATATCCAAGGTAGATGATGTAAACTTGATGTATGCATCAATATCCACCTTGTTTTTGAGAGAAATTGTGAAAATGATGGAAACTAGATAAGGGGAGGATCTAGGGTTTAGTTATTTTGATGCCACCTAAATAGGGTTGGATTAGGGGGCTCAGAGCTTACCTTGGTACAAGGGGTATATGGATGGATAGACCATGTCATATAGATGATCATGGAAGCAAGAGTTGGGCTTGGTTGCATTTGAGGTGGTTTTGGAGTTATGGCAAACTTTGTTGAAAATAAGGCTACCATAGCAGATACATCAGGTAGTCTCCTAAACCATGTGGGTTTAAGAAGCACAAGGATCCAATGGAAAAAATTGAAGTGGGGATTGATAGGCCATGATTAGTAGATCATAACCATGCAAGTATTTGGTCAAGGGGAGATGGCATATAGATGTGAGCTTGTACCAAAGTAGGCAAGATGATAAGATTTGCAGAAAAGATTATTATCTTGATTATTATTAAAATGGCTTAGCCAAGGGCGAGAGTGGGCTTTGGTAGTACTAAAGTTGTACTACAATATGGTTCAAATACATTCTCAAGAATGCACATTGGTTGGAAAAGGTAGAGCTCCAAAGATGGTATCCTGATAGGAAATCCAGTCTTAGCCATTTTGGCAGACTTAGGGTTTTAGACTAGAGTGCAAGTGTAGAAGCTTTTGGAGAGGATGCTAGGTTCAAAACTCATGATCATTGAGATGATGTTTGGGTACTAACTAAGTAGATAGGATTCATTCTTATATTGGGTCTCCACTGAGTTGGAAACCAACTAGAGGGATTATCCTTGGATTGATCTGAGCATGGGAGGAGATGGTTACTTTAGTGTCTTAGGATAGATCCATACTTGGATGCTTTATAGCGGCTTGAGGATCACAATAAAGGATTGAGTCCTAAGGGATGAGCTACTAGATTAGCTCACTCTAGTTCTTAAGCAAACAAGGCAATTAGCAGATGAAGGCAATTCATCAGACAACAGATCAAGGCAATTCATCTTGTCACTTATTGAACTACTACTAGGGTTACCATCAAGCCTAGCTTGAGGTAAGGATGGGGATGTTGAAAGGGGTTTTGTCTTGAAGTAGGATAAGTACTATCTTGGTATTACTACCAAGATTGAGATGAAAAGGGTTTTAATAAAGGTTTTCGAAAACCTAGGGGTAAGAGTAGTTGAAGGTTCTGTCTTGAAAACATAAGGAGAGTATATATATATCTCCATAGTTTTTGGCAATAGAAACTAGTAAAGTATTTGGTTGTGTAAAAGTCATCTTGGCTCAGGTTTTTGAAATGCCAGAACATTTGAGAATATGAAAGATGAGCCAAGACATCTCTTTTTGTAAAATAGTTTTTTGTAAACTAGTGTTGAGATAAGGAGTACACAACTAATACACAAACAGTTGCTTGAGCACAAGCAAACAAGTAAGCACACAATGCAAGGAAAAGTTTTTGTTCCCCCTGATATTTGCCTTTCTGACATTAAATCAGGGTTGCTGAAATTGGGATGTTACATCAGCGAAACTGAGATAAATATCGATCTTGCTGATTGACATGATCATGTAAGTTGTCACGGGTTTCTAAGCCGGAATCCAAGTCTCATCGATGAGGATGATAGGGACATCACTGGCGTAGACCATGCGACCCATGGCGATTGTTTCGCTGATGCCTGCACGGGCAGATTCCGCCTGGAACGATGCTCCAAAGGTCACCAGCCCCATGGTGGGCGCCAACTATCGTCGGATTGTTGACAAGTACGCCATAGGGGGTTGTAGTGGCGTTGGAAGGATGGGGTGTGAGATGTTGGATTTTCTAGGAGCGGTGAGCACAAGTTTACCCAGGTTCAGATCTGACTGCGGTGATCTGAATGCCACTCACAGGTAGACCTTTCGGCCGTCCAAACCATTTCCAAACATCGGGACAAGAACGGGCGGCGTAATCGGCAGGCGAAGGGATCAACTACATACACAAATGAGTATGTATGCAAGCCACCATACAACAGTCCTCAGAGCCATTCCATCTAAAAGAAATAGAAATATTGCAACGCCATATGGCAAGATCCAAATGTCCTAGATAGATATAATAGTTTAGGATATCTTCTCATACATCAAACATCAGAGTATCAGGCGGAAGCGGCAAACAAGATCCGAGTACGGATAAGAAGCAAATCGGCATAAGATGCCCAATAATAAACACATCCCGCCCACAGATCTCACGGATCCCCGTTCCCGGAATCTCTACACCGAATGATCGTTGCCCACATCGTCCGTCTCCTCCACCCAGTATCCATCTTGTGAGTGTACATGTTCATCTGAATCAAATAATTTATCGTGTGAGACCCTAGGGGTACTCAGCAAGTCTTTATGCCTCTAAAGGGGACACAACCTGGGTGACGCAATTGCAGCAAAAGATAATACCTAACAATTCTGTAGATACTCGCTAACCATCCGCCTAACCAAAGATAGACGGATGTCCGTGAATTAATAACAACAGTTATAACAGTAATATTAGCAGATCCATCCTCCTCCTCGCTTACCAACGAGGAAGCGGACGAACAACCCCCCATCCGTTGGCAGTTTTATTATCCATTCCATGAGTGTTGAACTATTTACTAGTCAGGTACTTAGTCAAATTAAAAGCGGTACTTTAGTTATACTTGTCTATGATCGAGAAACTGTGCTCCAAGTCGTCCATAACTGCGGACACGGCTTTCAGAAAGTTTTACCCTGCAGGGGTGCACAAATAGCAACACACACTCGATCAACCTCGGAAAAACCAAATCAAAACCCAACGAGGCATTCACGACAAAGCGATCACAGGATTCAGAAATATTTCAGGGGGCCACCCCATTAAGCTACCCGCAACGAAGTTGGCCGGCTCCGAGACGGACTCAAGGTTTGCGTCAATGGCTGTAAACGACTGGGAACCCGAAAGTGTGACTGGGCTTGTTGATACCGCGAAAACACTCCGCTTACCTAAACAGTACAGGTGCTCCTCGCACAATCTTAAATAAAGCAGTAAAGCATGGCATAAGTACATGATAGTAATAAAGCCCCAAACTACTTTGTGGCCCCAAGAAATAAGAAAGAATCAAGCTCTGGCTCAGGGGGGTCCATAAGCCTCCCGGATGTGGATAGCGCGAATATTCAAGGAACAGGAATCAAGTACTCGGGGTCCTACGGGACACAAGTGAGCATGAAAAACCAAATAGCAGATATTGCTCACCGGTGCCACTTTCATTAGTTATCCCATTACTACTCAGGTTAAGTTGTATAGGTACCTCGTTATCCATCAGACACTCACATACCCTACACATGCTGTTCTACGACCCGCATGCCTCAAACAACTCCTGTAGTAATGGCTCATGGGATGGAGGAACAAGCTTCGGTGGGGTTTAAAAGTAAAGGCTATGCAGTAGTTGGGATTCAGTTTAATGCGATCGCGACTCAATGATGCAAGAATAAGATAGAGGCAATAGGTACTATATGTATGCAAGCATGTGGTAGTGCTTGCCTGGCAGCTCAGTTGAAGCGAGAGAAGGATATGGGTAGTGCTCCTGGGTTTCTTGATATATCCCCTGCTCAGCGTCTATTCGAAGAAGAACCAAACAAACAAGGGCCAACATAAATAAAGTGCACAAGCATAAGAATAAAATGCGACAAGCAAACAATCATGCCATGATGAATGATGCACAATTTGCATGGCAATAAAGTAGCATGGCATGGGTGAGGTGTAGAATACAAGAAATAAACATTTTATTGAGTTTTGGTCACATTTTATTCTCGAATAAGTTGCTGTATACTTTATATTTATATGATGCATGCTGCAATACAGAACATGGAATGCATAAACAGAAAGGTCTCGTCGAGCTAATCATTTTAGACATATTATTTGTCAAATTTGGAGTTATAAAACAAAATATATTAATTAATTAAGAAAAAAGGGCATTTTAGTGTAATTTTAATCAACTTGAAAATTAAAGTGTCCAAAATATATTTTGAAGGCCATATTTAAATTCCTCATATTTTTCTGGTTCAGAAACATATATTATTTGTATTATTTGGATTTGTATTTTAAAAGTTATTTAAAAACAGAATTAAATTTGAATTTAAATTAATTTGAAAAGGTTTAAGTCATAACAGAAAAGAACAGAAACTTTTTGTACTCAGACAAACCTAGCCTCTGACGCTGACGGTGGGCCTTACGCTGACTCCGCAGCAGGTGGGACCGCAGAGGGCCGCCGGGCTTTTCTCACCGGGGTCTTTCCTAACCGCGCCCATGACAGGTGGGGCCGGTTGCAGCAGGGCCACGCGCACGCATCGCCCAGCCGGGGCGGGACACGTGGGCGATCCCAGGCGCAGGGGGGGTTTGTCCGTGATGGTCTGGATCTTCCGAGGGTTTACTTGCAAAATGAACACCGAGGCTGACAGGTGGGCTACGGGGACCGCGGGTTTAGGCGGGAAAAAGGGGAGGGGGCTAAGCGCAAGATGAACATCGGCTGCTGCAGCGCGCTGACGGACACGTCTCTGACGGCGGTGGATCTGGCCGTCTTCCGGAGACTATGGCGACGCCTACGCTGGACTAAACGCGTCGCCACAAAAACGAATAAGGTAGAGGGATCCACGGGCTACAACTTTCCTATAGGCGGCAACACCGGAGGAGGGCTACAACGCGCGGGGCCTGGCGAGAAACAGAGGGGCAGAAACGGCTACAGACGCGACGGACGGTGACTACGTCGGCGCACGTGCACGCGGGGTGCTCGACGCAGGGCGGCGGCGTTCTACGGCGGGAGGAGGATAGGGACCATGTCTAGGAGATGCAGGGGCTCACCGCGGTGTCGCCGGCGTGGTCGTTGGCGCTGAGGTGGAGGGGATCTGGCGGCGGGCTCGGGGACGTTGGGCTCGGCCTGCGGCGGTGCACGGTGGCGCTAGGCTGCTCCGGCGAGGTCCTGGTACTACCCCGCGGCCTAGGCGTTGAAGAGGAAGCAGAGGACGCCCCTGGTGCTCCTGGATCGCCTTGGGGAGCTTCAGACCGACGAGGCCAGGAGGTAGATGGGTCTAGGGTTTGGGTTCGGCATGGGGAAGGCCATGGCCATGGTATATCTTGGGGAAGGAGGACGGAGGGAGGGAATCTTCTGGTTGGTCTTCAACTGGTCCTGGCGTGGAGGAGGGGCAGATAAGGAGAGGGCCAGGGCTTGCACGTGGGGTTTGGTGTGATGCAAAAAGGGATCGGGTGGGGCTCCCTTCTCCCTCCTTTCTTGTTGTTTTTGCTAACAGGGAGAGAGGGGGACCAGGGGAGGCACATGGGGTTGGTGGTTCATTCTCCTAAGGGAGAGCGTTAGATCGGGTTAGCTGGTTGGGGCTCGGGTTAGGGTTTGGTTTAGGGTTTGGGATAGATCATGGTGATGGTGGCTCGGGCTAGAGAGAGGAGAGATGAGGGAGGGGACTTAGGGTTTAAAGAGAGAGATTAGGTGGAGAGGTTTTTCTTTGGACAAGATCAAACAAGAACATGCCAAGCTCCAACAAGATCTAGACAAGAAAAAGAGAGGGTGAGATAAAAAGGTGGTGAGGGTATGGATGGAGATAGATGAGAGATGAGATGGTTCACCCAAAAATCCAAATAAAAAAAACAAGGAGGACCAAAGGTGGAAAAGGTTGCATGGCCCATGCAAAAATAATTAATGCCATGTTTTAACCTTGTGAATCAAAATAATAAACATGGCATTATTCTTTTGCATTTCCAAAAGTGGAATAAATCCAAGCGAAAGAATTTAGAAGAAAGTTCCAAGTGGAGTAGATGGAGATTATCACATTTGATTATAATTGGGACTTGCTAGTGTGTATATTCCACTAGATGCTTACTAGTCCCAAAAATATCCCCACATGAGCATAAATCCATAATAATCCATATGGAAGCTAGGGAAAGGGTTCCACTCACAAGGCATGCAAAGGTGGCCATGTGGCTCTCATATATCAATAATGTGAAAACAACATGATGCTAAGATGAGAGCAAGTGGAAATAGAATTGGATCCATCCCAACCCACATGAGCTAGAGGTACAACCCAAATAAAGTGCAAAGCTCACATTTAGTTGGATGGTGGAATTATGAGGTGGTGAAAGAAAGGTGGTGGAGTGGAATAAAAGATATGCCCCCAACTCAACTTGGGCATTAAACAATATATCAACAACCAAATACAATATCAAGAGGCAAATACAATTTACAATGCATATGAGAGAAGAACCAAAACAAAAAGGGTTTTATATGATGCTCAAATGCAAGGTGGCATGATGACATGAGCATGATATAATTATGATGCAACAATTATATATAGGAAGTAGCATTTATATAGACTAGGCTAGTAGCATTGCAATTGTTAGACAATTGGGATGCTACATCCTACTCCTACTAGCAACCAAGTAATATATCGGCGTAAGCCAGATGTTACAATGGATTACAAGAGAGGTTCGCCTGTGCGAGTTGATTGTTGTGGTTGTTATGTTATTGCTATGGTTGTGCCCTAAAGTCTCCCATAGGTCCGGTTTATATAGTCACCGGGGCCTGGGGTTACAGGGAGAGACCTATCCGGCTACGTTACAGAGTTGGTAACTATGTACAGCTTGGACTACAAGTAATACTATAGGTGTAAGTCGGTAACTCTTCTGGGCCTTGTCGTATCCGGAACTAGCTCCTCCTCTTTCTCTGACTGGGCCGCCCATGAAGCAAATCTCTAACCCGTTGGTGGGCCACCCTGGTCAGCGAGTCCTGTGGGTATACCCGGAAAGTATATCCCCAACAGCTAGAGAAACGCCTGGGCCGCTAGCCTAAGCCATGCCTAATCATGGTGGAAACTTGTAGCATCACCATAGTGAGCTATCTATGAAGCATCCTCAATAAAAATCTATGCATATAGTAAATAAAAGGATCCCTGAGATGCTCATTGTCTGCTTGCCTTGTCATTTTGGTTATGGGATAGCTCATGTACCATGTGCAAGGGGTACCCCGTTGGCGGTTCTCTGTGATATGCAAATACTTACAATGACAAGAACTTACAGGTGACTGAAGTTGAGTAGCATGAGGTGTGGCCCTCGTATTAAAGGGACTTGAGATTACCAACTTATATTTTGTCAAGCATATACTCCATAGTTTGTTCACTTTAACATTAATCACTTCAAGATGCTTATGATATGGGCAATTAGTCACTTCCTTTATGAAAGGCCTTTCTTCCACCATTATTGAGTCTCCACCTTCTACCTTTTGGCACCATTAAGAGAGCATAGTTGTCATTCTATGTGCAGTGTCCCAAAGCTTATTGATTGATGCATATTGTGATATTACTTGTTCTTGTGCTACTTGTTTATAGTCACCCTTGTGAACTTTGAAGGTGTCCTATGCATCTATTTGCTACTCTATGAGGGACAAGCTTTTTGCCACTATGCTATGTTTTCTGTATGTGAAACAAACAAAAGTTTTTCAATGCATGTTATTCATGATCTTTGTTTGTAGCTTGTCATGTTGCATGCATAGTTACTATGTCCTATTGTGAGAACTACATCTTTCATGCACATGTTTAGAGTTCTATGATCCCATCTTTCAATGCTTGCAAATGGTTAGATCTTCATTGTGAAGGTGCATGTCACCTCAAAAAAATATTCTTTTTATCACTTACCTACTCGGGGACGAGCAGGAGTTAAGCTTGGGGATGCTTGATACGTCAGAAACGTATTTATAATTTTATATGCTCCATGCTTGTTTAGTATCTACTTTTCTTTGCTTTGTCTTACTTTGAGGTGTTTTTATATCTTTTCTGGAACTAACCTATTAACAAGTTGCCATAGTGCTAGTTGCCTTATTTCTTCTGTTTTTGGTTCCAAAAAGGCAGAAAATCAATATTCTTGGAATTGGACGGGACAAAAGCCAAAGTCAATAACTTCCCGTGGGGGACAAGAATCCAGAAGACGAGACGGATATGCAAACCAGGGCGGCCACACCCCCTAGGCGCGGGTGGGCCCTGCCCCGCACCTGGGTAGGGTGTGGGGCCCTTGGCCGCCTCCCGGCCTCGGCTCTTCGCCTATAATAAGCCCCCGATGCAGAAACCCTAAGTACCTGATCAATATTCCACGAAACCTTCTATAGCCGCCACCGTCGTCCCTAGATCGGGGGGATCTGAAGTTCTTCCCGGCACCCTGCCGGAGGGGAGATCATCTAGAAGACCTTCTCTTCGGTATGATACGTGAGTAGTTCCACCTTGGACTATGGGTCCATGTAGTAGCTAGATGGTTGTATCTCTTCCTTTGTTCTTTCATGTATAGATCTTGTGAGCTCCGTTCATGATCAAGATCTAATCTATTTGTAATCATGCATGTTGTGTTTGCGGGGATCCGATGGATATTGATATTATTATGTTGGTTTGATTAATGGTTTTGTCTTTATGATTCTATCATGTCTGTATTGTTTGTGATCTTGCATGCTCTTCGTTGTTAGTAGCTATCTTGGCCAAGTAGTTGATAGTGACTCCAAGAGGGGGTATTTATGCTCGATAGTGGGTTCATGCCTCTAGTTTCCAAGGGAAGTGACAGAAATCTCTTCGGTTGTAGATGTGATGTTGCCACTAGGGAGAAAACAACGGTCTCTTGTTCATGGAACATGTGGACTGTTTACCTTACACACTTTGCTTAAAGGACTTGTCTGTTGCTTGCAACTTAATACTGGAGGGGGTTCGGATGATAACTTGAAGGTGGACTTCTAGTCATAGATGTAGTTGGACGGCGGTCTATGTATATTGTTGTATTGCCCAATCGAATCTCATAGGATCTTTCTGACTAGTATTGAATTGTTATGCCTTGCTCAGTTCATTTCAATTTCCCTACTATAATTTGTTTGCCCTTCATTCCATATTTTTTATGTCATGAGAGCACCTCTAGTGAACTATGGATCCCGATACAATCTTTACCATTGATACATCTTCCACTGTTACTTGTTTACTTGCTGCAATCCACCATTACCTTTCACACCATATGTTTAATACTTTGGTACAGCAAACCGGTGAGCTTGACAAGCTCACTGTCTAGTTGGGGCAAAGTCTTGAGTTTGTGTTGTGCAGGTCTCCGCGTTGCTTGCAACACCTGTGTGACGTTTCCTTCCTCCTACTAGTTTGATAACCTTGGTTTCTTACTGAGGGAAAATTGTTGCTATGTTGCTTCACACCTTCCTCTTGGGGTTCCCAATGAGGTTCTAACCAGCACCATCAATAAGTTAAATAATTCTACTTTGGTGCAAACTAAACTCACTCTAGATATAGAGTATATGGATCGTTATAGGTCCCTACTGAACACTTTCCATAACACTCACCAATTACTAGTTCAGGAGCTGGATACTGTCATTGAGGATTTTACTGATCCTGTCAAAGCAATGGCATGTAGAAAGAAGTTAGATAAAGAAGCCAAACATCCTAAGGCCATATTTGCAGGATAAGTGTATGAAGAAACCGAATTCGATGATCCACAGTCGGAAACTTAAGCCTGCTACCAGAATAAACCTCAATCACTTGAAGATCCATGGACCAAGCATGCCTAGAACAAAAAACTTGGGGGGGGAACCAATCCAGATGTTCTTGTAGAGGATTATAATGGATGGGGAATAGATCCTTATACTTTAACCGTAGGAAATTCAATTCCATGTGATGTTGGAAATGACATAGGAACCAGTCACAACTTTAGAGAACCTTATGGACCCTATGGGGGTAATACCAATCCTATAGACCTAGAAGAACGTCTTGGTAGTTATTATACCAATATGTATGAATGGATCAAAGAAAAGGCGAAGGACTTCACATCATCATGGACGGAACTCCGGGAAGCACTAAAATGGGGTGAGAGTAATAATGGGAAGTAATCCGAAGAGTAGGATGCTGAAACAATGTATATATTAGGTAATGCGTATTGTACTATTTGAGAGTCTTGCTGAAATAAGTGAGCATATACTCACATGGACAAGAAGGTTCTTGTAATATAGATAGGTAGTGCATTATGAGAATCGAATAGTTGTAGTTGGTAAGCTCAGTTCATCTGTAACCTATATGAAACCTATGTATAATACATGGTATATGTTTGGTTGTTATTGATTTTTGGTTATTCTTGGATTTTCTTGATTGACTAGATCTGTACATGAAGTTTTACTTGGTGTGCAAATGCATGTTGCATCATCAAGTTATTACTTGATGTTATAGACCTAGATAGAAAAGGGAATTCAGGTAAGGGAGTGACGAGTTCCAAAGACCAAGATGAAGACTTACATGAAGAATGAAGCCAAGTATAAGGAGTATCAACACAATTTGAAGGATGGATTAAGTTTAGATCATTAGTTGATTAGCAATAAGAAGGAAGATTAGTGTAAAGAAATGTATGGAGCAACAAGAAGTGATAAACTTAAGTTCATCCAAAGTAGGTGATGTTGTTAATAAGCTAATAAAGTAGTAGTACTAGATTCGTGGAAGAATCATGAAATGGTGAAAATAAGAAGTATTGAGCAAAAATGGTGTTCAAGCTCTAATAACTCTGAGAGAATGCCAGTAGTAAGCTGAAAACCTATAGAATACGTCATACACCCGCAGTTAGTATCTCCTAGTTTAGTTAACTAGAGCATTTTTATATATCCTGAAGAGCATAAAACTTGGACTAAGATAAGTAAGATTTAAAGAACTATAAAATTGAAGCAATCATCTTCCAAGATACTTTGCGAAAACGGGCTTGCAAATAGACCAATGTCCTAATCATGCAAACATATGATGGCATATTTAGGAGTTGGAGAGCATTATAAAACCCTAAGAGTGAGAGTGAACAATGAAGAAGCATCGAGATTCGATATCTAGAGTAAGGTTAAGGTGGAATCCTAAACTATGATTCAGATAGACATTATTTTTATAAGGTTAATGGGACTCTTGAAAGGATGACAATATCGAAATTGAGAACTATACCTAAAGATAGTAAGAGAAAGATCTTCAGTTTTCTCAAAAAAAAAGTTTTGTTAAGCTGTAGCTCAATGGGGATAAAGATGTTTAACCTCGAATGGCCAAACAGAAGATAACTAAGAATCAAATTACTCTTAGTCTGGATATAGAATACCAAAACAAAACTTTAATGAGGAATATGAAACTATGAGTGATTTAGACTAAATGAGTCCAAAACATTCTTAGCAAGCCATAAGAACTAAGTATGACATAAATAGGTTAATAATAGAGCCAAGGCTATAGTTGGACAAAGTATAAACCTAAATTTTATCCTAGTTAAAACTTTCTAGAAACAAACATCTCTCTAAAATATGCCCAAATTCAAAACCTTTAAAAGAACCTAAACAGGGCAGAAGTGATGGATTAAAAAGTAGGCTATATATAATGGAAGTAGCAGTTGACTCACTTCAATTCAGAAGATGATTCAAGGTAAATCTTGATTAAAGACACTAAAATTATCTTCACTCTGAAATTAAATAAGTTAACAGGATATGAAGAAGTCAATCCTACCTTCCTAAACGAAAGAGAGTACAAACTTCGGGGACGAAGTTGAGTTTAAGGGGGAATCTGTAACATCCCAGGATTAGCACCTAGAAATATCTAGGACACATGTTTGTACATTGCATTCATGCATAATAAAATCCGGAAAATTTTCGCAAAACTAAAAGAGTATAGAGGGGTCGAGATTTCTCTTGTCCTCATGGAAAAATCAGGGCAAATGCCATGGATTTTGGCATGACATCTACTGAACTTTTGAATTTCAGGGGAAAGCAATTCAAAACTAAATATTAAAAGGATATATATTTAATTATAAAATAATAAGTTAAAAATAATAAACATTTAAAAACCTAAAGAGATTAGAGATTCTTTCACTATCTAGAGGTAGAAAAAGCTCTTTATAGTGATTGTGATACATTTGGACATGACCTTTAGGAATTAAGGAATTTTGGGAAATAATTCAAATTCAAATTTGAAATTTAAATCAATTGGAAAATATTTAAAATTAGAAGTTAAAATATTAAATTGTTTTCCAAAATGATTTAGTAGTATTATTTGATCATATTAAAGATATATTAAATAATAAGAAGAAATTAAGACAAAAAACTAAGTAATTTAAATAAGAAATGAAATCTTATTTCCTTTATTTATTCCATAATAATAATACAAAAGGAGATAAATATACCAAAATAAAAATATAACAAGAAATAAATTATAATAAAAAATGAAACTTTATTAAATTATGTCACATCCCAAAATTCTCCTAATTTTGGAATGTGAAATAAATAAATAAGATTGATTGATTGTTTGACTTTGTTGAAAATTCTCAAAGAGAAGAAACTTTTTGAATAGAAAATCCTCTCAACCTTGAATTCAAAATCCTATATTATTTTGTTATGACCTAAGTAGCCATATAGGCAAAAGGGCATGGATTTATTTTGGATTGTAGAGTTGGTGTGCAAGATTTCAAAATGAAAATCATGAATCATTCATAAGCATTTCATCCATGCAAAGATCTCACAAACTGAATCCAAATCCTGGTATCTAAATCCTATAGTCGACTTGCCCAAATGTCCCTAAAGGAAATTAAATTGAATTTATAATACCCACTATTGCTAAGACAATGATTATTGCTAAATTATAGCCTAAAAGAATCCAATTAATATTACAAAATTTTAGAAACAAAATTGAGCTCAGTTGGAGCTAGTATGAAAAAGTTATGTAGCAAATACAAACACATAAAGATATAAATAAAATGAAATATACAAGAATTTATAAACCCACTACTTCCAAACTAGTAAAAAGATTAAAATTTTGATCCTATAATGATCTATTCGATTTTAGAAAAATTTAGAAACAAGAATCGTATCATTTGGAGTTCGTATGCAAAAGATATGAGGAAAACAAGTAAATAGAAAAAGGAAAACAAAAAAAAAAACTAGGCGGGCCGCCGGCCCACCGACCGAGCCAGCCATCAGAGCACCAGGCACACGCGCAGGTACGTGTGTGTTGCTTTAAAAACCGTGCGAAAATACGTTTTGTATACCTATCTCTACTCAAACTCTTATAACTTTTTATCTACAACTCCGAATCGACTTCCGTTTATTTCTACTTGTTCTCTACTTCAATACCTATCGCTACAACGTCCCAAACCTCCATATAATCTCATGGAGCCACAGCTGTACGAGTTTTTCCTCTCGAAATCCCGAATCTACATATGCCCGAATCTTGTTTCGCTTTTTAACCCATCTAGACTTTGTCGTTTGCTTTCGGTCAAAAAACGAAAGTTGAAGATCGCGTCGAAATCTTTCAATACCGACAAACCTCACCTCTTTTCATCCACCACATCCGGAGAATTTCGTATCGTAATATTTCAGATCTTACGGTTTAAATCCAAGATCTACTCACGCTCGTTTCTTCAAATCCAAATTCTTTTGGTGAGAAGGTAGTAATAATGATTGCCCACAACTTTCATGTTCTGAGTTTTTCGATTTGACCTACGGATTTGTCTCTCTAACATAGATCTATTTATTGTCTATTCTGAGTCAAAATCGGGTCAATCTCTTCTTCTAGCCACCGGATCCTATCCAGACGGTCGAGATCCAATCAAACCGGTGTGTGCGATGTCGTCATCTCGATCATCTTCCTCATCAACGCCACGTCAAAGTAAGGTCAACATCTAGTCCCAGTCAGCATGCAAAGTCAACCTGTCCAGTCAGTGGAATATTCCGTTCGAATTTAAAATTGCATATTATAGATCTAACTTGTAAAACTCATTAAAAATTCATACCATGTCCAAAAATTTCGTATAATATATCAAATTGAAGATAATTTCACGTAGAATCACCTTATCAGAATAGGTCCAACTTTTACTGTACGTGGTTACTGCAGTAATTTAATTAGTTTTAATGGTCTTTTAGGTTAATAAATTCATAAGATATTATATGTAACTCCGAAAAATATGAACAATGTATCAAATTGAAGCTACTGTAATGTACATTAATAATATCTGGTTCGATCTAGCCTTTGCTGACTATTTAACCCGTAGCAATTTAATTAGTTTTAATGGCTTTATAAATCATTAAATTCATAGTAAATTAATTGCTTGTCACAAAAATATAAATGATATACCGATGGAAAGCGGGTTCCATTTATATCATCAATATGCAATTAGTTCAGCCTTTGACTGTAAGGTTTTGCCGTGAAGATTTAAATAGTTTAATGGCCTATTTAGAGTAATAAATTCATAAGAAAATAAATACTATTAAGAAAATTACAAATAATATGTCCCTGAAATCATAATTCCGTGGAGATTACAGATATAATTTTAGTTTGATTTCTAGACAACAGAAACCATAGGAATCATTTAAAACCATTAAACACTATTTAAATCATACAAAAAGATCTATAACTCCAATTAGGGTGAATACAAGTGCTAAGGTTTTGTATTGACAATATCTATACAGAGAAATTGCATGACAAATTATTTGGTACTGTTAAAACAGAAATTCATACAGAAATATTTAAACCCATTGAAATAGTGTTTTAAACATAGGAAAATATCTATAACTCCTTTTTAGGTGATTCAAATTGCCACTGTCTCTAAATTGCATTATCTATCCAGTAGCATATAGTTCACAATTTAATACGACATAAACATATTTAGTTCAATTAAAGTGGTATACACCATATTAAATCGATACAACTTTAGTAATAAAATCTTTAGTGCAATAAATGACTTTCCACATGCATCATGTAATCTAACTATGTTCAGAACACTAAATGCAACCATTGTGACTCATTAAATCGTCATGCATGCATTTGTTCATCATTGTTTTCTTGTAATGTTGTACTGTTGTATGTCTGCAATGTTTTAAATGGTGTTTGTTATGTTTGCTTCAAACGTTAGATTGCGAGGAGTCCAACTACTGTGATTGCAACTACTATGATTGCAAGTATTTTGGTTATTACGAAAGAGGCCATTATAATTGTGAGGATTATCTAATCGACTACATCTACAACAAAGGCAAGTGGTGCTATCTTGGTCATAAATGTCCTACTGTTTTCCTATGCATTGTAGATGTTTTTGTAGAATTTCATATGTAGGAATTGATGTGTATATGCTATGCTATATCCCATATTATTCCCTAGTATTCCTTGTTTATATAAAATATGCGAGGCGCATTCTGTCTATATGCGCCTTGCCTATCTGATATATAGGAGGCGCATATGTCTAGAATGCGCCTCACATAATATGAGGCTGCTAGATTCTGTCCGTATAGGGATTATAGGAGGCGCATTCTTATCATATGCGCCTCGCCTATTTTTATACTAGAGGCGCATATCGCAATGTGCGCCTCGCCTATTTTTATAGGAGGCGCATATGCTAAATGTGCCTCGCATAAGCATGTCTCCTATAGCCTTTTCTCTAGTAGTGTATGAGCCATCGTATTGGTAGATTGCTTAGCTATGCTATTTAGACGAGGCAGGGAATCACATCATGAAAAGTTATATGTTTTGAAAGGCTTATGTTTTGCTAAATGACAAACCAATATGTTTTAATGAACCACCTGTGCGGAATGGCATTGATTGGGTCATCGAGTGTATTTATGGTGGGGAATGCCGCCCAGGACACTGAGAAATGATTGGTTTCTTTGTTTGGAAGCTTTCGTGTGCAACCATGTGCCAATAATGAAATGGGCGGTTGGTTGAACTCAGTAGGTTGTGTTAACTCGAACCCGCATATCCAGAGATGTAGATAGTGTAGGTTGGACCGGTGCGCGTCGGGATTGGGGAGCTACTTCCCGAACGGTTCCTTCTTGGACTTCTCCCTATCATCACCCAATATGAGAGTGGTGGTACGAGCTGGGCTGGCCAAGTCACATGGGTAAAGTGTACTAACCCCTGCAGGGTGCATAAACTAAGTGCTTAGCCATGTCCCCGGTTATGGACAATTTGAGCGACCTGATACTGATGCTATGATATTTCTCAGTCATCCTTATTTCTTAATTACTTAAAACTTGTTGGGTGAACATAATTGGGTAGGAGCACCTGGGAGTGAACCAGAGTGTCCTATTTATCGTATTGGAAAACTACTTTGTTACAAATGTTAGGATAAAACTGTTGCTTTATGCAAATGAGTCTGAACTCCACTTGGCCAAATAAGCATGTAGTTGATAGATCTGTTGTTAACCACTTTAGCCTACTTGCCATACAATCAATGTATTGACCATTCGTGGCTGCAACATTTCATGTTGCAGGTTATATCGTATCTGAGTGATTGTTCATAGGTCGCGAGACTCCACTCAACAATTGTTCGCCTGTGGCACATTTGAAGGATGGAGATCTACCTTGTATTCGTTTTCCGCTGTGTACTTGTATAAATAATGTAAATTCTGGATCATATTCGTTGTATTTATGATGCACAGTTATATTTGGTATCATTTTATACTGTGTGTGCCAGTGAACCGATCCAGGGATTGGCACTATGCACATGAACTCAGCCTTATCAGGCGAGGGTGTTACAAGATGGTATCAGAGCTGTGTGTTGCCTGTAGGATCATGACCTTAGAAATGGATTAGCAATAGAAGACCTTTATTAGGAGAACTATCATATTTTATATTTATTAGAGTTCTTATATTCCTTTTCTATCATTTTTCAACACCTCTCCTTGTTCAAACTTGTAGATGTCCATTCATTTGATAAGTAGAAGAAGTGATCTACCATAAAAACTATAAGAATTGGAAAATGTTATTAGTAGTTTTCTATAAAGCAAATCACTATATGAGAGTTGGCCTACAAGTAAAGAACAAATAACATGACATAAATGAACATCTCATCAAGTTTTTTTAGGTCTGGACCACCATATTTTATCTCTTTAGGAGATCATCGCTATCGTGTTAGCATATTGTTCTTACCAACTTATGTGGTATGACAATATAGGTTGTTTGCTTGGTTGTATTGAGCTATTTTGTGTGATGCCTTGTTTAGGATCTGTTATTTTGAAACTATAAAGTTGCTGGAGTTTTCGTGTGGTTTTAAAATTATTTTAATGGTGTAAATTGATTGAAATTCGTGGGATTACTGCTGCAGTTTTCTGCCTGACCTGTTGTACCGCGCGATTTTAAATATTTTATTGGTAACTCAGAAAAATCTAACAAAATAGGATATGGAGCGTAATTACCTGTAGTACATGCACAAAAATTGGCTAAAATTCCTGACGAGTTTAAGTCGGTTAGAAAAAATCGTGAAGTCTGCTGTACCGTTTTGACAAATTTTGTTTATTGCTTAATGTTGCTCTATTTTACTCTAGTATTGTTCCCAATGCTTTCAAACTATTTTGTGGTTACATTCTACTAAGTTTAGACACCTGTAATGTTATTATACAAGTGTTTGCTTGTGTGTTGATTCCTTATGATTGTTTGCTTGTTTGTGACATTGAATGCTTCATATAGTTATGGGTAGGATTATTTTCTTAGTCGTTTCTTTCCTATAGAATCTATTCTTCCCTATCTTGAACCCATGGAGATATAATGATGTGTTAAGTGGAAGGTTTAACAACACAATGCATTTAGGAAAGAAAATGCTTCACCTAATGGAAAAAGGATGTGGAAGTATGAAGTGTTGCACATGATGTTATGTAGTAGATTACCCAACCCGAAAGTTGAAGTATCGATAGTTTAGTTTTAGTAGTAGCTTTGTTGATTGAATACATGGGAGTCTACATAGAGCATTAGTTCGTGCCCATGGAAACATTCTGCAAGGCAAGTGAGAATGCCCGAGTGATAGAAAAACGTAATTCACCTATCCTCATACAGGGTAATGATTTGGGTGCAGGATGGATTGATCACCATTCCTACTACTCTTATTATTCGCTCTTGTACTGTTGGCTTTGCGAATCTTGAGTTCCTTTCAGCCTTAGCAGAGAGCCGGCGTTGAGCCTAAACCTTAGAATGGTAGATTGTTCCACCTCTATAAAAGCATTCATTGCTAAGCGTAGGAATATATGGTAAGGATGAATTCCAACCATTATTAATGGGCACCGTGAAGTAAACATCCCCTAATTGACCACCATGAGAGTTTGCTAGTTTAAGAAGTGCTTTCTCGAAAACTATCAATCATGATATTTAGAATGTGCTAAAGACATTGTGCCAATAAAAGTCTAAATGAGAACCAATCTGAGCTAAGTGAATCCTCGAGAAATGACCTAGTCAATTTTATTTTAAGGGTGGTAGCATCCTAATGGATCCCGAACCTTTCTTTCGTTCTTTCTAGCCTTCCCAAATCTCGGGACGAGATTTCTTTTAAGGGTGGTAGTCTGTCACATCCCAAAATTCTCCTAATTTTGGAATGTGAAATAAATAAATAAGGTTGATTGATTGTTTGACTTTGTTGAAAATTCTCAAAGAGAAGAAACTTTTTGAATAGGAAATCCTCTCAACCTTGAATTCAAAATCCTATATTCTTTTGTTATGACCTAAGTAGCCATATAGGCAAAAGGGCATGGATTGATTTTGGATTGTAGAGTTGGTGTGCAAGATTTCAAAATGAAAATCATGAATCATTCATAAGCATTTCATCCATGCAAAGATCTCACAAACTGAATCCAAATCCTGGTATCTAAATCCTATAGTCGATTTGCCCAAATGTCCCTAAAGGAAATTAAATTGAATTTATAAAACCCACTATTGCTAAGACAAAGATTATTGCTAAATTATATCCTAAAAGAATCCAATTAATATTAAAAAATTTTAGAAACAAAATTGAGCTCATTTGGAGCTAGTATGAAAAAGTTATGTAGCAAATACAAACACATAAAGATATAAATAAAATGAAATATACAAGAATTTATAAACCCACTACTTCCAAACTAGTAAAAAGATTAAAATTTTGATCCTATAATGATCTATTCGATTTTAGAAAAATTTGGAAACAAGAATCATATCATTTGGAGTTCGTATGCAAAAGATATGAGGAAAACAAGTAAATAGAAAAAGAAAAAGAAAAAAAAACTAGGCGGGCCGCCAGCCCACCGACCGAGCCAGCGATCGGAGTACCAGGCACACGCGCAGGTACGTGTGTGTTGCTTTAAAAACCGTGCGAAAATACGTTTTGTATACCTATCTCTACTCAAACTCTTATAACTTTTTATCTACAACTCCGAATCGACTTCCGTTTGTTTCTACTTGTTCCCTACTTCAATACCTATCTCTACAACTTCCCAAACCTCCATATAATCTCATGGAGCCACAGCTGTACGAGTTTTTCCTCTCGAAATCCCGAATCTACATGCCCGAATCTTCTTTCGCTTTTTAACCCATCTAGACTTCGTCGTTTGCTTTCGGTCAAAAAACGAAATTTGAAGATTGTGTCGAAATCTTTCAATCCCGACAAACCTCACCTCTTTTCATCCACCACAGCCGGAGAATTTCGTATCGCAATATTTCAGATCTTACGGTGTAAATCCAAGATCTACTCGCGCTCGTTTCCTCAAATCCAAATTTCTTTGGTGAGAAGGTAGGAATAATGATTCCCCACAACTTTCATGTTCTGAGTTTTTCGATTTGACCTACGGATTTGTCTCTCTAACATAGATCTATTTCTTGTCTATTCTGAGCCAAAATCGGGTCAATCTCTTCTTCTAGCCACCGGATCCTATCCAGACGGTCGAGATCCCATCAAACCGGTGTGTGCCATGTCGTCATCTCGGTCATCTTCCTCATCAATGCCACGTCAACGTAAGGTCAACATCTAGTCCCAATCAGCATGCAAAGTCAACCTGTCCAGTCAGCGGAATATTCCCTGGAATATTCCGTTCGAATTTAAAATTGCATATTATAGATCTAACTTGTAAAATTCATTAGAAATTCATACCATGTCCAAAAATTTCGTATAATATATCAAATTGAAGATAATTTCACTTAGAATCATCTTATCAGAATAGGTCCAACTTTTACTGTACGTGGTTACTGCAGTAATTTCATTAGTTTTAATGGTCTTTTAGGTTAATAAATTCATAAGATATTATATGTAACTCCAAAAAATATGAACAATATATCAAATTGAAGCTACTATAATGTACATTAATAATATCTGGTTGGATCTAGCCTTTGATGACTATTTAACCCGTAGCAATTTAATTAGTTTTAGTGGCTTCATAAATCATTAAATTCATAGTAAATTAATTGCTTGTCACAAAAATATAAATGATATACCGATAGAAATCTGGTTCCATGTATATCATCAATATGCAATTAGTTCATCCTTTGACTGTAAGGTATTGTCGTGAAGATTTAAATAGTTTAATGGCCTATTTAGAGTAATAAATTCATAATAAAATAAATACTATTTAGAAAATTACAAATAATATGTCCCTGAAATCACAATTCCGTGGAGATTAAAGATATAATTTTAGTTTGATTTCTAGACAACAGAAACCATAGGAATCATTTAAAACCATTAAACACTATTTAAATCATACAAAAAGATCTATAACTCCAATTAGGGTGAATCCAAGTGCTAAGGTTTTGTATTGACAATATCTATACAGAGAAATTGCATGACAAATTATTTGGTACTGTTAAAACAGAAATTCATACAGAAATATTTAAACCCATTGAAATAGTGTTTTAAACATAGGAAAATATCTATAACTCCTTTTTAGGTGATTCAAATTGCCACTGTCTCTAAATTGCATTATCTATCCAGTAGCATCTAGTTCACAATTTAATACGACATAAACATATTTAGTTCAATTAAAGTGGTATACACCATATTAAATCGATACAACTTTAGTAATAAAATCTTTAGTGCAATAAATGACATTCCACATGCATCATGTAATCTAACTATGTTCAGAACACTAAATGCAACCATTGTGACTCATTAAATCGTCATGCATGCATCTGTTCATCATTGTTTTCTTGTAACGTTGCACTGTTGTATGTTTGCAATGTTTTGAATGGTGTTTGTTATGTTTGCTTCAAACGTTAGATTGCGATGAGTGCAACTACTGTGATTGCAACTACTATGATTGCAAGTATTGTGGTTATTACGAAAGAGGCCATTATAATTGTGAGGATTATCTAATCGACTACATCTACAACAAAGGCAAGTGGTGCTATCTTGGTCATAAATGTCCTACTGTTTTCCTATGCATTGTAGATGTTTTTGTAGAATTGCATATGTAGGAATTGATGTGTATATGCTATGCTATATCCCATATTATTCCCTAGTATTCCTTGTTTACGAGCCATCGTATTGGTAGATTGCTTAGCTATGCTATTTAGACGAGGAAGGGAATCACATCATGAAAAGTTATATGTTTTGAAAGTCTTATGTTTTGCTAAATGACAAACCAATATGTTTTAATGAACCACCTGGGCGGAATGGCATTGATTGTGTCATCGATTGTATTTATGGTGGGGAATGCCGCCCAGGACACTGAGAAATGATTGATTTCTTTGTTTGGAAGCTTTCGTGTGCAACCATGTGCCAATAATGAAATGGGCGGTTGGTTGAACTCAGTAGGTTGTGGTAACTCGAACCCGCGTATCCAGAGATGTAGATAGTGCAGTTGGACCGGTGCGCGTCGGGATTGGGGAGCTACTTCCCGAACGGTTCCTTCTTGGACTTCTCCCTATCATCACCCAATATGAGAGTGATGGTACGAGCTGGGCTGGCCAAGTCACATGGGTAAAGTGTACTAACCCCTGCAGGGTGCATAAACTAAGTGCTTAGCCGTGTCCCCGATTATGGACAATTTGAGCAACCTGATACTGATGCTATGATATTTCTCACTCATCCTTATTTCTTAATTACTTAAAACTTGTTGGGTGAACATAATTGGGTAGGAGCACCTGGGAGTGAACCAGAGTGTCCTATTTATCGTATTGGAAAACTACTTTGTTACAAATGTTAGGATAAAACTGTTGCTTTATGCAAATGAGCCTGAACTCCACTTGGCCAAATAAGCATTTAGTTGATAGATCTGTTGTTAACCACTTTAGCCTACTTGCCATACAATCAATGTATTGACCATTCGTGGCTGCAACGTTTCATGTTGCAGGTTATATCGTATCTGAGTGATTGTTCATAGGTCGCGAGACTCCACTCAACAATTGTTCGCCTATGGCACATTTGAAGGATGGAGATCTACCTTGTATTCGTTTTCCGCTGTGTACTTGTATAAATAATGTAAATTCTGGATCATATTCGTTGTATTTATGATGCACAGTTATATTTGGTATCATTTTATACTGTGTGTGCCAGTGAACCGATCCAGGGATTGGCACTATACACATGAACTCAGCCTTATCAGGCGAGGGTGTTACAAATTATAAGAATCATATTACAAGATGCAGAACAAGGTCCAGGAAGTGACCAAGTCACTTAGATCAAGCTAGAAAGATCAACTAGCACAACAACATCACCAACAAATCAATTGTGTGGTGAGTCCATACAAAACCATCAAATGATAAATCTTATCTAATGTATCAAATCATGTGTTGATTCATATGAAATCCTCTCAACAGAACACCCAAGTGAGGTGTATCCATCACCAAAGAAAATAAACAAGGATAACAATCCATCTTTGCAAACCACACCAAGATCTCAGCCTATGCATCACTGATATTAGATAATAGTCCCTATTTTTCCAACCAAATATACAAGCAGACTTAAATGAATAATTCTGGGCACATATTGTGGCACCCCAGATTTATGGTCCGAGAATACCCGTTATGCATACATTTCACGTTCCCATGATCAGTGAGCCGTGAGCATAACCGACTAGTATCATTACATCCTCCACACAATATCGAGTTCAAACTTACAAGATGGCCATTATGGCGATTACAATACAAGTAGCAGAAGTCTTCAGCATTTCCTGTTCCTTAACCTACAGGCAACTAATTGGGAAGACGGCCTAGCTCGCATAGATGTCAGCATCTTCATTCCTTCTTAACATCTGCAATCTGTCCAGGTAAATAGCCAGGGACAATGCCGGTGAGTACTTTGAATGTAATCGCAAACCACTGAGACAAGGTAATAAGATAATGCATATATGGCTGTGGCGAGATAGCTCTAAACTAAGTTGTTTTCTGAAAAACCTAACATTGCCATCTCTATATCTTTTTTGAAAATGAGTGGTTGGAAAATATGCCTCCTTTTTGAAAATCTGGACATCCTCACATCCTTGTTAAAAATATCTGAGAACAGTTTTGTTGTAAAACCTTTTTAAAACATCTTTGACCATCACTGGTCAAAACCAGACGCTTTCTTATCATTCCTCGTGACCAAGTCAGATCCTTTTTATTCATCTCAACAAATCTCCTGGTACTCATAGTAATCACCTTTCCAACTATCCTTGACTGTGGACACGGCTACTCGAATAGATTAGACTCTGCAGAGTTTGTGCACTTGACCCACAGGAATCAATACATCCGCCGGGATACAACCACGGCCCTCTACATACTGTAGACGGGGGTCCGGATAATCGAACCTAAACTTTCATTTGTTGTCCCTAGTATAGGTACTTTCACTACGGTTGCTTAGTTCCCCCGGGACGTGTACCTGACTTCCCAAGTCCGAATCTCCCTTCCTGCGCATCCTTTATCCACTTCCAGCCGTACCGCCTTAACCTGGTACGGTCCTCGGGAGCTCCATAGTTTCAGTCGACTCCGTGGAGTTGAATTTAACCTCTCCGGGCACGACGACCCCCTAAGTATAAAGGAACCGGCTTCCGGGGACTCTAACCCCTTTCTACGCGTTATGGCGTATCCCATACTAAGGAGGACAAACTACGAGCTAGCCCTAAGTCCCACCCAGGGTAATGTGGTTGCACTGATAAAATTGTTCCGGCAAAAGACTTGAGTACCCCTTTCCTCTTCCTTTCCTTATTCGACTTTATATTTATCCTCCTCATATCTCGTTTAGTGAAAACTCCACTCGGAACGATGCCTCTTTCCAAGGATTTTATTTTGAAAACTTTGTAGTAGGGTAAAACCCAAAATAGTTTTATCTTTGAAACTCTGAGGGTTCCAAGAGGGAAGATGCTAATCATCTTAGCCTCAATCTAAAGGGGTAAAGATAGGTGCAAATGGGGTAGGTGTCCTAGTGGACATCCATCCATAACCTGGAGGAGCCAAGTTACTCATGTGTTTTTATTTGAAACAAACCATGCCTTTGGATCATGCAATTTATAAATGAGATATAACATAGTTGGTAAATAGGAGTAGATTAATAAAGGAGTTCAGGAATGGTGGCTTGACTATGACCAGCGAGATGTCCCTTGACGGTGTTAGATAACTAGAATACCAATAATATCAATGATAAGAATAACCTCGATGCTTCCTTCTTCTCGGCGTCATGCAATCGCAACTATCGCTGGTATCGAGTATACATGCAAACAAACAATACTACAATCAATACAAGCATACAAACATCAAACTAGACAGAAAGCCTAAGATAAATACAAGATATACATCTGTAGGATGTTGGAGGTTTGATGTGATGGTATTGGAAGGAGATTTGGAGGCATAGGAAAAAGGGATCCGATTGGATTTATAGTTTAGAAACTACCCAAAGGAGGGGTTTTTGATCAAGGACATAATCTATATGATACCATTGTATAAAAATGATACCATCAGATAGGTATTGATAAAATGAAGTCAACAAAAGTGGTTTCACTATTTTATCAATTTCCCTTGATTTATAATGTATTTTATAGTGATTCAAAACTCTAGTTTTAGGAAATAATTCACTAGAATTGTTCTTGAGTTCCAAAAATTATTTCCTTGGGTGATTCGATAGTATTTGATGGAATGAATCAAGAGGAGTTTGAATCACCTCAAAACAATTAAAAGAATGCCCTAGAGAAATTCCCAAAGACAGTATTGGAAAAGATTTGTCTTTTTCATAAGATTTATTTTACAGAAGCCTTTTAGTTGATTCCAAGGACACATGCTAGGTAATGGGAATACCTTTCTGCAGAAATTAGAATCAACATTTTTAGAGTTACAAAGCTATTTAAATGATTTTAATAGTGAATAAACCATGCACATAATAGTTTAATTCACCAAATTTCAACAATGGCTCATGAAATTATGAGCTACTGGGTTTGGAAATATATGGTTATGTGTGTCCAAATTGAGTTGGAATTTGGTCAAAACCATTTTCGGTTTTGCCTAGGGCAATTTGGTCAAAAATAGGTCAGAAATGCCCTATTTTTATTATTTTTACTAAGGGCAATTTAGGAAGCAACTTAAAGTGGGGTCAATGTGACATGCAAGGTACTTAAGCTATCTTCCAGTAACAAGAAGAATTAATTCAATTAGAGTTGTGTAACTTACAGAAAGATTTTATGAAGGAAAAGGATACATCTTGGGAGTGGATTTTATAAAATTTATCTAGACATCCTTTGGACTATCTAGGGGTATTGTGTGTTTCAAGAAACATCCAGAAACCCTAGAAAATTTAGTTCTAGGCATTTCAGTTGGTTTTACAATTTTTAAAAGATTTAAAGCAAACTGAAATTTGTAGATCTGGAAATCTACTTAAAAGAAAAAGAAAAGGGAAGGGACTAGTGGGTCAGACCTGGGCGAAATGGGCCACGCAGGGCACCGCCAGCCCATCGGGTGTCACCGTGAGCGGGAGCTGGGAAAATTCAAATGCCGGGGCAGGGGCTGTCTGTCAAGATCTGTGGGGAACAAAAGGGTATGGGGAACTTTAGACCGCCGGATTAAAAGAGATCCAACAACTGTGTAGCTTCATCTTCCTCAGCGATAGAACACTGGACGGAAACCCTAGCGCGGGGGTCGGGAGGCTCTGTAGCTTACCTAGGGCTCGGAGAGGCGCTGGGAGTGGGCGAGGGAAACACGGCTGTCGTAGAGGAGTCCAGAGAGGGGCGGCTCGGTCATAAATTCTTTGGGGAGGTAGATCTGGAGCTCGACGGGGGCGGCCGGCTCGATGGCTCATTGGAGCACGCTGCTGGAAGCTTGCATTCCACCGGAGGGTGTCCAAAAAGGGCAATGGAGCCGGGCAGGTTCCTTGAGGGTCGCATGCATGGCTGTTGGCACTCGAGCGGTTGAGATTCATCGGGGAGGCTTCACCAAAGACATGTACTTGCGGCGGCGCCCCGATGTCCCTGCGACGAAACGAAAAGCAGGTGGGGGGTATATCAGATTCAAGGGAATGCCATGAGAGGGAAAGGAATGGAAGGGGTGGTCGGGGCAGAGTGCATGCCCTCCTTCTTCTTGCATGCCCGAGAGGAGGATGTCCTCTCCTTCCATGGAGAGAGATGAGAAGGGGGTGGGAAGGGGCGAGATCTGGAGCTCAGGGAGAGGCTCTCTAGGGGTCTGATGGAGAAATGAGTGAGCAGGAAAGAGGGAGGGGGCCTCTGGCCTATTTAACTACAGAGGGGGTGGTCTAGCATGGACTAAGTCCATGGGAGGGCATGGGGATGGTGGTGATCGAGGATAGGGCGACTTGGGCGGTGATGACAGGGGTGTGGGGTAGCCTTTGGTCGAGCTAAGTGACAGGGGGTGAGAGGGTAGCTGCTGCAATGGCATTAATATGATGGGACAAGACAGGGAGGCTTTGTCTCCCTCTCAACAAGAGCAAAAGGACAAGAACTAGGGTTTGGTCACTGTAGATCTATAGTACCACGACCAGGGGGGTGATGATGCTGGAGTGAAGTGTTGGACAGGCTTGGGGGAAAGATTTGATTTGGTTGGAGGCAAGGTTTGACTAGTTTGCCAAATTTGATCAAAACTTGGGTTGTTAAAGAAGTCCACGAATTTACATTTTCCAAGATGAGGAAAGGGTACTGGTAGAATTATATGGTCCTTGTACACCTCCAAGATTTAATTGGTATTTTTCTAATGATTAAAGGTACATTTAAACTCCAATATCCAAATAGTCCAAAAGTAGTTTCTAGATGATTATTTGATAATTTTACATGGGACATGCTTGGTTTTTGATATGATATCTTCCTAAATACCATATTACACATTGGAGAATTTATTTGGAATTTATTGAGATGGAAAAGTATTTTTAGGGAATTATTTCTTGTTTCTGCCATTTAAGAAAAAGGGAAGAAAGAAATAATAAGGAATCTCAAAAATATTTATTTTTGAGTTGAAATGATGGGATATGATAAGTAGGCATCAAATGGGCCCTGAGTTGGCAAGGTTATTTGGAGAAAAGCAAACTTGCCTTTATGGTCAAAGATGTTGATAAATTGGTAAGTAAGGAAAATAAAATAGTATAATAATCCAAATAATTATGGGAATTATTTGGGGATGCTTACATCCAAGGTATATGATCTAGACTTGATGGAGGAATCAAGATCAACCTTTTTTAGAGTAAAAGTGGTTAAAAGGGTGGAAACTAGATTTGGAAGGATCTAGGGTTTGGTTAACTTGATACCACCTAAACAAGGTTGGATTAGGGAGCTCAGAGCTCGTATTCGTACAAGGGGTGTATGGATGGTTAGACCAAGTCATATATGTGATCATGAAAGCAAGAGTTGAGCTTGGTTACATTTGAGGTGATCTAGGAGAGATGGCAAACTTTGTTGAAAATAAGGCTGCCATAACAGATGCATCAGGTAGCCTCCTAAACCATCTGGGTTTAAGAAGCACAAGGCTCTACTGGAAACAAGTGAAGTGGGAGTTGATAGGCTATGATTATTAGATCATAACCAAACAAGAAGTTTGTCAAGGGGAGGTGGCATATAGATGTGAGATTCTGCCAAAATAGGCAAGATGATAAGATTTGTAGAAAAGATTATTATCTTGACTACAAAACCATCATGGATGAGTGGGAGATATAATGTATTAGCCATGGGCAAGAGTGGGCCTTGGTAGTACTTATGATGTACTACAAGATGATTCAAATAAATTCTCAAGGATGCACATAGGTTGGAAAAGGTAGAGCTCTAAAGATGGTATCCAGATAGGAAATCCAGACTTAGCCATTTTGGCAGATTTGGGGATTTTGACTAGAGTGTAAATGTGGATGGATTTGAGAGGATGCTATATTCCAAACTCTTGATTAAGGATATGATGTTGATGTACTAACTAAGTAGGTAGGATTCATGCTTGGAGTGGGTCTTCACTAAGTTGGAAACCATCTAGAGGGATTATCCTTGGATTGATTTGAGCATGAGAGAAGATGGTCACTTGAGTGGCTTAGGATAGATCGAGACTTGGATGCTTACCTTGGGATGGATGATCACATGCAAGGATTGGGGTGCTAAAGGATGAGCTACTAGATTAGCTCTTTCTAGATCCTAAGCAAACAAGACAATCAGCAGATCAAGGCAATTCACCAGACAGTAGATGAGGGCAATTAATCTTATTACTTATCTAACTTCTACTAGGTTTACCTTCAAGCTTAGCTTGAGGTAAGGGTGGGTATGTTTAAAGGGGTTTTGTTTTGAAGCAAGATAAGTACCATCTTGGTATCTCTACAAAGATTGATATGAAAAGGTTTTAATAAGGTTTTGGAAAAGCCTAGGGAGAAGAGTAGTTGAAGGTTCAGTCTTGAAAACATAAGGAGAGTATATATATGTCTCCATAATTTTGGGCAATAGAACTAGTAAAGTATTTGGTTGTGTCAAAGACATCTTGGCTCAGGTTTTGAAATGCCAGAACATTTGAGAATATGAAATATGAGCCAAGACATCTCTTTTGTAAAATAGTTTTGGTAAACTAGTGTGGAGATGAGAAGCACACAACTATTACTCAAACAGTTGCTTGAGCACAAGCAAACAAGTAAGCACATAATACATGAAATTTGTTTTGTTCCCCTGATTTTTGCCTTTTGGACATTTAATCAGGGTTGCTGAAATTGGGATGTTACAGACCTTTCCCCCTTAAAATAATCTCATCTTGAGATTAGGGAGGAGTAGGGTTGGGATAATAACATCCGCTTAATAAGTTCAGCGGTGGAAGAAAATAGGCGATAACTAGTTTTATAGATACTCGACATAGTCGGTTACGGATCGGAGCTGAGTGGCTTTATGTCGGGCGGTTTAGTTGAAACAATATTTTCCGCTTAGGACAAGTCTAGGTAGGTTTAGCATCGACTTGTACTTCCTTCTTGAAGCGCGACGGCGAGTTGAATCTTCTGTAGTTTTCGTCCTGGGGTCAACTTTTCTTTCTTCATGGTCTTGATACACCGGGAGGTTGGCTTGTCGGTCAAAATTGGAGCGAAGAATCTTCATGAAGAATCTTATGAATCGGGAGAAGGGCGGATTATTGTCCTTCTTGGAGAGTCGACGATTTAGAGTGGGAGAGATGGTCATTACCTAACGCTAACTAGAGGTCGACTCCAAGGGTCTATCGGATTTTCGGGCGGGAAAGATGCAGTCTTTCCCCCTTAGAGCAAAACTACGCGGGTTTGGGTCTGATGCAACGTCGTGGGTAAAACATGCAAAGAAGGATATCATGCTTGCATAACATCCGTACATTAAGAAAGTTCAAACCGGTTGGTGGCAGAGGTACTCAAGGGGTTATAAAACAGGTTTGTGCCGCAGGGCAACAGGGCATTTAGAGTTTTACAAAACCGGTGTCGGGGCGTTACATATGGACTACAACACATCGGTACTATGTTAGTCTAGTTGTCATCAGCGGGGGCTTCAGCAGACTTCTCCTTGGCTTCTTCTTCAGCTTCGCGAAGGCGGGTGGAGGGTCCTTGTACATCTTTTGGTAGTGGGAAGATAGGTTGGTACTCATAGAAGGACAGCTCCTCATTCTCCGTCTCGGAGTTGACACCTTCCGAGGCTAGAGCAGCCACTCTTGTTTCCAAGCGAGCATTGGCGGCTTCTAGACTCTTCTCCCGGGTTCGAAGTATGGCAAGGTCCATGTGCATGAGGATGTTCTGACGGCGGGTCTTGCCGAGATCTTCTTGGTGGCGTTGTAGGAGATATTCCATATTCTCGAGCTGACTTCCAATGCAGCAGGTGAGGAAGGATTCGATGGGGAGACCATCCTTATCACGCTTCCCGAAGAGGTTGTAAGGGGTATCCTTAAGCTCTTCTTCATGGATCTTGCAGAGGCCTGCCATGATTTGTTGAATTGCTCGCACAACTCCATCTACACAGTTGTGGTCAATGAAGGTGAATATGATGGGCTCGGGGTCGTTCTCACGCTCTGGAATGGTGGCCTTGATGACCCACTGAGCTATGCTTGAGTTGCTGCGAGGGAGCTCTGTCCCTTGGTCTTGGGTGGGGGACGACAGGTGATCTTCAATAGGTCATGCAGTTGCTCTTCAAAGGGCCAGAAGCTTTCTCCGACGATGATACTTTCGGAGCGGTTGGAAGCCATCTACAGGGTCTTCTGTTGGAGATAAAGTCTCGGGTTGTAGAAGGGAGCAGTGCCACGGAATTAATCTCCTGAGTTCGATGGTAGTGGAAAAAGTGAGGTATAATATTGGGTGGAGAGCTATGGTTGGCGGTGGCAGGTCAACAGGGGTTTCTTGGAGTTGAGTGGAAAGACGTGGTCTTTCCACCTTAGGGATTTACTTGTGGTTGTCGGGGTTTTCTTATGTGGCCATCCTGCTGAGGAGAGATTTCTGGCTAAGGGTTTTGCGAGAGTTAGTATTGGGATCTACCAACTAGGTGGTCAAGACTATAGTTTCGGATGAATCCCGGCAGGCAATCAACACATTCCAAGCATGAAGCACGCCTAGGACAAGCAAACAAGGCATACCACAATACTAAGGGGGTGACTACACGCCGTAAGGGGAATCCTACTTTGGGGATGATAACGGTAAGTATGGACGTTACGGGGGTCTTAACTTCTGTCTTCCCGTCTTTTGTCGTCGGTGCCATACTCGGTTGGCTTGGGGGATGGTGAAGGACTCTGTTGGTAGGGTGATCTTGTAGCGTCTGTCATCGTTGGTAGATCTTTTGTCTTGCCTGTATTGGGGAACTCTTCATTCCGGGATCTCCGTCTTCATAGTTATCGAAGTCGGACCTTGTTTTTGAAAGAGGAACACTTGAAGTAGATGAGATATAGGGTAATCCATTTTCCAATTGTTTATTTGAGAGAAGATGAGATAAGCATTCTTTTGAAAAAGATTTTGAGGAAATAGTTTGCGAAAACCGGGGTTTTCATAAATAGGGGTTGTACTATCTTACGTCCATGCTAACTAAGGTCTCCTACAGTCAGGATGGCTCTGATACCATGTCTGTGGCACCCCGGATTTACGGTCCGAGAATACCCGTTATGCATATAATTCACGTTCCCATGATCAGCGAGCCGTGAGCATAACCGACAAGTATCATTACATCATCCTTACATTAACGAATACAACAACTTACAAGGAGGCCTTTATGGCGATTACAACATAAATAGCGGAAGTCTTCAGCGCAGAGCCCATGGCTTAACCTACAGGCAACTGACTGGGAAGACGGCCTAGCTCGCATAGACGTTAGCACCTTCGTCGCTTCTTATCATCTGCAATCTGGCCAAGTAAATAGCCAGGGACAATGTCGGTGAGTACTTTGAATGTACTCGCAAACCACCGAGACAACGGTAAGAGGAAACATGCATATTTTGGATGTGGCGAGATAGCTCTACACTAGATTTGGTTTTTGAAAGACCTAACAATGGCATCTCTATATCTTTGTTGAAAAGATTTTTTGTAAAACATGTCTCCTTTTTGAAAATCCGTACATCTCCACATCCTTGTTAAAAAGATTTAAAACAGTTTTGTTGTAAAACCCTTCTTAAAACCTTATCGACCATCTCTGGTCAAAACTAACTTTTTAAACCCTTTTTAAAACCTTATCGACCATCTCTCGTTACCAACTCATATCCTTTAGTTTCATCTCAAATTAACCGAAGGGTACTACTAGCTCTTGCCATTCCAACCGTCCTTGTTCGTGGACACGGCTATTCGAATAGATCACACTCTGCAGAGGTTGTGCACTTTACCCACAAGAATCAATACATCCGCCTGGATAAATCACGGCCTTCTACACAGAGTAGACAGGGGTTTGGATAATCAAACTTGAACTTTTAATTTTTCGATCCCTAGCAATGGCGGCTTTTCCTTTTGGGTTTATCTCTCTGGTACGTGTATGGGGTACCTCGACACTGGTCCTTCCTTCTGTACTGACCCCAACCTCCAGGCTGAAGCCTGACTGATAGCAATAGTGACAATCTTCCATCCATACTTCCTCAAAGCATATCATCCGCGAGAGGCCAAATTGTTGCACCGGTACCTGCCCATGGCAGCCCAGATTTCAGGGGATTTCTCCCCTTTAGCGAGTAAGAGCAGCCTCGGCTAAAGAACACAAACTACGAGCTAAGCCCCAGCGACTGGGGTAATGTGGTTGCACAGATAAAATTGTTCCGGACATTGGCTTAGAACATCCCTTCCTTTCTCTTACTCGACTTTCTCTTCATCAACATCGTATCTTAATTTAGTAAAACTTCCACTCGGAAATGATGCCTCTTTCCAAGGGTTTTATTTTGAAAACTTTAGGGCAGGGCAGAAGCCCAAAATAGTTTTATCAATTAAAATCTGTGGGTTCCAAGAGGGAAGATGCTAATCATCTTAACCTCATTCTAATGGGGTAAAGGTAGGTGTACTGAGGGTAGGTGTCCAAGGGACACTCAATCATAACTTGGAGGAGCCAATTTACTCACATCTTTTTATTTAAAACAACCCATAGGGCAATATAGGAGTTCAGGAATGGAGGCTTGCCTGTGACCAGCGAGAATTCCCTTGATGGTGTTAAGTAACCAGAATACCAATAATATCAATAATAAAGATAACCCCGAAGCTTCTTTCTTCTCGGCATCACACAATCGCAACTATCGTCGTTATCGAGTATACATGCAAGCAACAATACACCAATCAATACACCATAAAAACATCAAACCATACAGCGAGTAAAGATTAGATACATGATAAAACATCAGTAGGATGTTGGAGTTTGAGTTGATTGGATTGGGAGATGATTAGGAGACAATAGGGAAAAGGGATCACTTGGATTTCTAGTTTTGGAACAACCTTTGAGAGGGGTTTTTGATCAAGGATTTAATCTGTATGATACCATTGTATAAAAATTATACCATCAGATAGGTATTGATAAAATGAAGCCAACAAAAGTGGTTTCACTATTTTATCAAATTCCCTTGATTTATAATGGATTTAATAGTGGATAAAACCCTAGTTTTAGGAAATAATTCACAAGAACTTCCCTGGAGTTCCAAAAATTATTTCCTCGGCTACAAATGTAGTATTTGAAGGACTGAACCAAGAGGAGTTGGAATCTCCTCAAAACAATTACCAGAATGCCCTTGAGAAATTCCCAAAGGCATTACTGGCTGGGATTTGTCTTTTTCATCAATTTATTTTACAGAGAGTTGGAATTAGGTCCAAAACTCATTTGGTTTGACCTAGAGAAAATCCTAATGTCAGAAAGAATCTATTTTTGTTATTTTTATCAGGGACAAACTAGGAAGCAACTTAGTGTGGGGCCAGTGGTAATGGAAAGGTATGGTTACTACCTTTCTTTATCAATTGAGTTTAGGTCATTTCGATTTGGAAATATCCTTGGAGAATTTATCTAGTGTTCTGAACAGATCCCAGAAGAGTATTTATCATATTTAATCTATATGTTGTTTTGGGGCAAATCTTGATCTGCATATTTTTAAAGACATACAGTTATCAAGAAAAATTGGATCTGAATATTTTAAAGGGTTTTTCCTTTTGATTTAAACTAAACTGCTACTTTCAAGATCTGGAGAAAATACAAAAAGGAGAAGCAGGGTGCTGGGTTGGATCTGCTGACTAATGGGCCATGGAGGGAGAATCGGCCCAGGCGTAGCGCTCGTACGCAAGCGACGCGCAGCCGGCCGCGGCCCAGTGGCCGGCCTGCCCGCGAGGGTCCGCGCGAAGGGGTATCGAGCTCTCCCCGCCGTCGAATCTAGGGAGATCTAACGGACGAGGGGCGTCGTCCTCGCGGGAGATCACCGGCGAGGAGCAACCCCTAGGGTGGGCCAGAGAGAGACGGGGGAGCTCACCGAGGGCTCAGGAGAGGTCAGGGAGGCGACGGGGCGACGCGGATGACGACAACGACTCCGGAGATGGTCGGCATGAGGTGGTTCGACGTCGGGGAGGAGTTCACACGTCGGCGTCCGAACCTAGCTCACCGGAGCTCATCCTAGGCGACACTGCAGGGGGGTCCTGGGCACAAAGAAGTGCATGGTTAGATAGAGGAGGAGGAGATCAATGCAGGGTGACATGCAGAGAGAGGGGAGAGCGGTGGGAGGAGACTTGATCGTTTCTTTCTTGGAGTCCGAAACTCCTTCTTCTCCTTCCCACAGGCAAAATAGAGCAGGGGAAGAGGAGGGAGAGCTCTGTGGAGTGTCTGGGAGTGGAGAGGGGACAAATGAGTGAGCATGGGAGAGCTGGGTGGCCTGGGGACATTATATATCGAGGGGAGTGGGCTATGGTGGGTGTGGATCATGGAGGAGCATGGATTTAGTCCATGGCCCTCCCATTGGGTGCTGAGGGTGGTGGGGTATGTGTGGGGTGACCTTATGGTCGTGGGTTTAGCAAAGAGGGAGTTGGGGGCTGCAAGGAGTAAAGAAATGGGTTTGGACACGACAACTCGTTTTGTCTCCCTCTTAAAGACCCAAGTGGGGCAAGGGGTGTGGGGCCATGCTATAGTGTTGGTCGACTAGGGGTGAGTGAGTGCTGCTAAGGTGAAGTGCTGGACAAGATTCAAGCTGGTTTGGTGTTGGTATGAAATATGTTTTAGTTGGTTTGCAAAAGTTGATCATTTTGAGGATTGCAAGGGAAGTTGATAAATTTGCATTGAGAAAAGTGTGGAAATCGTACTGGTAGGTGGAGTGGGTCAAATAATCACTTCATGATTTAAATGGGATTTTTCTGATGATTATAATCCCATTTAAAGGCACTTCTTCAAAAAGTGCAGAAATGGATTATGGAAGCAAAGATGGAAATTTTACATTGAGAAAGTTTGGTTTTTGGTGTGATATGGTCTTAAATACCATAACATACATTGGAGAATTTTTCTGGGATTTATTGAAGTGGAAAAGTATTTTTGGAGAATTATTTCTTGTTTCTGCCATTTATGAAAAAGGGCAAAAAGAAATAATATAGAATCTCAAGAATATTTATTTTTGAGTTGGGAAGATGGGATATGATAGATAGGCCTCAAATGTGCCTTTATTTGGCAATGTGATTTGTAGGAAAACAAACTTGTCTTTATAGACAAGGATTTTGAGGAATTTGCAAAAGAAGGAAATAAAATAGTTTAGGGATCCAAATAATTAGGGAATCTTGGGATGCTTATATACAAGGTAGATGATGTAACCTTGATTTAGGAATCAAGGTTCACCTTGGTTTTGAAGAAAATTGGTGAAAAGGATGGAAACTAGATGCGGGGAGGATCTAGGGTTTTGTTATTCTGATGCCACCTAGACAAGGTTGGATTAGGGAGCTCAGATCTCACCTTGGTGCAAGGGATATATGGATGTATAGACCATGTCATGTATATGATCATGGAAGCAAGGGTTGGGCTTGGTTGGATCTGAGATGGTCTAGATGAGATGGCAAACTTTGTTAAAAATAAGGCTGCCATAACGGATACATCATATAGCCTCCTAAACCATGTGGGTTTAAGAAGCACAAGGCTCCAATTGAAACAAGTGAAGTGGGGATTGATAGGTCATGGTTATTAAATCATAACCATGCAAATATTTGGTCAAGGGGAGGTGGCATATAGATGTGAGATTCTGCCAAAGTAGGCAATATGATAAGATTTGCAGAAAACATTATTATCTTGACTACAAAACCATCATGGAGGAGTGGGTCATGGAATGGATTAGCCAAGGTCAAGAGTGGGCCTTGGTAGTACTAAATATGTACTACAAGATGGTACAAATACAATCTCAAGAATGCACATAGGTTGGAAGAGGTAGAGTTCTAAAGATTGAATCTAGATAAGGAATCCAGACATAGCCATTTTGGCAGATTTGGGGATTTTGACTAGAGTGTAAATATGGATGGATTTGAGAGGATGCTATGTTACAAACTCTTGATTAAGGAGATGATGTTGAGATACTAACTAAGTAGGTAGGATTCATGCTTGGATTGGGTCTTCACTGAGTTGGAAACTATCTAGAGGGATTATCCTTGGATTGATCTAAGCATGAGAGAAGATGGTCACTTGAGTAGCTTAGGATAGATCCAGACTTGGATGCTTAGCTTGGGATGGATGATCACAAGAAAGTATTGGGGTCCTAAAGGATGAGCTATTATATTAGCTCTTTCTAGATCCTGAGCAAACAAGACAATCAGCAGATCAATGCAATTCATCAGACAGCAGATCAAGGCAATTGATCTTGTTACTTATCTAACTTCTACTAGGGTTACCTTCAAGATTAGCTTGAGGTAAGGGTGGGTATGTTTAAAGGGGTTTAGTTTTCAAGCAAGATAAGTACCATCTTGGTATCTCTACCAAGATTGAGATGAAAAGGTTTTAATAAGGTTTTGTAAAAACCTAGGGAGAAGAGTAGTTGAAGGTTCTGCCTTGAAAACATAAGGAGAGTATATATATGTCTCCATAATTTTGGGAAATAGGAACTAGTAAAGTATTTGGTTGTGTCAAAGTCATCTTGGCTCAGGTTTTGAAATGCCAGAACATTTGAGCATATGAAATATGAGCCAAGACATCTCTTTTGTAAAATAGTTTTGGTAAACTAGTGTGGAGATGAGAAGCACACAAATATTACTCAAAAAATTGCTTGAGAATAAGCAAACAAAGTAAGCACATAATACAAGAAAAAGTTTTTGTTCCCCCTGATTTTTGCCTTTTGGACATTTAATCAGGGTTGCTGAAATTGGGATGTTACATTTTGAATAATGCTTGCATGGAATTTTTGCTAAGTATATATATCTATATGCTATGGCTTGGGAAATCCTAGTAGTTATAGTCTTAGTGGAATTTTCTCTAAGTTAAGATACTTGCTATGTTATCATGCTTAGCCTAGCTAGTAGCAAACAAGGGTGGATTATATTCATGCTATGGAAATTTTTGCTTAGTCTTTTGACTAATAAAACAACTAAGTGAATGAATCACGTGGGTTGAATGGTATGATGGTTTATGTTGAGTGGTTACACAAGGCCCATGTATGTGGTTTACCTTGTGTATCTCACTTGTGGAAATCCACCCTGGAACAAAGGGATTTGAGATACTTAATGTTTAGAAGCTTCTACTGCAGCCACATGGCATATGGGCTCTGCCTTGATCATATATGCTGCAATAACTTAGCCAGATGGATAGTTGGTGGTAGGATGATTGGATGGAACACGTCCATAGTGGTCTAAGGGAAGGCTTCTGAAAGGTCTCGTCTCGATGCATGTCGAGTCTTGTGGGGAAAGTGCACCACCTCTCGAGAGGGTAAAACCTAAGTACTTAGCCGTGTCCCCGGCAACGGAGAATTTGAGCATCAAGACATTGAAGCTATCAAGGATCTCCTCATCCCAATTTCTGAGTTAAAACTTGTGGTTGAACAAGGGTAAAGGATCACCAATGTATATTGGTGGTTCCTTGGGAGTTTTTTTCAAACAAAAACTTAGTGTTTTTCAACTGATAGGAAAAACCTATTTTGAGCAAAGCAAGCCTATGCTACACTTAGACAAATTCATATAGATGTTAGTTACTACTATTCTACTATGGTATCACTTGCCAATACAATTCCAAATGTATTGACCCACTGTGGCTATAACTTATGATGTTGTAGGTTACCCTAATGAGGATTAGGGTTATGAGTCTACACTCAACATGCTTGCCTGTGGCACATGAAGATGAAGACTTTACTTTATTTACTCATGATTTAAACTCTTGTAGTAGCCTTTGGCTATTGAGTTGTAAAGACTATTTTTATCTCTGGAATGACGATGTAATAAAGACCTTTGTATCTGTGTACTTCATCTTAAAATGTGGATGCTAGCATTTGATCCAGGGACTATCTTTGCAATCACAGGGACCTTTACCTTTATAAAGTTGGGGTCTTACATATGGTATTAGAGCATTGTGTTGTCTGTAGGATTATGACCCTAAATTGGACTAGACTAGGAAAACCACTAAGATAAAATGCAACTATTTATAAAATCCACACTTTTCTTTTCCTTCTCATAAACCGTTTCTAATCTTCTTTCTCATCTCAATTTGTAGATGGCCGCCATCAACGAAGCCGTCAAGGAGGGACCACTCATGTCCATGACTTCAGAATGTGAGACAGAGTTTCTCAAAGCACGAAAAACCCTTATGGTTAGCTTGGGGATACTTGGTGAGGTCGTGTACAAGGGATTCTCAGTGATGGATGAAGGAGAAGAATATTGGTGGGTGCAACTTCACTTCTACAAAAACAAGGAAGACAACCACAAAGAGTCGGGATTCTATATGGGCACCAACTCAGAAATGTATACAACATTCTTTGACTCTTCAAGAAATGCAGCTTGGAATGCTATCAAGGAGCTTGGTGAAAGACTCAAGTATAGAATGCTAAACACCCAAAATGACCTTTAGGAGGAGATGAAGTATACCCAAGACTTAGAGACCTCCATAAAACGTCTAAGGGAAGATATCATAGACTTAGCATATGAGTGAGAATTGTAACGTACTCCGCTAGTTGGAGCACCACACTTGTGGTTTTCTCGCAAAATATTGTCTAAGTTATGTTTGAACCTTACTGTTTGTGGTAGATTTTGTATGCCATGACTTGTATGCTTTATGGATGATTGTATACTTTTTGCTATCTTTTTATTGTCTTGTTTTATCTTACTTGTATTGTTCGAAAATTTATTTATCTTATACATTAGATGCCTAGCTTTGTGATCATCATTGTCGAGGAGTTCAGTGGAACTTGTTTTGGTTCATGTATCGTACAGTTCACTAGTGTGCTCAACCTTCCACTTCCTTGTATGAAGGAACTCCAGCTTACCAAGTTCGAGAGGAAGGATCTTTGGGGCTTTAGAGTCACACAGCCAGGACACCAGACGGAGCCACTTACGGAGGAGATTTCCTTCAAGATGACGCACGATGACAAAGAGAAGGGTCTAGATGTAGCCATGCAGGAGATACTCGGACGCCTCTGCGGAAGCCACTCCACCGAGCTTAGAGGCCTCTACTTCCACCCGTTCGGGAGACGTGACGAGGAGGGAGAGGCATTACTGTATGAGGGTGCTGCTTGAGAGACGATTGAGCTAGTTCATCTATACCTCCAGGACCTCGAGGGCCTTATTAGAAACCTCGACACGGATAGGACTAACGTCATGCTTAGCAATGATGAGCTTCAGGTTCAGTTGAGGGAGAAGGACAAGCTCTTCGCGGATAAAGATGAGATCGTCAAGGAGATGGAGGCCAGATTGGAGAGCCAGGACAAGAAGTTCAAGAATCAGGAGAAGAGAGCTCAGGACAGAAATAATAAGATCAAGGACATGAGGGCCGAGATAGAGGCCAAGGACTTCGAGTTAGATACTCAACAGGGAGTGATAGAGAGGCTTCGCTCGCAGAAGAGAGATCTTCGCGCGAAGATTGAGGCCTTGAACACCAGCGTGGAGGAATACAAGTCAGCTATGGAGACAGTCGGACTTACTCTTGTCGATGTGGAGGTCGACATGGAGGCGTAGTTGAATATTCGGCTACTTATTCATCTATCATCCTTTGATTATTGAGTCGCAATGATCATCCAACATGTGGATGGCTTGCTATTATGTTTACTTTTGCAAACTTGTTGTTTACGTTGTTCAAGACTCTATGTTATTTTGTGATTTTTTATTGTGTTTGTTGCTTTGTGAATGTATTGTGCATAGCATCTATGGGTTATATCCCATTACTTATCCTTATTGAAACCACAGATGCCTCCCCGTCGTGCCAATCCCAACCCAACCAACAACAACAATAATGCCAATCCCGAGATGAAGTAGTTGATGACAGCTCAAACTCAACTGATGCAGATGATGACCCAGTTCATGGCCAATCAAAAAAAGAATCAGAATAACAGCAACAACAACAATCCCAACAACCCACCAGCATTTGACATGCTTACAAGATTTTTGAGGTTGAGGCCAGCTAAGTTCTTGGGAACAACTGATCCAATGGTAACCAATGACTGGTTACGTTACGTGAACAAGGAGTTAGTTACTATGGGCTGCACTTATGAAGAAAAGGTCAGGTTTGCAACACATCTACTTGAAGGACCAGCAGCAACATGGTGGGCCAACTTTTAGATCACCACTCCCCTTGAGGATGTGACTTGGGATATTTTTGAGGATGGATTCCGTACAACTCACATCTCATCAGGAGTGATGAACTTGAAAAAGAAAGAGTTTCACAATCTGAAGCAGTGTCACCACAGTGTGGCTGAGTACATTGAGGAGTTCAACAATCTGGCGCGCTATGCACCGGATGAGGTTGATACTGATGCCAAGAGGAAGGAGATGTTCCTCGAAGGATTGAATGATGAATTGAACCTACAGTTATCTGTTGCCTATGTCCCAACATATCAATCACTTTGTGACAAGGCCACCATCTTGGAAAATAAGATGAAACGGGTTGAGGGCAGGAAGAGGAAGCATAACTTTGATAAGCACATATCGGGATCGTCTCACAAGCGTTCCCATAATGATGATAGTGGAGGTTCTAGATTCCACAAGCATGGGAAGTATAACAGACACCACAATCACAACCGTTACCATGACAATAAGCATCATCGTAGTCATGACAATGACAAGTATAAGAACCACAAGAGTGGACACAAGATCCACCACAGTGGAAGGGGTAATGGGAGTCAGCCTACAAAAAGAGACATCAGTCAGGTTGAGTGCTTCAAATGCAAGAAAACTGGGTACTATGCAAATGAAAGTACAGAAAAGAAAGTTGTAGGATCCAACAAGCCCAATACTTTTCAGAAGGGACAAGTGAACCACATCAATGTGGAAGAAATTTATGAAGAGTCTGATGATGTGGTTCGTAAGTTCAAGCTTAATTCTTTTCTAGCACTTGTTCTTTTTGATACCGACGGATCGCATTCATTCATATCAAGAGCATTTGTTGATAAAAATGGACTTCCAACTGAAACTATTGGGTGTCCTATAAAAGTAAGCTCTCCCAGTGGAGAGATGATACTGAATTTTGGATGTCATGATCTAGTGATAGAATTTTGAAAGTATAAGTTTCCCATTAGTCTGATAATCCTAGATTCCCAAGGATTGGATGTAATTTTGGGTATGGATTGGATGACTAAGTATGAAGGAGTACTAGATTGTGCCAATCGTATTGTTACACTCACAACCCCGGATAAGAAACAAATTAGGTTCAAGTATAACTTTGAATCAAAAGGGAGTAAGCTAAATTCTCTTAAGGTGGTTAGCATAGAAAGTGTGCTAATTGTGAAAGAGTATCCGGATTTGTTTCCAGAGGAATTTCCTGGAATGTCACCAGATAGAGATGTAGAGTTTCTGATAGACTTACTGCCAGGATCAGGACCAATAGCAAAGAGACCCTACAAGATGTCAGTTGATGAGTTGAAAGAACTCAAGAAACAGCTTGGAGAACAGTTGCAGAAAGGATTTATTCAACCAAGTTCTTCATCTTGGGGTGCACCAGTTCTGTTTGTTGAGAAGAACGATAGATGTAACATCCCAAAATATTGAACAATGATTATCCAATTCAAATCACCAAAATTAGGGTTAACAAAATCTTTTGTTAATCAAATCATATGAATGCATGTGTGTATGTGATGATTGTATGAATGCATGAATGGACTTGTGTGATTGATCTAAATAGCAAGGAATGGTTTACAGATGAAAACAACATCATCTAAATTAAATCCAAGAATAAAAAAATCAAGAGAAAATAAAAAACAAAACAAATAAAGCAAATGGTCATTTTTGCCAATCTTGCTCACTAGGACACTTTGAGTGTTTCTAGTCCAAGATTTCAAACAGAAACATTTCCATTTATTTTCACTCCTTGCTAGACCAAGAAAAAGTGAATCAAATCACACCTTTCAAACTTACAGAATCATTTGGCAACTTGATTCAAATGACAATTCAAAATTGAACCTTTTAACATATGTGAAGATCACCCATTTTCAAAACCCAACCAAACCAGTGCACCTTGAAAAATCCAATCAACCAGAGACTACCTAAGATGTAACTAGCACACCCACAAAGTTTGAATCAAAAATTCAAATTTGAATCTCTTTCGGCCATTTCATCAAACACCTTGCAGACACAAAACAATCCAACCTCAAACACTATTGTGAGCAGTGATTGATGCCTAACTTGTTCCCTATCTAGCTCACACTACACTCTCAGTAGATCATCTAACTTGTTTAAGCCACTCTAGCTCACTGTAAACCTGACCATGCCATCAATGGCAAGCATGCCGAGAGCACCCTTGCCACCCCAATGTCGCCAGCCAGCTAGAAGCCTCACTAGCCTCGCCAACCTTGCCTAGAAAGAACTCCACCATCCACTGCCACCCCCTGTCCAAGCCTCTAGCATAGCCAACCCCTGGACCACCCAGCCCAAGCGTGCCGAGAGCACGCTAGAACGCCACCCGCGACACATGCCCACAGACTGTGCACTGCCCTTGCCATGTGCGAGCATGATCACCACCACCCCAGGAACACCTCAGACACGCCCGTTCGTCACCGCGCGACCAGGAGAACCCGTACGCCATTAAAACTTCCACCGGACCCGCCCAGAGCGTCGGCGTGTTCCGACCACTTCGCATCGTCCCACACCGCGTAACCATGCCGTTGAGCTTCGCCAGAGAGCACATCACCGCCCCCTACTGTCGCCCATTCCAGTAGCTCATTGTGCTGATGACGACGACGAGCTCCACCCTTCCCATTCGGTCCCCTCGCTGCACTATAATTAGAGGCCACCCCCGGTCGATTTCTTCACACCATCACACTCCCCTCTCTATCATAAGTACCCCACCTCACTCCCGGAGCAAGGAGAGCAGCACTACTAGGAAAATGGCCTTTAGTGGCGCACCTGGAAACATCATCTGTGGCGCACTAGCAGTGCGCCACGGGCCTTGCGCTACGGCTATCTCTCAGCCATGGCGCACTGCCTAGTGCACCACGGTTGTGTAGAGATAGGCGTAGCACACCTCCTAGTGCGCCACAGAAGTTTGGCATGGTGCGCTACCCCTGGGATCTTCTGTGGCGCACTACCTAGTGCGCCACTAAACTTCCATGGTGCGCTTTAGGTGTAGTGCGCCACAGAAGGTAGACCATGTGCGCCACAGATGTATTTTTTGTTTTTTTTTTAATTTCCGAGCCAAATTATATGCAATACAGATTATATACAATATTACAGCAGATATACACACACAGATACAAGATATACAATTATATATATAAATACTCAATATGAAAAACAAGATTGAAACAAATACATATAGATAAGTCTCATACATGAATACATAGTCTAAGTTACATTGTTTCGATCATGTTACAAAGTAGTAGTTGGTGACATGCTAATACATGTGTCGATCGAACAAGTTAGAGCTCGGAAGCTCGCCTAGACATCTAAACTAACTAGCTAGACACAAACGCGGGATAAATAACCAAAGAAGATAAGCATGATCACCGCCGCGACGAAGGTGTAGGTCTTCATTCGGTTCCTTGTCCTAACTCCCGCTAGATAGCGCGTGTATCTAGCTTCCGCCTCCGCCATAGTGTTGTACCCTTTGTAGCTATTGCCGTTGAAACGGTGCACCTGTCTCCGGCAGTCTTCCCAATCATCGTAGACTCCGGGAACCCGTCCCTTGTACACGACGTACCACGTCATCTATAAGTTGACAATAATAATTAACCGACTATTGAACAAAACATATATAATTAAAGTCGCATATGAAGATACACTTATAGAGAGTACTCCTAAATCAAAAAGACCAAACTCAGAAAGCATGCCTCATATATAACTAGGTTGTTCGACACAGGAATATGCTACGATGGAACTGTTCGCCAAGTAGGATGCACAACACCTGGACCTGTGCATAGCACAAGGCGAACAATCCCATCGCAGCACATTCACATATAGTGTGCCACGACATTTCAATCATCGGCATTATTCTCGAAAAAGACCAAAGTAACTCAAAAATCATGCCTCACATATATACATAGGTCGTTGGACACAGGAATATGCTACGATGGAACCGTACGCCAAGTAGGATGCACAACACCTGGACTTGTGCATAGCACAAGGCGTACAATCCCATCGTAGCACATTCACATATATAGTGTGCTACGACATTTCAATCATCGGCATTATTCTCGAAAAAGACCAAAGTAGCTCGAAAATAATGCCTCATATATAACTAGCTAGGTCGTTGGACACAGGAATATGCTATGACGGAACGGTTAGCCAAGTAGGATGCACAATTCCTGGACTTGTGCATATCACAAGGCTAACTATCCCGTCATAGCACATTCACATATATATTGTGCCACGACATTTCAATCATCGGCATATTCTCGAAAAAGACAAAAATAACTCGAAAAGAATGCCTCATATATATACATAGGTCGTTGGACACAGGAATATGCTATGATGGAACTGTGAGCCAAGTAGGATGCACAAGACCTGGACTTGTGCATATCACAAGGCTCACAGTCCCATCGTAGCACATTCACATATATAGTGTGCCACGACATTTCAATCATCGGCATTATTCTCGAAACAAGAGTAAGGAAAAAAAGAAGGACCAAATTGAGCAAAGGACCAAAGAGTAAGCAAAAAAACCAAGCATTGATTGATATATAATAATAAGCAAAATAAGTTCACTTGTCGTCCACACACACACAAAGGTCATCTATAGTTTGTAACTACAACTAGGCCAACATCAAGCCTTCTGGCTCGGCTTAGGGAACGGGAGGATGCCCTGTCTCGTCATGAACTTCCTATAGTCACCCTGCATCTCTAGGCGATCTTCTATGTCACGGTTATTCGGGATATTTCCTCCGTAGAAGATCCCCCCCGAAGTCATGACATCACGAAAGATGATTGCCCCAAACTGCTGCTGGATGCGATACATCTCTTGTCTAATATCCGAATCATTGATCTTGGCCTTTGCTTCGGCCCACTGTTTGAGATGATCTGGCAGCGTAGAATTCTGTTGGTCAAGTAGGAACGCCCTCATGTGATGGAGTGCGTAGTAGGCTTCCTTCTTACTGTTTTCCGGCTGCTTCACGCAGGGGAACTCCGTTACGTGGTTGAAGACGTGCCTGCCGAACTTGACCTTCTTACGCACGAAGCTGGTTCCTTCCGTCGAGGCAAAGCCAGTGAGAGCATCATCTAGAACTTCCTTGATCTTGTCGTAGTTTTTCTTCTTTTCTAGACTCCCCGAGTCGAAATACGTGGCGTGGGAATGCTTCGGCGATAAGGAGATGAGCGTGCAGTGTTCATCTCTGCGCAAAAAATTCAAATGGAATGTGTTGGAAAAAGAATGATGATGATCTAATAAAGCCAATCGACGGTGGCAAGTGAATAACGACTTACTCGGGAAAGTAAGGCACGAGAATGTATTCCTTTGTCTTGTTCGCCACGAGGATTCTTTTTAGGTACGAGGCCACGATACGTCGTTCGGCGGGGGAACCCAAGCAGCCGTCACGCATGTAGTAGGGGTCCACTATAGAGATGCCCGGTGTGTTCTCTCTAATGATCTGCATGGCCAGGCTGAGAGAAAAGAGACGGACCATGGTATAGTGCAGCGGGTATAGGTGGAACATATTGAGGATGTCCTCGAACTGCAGGAAGAACAGATCCGCGGGGGCAGTGTCGACGAAGCCCAAGCCTGGTGGCACCTTAACCACGAATACCGGGTGCGAGGGATCTTTCTCCGATAGAAGGCGTCTCTCTATCGTCAGCACGCCATCATGCACACTCTGCAGTTCTGAACTGGTGAGCTTCCGCAAATTCTTAGGTAGCATGGGCTCACCCGCCACATGAATCCTCCACATAATACCCTCGGGTCTTGGTGGCCCGTCCCGAAACCTGATCGGATTCGCAGTTGTTGACGCCACCGGCTGGCTCAAGCTGCTAGATTTTCTTTTCCTGCCCTTTTTTCCTTTTGGAGAGCGGGAAGGCACCGCAATTTGAGCACCGGCCGCCCTATGTAGTGTGTCAGGGCTTAGAATAAAGGGCCGGTTGGTTGTATCAGCTGGCTCTGTAAAGGCGCAAGCTGGAGGCGTCTCCTGAGAACCAAACAGACGCTTGGTGATAGTGGCTTTCTCTGTGGGGCCACCAGCTAGGTCTTCTTCGTTGCCAAACTGAGTGCTGAAGAAGTGATCATTCCAGTCTTCGTCGTCCTCGGCCGGATCCTGCGCCATGTGCATATCATCAACATGATCATCCGACCCACCGCGTGGAGGTGACGGCGAGGGCAGTAAGGGGGCCTTGCCACCGCTTGTCGCTGGCACGACAGGCGGTGCTGTTGTCTGTGGCGTGATGGCCCCCGCCGTCCCCAAACGGATCATGCTCTTTGGCCATAGCAAGAATAAGCCGAAGCAACTTCTGAGGACATACGGCTCTTCTTCATCCGCTCCTGGGGGTTGAATGGGAGGTTCCAGGTCGTCGCAGCCCCTTAGCACCCGACTAATTTTAACCCTGTGCACGCTATCTGGCATCGGCTTTCAGTGGAACGTGCGCTGCAAGGGTTGAATGATGGTACCCTTGGCAACATCCCTCAGCTCGTTGTTCACGTAGCATAAGAGAGTGCAAGGAACATCTGTCTGCGGAAAACATGTACGGCGTCGTCAGAGCGACATGCCATAAGAGTAATATATATATAGATGGCATGAAATAAGGCGGTAATTAAAGCAATTTGTTTACCGTGATGGCGTCGAGATCGGCTAATGTCGACGCACCGCATACGGCGACGGGCGTGCAAGAGACGGAAGGGCTGCTTGATGGCGCGGTGCTGGCCGCGGTGTATTCTCCCTACCGACGGGTGCTTGGAGCTCCGGTGCCGCCGCGAAAATGGCAGGGGGGCACCAACATGTACTCCGGCGCCGCGGTGATGGCAGAGGGAGTCACCAACACTTGCGGCACCGCGGTGCTAGCGGGCGGAGTCACGAACATGTTGTTCGCCTGATTCGTCGGCGCCGCGTTGTTCGAGTGGCTGCTGACCATGCTTGGAATCGGGCACGGCCCTACTCGACCACCCGCACTCCAGTTCGCTATTGACTCCACCAAGGTAGGAAGGAAGGACGTGAGGGTGATTGCCAGGTTGTCTTGGACGATCTGCGGGATCCGCGCCACTTGTGCCTTAAGTTCTTGAACCTCTCGGTTTTCCTCCTCGCTCCTTCCCGACGGTGCCACATGCGTCCACGGCGGTGGACCAAAATGATCCACCCAATTCTTACCCCCGAGGCCGGCCAGACGGCCAGCCGACGACGGCTTCTTCGTAACCGGCTCTATTTTCTTAAACTAGGAGTGCCCAATTTCTGCCGAAACGGAAGTTAATCAACATTCCGGCAAAAATCGGGACTCATTTCATACAAGAACCTGCATACACACATAATAAAGTTCTTCATATACAAGCACAAGCACAATTTCAAGTGCTACAATTATATCACCACAGATTATATCAACTGTCATTGACAACAAGTATGACAGCAAGTTTTTGACAGCAAGTATGACAACAAATATGACAACAAGTATATGATAGCAAGTATGGATTATATGACAGCAAGTATATGACGGCAAGTATAGTGCTGCTGATTTTATTTATGATCTATTAATCTTGTCACAGTTTGTTATTGCTACTACTATCACCAGGTTTTGTTCTTGTTCTATTGTACTACCAGTTGCTCCTTATTTTCTATTTTGTACACTATCTTCTTGCTGGTAACTTTGAAAACATTTAAATTTCCTAATCCTAATCCTCTGAAACCTACTGCTTGCTAACAGCAACTACACAATCTATTTCTTGACAGCAACTACACAACCTACTGCTTGCTAATAGTAACCTAATTCTTGATAGCAACTAACTAAACCTAAAAAAACTAACCTACTGCTAACTTGAGGACAAAAGTCATGCAAAATTTACATAAGATGCAAAATTTAGATAAACTAACCTACTGCTAATTCTTGACAGCAACCTATTTTGGTTCTTTGATAAATTTAGATAAGATGCAAAATTTAGATCAGATGCAAAATTTACTTGAGGACAAAGGTCATGCAACCATGGCAGATTCAGAATGAAAATTGCAAGATTCAGAATGAAAATTGCAAGCATGGTTTTGGTTGGAATTCAGAAATGTTAGAATCAAAGCAGGAAACTACTACTATGCATATGCTAATTCAGTTCTTTTCCTCCTAGGATCAAAGTAGGAAATTGTTGGAAACCCAAATCCCATGTTTTTAAAGTGAGACAAAGTTGGTCCTGCTGCCTTGGCATGCAGAAACAGAGGAACATATCTGCCTTGGTACTGCTGCCTTGGCATGCAGAAACAGAGGAACATATCTGTATTCCTCAACTCAAATTCAGAAAATATCTAATCAAACAATAAGACTGGGGTCCACCTATAATTGGCAAAGCTGCATGACAAAGAATGTGAGAACACACAAACCAACTGTTTTTGTTTCAAACGTGTGTACAGCTTCATGACCAAGAATCTGTATTCCTCAACTCAAAATTTATTACTCCAAGCAAGCTAGTTTCTGCATCTTCTTTAGTAAAATTCTAGAGTTTTATCTCAAATTTGGGAACAGCACACATCTAGAGGATAAACATGGCCTGCTGAACCCTAACCATGGCCTGCACACATCTCAAATTTGGGAGCGAGGCCTACTGAACCCTAACCATGGCCTGTTTTAGTCTACATGTCATTCCTACGCTCACATGACTGCTGTGCTTAGCCTACCAGTAGCCTACCCAGATTGGCCTAGCAATCTAGCAATCTGGCTTGGTTCAGAGGCAGACCCCCATCGGGGAGATAGAGGGGGAGAGAGGGAGAGAGGGAGAGAGGGAGAGACAGGGGAGGGAGAGAGGGAGAGACAGGGGAGGGGCTACCTCTGACGGGCGGATGACGGGCGAACGACGACGGGCGGCGGCGCGATCCTCCTCCTCCACAAGCGGCGGGCCTCCTCCTCCTCCACGGAGCCTCCTCCTCCACAAGCGTGGGCCTCCTCCTCCTCGAGAGTGCAGCGCGGTGGCGGGCCTCCTCCTCCTCCTCGAGAGCACAGCCCAGCGCGGCGGTGGCGGCGGTGGCGGCGGCGGTGGCGGTCTGTGTGCGTGTGGTGTCTGTCAGATGCAGCGGCGCGGCTTCGCGGTGTGCGTGTGGTGTCTGTGAGATGGAGCGGTTGACTAGCGTCCAACACACATAGGCGTAGCGCACCCTGGCCAAGTGCGCTACGGATAACCGTAGCGCACTTGGCCAGGGTGCGCTACGCCTATGTGTGTTGGACTACCAGATAATAGGGCGGCCACCCCTTTTGTTAGCACTAGTACTGTCATAGCCCACTGGTTCTGCCCCTTAGCTCTATTCTAAACTATGAGCACCCAGGTTCGAATCCTGGTGCTCCACTTTTTTATTTTTATTTTAAAAATACTTTTAAATGTTCCAAAAAATGTCCAAAAGTGGTGATTTATGCCATACAAGTTTTGTTTTGTTTTTAAAATACTTTTAAATATTCCAAAAATGCCCAAAAGTAGTGATATATGTCATAAAAGTGTTACAAATATGATTCAAAGTATAACTAAATTTCATAATACTTTGTCCATGAATATTACAATCTTTTTCGACCACGCGTTTACAATATTTTTTGAGCTAGCGTTTTACAATCTTTTTTCCCTTCTTTGTCGCGGTTGAATAATTTAGCCCCGGCACTTTAATGTTTCTTCTTTCGAACAGGCTACCTTTTTTGGGTAGGGTTGTCCTTTTTCTTCTTGTGATGTATGTTGCTGCATCGTAGTCGTCGTCATCTTCAATCTTTGGATCGCCGTACTGGTCAAAGTCTTGCTCGTTGGCGACTCCATCCATTCCGATGATGTTTCTTTTTCCTCTCCTCACGACAACACGGCTAGGCCTTGTCGGGTCGGTAATGAAAAAACATTGGTCCACTTTGGTAGCCAGTACCCATGGTTCATTTTTCGCGGCCACGTTTGCACCGGCGGCCTTGGATTTGGATGCTTCGGGTATAACCATGGTTGTGAAATACCGGTCTTCTCTTTCGACGCTCTTTGCCCATCTGACACGGAACATCGGCACCTTTTCTCCACAGTAGTCGAGCTCCCAGATCTCCTCGATTCTTCCGTAGAATCTTTCCTTCACGTTGTCATCGGTGTACAATTCCAACGTTACGCCTGAGTTCTGATAATCACACTTGTTGTCATTTTCCTCCGTGTAGAATGTGTAGCCGTTGATATCATACGCCTGATAGGTCACCAGGTTTTGCATCGGTCCCTGCGACAAGGTGAATATGATCTTTTCCGTGTCAGAAGAATGCGAGCGCGGGGGATTATCAAGGAGCGTTTGCCTAAACCAACGCGTGAAATCTGAGTTGTGCTCTTTGATTATTTCTCCCTGCGTCCTCTGTATGCCCCGGTCACTGTACTTCTTCTCGATTAACCTTTTGTGCTTCTGTACCCAAGGATCGACCAGTTCTAAATGCTGTAGCGCGACGAGGTTTGCTCGATCAAAGTCTGCGCGTCGAAAATCGAAGTCTGCATGCAGTATGCGACGACCCTCTCGGTGACCAGATCCGTCGATCTTGCCAAGGTGTCTGTTGACTGGAAGACCGACAGGGTTCTCGATGTCTAGATAATTCGTGCAGAAAGAGATGCACTCTTCGGCCAGAAAGCCCTTGGCTATGCTTCCATCTGGACGGGACCTGTTGCGAACGTATCCTTTGATGTGTCTGTTCATCCTTTCAAACGCCATCATGCTGCGGTGGAACATCGGCCTGAGTTGTACGATGTCCTCCACGACATGGACCAGCAGATGCACCATAATGTCGAAGAATGCGGGTGGGAAGTAGACCTCAAGCTCACATAGTATCACCACGATCTCCTCCTGTAGCCTTCCGAGCTGATTCAAGCCAATCGACTTCCTAGATATGACGTCGAAAAACTTGCATAGGCCAAATAACGTTTCACGGACGTGCTCGTCCATTATCCCTCTTAGTGCGACCGGAAGTACCTGCGTCATTAGCACGGCACAGTCGTGAGACTTCATGCCACTGAACCTCTGCTTCGCCTCGTCTAGGTATCTGCTTATCTTGCCCGCGTAGCCGTAAGGAAATTTGACTCCTAGAAGGCACTTGAAAAACTGTTTGATCTCATCCTGGCTTAGAGTGAAGCAAGAAGGAGGGCAGTAATATTCGTTCTTCTTTAACTTTTTACCCTTCCGACGACCTTGTGTCGTCTCCGACTCATGATCATCGTCATCTTCCTGATCATCAGGAGTAGTGTGTCCTCCGTGAAGCTCCTTCCGGATACCCAAGCATATCAGGTCGTGCCTTGCTTTCGGACCATCTTTCGTCCTATCTGGCATGTTGATTATGGTGGCGACCAGACTCTCGCACACGTTTTTCGTGATATGCATGATGTCGAGGCTATGAGGCGTGCGGAGAAACTTCCAGTATGGCAACTCCCAGAAAACAGACCTTGTTTTCCATACCTTCATCAGCGGCTTGTCTTGTTGCTGCCTCTTTCGCTTCTTTCCAGGCTTAGGACAATCTTTCCAGTTTTTCAGCAACTCTTCCACTTCTTCGCTGCTCCTACGCTCTGGGATTCCTCGGGTCTCTGATTTGCCGTCGAACAGGATCATTCTTGCCGAGCCACCTCCGGTGCGCCATGAACACGGTTTTCGATGACCCTGGATCTTTCTCTAGTTGGAGATAGCTTGTGTTATCCATGCACCTAACGCATGCGCAGAATCCTTGGATAACCTGCCCCGAGATATACCCGCAACCTGGATAGTCTTGCACCGTAGTGATCAACGCGGTTCTCATAGTGAAATAATCTTGTGCGACGGCGTCGTAAGTATTGGCTCCAGATTCCCATAACGTGGCTAGCTCCTCTTTCAACAGCCCGAGATACAGATTGATGTCGGTACCAGGTTGTTTCGGCCCTTGAATTAGCATACTCATTTGTATGTACTTCTTCTTCATGCACAACCATGGAGGGAGTTTGTACATCCATACAAACACGGGCCAAGTGCTGTACGTGCTGCTCTGGCTACCGAACGGATTGAGTCCATCGGTGCTCGCACCAAGCCTGATGTTCCTCGAATCTCCACCGAATTCTGGGAATTCGAGGTCCAATGCTTTCCACTGGCTAGCATCTGAAGGGTGCGTCAGCAGCTCATCCTTTTCGGGGTCATCATCATCTCCTGGCTTCTTCCTTTCCGCATGCCATCGCATGAGCTTCGCTTCCTTAGGGTCCGCGAAATAGCGCTGCAGACGAGGAGTGATAGGAAAGTACCATACCACTTTTCGAGGTGCTTTCTTCCCTTTCTTGTATCGACTCACGCCGCACACCGGACATGTGGTTTTCTCCGCGTCCTCGCCCCGATAAATGATGCAATCGTTGATGCATACGTGATATCTAACGTGCGGTAGATCGAGAGGACAGACGATTTTCTTGGCATCCTCGATACTAGTTGGACATGTGTTCCCCTCCGGCAGACGATCGTGCCAGAATGCCATCATATCGTCGAAGCTTGCGTCGCTCAATTTGTGCTTTGCCTTCATCTCCATAGCCTTGAGCGTTACATTCAACCGGGTATCATCGGGCCTGCATCCTTCATACAATGGAGTAACCGCGTCTTTCTCAAGTTGCGCAAGCTTGGCTTTCTCTCTAGCGGCAGCCCTGGCGTTACTCGTCTGCTTGAGAAGCAGCTCTTGCACATAAGGGTCCCGCACCCAGCCTGACGTTGTTCCATCGTCGTCTGCTCCTCCGGCATCTAGATCATCATCATCCCGGTCTGCTTCCGCACCTTCACCATCTCCAGGAGACTCTTCATCATCTCGCCCGTTCTCGCCGTGATGATGATCATCGTCATGTTGGCCACCTTCTTCACCGTCTCCATCATCTACGTCATCGCTTATCCAACGAGTGTATCCATCCATGAAACCATGGCGGAGCAGGTGCGCCTGCAGATTCCCGGAATCTGGGTCGATCACCCAGTTGAGTTTGCATCTTCTGCACGAACATCTTATATCTGTCTTGTTATTTCGTATCATGTCGGCCGTCGCACATTTCAAAAATCTAGCCACAATGCCTTAGCTCATTATGCGGACCATTTTTGCCTGCACGATGTACACGGTACAATTTTGAAGTCTATTAGAACCACATAATGAATGCATGCATGCAATGGTCGATAGAAAATTTCGGCATGACCTATCCTAAAATTAGGACCTTTGCGAAATGCCAAAGTCTTGCCAAAATGGAAATGAATCAACATTTTGGCAAAACAAATGGCAACTTGTTCACATACAAACACAAGAGAGAGAGAGAGATAGATCCATACACACATGAACATATCATTATCCTCTCCATACACACATGCATGAGCATCATCGATACTCTCCATATACACACACATATGACCATCGATCCTCTCCACATACACAGATCATGAGCATCGATCATCTACATACATATGAGCACATCATCCATATAAACATGAACACATCCTTACATGGACAACTTACCGAGATGAGAGACCGATCGCGAGAAAGATGGAAAGGAGAGGTGCGCGCGTCGACCAGAGAAGGATAGATGAGAGACCGGAGACCTCCTCTATTACTTATGTAACATCCAAAGCAAGTTTTACATGCTAAAAATGGTGAATGTGTGGAGAAATTGAGGTGGGAAGGAGAAGATCCCGACTAGATCTAAGGAGGAAGAAGAAGGGGAAAGTGAAGTGTGGGGTGGTGGATGTGGTCACACATGTGCACATAAAGTGCTGCCCTAAAGAAATCGACACATCCGTGGCGCACACGGCCCTAGTGCGCCACAGGGAGTACAAACATCTGTGGAGCACTATACCATGTGCGCCACAGATGCTCCTACTCCCTGTGGCGCACTAGGCCGAGTGCGCCACAGAAGTTTGTGGCCGTTTCAGAGCAGAGGGGGGCATGCGCTTAGGCGTAGCGCACCAGGCCCACGTGCGCCACAGATGACCCTAACAACCGTGGCGCACATGACTATAGTGCGCTACAGATGTTTGGCGTGTGGCCAACAGGGCCCTGGCCCACACACATCTGTGGCGCACTATAGTCATGTGCGCCACGGTTGTTCTAGTTATTAGTAGGGCACTGCCCACAGGTGAGCCACGCCTGTTTTAGCCGTGGGGCACTTCAACCATGTGAGCCACGGATGTGCTGATTACCTATAGCCGTTTTCCTAGTAGTGCAGCACACCACCGGAATTTGGCCAGAGTCTGCCGCGGAGGAGGAAGAAAGGAGCCATTGATTGGAGCCGCCCCTGGAGAAGCCGTCGGTACCAGGAGGTTCGCTGTCGTCGACTTCGTCGTTCGCCCCCAACACCGACCCTCGCCTGAGCCTTGGTGAGCCCCCATAGACCCCCACTGGCCGCTCTAGGGTTCTGTCTCGCCGGCGTTGCCCAACGGAGACGATAGGTCGTGGCCGTTGGATTAGAGTTTGATCACACGGTCTAGATCACCTCGTACCGCTTCGCACCCCTGTCTCGCTGACTGGTGGGGTCAGCCACTTAAACTCACCCATGCGTGCGCTGTGAACCGTGGGCCGGCCCAGTTAACATCCCGCACGACCCAGTAATTCAAATTTAGTTTTATTGTTTTAGTTTCAAAATCAGTTCTGTACCTATATTCAAAAATCAACCCAGGCTGATTCACTGAACCAAAATGCATGAAACCAATTTTGTTAGAAAGGTAATAAAGTTCTTAATCCAAGCATGTTGGATTCAAACCAACTGGGTTTATAGATCATCTATAGTAAAAATAACAAGGCAAAAGCTTTTTTGCACTCAAACGTTTTTCAAAATTCAACCACAAAAGCTTTTGAGTTTATTCCAACTCTAAAAAATCATATTTAACAAGACCTTTCAGAATATATAAAAATATCTATGTTTACTTACATAAATAATGGTCAAGTAATAAAAGAATGCCCCATAGGCATTTTGTAACACCCTCAGAATCGGCCCTATGCAAGTTTTAGCGATTCCCGCCAAATCCGCATAGAAACGATTCAAAGGCCCACCAGGCACTTTCGTGCGGGTGGAAAACGAAGTAATAACATTACACATTAGTCCACGATGGAACCCACAAAATAGATATATACAATAACGACTCCATGAGTCAAGAATATAGATATACAATACAAAGATCCAAATCACCTATAAAACGATACAGCGTCCGAGTACGGACAAGGTGAAATTGAGCTAAGAGCCCTGAAGAATAACCAATGGCGTCCATAACCCTTCCCAGGCCAAGCCGGAAGGGTAACCCTTCCAACGACGTCGATATCAAAACATGTTTAAACAAAAGGGGTGCCGACAAAGGACAAAGGAAAAAAGAGAGCGGTCAGTACTGAGGCCAGTACACGGTGAGACTAGAATTCGGTGGTCCTTGCCTAAATAGGTATGGTGGAATGAAGAGGCAGCGCAACATGCACTAAACAACCTATAGAGACTCAATACAACTGGAGGCTATCAGATAGGGATAAGAAGGACCTATTCGGATCCAACCTGAAACTATCACCAAGCATACCCATCCTGGTTTTTCCCCCTCGAGACCAAACGAGGAAGTCAACCGAGGAACTCACACAGTTGGCAGTTTTATTCATTCCGTTATAGTTGCGGCAATTACTAGTTAGATATAAATAGCATGAGTCATCCTTATATTATAAACAATGGGCAGTTTTAGTTAACCATTCCATTGTAGTTGCAATACTTACTAGTCAAATACAATTGTAACAGGTGACAACCCAAATCCAGCAGTTGTTGGCACTTTTATTTAGCCATTCCATTATAGTTAAGTTGATTACTAGTCATTATAAAGTCAAATTTATAGCACTACTTTAGTTATAGTTGTCCATGATCGAGATACTGTGCTCCAAGTCGTCCATAACCGTGGACACGGCTTTCAGAAAGTTTTACCCTGCAGGGGGCACAAATAGCAACACACGCACGATCAACCTCGGGAAAAACCAAATAAAACCCAACGAGGCATCACAGCAGTGAAATTGCAAGATCCATATAATATTTCAGGGGCCACCCCACTAACCTACCCGTGACGAAGTTGTCCGGCTCCAAGACGGACCCAGAGGTTTATGTCGACGGCTGTAAACGACTAGGAACCCGAAAGTGTGACTGGGCTTGTCGATACCGCATAAACGTATCACAATTCCTAAACAGTACAGGCGCTCCACGCGCAATCATAAATAAAGCAGTAAAGCATGGCGTAAGTATATGATAGTAATAAAGCCCCAAACTAGTCTGTGGCACCAAGAAATAATATATGACTCAAACTCTGGCTCGGGGGATTCATGGTCCCATATGGGGATAGTGCGAATATTCAAAGAACAGGTATCAAGTACTCGGGGTCTTATGGGACACAAGTGGACGGTTAAAAACCAAATAACATCTATTGCCCACCTATGCCTCTGCATTATTTACCTACTTCAATTTTAGTTATTAAATGATAATTAAAGCCATGATCATCTCCAACATAAAGCATAAGGCATTTCTCCAACAACTGGGGAACATCGTCGGTGTGAAGCAACACCTTTGCAAGCAACTACGACTCGCAAGACTAACTATCTACCAAACAACAGGTAATAGGATGTGTCCATGGCAATATAGGGTTGCAGGGAAATATAAAGGGGTACGAAATCTATAGCATCGCAACACAGATAGCAATAGATCAATAGGAGGAAGTAAAGACTAGAAATGTAAAATAGGTAGAAAGGGGGAGAATGCTCGCCTGAAAACATTGCTGGAGGTTCATCCGAAGATCGGGGCGAAGCTCACATCAACTCATCGGCCTAATCCGTGAAGAAGCAATGCACTAAAAGAAACACCGGATGTACTATTTAATTCTACGGCGGAAGATCAGGCATGATGCATGTATGATGTATGACAAGGCAAAGATGCGATGCAATTAGGCAATATTAAGCGGAACCGGGGTCCTGACAATTAGTTAGGTGGTTTATGTTGTTTAGATACCCCGCAAGTAAAATGTTGTCTTAACAAGTCAAATAGTGGCACCGGTTCGCTACACAAATTTAAATAGAGTCAATATTAGACTAGATTCGCCTGCATATGGTCTCCATATTTAATTATGAGGTGAATCGGCATCATGCCCCCCCCCCAAACCACATCTTAAGAATGCAATCATGACAATTTATATATGGCAATTTATAAAATAAGGCCAAGTTAGGTAGGGGTCACACATGGTTCGGCGATCTTGAGGTTCTGAGGGTCGACGGTGTCGGGATCGGGCTCGGCAGGATCGATCTTCGGGTACGGCTTCGAGGCGTTGGATCGGGAGCTCTTGGCGTACCGGTACAAGACCTTCTAGTACGGTGCCTTCGGTTCCATGATCAAGGCTTCGGGGTCCATGTCGGTGATCTTGTCGTTCCGTCTTTTGTTGGTGTTAAACTTCAATCGAGGTGGATCTTGTGTCGCAGCATCTGTATCGAGGATATTGTCCCAACGTCTGGAACAACCACAACATGCTCATCCAATCCTCAGCACCTTACACCTGCACTACACCTTACACCAGACCGAAAGAAGGAACCACACCACAACGGCAACACACATCCTGGACAGCGAGGGGTCAACGCATGGATGACGAGAGGCCGAGGAAGCGAGCGCTGTGAGAACGGGGCAAGCGGCGGGGAGGCTGCGCGCGGTGCTCTGCTAGTCAAGGCGACCAGGCTCTGCTGCAAAAAGGAGAGTGGTCCTGCGCGCAGTGCTCTGCTAGCATCAAGGCGAGCAGGCTCTGCTGCAAAAAGGAGAGCGGTCCTTCTGCAAAGAGGCGCGGGGAAGGGACGCCGAGGCGGTAGCAGAGCATCCATGGTGGTGGCCAGAGGTGCGGTGACCGGGAAGGCGACAGGGCAAAGAGGCGGCGGCTGGGGTCGCCGCCGAGCCGGTGCTACAGAGGGAGTGAGAACCGGCAGCGCTCTGGGCTTGGATGGCGAGGCAGAGAATCTCGCGGGCGGCGGGGGGGGGGGGGGGCTCGACGAGGAGGTCAAGAGGTCGACAGAGGAAGGTGGCCTACGAGGAATAAGAGGGGCCGTGCTCGGGCATCGCAGCCGGCCGAGGCGGACGAAGAGAGGGACCGCAGGGGTTGGTGGAGACCACGGTGGGGGCCATTCTCGGGAGTTGGAGCCTGCCACGGCGACATGGAATTGGCGACGGAGGCGGGCGGCCGGGCTCCGTCCTGAGGAGCTTGAGGGGGGGCGTCTTGCTGGCGGCACCTGGGCGGCGACGGGAGAACAACCTAGCGGTGGCACAGGATCGAGGAGAAGGTCGTGAGGAGGAAGGTGGGGTGGACTCGGTCACGATCGAGCGGTAGGTGGGTGGGGTCCACGCGGGGTGCCATTCGGGGAGTGGGGATTGGGTCCGGGAAGAGCAGGGTGTGGGCGGGCGATTTGGCAAGAGACGGGAGCGAGCGGGTGCCCGTGTGGGCCTTCATGCGTGTTGGTGTTTGAGTCGTGTTGGGTTCGGTGGTTGGGGTGTGTCCTGGTTGGTCCGAGGTCGGGAATCGTGCGCACGAGGGTAGTGTGCACCGAGGTGGTGGCGGCAAGGGAGGAATAGGGTTACGATAGATGGAGATCTAGGGTTTTAGGATAGGTCTGGGATTTATTTTGCTGGGTTGTAGATGGACTCCGATCGGTCCATTGGGCCTGGCCGGTTGTCTGCCTCCCCAGTTTTAAAATAATATGTTTTTATTTATTTAGTTTGTTTTAAATAGTATTTTGATAAATAGTTTAGACAAAATAGAAGATCCGGACGAACCAATGGTTTTGTTTTGAACAAAGGGGGAATATGTAGAAGACAAAATACACTTTTAGCAAGATAGATTTTAAACAAACAATATGCATGCATATGTTGTGATGATACATAGAGACAAGACATGCGATTTTCTATTAGTGGTTTTAGCCGGGGTGCTACACATTTCTAGTCACTTTATTGAATTAAAATAAAAAGGTTAAACCTTATTAAATTGTGAAACCACTTTAAATCACATTCCCATGTACTGAAATATGTGGTTATTACATGTGTCAACATTATCCCATGTTTTAGTTGGAGAATATTAAATCTTAAGTAGTTTTTCAATGAGTAGAAATTAATTTTCAAAATAAAAGAAATAAAACTCTTTGCCTTAATCTTTGTGATGTTTTTGATGATCCTAGATCATCTAGTGAAAACCTTGGTGTGATAAATAGAAGTAGTTAAGTATTGTTTGGTGATTGTGTACCTCGTATTTATTTATAGACGCTAGTACCGACCAAGGATACGAGGAGGAAGGAGAATACTACGACGAAGAAGCCGAGGATAACATAAACCACTGCTCTGCACAAGGCAAGCTACTACTTGCATGTTAGCTATCCAAGTTAACTTAGCAAGCTATTATCTTAGCAAACTAAGCTAAACCATGCAAACCTTACTTGCAAGCTTATCCCACTTGATACCCAATCCTAGTTTTATTTGCAAGCTTAGTTATTTTATTCCTTTATCAAAACTCTCTATTGGAGCTTGACTTAGTGACTTGTAGACTTTAGAAAGATATCTGAAGGTAGCATAAAGAGCATAAAACTTGTCCTAAGTTAGATAATATCGATGCCATCCTAAGGCATGAGATTGAACTTAGGTAAGATACACCTGTTTACCACCCCTCATTAGTATTTACCCCCACTTTTAGTTGCTAGTGCTGAGCATAAAACTTGATCAACTTTAGATTGGAATACTTGGTGAAAATGGTTATGAAAACCTTAGAATGATGAGTCATTCTATTGAAATGTTTTGACATGTGTTCTTGAACACCAAATGATTTTGATGATGAAAATGTTAAGGCATGAGCCTTAGCCCTTTATAAAACTGATGGTTGTCTGGATGCGATACCATTCCAATTTTATCGTACAACCACAATACCCGAAAATTGGTTAGGGCTTGACTAGAAATTTATATACCTTAGTATGGGTTCCCTTGTGGCAAGGTTTGAGCTGAGGCTACCTTGTGAAGATTGTCGACCTATGCAGTTCCCAAGATGACAGTTGGTCATGGTTGGGAGGCCAAACTCATAGGAGAGGTACCTATACTAGGGCGTGTAATTGAAAGGTTAGGATTGATTATCCGTATACTGAGTATGGTGAATTTAGGATTGTTCCTGACAGATGTATCGAATATTGTGGTGAAAGTGTACCACCTCTGCAGAGTGTCAAACTATTCGAATATCCGCATCCATAGTTATGGACAGTTGGAGTGGCCATATTGTTCCAACGGCAGATGTTTTCAAAATTACTTATGAAATGATTTGTGACTTTGACTTGACCACAACAGGGTTGTGATATGAAATTCAAATTCCCACTTAGGTGTTATAAAAACTTTCAACTAGATTTCTTTGCTTCTGAACTCAGTAGAGGTAAATCAGGCTTTTTGCAAAACAACCTAGAGCCTAGTACTTCCTATTCAAAACCACTTTACATGTTAGTATTAGTTTGCGAGTACTTAAAGAGTACTCATGGCTTTGTCCCAGGCTATTCCCGTGGCCAGACTATTGTCACATCCCAACATTTTCCAAATTTTGAAATGTGAAAAATAAATAAACAAAATAAATAATTTTTTAAATTTAGGGTGAAAAGAAACTTTTTCTTTCCAAATAGAAACATCAAAGACCCATCTTGGACAAACTTTGAATGAAAAGGGATTTAAAAAGATAAACAAGTAACAAATAAAATTATAAAAGTTGGAATCACCATTTTTGGATCTTTACATAAAAAGATATGGATTTTATAAGCAAAGGAAGAAATAAATAAATAATGACTATTATAAAGCCAAATTAAATCTTGGCCAAACAAATGAAATTAAAGATTATTTTGTTTAATAAAAAGATTAAAGGATTATTTAAATAAAATCACAAGGATTTATTAATATCCAATTTTATCTAAATAAAGACATTTCCCAATTTAAATGAACAACAAATCATATTAAAGTATTTTAAATAATAATTCAAAGTGAAATTATTTTGAATAAATGAAACCTACTGAAAAGGTTTGGTAAAATTTAGAATTCAAATGAAGTATGAAAACCTATTTAAAATCTTATTTGAAATAAGACAAGGGCCTATTTTAAATAATTAATATACCCTAAAAGAAAAAGAAATATTCTAAATTGGACTTTAGAATATGTTAATAAACAGTATTAAAATATGCTCAAAGTTTGGCAAAGGTTTGAATTCAAATAGTGTTTGAATTATTTGAATAAGAATCAAAACAGAAAAGGAAAAAGAAAAAGATCAGGAATAAAAAAAAGGGGAAGCAAAGCCAGCCTAGAATCAGGCCCAGTCTAGCCCAGCAACTAGCCCATCTTCTATCCCCGCGGCGAATTGTTTTTCACCCGGCAGCACACCGGCGTAGTCGCTGACAGCAGGACCCCACACCCACTCCCTCTCTCTCGCAGACAACCAGGACCCACTTGCATGTTCATCGTTTCCACCCGCGTCGACCGTTTCCCCATCGCTCGTCGCCGTTCTACCGCGATTAAATTCTCGTTAATTCGAGTTATTGGCGATGTTAATTCCTCCAGCAATGACGCACACTTAAACAGCCACGCCCCCTCTCCATTCTTCCCAGATACCGCCCCCCTCGGCCACCAGGATGGACGAATTGCAAGCCCAAGCACCCTCAGCTCTGACGAACTCTCCGGCCAAATACCAGCAACTCCGGCCACCTCCCACTCCCTGGAACCCATTGTCCTATTCCCCATCGTCAGGCGCATCTGCCCATAGCCTCAGCTCACCCGCGCGCGTGCTAGAAGCTCGGCTTCGACATCACCCGAGCGCCACCGAGAACGTCTTCAACTCCGGCGAACTCTCCAGGTAGTTTCCATCCGCCCCTGTCCCTCTCGATGATGCTCCTGTGATCTCCAGACTCTCCTGCGTCTAACGCCCCCTTCCGTTTGCCTCAGCATGACCTATAGCCTCGCCCCCGACAACGACCAGATGAACCCGATGCCAACGCCGTCTCCGACGAGCAATCGCCGCAACCCCTGAACGCCCCTCGACAAACTGACCCCACCTCGAGCATCAGCGCTTCCCGGCGAGTCTGGTGAGCATCTTCTCCCTCTCCCGTGCTTCCTGGTTCGTCGGCAACCTCACCGTCTGAGCGCGCACCGCCGTCCGCTGCCGCCAGCGCCGCCCATCTATGGTCGAGCTGCTGTGAGCCACTGGATCTAGATCCAAGCGTCACGATAGATTACTTCACGAACAGGTACGAAGCAATAAACACCGTGCGATTAAGTTAGATCTAACTGGCTGCATAGCACGATCCACCCGAAGCGGTATGGACAAATAAGATTAAGACGCGTGGCACTGACTTCGATTTAAAAACAGAAAATGACCTATTAGATGTTCAAATTTGCAAAATTCATAACTTTAAATCCACATGTCCAAAATTTGCAAACTTTATAACAATGGAATTAGCAAGAAGAGTAATTTGCAACCATGCACTTTGTTTAATGAATTGATTCTGTAAAATTGGTTGTTTTTGCAGAAACTTGTTTATGCCTATTTTGGATATAAAATTTGTTTTAAAAATGTTTTTAGGGTAAAATATTTTGTAAATGGATTGTTTTGAACCTACTGACCCTAAGAACCAACTTCTGGATTTAAAAATATATTTGGTGACACTTAGGAATTAAATCTTTGAATAAAAGCATTTCTAGCTAAATAAAAATATTGATTATGATTTAAAAATACTTTTAAAGTAAAACCTTTAGATAATGATGTGATTTAAACTCCCTGACCCTAAACACCAAGTTTTGAGATTTGAAAACATATTTGATGAACCTTAGTAAAATATTACTTGTTAAAAACATTTCTAGCAAATGAAAATATTGTTTGACTTAAAAATAGAAATTAGGTGGACCCTTTGTGTAAATGGATTAATATTAAACCCTTAAATCATAAACACTAACTTTTGTGTTTAAATAATATATTTGGCTAACCCTACAAATTATTACTTTGATTTAAACCATTTCTAGCAAAACAAAATGATTAAATGACCATTTTCACCAACTTGAAGTTAAATGGTTTTACCACTTTTTAAAATGACCAATAGGAGCTTTAAAATGTTTAGAGCCTACTAGAAACTACTTTTCCAAAATAAAAAATCTTTTGCATGCTCGCATGCATTACCTTGTTTTTATTATTTTATGTGGTGAATTGTTTGAATGTTAATTTGAATATATGATTGCTTGATTGAATTTTAGCAAAGTTTGAAGAGTGTGATATTTGCAAGATCAAGGAGTGAACCAATATTCTCTACTTAAAAGGCAAGTGACACTATCAGCCATGTCCTACTATTTTCACTACACTTAGTGATATTTTTGTAGTATGCATGATAAAGCTACTATATTACTATGTTATGCTATGTCCTATTAGGAAATCCATCTTCCTTAGTGAAAACCTCATAGTTGTAGTATTCTTAGCCATGCTATAGACTTGGGATGGAATACATAATATGATTATATGAAGTATTGGAAAAATATATGTTTTATATAATAAAACAAGTACTCAATGAACCACCTGGGTGGAATGAGGATACTCAATTTTGGAAAAGGTGGCAATAAAGGGAACCATGTTTATATGGCTATCTTTTTGTATGTGCACTAGAAGAAAACCACCCAGGGACTTAGAGATTTAACATGTTTCTCGTACAGTGGCTTCCGTGTACAACGACATGCTAAATTGGCTCTGGCTTAGTCAACTACATAGTGGAAGACCGTTGCATTGGCATATTCAGGTTAACTAGAGTTGTGTATTGGAAATATATCCTTACATTGGTGCCTGGTAGACAAGCTAGCATTGTGTATTGGGAGGACTTCTATGGAAATACTTTGTCACATTCTCGCTCTGCCGGCACTCCATTTGGTGAGTATTTATCCAGCGGCCACTAGTGTCATCAAGAAGATATTGTGTCATGTGGGTAAAGTGTACAACTTTTGCAGAAGATCAAATTCTAAGTACTTAGCTGTGTCCCCGGTTACGGACAACTCTGAGCAACTAAGGCTTGAAGCTATGGAAGATCTCGACATTCCAATTTCTCAAAGTAAAACTTGATGGTGTCAACAAGGGATTAGAAGCACTTGGAGTTTTCCAAGGAGTTCAGAAAGATTGTCAAAAGATCAAAACTATTTTGAAAAGATAGGACAAAACTATATTGCTTTCTGCAAATGAGCCTAAACCCTACTTAGCCAAATATGCATGTATTGATAGGATCCACTTATTTCTACATAGTAGTGAAACTTGCCAATACAATTCAAATGTATTGACCCTTGTGGCTGCAACTTATTATGTTGCAGGTTTGTTTGATGTTAGTGAAGTGTGTTAGGATTAAAGTCTACAACCAATATGATTGTCTGTGGCACTTTGGAGATGAAGGACTCCATGCTATAGTAACTTCTGTTGCATTGTAATGAGATAGACAAATGAGCTATGTAAGAGTAATGAATTATTTTATTCCTGGTTATAAAGTTCTATTATGACCTTTGTTTCTTGATATTACATCTTAACTGTGGATGCTAGATATTGATCCAGGGACTAGCATTGTAAACACAGGGATCTCCACCTTATTAAAGGTTGGGACCTCTACAGATGGTATCAGAGCACTGTGTTGCATGTAGGATTGTAACCCTAGGATTGGACAAAACCCCTTAGAAAAATAGGAGTTATATTTTTTCCAAAACTCTTTCCTCAACCGTTTTGGTTTTGATTCTACATCTCTTCCTTTTCAACTTGATGGACAAAGCCTTCACCATGACCAATGACTTCAATTTCACCAAGGACTTCAACTTAGACATCACTAAGGACTACAAGTGAGAACCAAGAGACATTAGATTACCTACCAAAAACATTGAAATAATGTTAGTGTATGGATCATATTGACCTATGAGGTATGACTATACTAGGTTGATTGTTTCAAGAAAACTTGTCGTTTCCTTCAACTCATGGGTTAAGCTCATAAGTTGTTAAGTGATAGTTGCTTGTTGATTGTTTGATTGTTTGATTGAACTTGATTGTTTTGGGTTGTGTTGTAGAACTTCTTTAGACCTATCCATCATACCTTATCCCTATCAAACCAACAGATGCCTCCTGGACGTGCCAATCCCAACCCAAACAACAACAACAATGTCACTCCCGAGATGCAACAGATGATGGCAGCTCAAGCTCAAATGATGCAGATGATGACGCAATTTATGCAAAATCAGAATCAGAACAACAATAACAATAACAACAACAACAATCAGAATAATCCTCCAGCACTTGACATGCTCACCAGATTTCTGAAACTAAGGCCTGCAAGGTTCTCTGGAACAACTAATCCAATGGTAGCCAATGACTGGTTACGTTCGGTGAATAAGGACTTAGTGACTGTTGGCTGCACCGAAGAGGAAAAAGTTAGGTTTGCGTCATTTTTCCTTGAAGGGCCAGCAGCAACATGGTGGGACAACTTTCAGATCACCACTCCCCTTGAGGATGTGACTTGGGCTATTTTTGAGGATGGTTTCCGTAAAGCTCACATCTCATCTGGAGTGATGAACTTGAAGAAAAAGGAGTTCCACAATCTGAAACAGCGTCACCTCAATGTGGCTGAGTACATCGAGGATTTCAACAATCTGGCACGCTATGCACCGGATGAAATTGACACAGATGCTAAGAGGAAAGATAAATTCCTCGAATGACTTAATGATGAGTTGAACTTGCATTTGTCTGTTGCCTATGTCCCAACTTATCAATCACTTTGTGACAAAGCCACCATCTTGGAAAACAAGATGAATCAAGTTGAGAATAGAAAGAGGAAGCATAAACTCAAGTATCACTCAGGATCATCACAAAAGAAGCGTGCATACAAAAAGAGCAATGAAGATTCTGAACCACATCAGTATCACCACAACAACAATGTAAGTGATAATAATGGGAATGATACTGACAATGGAGATGACCTTGGTTAGAACCAACATGACACTTTCAGGAAGAAAGACATTAGCCAGTTGCAGTGCTATAATTGTAAGGAACTTGGACACTATGCATTAGACTGTCCTGAGAAGAAAAAGAAAAAGGATGCTAGAAACTCCAATGGAAATGACTCCAATGTGACCCGGAAAGGACATGTGAACCACATTGACATGTATGGAACCCCTGAAGAAATAGAGGATGTGGATATCAGGAATTAGTTAACTCAGATGAGTCAAATAGGGATTTCTTGTTTGGATATCAAGTATTGAACCCATAGTCAAATGAACCATCAATGTAACCCTATAAGACTTTCTTTTAAGGGTGGTAGTACCTTAGTTGTCTTCAAGCCAACTTGTAACCTCTAGCCTTCCCAAATCTCGGGACGAGATTTCTTTTAAGGGTGGTAGCCTGTCACATCCCAAAATTTTCCAAATTTTGAAATGTGAAAAATAATAAACAAAATAAATAATTGTTGACATTTAGGGTGAAAAGAAACTTTTTGTTTCCAAATAGAAACATCAAAGACCCATGTTGGACAAACTTTGAATGAAAAGGGATTTAAAAAGATAAACAAATAACAAATAAAATTATAAAAGTTGGAATCACCATTTTTGGATCTTTAAATAAGAAGATATGGATTTTATAAGCAAAGGAAGAAATAAATAAATAAATAAGGACTATTTTAAAGGCAAATTAAATCTTGGCCAAACAAATGAAATGAAAGATTCTTTTGTGTAATAAAAAGACTAAAGGATTATTTAAATAAAATCACAAGGATTTATTAATATCCAATTTTATCTAAATAAAGACATTTCCCAATTTAAATGAACAACAAATCATATTAAAGTATTTTAAATAATAATTCAAAGTGAAATTATTTTGAATAAATAAAACCTACTAAAAAAGGTTTGGTAAAATTTAGAATTAAAATGAAGTTTGAAAACCTATTTAAAATCTTATTTGAATTAAGACAAGGGCCTATTTTAAATAATTAATATACCCTAAAAGAATAAAATAAATATTCTAAATTGGACTTTAGAATATGTTAATAAACAACATTAAAATATGCTCAAAGTTTGGCAAAGGTTTGAATTCAAATAGTGTTTGAATTATTTGAATAAGAATCAAAACAGAAAAGGAAAAAGAAAAAGATCAGGAATAAAAAAAAGTGGAAGCAAAGCCAGCCCAGAATCAGGCCAAGTCCAGCCCAGCAATTAGCCCATCTTCTCTCCCTCAGTGAATCGTTTTTAACCCGGCAGCACACCCGCGCAGTCGCTGACAGCAGGACCCCACACCCACTCCCTCTCTCTCGCAGACAACCAGGATCCACCTGCATGTTCTTCGTTTCCACCCGCGTCGACCGTTTCCCCATCGCTCGTCGCCTTTTTGCCGCGATTCAATTCTCGTTAATTCGAGTTATTGGCGATGTTAATTCCTCCAGTAATGACGCACACTTAAACAGCCACGCCCCCTCTCCATTCTTCCCCAGACACCGCCCCCCTCGGCCACTAGGCTGCACGAATTGCAAGATCAAGCACCCTCAGCTCCGACGAACTCTCCAGACAAATACCAACAAATCCGGCCACCTCCCACTCCCTGGCACCCACTATCCTATTCCCTATCGGCAGGCGCATCTGCCCATAGCCTCATCTCACCCGCGCGCGTGCTATAAGCTCGGCTTCGACATCACCCGAGCGGCACCGAGAACGTCTTCAACTCCGACGAACTCTCCAGGTAGTTTCCGTCTGCCCCTGTCCCTCTCGATGATGCTCCCGTGATCTCCACACTCTCCCGCGTCTAACGCCCCCTTCCATTTGCCTCGGCATGACCTATAGCCTCGCCTCCGACAACGACCAGACGAACCCGACGCCGACGCCGTCTCCGACGAGCAATCGCCACTAACCCCGAGTGCCCCTCGACGAACTGACCCCACCTCAAGCATCAGCGCTTCCCGGCGAGTCTGGTGAGCATCTTCTCTCTCTCTCTCGCGCGCACTTCCTGGTTCGTCGGCAACCTCACCGTCTGAGCGTGCACCGTCGTCCGCCGTCGTCAGCGCCGCCCATCTGTGGTCGAGCTGCTGTGAGCCACTAGATCTAGATCCAAGCGTCACGATAGATTACTTAGCGAACAGGTACGAACCAATCAACACCGTGCGATTAAGTTAGATTTAACGGCCTGCGTAGCACGATCCACCCGAAGCGGTATGGACCAATAAGATTAAGACGCGTGGCACTGACTTCGATTTAAAAACAGAAAATGATCTATTAGATGTTCAAACTTGCAAAATACATAACTTTAAATTTTGCAAACTTTATATCAATGGAATCAGCAAGAAGAGTACTTTGCAACCATGCACTTTGTTTAATGAATTGATTCTTTAAAATTGGTTGTTTTTGCAGAAACTTGTTTAGGCCTATTTTGGATATAAATTTTGTTTTAAAAATGGTTTTAGGGTAAAATCTTTTCTAAATGGATTGTTTTGAACCTACTGACCCTAAAAACCAACTTGTGGATTTAAAAATATATTTGGTGACACTTAGGAATTAACTCTGTGAATAAAAGAATTTATAGCTAAATAAAAATATTAATTATGATTTAAAAATACTTTTAAAGTAAAATCTTTAGATAATGATGTGATTTAAACTCCCTGACCCTAAACACCAATTTTTTATATTTGAAAACATATTTGATGGACCTTAGTAAATTATTACTTGTTAAAAACATTTCTAGCAAATGAAAATATTGTTTACTTAAAAATAGAATTTAGGTGGAACCTTTTTGGAAATGGATTAATATTAAACCCTTAAATCATAAACACTAACTTTTGTGTTTAAAGAATATATTTGGCTAACCCTAAAATTATTCCTTTTATCTAAACCATTTCTAGAAAAAAAAATGATTAAATGACCATTTTCACCAACTTGAATTTAAATGGTTTTACCACTTTTGTAAATCACCAATAGGAGCTTTAAAATGTTTAGAGCCTACTAGAAACAACTTTTCCAAAATAAAACAATCTTTTGCATGCTTGGAAGCATTACCTTGTTTTTATTATTTTATGTGGTGAATTGTTTTAATGTTAGTTTGAATATATGCTTGCTTGATTGAATCGTAGTAAAGTTTGAAGAGTGTGATATTTGTAAGATCAAGGAGTGAACCAATATTCTCTACTTAAAAGGCAAGTGACACTATCATCCATGTCCTACTATTTTCACTACACTTAGTGATATTTTTGTAGTATGCATGATAGGGCTACTATATTACTATGCTATGTTATGTCCTATTAGGAAATCCATCTTCCTTAAACCTCATAGTTGTACTATGCTTAGCCATGCTATAGACTTGTGATGGAATACATGATATGATTATATGAAGTGTTGGAAAAATATATGTTTTACATAATAAAACAAGTACTCAATGAACCACCTGGGTGGAATGAGGAGACTCAATTTTGGACAAGATGGAAACAAATGGAACCAAGTTAATATGGCTATCTTTTTGTATGTGCACTAGAAGAAAACCACCCAGGGACTTAGAGATTTAACATGTTTCTCGTATAGAGGGTTTCGTGTACAGCCACATGCTAAATGGGCTCTGGCTTAGTCAACTACATAGTGGAAGACCCTTGCATTGGCATCTTCAGGTTAACTAGAATTGTGTATTGGAAATATATCCTTACATTGGTGCCTGGTAGACAAGCTAGCATTGTGTATTGGGAGGACTTCTATGGAAAGACTTTGTCACATTCTCGCTCTACCGGTACTCCATTTGGTGAATATTAATCCAGCGGCCACTAGTGGCGTCAAGACGAGATTGTGTCATGTGGGTAAAGTGTACAACTTCTGCAGAAGATGAAATTCTAAGTACTTAGCCGTGTCCCCGGTTACAGACAACTCTGAGCAACTAAGGCCTTAAGCTATGGAAGATCTCGACATTCCAATTTCTCAAAGTAAAACTTGATGGTGTCAAGAAGGGATTAGAAGCACTTGGAGTTTTCCAAGGAGTTCAGAAAGATCGTCAAAAGATCAAAACTATTTGAAAAGATAGGATAAAACTATATTGCTTTCTGCAAATGAGCCTAAACCCTACTTAGCCAAATATGCATGTATTGATAGGATCCACTTATTTCTACATAGTAGTGAAACTTGCCAATACAATTCAAATGTATTGACCCTTGTGGCTGCAACTTATTATGTTGCAGGTATGTTTGATGTTAGTGAAGTGTGTTAGGATTACAAGTCTACAACCAACATGATTGCCTGTGGCACTTTGGAGATGAAGGACTCCATGCTATAGTAACTTCTGCTGCATTGTAATGAGATAGCCAAATGAGCTATGTAAGATGTAATGAATTATTTTATTCCTGGTTATAAAGTTGTATTATGACCTTTGTTTCTTGATATTACATCTTAACTGTGGATGCTAGCTATTGATCTAGGGACTAGCATTGTAAACACAGGGATCTCCACCTTATTAAAGGTTGGGACCTCTACAACTATGAAGAGGACTATCAGGAGGACTGACAGCAGGAAAGTTATGAAAACTAGGATCAACTTCCATCGTCAGCATTGCCTGTGACCATGAAGATGGAGCCTCACCTACGCTATCGTTATTATTATGCTATTCCACTGTTTTAATTGTATTAATACTGGATCATGATATCCTTTATTTGTGTAAGACCTTATGTATGGTTTGTAATGGATGATGTACTGTGATATCGAATCTGTTATGTCTCGCAAAAATGGTAATCCTAGGATTGCGATGTATGGTATAACAAGCATCTGGGATAAAAAATCCGGGTGTTGACAAGTTGGTATCAGAGCCATCATGACCATAGGAGACCCTAGTTTATAATGGACGTTTAAATCAAAAACCTAGTTGCAAAACCAAGGAAGTGAGTATTTATGAAAACTTATTCTCATTCTTACCACTTAGACACTTTCATGAAAATTCATGTTCCTCAAAAATTCTTGCAAACTTACCTAAAATTTGACACACTGGATCACTCTACTTACTCATCCTATATTCTTATAGATGGACGTGAAGTACAAAAAGTTTTATCAGTTGTGGAATGGAGGAGACCTCATCTTTGAGCGTGACATGGACCAGCTGTCAGAAATGCTGGAGTGTCCGCACCCCGAGTTCTTCGGAGCTCAGCTCAACGATCAGGAAGGAGAGGAATTGCAATGGCTAGTTGTTGCAAGTCTCCGAGGAAACATTGATGCCCCCACCTCAAAGGTAATTTGGTTCACCTTAAGAGAGAACAACTGGCTCGATGGACTTGCCAGGGCCATGCAGGAAGCTCTTGCCCGTCTGTGTGGGCAGAGTATCAATCAGATCAAGGGTACCCGCTTTGAGTTCTATCCAAAGCGTGATGTTATGGGACAACCACTGGAGGACCCATATCACCAGGAGCTGAAGACTCAATTGGACCACCTCAGCTTCATGATGTATGACCATCAGAACAAGTTAGACAATGCCCGCTCCTACGCCAACCACAAGTACGCCATCGCTGCCAAGAAGGATCAGACCATTGCCATGCTAGGGAAGGATCGCCAACCTCGTCGCCGTCAGCTCGACAAGAAGGAGACATATCAGAGAGTTGGAGGAGACTGTCGACGAGAGGGATATGCAGCTGGAGGAGAGGGAGAATGCAGGGGAAGACCTTCGTGGAGACCCCTACTCCTATCTCAGTGATGATGATGACTTTATGGAGGATCAGGCCATGGACTTCTTCACCGATGAGGATGGCTTCACCTTCATTGATGACGATGATGAGCATGATGAGGACACCGATTTCAAGGAGTAGTAGCACTTGAGCACTAGCGTTAGTGAGTTGTAGTCGGTCCCACTTTATCGTAGTTCCACAGAATGGTTATTAAAACCATTTGTTTTCCTTTGTTGTGGTGTGTGTTTGTATCATGTCCTATCAATGAATGAATGAAAAGAAAGTTGCTACAAAAACCTGAGTCAAACTTCGAAAACTTTTCAAACACAAAACCCCGAACCTTAGAAATTTCCCTCTTTTCTCATGAACGATCTCAATCTTCAGATGCCTCGCGAAGGAAGCACTTCATCCCCGGACCCGATGTTGCAAATCTTGCAAATGTTGGTTTCTGACTGCGAAGCTGAAAGAGCCAAACGTGAAGCCAACCTAGCAACCCTTCAACATATAGCTCAGATGGCCAACAACAATCAAGGCCATGGAAATCAGGACAACCATGGGTCCAAGCTCAAGAATTTCCAGAACACCAATCCACCTATCTTCACTAAGTTTGAAGAGCCCCTTGATGTAGATGATTGGCTACAAACCATGGAGAACAACCTAGAAGTCCAAGCTCAAGGATTGGAAGCAATGTTGTGCCTGTTGCAGCGAAGGACAAGTCCCAAGTGACTTGTTATGAATGTGGAACCAAGGGTCACTATTCCAATGAGTGCCCCAAGAAGATTGCCGCAACCCCCAATGCAAATTCCCTAGCTCAGTAGCAGCGTCGTTTTCAGCCCGGAAGAAGTTTTGCCCCAGGGAACTCGCTCAACCGCAACGGCTGTCTCTTTCTCATGTATGCTGAAAATGCCCAAGAAGCGCCAGATGTCGTGCTGGGTATGTTTTCTGTTAACTCAGTACTTGCCAGAGTGTTGCTTGATTCTGGAGCATCGCACTCGTTTGTTACCGAAGAGTTTGCATGCACTAGTAAGATTCAACCCACCAAATTGAAGCATGTTATGATAGTTCAAAAACCTGGTTCAACCACCAAAGCTAGACAAATTTGCAAGGTCGTACCTATCCGAATCCATGGCATAGATTTTTGTGCTAATCTATAAGTACTTGGAATTAAAGGTTTGGAAGTAGTACTAGGAATGGATTGGATGTCCAAACATAAAGGATTAATCGACTATGCCAAGAAATCCATAACCATGACCAGTACAGCCGGAATATCAGTAGAGCATGTATCTGAAACCTTGCCCCATCAATTCAAGTGCAACAAGAGTCTAGCCCAACCAACCATTGACCAAGTCAGAATAGTATGTGAATACCCCGATGTATTTCCAGATGTTTTGCCCGGTATGTCCCAGATCGGGATATCGAGTTTATCATTGAACTAATCCCAGGAATCAGACCCATAGCCTAGAGACCATATAGTATGAACCTGTCTGAATTAGTGGAACTGAAGATGCAATTGGATGCTATGTTGGAGATAGGATTGATCCAACCAAGTTCGTCGCCCTGGAGATCACCTGTCTTGTTTGTGGACAATAAAGATGGAGGTAACCGTTTGTGTACAGATTATCGGAAGTTGAATGATGTCACCATCAACAACAAGTACCCACTGCCAAAGATAGAAGACCTGTTTGACCAGTTGACTGGTGCCAAAGTGTTTTCTAAGATTGATCTTAGGACTGGTTATCATCAACTCAAGATTCACGCAGAGGATATTCCAAAGACTGCCTTTACCACCAGATATGGATTATATGAGTACACTATCATGTCTTTTGGATTAACCAATGCCCTTGATTATTTCATGAATCTCATGAATAAGATTTTTATGGACTTCCTGGATAAGTTTGTTGTTGTTTTCATCAATGGCATTCTGATCTATTCCAAATCAGAAGAAGAACATGAAATACACCTAAGGACCATCCTTGGAACCCTTAGGGAGCATCAGTTGTATGCCAAGTTTAGCAAATGTGAATTTTGGTTACAGGAGGTAGGATTTCTCGGACATATCGTATCAGCCGGAGGAACTACCATTGACCCTGCCAAGGTGAAGGATGTTGAAGATTGGAAGGCCCCAACCACTCGAACCCAAGTTCGTGCATTTCTTGGATTGGCGGGATACTACCGCAAGTTCGTAGAAGGATTCTCGAGTATCGCCAGACCCATGAACCAATTGCTAAAGAAGGACATGAAGTTTGAATGGACGGACAAATGTGAAGTGAGTTTTCAAGAACTCAAGAGGAGATTGATTTTAGCCCTAATCTTGATCATGACGGATATTACGAAGCCGTTTGATGTGTATTGTGATGCATCCAAGATCGGTCTCGAATGTGTGTTAATTCAAGAAGGCAAAGTTATATCTTATCTATCCCGAAAACTAAAGCAGCATGGACAGAATTATCCAACCCATGATCTTGAACTAGCAGCCGTAGTTCTAGCCATGAAAACATGGAGACATTACCTGATGGGAAACCGTTGTGAGATTTATTCGGATCACAAGAGCCTGAAGTATATATTCACTCAGAAGGAGCTGAATATGAGGTAGAGAAGATGGATTGAGATAATCAAGGACTATGATCTAGACATTCACTATCACCCCGGTAAAGCCAAAGTAGTAGAAGATGCCCTTAGAAGATTGCCGTGCCGCTTGAACTCCATGATTCTGAAGGAGCAACCAAGTTTGCACAAGGAGATGGAGGATTCCAGAATGGAATTAGTAAGTGAAGTATTTTTGGCTAGCATAGAACTTCAACCCACTTTTATCAGTTAGATGAAGGAGGCACAAAAAGGAAATGCTAGTATCGATGGAATCAAACATCGTATCGGTACAGGAAAAGACGAAGGAGTTCTGTGGTACAAAGGACGTCTCTATGTACCAGCAGATTCAGATTTGAAAGAAACTATTTTGAAAGAGGCCCATGATACTCTTTATTCTATCCACCCTGGAGGAACAAAGATGTATCTGGATTTGAAGGAACAATTTTGGTGGCATAAGATGAAGAGAGAAATCGGAAGCTATATAGCCAAGTGTGATATTTGTTAGAGAGTCAAGGCGAGAAATCAAAGACCAGCAGGACTATTGCAACCACTGCAGATTCTGGAATGGAAATGGGATTCAGTTGGAATGCACTTTATCACCGGATTACCTACTTCTAGTAGGGGAAATGACTCTATTTTGGTCATAGTTGACAGATTGTCCAAAGTCACCCATTTCTTACGAGTCAAGACCACCTACTAGAGTTTGAAACTAGCGGAGTTGTACATCGCTAGAATCGTCAGTTTGCACGGAGTCCATAAGAACATCGTGTCAGATTGAGGAACTCAGTTTACCTCGAGATTTTGGAAGAAAGTCCAAGAAGTATTAGGAACCCGACTAGATTTCAGCACGGCTTATCACCCTCAGACCGATGGACAAACGAAGCGAGTAAATCAGATAATCAAAGATATGTTGAGAGAATGTGTGCTAGAGTATGGGTCAAAATGGGAAGACTGTCTGCCTTTAATATAATTTTCTTACAACAACAGTTATAAAGCTAGTTTGCAAATGGTCCCATTAGAATTCATGTATGGAAGGAAGTGTTGTACCCCTTTGAATTGGTCGGAAGTAGGAGAGAGTCAGATTTTCGGACCCAAGATCCTACGAGAAGTAGAAGAGAAAGTTCACACGATTCGTGAGCACCTCAAGACCGCCCAGTCAAGACATAAGAGTTATGCCGACAAAAGACGTTGAGACCTCGATTTCAATATCGGAGATTTTGTGTATCTCAAAGTGTCGCCTTTGAAAGAAATACAACGTTTCCAGCTCAAAGGAAAGTTAGACCCCAGATATATCGGACCTTTCAAGATTCTGAATCGTTGAGGAGAAGTATCATACCAAGTGGAACTGCCAGAGGAGATGTCAGTAGTGCATAATGTGTTCCATATATCATTGCTTCGCAAATGCCTTGAAGTCCCAGAGAAGACTCAAGTTTTCAAGAACATTGATCACGGGACCATAGAGATCAACGATGACCTGACGTATCCCAAAGTACCCATCCATATTTTGGAGGAAGCTTCCAGAACCACCAGGACCCGGAGCATCAATTTTCTCAAGATTCAGTGGAGTAACCACACTGAAGAAGAAGTTACCTAGGAACAAGAAGATCACATCAAGACGGAGTTTCCTGATCTCTTTAAAACCTAGTTTTCTTCTTTCTTCTTTCTCAAATCTCGGGACGAGATTTTATTTAAGGAGGGAAGGTTTGTAACATCTCAAAAATATTGAACAATTGATTATCCAATTCAAATCACCAAAATTAGGGTTAACAAAAACTTTTGTTAATCAAATCATATGGATGCATGTGTGTATGTGATGATTGTATGAATGCATGAATGGACTTGTGTTATTGATCTAAATAGCAAGGAATGGTTTAAAGATGAAAACAACATCATCTAAATCAAATCCAAGCAGAAACAAATCAAGAGAAAATAAAAAACAAAACAAATAAAGCAAATGGTCATTTTGTCAATCTTACTCACTAGGCCACTTTGAGTGTTTCTAGTCCAAGATTTCAAACAGAAACGTTTCCATTTCTTTTCACCCCTCGCTAGACCAAGTAAAAGTGAATCAAAGACCACCTTTCAAACTTACAGAAACATTTGGAAACTTGATTCAAATGACAATTCAAAATTGAACCTTTAACATATGTGAAGATCACCACTTTTCAAAACCCAACCAAACCAATGCACCTTGACAAATCCAATCAACCAGAGACTACCTAAGATGTAACTAGCACACCCACAAAGTTGGAATCAAAAATTCAAATTTGAATCTCTTTCTGCCATTTCATCAAACACCATGCAGACACAAAACAATCAAACCTCAAACACTATTGTGAGCAGTGATTGATGCCTAACTTGTTCTCTATCTAGCTCCCACTACACTCTCAATAGATCATCTAACTTGTTTAAGCCAATCTAGCTCACTGTAAACCTGACCATGCCATCAATGGCAAGCATGCCGAGAGCACCCTTGCCACCCCAATGTCGCCAGCCAGCTAGGAGCCTCACTAGCCTCACCAACCTTGTCTAGCAGGCACTCCACCGTCCATCGCCACCCCTTGTCTAAGCCTCGAGCGCAGCCAACCCCTGGACCACCCAGCCCAAGCGTGCCTAGCCTCTCTACGAGTGTGAAGAGAGCGCGCCAGAACGCCACCCGCGACACATGCCCATAGACCGCGTGCCGCCCTCGTCGCGTGCGAGCACGATCACCACAACCCTAGGAACATCCCAGAAACGCCCGTTCATTGTCGTGCGACCAGGAGAACCCGTACGCCATTAAAACTTCCATCGGACCCGCCCAGAGCATCGAAGTGTTCCGAACACCTCGTACCGTCCCACGTTGCGTAACCATGTTGTTGAGATTCACCAGGGAGCACAGCTCCGCCCGCTACCATTGCCCATGCCAGTATCTCGCTATGACGACGACCATGACGAGCTCCACCCGCGCCATTCGGTACGCTCGCTGCACTATAAATAGAGGCCACCCCCGCTTGATTTCTTCACACCATCACACTCCCCTCTCTCTAAGAAGCACCCCACCTCCCTTCGGGAGCAAGGAGAGTAGCCCACCGCCAGAATTTGGCCGGAGTCTGTCGTGGAGGAGGAAGAAAGGAGCCGTTGATTGGAGCCGCCCCGGGAGAAGCCGCCAGTACCAGGAGGTTCGCCGTCGTCAACTTTGTTGTTCGCCCCCATCGCCGACCCTCGCCTGAGCCCTGGTGAGCCCCTGTAGACCCCCACTGGCCACACTAGGGTTCTGTCTTGCCGGCGTTGCCCGACGGAGACGATAGGTCGTGGCCGTTGGATTAGAGCTTGATCACATGGTCTAGATCACCCTGTACCGCTTCGCACCCCCTGTCTCGCTGACTGGTGGGGTCAGCCACTTAAACTCACCCGCGCATATGCTGTGCACCGTGGGCCGACCCAGTTACAATCCTGTGTGACCCAGTAATTCAAATTTAGGTTTATTCTTTTAGTTTCAAACTCAGTTATGTACCTATATTCAAAAATCAACCCAAGCCGATTCACTGAACCAAAATGCATGAAACCGATTTTGCTAGAAAGGTACTACATTTATTAATCCAATCCCGTTGGATTCAAACCAATTGGATTTGTAGATCATCTATAGTAAAAATAACAAGGCAGAATCTTTTCTGCACTCAAACATTTTTTAAAATTCAACCACAAAAGCTTTTGAGTTGATTCCAACTCTCAAAATTCATATTTAACAAGACCTTTCAGAATATATAAAAATATCTAGGTTTACTTACAGAAATAATGGTCAAGTAATAAAAGGATGCCCCATAGGAATTTCTAGTCACATTCCCATGTACTGAAATATGTGGTGATGACATGTGTCAACATGATCCCATGTTTTAGTTGGATAATATTAAATATTAATTAGTTTTTCAATGAATAGAAATTACTTTTCTAAAATAAAAGAAATAAAACTTGTTTCCTTAATCTTTGTGATGTTTGTGATGATCCTAGATCATCTAGTGAAAACCTCGGTGTGATAAATAGAAGTAATTAAGTATTGTTTGGTGATTGTGTACCTCGAATTTATTTATAGACGCTAGTACGGACCAAGGATACGAGGAGGAAGGATAATACTACGAGGAAGAAGTCGAGGAGAACTTCAACCACTGCTCTGCACAAGGCAAGCTACTACTTGCATGTTACCTATGCAAGTTCACTTAGCAAGCTATTATCTTAGCAAACTAAGCTAAACCATGCAAACCTTACTTGCAAGATTATCCCACTTGATACCCAGTCCTAATTTTATTTGCAAGCTTGGTTATTTTATTCCTTTATCAAAACTCTCTATTGGAGCTTGACTTAGTGACTTGTAGACTTTAGAAAGATATCTGAAGGTATCATAAAGAGCATAAAACTTGGCCTAAGATAGATAATCTTGATGTCATCCCGAGGCATGAGATTGAACTTAGATAAGATACACCTGTTTACCACCCCTCATTAGTATTTACCCCCACTTGTAGTTGCTAGTGCTAAGCATAAAACTTGATCAACTTTAGATGGGAATACTTGGTGAAAATGGTTATGAAAACCTTAGACTGATGAGTCATTATATTGAAATGTTTTGACATGTGTTCTTGAACACCAAATGATTTTGATGATGAAAATGTTAAGGCATCAGCCTTAGCCCTTTATAAAACTTATGGTTGTCTAGATGCGATACCATTCCAATTTTACCGTACAACCACACTACCCAAAAATTAGGTAGGGCTTGACTGGAAATTTATATACCTTAGTATGGGTTCCCTTGCGGCCAAGGTTTGAGATGAGGCTACCTTGTGAAGATTGTCCACCTGTGCAGTTCCCAAGATGACAGCTGGTCATGGTTGGGAGGCCAACCTCACAGCAGAGGTGCCTATTCTAGGGCGTGTAATTGAAAGGTTAGGATTGATTATCCGCATACTGAGTATGGTGAATTCAGGATTGTTCCTTACGGATGTATCGAATATTGTGGTGAAAGTGTACCACCTCTGCAGAGTGTCAAACTATTCGAATAGCCGCGTCCGCGGTTATGGAAAGTTGGAGTGGTCGTACTGTTCCAATGTTAGATGTTTTCAAAATGACATATGAAATGATTTGTGACTTTGACTTGACCACAACGGGGTGGTGATTTGAAATTCAAATTCCCACTTAGGTGTTATAAAAACTTTCAACTGGCTTTATTTGCTTCTGAACTCAGTAGAGGTAAATCTGGCTTTTTGCAAAACAACCTAGAGCCTAGTACTTCCTATTGAAAACCACTTTACTTGTTAGTATTAGTTTGCGAGTACTTAAAGAGTACTCATGGCTTTGTCCCTGGCTATTCCCGTGGCCATTCTATGAAGAGAACTATCAGGAGGATGGACAGCAGGAAAGTTACGACAACTATGATCATCTCCCATCGCCAGCATTGCCTGTGACCATGAAGATGGATCCTCTCCTACGCTATCGTTATTATTACGCTATTCCGCCACTTGAATTGTATTAAGACTGGATCATGAGACCATTTATTTGTGTCAGACTTATGTATGGTTTTTAATGGATGATGTACTATGATATCCAATCTGTTATGTCTCGCAAAAATGGTAATCCTGGGATTGCGATGTATGGCATAACAGGCATCTAGGATTAAAAATCCGGGTGTTGGCAATAGAAGTCAAAGGTTAAGCATAGATTACTGTTCACTCAATGAGGTGACTATAAAGAACAAGTATTCTTTGCCTAGAATCAACGATCTATTTGATCAACTAGAAGGATCCCGTGTGTTCTCAAAGATTGATCTCCGATCATGCTACTTCCAGCTAAAGATTAGAGAACAAGACATACCTAAGACTTCTTTCACCACTTGGTATAGTTTGTATGAGTACACCGTGATGCCATTTGGTTTGACAAATGCACCAGCCTATTTCATGAATATGATGAACAAGGTGTTCATGGTTTCTTGACAAGTTTGTTGTCGTATTCATTGACGACATTTTGATCTATTCCAAGAGCAAAGAAGATCATGAAGAGCATTTGCGTTTGATACTTAAGAAGCTTAGGGAACAGAAGTTGTATGCTAAGTTCAGCAAGTGTGAATTCTGGTTGAATGAAGTTGGATTTCTCGGACATATTATGTCGGGAGATGGTGTAGCTGTCGACCCCTCAAAGGTGTTAGCCGTAACTGAGTGGGAATCTCCCAAGTCAGTGAAAGAAGTTTGTACTTTCCTAGTTTTGGCAGGATACTATAGAAGATTCATTGAGAATTTCTCAAAGGTAGCTAAGCCAATGACGGAGTTACTAAAGAAAGATAAGATGTTTGACTAGACTAAAGGATGTGAAGTCAGTTTCCAAGAATTGAAGAAGAGACTAGTGTCAGCACTAGTTTCATGTCTGCCAGATTTGGAGAAGGATTTCCAAGTTTATTGTGATTCATCTCACCAAGGATTAGGTGGAGTTTTGATGCAGGAAGGGAAAGTTGTGGCTTATGCCTCGAGACAACTCAAAACTCATGATGTGAAATATCCTACTCATGACTTAGAATTAGCCTCTTTTGTCCATGCACTCAAAACATGGAGACATTATCTTTTGGGAAAGCGTTGTGAAGTGTTCACAAATCACAAAAGTTTGAAGTATATCTTCACTCAGAAAGAAATCAATATGAGACAAAGAAGGTGGCTTGAGATCATCAAAGACTATGATTGAGTTTGCAATACCACCTCGGTAAAGCAAATGTTGTAGAGGATGCTTTAAGCTGTAAGGTTTATGTGAATGGCCTTACTAAGGGAGAATTGCCAAATGATCTATGTACCCAATTCAAAGATCTTAGATTGGAGATAGTACCTAAAGTACATCTATGTCATTGGATGTTCAACCCACATTGTTGGACAAGATCAAAGAAGCCTAAAAGTTGGATAAGGAAATTGAAGAGATCAAAGGGAAAATTAGAAAAGGGAAAGCTAAAGGATTCCATGAAGACGAATAGCGTACTTTATGGTGTGGAAAACGTATCTGCATTCTGCAAGATCCGGAGCTTTGGAAACTGATTCTACAAGAAGCACACAACTCACCATATTCCATTCATCCAGGTAACACCAAAATGTACATGGATATGAAGGAAATATTTTGGTGGAACAACCTCAATAAGGATATTGCGGAGCATATTGCTTTGTGTGATGTGTGTAGCCGAGTGAAAGCGGAGCATCAGAAACCGGCAGGGTTATTACAACCACTACCTATTCCTGATTGGAAGTGGGATAAGATTGGCATGGAGTTTATCACCAGACTGCCAAGGACTAGATCCGGGTATGATTCTATTTGGGTTGTTGTAGATCTCCTAACTAAAGTGGCTCATTTCATACCCGTGAAGACAACCTATACAAGTGCTAAGTTAGCCAAGATCTATATGAACGTGATTGTATGTCTGCAGGGAGTACCCAAGAGTATTGTGTCTGATAGAGGAACTCAGTTCACCTCGCATTTTGGGCGACAATTGGATGAGTCACTAGGAACAAGGTTAGAGTTCAGCACAACTTTTCACCCCTAGACTGATGGACAAACAGAAAGGACCAATCAGATTCTGGAGGATATGTTGAGGGAATGTGCGCTAGACTATGTTGCTAGTTGGGATGAAAGTCTGCCTTACGTAGAATTCTCTTACAATAACAGCTATCAAGCCAGCATTGAGATGGCACCGTTTTAATTTCTCTATGGAAGGAAATGTACTACACCATTGCTATGGAGTGGTGTTGGAGAAAGAAATTTGTTCGGACCATAATTGATCAAGGAAGCTAAAGAGAAAATCAAATTGGTAAAGGAAAGATTGAAGATAGCACAGTCCCGACAGAAGAGCTAGGAAGATCCAAAGCATAGAGAAGTCACCTATGAGGTAGGTGATAGAGCGTATCTTAGAGTCTCACCACTTCATGGTGTGAAGAGATTTGGAGTCAAAGGAAAATTGGCACCAAGATACGTTGGACCATTCAAGATTTTGAGTCGCAAAGGAGAAGTTGCTTATGAGATTGAATTGCCTAAATCACTGTCAACAGTTCACAATGTATTTCATGTGAGTCAGTTGAAGAAGTGCCATCCGGAGATGGAAGAAACTTCTTTGAAGGATACTATACCTTTGGAACTGGTTTAGTTGGAGAGTGATCTCACCTATGAGGAGAAGCCTATCAAAATCCTCGAGACTGCAGAAAGAGTTAATCGGACTAAGACTATGAAATTCTGCAAAGTTTAGTGGAACCACCATTCCGAAGAAGAAGCAACTTGGAAAAGAGAAGATGACCTTCGGAAAGATCACCCTCACCTATTTGCTATCCAATCCGAATATCGAGGGCAAGATTCATCTTAAGGGGGTTAGATTTGTAACATCCCAAAAAAATCATGAATTTTAAAAGAATGCATTTCATTCATATTGTCAAAGCATTTAGAGCTAGCACAAAAATTTTCAAAGTTCGAATTCAAATAAAACCATTTTGATGCCCATTTTATCAATCTTATGTGGCATGGTTTTGTTTTATTTCTGAAAGGGCCAAAGTGATTCTAAGTGAATTTATGTGTTTAACACACTCCTGGACACTATAATGCTCTCACAATATTTTGGTGGAAATTTGAATTCATTTGGAGTTGATTTGAGCTTTCAAACCTTATTTAGAAAATGAAATCAGAAAAAGAAAAACAAAAGAACAAAAAAATAGAAGCAGACCAGTCAACTGGCTCAGCCCACCCCCACGTCCCAACTCGCAGCCCACCCGGGAAAACCCCCCCTCACCCCTTTCTCTCACCCGCGCTTGCTCTACCCCGCAGAGACTGCTAGTGGCCCCGCGCCAGCTCAGCTCCTTCTTCCCCAAATCCCGCGCCCAGACCCCGTCGCCGCTGCCGTTCACTACCGTTGATGTCGCGGCTTAATTGCCATTGATACGACGAGTAATTCTCGTGCCTACCTCTGCCTACTTAATCCCCACACCACCACGTACATTTCCCCCTAACTCCCCTCACTAGAACGCCACCAGGCTGCGCGCAATCAAGGTCGAAACTCCGCTGCCCGAGCATCTCCGGCGAGATATTCTGGTGAGCTCCGTCCACTCCGTCCCCTCTCATTCATAGTGTCGTGCTTCCCTTGTCCTTACGCTTCTTGTGACACCATTGGTTCACCCTGTACTTCCCCAGGTCGTCAACTCCATCGAGCACCGCAAACACCTGACGCCGTCCTCAACTCCGGCGAGCAATAGCGGTACAAATCGAACGCCCCTTGGCCTCAGGTTCAAACCATATTCAGTGCCTCGTCCTTGTGCATGCACTGATTCTATTTGTTTGTCCTAGAGAGACCTAGAACGTCGCCGTCGTCTCCGCCAACCTGTGCCTGCCGCCAGCGAGGTTTCCGATGAGCTCTCACGGCCACTACAGCACGCCCCCACCCACGCCAGCGACACCTTGAGCATATTCATGTTCTCGCGAGTCTAGTAAGCCACTACACAACCCCTAGCCCTCTTTGGAATCGCCGGAACATCGCCGCCAGTAGCACCGCCGCCAGCACCCATTAGCGCCATCAGACTTTGGTCGCATGCATCGTAGCCGTTAGATCTAGATCTTGTGGATCTGATTAGATCACTTCACGAAGGGGTATCGATAGATCTGGCCCGTGCGATTTCATTTTAATCATGCTACTCTCGTTGATCGATCTACCCGAACCGGTACAGGCCAATCAGACATGGCCACGTGTCTGTGATTTGGTTTTAAAACCTGTTTTTTTATCTATTAGAGATTCTAACTTGTAAAATTCATATCTTGAGTTCTGTTTATCCAAAAATGCAAATAAAATATCATTCAATTTAGAAAATTAAGCCCTACACTATTGTGGCCTTGAATTTGTATTTTGCTTCTGTAAAATTAGGTTTATTTGCAGAATAAATTATAGGCTTATTTTGGCCTTATAAATTATGTAGAAAATGATTTTAAAGAAAATTTAAGTTTATTTAGACTATAAATAGTTGTTTTTGTGCTTAGTACTATTTGACTTGACTTGTTTAGTATAGAAAAGTCATTTCATTTCATTTGCATGCATTCATAATATTTTTTCTTGAATATTGGAATGTGAATTTGGTGTTATTATTTTATGGGTTGATTTTGGTGCTAGCGGTGATTTTGATTGTGAAGATTTTTGCTACTCCCCCAAATACCAAGGCAAGTGGTGCTTCATTTATATTGTCCTATTATTTTGACTATGCACTAGTGATATTTTGTATAGAGATTGCATGGAATTTTTGCTAAGTATATATATATTCTATGCCTTGGGAAATCCTATTAGTTGTAGTCTTAGTGGAATTTTCTCTAAGTTAAGATACTTGTTATGTTATCATTCTTAGCCTAGCTAGTAGAAAACAAGGGTGGATTATATTCATGTTATGGAAATTTTTGCTAAGTCTTTTGACTTATGTTTTGACTAATAAAACAACTAAGTGAATGAATCACCTGGGTGGAATGGTATGATGGTTTATGTTGTGTCGTTACACAAGGCCCATGTCTATGGTTTACCTTGTATATCTCACTTGTGGAAAGCCACCCAGGAACAAAGGGATTTGAGATATTTAATGTTTAGAAGCTTATAGTGCAGCCACATGGCATATGGGCTCTGTCTTGATCATATAGGTTGCAATAACTTAGCCAGATGGAAAGTTGGTGGTAGGGTGATAGGATGGAACGCTTCCATGGTGGTCTAAGGGAAGGCTTCTAAAAGGTTTCGTCTCGATGCATGTCGAGTATTGTGGGGAAAGTGCACCACCTCTAGAGAGGGTAAAACCTAAGTACTTAGCCGTGTCCCCGGCAACGGACAATTTGAGCATCAAGACATTGAAGCTATCAAGAATCACCTCATCCCAATTTCTAAGTTAAAACATGTGGTTGAACAAGGGTAAAGGTTCACCAATGTCTATTGGTGGTTCCTTGGGAGTTTTTGTCAAACAAAAACTTAGTGTTTTTCAACTGATAGGAAAAACCTATTTTGAGCAAAGCAAGCCTAAGCTACACTTATCCAAATTCATATAGATGTTAGATACTAGTATTCTACTATGGTATCACTTGCCAATACAATTCCAAATGTATTGACCCACTATGGCTGTAACTTATGATGTTGCAGGTTATTCTGATGAGGATTAGGGTTATGAGCCTACACTCAACATGCTTTCCTGTGGCACATGAAGATGAAGACTTTACTTTATTTACTTATGATTTAAACTCTTGTACTAGCCTTTGGCTATTGAGTTGTAAAGACTATGTTTATGTCTGGAATGACGATGTAATAAAGACCTTTGTATCTGTGTACTTCATCTTAAACTGTGGATGCTAGCATTTTATCTAGGGACTAGCATTTCAATCACATGGGCCTTTACCTTTATAAAGGTCGGGTCTTACAGGCGTACATAGCAGCACGAGGACCTAGCAGCACCACAGGGCCAACCACCAAACCCTAGGGTTCGGGGTGAAGACCGCCTGGCCGGGAGAGAGGCATAGAGTCAAATCCGATAGGACCAGTCGACGGATTAGCCTCGACAACCTCGTCACGCATCACGGCGGCGGCCGGTGAGGCCGTGGGGGTGGAATCGCGCGGCAACAACGGTGGCAGTGCGACGCCGCAATGGGCGAGAGAGAGAGTGAGCAAGTGCGTACTAGGCCGGTACAGTCCAGTACACCTTAGGGGTATGGGTTTGACCAACCCATTTGGGCCAGATTGGGCTAGGTCGGCCCAAAGGGCTTCACCTAGAATTTAAAGGAAAATCTAAATAATTTAGTAAAAGACCAAAATACCCCTAAAACTAAATTATACACTAGAAAAATATAGAAAAAACCTAAAAATAAATATGATATACCAAAATGATCACTAGAATAATATATATTTAGGAAATATATAACATTAATTGTCTGAGTTAAATAAAATGAAAATAAGTATTAACACGATTAAATCCTAAGTAAAATTTCATAAAATAAGTAAAAGTCCTAAAAATCAATAAAAATCATTTTTGTGTATAAAGATAAAATTAATATTCTATAAAAATACAAAGTTAATTTTTTACAACTAAAATTTAAAGGAAGTATTCAAAGATATTTAATCCTTTATAGAATTTTATGGACATAAAAATAATAACTAAAAAATCATATTTAAGATCTTGAATAAATATATTTTACTAGAAAAATATTAAATACATCTTTAGTAAGATTTTTAAGAATTTAAAATAATAAATTCTTATCTATTACCTATTTTATTACAATAACTATTTTATTAATTCTTTAAATTTATTTTCTTAAGTAAGAAATAATCACATTTCTTTATAAAACACTAAGTACTTTAAATCAATTATTAATTTAAATCCATAATGATGATTCAAAATAGAACTTAAATAATTAACTCTATAATATTCTTTTGAAACCTTTAATCAAATTTAAACCAAAATGTTTAAGGTCACATTATGCATCATTCACTATTATTAAAAGTAAGTGATCTTTATCTCTTAACCTTACTGAACATGACTTCCAACCTAACATTAATAAGTTACAAATTAGCAAAACAAATCTAAACTAATCCTTCGCTTAAATCCTTCGCTTAAACTGTACCAATGATGCTAATTTTAGATATTAATCTTCTATTGACCGAAAGACCGTGAGTGCATAATATTGCAATCAGAAAAAGAAAGTTCGCACATGCTCATGTCCTTCTAACATTATTTTCTATCAAGTATAATCTTCTAACATTATTTTCTATAAAGTATTTTGCAAATCCAGTGTTGTCATCACCTGCATATCAAAAACGTCAGAAAACACTATTTTTATAATAATATGATTATAGGTTATTTACCGAGAGGTAATAAACTACTATGAAAGTTTTGGTGGTAAAGGAACATATTATCTAGGACTGAACAACCAATGTCGCCACTGATTCTTGCACCATATATGACGCGTTAACCATGAGATTTGGAATGGGATGGAGAAGTCAGTTGGATCTTCTTCCTTTCGTATGTAGGCAAGACGACCTTAACGTGACGCTGTGATTCCTTGCGAGGATCCAACATATGTGTGGGCACCCTTAGGCCCCACGATTTTGGTGTCTAGATTATCTGTGAGCCGCTTCTTGAGGTATAGTTGGACCTATATGGAGCTTGCCAGGGGCACCACCGGCTCATAGAGTATTCAGGAACTCATCAGGGAAATAGCTTGCCCGAAAGGGGGCTTAACAGAGATGTATCTTGTCCTAAAGGATCATGCAGACATATGGGGCCGCAGAGAAGGGCAGTGATTGGCTTGGATCTTAGTTTGGGCCTCATACCAAGAAAGTATGAACGGGTTCGTGGCCTGGATGTGAAACAAAGCTAACATCTCTCATTGGAAAAGTAATGCACCTCTATAAAGTGTAAAAACTGTAACTTATTACTCGCTGTTCTAGGAAGGAGCTACAAACGCGGCAGGAAAGGAACTCCATGAAAGTTTTGGTAAACCTGTGAAGGCTGACGGACATAGATTTTCAGAATAAAAACAAATTTTGAAGAAATGTTTATGAAAACCTGCATTGCCTATGACCTATGGTCTGTGGTTGTAGTCAGTGCATCAAACACTCCTTTTTAGTGAACTTGCCTAGTACGCTCGTACTCAACATATCTTGTTAAACCTTGCTAGATTATGAAGCCAATACATACAAAGTCTACATCAACTTGTGCTGAAGGAATCATCATCAGAAGGTCAAGTTCTTCAATGAAGTCAAGGAAGCCAATATATACAACAACTAAAGCAAAGACGAAGTTGCTGGTTAGATAGGATTATAATCTCTAGCCATAGAACCTATTACTAAAGAGCATTGCAACAGCAGCAATGCAAGACCAATAGATTAAATGCTAGTCTATTAGTATGATAGTTATGAGTTGATATTTCTGGTTCTTCTTTGTATGAAGTTTCCTTCTGTCTCTTTATCCTTGAGTGTTCTCTGGATCTTTTGTAAAGTGTCGAGTTGTAACCTATATCATGTCTTGGACCTGATGTGTTTATGTTGTACAACTCTGAGGGATGTAATACTTGTGAACATTATGTGAATGACTATAGTATACTACATCATGGAGTGGTATGCTGGGTCACCACAACTGATATCCCTCCGATAGTCGACAGTGATTCAGGATCCCGGTCTGTTATCCGACTAGTGAGCCAATGTGTCACCGCTAGTCAGAGAACCTTCCGAGTAGGCAACACCTTGTCAATCGGATCTCTATCCGATTCCTATTGGATTGTCCGAAAATCCTCTTTACCCCGAAGTCCACAACTTTTGTGAGAGCTCCATCTATCTACCAAGTGCCCTGCTTGAGAGAGTCTGAATCTCTCACAATTTATCGAAAATAATTGGTAGTTCCCCAATAGTACGAGTGCACTAACCAAAAATTTATGATTTGTAGTGTTGCAGAAAATGGTGGGGTAATCCGACTAGACCTTCCTTGAGGGAAAAAGAAGCGAATGAAAACTGCAAGTCAGAACCTTTCTGTCTCACAAAAGCTAACTTTCAGCTTTAACTTTTGACAGGGTACAAATGTCTCCTTGTCCAATAAGAAAACAAAATTTAGTGGTTGATCCTGGACATTAGCCACGTGATGTCCCACTGAGATCTGGACCAATTTTGACCAACTTCTTGGCCAAGACAAACCAGATCTGGCCACTACCCTAGATCACAACAGATCAAAAAGGCAAAATGAAAATAGCAAGCAAGATCCAATCTTTCCCACTAGTGCATATCATGCACAAGAACTAGGCCAAAAACCTAGATTCTATGTGTAAGACCCCACCTTTTTAAGGTAAAGGCCCCTGTGATTGCAATGCTAGTCCTTGGATCAAATGCTAGCATCCATAGTTTAAGATGAAGTACACAGATACAAAGGTCGTTATTACATCGTCATTCCAGAGATAACATAGTCTTTACAACTCAATAGCCCAAGGCTAGTACATAGAGGTCATAACATAAAGTAAATAACTAGAAATCTTCATCTTCATGTGCCACGGGAAAACATGTTGACTGTAGACTCATAACCCTAATCTCTATCAGAGTAACCTGTAACATCATAAGTTACAACCACGGAGGGTCAATACATTTGGAATTGTATTGGCAAGTGATACCATAGTAGAACAGTAGTATCTAATAACTATATGAATTTGGCTAAGTGTAGCTTAGGCTTGCTTTGCGCAAAATAAGGTTTTCCTTATTAGTTCAATGCACTAAGTTTTTGTTTGACAAAAACACCCAAGGAACCACCAATAGACATTGGTGAACCTTTAACCTTGTTCAACCACAAGTTTTAACTTAGAGAAATTGGGATGAGGAGATCCTTGAATGCTTCAATGTCTTTGATGCTCAAATTGTCCGTTGCCGGGGACACGGCTAAGTACTTAGGTTTTACCCTCTCGAGAGGCGGTGCACTTTCCCCACAAGACTCGACATGCATCAAGACGAGACTTTTCTGAAGCATTCCCTTAGACCACCATGGATGCGTTCCATCCTATAAACCCCACCACCAACTGTCCGTCTGGCTAATATCCTGCAACCTAGTTGGTCAAGGCAAATCCCATATGCCATGTGGTTGCACTAGAAGCTTCTCAACAATAAACATCTCAAATCCCTTTGTTCCTGGGTGGCAATCCACAAGTGTGATACACAAGGTAAACCATAGACATGGGCCTTGTGTAACCACTCAACATAAACCAACCATACCATTCCACCTAGGTGATTCATTCACATAGTTGTTTTATTAATCAAAACACAAGTCATAGACTTAGAAATATTTCATAGAATGAATAATCCACACTTGTTTTCTACTAGATAGGATAAGCATACTAGTAGCAAGTTTCTTAACTCAGGGAAAATCTACTAAGAAAATAATTACTAGGATTTCCCAAGGCTTAGCATAGTTTATACTTAGAAAATTTCCAATGCAAATCCTACTCAAAATATCACTAGTGAATAGATAAAATAGTAGGACAAAAATATGGAGCATCACTTGCCTTGATAGTTGGGAGAGTAGCAACAGTCCTCACAATCACAATCACCACAATTACCAAAATCTACACATAAAATCATAACACCAAATTCACATTTCAATATCCAAACAGAATACATATGAATGCATGCAAATGCAATGGAATGATTTTCTACACTAAACAAGTCAAATCAAACAGTACTGAATACAAAGCAAACTTTCTATAGTCTAAATAAACTCTAATTTACTTTAAAAACATTTTCGAAATAATTTTTATATGCAAAATAGGCATACAAATGTTTCTGCAATAATCCTATTTTTAAGAATAAAATGACAAATTCAAGGCCATAGATGTGTAGGGCTTAATTTTCTGAATCGAATGATATATTATTTACAAATTTTGGAGAAGCAGAATTTTATTTGCAAGATATGAATTTTACAAGTTTAAGTATCTAATAGATTCAAAAATCAGATTTTAAAACAGAGCCAGTGAGACGGGGCGTGTTCCTATTGGCCCATATCGCTTCATGCGGATCGTGCTTCCACGCCGTTGGATCAAGCCAGATCCAATGCGCCAGGTCTTAAAAAAACGATTCAGTAAGTGATATATTCTACAATGCAGGATCCAGAGCTAACGGCTCTGGATCAAGCGACCAAAACCTAGCGGCGCTGATGGCACTGGAGGCGGCGATGGCGGTGCTGGCGATGTTCCGGCGAGTCTAGAGGGGGCTAGGGGTGGTGCCGATGTTTACCAGCCTCGCGTGGATGCGAGGAAGCTCAAGGTGGTCTGGTTTGGACAGGGGCGTGCTGTTGCGGCCGTGGGAGCTCGTCGGAGTTCGGCCGCGCTACGGTTGCTTGCATACGATGACGGGGGCGATGACCTAGGGCGTGATTGGAAAAACGACAGGTGTTAGAAATGCGCAAGAATTAGGCGAACATGCTCGTTTGAATTAGAGGCAGGAGCGAACACGATGCTCACCTGAATGGCTCGCCGAACTTCGGCTGTGCGACAGATGCTCATGGTCGGAGACGAAGATGGAGCTCTGGTGCAAGAGAATATGAGTGTCAAGTATCAGTAGATGCGCAAGAACAAGGCGATCACAACTGCGTGAACGAGAGGCAGAGGGGTGCATGAGGTTTACCAGAATGGCTCGCCGGAGCTGCTCGGTGCTGCGGCGGTGTGAGGTGAAATTCAACCAGCCTGGCGGCGCTCTGTGCTTGTAGTGTTTGGGAAATGTTGCGGAGGGAGTGGGGGTTTTGCAGCGAGAGCGGGGAGGGAATTATGCACGCATTCATCAGCAGTTAAGCTCTAATCAATCGGCAGTGACAACGGAGGAAACGGCAGCGGCACGATCGTCGCGTGAGATTTGGGGAAGAAAGGTTGACGTGGCTTCACTACTAGGAAAATGGCTACATGTAATCAGCACATCCGTGGCTCACATGGTTGAAGTGCCCCACGGCTAAAACAGGCATTGCTCACCTATGGGCAGTGCCCTACTTGTAACTAGAACAACCGTGGCGCACATGACCATAGTGCGCCACAGATATGTGTGGGCCAGGGCCTTGTTGGCCGCACGCCAAACATTTGTAGCGCACATAGGGCAGGTGCGCTACGGATGTTAGTGCCAACTGTGGCGCACATGGTGGGGGTGCGCTACGCCCCCCCCCTCTACTGTGAAATAGCCAGACACATCTGTGGCGCACTATGGCATGTGCGCCACGGATGTTACTCCTCCCTATGGCGCACTAGGGCCGTGTGCGCCACAGATGTGTCGATTTTTTTTGACAGCACTTTATGTGCATATGTGTGACCACATCCACCACCCCACACTTCACTTTCCCCTTCTTCTTCCTCCTTAGATCAAGTCGGGATCTTCTCCTTCCCACCTCAATTTCTCCACCCATTCACCATTTTTAGCATGTAGAACTTGCCTTGGATGTTACATAAGTAATAGAAGGAAGGTCTCCGGTCTCTCATCTCCTTCTCCGGTCTCGCGCGCACCTCTTCTTTACATCTTTCTCGCGATCGGTCTCTCATCTCGGTAAGTTGTCCATGTAAGGATGTGTTCATGTGTATATGGATGATGTGCTCATATGTATGTAGATGATCGATGCTCATGATGTGTGTATGGAGAGGATCGATGGTCATATGTGTGTGTATATGGAGAGTATCGATGATGCTCATGCATGTGTGTATGGAGAGGATAATGATATGTTCATGTGTGTATGGATCGGTCTCTCTCTCCCTCTTGTGTTTGTATGTGAACAAGTTGCCATTTGTTTTGCCAAAATGTTGATTCATTTCCATTTTGGGAAGACTTTGGCATTTCGCAAAGGTCCTAATTTTAGGATAAGTCATGCCGAAATTTTCTATCGACCATTGCATGCATGCATTCATTATGTGGTTCTAATAGACTTCAAATTGTACCGTGTACACCTTGCAGGCAAAAATTGTCCGCATAATGAGCGAAGGCATTGTGGCTAGATTTTTGAAATGTGCGACGGCCGACATGATACGAAATAACAAGACAGATATAAGATGTCCGTGTAGAAGATGCAAACTCAACTAGGTGATCGACCCAGATTCCGGGAATCTGCAGGCGCACCTGCTCCGCCATGGTTTCATGGATGGATACACTTGTTGGATAAGCGATGATGAAGACGATGGAGACGGTGAAGGTGGCCAACATGACGATGATCATCATCACGGCGAGAACGGGTGAGATGATGAAGAGTCTCCTGGAGATGGTGAAGGTGCGGAAGCAGACCGGGATGATGATGATCTAGATGCCGGAGGAGCAGACGACGATGGAACAACGTCAGGCTGGGTGCGGGACCCTTATGTGCAAGAGCTGCTTCTCAAGCAGACGAGTAACACCAGGGCTGCCGCTAGAGAGAAAGCCAAGCTTGCGCAACTTGAGAAAGACGCAGTTACTCCATTGTATGAAGGATGCAGGCCCGATGATACCCGGTTGAATGTAACGCTCAAGGCTATGGAGATGAAGGCAAAACACAAATTGAGCGACGCAAGCTTCGACGATATGATGGCATTCTGGCACGATCGTCTCCCGGAGGGGAACACATGTCCAACTAGTATCGAGGACGCCAAGAAAATCGTCTGTCCTCTCGATCTACCGCACGTTAGATATCACGTATGCATCAACAATTGCATCATTTATCGGGGCGAGGACGCGGATAAAACCACATGTCCGGTGTGTGGCGTGAGTCGATACAAGAAAGGGAAGAAAGCACCTCGAAAAGTGGTATGGTACTTTCCTATCACTCCTCGTCTGTAGTGCTATTTCGCGGACCCCAAGGAAGCGAATCTCATGCGATGGCATGTGGAAAGGAAGAAGCTAGGAGATGATGATGATGACCCCGAAAAGGATGAGCTGCTGACGCACCCTTCAGATGCTAGCCAGTGGAAAGCATTGGACCTCGAATTCCCATAATTCGGTGGAGATTCGAGGAACATCAGTCTTGGTGCGAGCACCAATGGACTCAATCCGTTCGGTAGCTAGAGCAGCACGCACAACACTTGGCTCGTGTTTGTATGGATGTACAACCTCCCTCCATGGTTGTGCATGAATAAGAAGTACATACAAATGAGTATGCTAATTCAAGGGCCGAAACAACCTGGTACCGACATCAATCTGTATCTCGGACTGTTGAAAGAGGAGCTAGCCACGTTATGGGAATCTGGAGCCAATATTTACGACGCCGTCGCACAAGATTATTTCACTATGAGAGCCGCATTGGTCACTACGGTGCAAGACTATCCAGGTTGCGGGTATATCTCGGGGCAGGTTATCCAAGAATTTTGCGCATGCGTTAGGTGCATGGATAACACAAGCTATCTTCAACTAGAGAAAGATCCAGGGTCATCGAAAACCGTGTTCATGGCGCACCGGAGGTGGCTCGGCAAGAATGATCCATGGAGAAAACGTGGAGACCTGTTCGATGGAAAATCAGAGACCCGAGGAATCCCAAAGCGTAGGAGCAGCGAAGAAGTGGAAGAGTTGCTGAAAAACTGGAAAGATTGTCCTAAGCCTGGAAAGAAGCGAAAGAGGCAGCAACAAGACAAGCCGCTGATGAAGGTATGGAAAACAAGGTCTGTTTTCTAGGAGTTTCCATACTGTAAGTTTCTCCGCACGCCTCATAGCCTCGACATCATGCATATCACGAAAAACGTGTGCGAGAGTCTGGTCGCCGCCATAATCAACATGACAGATAGGACGAAAGATGATCCGAAAGCAAGGCACGACCTGATATGCTTGGGTATCCGGAAGGAGCTTCACGGAGGACGCACTACTCCTGATGATCAGGAAGATGACGATGATCATGAGTCGGAGACGACACAAGGTCGTTGGAAGGGTAAAAAGTTCAAGAAGAACGAATATTACTGCCCTCCTTCTTGCTTCACTCTAAGCCAGGATGAGATCAAACAGTTTTTTAAGTGCCTTCTAGGAGTCAAATTTCCTTACGGCTACGCGGGCAAGATAAGCAGATACCTAGACGAGGGGAAGAAGAGGTTCAGTGGCATGAAGTCTCACGACTGTGCCGTGCTAATGACGCAGGTACTTCCGGTCGCACTAAGAGGGATAATGGACGAGCACGTCCGTGAAACGTTATTTGGCCTATGCAAGTTTTTGACGTCATCTCTAGGAAGTCGATTGGCGTGAATCAGCTCGGGAGGCTACAGGAGTAGATCGTGGTGATACTATGTGAGCTTGAGGTCTACTTCCCACCCGCATTCTTCGACATTATGGTGCATCTGCTGGTCCATGTCGTGGAGGACATCGTACAACTCGGGCCGATGTTCCTCCGAAACATGATGGCGCTCGAAAGGATGAACGGACACATCAAAGGATACGTTCGCAACAGGTCCCGTCCAGATGGAAGCATAGCCAAGGGCTTTCTGGCCGAAGAGTGCATCTCTTTCTACACGAATTATCTAGACATCGAAAACCCTGTCGGTCTTCTCGTCAATAGGAACCTTAGCAAGCTCGACGTATCTGGTCACCGAGAGGGTCGTCGCATACTGCATGCAGACTTCGATTTTTGACGCGCAGACTTTGATCGAGCAAACCTCGTCGTGCTACAGCATTTAGAACTGGTCGATCCTTGGGTACAGAAGCACAAAAGGTTAATCGAGAAGAAGTACAGTGAACGGGGCATACAGAGGACGCGGGGAGAAATAATCAAAGAGCACAACTCAGATTTGACGCGTTGGTTTAGGCAGACGCTCCTTGATAATCCCCCGCGATCGCATTCTTCTGACACGGAAAAGATCATATTCACCTTGTCGCAGGGACCGATGCAAAACCTGGTGACCTATCAGGCGTATGATATCAACGGCTACACATTCTACACGGAGGAAAAGGACAACAAGTGTGATTATCAGAACTCAGGCGTAACGTCGGAATTCTACACAGATGACAACATGAAGGAAAGATTCTACGGAAGAATCGAGGAGATCTGGGAGCTCGACTACTGTGGAGAAAAGGTGCCGATGTTCCGTGTCAGATGGGCAAAGAGCGTCGAAAGAGAAGACCGGTATTTCACAACCATGGTTATACCCAAAGCAGCCAAATCCAAGGCCGCCGGTGCAAACGTGGCCGCGAAAAATGAACCGTGGGTACTGGCTACCAAAGTGGACCAATGTTTTTTCATTACCGACCCGAAAAAGCCTAGCCGTGTTGTCGTGAGGAGAGGAAAAAGAAACATCATCGGAATGGATGGAGTCGCCAACGAGCAAGACTTCGACCAGTACGGCGATCCAAAGATTGAAGATGACGACGACTACGATGCAGCAACATACATCACAAGAATAAAAAGGACAACCCTACCCAAAAAAGGTAGCCCGTTCGAAAGAAGAAACATTAAAGTGCCGGGGCTAAATTATTCAACCGCAACAAAGAAGGGAAAAAAGATTGTAAAACGCTAGCTCAAAAAATATTGTAAAATGCGTGGTAGAAAGAGATTGTAATATTCATGGACAAATTATTATGACATATTTGAATCATATTTAATGTGTACCACTTTTATGACATATATTATCACTTTCGGGCATTTTTGGAATATTTAAAAGTATTTTAAAAACAACACAAAACTTTTATAGAATATACCACCACTTTTGGGCATTTTTTGGAACATTTAAAAATACTTTAAAAAAAAGGTGGGCACCAGGATTCGAACCTGGGTGATCACAGGTTTAAATTAGAGCAGTGGGTGGAACCAGTGGGATAGGGCAGTACTAGTTGTCTATAGGGGTGGCCGCGCCTTCTTATGTGACTACTAGCACCGAGTTAGGCGTAGCGCACTCTAGCCAAGTGCGCTACGGTTACCCGTAGTGCACTCGGCCAGAGTGCGCTACGCCTAACTTGGTGCTAGTAGTCAACCCCATGCCCCACGCGCCTCTTCTCCCCATCTCACATCAGACACCGCCGCCGATCTCAACCGTGCCCCGCCGTCGCGCTCTCGATCCGCCACTGCCCTGCCAGCTGCGCGTGGAGGAGGAGGAGGAGGAGCCCTGCCAGCTGCGCGTGGAGGAGGAGGAGGAGCCCGAGACGTGCGCGTCCGAGGAGGAGGAGCCGCCGTCGTCCGCCTGCCCGCCCACCGTCATCCACCACCGCTCCCTCCTGGTGAGTCCCCTGCCCACCTCCCCTCTCTCCCTCTCTCTCCCTCTCTTCCTCTCTCCCTCTCTCTCCCTCTCTCCCCTCTCTCCCCTCTCTCCCTCATCTCTGTGTTGGTCAGGCGCCATGAATGAGTTTGCTGTGATTGGTTAGCTAAGACACCATCATTCTGTAGCTTTAGAATCGTTTACTCATGTGTTGTCAGCTTATGCCTGAAACTCTAGTGTTTCTGTAGGGAAATGCATGCGAGTGTATGGCATCAACTCGATTCCTGCAAGTTCAGATGGTGGTGTGTCTAATTGGTGTATGTTGCTGTTTTGTACTTACATTGTTCTTATGGAATCTGCTTTTGCAAGTAGATTAACCAAATTTGGAAGGCAGTGTCCTACTCTGTCATTTGAAACCTACAGTTTACCTCAGAACTTCCACTGAAATGCGAGTAGTGATATTGCTGCCAAGTGTGCTGATCAATACATCAACTGTCATAGTTCCATGTAGCAACCTAAACATTGATGTGATAGCAGTGCATATCAATTCTAGAAAACTAAACAGTTAGTGGCACAATTTCTGTTTATTTGAGTGGAAGAAAAAGGCAAGTATCTTTTAGAGGGAATGAAAAGGCATAGATGGATTAATAAAAAAAGGGCACAAATAGGAGTCCACAATATGGGACCAGATAGCTTAGGCCTTGGGTGTTTCTTCAGTCAATTGCAATGAAACCATTTGCAAACGAAGAGGAAAGGCTCACGCCTAAGATGCAACGAAAACTGCTACCCTTCAATCAGTATATGCACTGTTCAGATTCAATGCAACAGGAAACATTATATATAGCAACCTAGATAAGGATACCAGGTGGTACAAACTAAAACAGAAGGAATAACCCCTATTCCAAGAGCAACCGATCATTTTTTTTCAGCCCAGGTCTTCAGGGTGTTACATATAATAGCAAAAAGTGAGTTGTATTCAACTGCATAGAGATAATAACTGCAATGATAGCTATTGTAGCACTTGGATCTCAGAATTAATATGCAATGATAGCTATTGTAGCACTAGGCCATTTAATATGCACTAGAATAGGGATTTCTTGCAATATAGGTTAAAAGAAATTTATCAGGCTGTCATGATATTAGGCAGTCATGCCTTTCGGTTAAACCTGAATATGCATTAGAGTAGTGGTGCTGCTGTCTATACTGAAACCTGAAACTGCTGAAACCTTTATGCTTGCTGCTGTGTGTACTATTTGTGAAACCTGTGTGTACTATTTGTGCAAACCTGAAACTATTGTGCAAAGCTGCTGTGTATACTATTTGCTGGCTATACTGGGCCATTTATGCTAGTTGTGCTGGCTATGATGGCCATTTATTGTGTGCTAGCTATGCTGGCCATATATATGCAGGTTCTTGTATGAAATGAGTCCTGATTTTTGCCGGAATGTTGATTAACTTCCGTTTCGGTAGAAATCGGGCACTTCTAGTTTAAGAAAATTAGCAAAGGCCATGCCGGATTTTTCCGTGCATTTAACCAATTATTTGTTTTTTATTAGTGCGAAGATGTGTGACAACGACGAGGCTAGAAGACAATGAAGAATACCATCCTTTGGAGAGCGAGGATGATGAGATGGAAGACGCGGAGGAAGAAGCCGAAGGAACGGCGGACGATGAAACCACTGATGGCGGCGAGGGCACAGGGAGTGGTAGCAATCCTCCTAATAAGAAGAAGAAGAAGCCGAAGGACCGGCGCCCGAGCACGGTCGGCACGGTCAGGGAGGAAATTACCGAAGTGAGCCCATCAGGGGTTCCTTTGGAGCCCGCCCTTGTCGTCAAAGGGTACGGTGGGAAAGTGGCGGCGATCACCCGGACAACCATCTCGATCAACACCGAGAATCTCCGGCATAAAGATAATGGCCACTTGCGCACACTCCTCTTCGAGAAGCTGCACACAAGATACAAGTTCCCCGCTAAGTATCAGAACACAAATTATCATGGGAACGAAGTAAACAAATCCGCCCTCACAAAGATGAGCACCGCCCTGGTCAGCTGGAGAACCCGGATAAAGAAGAAAATCTATAAAGAAGGCAAAAGTCTCGAGGAGATCCAGAAGATTGACCCGCAGATCGCCGAAGATCAGTTCCGGGAGTTCAAGGAGAGGTGTGAATCCGAAAGAACCCTGGCCAATAGTAATCGGGGAAAGGTGCTGCAGGCGATGAATATAGGTCATCACCATCTCGGATCTGGTGGATACAGAACTGCGGAGGCCAAATGGAATAAGGAGGACGAAGAGTATAGATCCAAGGGGATAGAAAACCCCTTTGCTAAATTCGAACCCGGGCAGGTTCGAAACTTCATCAGGGCCCGTTACCATGTGGACCCAAAAACCAAACAACTCACCGCGGATCCTGCGGTGAAGGAATTCGAGGAAATTGTGGTAAGTATAATCTAATTACCGCGGATCAACTCGATTGCAATCTCTAATCGATGATCTAAATGATTCACTGTTACTTCTTCTGCAGGAGGAGGAAATTGTTGCTAGTCATGGATCCCAGGGTTCCTCATCCTAGGGGTCGACGGCGGCCACCCGGTGGGATAACCCTTTTAACAGGGCGATGAACCGGGCCAAGAAAATAGAGTCGGTTATGAAGAAGTCGTCGTCGGCTGGCCGTCTGGCCGGCCTCGGGGGTAAGAATTGGGTGGATCATTTTGGTCCACCGCCGAGGACGCATGTGGCGCCGTCGGGAAGGAGCGAGGAGGAAAACCGCGAGGTTCAAGGACTTAAGGCACAAGTGGCACGGATCCCGCAGATCGTCCAAGACAACCTGGCAATCACCCTCACGTCCTTCCTGCCTACCTTGGTGGAGTCAATAGCAAACTGGAGTGCGGGTGGTCGAGTAGGGTCGTGCCCGATTCCAAGCATGGTCAGCAGCCACTCGAACAACGCAGCGCCGACGAATCAGGCGAACTACGTGTTCGTGACTCCGCCCGCTAGTACCGCGGCGCCGCAAGTGTTGGTGACGCCCCCTGCCATCACCGCGGCGCCGGAGTACATGTTGGTGCCCCGCCTGCCATCGTCGCGGCGGCACCGGAGCTCCAAGCACCCGTCGGTAGGGAGAATACACCGGCGGCCAGCACCGCGCCATCAAGCAGCCCTTCCGTCTCTTGCACGCCCGTCGCCGTATGCGGTGCGTCGACATTAGCCGATCTCCACGCCATCACGGTAAACAAATTGCTTTAATTACCGCCTTTCATGCCATCTATTACTCTTATGGCATCTCTGACGACGCCGTACATGTTTTCTGCAGACGGATGTTCCTTGCACTCTCTTATGCTACGTGAACAACGAGCTGAGGGATGTTGCCAAGGGTACCATCGTTCAACCCTTGCAGCGCACGTTCCACTCAAGGCCGATGTCAGATAGCGTGCACAGGGTTAAAATTAGTCTGGTGCTAAGGGGCTGCGACGACCTGGAACCTCCCATTCAACCCCCAGGAGCGGATGAAGAAGAGCCGTCTGTCCTCAGAACTTGCTTCGGCTTATTCTTGCTATGGCCAAAGAGCATGATCCGTTTGGGGACGGTGGGGCCATCATGCCACAGACAACAGCACCGCCTGTCGTGCCAGCGACAAGCGGTGGCAAGGCCCCCTTACCGCCCTCGCCGTCACCTCCACGCGGTGGGTCGGATGATCATGTTGATGATATGCACATGGCGCAGGATCCGGCCGAGGACGACGAAGACTGGAATGACCACTTCTTCAACACTCAGTTTAGCAACGAAGACCTAGCTGGTGGCCCCACAGAGAAAGCCACTATCACCAAGCGTCTGTTTGGTTCTCAGGAGACGCCTCTAGCTTGCGCCTTTACAGAGCCAGCTGATACAACCAACCGGCCCTTTATTCTAAGCCCTGACACACTACATAGGGCGGCCGGTGATCAGATTGCGGTGCCTGCCCGCTCTCCAAAAGGAAAAAAGGGCAGGAAAAGAAAATCTAGCAGCTCGAGCCAGCCGGTGGCGTCAACAACTACGAATCCGATCAGGTTTTGGGACGGGCCACCAAGACCCGAGGGTATTATGTGGAGGATTCATGTGGCGGGTGAGCCCATGCTACCTAAGAATTTGCGGAAGCTCGCCAGTTCGGAACTGCAGAGTGTGCATGACGGCGTGCTGACGATAGAGATACGCCTTCTATCGGAGAAAGATCCCTCGCACCCGGTATTCATGGTTAAGGTGCCACCAGGCTTGCGCTTCGTCGATAATGCCCCTGCGGATCTGTTCTTCCTGCGGTTCGACGACATCTTCAATATGTTCCACCTATACCCGCTGCACTATACCATGGTCCGTCTGTTTTCTCTCAGCCTGGCCATGCAGATCATTAGAGAGAACACACCGGGCATCGCTATAGTGGACCCCTACTACATGCGTGACGGCTGCTTGGGTTCCCCCGCCGAACGACGTATCGTGGCCTCGTACCTAAAAAGAATCCTCGTGGCGAACAAGACAAAGGAATACATTCTCGTGCCTTACTTTCCCGAGTAAGTCGTTATTCACTCGCCACTGTCGATTGGCTTTATTAGATCATCATCATTCTTTTTCCAACACATTCCATTTGAATTTTTTGCGCAGATATGAACACTACACGCTCATCTCCTTATCGCCAAAGCATTCCCACGCCACGTATTTCGACTCAGGGAGTCTAGAAAAGAAGAAAAACTACGACAAGATCAAGGAAGTTCTGGATGATGCTCTCACTGGCTTTGCCTCGACGGAAGGCACCACCTTCGTGCCTACGAAGGTCAAGTTCGGCAGGCACGTCTTCAACCACGTAACGGAGTTCCCCTGCGTGAATCAGCCGGAAAACAGTAAGAAGGAAGCCTACTACGCACTCCATCACATGAGGGCGTTCCTACTTGACTAGCAGAATTCTACGCTGCCAGATCATCTCAAACAGTGGGCCGAAGCAAAGGCCAAGATCAATGATTCAGATATTAGACAAGAGATGTATCGCATCCAGCAGCAGTTTGGGGCAATCATCTTTCGTGATGTCATGACTTCGGGGGGGGGGATCTTCTATGGAGGAAATATCCCGAATAACCGTGACATAGAAGATCACCTAGAGATGCAGGGTGACTATAGGAAGTTCATGAAATCCATAAAATCCATATCTTTTTATTTAAAGATCCAAAAATGGTGATTCCAACTTTTATAATTTTATTTATTATTTGTTTATCTTTTTAAATCCCTTTAGGATTTTATTTGTTCAAAATGGGTTTTGATGTTTCCAATTGGAATCAAAAAGTTTCTTTTCACCCTAAATTTCAACAATTATTTATTTTTCACATTGACAAGAATGTTTACTTAAGTTGTCAGGAGGACCACAACTTGGTTCATTACGTCATACAATATGGGCTAGAGCCGGAACTCCAAAAGCATTTTGAGAATGGAAATGCCTTTGATAACATGGGTGAATTGAAAATGATTTTCAATACCCATGCTATTGTGGAGAGTTATGATGCTTCAGAAAAGTTCTTTAGCTGCATGATGGAGGAGAGAAACTCGTAGTGAGCATGTACTCAAAATGTCTGGGTATGCCGATAAGCTTGTGTCCTTGGGAATAACGATTCCCATTGATTTAGGCATACATCGTGTTCTCCAATCTCTGCCACCAATCTATAACAGTTTCGTGATGAACTATAACATGCAAGGCATGAAGAAGACTATTTTCGATCTTATGTTTAGGTCTAAGACTGCTGAAGTGGAGATTAGGAAAGAACATCAAGTGTTGATGATCAATAAGACCACTAGTTTCAACAAGGACAAGAAGGGTAAAAAGAAGGGTAACTTCAATAAGGTAGCAAAGCTGTTGCTAGGATTGAGAAGAAGAACCAGGATGGCCCGAAACCTGACAATGAGTGCTACTATTGTAAGGGAACTGGCCACTAGTAGCACAACTGCCCCAAGTATTTGGCAGGTAAGAAGGCCGGCAAGATGAACAAAGGTATATACGACACTACAAGAATCTGGGTGGTCCATGATGTTTTTTTCATGATGCTCCCTGAAAACATCGAGGATCCCTGGCATTCTTGCGTGTTTCGTCACAACTCCCTCTAAGGCCCTCCAGCCCAGTTTTCCATGACGTTCCTTGGTTCGTCGCAGCATATTTTGTCATAGTTTTTGTCCTGGGCCCTGAAGCCCAGTTCGCCAATTCGTCTCCTGCTTCATTCGTCATGGATTTCGTCGCGGCCCATGGTTGATTTTTTTCTCATTGACCGCGTCATCTGTGCGTCAAGCCCACATGTAATATTAGTTTGCATGGTAATGTCTCATGGTATCGGATGGGTTTGACGGGGCTTCCGGATGTTTTTGGACGGCCTCAGCTGTCAGTGCGCTTGGTAGAAATTAAATAAGAGAAAAAATTATCTGTGCAAAGACAGAATCAAACCAACTAGCGGCTGTTTGGGACCATACAATTGTAACCGCTGAAGTTGTCCAGTTGTTTGTTTCATGTAAACTACTCCAGTTCAGATGTTACATACCAGCTCTCAGTCACTGGAATTAAATATATTGAAAATAGAAAAATCAGCACAATATGTATGTACGTTTCACACAACCATAAAAGAGAACACAATAGAGCATATTTTTTAGATCATCTTTTAAGAGTACAAAAAAGCAATGACATGCAAACAATCAACAAAAAATATACATAGCATACAGAGATAATATTACTTAGCATCAGCACTAGGTTGACAGCAAGTTCCTCACCAATACAAGTTCACTGGCAACATATTATTTTAACAGTGCATCCAACAGCATAATAAACAAAATACTTTTTGGCCTCACTACAAAATATTAACACCACCAATGAAGCCTGGTAGTCCCTCATTTAAGAAGATGAATAGGAACACATTCCCCTTCCTGATTCCAACAAGTTCAAGACTTAGACAAGCCACTTGTCATCTGCGCAACACCACTCATGCCTTCATAGAAGTAAACATGCTAAAAATGGTCTTGTAGGAACATACAAGTGGTAAACCTTTGGGAGATAACGGTTGAGGTGGGCAGTGCTGTAGCTAGCTGAAAATTATTGTATAAGAAGAAGAATATTAGTTGTTGGCTAGAGTTAAATGTGCATAAGAAACTTTAAATATTGGAATAATCACAAATTTTAACCATCTTGGCCTTCCCAGGGGTGACATTTGACCTTTTCATCTTGCACACATAGTATGGTATAGATGCTTTGTGTCCTTTAACTATTGCTTGGAGGGAAGCAACTTGCTCAGAAGTAATTCCAAATTGTTTTCGAACACGCAGTTATAATCGAATTCCTCGCCCCATCATCCTTGGACCTAGAAAGAAAATATTAGAAAGTAAGAACATATATGTATAGCTGCATATAAATATAGCAAAACATGTACTTAGGAAGTGCCACACCTCTACGAATAAGGATCCTCGGTTTCTCAATTAATTTAAATCTTTTCATATAAGCCTTAGATCTTAGCCTCGCCATCTTAGCTTTCATCTTGCGAGAAACTACAATTGGTTTCTTCACATCGTCATCATCAAATGAGACATCAATGACGACAGCCTTGGTTTCACCAACCTTGTAGGCATCCTTTTTAGCCTAAATTGGACATTGCACTAATTAGAATATTTAATTTTTATGCCATATATAGTAGTGCTAGTAGCAATAATTTTAGAACCTTCTCATGTATCTCCATAGCCTTCATACCGCAGAACTGGCGTTTGTCACAGTTCATCCTACTTGCCCCCAAAGAGTAGATACAAGAATAATGTTAGAACAAATATTTTAATTAGTTAATTATTACAAGAATGAAATTAATCGAGTAAATCTAGCATCTAGTGAATAAAACTAAAGGGCGCTTCCGGTGAACTAGACTGAACGTTCGCCTTAAGCAGCAACATCGGGCACATCATCACCGATGATGTGCCAACGGTGAACTATATTGCACTAAACAACAACGTCGATGCGGTGACCTAGATTGAGCACAGAGGCGCTGCCATATAGAACAAGGAGGCGACGCATCGAACTAGAACAAGGACACAACAATGGTGACGAGGAGGCAACGACATCGTCGGCCGGTCAGTTTGTAGCCTCCGCTGCCACCGTCTTCGCCGGTGGGGAGGGGATTTGGTCGTCGGTGGCGAGGGGATTTGGTCATTGGCAGGGAGGAGAGAGGGTTTTTTCTAGCACAGATTTGGGGGAACTGGTGTGGGATTTCGGAGCGGCATGGAGCAGAGAGGTATTTTTCTAGTTGCTATAACGGGTGGGTCCCATGCGTGGGCGGTTTTGGTTCACATAGGCATCGTCTGCGAGGCTGACGAATGGGTCCCACGTGGACAGAATAAAAGCACAATTTTCTACCACAAAACGATCTTATGATCATCCAAGATTGATAGACATAATAACAACACAATGTTTTGGCTAATTGATCTGTTCAACACAGGCATGGACACACGATCACCAATTCAACACAAGCATGCACATAGGCATGCACCCAACCATATATTCAATCATGGAACACATAGCATGCAAACACGATCATCAGTTCAAGACAAGCATGTACACAACCATCAGTTCAGGCATGCAACACAAACCATGCACACACGATCATCAGTTCAACACAAGCTTGCACATAGGCATGCACATGATCCTTAGTTTCAAGCATGCACACGATCATCGATTCACCACAGGCTGGAACAACTCTTCATCAGTACCATCTTGTAGTCCTCTTCTTTGTGACTACAGTACTCGTCAATTATGTCATCTTCTTTAGGCTCACTGTCAACTTCCTCCTCCTCAACAACTTTCCTTATACCTCTGATACACTCGAACATTGATGCATCTATGGTGCGGCCTCTTTTGACAGAGAGTCGATGTTTCCTGAAAGGCAGAGCCTCAGATATAGTCTCATCATCAGAGCCTACAAACTCTTGGTATTCTACATCAATATGCACCACCTCATCCTCATCTCCTTTAGAAACATCAAACTTATGTGACTGAACTATTTTTTGAACCACCCTCTTGTTTTTTCCCTTGGCTAAGTCTGGCACATAGAACACTTTAGTAGCCTAGGTTTCAAAGATATAACTGTCATCTTTGTACCAAAAATTGGTAATATTAACACTCCGGAAAAGTTTATCATACAACATCTAGGTATCCTTGCATCCCTCAAGCTAATACCGATCACAGTGGAATAACACAAATGATCGTTGGTGTTCCAAATCAGAGTTAAAATGCAGGACCTTGATATCCTTGAGGACACCATAAAAATGGATATCCTTCTCAAAGTGACAACCTTCAGTCATTACTCCACTATTTTTTGTTTTCTGTCCCTTCTCACGGTCAGCGATGAGGAACCGAACACCATCCACAATACAAGCTAAATATGTTCTTACTCGGAAGTCTAGGCCACACGCCAATGCAAAACGCTCTTCATCCACAACTTCTGGATTCTCCTGTAGCTTTTTCATGACCTGTATGCACCGTAGTAGAAAAACAATATGGTCAAATCATGCATTGAAATGCTATATACGAAATACAATGATAAATGCAAAAGGAAACGAACATGGTCCTTGAACCATCTTTGAAATCCCCGATGAAACCTTCTTTCCACATTGGGCATCCCATCGTCCACCATCTATTCTTGGCAAAGACTGCAATCCAGGGAGTAACTCGGAATTAAAATCTTACATGTACGGTAATTTTGAATTCATAAGTATGGGAGATCAGAACATACATGATATATGGCTTAACCTCCTTGCAGTTGTTTAGTACATACGAAGTCATCTTGGTGAGCTCCCTTTCGAGGGTCAAATTAGTATCATCGCTTCCTCCATAGCAGGTGACATGGCTTCCTCCAATCAAATTCACCCCATGGTCAAACACATCACAAGATGATTCATGCTGGTCACCTACATTTCTCGCTGGCCGATTGAATCTTATGACAATATAATCGAGGTATATAGAGAAAAAAGTCACGCACTCAGAAGCAATGTAGGCCTATGCCACTGAACCTTCTAGACGTGACATGTTCCTGACATATCTCTTCAGAGTACAAAACAACCTTTGTATTGGATACATCCACCCATAGTTCACAGGGCCTCAAAGCATCGCCTCTTCAGGTAAATGCGTAGCCAGGTGGACCATCAAATAAAAAAATGCTAAATGAAAGATGTGTTCAAGTTTGCACAGAATTACTGGGATTTCATCTTTGAGCCTTTTCAACGGTTTCAAATATTTACTGCACAATTTCCTGAAAAATCTTCCCAGCTCTCCAAGTGATGTGTAGATATCGAGATGAAAGTACCCTCACATGCGAGCAACCAATATTCCCTGCAACAGGATGTTGCATGTAGGAACATGAACGCATTTCCCCAATACCCTCTCCAAGTCATGGGTTTTAAGTATTGTGATCTTGCGTGTAGGAACACTAATGCATTTCCCCATGTTTGAACAAAACCCATCAGGAAAAGTTGTAAGACCCCACCTTTATAAGGTAAATGTCCATGTGATTGCAGTGCTAGTCCCTCGATTAAATGCTAGCATTCATAGTTTAAGATGAAGTACACAGATACAAAGGTCTTTATTACATCGTCATTCCAGAGATAAACATAGTATTTTACAACTCCATAGCCAAAGGCTAGTACGAGCGTTCATAACATAAGTAAAATAAGTAAAGTCTTCATCTTCAAATGCCACAGGAATCATGTTGAGTGTAGACTCATAACCCTAATCCTCATCACAGTAACCTGCAACATCATAAGTTACAGCCACAGTGGGTCAATACATTTGGAATTGTATTGGCAAGTGATTCCATAGTAGAATAGTAGTATTTAATATCTATATGAATTTGGCTAAGTGTAGCTTAGGCTTGCTTTGCTTAAAATAGGTTTTCCTAATCAGTTGAAAACACTAAGTTTTTGTTTATCAAAAACTCCCAAGGAACCACCAATAGAAATTGGTAAACCTTTAACCCTTGTTCAACCACAAGTTTTTAACATAGAAATTCGGATGAGGATATCCTTGATAGCTTCAATGTCTTGATGCTCAAATTGTCCGTTGCCGGGGACACGACTAAGTACTTAGATTTTTCCTTCACGACAAGACTCGACATGCATCGAGACAAGATCTTTCAGAATCCTTCCCTTAGACCAAATGTACGCATTCCAACCTATCACCCTACCACCATCTGTCCATCTGTCTAAGTTATTGCAACCTATATGATCAAGGCAGAGCCCATATGCCATGTGTTTGCACTAGAAGCTTCTAAACACTTAGTATCTCAAATCCCTTTGTTCCTGGGTGGCTTTTCACAAGTGTGATACACAAGGTAGACCATAGATATGGGCCTTGTGTAACCACTCAACATAACCCATTCATACCATTCCACCCAGGTGATTTATTCACTTAGTAGTTTTATTAAGCAAAAACATAAGTCAAAAGACTTAGTAAAAATTCCATAGCATGTATATATATATTCCACCCTTATTTGCTACTAGCTAGGCTAAGCATGATATCAACAAGTATCTTAACTACTAGGATTTCCCATGGCATAGCATATAAACACTTAGCAAACCTTTCATGCAAGCCCTATAAATTATCACTAGTGCATAGTTAAAAATATTAGGGCAAATATACATGAAGAACCACTTGCCTTGGTAGTTGGGGGAGTAGCAACAATCCTCACAATCACAATCACCACTATCACCAAAATCTACACATAAAATAATAGCACCAAATTCACATTCCCATATTCAAGCAAAAAATATTCTGAATGGATGCAAATGCCCTGGAATGAATTTTCTACACTATGGTATTCAAACTAAACAGTACTGAACACAAAACTAACTATTTTCAGCGTAAATAAACTTGAATTTGCTTTAAAATCATTTTCTATATATTTTATATAGTCAAAATAAGCCTATATTTGATTCTGTAAATAAATCAAGTTTTACAAAAGCAAAATACAAATCCAAGCCCACGGTAGTGTAGTATTTATTTTTCTGATTCCAATGATATATTATTTGTAAAATTTGACCAAACAGAACAAAAGTTATGAATTTTACAAGTTTGAATCTCTAAGAGATATAAAAACATATTTTAAATCGAAACCCTAGCCACGTGGCTATGTCTGATTGGTTGATACTGGTTCGGTTGGATCAATCATCCAGAGTCATAGGATCTAAGTGAATCTGTACGGCTCAGATCTAATAAAAATGTTTCGCTTAAATGATCTATCGTGGCCACTAGATCTGGATCTAACGGCTGCTAAGTATGCGACCAAAGCCTAGCGGCCCTAGCGACAATGGCGTAGTGGCGGCGCACTTCCAGTGATGTTCCGGCGGCTACCGAGGGGTTTGGGGGCTGTGGTTTGGCTTACCAGCATTGCAAGGTTGCGGGGAATCCCAACTTGTCAGTGGCGTGGACGGGGGCGTGCTGTGGTGGCCGGGAGAGGCCAGAGTTAGCCGGAATAGCTCACCGGAGAGGGTCGGGCAGCGACGAAGAAATCATCAATACAGCCAGCCTGGGGGCGCTCGAGTGTGATTGAGTGAGGGGAAACACTATGGGGCAGGGGGTGTTAAGTAGCCAGAGAGGGGGAGTGATTTACACTCGCTATCAACGACAATTACTCACGACATCAACTGGAGGAAACGGCCGCGGCGGCGCTGGTCTCTTTAGATGGGTTTGAATTCAAATCACTTCTAGATTTTTGTAGTGTAACCCTTGTACTTATTTGTGTACAAAACACCACTATTTAGACAAAAGCACTTTGATACTTTGAAAAATAAAATAAAACCATGTCTTATTTGTATATAGTTAATAGGCATCAAGATGGTTTAATTTAAGATTTTGTTTTGAAATTTTTTGTGCAAGACAAGTATGCTATGAATGCATGAATGATATGAAAGCTTTTGTAATTCATGCTTTTTGGGATGTTACAAATCTTACCCCCTTAAGATGAATCTCTCCCTCGAGATTCGGATTGGCTAGAAAATAGGTGAGGGTGATCTTTCCGAAGGTCATCTTCTCTTTTGCAAGTTGCTTCTTCTTCGAAATGGTGGTTCCACTAAACTTTGCAGAATTTGATAGTCTTGGTACGAGTAACTCTTTCTGCAGTCTCAAGAATCTTGATCGGTTTCTCCTCATAGGTGAGATCACATTCCAACTAAACCTCTTCCAAAGGTATAGTATCCTTCAAATAAGTTTTATCCATCTCCGGATGGCATTTCTTTAACTAACTCACATGAAACACATTGTGAACTGCAGACAGTGATTTAGGCAATTCAATCACATAAGCCACTTCTCCTTTGCGTCTCAAGATCTTGAATGGTCCAACATATCTTGGTGCCAATTTTCCTTTGACTCCAAACCTCTTCACACCACAAAGTGGTGAGACTCTAAGATAAGCTCTATCACCTACCTCATAGGTGAATTCTCTATGTTTTCGGTCTGCGTAGATCTTTTGTCGGGATTGTGCTATCATCAATCTGTCCTTTACTAATTTAACTTTCTCTTCAGCTTCCTTAATTATTTCTGGCCCAAACAAATTTCTTTCTCCAACACCACTCCATAGTAATGGAGTAGTACACTTCCTTCCATAGAGAAATTCAAACAGTGCCATCTCAATACTGGCTTGATAGCTTTTATTGTAAGAGAATTCCGCGTAAGGCAGAATTTCATCCCAACTAGCACCATAGTCTAGGGCACATGCCCTCAACATATCCTCCAAAATCTGATTAGTCTTTTCTGTCTGTCCATCAGTCTGGGGGTAAAAAGTTGTACTAAACTCTAGTCTCGTTCCCAATGACTCATGTAGTTGTCGCCAAAAATGCGAGGTGAATTGAGTTCCTCTATCAGAGACAATACTCTTGGGTACTCCATGCAGACATACAATACTGTTCATATAGATCTTGGCTAACTTAGCACTTGTATAGGTTGTCTTCACATGTATGAAATGAGCTACTTTAGTTAGGCGATCTACCACAACCCAAATATAATCATATCCTGATCTAGTCCTTAGCAGAACGGTGATGAAATCCATTCCAATCTTGTCCCACTTCCAATCAGGAATAGGTAGTGGTTGCAGTAATCCTGCCGGTTTCTGATGTTCCACTTTCACTCGACTACACACATCACACAAAGCAATATGTTCTGCAATGTCATTCTTGAGATTATTCCACCAGAATCTTTCATTCACATCCATGTACATTTTGGTGTTACCCGGATGAATGGAATATGGTGAGTTGTGTGCTTCTTGCATAATTAGTTTCTGAAGCTCCCGATCTTGCGAAATGCAGATACGTTTCCCATACCATAAAGTACCATGTTCGCCTTCATCGAATCCTTGAGCTTTCCCCTTATTAATTTTACCTTTGATCTCTTCAATTTCCTTATCCATCTTTTGTCCAACAATGTGGGTTGAATGTCTAATGACATGAGATGTCCTTCAGGTACTATCTCTAATCTGAGATCTTTGAATTGGGCACACAGATCATCTGGCAATTCTCCCTTAGTAAGGCCCTTCACATAAATCTTACGACTTAAAGTATCCGCTACAACATTTGCTTTATCGGGATGATATTGCAAACTCAAGTCATATTACTTGATGAGCTCAAGCCATCTTCTTTGTCTGAAATTTATTTATTTCTGAGTGAAGATATATTTCAGGCTTTTATGATATGTGAACACTTCACAATGTTTTGCCAAAAGATAATGTCTCCATGTTTTGAGTGCATGGACAGCAGAGGCTAACTCTAATTCGTGAGTAGGATAATTCACTTCATGAGTTTTGAGTTGTCTCGAGGCATAAGCCACAACTTTCCCTTCTTGCATCAAAACTCCACCTAATCCTTGGTGAGAAGCATCACAATAGACTTGGAAGTCCTTTTCCAAATTTGGCACACATAAGACTGGTGTTGTCACTAGTCTCTTCTTCAATTCTTGGAAACTGAGTTCACATCCTTCAGTCCAATCAAACTTCTTTTCCTTCTTGAGTAACTCCGTCATTGGCTTAGCTACCTTTGAGAAATTCTCAATGAATCTTATGTATTATCCTGCCAAGCCGAGGAAACTACGAACTTCTTTCACTGACTTGGGAGATTCCCATTCAGTCACAGCTAACACCTTTGCGGGATCGACAGTTATACCATCTCCCGACACAATATGTCCGAGAAATCCAACTTCCTTCAGCCAGAATTCACACTTATTGAACTTGGCATACAGCTTGTGCTCACTGAGCTTCTCAAGAATCAAACACAAATGCTCCTCATTCTCTTCTTTTCTCTTGGAATAGATCAAAATGTCATCGATAAATACGACAACAAATTTCTCAAGAAACTCCATAAACACTTTGTTCATCATGTTCATGAAATAGGCTGGTGCATTTGTCAAACCAAATGGCATCACGATGTACTCATACAAACCATACCTAGTGGTGAAAGCAGTCTTAGGTATGTCTTATTCCCTAATCTTAAGCTGAAAATAGCCTGATCAGAGATCAATCTTTGAGAAGACATGGGCTCCTTCTAGCTGACCAAACAGATCGTTGATTCTAGGCAAAGGATATTTGTTCTTGATAGTCACCTCATTGAGTGAATGGTAATCTATGCATAACCTTTGACTTCTATCTTTCTTCTCAACAAAGAAAACTGGTGCACCCCAAGACGAATAACTTGGTTGAATAAATCCTTTTTGCAACTACTCTCCAAGTTGTTTCATGAGTTCTTTCAACTCATCAACTGACCTCTTTTAGGGTCTCTTTGCTATTGGTCCCGATCCTGGCAGCAAGTCGATCAGAAACTCTACATCTATATCTGGTGGCATCCCAGGCAATTCCTCCGGAAACACATCCGGATACTCTCTCACAATTAGCACACTGTCTATGCTAACCCCCTTGAGAGAATTTAGCTTACTCCCTTTAGATTCAAAGTTAGACTTGAACCTAATTCATTTCTTATCCGGGGTTGTGAGTGTGACAGTATAATTGGCACAATCTAGTAATCCTTCATACTTAGTCATCCAATCCATTCCCAAAATTACATACAATCCTTGGGAATCTAGGATTATCAAACTAACCGGAAACTTATACTTTCCAAACTCTATTACTAGATCATGACATCCAAGGTTCACTATCATATCTCCACCGGGAGAGCTTACTTTTATAGGACATCCAATAGTTTCGGGTGTAAGTCCATTTTTATCAACAAATACTCTTGATATGAATGAATGAGATGCGCCAGTATCATAAAGAACAAGTGCTAGAAAATAATTGAGCTTGAACTTACCAGCCACATAATCAGAGTCTTCATATATTTCTTCCACATTGGTGTGGTTCACTTGTCCCGTCTGGAAAGGGTTGGGCTTGTTGGATCCTTCAACTTTCTTTTCTGGGCATTCATTTGCATAATGCCCCATATTCTTACACTTGAAACACTCAACCTGACTGAGATCTTTCTTTACAGGCTGACTCCCATTACCACTTCCACTGTGGTGTCTCTTGTGTCCACTCTTGTGGTTCTTATACTTGTCATTGTCATGACTGCAATGATGCTTACTGACATGGTGATGATTGTGGTTGTGGTGGCTGTTATACTTTCCATGCTTGTGGAATCCAGAAATTCCACTATCTTCATTATGGGAACGCTTGTGAGACTATCCCGAGATGTGCTTATCAAAGTTATGCTTCCTCTTCCTGCCTGCAACCTGTTTCATCTTGTTTTCCAAGATGGTGGCCTTGTCACAGAGTGATTGATATGCTCGAACATAGGCAACAGATAGATGCAGGTTCAACTCATCATTCAATCCTTCGAGGAACTTATCCTTCCTCTTAGCATCAGTACCAACTTCATCCAGTGCATAGCGCACCAGATTGTTGAACTCCTCTATGTACTCAGCCACGCTACGGTGACGCTGTTTCAGATTCTGGAACTCTTTCTTCTTTAAGTTCATCACCCCAGATGAAATGTGATCTGTATAGAAACCATCCTCAAAAATAGCCAAAGTCACATCCTCAAGGGGAGTGGTGATCTGAAAGTTGTCCCACCATGTTGCTGCTGGTCCTTCGAGTAGATGTGCTGCAAACCTGACTTTTTCCTCGTCGGTGCAGCCAACGGTGACTAAGTCCTTATTCACTGAACGTAACCAGTAATTGGCCACCATTGGATCAGTGGTTCCTGAGAACTTTGTAGGCCTCAATCTCAGAAAACTGGTGAGCATGTCAAATGCTGGAGGATTGTTCTAATTGTTGTTGTTTTTATTGTTATTCTGATTCTGATTTTGCATGAACTGAGTCATCATCTGCATCAGTTGAGCTTGAGCTGTCATCAACTGCTACATCTCGGGAGTGACGTTATTTTTGTTGTTTTGGTTGGGATTTGCACGACGGGGAGGCATCTATGGTTTCAATAAGGATAAGAATGAGATACCCATAGATTCTTAACATGCACAATACATCACATAGTAACAATCACAATAACCAAGCTCAAAATAACATAGAGTTTGAATGACATAAAAACAGGTTTTGAAAAGTAAACACACAATAGCAAGCCATCCACATGTTGGATTGTCATTGCGACTCAATAATCAAGGTATGATAGATAAAAGATAGTCGAGTAGTCTACACTACTCCTCCATGTCGAACTCCACGTCAACAAGAGCAAGACCTGTTGTCTCCATGGCGGCCTTGTACTCCTCTACACTAGTGGTCAAGGCCTCGACCTTCGCACGGAGAGCTCTCTTCTGTGAGCGAAGTCTCTCAATCACTCCCTGTAGTGTCTCGAGCTCGAAGTCCTTGTCCTATATCTCAGCCTTCATGTCCTTGACCTTCTTGTTTCTATCTTTGACCCATTTATCCTGATTCTTGAACTTCTTGTCCTGGCTCTCGAATCTAGCCTCCATCTCCTTGACGATCACGTCTTGCTCCACGAAGAGCTTGTCCTTATCCTTCAACTAAAGCTGGAGCTCGTCATTGCTAAGCATGACGTTGGTTCTATAGGTGTTGAGGTGTCTAATAAGACCCTCGAGGTCCTGGAGGTACAGATGAACTGGCTCAATCATCTCTCTAGTGGCGTCATCGTACACTACCGCCTCACCCTGCTCGTCACGTCTCCCGAACAGGTGAAAGTAGAGGCCCGTGAGCTCAGTGGAGTTTCATCCAACAAGGCTTCCAAGTAACTCCTGCATGACTACATCTAATCCCTTCTCCTTGTCATCATGCATCAGCTTGAAAGTGATATCCTCCGTGGGTGGCTCTATCTGGCGTCCTGGCTATGTGACTCTAAAGCCCCAAAGGTACTTCCTCTCAAACTTGGTGAGCTGGAGTGCCTTGATACTAGGAAGTGGAAGGTTGAGCACACTAGTGAGCTCCACAAGACGAGAACCAAAACGAGTTCCCTTGAACTCCTCGACAGTGCTGATAACAATGTTAGGCATCTATTGTATAAGATAGAGAAAGATTAGAATCAATACCAGTAGAGAAAATTTGCAAGACAACAAAAACACAAAGCACATTTTCCACAGTAAAACATACAAGTCATGGCATACACAATCCAATACAAACACTAAAGTTCAACATAACTTGGACAATTTTTGTGAAAATACGATAATTGTGGTGGTCCAACTAGCGGAGTACGTTACAATTCTCACTCATATGCTAAGTCTATGATATCCTCCCTTAGACGTTTTATGGTGGTCTCTAAATCTTGGTTATAATTCTTCTCCTCTTCAAGGTCATTTCTAGTGTTGAGCATTCTACACCTGAATCTTTCACCAAGCTCCTTGATAGCATTCCAAGTTGCATTTCTTCTAGAGTCAAAGAATGTTGTATACATTTCTGAGTTGGTGCCCATGTAGAATCCCGACTCTTTGTGGTTGTCTCCCTTGTTTTTGTACAAGTGAAGTTGCACCCACCAATATATTTCTCCTTCATCCATTACTGGAAATCCTTTGTACATGGCCTCACCATGTATTCCCAAGCTAACCATAAGGGTTTTGAGTGCTTTGGGAAACTCCATCTCACATTCTAAAGTCATGGTCATGAGTGGTCCCTTCTTGACGGCTTCGTTGATGGTGGCCACCTACAAGTAGAGATGAGAAAGAAGATTAGGAAAGGTTTACGAGGAGAAAAATACAAGTGTGGAATTTGCAAAGAGTTGCATTTTTCCTTAGCGGTTTCCTTAGTCTAATCCAACCTAGGGTCATAATCCTAGAGGCAACACAGTGCTCTGATACCATCTGTAAGACCCCACCTTTATAAGGTAAAGGTCCCTGTGGTTGCAATGCTAGTCCCTGGATCAAATGCTAACATCCAAAGTTTAAGATGAAGTACACAGATACAAAGGCCTTTATTACATCATCATTCCAGAGGTAAACATAGTTTTTTACAACTCCATAGCCAAAGGATAGTACAAGAGTTCTTAACATAAGTAAAATAAGTAAAGTCTTCATCTTCATGTGCCACAGGAAAGCATGTTGAATGTAGACTCATAACCCTAATCCTCATCAGAGTAACCTGCAACATCATAAGTTACAGCCACAGTGGTCAATACATTTGGAATTGTATTGGCAAGTGATACCAGAGTAGAATAGTAGTATATAATATCTATATGAATTTGGCTAAGTGTAGCTTAGGCTTGCTTTACTTAAATTAGGTTTTCCTTATCAGTTGAAAACACTAAGTTTTTGTTTATCAAAAACTCCCAAGGAACCACCAATAGAAATTTGTGAACCTTTAACCCTTGTTCAACCACAAGTTCTTAACTTAGAAATTGGGATGAGGAGATCCTTGACAGCTTCAGTGTCCTGATGCTCAAATTGTCCGTTGACGGGGACACGGCTAAGTACTTAGATTTTTCCTTCTCGAGAGGTGGTGCACTTTCCCCACAAGACTCTACATGCATTGAGACAAGATCTTTCAGTATCCTTCCGTTAGGGACGCGTTCCAACCTATCACCCTACCACCATCTGTCCATCTGGCTAAGTTATTGCAACCTATATGTTCAAGGCCGAGCCCATATGCCATGTGGTTACACTAGAAGCTTCTAAACACTTGGTATCTCAAATCCCTTTGTTCCTGGGTGGATTTCCACAAGTGTGATACACAAGATAGACCATAGATATGGGCCTTGTGTAACCACTCAACATAACCCATTCATACCATTCCACCCAGGTGATTCATTCACTTAGTAGTTTTATTAAGCAAAAACATAAGTCAATAGACTTAGTAAAATTTCCATAGCATGTATATATATATTCCACCCTTGTTTGCTACTAGCTAGGCTAAGCATGATATCAACAAGTATCTTAACTTAGAGAATAATTCTACCAAGACTACAACTACTAGGATTTCTCATGGCATAGCATATAAACACTTAGCAAAACTTTCATGCAAGCCCTATAAAATATAACTAGTGCATAGTTAAAAATATTAGGAAAAATATACATGAAGCACCACTTGCCTTGGTAGTTGGGGGAGTATCAACAATCCTCACAACCAGAATCACCACTAGCACCAAAATATACACATAAAATAATAGCACCAAATTCACATTCCCATATTCAAGCAAAAAAATTATGAATGCATGCAAATGACCTGGAATGAATTTTCTACACTATGCTATTCAAACTAAATAGTACTGAACACAAAAATAATTATTTATAGTCTAAATAAACTTGAATTTGCAATAAAATCATTATATATATATATATTTTATATAGTCAAATAAGCCTATATTTGATTATGTAAATAAATCAAATTTTATAGAAGCAAAATACAAATCCAAGCCCACAGTAGTGTAGGATTTATTTTTCTGATTCCAATGATATATTATTTGTAAAATTTGACCAAACAGAACAAAAGTTATGAATTTTACAATTTTGAATCTCTAATAGATATAAAAAGAGATTTTAAATCGAAACCCTAGCCGCGTGGCTGTGGCTGATTGGTTGATACCGGTTCGGTTGGATCGATCATCCAGAGCCGTAGGATCTATGTGACTTTGTACGGCTCAGATCTAATAAAAACGTTTCTCTTAAATGATCTATTGTGGCAACTGGATCTGGATCTAACGGCTGCTAAGCATGCGACCGAAGCCTGGTGGCGCTGCCGACGACGGCGCGGAGGCGGCGCACTGCTAATGATGTTCCGGCGGCTATAGAGGGGGTTGGGGGCTATGGTTTGGCTTACCAGCGTTGCAAGGTTGCAGGGAATCTCAACTTGTCGCTGGCGTGGATGGGGGCGTGCTGTGGTGGCCGGGAGACCTCATCGAAGTTCGTACCCGCATTGGGTGTTCACTGCCGGAGACGATGTCGATGTCCTACGGTGCAACAGGACAAACAAAAGGCATTACGAGATGCACAAAGGCATTGCTAACATAGTCGCATGGCTTTACCGTGATTCTTCACCGGAGTCACTGACGGCGTCGGGCACCTGTAGTGCTTCATGGATGCGACTACCTGGGCCATGAGCAGAGGAAATAGAGTTATGAGAAGAAGCATGCAATCAAGGGAAGAACGGCAGTATGCAACAGAGGGCACAGGGCGGCCGGAGTTAGCCGGAATAGCTCACCGGAGAGGGTCGGGCTGCGACGAAGAAATCGTCAATACGGCCAGCCTGGGGGCGCTCGGGCGTGATTGAGTGAGGGGAAACGCTGCGGGGGGAAAGGGTGTTAAGTAGCAAGAGAGGGGGAGTGAGTTATGCTCACTATCAACGGCAATTACTCGCGAAATCAATGGGAGGAAATGACCGCGGTGGCGCTGGTCTCGCGCGTGGTTTGGGGAAGAAGATGAGGTGGCAGTTGGGGCCACTGTCAGCAAGAGGGGGTATAGCGAGCACGGGTGAGAGAGAGGAGATGGGGAGATGGCCGGGTGGGTTCGTGGGCTGCTTCTTCTACTGGGTCAAATAGGTGGTGCCGGCCCTTTTCTATTTCTTTTCTTTTTTTTTCTTTTTCTATTTTGATTTTTCAGGAAACAAATTCAAACCAAATCAAATGGGTTTGAATTCAAATCACTTCAAGATTTTTGTAGTGTAACCCTTGTACTTATTTGTGTACAAAACACCACTGTTTAGCCAAAAGCACTTTGATACTTTGAAAAATAAAATAAAATCATGCCTTATTTGTATATAGTTAATATGCATAAAGATGGTTTAATTTGAGATTTTGTTTTGAAAATTTTTGTGAAAGACAATGATGCTCTGAATGCATGAATGATATGAAAGGTTTTGTAATTCATGATTTTTGGGATGTTACAAAAGTGCAGTCCCACAGATATTGACAAAAACCCGTCTTCTACTCCTTATTGAGGTAATACGGTGCATATGGACAGAGAAGGTCCTTCTCTATCTCTGTTGGTTGCACTTGTAGATCTCACCTAATGCCTAGGGATTCACAATCATACCTAGCCTTCAAGGTGTCCTTATTCTTCCCATCAAGTAGTAGTAGTGTGCCAACCAAGTTGTCGCAGATGTTTTTCTCAATGTGCATCATGTCGAGATTGTGCTAAAGTTTCAAGATGCCCAGTAAGGCAAGTCCCAGAAACCATGTCGTCAGTTCCAGATCGGTGAGGGATCTGTCCACTTCCTATGTTTGCTCCTACGATCACCTCCAACTCCTGGTTTAAGATGCCTAACCTTCTCCAGCTCAGCTTGTAACTCAACTGCAGTAAATTTCCCTAGCCTTGAGTTTTCGTCATGAATGCTAGCAAGCTCTGTATCTCTCTGCAAGTGGTTGTGCTTCGGGAGGAAACGATGGTGCCCAATGTATTGGTCTTTATGGATTTTTTTAGGCTATGCTCTTTATGGATTTGGACAGAGGATTTTTGTCACAATGCACGCATGCATGATATCCTTTTGTTATATGCCCGGACATAGTGCTACAAGCTGGGTAATCATGCGTACACCAAAGAACCACTTCACTAAGATCAAATATTACGTTTTGAAATGCATTGTAAGAACGTACGCCCTTCCAAAGCCGATGCAAATCGTCCAGCGGAGGTTCCATAAAGATATCAAAGTCCTTTTCGGGACTTGATTTGCCAGGGATTAGAAGGCAAAGCATGTAGTTTGATGCATCCATACAAAGGAAGTATGAACGGGTTCACGGCCCGGATGTGCAACATAGCTAAGAAATCTCATGGGTAAAGTAACGCACCTTTGCAGAGTGTAAAAACTGTAACTTGTTACTCCTTATTCCGGGAAGGAGCTACAAATGCGACAAGAAAGGAACTCCATGAATGTTCTACCTGTGAAGGCTGGCGGACATAGATTTTCAGAATAAAAACAACTTTTTAAGAAATGTTTATGAAAACATGCATTTCCTACAACCTATGGTCTCTAGCTATAGTTAGTGCATCAAACACTCCTTTTTAGTGAACTTGCTGAGTACACTTGTACTCAATGTATCTTCTTAACCCTTGCTAGATTATGAAGCCAATACATACGACGTCTACATCAACTTATGCTCAAGTAATCATCATCAAAAGCTCAAGTTCTTCAATGAAGTCAAGGAAGTAAATATATACAACAACTAAAGCAAATATGAAGTTGCTGATTAGATAGGATTATAATCTCTAGCCATAGAACCTATCACTGAAGATCATTGCAATACAAGCCTAATAGTTTAAATGATAGTCTATTAGTATGATAGTTATGAGTTGATTATTTTTGTTTATTCTTTGTAAGAAGTTTCCTTCTCTCTCTTTAACCTAGAGTGTTCTCTGGATCTTTTGTGAAGAGTCAAGTTGTAACCTATAGTCATGTCTTGGACCTTTTGTGTTTCTGTTGTACAACTATGATGGATGTAATACTAGTGAACAGTGTTTCATTGGCGTTATGTCAATGACTATAGTATAATACATCATGCACTGGTATCCTGGGTCACCGCAACTGATATCCCTTCGACAGTCGATAGTGATTCAGGATCCCGGTCTGTTATCCGACTAGTGAGCCAATGTGTCACCGCCAGTCGAAGATACTTCTGAGTAGGCAACACCTTGCCAATCGGATCTCTATCCGATTCCTATTGGATCGTCCAAAAATCCTCTTTACCCTGAAGTCCACAACTATTGTGATAGCTCCGTCTAGCTACCAAGTGCCCTTCTTGAGAGAGTCTGAATCTCTCACACTTTATCGAAAATAATTGGTAGTGCCCCAAAAATATGAGTGCACTAACCAAAAATGTCTGATTTGTAGTGTTGCAACAAATGGCGGGGTAATCCGACAAGACCTTCCTTGAGGGAAAAAAGAAGCAAATGAAAACTGCAAGTCGGAACGTTTCCGTCTCACAAAAGCTAACTTTTAGCTTTAACTTTTGACAGGGTACAGCTGTCTCCTTGTCCGACAAGAAAAGAAACTTTAGTGGTTGATCGTGGACATTAGCGACGTGATCTCCCAGTGAGATCTGGACCAGCTTTGACCAACTTCTTGGCCAAGACAAACCAGATCTGGCCACTGCCCTACATCAAAATAGATCCAAAAGGCAAAATGAAAACAACAAGAAAGATCCAATCTTTCCCACTAGCGCATTTCATGTGCAAGAACTAGGCCAAAAACCTATAGCCGATGCTCTAATAACACTGTTGGATAATGTGTAGAGCCAGGCCGAAAACAGAAACTTTTCGGCTGTAGCAAGAACTCTGGCGAGCCACCCAAGAACCGACCAAGGTCAAGGGAAGTAGTTTGTACCTTTTGACGCGCAGGTGTGGAAGATAAGGAAGTGTGTCGTGGTGGTGCCGTATGTTCCCCTCATCTCGTCCGGCTCCAGCGAACTTCTCGATCATGGGACCACCTCATCGCCGGTTCCGTGCTGCTCCTCGCCTCCGACTTCGCCGACCACCACCTCCGGCGATCACCGTAGTTGTGGTGCCTCTGCTGTCACACACATACAAGGTGGAACAACAACAAGAGAGATGCTAGTCTCGATCTTGTCGCCGCGGGACAGGAAGGTGGGAATTGCCAAGTCTACCAAAACCATAGGAAGCAGCACTGGATCCAAAAATCCATATCTTGTCTGCCACCACCCACCTTCCTTTATATAGTTGAGTAGGTGAGGGCACACAACACTTGTGTCCCTTGATGCGAAACCCTAACCCTAGTAAAAATGGTTCCAACCGACTAACACATGTCCGTGTCCAAACGAGTCCAACTTTTCGGCTTATGATAGTCGGATCAACATCCGACTAGTCCCACTCTCTTAAGTGTGCGATCTCGTATGATTAGGGTAAGCCGAACACAACTCAGTGATGACCCACAAGTATAGGGGGTGTATCACGGTACTTTCGATAAATAGGAGTGTCGATCCCAACGAGGGGCAGAAGGTGCTGAACAGTTGTATGGAGCAGGAAATCCTTGTGAGTACTTAGCAAACGGATTTTTAGTGGTTTTCTGACAAGGCAACAAAACAAAGAGCAAGTGGCCCAATCCTTTATTAGCAAAGGACAAGCCGGTGGAAATACTTATAAGGACCAAACGTTCTCGATGACACATGGGAATTCTGTCAAGTGCTTTCGCTTCAAATAGCTGAGTACTCTTCTCTGGTGTTTGTAAGTGTTGTGTGGGTGAACCTGTGCTAACATACTGCCCTTCCTAGGACTAATACATACTTGTGATTCAAACCCCTACAAACATCCGTAACTACAGGAAAGTAATTAAGATATAAATCTAACCACAGCTTTAAACTCTGAGATCCTACGCTCCCTTGTGCAAAGGTGTCCTAACGGGGGTTCAGGTTTCTGTCACTCCGACAACCCCATGATTAGTATCCAAATACACAATGCATTCCCCTAGGACCATAAATGGTGAAGTATCATGTAGTCGACATTCACATGACACCACTAGAATAATAGCACCACAACTTAAATACTAAACCATTGAATAATAACTCATCACAAATTCACTACTAACAACATGACTTCTCCCATGTCCTCAGGAACTAAACGAACTACTCACAAGACATCATATGGATCAAGATCAAACATGATATGATAATGGATAACAATCTGAACATAAACAACAATCCAATGGTTCCACTCACAAGCATCAACTACAATAGTAATCAACACCGGGAATGTTTCCCTTAAGAACTAAAGCAATATCCAATACATTTGTTACAGCGGGACGGATTGGTGGTGATGATGCTGGTGGAGATGATGGTTTGGATGATGATGATCCCGATGAAGCCTATCTTGATGATGGCGTTGATGGCGATGGTCTCCCCTCTTTGGTAAGAAATTCTCCCAGCAGAAATCTGTCTGCCGGAGAGAACTTTCTCTCTCAGTGTTTTCCGCCCCCGAGAGGCGGCAGAAATCTATCTGTGGTTGCTCCCCGAGGATTAGGGTTCCGAAGTGAAGATATAGGCGAAGGGGCAGAGTCGTAGGCCGGGCAGGTGGGCCACACCTGCCCTAGGCGCGGGGTCAGGTGGGCCTGCGCCTAGGGGGGTGTGGGCCCCCTAAGGCCCATCTCCATCCCTCCTTCTAGCTTCCTTCGTCTTCTAGTAAAATAATATGTTTCCTTATTTTTCTGGTATTTTTCTGATCTTTGCGAAATTGCACCGAAACGCCTTCTTTTCCATCAAAATCCAAACTCCGGCAGTCCATCCTCCAGGAATCATCCAACATGCATAAATAGATGAAAAGCCATAAGTAATACCTCATAATAAGACAAATATCAATCAATAGAGGTAAGTTATGATATAGAATGGTGATGCAAATTGGGCGTATCAACTTCCCCAAGCTTATACTTCGCTTGTCCCCAAGCAAATACTGAGCTCAGTAAACATGTCCACAGGTTTATGGAGTGAAGTGTTGATAAAAAGAATACGAACAAGAAGCATCACACTTACCATTGCACAAGTCATAGAAGAAAGCAATTCACCATTATATAACTTAGCTTGCAACCAAGTATAGCAGTCACAATAGAGATGCACAAAAATAAATCATAATTGGAATTGGAAAACTTGTTCTTGGTGAAAGAACACCTGGCAAACAGTTTCGCAAAAGCTTTTTGTAGAAGTTTCAAAACAGGAGCACTCTTTGCTCAAAAATGTTTTTCACAAGTGAAGGATTTCAAAGTAATACTCAATAGATAAGAGTTTTGTGCAAACAAGGAAGATAAAGAACATGATTGAATAAATCACCATATGAATGCTTGAAACACAACAACTCAAAATCTTGTTGGGGATAGAGAGGAAGTAGGTTTACTCACTCAACTGGTAACTAGGAGAAAGGTCCCTTGTTAGAGGGTAGCAGGGATTACAAGTCATAAAGAACTTCCAAAAGATTATGGTACTTACTATCTTTGAGCCCTCATTACATCTATCATAAGTATCTTGAGATGATTAAGGTTAAAGTGAACAAAGATAGAGTATATGCTTGACGAAATATAAGTTGGCAATCTCATGTCCCTTGAATATGAGGGCCACTCCTCATGCATACTCAACTTTGGGTCCAAGTAAGTCCTTGTCATTGTAAGTATTTGCATATCATTGAGAACCACCAAAGGGGTACCCCTTGCACATGGTACAGGAGCTTTCCCATAACCAAAATGACAAAGCAAGCAGACAATGATCATCTCAACGATCTTTTTATTGACTATGTGTATAGATTTTTATTGAGGATGCTTCATAGATGACTCACTACGGTGATGCTGCAAGTTTCCACCATGATTAAGCATGGCTTAGGCTAGCGGCCCAGGCATTTCTCTAACATAGAATACAAACTCCATGAAATTACAAGTTCCCTCTTTATTTCACATCGTTGACATCCATAGACAAAAGAGCATGATATCAGCTGTGTACAAAGTACAAGTGCAATGTTGAAAACATTCCCCGTGACAGCACGGTTCTGCTAATTGCAACGTATAGATGCAAGCATATACAACTTCGATGTTCACAATGGTTCAAGTTTATTAGGGGCAAGTAAATAAGGTGTGCCATCAAGTTCGTGAGAGCTTTACTAACTAGTTTTCACATTACAAAATACTTTTTAATTCGAAAGGTAGATGAAACTTTAAAATTTGCTTGGAATAGCAAAATCTACAAGGGAGATATGGTGGAAACAAGTGGAAAAAGTTTTGGTTCAAAGGATTTTGGAAACATGAGAAGTATGCCTTCTCAAAATAAGTTTTTGGCTAGCAAGGCTGGGTAGCAAGCAAGAGAGTTGAAAGAAACAAGCAAATATACAAGTAGTAAAGCCAAACATGCAATCTTTCTTGAAGACACAAAAGGATCTTAAATAAAGAATACTAAGCTTATGAGCCAACAAGAAAAAAAATGATACCAAATACCTGAAGGTTTTTTTTCGTTCTTTCTTTTTCTTTCAAATGAATGCCACTAACCAGAACTCGGTTTGCCAAAACCAATTTAGATCCACTTGATGATCCCAGAGTGGTGCCAATACTGATAAACAAGATCCATCATGTAATAGAGATTGCAGACTAAAATAAGAAGTGCAAAAAGTAAAACATGAGAATTCTCATTAATATTCCAATAAAGGCACTCACACCAAGGGATATATAGATAATCAACTAAAGGAGAGATACTTCCACATGAAAACCAAACTATAAGATAACCTCTCTACCACTGATATGAATCCACTAAAAAGGTAAAAGATAAAAGATAATGGTGGTGATACCGCGGCACTCCCCCAAGCTTGGAACAAGCCAAGGGGATGCCAAACCTGATGACGAATTACTCCTTTGGTGGTGGTGGTGTTCTATTGTCATCATAAAAATTGCAAGGAAATGGTTCCCCATCCAAAAAGGATGTCCTTGTCTCTATAATCCTGAAACTAGCGGCAGAGCTTATGCGATCAAATATAGCCTCATACTCACAGTTTTGATTCTATATGTCATAGAGTTGTGCTTGCAATTGATTGGTGGTCTGACGGAGTGATAAGATCTCTTCTCGGTGCTCAGCAACTTCCCCCTCGTGCTTGGTGATGAGTTCTGAACTTATCTTGTGAATAACATCCACTTCGTGTTTCTCCATCTTCTTGTACCAGAAAACCTCTTGTTCCAGCGCTTCCATCCTATCTTCCAGGCTGCCTTCTCCTTTTGGTCCTTGAACTTATTTCATCTATACCTTCCCCTCCTTGAGGATCAACTCTTTGGGATGAATCCTCAACTCATACATGTACGGGTTGAGGACTTCCGCAGAGGAATCCTCCGTGGGTGATCCAGAGGAAGACATGGAGGCTCCAAATCTAAGAATTTTCCTAACAGAAATAGATCGAAACGAAAACACGACGAGAACACGATGCAAGAACCTCAGGGAACCCGGGGGGTTATATATTACGAAGATTCAATGCATAAGGAAGGTTTTGACATGGAAACTAAGCGGAGACGGAGTTCGAGGGTGGCAAACCCCTTCCAGGCGTGGCCAGGCTGGGCCCGCGCCTTAGGTGGGTTTGTCCACCCAGGGCTCCGTTTCCTCTTCAGTTACGTATCGTAACTTCCCTTATGTATTAAAAACATCAAAAAATATAAAAAGATTGGGTTTTCACGAACCTTCTGTTTTCACCACTTTTACCTATTCAAAGACGAACTCTGCAGTTTCTGGTGTTTGGCTTCTGATAAATTCTTCTGGAGTTATCATTTGAATAATATCTACATCTTCATTATAAGAATCTCTAGAAATATAATGTTTTATTCTTTGACCATTCACCACCTGTGTTGTGTCATCCTTTAGAGAAGGAATTTTGATGGCACCTGAACGGTACCCTTCCTTGATAACAAAAGGTCCTTCCCATTTGGAGAGTAGTTTCCCTGCAAAAAATCTGAGACGAGACCTATACAAAAGAACTTTCTCACCAACATGGAACTCCCTTTTGAGAGTTCTCCTATCATGCCATCTTTTCACTTTTTCCTTAAAGAGCCTAGCATTTTCATAATCTTCACCTCTCCACTCACCTAGATTACTTAAAACGAGCAGTATTTTCTCACCAGCAAGTCTAAAAGCTCTATTCAACTCTTTCACTGCCCAATAAGCTTTGTGTTCTAATTCAAAATGCAAGTGACAAGCTTTCCTATAGACCATTTTGTAAGGAGACATCCCATAGGATTTTTATAAGCAGTTCTATAATCCCACAAAGCGTCATTCAACTTTTTAGCCCAATTTTTCCTAGATATGTTGGCAGTTTTCTGCAAGATAGATTTAATTTCCCTATTGGAAAGTTCTACTTGCCCACTAGTTTGGGGGTGATAAGCTGAAGCAATTATGTGTTTTACATCATACTTAGTGATAGTTTTTATAAAACCCCAATGAATAAAATGAGAGCCTCCATCAGTCATGAGATATCTAGGCACACTAAACCTAGGAAAAATGACATCTTTAAGCATTTTCAAAGAGGTCTTACCATTAGCATTGTTTGTAGGTATAGCTTCTACCCACTTTGTAACATAGTCAACAGCAATAAGAATATGAGTATACCCCTTTGAAGGGGGAAAAGGCCCCATAAAGTAAAATACCTGACAATCAAAAGGTTCAATAACAAGAGAATAATTCATAGGCATTTCATTGCGTCTAGAGATGTTACCTACTCATTGGCATTCATCACATGATAAGACAAACTTCCGTGCATCTTTAAAAAGGGTAGGCTAATAAAATCCAGATTGTAGAACCTTTTGTGCAGTCCTATCCCCAGCATGATGTCCTCCATAAGCACTGCCATGAAATTTTCTCAATATCTCTTGTTGTTCAAATTCTGGAACACATCTTCGCATAATGCCATCTACTCCTTCTTTATATATGTGTGGGTCATCCCAAAAGTAATGCCTTAGATCATAAAAGAATTTCCTTCTTTGCTGAGTTGTAAAGGTTGGAGGCAAATACTTGGAAACAATAAAGTTAGCATAATCAGCATACCAAGGACTCTCATGTGGACTTACCTTTATGGCAGCTAACTGCTCGTTTGGAAAACTATCATTAACAGGCAAAGTGTCAAAAGAAATGTTTTCCAAGTGAGATAAATTATCAGCAACAGGATTATTAGCACCTTTCCTATCCATAATATGCAGATCAAATTCTTGCAAAAGAAACACCCACCTTATAAGCCTCGTCTTAGCGTCCTTCTTTGTCATAAGGTATTTAATAGCTGCATGATCAGTATGAATAGTAACCTTAGAATCAACAATATAATGTCTAAACTTATCACAAGCAAAGATTACAACTAAGAACTCTTTTTTAGTAGTATCATAATTCTTTTGAGCATCATCCAGAGTCTTGCTAGCATAATGAATAACATTCAGCTTCTTTTCAACACGTTTTCCAAGGACATCACCCACAGCAAAGTCACTAGCATCACACATGATTTCAATAGGTAAATTCCAATCAGGCGGTTGGACTATAGGAGCGGTTATCAAAGCTTTCTTCAAAGTTTCAAAAGCATCCTTACAATCATCATCAAAAACAAAAGGTACATCTTTTTGAAGAAGATTAGTAAGGGGCTTTGAAATTTTGGAGAAGTCTTTAATAAACCGCCTATAGAAACCAGCATGACCAAGGATACTACAAATACCTTTGATATCTCTAGGACAAGGCATCTACTCAATTGCTTCAATTTTGGCTCTGTCAACTTCAATTCCTCTTTCAGAGATTTTGTGTCCAAGAACAATCCCTTCATTAACCATGAAATGGCATTTCTCCCAGTTAAGAACAAAGTTGGTTTCTTCAAATCTCTACAAAACTTTATCAAGGTTGTGCAAACAGTTATCAAAAGAAGTTCCATAGACGGAAAAATCGTCCATGAAAACCTCCACAATTTCTTCACAAAAACCATGAAAGATAGCAGACATACATCTCTGAAAGGTAGCAGAAGCATTACATAAACCAAAAGGCATACGCCTATAAGCATAAGTACCATAAGGAGAGGGTGAAAGTAGTTTTCTCTTGGTCCTGAGCTTTCACAGCAATTTGAGAAAACCCAGAATAACCATCAATAAAGAAAATGTGAGTCTTTTTGGACAACCTCTCAAGCATTTGATCAATAAAGGGCGAAGGATAATGAAATTTCTTAGTAAGTTTATTAATCTTTCTAAAATCAATGCACATTCTATACCCAACCACTACTCTTTGGGGTATAAGCTCATTATCCTCATTAGGCACAACAGTTATTCCTCCTTTCTTGGGAACACAATGAACAGGGCTAACCCATTGACTATCAGCAATGGGATAAATAATACCAGCATCAAGGAGTTTTAATACCTCATTTCTTACCACATCCTTCATCTTAGGATTTATACGGCGTTGGTGCTCAACAACTGGTTTGCATCAGTCTCAATATTAATAGCATGCTGACATATAGTGTGAGAAATTCCTTTTAAATCATCAAGAGTATAGCCCATAGCTCCTCGGTGTTTCCTTAATATCTCCAATAACCTTTCTTCTTCCTTTCCTGGAAGTTTAGAACTAATAATAATAGGATATAATTTCTTATCATCAAGATAAGCATATTTAAGATCATCAGGTAAAGGTTTTAATGCAAAAATAGGGTCCCCTTTAGGTGGAAGTGTGGTACCCAAATCTTCCACAGGTAAATTATGCTTAAGTAACTCAAGATGACGAAGGAAAGCCTCATCAATCTCATTTCTCTCCTTCATGAAGGCATCACTCTCATGATCTTCCACGAACTGCTGCAAGGCATTGTTAGGAGGAAGAGAAATAACAGAAAGTTGTTCAACCCTGAAATCCTCATCAGGCAGTTCATTTTCATAAGGAGTTTTAGCAAAGTTGGAAAAATTAAACTCATAAAACTCTCCAGCAAACTTAGTCAAAACTTTTTCCTTCCTACAATCTATGATAGCCCCACAAGTGTTCAGAAAGGGTCTACCAAAGATAATAGGATAGGTTTTACTAGCTGATAGTCGGTAGTGGCCTCTAGCAAGATTTGCCGACTCCCGGTTTGTGCAGGTGGACTCAATGTGACAATCTGTCTGAGTCCCTTTACCTCACGATATTGTTGTTAAACCGCATGGGATATTCCGTCATCTCAGTGCCGGTTTACTCTCTTCTCATTGCAGTGATAACTGATTCCCTCCGGCTGCACTAAGTTGGACTACCTCGATCATGTAGGGTTTGCAGCATAGAAAACAAAAAAATTCCTACGATGGGAACAACTAAGTACCAAGATCTATCTACTAGATACAAGCAACGGGTGGATATACATCCATAGAATACATGTGACACCCCCGGGATCAGGGCTAAAAAAATCTCAGACCTCCGTCTGATATAAGCTTAACCTTGAGCTCTAGAATATCTAGTGAAGAATCGGTAACACAACAGTGACCCTACGACACAAAATTTATTACAACAAGCTCATAACTGAGCAAAGAATCAAATTTTTACAAGCAGAGGTCACTGACCACAAACATCAAACAGCGGAAGGCAAATTATGCTATTAAGTATAGCAAACTTAACAAATGGCCTAAGAGACCTAAAGCATAACGATGACGTCCCAGTCCATAGATTCCAGGCTGCCGGCCATGAACCCCAAGATACTCGTCGATGTTGATGTAGTACGGAACTCGTCTTCAGGTGAACACTTACTCTTCCAAAAGTATCAACAAAGCAAGGCTGAGTACAGGGTGTACTCCGCAAGACTTATGGTTGGTGGAGTTGTTTTGCATAAAGCCACTTTTGTTTATAAAACAAGAGAGAGAAGAAGCTCGTCTATTAAAAATATTTTAAAAGGGGATAAGAGAGCGACATCTCCGAAATATTGATCATCATCTTTTGATATCCACCAAGTCATCATCATCTGAACCCTATCTAGGATCACCCCCTCATACCCATGAGGAAGCATCCTTAAACACACGTTTATCAACCAAGTTTTACGATTAGGTTATAGTTCTCTATGATCTTAGAATCTGGTCACCAAGCGTTCATAACCGTGAACACGGCTTTTCGAAAAGATTTAACCCTGCAGGGGTGTACAACTTTATCCACACGTACCAACTGACGCTTAATGCCAAGCTATTATTCCTCTTCCTTGGAAGGCTGGCAAAGGGTGGTTGGCCACGACCTTTACCTTGCTTTCGTCGAGACCATGAGTCACGCAATAAGTATGGTTCCGCCGTAACGGGTCAAATCCCGAAGCCGGTACTTAAAGATGTGAGGCGAGGTTGGTTTACTAGGGGCTCCATCGACCCCAAGCAACCCGGTCCACGCTTCCCTACGTGTTATGATGCACCAACTTCACCCGGCAAATCTTTTAAAAAGTTTTTTCTATGCATATGTCGAATGGAACGCCCAAACTATGTGACTCATGGAATCTACTAGGCAAGTTAATCAGGCGAGGGGTTCCCAAGCCCCGTGTGGTTGTACGCTCGTCTCGGTTCCAAAGGCAAGAAATCAGTTCCTAGTGGTGGCGAGCATGGGACTAGAAAAACCACATCCCACCGTGGCCTCCCATACAAGCCTTAGCATGTTTAACTCATATCACTGATCTCATCTCATCATGATCTCCTGTCATACTAGATTCTTTGCATATGATACATCATCTGGATGGACCGGACTCAACAGCTATGCATGGCTAAGCAGGACACAGATATAAGCTCTAGCAGTGCACACAAGCCAAACCTAGTTATTCTAGGTGTAGTGGATCAGGTAATATAAGTTCAAAGGGAGTAATGCAATAGATAGGATACTCTATCTATCGATAAAATACCACAGTAGAATCGTATGCATCATGGCAGGAATTGAAATTCTTTCGAAATCATAGGATTATAACATGGTAGGGCTATGGTTGCCTTTACCTGTTGATAACCCATAAGCAGATATTCGGAAGCCTTGTACTTGACTTGGTTACAGTTGTTCAAGTATTTGTCTTCGATCTTCGAACTTCGACGGTGTTGATCTCGGTCTTCGATCTTGATCTCGATATCGTATTCTACCCGGAAGAACCAAACACCGAAAATAAAGGGGAAACAATCAACACATGGAATCCATGCAATGCTCAAGCAAGTATGATGATATGACAAGTTAAATTGTATTGAAATGTAACCCTAAAGCATGCTCGACAATTTAAACGGGGTTCCGAGGGGTGAAAACCCTAACTCGAGAAACTCCGGAATCATCTATTAGGGTTACTAGCATGTTATAATTAAACTTGTCATTTAGGTTACTGAACAATGCATGATTATAGATTAAATCGATAGAGCTCATTTTTCTGAACATTTTGGTATATTATTTGTATTTTTCTGAATTACAGATTAAAAGTTATTGAATTTACAATATTATACCAATTTTAGAAATTATTAAACCATTTAAAATTGAATTACTGCGTCAGCTGACATCAGCACATGTCTTAATTCGTTTTACACACAGGGCTGGGCTACCCACAGTCACTGACTGATGGGGCCCTGGCGAGGTCGGCAGGCCACGCTGGCGGGCCTTGGTCAGCGCCCACGTCAGCGACACCTGGACGCCACAGTGGCGCCACGTCGGCTCACCGGAAACCACGTCAGACACGGGGGGGGGGGGGGGGACGGTGGCAGAGGGCGAGCAGGGACGTGTGCATGCGTGCGTTAGAGAGGGAAGTATGAGGCGAGCCAGAAAATGGAGGCACCACCCTATTGGGGTCACCGGAGCTTCGTCTCCGAAGAGCTCTGACGGCGGCCCGCACAGGTGCTCGTGGTGGACACGGTAGAGAGGAGGAGGGAGGGATTAGAAAGGTCTGCGAGGACAATGAGCTCACCCTGATTCGATTGGCGTGGTCGGGGAGGTCGCTGGAGCTCTGCATCGACAGCGAGCGGTGGTTGTCAGAGTCGGGGATGAGGAGTTGATTCGGGCGACTGAGACCTTGTCGGATCGATTCCTTTGACGAGAAGAGGCAGGGGAGCACGGTGGTTTCGGTGGCATGCTCGAACGAGCACGGGGAGGTGCGGTATGACAGCGACCGGCGGAACCTGGGTGCTAGGGTTCGGGACCGCGCGCGAGAGATGAGAGAGAGGTCCACAGGGAGAGGATAAGAAGATAGGGTAGAGGCAGGGCTTCGTGGCGTTCTTATCTTCCCTCTAGAGATCGACGGACGGCGGTGCGTAGGCGGCGCGGATCAATGGAGCCAGCGGCGATAGAGAGAAGCTGGCGAGGGGGAGGAAGACGACAAAGGTGATGAGTGAAATGGTACAGGCCTCTGATGGGCTGTTGTTGGACTGCTCGATGCTGCGTGCTAGGCAGCAGAGAGAAGAGCGGAAACTGGGTTCGGCCCAGCTAGGGGTTAGCACCAGGTTTTTATTTTGCAAAACCTTTTCTTTTATGTTTTGTTATTTCTGTTTGTATTTTCAATTTGTAAAATGTTTTGGGTATTTAAAATATACCAGAAGCTTTTATAAAACTAGTAAAATATTTTGGGGCCCTCTTAGTCCATTTGGGCTCCATAATTTTTGCGATTTCAAAAATATTCAAAACCATTTGGATGGATCTCAAAGAGAGGGGAGAATTAGGGTTTTAGGGTTTTAGTTGGATTTTATTTATTGCAAATTTTAAGACATGATGATCATGATGCATAAGCAAACCCTAAATAATGATTAACTAAGACTACAGTGTTACAATACATACCCTTGAAGACCGAATAGCGTTAACGAGGTTGTACTCGTGGATGATGTAGTCGAACGCTTGCCGATCTCAAGATCGTGATGAAGTCCATTTGGTCTAGCCGGTCCAGCACCATCAAGTCCAGCACCGCAAAGCAGTGGTGCATCCATGATTGCACACACGTCCGGGTACCCCAACAATCTCCACGCCCTCGCTCCAGTGAAGCAGCGGAAGAAACAAATCCTTCCAGAAAAATCCATAGGGAACATGTATCTGGCTGATCCGAGACCATGGGGAAAATATAAAGGGGGAGAGAGATCCTTCACGAGAAGGTGTGCTTTCAGAGGAGGAGAGGGAGGCCTTCTATAGGGAGAGGGGGGCACCCAAGGGGCATGGCGCCTAGCCATGGTGGCTGCCCCCACCTCTTTCACATTCATGTGGGTGGAGCTCCCACTCAAAATGAAAAGCGTCCACTCACATAAACATGCCTCCACTCAAAAATCCACTCACATGCATTAAATTTCCACCAATTTAATGCAAAATATCATTTAAATAAAACTATTTTATTTATTTATTTAGAATTTTGTTAATGACTCTAATTAACAAACATTCCCATAAAACCCCTTAAAACATTTCAATTTCAAATGCAGAACCAGTTTCAGCAATTTCAACCAAAATGATTCTGGTGTCTAATGAAATAAATTCTTGCACTTTCTTTTTCTTTCTCTGGCATCTTATATGCTCCAAATGGTGTCAGTATCCCTTAAGTGTGTCACACTATGGTTCGTGAATAATTTAGACATGATCGAGACCCTCTTCGATTAATAATCAGCAGCGGGAGCTGGAGATCTGTACTGACTCCCACACATTCAACGATGACTTCTATGATCGTGTGAACCTTATATGCATGTAATTCAATCCCTTTGTCTCGCGATATATTACATGTCCAAGATTCGATCATCGCTATCTCCATACCTAGTTTTATCTCGTTACCAACATGCACCCTTTTCTTGTTCCAGTGATATAACATTCTAGTGATCAAATCACTTGCTTGCAATCTAACTAATGTGATATCACCAAGAGGGCCCAAAGTATATCTCTTCTTCATCGAGATGGACAAATTCCACTCTTGATCCATGAGCTTCAACATAACACCTTCGTAGCACTGAACCCTTCTTTATAGTCACACTGTTATGGTGTGACGTTTGATGTTATCAAGATCTCTTTTGGTGTTAGTGATTGACATGATCTCATGGTCTACGGACTAAGATTACTTCGTATGATGTTATAGCAATATAAACACAATGACCTTGATTGTAATGCTATACTTCGGATGAATGTTCATCACACCATTCCAATAATGTTGTGACCTTGTTATTAACAACATCCAATGTCCATGATCAGGAAACCTTTGATCATCTTGTTAATCAACGAGCTAGTTTTATAAGAGAGGCATAACTAGGAACTTTCTTTTGTTTATTAAACACACATGTATTAACGTTTCCGTATTAATACAATTATAGAATGAAAAATAAACATTTATAATAAATAAGGAATAAGATAATAACCACTTTATTATTGCCTCTCGGGCATATTCCCTTCAGATCAACACTTGATTGAGTAGCGCATCGCCATGCTTTTGAATCATATTGTAACATCCCAGGTTTCAGATTAAGATGTTATTACAAGCATGCATCATCCTTGCATCATTGCATCCTATGAATTAAAGTTGCATCAAAACCCTACCATCAAACCCTAACAAAACCCTAATAAAAATTCCTCTATGTCAGTAGAATGAAGTAATCTTATTTCACCTTCTAAAAACTATGTAAAAATAATATTCTCTGGCTCTAAGATGACCACCTCATTTTTAAAAAAAATAGAAACTAGTTTTACAGAATTTGAGTTTGTTATGCAAAAGTTATTGAAGATTTAGTAAAACAGAAAAATGGAAAAAAGATAAGGCATAAAAAAGGAAAACAATGGCCTAACCTAGCTGGGCCGGCTGCGCCAGCCCACCCGCGCATGCGCGACGCCTAACCTGCCAACGCCCACGTGCCAGCCCAGCGCCAGCCCACACCGCCGCTCCCCCTGACACCCGGGTCCCACCATGTCGTCTCCCTCCTGGAGTCCGCGGCGAACCCGAACCCCACCGCCATAGGACACCTCAGGATTTGCTTGAATCCTAACCGATTAGGCCGCCCCTCCCCAAGTCTCTGGGCTATAAAAAGCCGACCCCTCTCGTCGTTGTTTCGCTCGAAAAATCCCAACTCGATACTCGCCGAACCGCTGCTGATTTCTCAGCGACGCATCGCCGGAGTTCGCGGGAACCAGCGGAGCAGTGCGGCTGGATGAGGAACGGAAGGTCGAAGCCGATCTCGCGAACGGGACCACGAGGAGGAGCCGCGCGCCGTCGTCCGCTCCACTGCCTCGAGAAGACGCCGGACCGCCGCCGAGAACCACCGTCCGATAGCACCGCCGCCGTCTGCCTCCCTCGCCATCGTCGCCACTGCGGTAAGTCGCCACCCCTTCCCTCTTCCGTGATTAGATGCTCAAACGAAGGGGTATCAGCGAGTGGCGTTACGCCGCGTGGCAAGTCTGCGTCAGCGCCGCGTCGTCTAGCTGGGCCAATAAGAGCTGCCACTTGTCACAATTCTATTAGGGTTAGATTTAAATTGGTAGATTGTAGTTAAATCTTGCAAAATTCATAGAAATTCAACCGTTTGGCCAAAATTTGCATTTAATATACCGTTGGATTCACAAAATTGAGTAGAACACAGATCTGTAATAATTGGCAGGTTTGTAGTAGTATTTTCGGTGTAGAATTTAATCTTTAGATTGGAGTATTTAATTCGTAGAAAAATAATTGGAACTCCGTTTTAGTTGGTCTTGTTGAGTTGGCTTTGTCCTTACAATGCCTACTGACTAAAGTTATAAAACCTTGCTTAGGATCTTTAGATCTGATTCGGGGCTAATTAGATGGTTGGATCTCCTTATGAGCCTATAAATTAAAATAATGGTCCAAATTAATTAAAATCTGTGGGAAATTAATACTAATAACAACCCCAACACATTTGCAACCCAATTAGACTACCTTGGTCAATTTAGAAAACAATCTTGCATAATTACCATGTTGCATGCATGCATATTGACTCTGTGGCATTATTTTGTGCAAGTTGTGATATCTATGTTTGTGTTTTGTTAGATTGTTCGGAGTGCGCTGAGGAGTACTATTGCGTAGAGTGCTGCTCGAATCAAGGCAAGTTACACCACTTGTTCATAATTTTTGTCCCAGTTTTGATCCTATGCATGTGATCTTCAAATTCTATAGTATGCATGTGTAGGATGTTCTAGTAGAACTTTTCCTTAGTAATATTTTGCAAGTGCGATGATTTTGTATTATGCCATGAGTAGCTCTATACTTAGGATTTTCCCTCCTAATAGGTCCCCCTGTTTTGCTAAGTATTGGTTGCTATGCTATATATATAAAGTACCATTGGGGGGTTCGAAAGACAATGAATTAGTATAAAGGCTCTCTTGAGCAAACTTTTCTTCTCAAATCCACTTCAAAATAAAAACTAAGTTTCCTTCTAGGCAGAATGGTTGTCGGGAAAATGAGTGAGATTTTGGTGGAGGACGGCCGCCCAGGAATCAAAGAAGTCTGCCATGTTTCAGAATTCAGAAGCTTCCAGTGCAACCAAAATACATATGGGCTCTGTCTTGGCCTAGTACTTAGTGGGAAACTTCACCTGGGTACCAACATTTGGAGGTTTTTGGCACGGTTGGATCCAGAAGGTGGAGGGGCTACTAAGGGAAAGCCTCGCCATGGTATTGTATGTAAAAGGACTTGATCGTGGATTGTGGGTAAAGTGCACAAACTCTCGAGAGTATTGCAATCTGATCGATCAGCTGAGTTCACGGAAAAGAACACTTGAGCATCTGAAGGATGGAGCCTCTGAAGGATCTTCCTATCTCTCCCTTTCAAAAACTTAAAGATTTTCTAAAAACCCAAGGCGTGAGTCATATCGCCATTGGGAGGGTTTTGGGAACTTGGTCAGTAATATCCAAGTGCTAGGTTGTTTGGACACTTGGTGAGTAATATCCTCGTGTGCCATTCGACCATATATTACTTAAACAAATCTTTACAATGTAGGGAAATCTTCTCTTCTTCTCCATACTTAGTAAAATTAGCTTTGAGTAAATAAACTCCACATCCTAAACTAGCCTTGCATGTAGAGTTAGTCTTTTCTTTCCTTGGTGTAATTTGCCAATACATTCAAAGTATTGACCCAACTTGTTGGCTACACGTCTTATGTGCAGAATCCGAAGATTGAAAGGTGCGTAGGGATCGCGAGTCTAAACTCGACAAGCCTGGGGCGTTGATGGACTCAAGATGCTTTATGTTTCCGCTGTTATTTGAGCTAGCTTAATGCTAAGCAAAGTTGTAATAAATTCATACTCTGGATTCTCCGTGTAATAATGACTTTGTGTTTTACATGATATTCTTCGACTGTGAGTGCTAGATATTTATCCAGGGACTAGCATGTAAATCACAGGGACTTAGGATCTTTATTGATCTAAGGTCGCATAGATGGTATCAGAGCACATCGTTGCCTGTAGGACGTGACCCTAGGATTGAAACCACCTTTAACTTATGTGCCTTACTTGCTTTTCTTCTAAGTTATTTTTTTCACTTCTAGTACCCGCTTTCCTCTACTTTTTAAGTATCTAATTTTCATTCCTCTAACTTAAAGATGACAAGCTTCCTCTACGACACCGCCGCGGACATCGAGCCCCTTTGCTTTGGTGGATGCCTCATGGATCTCCTCACGCGTTTGGACCTTCCCCTGCCAACAATCCAGGGAAGCACAATGAAGAAACTCCACAAGGACGTCTGCTGGGGAGTCAAAGTCATCCAACCAAGACAAGAGCGAGGCAAGAATCCGGAGGAAGACATAGCAATCCACATCGTTAGCGACTCCAAGAAGAAGGCCCTTAGCATCATCTTGCAGCAGCTCATTGGTCGCCTATGTGGACGCCATCACGAGGTTCTCCAAGGACACTGGCGGCCTTTTTGGAAGGCGAGATGAGGAAGGAATTCCCATGGAGTTAACCTTTGAGGAAAGGACTTCTACCAAGATCCGAAGGACCCAATATCAAGACTTGGAGTGCCACATCCATGACCTTGAAAAAGGTAGCTTCCTCGAGATGCTAAGGAACGATGAGCTATGCGCTCTCATCAAGGAGAAGGAGGAAATAATCAAGCAGCAGGAGGAGGCAATGAAGCTCCAAGAGATGAAGTTCCAGGACCAGGAGAAGAAGTTCGCTAACCAAGAGAAGAGGGTGATAAATAAAAACAAGAGGATTAGGGAACTCAAACAAGAAATCGAGGGAACTGAAGTACATACCGAGGGCCTTTGCAAGATAATAAATGATGTGCATGCTTCCAAGAGGGACTTGGCAAAGCAACTTGAAACCACGAAGAAGTCAAACCTAGTGGAGGAACTGCAAGGCGAGAAGGAGGGACTTCAGGAGCAGCTAGAAGCCACTACCAATAAGCTGCGGGATGAGATAAAGAACCTCCAAGAGAAGCTTGAAGCCACCACAAAGGAGATGGAGCTGTACAAGATAACCCTAGAGCAGGAAGGCTGCTCGTTCGAGGACAAGGAAGAGGAAGGCATGGGACATGTGTAGTAGTTGGACCACCATTAAATTCCATAGTAGAACGATACTCGCGATTGTAATAAATACCAAGACATGTTTGGTTTAGTTAAACTTGGATGATTTCTGTGTTAAACTTGTGATATTTGTGTCTTGTGTGCCTTGTGTGTTTTCATAAGTATAGGAGTTCACTACTTAGTCTTTCTGTCTATTTCTTAACTTGTTGCTCAAAGCCCACAGATGCCGCCAAGACGTGCGAACACCGAAATTCCTCCAGAAATTGCACAACTTTTGGCCACTCAGAACCAGCTGATCCAACTGCTCACTCAGAACATGCAAAACAACAACAACAACAACAACAACGCGCCACCTCCGCCACCGCCACCTCCACCACCACCTCAACAGGATCGCTTGACTCGGTTTTTGAGGTTGAACCCACCTACCTTCACTAGCAGCGCTGAACCAATCATCGCAGATGACTGGCTCCGTACAATTAACAAGAAGTTAGATACTGTGCAAGCTGTCGGAGCCGACAGGGTGCATTATGCCGCGCACCAGCTTGAAGGACCTGCTGCAGAATGGTGGGATAACTACCAAGTCACCCACCAAAAAATTGATGCTATCACTTGGGATCAGTTCGAGTTAGATTTCCGCACTCATCATGTGGCTGCTGGTGTCATGACTCTGAAAAGGCGCGAGTTTTGCGACTTACACCAGCTGCACCGTTCTATCACCGAGTATGGTGAGATTTTCAACAAGCTAGCCCGTATGCACCCGATGATGTTTCCACTGATGCCAAGAGGCAGGAGGAATTCTTAAGAGGACTGAATGATGAGATATCTATTCAGCTTGTGGCTCAAAAGTTTGAGAACTTTCAGGAGCTATTGGACAGGGCCATTGTGGTTGAATCCAAGAGGAAGAGCATAGAGAACCGCAAAAGGAAGTCCAACCCTCACAAGCACTCTGTCCCGTACCAGAAGCAGCGCACTTCCTCACCACCACGTTATAACGGAAATGGCCACAACCATAACGGTCATCACCATGGCGGTCACAAACACAATGGGCATAAGCACCGCAATGGGAATAGCAGCAACGGAAAGGATCTCAGTGAGGTAACATGCTTTAAGTGCAACAAGACAGGGCACTATGCAACCACTTGCCCCGAGAAGAAGAATGGCAATGGCAATGGCAATGGGAATGGAAATGGACACAACCATGGCAAAGGAAACGGGAAGAAGCCAAATCCGTTTGTCAAAGCCACGGTGAATCATGTCTCTATGGAGGATGCTTGTGACGCACCACACTCCGTGATTGGTAAGTTCAAGCTCAATTCCATTCCCGCAGTTGTTCTTTTTGATACTGGTGCATCGCATTCATTCATATCGAGGGTATTTGTGGACAGAGGCAAGATACCTACAGAGACTATAAATTCTCCTCTAAGGGTAAGTTCTCCTGGAGGACAAATAGTGGCAACCTCCGGTTGCCGGGGATTAGAACTAAGGATTGGGACACACATCTTCCCCACAAGCCTAGTAGTTCTGGAGTCACAAGGATTATACATAATCTTGGGCATGAATTGGATGACCGAATATGAAGGAGTCATAGATTGTGCCAAAAGGACTGTCACGCTCACAACACCGGAAGGGAAGAGGATTCGTATTAAATCAAATTTCGCACTTAAGGAAGTCATGGTGAACTCTCTTAAGGGGGTTAGCTTGGAGGATGTACCTATTGTGAAGGAATACCCGGATGTCTTTCCGGAAGAGTTACCCGGGATGCCTCCCGACCGTGATATAGAATTTCTCATTGATTTGATGCTGGGCACGGGACCGATAGCCAAGAGACCATACAAGATGGATGTAGACGAGTTGAAGGAACTCAAGAAACAGCTTAGGGAACAATTGGACAAGGGATTCATCCAACCCAGCGCGTCATCTTGGGGAGCACCTGTGTTATTCTTGGAAAAGAAGGATAAAACCAAGAGGCTAGTTGTGGACTATCACTTGTTGAATGAAGTGAAGATCAAGAACAAGTACCCTATGCCTAACATCAATGACCTGTTTGATCAGTTAAAGAGAGCCAGTGTGTTCTCAAAGATCGATCTGTGATCAGGCTACTTTCAGCTAAAGATTCGAGAACAGGATGTGCCCAAAACAGCCTTCACCACAAGATACGGATTGTATGAATACACCATGATGACGTTTGGTCTAACCAATGCCCCGACATACTTCATGACCATGATGAACAAGGTGTTCATGGTATATTTGGACAAGTTTATTGTGGTATTCATAGATGATATACTCATATACTCCAAGGATGAGAAGGAACATGAGAAGCACTTGCGCCTAATTATGGAGAAACTAAGAGAACACAAGTTGTATGCCAAATTCAGCAAATGCAAATTCTGGTTAAAGGAAGTGGGTTTCCTTGGTCATGTTGTGTCGGCAAAAGGACTTGTCGTAGATCCTAGTAAGGTATCTTCCTTAACGGAATGGGAGTCACCCAAGAATGTGGGAGATATTAGGAGTTTCTTGGGCCTCGCAGGATATTACCGGAGGTTCATTGAAAACTTTTCCAAAATAGCAAAACCCATGATTGAACTGTTGAAGAAGGAAAAGAAATTCCTATGGTCCGAGGCATGTGATGTAAGCTTTCAAGAGTTGAAGAAACACCTCGTAACGGCACCAGTTCTGTGTCTGTCTGATATCCAAAAGGATTTTCAAGTCTATTGTGACGCTTCTCGACAAGGACTTGGAAGTGTATTGATGCAAGATGGGAAAGTGGTATCCTATGCCTCTCGACAACTTAAGAACCAGGAACACAACTACCCCACACATGATTAGGAACTTGCGTCTATGGTACATGCACTCAAGGTATGGAGACACTACCTCATGGGCAAGAATTGTGATGTGTTCACGGATCATAAGAGCTTGAAGTACATCTTCACCCAAAAGGAGTTGAATATGAGGCAAAGAAGATGGCTTGAACTGATTAAGGATTATGACTTGGATTTGCAGTACCACCCCGGAAAGGCAAATGTGTTCGCTGATGCCTTAAGTCGTAAAGTTTATGTGAATGGACTTACCGCAGGGTAACTTCTAGAGGATTTATCAAACATTTTAAAGATCTCAGGCTAGAAATAGTTCCGAAAGGACACATAGAGACTATGGAAATAGTGCCTACTCTTCAAGAGAGAATCAACGAAGCACAAAAGGGAGATAAGTAGTTGGATGAAATAAGAGTCAAAATAGGTGAAGGAAGGGAAAAGACTTCCGTCTGGACGAACAAGGAACCCTTTGGTATGGAAAGCTATTGTGCGTTCCCAATGACTCCGATATCAGAAAGTTGATTTTACAAGAGGCTCACGATTCACCATACTCAATTCATCCGGGCAACACGAAGATGTATATGGATGTGAAGGATAGATTCTGGTGGAATAATTTGAAAAGAGAAATTGCCGAGTATATTTTCCTATGTGACGTATGCAATAGAGTTAAGGCCGAGCACCAGAAACCGACCGGATTGCTGCAACCACTACCCATACCCGACTAGAAGTGGTACAAGGTAGGCATGGATTTTATCAAGGGATTGCCCCAGACTCGTGGGTAGTGGTGGACCACTTTACCAAGGTGGGTCACTTTATCCCCGTAAAGACCACATATACAAGTGCTAAGCTTGTCAAGATATATATGTCAAGGATTGTAAGTCTGCATGGTGTTCCTAAGGGAATTGTATCAGATAGAGGAACCCAGTTCACTTCAAAGTTTTGGCGACAGTTACATGAGTCTCTTGGAACCAGACTAGAAATCAGTACTGCTTTCCACCCTCAAACAGATGGCCAAACAGAAAGGGTGAACCAGATTTTGGAAGATATGTTGAGAGCTTGCGCACTAGACTATGGGTGTAGTTGGGATGATAACTTGCCATATGCTGAGTTCTCGTACAACAACAGCTACTAGACAAGTATCAAGATGGCTCCGTTTGAAGTTCTATATGGCAGGAAGTGTAGGACTCCGCTATTATGGAGTGGATTTGGTGAACGTAGTCTGTTTGGACCTGAGTTGATCAAGGATGCCGAGGAAAAGGTACGGCGGATTCAAGATAGGCTAAAGGTAGCCCAATCCCGGCAAAAGAGCTATGCTGATTCCAAGCGCAGGGATGTGACTTATAAAATAGGGGACCGTGCGTACCTCCGAGTTTCACCACTGCGAGGAGTTAAGAGGTTTGGAATCAAGGGTAAGTTAGCCCCACGATTCATAGGACCATATAAGGTTCTGGCTCGTAGAAGGGAAGTTGCTTATCAGTTGGAGCTACCAGAAGGACTGACTGTTCATGATGTGTTTCATGTGTCACAACTAAAGAAGTGCCACCCGGAAATGGTCGAAACACCGCTAAGAGATACAGTTCCCCTGGATGAGGTTCAATTGGAGAATGACCTTACCTATGAGGAAAAGCCCATCAAAATAATGGAAATAGCCGAAAGGATTACCCGTACCAAGACAACCAGATTCTTCAAAGTCCAATGGAACCACCATTCCGAGGAAGAAGCCACGTGGGAACGCGAAGAAGATTTGAAGGCGGAACACCCGCACCTATTTGCTAGCCAATCCAAATCTCGGGGACGAGATTCTTCTTAAGGGGAGTAGGTTTGTAACATCCTAGATTTCAGATTAAGATGTTATTACAAGCATGCATCATTGCATACTACAAATTAAAGTTGCATCAAAACTCTACCATCAAACCCTAATAAAAATTCCTCTATGTGAGCAGACTGAAGTAAGCTTGTTTGACCTTATAAAAACTATGTAAAAATAATATTCTTTGGCTCTAAGATGACCACCTAATTTTTACAAAAATTTAGAAACTAGTTTTACTAAATTTGAGTTTGTTATGCAAAAGTTATTGAAGATTTAGTAAAACAGGAAAATGGAAAAAATATAAGGAATAAAAAAAGGAAAACAACGGCCTAACCTAGCTGGGCCGGCTGCGCCAGCCCACCCGCAGCCGCGCGACGCCTAACCTGCCAGCGCCCACGCGCCAGCCCAACGGCAGCCCACACCGCCGCTCTCGCTGACACCCGGGTCCCACCGCGTCGTCTCCCTCCTGGAGTCCGCGGCGAACCCGAACCCCACCGCCACAGGATGCGTCAGGATTTGCTCGAATCCTAACCGATTCGGCCGCCCCCTCCCCCAAGTCTCTGGGCTATAAAAATCCGACCCCTCTCGTCATTGTTTCCCTCGAAAAACCCCAACTCGATACTCGACGAACCGTTGCCGATTTCTCACTGACGCATCGCCGGAGTTCGCGGGAACCGGTGGAGCAGTGCGGCTGGACGAGGAACGGAAGGTCGAAACCGATCTCACGAACGGGACCGCGAGGAGGAGCCGCGGGCCGTCATTTGCTCCACTGCCTCGAGAAGCCGCCGGACCACCGCCGAGAACCACCGTCCGACAGCACCGCCGCCGTCTGCCTCCCCTCGCCATCGTCGCCACCGCGGTAAGTCGCGACCCCTTCCCCCGTCCGCTAGATCGACGATCTACGACTCAGATTAGATGCTCAAATGAAGGGGTATTAGCGAGTGGTGTTACGGCACGTGGCAAGTCCGCGTCAGCGCCGCGTCGTCTAGCTGGGGCCAATAAGGAGCTGCCACTTGTCACGATTCTATTAGGGTTAGATTTAAATTGGCAGATTGTAGTTAAATCTTGCGAAATTCATAGAAATTCAATCGTTTGGCCAAAATTTGCGTTTAATATAGCTTTGGATTCACAAAATTGAGTAGAACACAGATCTGTAATAATTTGGCAAGTTTGTAGTAGTATTTTAGGTGTAGAATTTAATCTTTAGATTGGAGTATTTAATTCGTAGAAAAATAATTGGAACTCCGTTTTAGTTGATTCTTGTTGCGTTAGCTTTGTCCTTACAATGCCTACTGACTAAAGTTATAAAACCTTGCTTAGGATCTTTAGATCTGATTCGGGGCTAATTAGATGGTTGGATCTCCTTATGAGCCTATAAATTAAAATAATGATCCAAATTAATTAAAATCTATGGGAAATCAATACTAATAACATCCCCAACACATTTGCACCCAATTAGACTACCTTGGTCAATTTAGAAAACAATCTTGCATAATTACCATGTTGCATGCATGCATATTGTCTCTGTGGCATTATTTTGTGCAAGTTGTGATTAGATCTATGTTTGTGTTTCGTTAGATTGCTCGGAGTGCGCTGAGGAGTACTATTGTGTAGAGTGCTGCTCGGATCAAGGCAAGTTACACCACTTGTTCATAATTTTTGTCCCAGTTTTGATCCTATGCATGTGATCTTCAAATTTTGTAGTATGCATGCGTACGATGTTCTAGTAGAATTTTTCCTTAGTAATATTTTGCAAGTGCAATGATTTCGTAGTATGCCATGAGTAGCTCTATACTTAGGATTTTCCCTCCTAATAGGTCCCCCTATTTTGCTAAGTATTGCTTGCTTTGTTATATATATAAAGTACCGTTGGGGGTTCGAAAGACAATGAATTAGTATAAAGTCTCTCTTGAGCAAACTTTTCTTCTCAAATCCACTACAAAATAAAAACTAAGTTTCCTTCTAGCAGAATGGTTGTCGGGAAAATGAGTGAGATGTTGGTGGAGGACGGCCGCCCAGGAATCAAAGAAGTTTGCCATGTTTTAGAATTCAGAAGCTTCCAGTGCAACCACAATACATATGGGCTCTGTCTTGGCCTAGTACTTAGTGGGAAACCTCACCTGGGTACCAACGTTTGGAGGTTAAAAGAACATGTTGGGACCCCATGTGTGGTTTTGGTAATTAATGAAAATCTTTATGGACTAATGTGTGTATTTAGTTATACTTGTAGGATTTGTCCATTGGCATCGCTTGGAGCATGTGTTGGCTTCAAGGTCGATGAAATGCAAAGAAGATTTGTCGTGGAAGCTCAATATGAGAGGTCGATGATGAGGAATTAAGAAAGGCGTTCCATCTTGAGAAGGGCAAGACCGTCTACATCGAGCTCAAGTGGAATGCTCAAGGCAAAGGTATAACCTTGATAGGTTTTCCCTTTTGCCGGTCTCTTGTTGTGTGTAGGAGACCAGGTTTAGGATAGATAACCGTTCTATCAAGAGGGGCTCTCGTATGAGTAATTCGGTCACATCGTTCGGAGAGAGCTCAAACATTTACATACATGCATCATCGCATTTGGTTGTTATTTGGTCTTATCCATGTGAGGATATAGAGCTTGTGGTAATCTCCATAACAAGCTATTGTTCATCAAAATCGGATCTCCCACATGTATCTTGTTGCGATTTTGATTTACGGCTTTTCGGTTTCTCACCAAGTGAGGTATCTCACATTATATTAATTGATACACTCCCCATTGGAATGCCCTTGTTGTCCTCTATCCAACGCAATTGGAATCGGGTCAATCGGAGTCTCCAATCAAAAGTTATGACCGTTTGTATATTTGCTTTATTTAAATTGAAAAAGAAAAAGAAAAATATCTTGTCTGGGCCGAGCGGTACTACTGTAGCCCCGTACCGCTCGTGCCTGGCGCGCGCAGCCCACTTCAGTTTGGCCCGGTACCATTTTTCGGTCCTACCGGACCGGCCCGGTAGTACCGCCCGGATGGGCCGGTACTACCGGCCGGCCCAGTTTATTTGCCCAGATATTTTTCCTGGTCCAGATCCCGCGCTTTGGCCTCGCTCGCGTGCGTTGCGCGTTGACCAGCAGTGTGCCGCCTCGATCCCCGCGCGCATGCGTTGCTGGCCTGCTCGCGCGCGCTCGCTGCCGCCGCTAGCTCCTCGCGCGTGCCCGCATGCGCTGCTTGCGCCAGCAGCTGGGCCCGCTGCTACTGCTGCCTTGCGTGCGCTTGCGCTGCTGGCCCCACTCCCGCTACCGTCGCACGCGCACGCGGAATGCGCGCCTACCGCTCGCGCCAACTGCTGCTGCTGCCCGCGTTCACTCGCTTGGCTGCTTGCTAGCTCGCTTTTGCCAGGTGCGGTAGTACCGGCGATTTACGGTACTACCAGTACATGCTGAAAAATAGCCCCAACGGCCAGATTTTTTTGGGGTCTCTATTTAAGGTTTTTCCCGTTTTGAGTTTAGACTGCTCCTCTCTTATCTATTAGGATAAACTTTGACCACACTTGCTCTAGATATTGAAGCTTTCCTAATCTTTTCCCTCCGATGATTCTTGCCCATATTTGAGTGGAAGAGAGAGAAGATCTAGACCCACGTTTTGACCTAACCGATTCATCTCTTCGTGAGTGCATCTTTGGAGATCTAGATTTTGGGGGATTTTGTGTCTCTCTTTAATTCCTCCTCTCTTGTTCCCCCAATAGCTTTAGTAGCTTTGTTGGAAATTGAGAGTGAGGGATTTGAGCATCTTTGTGGTGTTCTTGCCATTTGCATTTGGTGAATCGGTTTGAGTTCTCCTCGGAGGATTTGGTTTGAGTTGCTCATTGGAGCTTGTCCCTCTTGGGTTCTTGGAACCCTAGACGGTTTTGTGGCCTTGGTGGCATTTGTTGAGGCCTTTTGTGGCGTTTGTTGGGAGCCTCCAATTAAGTTATGGAGAAGTGCCCCAACCTTGTGAGAGGTTCCGGTTGCCACCAACAAGTGCACCAATAGTGGAAGCGTGGATCGATCCTGTTGGGGTGAGATTCACCAGAGAATAAGGGAGGCCTTTTGTGGCATTGGTGGTTTGATACCACCCCCTCTCCAAACGAGACATAATCCATGTTGGGAGGAACTCGGTAAAATATCGGTGTCCCCGCGTGCCTCGGTTATCTCTATACCCGAGCTCTTTACTTATGCACTTTACATTGTGATAGCCTTCGTGCTTGAAGTAATATATATCTTGCTATCACTTTGTTGCTTGTATTGCTTAGCATAAGTTGTTGGTGCACATAGGTGAACCTTAGTTGTTCTAGGTTGTGCTTAACAAAGTAAACACTAGTTTTATTCCGCCTTTGTTGAGCCACTCTAGGAAAAGTTTTAATCGCCTATTCACCCCCCCTCTAGGCGACATCTGTATCCTTTCAATTGGTATCAGGGCCCGGTCTCTCATTTTAGGCTTCACCGCCTTGAGAGTAAATATGTCGGCTAGAGCATTAGTGCACAATGACATGTTCACATTAAATGGCACAAATTATGATATATGGAAAAATCGCATGCTCATTCATTTTCGGGACATGGACCCAAATTTGGAGCGTATTGTAGATATAGGTTTTTCTCCTCCAATGGATTTCAAAAATCTATCTAGTGAGGATGAGAAAAACTTATATCTCGATGCTTAAGATTCTAATGTGCTGGTTAATGCTTTGAGCTATGTAGTTACATCTTCAATCATTCCTTTTTGGAGCGCTCATGAGTTATGGACAAAACTTCAAGATAAATATGTTGTGTCCAACATTATTGAGGAGGATTGTGTTGCTTCCACTTCCGGTCGAGATGAGTTCTCATCCTCTACCACTTCACCAACATGTGACTTTTCACAAGGTAATGATATGGTGAGTGGTGATAGAAATTGCAATTTGAATAGTGTGCTTACTATTTGTAATCCCTCATCTCTATCTAGTTGCAATGATCTATCTTTGTACTTTAACACTTCTAGCACTACCAACTTCTTACATGCTTGTGTTAATAGTCCTTGCATATCATGTAGAAATTACTTGAATAAATCTCATGATGATATGCTTGTGTTGTCTTGTTGCCATGATAAAAATGCTTCCATTTCCTCTAGTGCTTGTGTTGCTAACCATGTAGAGGAAAGCGAAGATTCTATGGGCCAAGACATGGTTTTGAATGAAGCCACAAATGCAATATCATCTTCACCTTCTTCCGGTATCCACCTATGCCTTATGGCTAGGGATTCTAAGGTAACCCCTACTTTGGAACCCATTACCTCTTGTGATGAGGAGGATGTGGATAATGTGGAAGAAAAGCTTGATATTTATGATTTATATGAAAAGGGTGAGATTGTTTATCCTGCCCTTGTTAAAAAGGATATTTCTTGCTCTAACTTTGTTGAAGTCTTGGACTTTTCTATTAAGAGCAAAGAACATATTGATAAGTTAGAAACACAAATTGAGGTGCATGATAACAACGTTGATAAAATGCGTAGTCTTGAGCGTGAGTATGCTAATGTAATTGCAAACCTAAATAAAGATCTTGAAGAGGAACAAACCACTAAGGAATCTCTTGAGGAGACCTTTGCTTTAGAGCTATCTAGAGTAAAGGAATCTCATGATAGAGATCTTGAGGTGGCAAGTGATCTCAAAATTAAAAATGATGAACTTGAAGTTGCTTATGCTAAACTTGTTGAGTATTTTAAGCACCTCGAAAATGGCTCTTGGGTCGTTAAGAGGGAGCTCATCAAACTCACCAAGTCACATGAGCAACTTAAAGCTTCATATTTAAAAGATCTTGACAAATTTCCCTCACCTCTTGCTAATAATAATGATGCTTGTGCTACTAACTCTATTTCTTGTGAAGCATCAATTTTGAAGGAGAATGTTGAGCTAAAGGCTCAACTTTCTTTGCTAACTAGCAACTATGGGAAATTAGAAGAAAGTCATGTTAAGCTCTCGAGCTCGCATGAGGATCTTCTAGTCTCCCATGGTAGGCTAAAGTTAGCTCATGAGGCCATCGTGTCAAAGGTAACATCTAGTGGGCCTCATGTGGACATTATCACTACATCTAATCCAAATGTTATATTGCCATGTGCTAGTCCTTGTAGTTCATCCTCTCACAACCATGATATATCTTGTGATGAATTACATTCCGTGCCTTGTTGCTCTAACAATGTAGCATCTACTTCCTCTAGTGTTTTTGTTTGAAACTAACCATGTAGAGGAAATCAAAAGGCTCAAGGCTCAAGTCACTTCTTTGAAGAATGACTTGAAAAAGGGTCGTCAAGGGAAGTCCGCACTCAACAAAATCTTGAGTGTGCAAAAATCCCCAAATGAAAAGAGTGGGCTTGGATTCAACTCCAATGTCAAGAACAAGTCCAATATCAAGTTGAAGCATAAGGATAACAAGAAAAATGGCCAAGATCAAGTCAAGAATCCGTCCAACATTGTTTGGTTCAAGTGCAAGGAAGAAGGGCATCATGTCAAACATTGCCCATTAAAGAAGAAGTCCCTTGGCAAGAAGCAACAAGGGAAGCGGCCTCAAGCTCTACATCTTTTTAGAGATGGGCCTCCTCCCAAGAAGACTCAAGCTCTTCCTCAAGTTGTTTCTTCATCCAAAAAGAAAGAGGGAAAGAGTAGAACTTGCTACATATGCCGCGAGAAGGGGCACATTTCTTCCTCATGCACTATTGTTATCTCCTCATCCCATCCTATCTTGATTGATGATGCTTATTCACTCCGTAAGGATGAGGTTGGCAATGTGTTTGCCAAATTTGTTGGTGCTCAATGTGGTGTCAAGAAAAGAACATTTGGGTGTCCAAGCCTATTGTGACTAACCTCTTAGGACCCAACTTGGTTGGGGACCAACAAGCCAAAACTTGATCAATAGGTGTGTTTTGGAGGGCATTGGAGTCTTGCCTACATTCTGAAGAATTGAGGGATCTTCATCAATTATTATTGTCAAGCCAAGCCATTTGGATTATCTTGATTATATTATATTTCCAATGTTCCTCCTTGCGGTAACATATGCTAAACTCTTTACATTGAAAGTTGCTCGCCCCCTTGTGCATGTGTTGGTTTTGTATCTTCCATGCTTTTGTACATGTTGTGCTATCCACTTAATTATCTTGAGGTATCAAGCATATTTGTGTATGATTAGGTCGCACACCATGTATGTGTGTTTCTTATGTTTGAGCCTTGCTTGGTTATATTTGGTATCTTATTTGGCTCTTGTGAGAAATTAATGGATTATCCCATTTTGGGGGAGTGTTTTGCTTGGGCATTTCAGAATCCTAAAATTGTGTGTACATGAGGTATACCACTTAGTATTTGTAATTGATTATTGTCTAGTCTCTATGTGGTATAATTCTCATGAGAAATTTGAGTTTTATAATGTCCATTAATTATCTCTATTTGTATTATTTTGCCTCGCGTTGGTTTTATGGTAGTATCACATTATGGGGGAGTCATATGCTTAGTGCATATTACAAATCCTAGAAAATGTGAATATTCGAGGTTATGTCACTTAGAATTGATATTGATTATTATCTAGGTCCTATGTGACACATTTGCTCATACAAGTTCCAATTTGCTTGAATGCCTTTATTGACCTTATTTTGGATCTTGTATATGAGAATGTTTCTTGGTATGTGTTTCCTCATATTTAGATATATATATCCTCATGGAAACCATTTTCTTCAAGTTACTCTAATCACTAGTGATTGTGTGACTATTGGAAGCTACCAAGAATCTTGTTCGAAGTATCATGCTTAATTTCTTATATTTAGTTATATGCTTCTTGTTGTGACTATGATCTTGGATATCCATGCAAGCTACCTTGGGAAAATTATTCCCATTATTTCTTGTCCTTGGACAATGAGTACCCAACTTATGGTAGAATTTTATTGATCATATTCACTTTTGCCCTTGCTTAATTTTATCCTATCTTTGGCCAAGTAAATGTTTTGTATGCTCCCATGTATTCCTTGCTTCTTTTGGATCCTTTTATTTTATTTGGTATCCTCTTGTGTTTTATTTAATGTAGGTAGTAGTGATGATCTCATTTGTGTTCATTTTGCATTCAAAGGCAAAAATTCTATATAATGTACTACTTATGGGTGCGCTCTCCTATATTATCTAGAACAATCCTTTTATGCTTCTTTGTTTGATACATATCGAGTTTTATGTGCTTGGATGCTCAATCTTTTCGTTTTGGTATTTTGTGCCATCATGAAAAGTTTGGGGAGTTTGGTTTCTTGTTGTAACCTTGCTCTTTTTAGGAGTTGGTTTTGTCTCATTCCTTGTTTCATGTTTTGTCCAATTTTAGAATGAGATAAATCCTTGAGAATTTGTGTTTTTATATATCTTTTGCTCTTTGGCTTTAGCCTAGTTCATTTGTTGAACTTGTGATCTTTCATGTGTTGATTTGGTTCTTTGATACAATTTGGACATCGCTTGTCATGTCACACTCTTATGTGTGCAATCTCGATTTACTTGGTGTTTTTGTTCAAATTGTATTTCCTTTTTGGTTCTTGAAATCTTTATGCATGCATATTTACTATATGTTTATATTATGGCATGCTTGCTTTCTTTGATCCAATATATAGGGGAAACTCCACCAAATCCCATCGGCTAAGTTGTGCATGAAATTCAATTTCATATCAATATGCACATGTTTATGTGGAGCCTCTCCTATGTATTGTAGTTGCACTAACTACATTGGACCCAATAAGTTTGGGGACCATTTTGTACTTAAATGTGGTTTAGGTACATTGGAGATATATTGGACGCCTGTCTCTCAATTTTGAAGAAGTGGTGCATTCATGGAAATTTGAGACAAGCTATAGGATGATCAATGAATTCATATCCTCTACATCCTACCAATTATATCTCGGTAACAAGTATCTCTTTCCCATGCTCATATATCTTGATTCCAACAGTTTGTCGGTTGCCTTCTAGCATGAATTAATGTATTTGTAATTGTTGTAGTTCTAGCCATGGTTTTAAGAGGACTCTATATTGTAAATGTGTTTAAGTTGAGATGAGTGCATATAATTTGGACTATACAAAATCATGCATATGATCCTCCAATCCCAAATATGTCAATCTAGCAATTTTATTACCTATCATTTCATCAACTTCTCTCATGTGCAATAGTGAGATTTTTGCTAGTCTATTTTATCTTATGATACTTGTTGCCTTTCTCCATATATTCCAACTTTCTCCTTTTCCCTTGGTGATAGTTGTAATATATGTAGTGTGTTGGTGTTTGAAGCTCATTAATGTACAATAAGACATATGTGAGCCTTTGGCCATGCTTTGAAGGAAAAATCTTATTGATATAGGTTATGACTTCATCTTTGCCTTTCATGTGCTTTCTTGTATAATCTTCTTTATGTGTGCATATTTCTTTTTTGGCATATGTCTTTGTGATGTTTTCCATTTAGAGACATATACACATACGAGGAGATAATTTTAGTTGATTTTTAATCCTTGGAGACCACCTTTCTATTTCTTTTGATTCTTCGGTGGCTTCCAAAATTAATTGCCTATGAGTCCTTGTTCCTCTTGTTTGCATCTTTGGACACTCATATTTGTTCTCTCATGCCTTGTATTGTTAAATGAACTCGGATGAGTGAGGATTCCATGATTATGCACCTTGTTCCCAATTACAATTATCATAATTGGTGCATTATCTTTGGGGAGCTCATCTAATTCATTTAATAATGCTCATTTGTCTCCTTTTCTCATTTAGTTTGTTTTAAATGCTTATGGGGGAGCGAGGATTCCATATTTGTGCACTATGTATTCTAATGCATTTATTTTTAATTATGCACAAATCTTGGGGAGCTTCTCTATTTGTTATTTCAAACACTCTTTTGCTCATATCATAACATCTTGTTGTTTTCATTTGGACTCATTTGTTGTTTTCAAATTAGATTGTCGGACCTTGTAATTGCTTGCATCATTTGGTTTTATTTTGGCAATCTTTGGGTCCTCGATATAGTCCTACTCCCTCCCAAGTATTCATCATTGGATATGTGCGAAGGCACACCTTTGGAGGAAGTATTACTATATTTGCCTTCTAGAACTTGTCACCCATTTCGGCAATCGATGCCAATGGGGGAGAAATTTTAGAGGGGTTAAGGGAAGTTGGTTGATGCATTGACTTTGTTCTTAAGCATTTGCCTTTCATGCTCTTGCAACTTTGTTGTTGCTTAGCATGTGGTATATATAGAGGAAACTCCACCAATGATAATGATTGGCAATATATGCAATGAAATTCAAGTTCATCACACATGCATAGATTGGGGAGTTAGCTCTATATATGGTGGTGGTACCAATATCACATACTCTTGTAGTTTTTGATATTTGTATTACGATTGTATTCATTATTATTCCTTATATAAACCCTCTTAAAGGGATTGTCATCATTACCAAAATGGGGGAGATTAAAAGAACATGTTGGGCCCCCATGTGTGGTTTTGGTAATTAATGACAATCTTTATGGACTAATGTGTGTATTAAGTTATACTTGTATGATTTGTCCATTGGCATCGCTTGGAGCATGTGTTGGCTTCAAGGTTGATGAAATGCAAAGAAGATTTGTCGTGCAAGCTCAATATGCGAGGTCGATGATGAGGAATTAAGAAAGGCGTTCCATCTTGAGAAGTGCAAGACCGTCTACATCGAGCTCAAGTGGAATTCTCAAGGCCGGTCTCATGTTGTGTGTAGGAGACCGGGTTTAGGATAGATAACCGTACTATCAAGAGGGGCTCTCGTATGAGTAATTCGGTCACATCGTTCGGAGAGATCTCAAACCTTTACATACTTGCATCATCGCATTTGGTTGTTATTTGGTCTTATCCATGTGAGGATATAGAGCTTGTGGTAATCTCCATCACAAGCTCTTGTTCATCAAAATCAGATCTCCCATATGTATCTTGTTGCGATTTTGATTTATGCGGCTTTTCGGTTTCTCACCAAGTGAGGTATCTCACATTATATTAATTGATACACTCCACATTGGAATGCCCCTGTTGTCCTCTATCCAACGCAATTAAAGTTATGACCGTTTGTATATTTGCTTTATTTAAATTGAAAAAGAAAAAGAAAAATATCTTGTCTGGGCCGAGCGGTACTACTGCAGCCCAGTACCGCTCGTGCCTGGTGCACGCAGCCCACTTCAGTCTGGCCCGATACCATTTTCCGGTCCTACCGAACCGCCCGGTAGTACCGCCCGGATAGACCGGTACTACCGGTCGGCCAAGTTTATTTGTCCAGATATTTTTCCTGATCCAGATCCAGATCCCGCGCTTTGGCCTTGCTCGCGTGCGTTGCGCGTTGACCGGCAGTGTGCCACCTCGATCCCCGCGCGCATGCGCTGCTGGCCTGCTCGCGCGCGCTCGCTGCCGCCGCTGGCTCCTCGCGCGCGCTAGGAGCTGGACCCGCTGCTGCTGCCTTGCGTGCGCTTGCGCTGCTGATGCTGCGCTGCGCGCGTGCGCGCGCCGCATGGGCCTGCGCTGCTAGCCCCACTCCCGCTGCCGCCGCACGCACACGCGGCATGCGCGCCTGCTTCTCGCGCCAGCTACTGCTGCTGCCCGCGTTCACTCGCTTGGCTGCTTGCTAGCTCGCTTTTTGCCAGGTGCGGTAGTACCGGCGATTTACGGTACTACCGGTACATGCTGAAAAATAGCCCCACGGCCAGATATTTTTGGGGCCTCTATTTAAGGCTTTGTCCGTTTTGAGTTTAGACTGTTCCTCTCTTATCTATTAGGCTAAACTTTGTCCACACTTGCTCTAGATCTTGAAGCTTTCCTAATCTTTTCCCTCCGATGATTCTTGCCCATATTTGAGTGCAAGAGAGAGGAGATCTAGACCCACGTTTTGACCTAACCGATTCATCTCTTTGTGAGTGCATCTTTGGAGATCTAGATTTTGGGGGATTTTGTGTCTCTCTTTGATTCCTCCTCTCTTGTTCCCCCAATAGCTTTAGTAGCTTTGTTGGAACTTGAGAGTGAGGGATTTGAGCATCTTTGTGGTCTTCTTGCCATTTGCATTTGGTGCATCGGTTTGAGTTCTCCTCGGAGGATTTGGTTTGAGTTGCTCATTGGAGCTTGTCCCTCTTGGGTTCTTGGAACCCTAGACGGTTTTGTGGCCTTGGTGGCATTGTGTCCTTGGTGGCATTTGTTGAGGCCTTTTGTGGCGTTTGTTGGGATCCTCCAATTAAGTTGTGGACAAGTGCCCCAACCTTGTGAGAGGTTCCGGTTGCCACCAACAAGTGCACCGATAGTGGAAGGGTGGATCGATCCCGCTGGGTGAGATTCACCGGAGAATAAGGGAGGCCTTTTGTGGCGTTGGTGGTTTCATACCACCCCCTCTCCAAACGAGACATACTCCATTTTGGGAGGAACTCGGTAAAATATCGGTGTCCCCGCATGCCTCGGTTATCTCTATACCCGAGCTCTTTACTTATGCACTTTACATTGTGATAGCCTTCGTGCTTGAAGTAATATATATCTTGCTATCACTTTGTTGCTTGTATTGCTTATCATAAGTTTTTGGTGCACATAGGTGAACCTTAGTTGTTCTAGGTTGTGCTTAACAAAGTAAACACTAGTTTTATTCCGCCTTTGTTGAGCCACTCTAGGAAAAGTTTTAATCGCCTATTCACCCCCCCCCTCTAGGCGACATCTGTATCCTTTCAGAGGTTTTTGGCATGGTTGGATCCAGAAGGTAGAGGGGCTACTAAGGTAAAAGGACTTGATCGTGGATTGCGGGTAACATGCACAAACTCTCGAGAGTATTACAATCTGATCGATCAGCCGAGTTCACGGAAAAGAACACTTGAGCATCTGAAGGATGGAGCCTCTGAAGGATCTTCCTTTATCTCCCTTTCAAAAACTTAAAGCTTTTCTAAAAACCTAAGGCGTGAGTCATATCGCCAATGGGAGGGTTTTAGGAACTTGGTGAGTAATATCCAAGTGCTAGGTTGTTTGGACACTTAGTGAGTAATATCCTCGTGTGCCATTCGACCATATATTACTTAAACAAATGTTTACAAAGTAGGGAAATCTTCTCTTCTTCTCCATACTTAGGAAAACTAGCTTTGAGCAAATAAACTCCACAGCCTAAACTAGCCTTGCATGTAGAGTTAGTCTTTTCTTTCCTTGGTGTAATTTGCCAATACATTCAATGTATTGACCCAACTTGTTGGTTGCACGTCTTATGTGCAGAATCCGAAGATTGAAATGTGTGTAGGGATCGCGAGTCTACACTCAAAAAGCCTGGGGCGTTGATGGACTCAAGCTGCTTTATGTTTCCGCTGTTATTTGAGCTAGCTTAATGCTAAGCAAAGTTGTAATAAATTCATACTCTGGATTCTCCATGTTATTTGAGTACAGTTACTCCGTGTTTTACATGATATACATCGATTGTGAGTGCTAGCTATTGATCCTGGGACTAGCATGTAAATCACAGGGACTTAGGATCTTTATTGATCTAAGGTCGCAACACATATCACACGAGAGTGAAGGAAATATTCCCTAGATGCAATCATAGAGATGATTATATTTCACATGTATCCATGAGTTATTGTAATGTTCCTTGAATATCCATATCAAGCAACTTGTATTGATTGGCAATTATGTGAATTTTCTCTGAAACTCTTTACTTGTATGGTTATCTAATAGTTTCCCTAGTCGGAGTTCATGTGAGGACACATGTGAATATTAGACTAGCACATCGATTGGTTGATGACTATGTTTCACATGTGATAGACATGGAGATGTCAAACCAATGATGTGGACACATGTTATGAACATGGAGTTGGACTGGCCCAACTTGAGACTAGCAATTAGACTTGCAGCTCTGTCTACACATCGTGTACGTTTTGTCCTTAGACCTAAGATTGTCACATGTACTTGATATGTGAATTGACATACTTTGGGGATATCAGATGCTACTCCGTAACTGGGTAGTTATAGAGGTATGTTTCGGGTTTGTCCTGAAGCATGCTACAAGGCATTGGTCAATCAATATGGGATTTGCCCCTTTCTACTAGAGAGATATCTCTGGGCCCCTCGAGTGATCGGATCCATATATATATGGCTGTGCTACATATGGTTGAGAGTTAACCTAGTAAAGGGATTCTGAATCACAGTATCAAGAAAGGAAGGTCAGCTTGGAGCTACACCAAATATCATGAGGCAAAGGGAAATACATGTACTGAACCCTCTGATGGTTTGTCTGAATGATCTTTATATGCGTTTAGGAGTTGGCACGTCTTGCTAGAGGCCGCTACCAACTATTGACGGAGTAACTGTACTCGTGTCATGTCTATACGTGTATGAACCTATAGGGTCACACACTTAAGGGGCTGGAAGCCTAATGAGGATTGGATCCGAATTAAACCAGGCCTAGGCTACTAATGGCTACTAATGTAGAAGCCCACTAGGGATGCCTATATAAGAGAGGGCGAGGAGAGCTGACCTAGGTTGAGAATTCCACCCAGCCGCCACTCCTCTCACGGTTGTGTTACATGCACGGACCTAGAAGTCCGGCATCTAACACTTCCACCCCATACGTGTAGATACCTCGAAGGTGCTGCAGCTGTAGCACTTGGACGAGCCATGCAAACGGGAGCTGCTCGTGGGACGAGGAAAAGGAGGATACGTAGAACATCTACACTGCCTCGACGCGCTTCATCAAGTTCCGCAAATGCGCATCTAGTGGTAATCCTGAGATCTATGATAACAGTATTCGTGGTTTACGCGGTAGAATTTTTTTGATTTGCGCTGGTGTAGCCTACCCGTATCCCTTCAGTGGTATCAGAGCCGATGTTGTTCAGTTATAGGTTCGGGAAGTTTGCATATGGTGATATGTAGATTGATATGAATGATGTGATCGTTTATATGGCGGTGGTTCAGGATTGATCTATGATCTTGCTTTCCGTGATCGTGATTCTGAGGTCGTCGAATGACATACCCCTACCAGTCACTTTTCGCCATCGGGGTAGATAGTGACACAAATCCTGTTGAATCACGCGAAGATCAATATGATTGATCGAATCAGAACCTAGATCTAAAACCGATGTACTATGATCAAAGGAGTTTGATTAAATCGGAACAATAGTCGGTTATGGTAAATTTGGTTTGCCGATCAAAATCCTTAAATAAAATTGTATAGATTCAATCAAAATCCGTAAAGATACCGCGAGGGCCGCTGCCCCTTCGAACCCCGTAGGGAGAGACCCCCTAGACCCCCTTAATCGTAGCCCCTTTTGTATCTCGTTAAGGTAACTAGGTGCTGCGATTTTACATGATCCAGTAGAATGCGATTCTATGCATAACTTGTTTTTGCAGGATGTATGTGATCAGTATGGCCCATATATGTATGTGATGCATGTATATATTTTATCATGAACTGCGTGTCATGAGTACGGAAACACGGCTGGAGCCAAATGTGTTGTCCATTATTGTAACGGCCTTCTTGCCAACTTGTGATGATCCCAATACTATGTAATTTTAATTACTAGCTGTTAGGAGTAATAGCTTGTTTTAGTTCTTGAAGGACTCATCACTTAGAGGATGGCTCACATGGAACATGAAAATGGAGACCATCATGGTGGACAGGTTCTATGGTGATGGAGATCACCATGAGAAAATGGGCCATACTGTGTCACATCTATGTGAATGCTATTCTTATGTGTTTTACTACTATGCATGCTTAGATGATATAAGTAGAACAATCCCACACAAATTTTAAGTTAAACCATGCCCTCCCAACCAAACCTTGCACCATCCTATGCCCTGTACAATCGTTGGTGGGCCTATGAAATTAGGGTGCCGCAGTTTTCCTTGGCTGGATGGGTTTGTATCGGATACCGACACGCATTAGGGTTGGTGAGCTTGACAAGGTCATCTTAACAGTTAAGGAGCTTGGGGCATAAAGGTTGGGCGCCTAGTTTAGACATAGAGATGTCACACAACAAGAAGAGTCATATGTGTTATGATTAGCAAGAGTTGCTTACCGATTTACCTTGTCTTCTAGCAGTGATGCTAAAGCTCACTAGTCGACTTGTTAATTGTGGATCTTGAGTCACTTAGTATGAATAGAGGGATATTGATTTAAGTGGGAGTATATGCTATTAAATTGTTTAATATGTTTTACTCTTTCATGGTTACATGGCTTAGTATTTTTCATGTTTTCTGTTGTAGATCAATGGCACTAAACACTGCATCACCTTTTTATTTGCGTTTGATTATTGAAAAAGATATATAAACTAAATGGAACAAACTTTTCAGACTGGGTACATAACCTGAGAATTATTCTCAGGGCTGATAAAAAGGAAACTGTTCTGGATACCCCAATCCCCGATGAACCTGCTGATAATGCAACTGCTGCCCTTAAGAAAGCCTACAAGAGAGAATGTGATGATTCTCTTAAGGTTAGTTGTCTTATGCTTGCATGCATGGAATCTGAAATCCAAAAGAAGTTTGAGGATCAGGAAGCATATAAAATGATCGTCGCGCTTAGGGACATGTTCTAGACTCAGGCAAGGACTGAGAGGTAGAATGTCCCGAAGTCCTTTGTGGAATGAAAGCTGGCAGAGGGAGCAGCTGTAGGACCCCATGTGATCAAAATGGTTGGTTACAGACACACTTTGGAAAAGCTTGGTTTTCCACTAGGACAAGAGTTGGCTACAGATTTCATTTTGGCGTCTCTTCCATCTAGTTATGGGTTGTTCATTTCGAACTACCATATGCATGGGGCGGAGAAGGGCCTTAATGAGTTATGTGGGATGCTAAAAATAGCAGAAAGTGACATTAAGAAGTGTGGAGGGCATAACCATGTGATGGCTGTGTAGAACAAGCCTAGCTTTAAGAAAAAAGGTTCTTCTTGGAAGAAGAAGAAGGGCAAGCCTAAGGATACGACCCGTAAGCATGCACCCAAGCAAAAGGATGGACCTGCGGATGACACTGAGTGTTTCTTTTTTCATGAACATGGCCATTGGAAGAGAAACTGCAGCAAGTACCAGGCTTCCTTGAAGAAGAGTGGAAGTAAGAGTACTTCCCACTCAGGTACGCTTGTTGGAAATGCTGTGGACATTCTTGTCGCCGATTCTTATGTTAACTCTTGGGTATTTGATACCGGATAGGTTTCTCATATTTGCAATTCATTGCAGGGGCTAATAAGAACTAGAGAAGCGCAGAAAGGTGAAGTGGATTTTCGCGTCGCAAATAAAGCAAGGGTTGCTGCATTGTTCGTCGGCGTCATGCAACTTCACCTTCCGTCAGGATTTATTATGGAGTTGAATAATTGTTATTACATTCCTAGTATGGGTCGAAACATTTTATCACCTTCACGTTTGATGAGGGATGGATATTCATTCGCGAGTATGAACAATGGTTGTGTAATCTCTAAGAATGCTATGTATATGGATGATGCTCCCATTGTGAATGGGTTATTTATTTTAAATCTTGATGATGCATCTGTTTACAATGATAGTGCTAAAAGGCTTCAACGTAATGATTTGAGTCCGACCTATTTATGGCATTGTCGTTTGGGGCATATAAGTGAAAAGCGCATGAAGAATCTCCATGGTGATGGTCTTATAACTTTGTTTGATTTTGAATCATACGAGACATGTCAAGCTTGTTTACTTGGAAAGATGACCAAGTCGCCTTTTTCGAGTTTACCCGAGAGAGAAGCAGACTTGTTGGAGCTCATACATACTGATGTATGTGGACCAATGAGCACGACAGCCAGAGGAGGATATCACTACTTCATTACTTTCACTGATGATTTTAGTATATATGGTTATGTCTACTTGATGAAGAATAATTTTGAAACTTTTGAAAAGTTCAAGAAGTTTCAGAGTGAGGTAGAGAATCAACATGGCAAGAAAATAAAGGCCTTGAGATCTGATCGTGGAGGTGAATATTTGAGTCACAAATTTAGAAATCATTTTGGGGTTACGCTCTAGAAACAACAGCTTTCACACTTAACAGGGTACCATCTAAATCCGTAGTTAAGACGCGTGGACTGGAAATAATCCCAGTTTGTCTTTTCTAAAGATTTAGGGTTGTGATGCATTTGTCTAGCGACTTCAGTCGGACAAGCTAACACCCAAATCGGATAAGTGCATATTTGTGGGATATCCGAGGGAAACCTTAGGGTATTACTTCTACAACCGAGAAGAGGGAAAAGTGTTTGTCGCTCGTAGCGGTGTTTTCCTAGAGAAAGCATTTCTCACACAGGGAACGAGTAGAAGGTCGGTGCGACTTGAATAAGTTCAAGATGAGCTAGTCGGGGATGCTTCTACGATTGATGCTATTGTAGCATAACAAGTTGAGGAACCCGTGGCAATAGAAGAACCACAACCACAAAGGTCGGTGAGGCTCCGCGAAGCGCGGGCAATATTTTTGTTGGACAATGATGAGCCTGCTACCTATGCAGAACAGATGGTGGACCCAGACTCTGAGCAATGGCTGATCGCCATGATATCCGAGATAGATTCCATGGGAGATAATCAAGTTTGGAACTTGGTTGATCCGCCTAATGGTTGTAAAGCCATCGAGTGCAAATGGATCTATAAGAAGAAGATTGATTGTAGAGGCCTGAACCCAATAAGGTACAAGTCCCTGTGTGTACAGTGCTAGTCCCTGGATCGAATAGCTAGCACCCACAGTTTAAGATGTAATATCCAGAAACAAAGGTCATATTACAACTCATAACCAGGAATAAAATAGTTCATTACAACTTACATAGCTCATATGGCTATCTTATTACAGAGCAATAGATGATGACCCACAAGTATAGGGGGTGTATCGTAGTACATTTGATAAATAGGAGTGTCGATCCCAACGAGTAGCAGAAGGTGTTGACTAGTGGTATGGAGCAGGAAATCTCTATAAATACTTAGCAAACGGATTTTTAGGGGTTTTCTGATAAAGCAAAGAAACAAAGTGCAAGTAATAAAGACAACGAACAACTGTAGCAAGTGGCCCAATCCTTTCTTAGCAAAGGACAAGCCGGTGGAAATACTTATAAGGAGCAAACGTTCTCGAGGACACATGGGTATACTGTCAAGTTCTTTCGCTTCAAATAGCTGAGTAGTCTTCTCTAGTGTTGTAAGTGTTGTGTGGGTGAACCTGTGCTAATGTACCGACCTTACTTGGACTAATACATACTTGTGATTAAAACCCCTGCAAGCATTCGCAACTACAGAAAAGCAATAAAGATATAAACCTAACCACAACCTTAAACTCTGAGATCCTACGCTCCCTTGTGCAATGGTGTCCTAACGGGGGTTCAGGTTTCTGTCACTCTGGCAACCCCACAATTAGTATCCAAATACACAATGAATTCTCCTAGTCCCATAAATGGTGAAGTATCATGTAGTCGATGTTCACATGATACCAGTAGAATAATAGCACCACAACTTAAATACTAAACCATTGAATAATATCTCAAGACAAATCCACTACTAACAACATGACTTCTCCCATGTCCTCAAGAACTAAGCGAACTACTCACACCACATCATATGGATCAACATCAAAGATGATATGGTGATGGATAACAATCTGAACATAAGCAATAATCCAATGGTTCCACTCACAAGCATCAACTACAATAGTAATCAATACCGGGAAAGATTCCCCTAAGAACTATGCAAGTATTCAACAAAATTGTTACAACGGGATGGAGTGGTGATGATGGTGCTGGTGGCGATGATGGTTTGGATGATGATGATGATGATGATCCCGATGAAGTCTATCTTGATGATGGTGTTGATGGCGACGATCTCCCCTCTCCGGGAAGGAATTTCCCTGGCAGAAATCTGTCTGCCGGAGAGCTCTTTCTCTCTCGGTGTTTTCCGCCCCGCAGAGGCGGTGGAATCTTTCTGTGGTCGCTCCTCGTATTTTAGGGTTTCGAGGAGAAGATATAGGCGCGAGGGTGGAGCCAGAGCTGGGCTAGGTCGGCCACACACCCTGTAGGCGCGGCCTAGGGGTGGCCCGCGCCTGGGGGTGTGGGCCTCCTGTGGCCCATCTCCGCCTCCCTTATGGTTTCTTTGTCTTCTGGGAAAATATGATTTTCCATAATTTCTCTGGTATTTTTCTGGTCTTCGCGAAATTTTATCAAAACACCTCTTTTTCCATCAGAATCCTGACTCTGGTAGTCCATCCTCCAAGAATCATCCAGCATGCAAAAATAGATGAAAAGACATAAATAACACCTCTTAATAATAAATATATCAATGAATAGAGGCAAATTATGATATATAATGGTGATGCAAATTGGACGTATCAACTCCCCCAAGCTTAGATCTTCGCTTGTCCCCAAGCGAAAACTGAGCTTAGTAAACATGTGCATAGGTTTATGGAGTGAAGTGTCAATAAAAGAATACAGACAAGAAGCATCGCACTTACCATTACACAACTCATAGAAAAAAGAAACTCACCATTATATAACTTAGCTTGCAACAAGTAGAGGATTCACAATAGAGATGCATAAAGATAAATCATAATTGGAATTGGCAAACTTTGTTCTTGGTCACAGAACAGCTGGCAAACAGTTTCACAGATAAATCTTTTGTAAAGAAGTTTTACAACAAGAGTACTCTTTTGCTCAAACATAAAAGGTTTTTTTTCACAATTATGGCTTTCAAAGTAATAATCAATAGACATGAGTCTTGTGCAAACAAGGAAGATAAATAACATGGCTGAATAAATCATCATATGAATGCTTGAAACACAACAACTCAAATGCTTGCTGGAAAAAGGTTTACTGACTCAACTTAGAAATAGAAGAAAGGCCCTTCATGGAGAGAAGCAGGGATTTCAAGTCATAAAGAGATTCCAAAAGATTATGGTACTTACTAGCTTTGTGCCCTCATTGCCCCTATCACAAGCATCTTGAGGTGATTAAGGTTAAAGTGAACAAGGATGGAGTATATGCTTGACGAAATATAAGGTGGCAACCTCATGTCCGTTGAGTACGAGGGCCGCTCCTCATGCTACTCAACTTTAGTTCAGTAAGTTCTTGTCATTATAAGTACATGTGTATCATAAAGAACCGCCAACGGGGTACCTCTTGCACATGATACAGGAGCTATCCCATAATCAAAATGACGAGGCAAGCAGACAGTGAGCATCTCAGCGATCTTTTTATTTGCTATTTCCATACGTTTTTATTGAGGATGCTTCATAGATTTCTCACTATGGTTAGGCTGCAAGTTTCCACCATGATTAGGCATGGCTTAGGCTAGCGGCCCAGACGTTTCTCTAACACACATACATAACTCCATGGACTTACAAGCTCCCCTTTTATTTCACACCGACGACATCCACAAACAAAAGAGCATGATATCAACTGGATAAGTATCCATAAGTGTTGAAAGCGTTCCCCGTGACAACATAGTTCTGCTAATATGTAACACCCTCGCCTGATAAGGATGAGTTCATGTGTATAGTGCCAATCCCTAGATCGGTTCACTGGCACACACAGTACAGATGAATACCAAAGAATTTAACAGTGCATCATAAATAACGAATTTATCCAGAATTTGCAATAATTACAGTAATGCCTAGCACGCAGGCTAGCTCAAATAGTTCAATAGCAAACGGAAACATAAATATATAGTAGACTCCATCTTTAGTTGCCCACAAGCGAACAAATGTTGAGTGGAGTACCGCGACCTATTCGATCACTCAGAATCAGAAAATCCTGCAACATAAAACATAGAAGCCCCGAAGAGTCAATACATGGAATGTATGGCAAGTAGTGCTAAGTAGGGAGACAATACACTTAGCAACTACATGCTTATTTGGCTGGTCGAGCTGTGGCTAGCTTGCATTTTTCAAACACTGTGTCCTACTTTGTTAAACCAATTTGATTCACAACAACCCATTAAGTTTACCCATCAAGTTTTAGTAATCAAGAAATAAGGATGACGAGAATATGTCATAGCATCAATATCAAGCAACTCATTTGTCCACAACCGGGGACACGGCTAAGCACTTAGTTTATAAACCCTACAGGGGTTTATACACTTTACCCATGTGACTTGGTCAGCCCAGCTCGTACCACCGCACTCATATTGTGTGACGATAGGGAGAAGCCCAAGAAGAGACCGTTTGGAGGTAGATCCCCAAACCCAACTGCGCACCGGTGCCAACCTACCAATCACTACATCTCTGGCTACGCTAGGTTCGGATCACCACGACCTACTGAGTCCAACCAGCCACCCATTCTCACTGGCACATGGTTGCACACATAAGCTACTGGAATAAAGATAACTAATCATTCTCAGTGCCCTGGGCGGCATTCCCCACCATTATTCACACTCCGATGACTAATCCAGCCACTCCGCCCAGGTAGTTCATTGAAATTATGTTGTTTTAGTGGAACAAAACCTTTACTTTTACCAAAGCATGACCCCTTCCTCGTATCTACAGCAACGCTAAGCACATCTACCATACAGGAGCTCAACTACGAAAGATTTCCCTACCACAATACATAGGACATAGCATAGCATAGTAATACCTAAACATGTAGCTACCAAAAATACACTACAAATGCACCAGTGAAAATAGTAGGAAAATTCATGAACAAAATAGCAACTACTTGCCTTGGTTGCAGCTGAAGTCGTTCAAGCACTCGTTGCAATCACACACATTGCACTTCTCGCAATCTATCGAATCAACCAATTGCATCCAACATAAACAACCATACAATCATAAACAAATGCACAAATGCATGCATGAAAATTTAATAAGTCACAGTGGTTGTATTTTAGTTCTCTGAATATTACTAGATCACATGATGCATGCAAGAGATCGATTAATGCAATGGGGTATTTTTTATTAATAATTACTTTCCATTATTGGTGTTTTAACAGATCTGTTGTCACTTCTATTCTTATTGTCGAATTAAATTTGGATCTAAAGTGTACTGGATAGAGGGCATTAATATGAACCAGTATGAATTGGATTCACCCCAATCGGAGTTATAAATCTTTTCTTATGATTTAAATAGTGTTTAATGGATTTTAAATCATAGAAAAAGTTTATGTTGTCTAAAAATAAAACTAAAACAAGATCTGTAATCTTCACGGGACTGTGATTCCAGGGACATATTATTTATATTTTTGTGATCTAGAAATAATTTACTATGAATTTATTAACCTAAAGTACCATTAAAACTAATTAAATCATTCCAGTAATTATGTACTGCAAAGATTATATATAATATCATATTATTATTCTGCACATTTTTGTGAATTTATTGATATAATATTTGCAATTTTATTAACAGTGGTTATTTTCTTATGATTTTATTTCTTCAAAAAGGGCATTAATCTATATAAAATATTACAGCAAAAACTTACAGTAAATGCCTGAAGCAATTGCATTATAATATTCTACATGAAAATATCTTTCCAACGGTATATTAAATCTATTTTTTTGGAGTTACAGATGATTTTATATGTATTTTACAAGATCAAAGCATTTTCTGCAAGTCCTAAAATCTTTAAAACATTTACTCCGCAGTAAACGCGACTGGACGGGTCAGGGCTGACGCGGCTGTGACGTGCCGTGCCACGCGGCAGGATGCGAGTGGGCGATACTCCTCCGTGAGATCCTTCTAATCTGGCGCGTTCAACAACGATTAGACAGCTCACCTTGTCCGTGGCGAGCTCGCCGGTGCTGATGGCGGGGCAGCGGCGGCGCGGATCAGACGGTGATGGCGGCGGCGGTTCCGGTGGTCTCCGGCGTCGGAGAAGTGGTTGACGAGGTGCGGGCGGACTTGGCGAGAATCTTGGTGTCCTCTATGCGGCGTCACGTTTTCCTGAGCAACGGTGGCGGGCGGCCGAAGCCGTGTGGCGACGGTGGTACTCCAGCAAAGCTCCGTCGGTGAATTCCTACGGCACTAACACCCTATAGAGAGGGAAAGTGGGTCGGGAAGAATCAATGGAGCACGGGGAAGAAGATTAGATGAATAAGGAGGGTTGGGGGCGACAGAATCAGAGGATGCCTCGAGCTCCTGGCGGCGGAATCTCCGGTGGGATCGGAGTTTCGATCTGGGCAAGCTTGGGTTCTAGAAATAGCGAAAAACTACAAGGTGTGGCGGCGGAAAGATTTATAAGGAGGGGGCATGTGGAAAGGGGCAAAACAGTGAACAAATTCGCGAATTTCACGGATGGCTCGATCCCCTGTTCATCCTGGAACCGGCGCGAGGAAGGAGACGCAGGGTGGGTCCCGTTCATCAGCGGCACGGAGGAAGTGAGACGGGCTGGGGCGCTGGTGCGGGGCAGATGGGCTGCTAGCGCGGCTATGCGCTGCGCGGGGCATGGGTGTGGGTTGCTGCGTGCTTGTTGGGTATGGACGGGCCAGCTGGGGCTGGTCCGGTTAGGTAGGGCTAGGTTTTTTTGTTTCTTTTATTCTTTTTCCATTTTCTTATTTATTTAATAACTTTTTATTTATAACTCCAAATGGATTGATTTTTGTCTTCAATTTTTTCTAAAAATCAGAGGATCAACATAGTATCCTTTTTAGCAATACTTCTACTATTTCAAAATATTGTTTTCCTTTGTATGAGAATTTTGGTGGTTCAAAATATAATTTGAATATAGTGTTTTGCAATTCAATTTTTTTTCATGAATGCAAAATTACATGTCAATGCAATGCAAATGCAATTTCTTTATAATCCCAATTTCTAAAATCTAGGATGTGACATAATCCCAACGTATAGATGCAAGCATATACAACTTCGATGACACAATGGTTCAAGTTTATTAGGGGCAAGAAAATAAGGTGTGCCATCAAGTTCGTTAGATCTTTACTAACTAGTTTTCACATAACAAAATAATTTTTAATTCAAAAGATAGACGAAGCTTGAGAATTTGCTTGGAATAGCAATAATCCTAATAGGTAGATATGGTGGACACAAATGGCACAGGTTTGGTTCAAAGTGGTTGGATGCATGAGAAGTATGCCTTATCAAAACAGGTTTTTGGCTAGCAAGGCTGGGTAGCAAGCAAAAGAGTTGAAGGAAACAAGCAAACCTACAAGTGATAAAGCCAAATATGCAATCTTCCTTGAAGACACATAAGATCTTAAATAAATAATAGTAATCTTATGAGCCAATCAAGAAAGAAAATAAATGATACAAAATACCTGTAAGCTTTTTATCTTCTCCTTTCAAACCTCAAAAAGTGTTGCTACTGACCAGAGCTTGGTTTGCCAAAACCAATTTAGATCTACTTGATGCCCCCAAAGTGATACCAATACTGATCAACAAGATCAGTCATATAATAGAGATTGCAAACTAAAATAAGAAGTGCAAAAGGTAGAAGATGAAACTTCTCATTAATATTACACTAAAGGAGAGATACTTCCACAAAAGGCACTCACACCAAGGGATACATAGATAATCAACTAAAGGAGAGATACTTCCACAATGCAAACCAACCTATAATCTAACTTCTCTATCAAAGATACGAATCTACTAAAAAGGTAATGATAAAAGATAAATATGTGATACCATGGCACTCCCCCAAGCTTGGAAAAAGCCAAGGGGATGCCAAGATTGATGATGAATTACTCCTTCGGTGCTGGTGGTGTTCTCTTGTTTAGGGTAAGGAAACCCTCCAGCATCTTACGAAGCCTGTCATTCTCCTCTTTAAGTATATCCACTTTCATCCTTAGAGCATGATACTTATCTCAAAACTCATCAGTAGTTCGAAGGGCTTCCACTGCCTCAGGGCAGGTTCTGAAGTCTGGGACGGAGGCTATAATCCCCTGCATGTTACGAGAAAAAGCACGTCCAGTGTTAATTTCTCCTACAAAAGTAGGTTTCCTTTCCCTTGACCCTACGACAGTCTGTTCCTCCATCTTAACATCCTCCTCGAGCTCCAATCTGTGTCTTCGCGCTTAGCAGCGATCCTTTCTTCTTCCATGGGCTTCTTGCCTTTGTCGTTGGCGGAGACCATGGTGCTCTAAACCTTGAGAAGATCTCCTAACAGAAACAGATCGAAACGAAAACACGGCGAGAATACGATACACGAACCTCGGGGGATCCAGGGGGTTATATATTACGAAGTATCAATGCATAAGGAAGGTACTGGTGCGAAAATGAGGCGGAGACGGAGCTCAGGGAGCTCACACCCCCTCCAGGCGTGGCTAGCTGGGGCCTGCGCCTGGGGTGGGTGTGGCCACCCTGGCCTCCATTTCCTCCTCTGTTTCGTTTCATAACCTTACGTATGTAATAAAGACATCAAAAATATAAAAGGTTAGAGTTTTCACGAACCTTCTGTTTTCACCTCTTTTACCTATTCAAAGACGAACTCTGCAGATTCCTTTTCTCCAACTCCTGGAAATTTCTTTCATGCAAGGCTTTACAGAAACCTCAATTGCAACATTAGTGTATGCAAAAACAATAAACCTTTAAGTACACACTTCAACTGAAATCCATCAAAACAAAAGCTACTGTAGCAACTCCTTTCCAAAAACCCAAAAGAATCTAGAAGGGAATCAATATAATAGGCAAATGCAAATGAAGGCAGAAATCTGTCAAGACAGACCGGTAGGTAAAGATTGATTTTTTTGAAAACCTTATGTTACTCAAATCAAAAAGTTCAAAACTAATGAAAGTTGGGTAACAAATGCGAGAACAAGCACAGAAAAATACAGCTCCATCCAAAGTACTGAGCTCCTTCACGAATTTTTACAATGCAGCACAAAAATCTGTCCCAGGACACAACCACTTTTCACAACTCCTCTACTTCTCAAAAGTAGTTGATCTTGACAAAAAAACCAAACAAAAAGGATAAGGAGCAGTTATTACTCTGGCAATAACTTCCAAGACTCAACAAAACTATTGGGTTATCTCCCAATAAGTACTTTTCTTTAATGCCTTTAAGTTAGGCTTCATAGTTTCAAAGATGCTCACATAGGAGATAAATATCTGAAGTGAAAGAGAGCATCAAGAAGCAAATAACCAACACATTTGAGTCTAACCCACTTCCTATGTATGGGGGTATCATGCGAAAACAAATAGTTGAAACAAAAAGCTACTAGTATAGGAAGAGAAAACAAATGCAACTTCAAAGATTTCAACATAAAACGAGGAAACTTAACATTACCGAGATGCATAAAACCATGTTTCCCTCTCTCATAATAACTTTCAGTAGCACTATGAATAAAATTGACAATATAACTATCACTGTCAACAATTTTATCATCAGAATGAGCATACTTACAATCACCAAAAATAGCTCCAAGGTCATAAACCGGATCAATAGAAGCAAGTTGTTCCATCCTGAAATCTTTATTAGGCAAGCTATTTTCACAAGGAGCTTTAGTGAAATTGGAAAAATGAAACTCATAAGAATCTCCACCAAACGTAGTTAAAACTTTTTCCTTTTTACAATCTGTAATAGCTCCACAAGTTTTCAAGAAGGTGTACCAAAAACGATAGGACAAGTTTTACTAGTTTCAGAACCAAGTACTAGAAAATCAGCTGGATACTTAATCTTACCGCAATGAACTTCCACATCTCTTACAATACCGATAGGGCAAATGGTTTCCTTATTAGCAAGGTGAATAACCAAATCAATGTCCTCAAGATCACAAGGATCAATTCATGCATAATTTCCCTGTAAAGATCATAAGGAATAACACTAGAACTAGTACCAATATCACATAAACCATAATAGCAATGATCACCAATTCTAACAGAAAGCACAGGGACACTACATTTTCTAGCTTTAGTAGGATGAGAAATAATATTAGAAGCGTCTTTATAGAACACAATGTGCTCATCCTTTATATTTTTAGTGACAAGATCTTTAACAATAGCTACCACAGGTTCAGTATTCAGTTGCTCATTGACAAGGTTTAATCTCGTCAATGCCCGTTGTTATGAGATTGGGTTTTGGAGAAGATGGGGGTGCTGGAGATCGCAGAACGGTTAACAGAAAAGCAACCAGGGGACACGAGATTTACTCAGGTTCAGGTCGAACCGAAAGTTACAGGGGTGCGCAGATGCAATCCGGCGTGGAGGTGTGTATGCGGTGAGGCGATAGAGAGATTATCCTCGTCGTGCCCTCCTAGCCTTTATATAGAGATAAGCAGGTCCCAGGCACAGATCGAGTCGGTTACAAGTTTAGGGTTTGCCACTTTGAATATTCTATCTGTTCTAGTCTTGTTCTCCATGGATCCGAAGATGTCATGGGCTTGGGCCATCCGAATATCTTCATGGGCCACGTATATTCTTGTGGGCCTTCCTTGGGATGGACCGGGTATGCTAATGTCGTGTACCCGTAGGGTATAACCATGTCAGTAGCCCCCGAGTGTTCAGCCGAATCGTCGGCTGAGGACTCTTCAATTTTTCAGGTGCGGCTGTTTCTGTTTATCAGAAAAATAAATGTTTTTTAGTGTTTAGGGATTGTTGATACGTGTGCCTGACTCTCCTGACGGATCAGGATCAGTTAACTTTCTTAGGACAAAAAACACGATCTTCTTTAGATTCAAGTCCCTTGACTTAAATCCAGAATAGATGCTGGCGTAATTCGACTCAGGCCGTTGAGGTCTTACAGGAGTCGAAATCCCAGTAGTTTTCGAATGATCTACCCAACCCGTCCGTCGGGATTTTCATTGCGCCTGTTGGCACGGATTTTTACTAGCAGAGCGCAGTCGGGTGCATTACCAGGCCATCAGATGATATCTGTAGGTCTTATCTTTGCGTCGCAGACACATCATCCAAAGTTTTCTCATCGCGGAGGTGTTTCGGGTGGCCAAGGTGGATGTTACTCACTTGGCGTTTTATGGGGCAAAGTTGCCAAAAAGTTTTTGCATTCTGATCCGAAGGATCGCAGTCTTAGAATTCATAAGGTGCGCGACCAGCAATCCCTATGGGAGTAGCCCCCAAGTGTTTGTTCGAGTCGTAGACTTGTGCAGAGACTTTAATTCAACCGTTGTTGGCTTCAGGTACGTAGGACACGATTTTTTCGGATGCTTGAGTCAGTCCTCCCTATGGGAGTATCCCCCAAGTCCGTAGTGGAGTCGTAGACTCGACGTAGGACTCAAAGAATAGATCACTGGTGTAGTACCTTATTCATGCCTCGGGTGCGCGGCCAGCGCTCCCTATAGGAGTAGCCCCCGAGTAGTTTCTCTAATCGTAGATTCAAGTGAGTACTTTTAGGTGTCAGTCAAAGATTTGTTACCGTTGCTAGTGTGGTTTTGATGATGTCAGTGCTGACGATCGGTGACCTCAACCATCTGCGGCGCCAGAGATGACGGGACCGGACGGACGTGGGTCCCACTTTCTGACTTGGAGTTGACTGGTCATGCGTGACGTGGCGAGAATTACGGCGTCTCCTCGGTTTCCGTGTGTAGTGGACGGCGTGCGAGTGACGGTTCGCTGCTGTGTTGACACGTGGACGGTTGGATCTGATCCAGGTGTTAGGGCTTCTAGATGAACGGTCCCTTTTCATCGTCTTCGTCCTGATAACTGTGTTGAAAACTATAGTTTGTTTTCAACGTAGCCATTTGCTTTCTACTATTTCCATTTTCTTGAGCCTTTCTCGCCGTGCGCTGGACGTTCTCCGATCGTTCCCTTCCTCTTTTTTGCGCTCGCACCGCCACCGTTGTCGCATCACGATAGGGAAATTGAAGAAAGCCTCCACTGGAGCAGGCACCAGTGCTGCTGCCGGCGGCAAGAAGGGCAGCGCCGCCGCTCGTGTCACCGAAGGTGGGTGGCGGCGCATGGAGACACGCAAGGGTGACCTACGCAAACTTCGTGAAGTGGGTTTAATCCCGCGGGACAAGGAGGCCGTCAGGATCCCCGCTGATGAGGTAATTCCCCGTCCACCAGCAGGGTTTCAGGTCATGTTCGTTGCCTTTGTTCTTCGGGGCCTCTCGCTCCCAGTCCACGATTTTCTCCGTGGACTGTTGTTATTCTATGGTATCCAACTCCACCATCACTCGCCCAATTCTCTTCTCCACATCTCCTGCTTCATCACTTTTTGCGAGTGCTGGCTCGGTATCCAGCCACACTTTGGCCTCTTCCGGAAGCTCTATTTCGTGAAGCGGCAGTCCGGCTCCGACGGAGTTTATCCGATCGGCGGCTGCACCATTTCCCTTTGATCCACTTTTCTTTTCTTCTATTTTTCTATGTCTGAGTCTATCCAGTACTGGCGGAGGAAGTGGTTTTATATACGTGACTCCATAGCGGACGGGCAAAACTTCGGCCTTGCCCCTTTCGACTCCACCCAGGCGATCTTGAAGAAGAGATCCTGGAAAAATCATATTCTGGAGGGCGAGGTGGAGGAGATAGAGGAGCTCTACCATCGGGTGGAGGCCCTCCAGGTGGTTCCGGAGAAGGAGGTGAATGGTGTGGACATCATCCGCACCTTCCTCAAATGTCGGGTGCAGCCACTCTAGGCTAGGGCGCATCTGATGTTCCTTTATTCTGGCCGCCACGACACAACAAGAGTTGCGGCTGACGAGCTATCCAAGGGGGACCTCGACAGAGTCCTTCGGCCGCTGCTGAAGTACATGTCCGACGAGGAAATTCCGGGGAAATCACGGACCCCCCCCCCTGCCCCGTTCAGTGCCTCTCGACCAGTTCCGCAGGTATAGATCTGTGACGTGCGCGTAGTGCTTTTTTCGGGTACTTTTCATTGTAATTATCTATTCTGAAAGTTTGTCTTCATTGTGAAGGATCTCAAGGTACCTGGAATGGTGCCTCCACTACCCGAACGGTTTCTGGATGCGCCGGACAACGAGGTTGTGGACTCCGAGTGCGAGCTTCCCCTGGCGCAGTCACCGACTGAGGAAACCCCCGAGACAAGTGAGGGGCAGACCCGGAAGCAGGCACGAAGCTCGAGCGAATATTCGGATGCCTCGACTCCGCCAACACCTAGGGACCCACCGTTCCTTATCCGTCATAGTGGAGGTGACGGTGCTTATTCCTCTCCCATCCCGGCCATTCCTGTGCAGGCTGTAGCACCGCAGCCGCCGGCGAAGAGTAAGAAGGAAGAGAAGAAAGGCAAGAGGGCGCTGCCTGTTTTTGACTTGAGCGACATGGACTGGTAAGTATCTTCGAATGCTTTTTTTGCTATGTTTCTTGTCTTCTTGTTTTCTTGCTTTTGATTGGTGTTTTCCTTGCAGCCACTCCTCCGAGGGCTCTTTTAGCGATGCCACTCAGGAGGCAGTAGGGGAGTCGAAGATGATGCCTCCTCCCACTCAGACGGTGGCCACCTCTAGGGGGCGCTGCTCCGAACCCCTCTATCACGACCCGGGTTCAGGGCTAGACAAATACCAGATCCTCATCTGATATAAGCCTAACCTAAATTCCGAAGTGCGCAGGGAAAGATCGGTAACATTACATAACATACAAACCATACATTAATAAGGTAAACTCTTAAGAGAGTTACAAACCAGTCATACAAGCCAGGGGTCACATACCCATCATTACAACAAACAACGGAAGCAAACAAGTTGTTCTAAACAACAAACTTAGCAAAGGGCCTAAGAGGCCATAAACAAAAGTAGCGACCCTTCCATAGATCGTAGGCTGCTGCCCGGGAACCCCGACTACTCGTCGACTTCGACGTAGAAACCACCTTCAGTTGGAGTAGCATCATCTGTAGAAAAACATCAACGAAGCAAGGCTAAGTACAGGGTGTACTCCGCAACACTTATGGCTAGTGGAGTTATTTTTCATAAAGCCATCTTTTGTTTTTGAACAAGAGGGAGAAGAAACTCGTCTAGTCAGATCATTTTCAAAAGGGGATAAGAAGACTTCAACTCTAGCTCTTAAAAATCATCTTTGATATCCACCAAGAACCATCATCAATAGAACCTCTCTTCCCGGACGACCCCCTCAAACAACCCCGAGGAAGTATTCCGGATCTCACTTTAGTTGGCAAGTTTTATCTTTCGGTTATAGTTCTCTATGATCTTCACATCCGTTCCCAAGTCATCCATAACCGTGGACACGACTTTTCGAAAATATTAATAACCCTGCAGGGGTGCACAACTGTACCCACATGTACCAACCGATTCTTAATGCCAATATATTAGCCCTCTTCCTTGGAAGGCCGACAGAGAGTGGTTGACCATGACCTTTACCTTGCTTTCGCCGAGACCATGAGTCACGCACTAGGGAGATGCCGCCATAACAGGTCAAGTCCCGAAGCCGGTCCCTAATGATGTGTGTGGGGTTCAAGATTACGGATGCCGGGCATCTCTAGTTCCCGGCCACACTTACCTACCTGTTATGAATGCACCTCCTTCACCTCCATTCAAGAACAACCAAGATGCGTATGTCGAATGGAAATCCCGAACTATGTGACTCAAGGAATCTACTAGGCAAGTTAGTGAGTCGAGGGGGTTTCCAGGCCCCGTGTGGTTGTACGCTCGTCTTGGTTCAAGAGGCAAGAACATCGGGTCCTAGGGTGGCAAGTATGGGACTACAAAAACCACATCCCACGTGGCCTCCCATACAAGCCTTAGCATGTTTATCATCCACTTTTGATCACATCACCACATCCTACCATACTAGATTCATCCGCATCTTCAATGCTTCACCTGAATGATCAGCATCGGACCACTAACCATGGCTAAGCTTGACTAAACTGTGGCACTAGCGATGCTCATAAGCCAAACCCTAGTTATGCTAGGAGCGATGGATCAGGTAATATAGTTCACAAAGGGAAATATGCATTAGATAGGATCACTCTATCTAGTGATAAAAGACTATTGAACCGAATGCATATGACGAGAATGAAACACTTTGTTAACATAGGATTCATATGTATGAGTGGGGCTTCGCTTGCCTTGTCCGTTGTTGGACTTATACTGCTCTTCAGGGGCGTTGACTTTAGCTTCGGGTTCAGTTCCTATTCGCAAGAACCAATCACCGAAAAAGAGAAAGCAACACTCAACACATGGCATGTGCAATTATCATAAAATATGGATGGTATGACAAGTTTAATAGTGTTTCAAAGAACCCTAGAACATGCTTGGTCACTTTAAAGGGGGTCCGATCCCTAAAACAGGGGGATCATCAGAATCACCTATGGGGTTCAATTGGTTCTTCTAATTAAACTTTCTATCAAAGTTAATTATCAATGTATGATTATAGCTTAGTTAGATAGCTTTCACTTTTCTGATCAGTTTGGTATATTATTTGTATTTTTCTGATTTAAAATGAATTAGTTATGAATTTCCTAAATTTTAATTCATTTTAAATCATTTTTGGAATATTTGAAATAATTTCCAAACTTGGGCCCACATGTCAGAGTTTTAATCATTTCAGAAAATATTTACAGAAAAATAATAAAATCCTGACAGGCAGGGCCCACCATGTCATATATTTATTAATTAGAGAAATCATTTAAATAAAACAAAAAGAGTTATTGCATCATGCTGATGTCACCATGACATCAGCAATGGAGATGCCCACTGCTGGCGATCAAATCCGCTGATTCCGAGCGCGCCTGCTCGCGCGGAAGGTCGCGTTGGAAAGAGGCGAACAAGGCGAGCATATTAGTGGCGGTGCCGCCCTCAAATGGTCACCGAAGACGGCAACGCGAGAATGGCGAGCGGCGGCGGCTTTAGGCACACACGGGGAGAGCGGTACAGGAGGAGATGGAGGCAACAGGAGGGTGCGTTAGCACCGCTAGCACGCCAGGGTTGGCGACGAGGATTGGTGAGGCCGGACGGTGGCGGATCGACGGCTTAACCTGCGGTGGCCGTCAGTGCTTCGGGCTCGATCCCAGGGAGAGGAAAGTGTCCCAGCAAGCGAGCTTCAAGGGTAAGGACGAGGGCGGCACGGCGCATCCATCTGTGGTCTCAGCGTGGCGCGGGGTGGCCGAAGACGGCGAGGACGAGTGGTGGCAGAACTAGTTTTCTTCGGCCATGGCTCAGGAGAGCTAGGGAGAGGGGAAAGATGGCGGGCTAGGGTTTTCTATCGGCGAGGTGGGTTCCTTATAGACGCTGGCGGGCAGCGGCGCGCATCTTAGCGCACGTCGGCGACGGAGGCGCCGCCAGCGAGCTTCTTAGCTCGATCCACCGGCGAGGAGGACGTCGGGGAAAAAACAGACGAAGGGGTATGGGCCTGATGGGCTGTGCTTGGGCTCCGGGTGGGCTGGCTGCTGGAGCTGCTGGCGTCAGAGAGAGAGAGGAGAGGAAAGATGGGCTCGGCCCAATAGTTAGGTTTAGCTATTTTTTTTCTCCTGAAAACCTTTTTCTTTTCTTTTTTTGATTTCCCTTTTGTATTTTGAATTCAAATCTGTTTTGAATAATTTCAGGATATCAAGGTTTTGTAAAATGTATCAAAATATTGCAGTGACCCTTGGTACTGATTGGGGTCCATACATTTTATGTTTTCGAAATATTTTCAAAACTAAATGAATGTTTCAAATAGAGAGGAGAATTAGGGTTTAGGGTTTTGTTTGTTCTTTCTTGATTAAACCAAAGTACAAGTGTTATGCATGCATGCAATGCTCAAACTTGTCTTATTTACATTACATTAAAGGTGGTATGTTACACCCTCTCCGCAGGAGGCTCGAGTGATCGTCTCCCTGCACCAAGACCTTCGGAGTCTCCGTCTAAGCATGTAAGTTGTTTCATCTCTTGCTATAGGGGGAGCCCCTGAGCCTTATTTTCGGATGATCTATTGATCTTTGCTTCCTTTCTGCGTGTCTCGGGGGGAGCCCTCGAGCATTTTTCATGTGTTTGATGTCTTGCTCGTTTCTTGGGCACAGCCCCCGAGCCCTTTTTCTGATACTTTGTTGCTTCTTGTAGCCCTTTGTGCAAGGTGCGAACCTGCTTGTCCAACAGCGCCTGGCACTGGAGGCCAGCATGCGGCAGCTTCAAGGTACATACTAAATTGATCCTATTCTTTTTCTTCTGCTTGCTAGCTTGTGGAGCTCATGTATGATCTTGTTGCTTTTGCAGATGAGAATAACACTACCCTCCGCGAGCTTGATGCTCTCAAAAAGAGCCTTGGGCGAGCGGAGAATAAGGTCGCGGGTTCCACAATTTTCTTCGTACCTTTGTTATTCGCACTAATCATCATAGAATACTCCTTTACCTTAGCTGGGAAAGGTATTTTCTCAACATAAGGTTCATGCAAAATATGATCAATAGTACAAACTTCAGTGCTTCTAACAGGAACATGACTAACAACATCTTTGTAAGTTGCATGGTAATTATTCCACTTCTTTTTAGGAATTTCTATGTAAGAGTAAAAAGCCTTAAAACAATTGGCAATACTTTGGGAGTCAGGTCCAAACTCATTACTAATATCACGGAAGTCATTAGTTCCCATAAAAGATTTTATGCATTCATAATCATAATTTATACCTAACTTTCTCCCTTTGTCATTCTCCCAGGCTTCAGTGTTTTCTTGAATACAGTCTAGGAGATCCCATTTAGCTTCTTCCTTCATACGTGTGAATGATCCAGCACAAGAAGCATCTAGTAAATCTTTATCATGAAGAGAAAGCCTAGCATAAAAGTTATTTATAATGATATTGTTAGGGAGTTCATGAATATGACATTTAAGCATTAGTAACTTCAATCTCCCCCAAGCTTGAGATGTACTCTCTCCATCACGAGGCCAAAAGTTATATATCAGATTTCTATACTTATGTATTTCACTGGGAGGATAAAATTTAGAATAAAAGGGAGGTACTATTTCCTCCCATTCCATGGATTGCCCATTCTTCAACAACTTATACCATTCTTCAGCTCTCCCTTTCAAGGATATAGAGTGCAACTTATTCTTCACCTGTTCAATTGTGATATCTACACACTTAAACAACTCGCATAATTCATGGATAAAAAACAAATGATAACTAGGGTGGTCCCATAAATAATAATTATCCATAGCACGATCAACAATACTTGCAGGTATCTTAAAAGGATCTATCTGAATAGGTGGTGGTTCATCTACTACCCTAATAGTGGTAGTAGTTTTCCCAAACAGAAAACCAAGTGGGTTATCCATATTGGAAACAAAGTAACAAACAGAAATAAAAAGCAATACTCATAGTAGAAGTTTCCTTTACCAGTTCCACTCTTCAATAGCACTTCACTCCCTAGAAATGGTGCCAGAAAATAATATTGATGACCCACAAGTATAGGGGGTGTATCGTAGTACTTTTGATAAATAGGAGTGTCAATCCCAACGAGGAGAAGAAGGTGTTGACTAGTGCTATGGAGCATGAAATCTCTGTAAATACTTAGCAAACGGATTTTTAGGGGTTTTCTGATAAAGCAAAGAAACAAAGTGCAAGTAAAAGAGACAACGAGCAACTGCAGCAAGTGGCCCAATCCTTTGTTAGCAAAGGACAAGCCATTGGAAATACTTATAAGGACCAAACATTCTCGAGGACACATGGGAATACTGTCAAGTGCTTTCGCTTCAAATAGCTGAGTAGTCTTGTTTGGTGTTGTAAGTATTGTGTGGGTGAACCTGTGCTACTGTACTGACCTTACTTGTACTAATACATACTTGTTATTAAACCGCCTGCAAGTATCCGCAACTACAGGAAAGCAATAAAGACATAAACCTAACCATAACCTTAAACTCTGAGATCCTACGCTCCCTTGTGCAATGGTGTCCTAACAGGGGTTCAGGTTTCTGTCACTCCGGCAACACCACAATTAGTATCCAAATACACAATGCATTCCCCTAGGCCCATAAATGGTGAAGTATTATGTAGTCGACGTTCACATGACACCACTAGAAGAATAGCACCACAACTCAAATACTAAAACATTGAATAATATCTCAACACAAATCCACTACTAACAACATGAATTCTCCCATGTCCTCAAGAACTAAACGAACTACTCACAAGGCATCATATGGATCAAGATCAAAGATGATATGGTGATGGATAAAAATCTGAACATAAAAAGTAATCCAATGGTTCCACACACAAGCATCAACTACAATAGTAATCAATACCGGGAAAGTTTCCCCTAAGAACTATGCAAGTATTCAACACAATTGTTACAGCGGGATGGAGTGGTGATGATGGTGCTGGTGGAGATGATGGTGTGGATGATGATGATCCTGATGAAGTCTATCTTGATGACGGTGTTGATGGCGACGATCTCCCCTCTCCGGGAAGGAATTTCCCTGGCAGAAATCTGTCTGTCGGAGAGCTCTTTCTCTCTCGGTGTTTTCCGCCCCGTCGAGGCGACGGAATCTTTCTGTGGTTGCTCCTCATGGTTTAGGGTTTCTAGGACAAGATATAGGCGAGAGGGCGGAGCCAGAGGTGGGCCAGGTGGGCCACACCCCCTGTAGGCGCGACCTAGGGGTGGCCCGTGCCAAGGGGGTGTGGGCCCCCTGTGGCCCATCTCCGCCTCCCCTTCTGGCTTTCTTCGTCTTCTGGGAAAATATGGTTTTCCATAATTTCTCTGGTATTTTTCTGGTCTTCGCGAAATTGTATCAAAACACCTCTTTTTCCATCAAATCCTGACTCCGGCAGTCCATCCTCCAAGAATCATCCAACATGAAAAAACAGATGAAAAGACATAAGTAACACCTCTTAATAAGAAATATATCAATGAATAGAGGAAAATTATGATATAGAATGGTGATGCAAATTGGACATATCAGTAGATAACTATAAAGCATGGAGTCCTTCATCTTCAAGTGCCACAGGCAAACATGTTGGTTGTAAACTTGTAATCCCTACTCAACAAACTTCACTAACACAAAAAAACCTGCAACATGATAAGTTACATCCACAAAGGTGAATACATTTGAATTGTATTGGCAAGTGATATCATATTGATATGGAGAATCTAACATCTACATGAATATATGGCTAAGTGGAGTTTTGGTTGTCCTTTGCATAAAATAAGTTTTCCCTATCCTTTGTAAAATAGTTTTTCTCTTTTTCAAAACACTTCATCAAACATGGCACACTGGATACACACCATGTGCTACCCTTGTTCACCCAACAAGTTTTTAACTTTGAAATATTAGAATGATGAGATTCTTGAACTGCTTCACTGTCTTGATGCTCAAAATTGTCCATAACCGGGGACACGGCTAAGTACTTAGTTTTACCCTCTCGAGAGGTGGTGCACTTTCCCCACAAGACTCGACAGGCATCGAGTCAAGACTTTTTAGAAGCAATCCCTTAGACCGCCATGGATGCGTTCCATCCTATCATCTACCACCTTATGTCCAACTGTCTGAGTTCTTGCAAATTAGTTGGTCAAGGCAGAGCCCATATGCCATGTGGCTGCACTAGAACCTTCTCAACACTAAACATCTCAAATCTCTTTGTTCCTAGATGGAAATCCACAAGTGTGATACACATGGTAAACCATAGACATGGGCCCTATGTAACCACTCAACACAAACCATACTAGTCCCATTCCACCCAGGTGTTTCATTAACATCAGTTGTTTTCATTAGTCCAAAAACAATACTTGTATTTTCATAAGACATCATATCATGATTTCCACCCACAAATCTATATAGCTAGACTAAGCATTCTAAACTTACCATGTCTCCTATCTTTAGGAAGTACTATCAAGGTAGATAATATATGATTTGCATAGCATAGAAATATACAAAATAGTCCTATCATGCATACTACAAAAAATATCACTAATGCAATATTGAAAAGATAGGACTTTTGATGACCAAAGTATCACTTATATTTTTAGTAGAAAATCTAGGTACTCTCCTAGATCTTGCAAATGTCACACTCCTTAAAGCTCACTGCATCACAATCAAGCAAAGCACACATTCAAAACTAGCACACCAAATAATAATACAAAACAAGAAAACAAAGAAATGCATGCAAGCATGAAAAAGGTTATTTTATTTAAAAATGTGTCTCGAACAAGGTTCTCAACATTACAAACACCTACTGGTCTTTTTTATAAAAGTGGAATTTCATTTGGAACCAAGTTAGTGAAATTTGGTTATTTAAATCATTTTTGTTATACTAGAAATGCTTTTATTCAAAGGAATAATTTCTAGTTTAAAACAAATATATTTTTAATTTCAAGTGTTAGTTTTTATGGTCATAGGGTTCAAAACAAAACCATTTTCAAAAGGATTTACTCAAAAATAATTTTTAGAACAATTTTTATACTCAAAATAGCCCTAAACAAGTCTCTGCATAAAACTCTAATTTTTCAGAAGCAAATGACCAACTTAAGGCCATAGGTTCAAAGTACACATTTTTATGAATCCATAGACACCAAATTTGTATTTTTATGATTTGTAGATCAAAAGTTATGAATGTTGCAAGTTTAATCATCTAAAAATCTTTTCTGGATTTTTGTATGAAAAGGCCTAGCCACGTGGTGTATTTCTATTGGCCTATACTGTTTCGGTTGGATCGAGTGATGCGGGCCATTAGGTCTAAGTGTAACTGCACGGATCAGATCAAACCTTACCCCTTCGATTAGTGATCTAATCTAGACCCTAGGGTGCGCATCCGATGGTCCATAGCGACTGGCCAAAATATGGCGGCACTGGCTACTGCACGCGGCGGTGGTCTAGCGGCACTAGGGGGAAAAGGGGGGGTGCAGGGGCATTACCGAGCTTGCGAGGACGTGAGGTTTATCGTGGTAGCCGAGGTTAACGAAGGGGCGCACTGGTTTGGCCACTATTGCTCGCCGGAGTTGCGCTCAACGTCGGGTGCCTGCAGAGGTCATTGTAGGTGATATCCTGGAGTGAAAACAAGCAAAGCAAGGCATCAGAGAGGTGCGCACGAGTATGGCAAGTAAGTTCATTTGAACGAGAGGGCAAGGGGAGGTTAGGGTTCACCGGAATCGGCGCCGCAGTCTGTCGGGGTCAGCGGTGGTGCGAGCTCGAATTGGAGCAGCCTGGGGGCTCTCTGATGCGGGGAAGTGAGAGGAAACAGAGAGGAGGAAGAGGGGTTTAAGAGAGTGTGGTTGGGGACGGGAATTACTCAGGCAGTTATGAGAATTCACACGAAATTAAACGAGAGGAAACATTGGAGGGGAGAAGCGGTCTTTGCGTGAGGTTGTCGACAGGGACGACGTGGCGATGTGGGGTCAGTCGGCTAGTGAGGGTTGCGGGGAGGGTTTGTGTGCGAAAAGAAGTAGAGGGGAGAGGGGAGTGACCCATGTGGGATTTTGGTGGGTTGGGGTGTTGGGCCGTTTTAGTTTAGCTGGCAGGTAAGTTTTTTTCCTTTTTAATTATTTTTCTGTTTTCATTTTCTGTTTTTGAATTTAATCAAATGATTAAACCTCTTTTTGATTTCAAAACGTCACCAAAATTTCAGTAGGTTATATAACAATTATATAAGTTGGTTATTTAGTCCAACTACTGATTTTAAAAATATTTTGATCAACTAATATTCATTTAAAAAATAAGTGATGCATATTGGTATTTATTTAAATAAAATTTGAATATGGTTCATAAGCCCATATAATTTTATGTAAATAAACTTTTTTCCTTTTAAATTATTTAATAAACTTTTATTACATTTACTTCTGGATTTTTGACATGGTTTAAATTTTCTTTGAAATAATTCTTATTTACTTATTTGTTTGTCTTATAAAATTCATACCTTTTTATTTATAGATCCAAAAATAGTGATTCCAATTTGTATAATCTTATTTAATATTTATTTATCTTTTTAAATACTTTTAGGATTACATTGCTCATGATTTGGTATTGATTTTAGCTATCAGATTTAATTAGCCTTGAATACTTTCTTTTATCTTATAAAAATCATAAGCTTCTATCCATGGCTCCAAAGAGTGTGAAACCAATTCCCATGGTTTTGTAATATTTTTGCTTAGAATTTATTGATCATTTAGGAATGTTGTTGCTAAATTTTTACATGGAACAAAGCCATAGTCTTGGAGTGATCTTGATGATGATTTCTTTTATTAGGGTTTAGGGTTTAGGTTTATCCCTTTCCAAGTGCTCAAAATCAAGAAACATTCCATGCATGAATGCATTTGATTAGTTTGAAAAAAAATGTTGCTTTTTCATTCAAATTTTTTTCAAGTAAGGTTTTCATGTTTCCATTTAGAAGCAAAAGTTTCTTTCCCCCTAAATTTCAATATTTTTTCTTTTGTTTCTTTATTTTTCACATTTCAAAATTTGGAAAATTTTGGGATGTGACATTGATATGGATGGTAATGTTCACATCCATAAAGCTCGACTTGTTGCAAAAGGTTTTCGACAAGTTAAAGGAGTTGACTACGACGAGACTTTCTCGCCCGTAGCGATGCTTAAATCTATACGGAGCATTCTAGCCATTGCTGCACATTTCAACTATGAGATATGGCAGATGAGTTTCAAGACGGCTTTCTTAAATGTAATCCTTACTGAGGACGTGTACATGATGTAGTCCGAAGGTTTTGTCGATCCAACCAATGCTAGAAAGGTATGCAAACTTCTAATGTCTTTTTATGGGCTAAATCAAGTATCTCGGAGTAGGAACATTTGATTTGATTAAGTTGTAAAGGATTTTGGCTTCATAAAACAAACAAGAACCTTGTGTTTACAAGAAGGAAAGTGGGAGAGCGCTTGTATTTCTAATCTTATATGTAGATGACATATTTCTGATTGGAAATGACATTCCTATGCTCGAGTCTGTTAAGACCTCATTGAAAAATATTTTTTCGATGAAGGACTTAGGAGAAGCGGCATATATTATGGGCATCAAGATCTATAGAGATAGATCAAGGAGGCTAATTGGATTAAGCCAGAGTACATACATTGACAAAGTGTTGAAATGGTTCAGCATGGAAGAGGCTAAGAAGGGGTTCTTGCCCATGTCTCATGGCATTGAACTCAGCAAGGTTCCATATTCTACGGATTGGATCCATCATGTATGCAATGATATGTACACGCCCAGATGTTTCCTATTCTCTAAGTGTTACGAGAAGATTCCAGGCTGATCCAGGTGGAAGTCATTGAACAACGGTAAACAATATCCTTAAGTACTTGAAAAGGACTAAGGATGTGTTCCTAGTTTATGGAGGTGAGGATGAACTCAGTGTAAGGGGTTACACAGATGGGAGTTACCTTAACGACTCAGATGACTCCAGATCGCAATTTGGTTATGTGTTTGTCATGAATGGTGGTGCTGTGAGTTGGAAAAGTTCCAAGCAAGATATGGTGGCCTCCTCTTCAACATAAGCTGAATATATTGCTGCCTCGGAGGCTGTAATGGAAGCTGATTGGATTAGGAATTTCCTGATCGCTCTTGGTGTGGTTCAGGGCGCGTCCAATCCCATAGACATTTATTGTGAAAACAATGGTGCTATTGCACAAGCCAAGGAGCCTAGACAGCACCAGAAGAACAATCATATTCGCATGCGTTAACATCAGATTTGTGAGTTCGTTGAGGATGGTAGTGTTATGATATGCAAAATACATACACACTCAAATGTTGTCGATCCCTTTACAAAGCCACTCCCGCAGCCTGCGTATGAAGCGCACGCGAGAGCAATAGGTATTAGATAAAATCTAGATTGACTCTAGTGCAAGTGGGAGACTAAAGGAAATATGCCCTAGAGGCAATCATAGAGATGATTATATTTCACATGTATCCGTGAGTTATTGTAATGTTTCTTGAATATCCATATAAGGCAACTTGTATTGATTGGAAATTATGTGAAATGTCTGTGAAACTCTTTACTTGTATGGTTATCTAATCGTTGTCCCTAGTCGGAGTTCATGTGAGGACACACGTGAATATTAGACTAGCACATCGATCGGTTCATGACTATGTTTCCAAAGTCATAGACATGAAGATGTCAAACCAATGTTGTGGACACATGTTATGAACATGGGGTTGGACTTACCCAACTTGAGACTGGCAATTAGACTTGCAGCTCTCTCTACACATCGTGTACGTTTTGTCCTTAGACCTGAGATTGTCGCATGTACTTGATATGTGTGTCGACCTACTTTGGTGCTATAATACTCTACTCCACAACTGGGAATTTATAAAGGTAGCTTTCGGGTTTTTCCTGAAGCATGCTGCAAGGCATTGGTCAATCAAGATGGGATTTTCCCCTCTGTACTTGAGAGAGATATCTATGGGCCCCTCGAGTGTTCGGATCCAGATATGCATGGACGTGCTACATATGGTTAATATTTAACCTAGTAAAGGAATTCCAAATCACAGTATCGAGAAAGGGAGGTCAGCTTGGAACTACACCAAATATCGCGAGGCAAAGGGGAGGACATGTACTAAACCTTGTGATGGTTCGTCTAAACGATCTTTATATGCATTTAGGAGTTGGCATATCTTGCTAGAGGCCTCTACCAACTATTGATGGAGTAAGTGTACTCGTGTCATGTCTATACGTGTATCAACCTATAGGGTCACACACTTAAGGGGCTGGAAGCCTAATGAGGATTAGATCCGAATTAAACCAGGCTCATGCTACTAATGGGCTGCTAATGTAGAAGCCCATTAGGGACGCCTATAGAAGAGAGGGTGGGGTGAGATGACCTAGCTTGAGAATTCCACCCTACCGCCACTCCTCTCACGCCTGTGTTACATGGGTGACCCTAGCAGTCCGGCGTCTGACGCTTCCACCCCGAACGTGTGGATACCTCAGAGGTGCTGCAACTATACCACTTGGATGAGCCGTGAAAAGGGGAGATTCTCGTGGGACGAGGACAAGGAGGATACATAGAACATCTACACTGCCTCGACGCGCTTCATCAAGTTCTGCAACTGCGAGTAGTAATCCCGAGATGTATGAAAACAATATTCCTGGTATACACGGTAGAATTTTTTATTTGCGCTAGTGTAGCCTACATGTATCCCTTTAGAGAGGGCCCAAAGATTATCTCTCCGAGATGGAGGGGCAAATTCCGTCTTGGTTGATCCACATCACATAGCTTGCTTCCAAGTCAGCTCATGATGGGGATATACCAATCGGGGTATCCACGAGGGTAGGAAGCAACTAGCCCAAGACAATTTCGAGTGGGCTAGCAATGATGGCGACGGGAAAGGAGGCTTCAAGGAAGACCAGGGACTAGACGCGAAGGCCCAAGACCATAGATAGGCCCAGATGATCAAAGGTTTCCTGATCATGGCCATTGGATGTTGTTAATAATGAGATCACAACATTGTTGGAATGATGTAATGAACATTCATCCGAAGTATAGAATTACGATCAAAGTCATTATGTTTATATTTCTATAACATCATACGATGTAATCCTAGTCCTTAGACCATGAGATCATGTGAATCACTAACACTGGAAGAGTATCTTGAAAACATCAAACGTCACACCGTGACAGGGTGACTATAAAGGTGGGTTCAGTGCTACAAAGGTGTTATGTAGGGGCTCATGGATAAAGAGTGGAATTTTTCCATCCCGATGATGGATAGATATACTTTAGGCCCTCTCAGTGATATCACATTAGTTAGCTTGCAAGCAAGTGATGTGACCACTAGAATGTTGTCGTCGTTATGGAAACGACAGAGCCTAAGAATGCTAGATAGAGGTGTGGGAGCGAGCGACGGCGTCCACAGGCGGGATTGGGCACAAGAAAGCATCGGGGACACAAGAAGTACCCAGGTTCAGAGCCCTGGGCGTGAGGTAAAGCTCCTACTCCTGCCGATCTTACTATAAGGATGAACACAAAGAACTACAAGGCTCCTTGAGTTGTATTTGGTCTAGCTAGTAGTGAATGGGAGTCCAACCCTTACTACGTTGCCCCTGCCGCCTCTTATATAGGCCGAGGCGGTGTGGGCAATGAACTGGCCGACTGGCGGGTCCCACAGGCGGGCCCCAGCCGGCTAGGTCATCTACCATGGCCGACATGGGGGGCGTGTACCCACAGTCAAGCCCATTGCCGCCACGCCATCTACAGTGGCCGCCATGCGGGTAGTTATGCACAGTGCCACCTACTGTAACTGTTACAACCGTCATCGATAAAGTCGTCGGTATGGGCCGAGTGTCTGAGCCTCCTTTCTGTCTTGTCCATCGTCCTGCGCGTACTGCGCACTCTGCTCTACATCATCTTGTACCTCGCCTTTCTTGAGTGGCCGGCCAGGGTGGCCTAGCCGGATGATCCATCTGGGCTGGGTGGTTGACTCCATTTGGCTAGTCTTCTGCCTTATCTCGTCTTATCTGGCTGATGGTTCTGCCGGTTCGGTATCCGGATGGCTGGTTCGCCAGTTTGGTCTTTGTCTGGCCTTCCTTCTAATCTGTCTTTGAGTTTCTTATGTCTGGCTGCCCAGCCGGCTGGTAGGTTGTGCCGCTTTGTATCTTATCTGGTTAGCCTACCCGGGGGTGATCCCCCGACACTAGCCCCCTAGCGCCCGTATATTCCACCCTTAGGCAAAATGTGCGCGGGCTCAAAAAGCTAGTTTGAAATTTTTGCCGGCTGAAATTTGGCGGTTGAACTGCCCGGCTACATCATCACTGACGTTAACCACGCCGCAATGATGGTCGTGGGAGGACGTCCGTCGAGGGGTCGTGTCGCTTGTTGCCTCGGGAAACGCTGTCAGCGCCTCCTCTCCCGTGCGTGGGATCTTCTATGCATTGTGTGCCGCCACAAAGGATCCGCCCGCCGATGTAGCTTTGGGGGGGCCGCCATGTGGAGAGCCGGTGGTTTGCCGCCCGACCCCTTTAAGTATCAGCCGTGGCTCCCTGCTGCCCCACATGCCATTTGCCCCCTCTTCCTTGCCTTTGACGCCGCGCGCCCTCCCTGCTCTCTGCCTCCGCCTTGTCCTTGCATCGCCAGCGAGCTTGCACTGTACCGCTCCGCCAGCGCCGCAAGCCGTTTCCTTGCCAAAAATATGGGTCATTAGCACTCCTCCACCGCTCCCATTTCACCTTCCCGTCCTTCTTCTTCCTCTCCGCCGCGCTCCGCCACCATCGCCATGGCCGAAATTCGCAGTGCCAGGTGTGGCTCCTCTGTGATGCAGGCGCAGGTGGAGAAATATCGGCGGGCGCGCCTCCTACCGACCGCCGGCAAGGTTGGGGTTCGCCTCGCCCCGGCTGGCGAAGTGTAGCCAGCTCCTCAAGCCGGCGACGCGTAATTTTTCTCGTGCACTTGGCGCGCGGCCTGGACTTTCCGGCCAGCGCCTTCTTTCTCTCCTTCCTCGCCCACATTGATCTCCGCCTCTACCATCTCGGGCCGAATGCAATTGGCATTCTAGACCATTTCATAGAATTTAGCGAATGCTACCTCGGGATCCAGCCAGATCTCGGGCTCTTCTGCCGGCTCTTCTTGATCTGGTCACAGGTGCAGTACGCCAAAGGGCCGGTCGTGCCCAGCGGCGGCGCCTCCATCTACTCCCGCATCCAAACCGGCTACCCCAAGTTCAAGATGCACAACACAATTAAACGGTGGCAGCAAACGTACTTCTATGTACGGAACTTGGGGTCTGAAGACCGCCTGAACCTCCCGGCTTTCCAGGACATGGAGTCCATCCGGGCGCACTGGGAGGAAAAGATCTTCGGAGTCAAGGCGGAGTCGGACGATCTTCTCCAGCGGATGAGGGCGCTGGTCACGGCTGGCCTAACCGGTGTCGTCGTGACACTGAGCTGGGATAGATAGCTAATGATGCCCCTGTAGCAGCGAGCGCACAAGATGTGCTATTACTCCGGGCGGATCGACCCGACCTGGCTCTCCCGCCTCGACCCCCCATTCGCCAACCTTTACGAATGGGTGTGGATGATCACCAAGGAGAAGATCAAAGACGACTAGAGCTTTGGTCTGGTTCCCTACACGCGCGAGAATCGCGCACCCCGGGTAAGTGCGCTTGCTCCTTTTCTTATTCTGTCTTTCGTTGTTGCCTTATCTGGCTACACCTCCTTATCCGGCCCTGACTTCCATATTTCCTTGTAGATTTTCCCCTGCATCATCTAGGAGGAGGGCGACGCGCCCATCCAAGTCTTCACCACCGACCTCTCCGAGCCGCGCCCACGCCGGACCAGCAGCAAGGGTTCGGATGGCGAGGAGGGCTTCTTCCCTATCCGGGGCGGCGAGGCGGTGGAGGACCCAAACGGCCCCACGCCGGAGGAGAGCGACGACACCATGCTGCCCGAGCCTACCCGGAAGCGTGCCCGCGAGGGCTCCTCGAGCAGCTCCACCTTGACCGAAGACCCGGCTGTGAAGCATAGCCGGGTGGGGGTTCCTCCCCTCCCCGGCCTGACCGCGGGTGGCCGAAAGAGGTCTGCACCCGCGGTGCAGGGGTAAGTTCCTTGCGCTGTTATCTTTCTTGCTCCTTCTTTTTCTCGCATCTGCCCTTGTTCCTGTTTTGATCTTTTCTTTCTTTCGTAGCTCCGTCCTTTCCTTCGATGTGAGCCCGGCTCGCAGCGCGCCCTCTGCCTTGCCGCCTCGCTATCCTCCTCCTCCATCAGCTGCCACCACGACGGCCGCTCCGCCTCCCGCGACCAAAACTATGCCCCCGCCAGAGCTGGTGGTCGTGGCCCAGCGGACTCCCGTCGCGCCCGAGCGCACGATGAGATAGCCGGATGTGACCTCGAGCCCGGGTAGGGGCTCATCAGCCGGCGCGGGAGGCTCGCGCACTGGAAAGGACATGGTGTTCGTGGAGGACGTCCACTCCGACGATGAGGCGACGGTGCAGTGGCAGGTGGCCATCCACGATGCCCTGACTGCCCTAGCCGGACCGCTAGCGCCGCTGCCGGTGGAGGCGGGGGCCTCCCTGCAGACCCTCGAGGTGAACTTTGAGGTCGGGCTCCAGGAGTGCAAGCAGCTCCGGGCGACGTTGGCCAGCGTCAATGAGGAAGCCGCGAAGCAGCTGGCGGCAGCACGAGGGGCTGCGTGGAGTAAGTTTCTCCCACCTTTTCCCTCTTGCGTTCCTTCTCGCCTTGTTCTACTTCCGCCTACCTTCTGACTTACGTCCTTTTTTTCTTGCTGTAGCCGTCATGGTCTACGCGTAGTGCGAAATTGTCCGGCTGAAACTCTCCAACGGGCACCTCAGTCGGGACAACACCGCGCTCCGACTCCAGAACAACGAGTGGCACTCCAAGGTCAACCAGCCGGCGGCCACCCTCAAGGAGCGGGATGACGGCCTCGCCAGTCAGGCCACCGCCTTCGACCTCATGGATAGGGAGGCCACCCGACTGAAGGAGCATGCAGAGTTCCTCGACGGGGAGCTGATGGACATCGGCCTTGTTGCCAAGGGTAAGTTTCCTTCCTTTTCCTTTCCAATCTGTCCGATTGCTTTTTGTCGTGCTGCTCTTTTGACTTTCCCCCTTCTGATCACAAGGCTTCTACCCCCAAGTAGATGCCCTTGCCTACGACCGGGTGCAATAGGTTGTGCTAGATGAGAAGGCTGTCGTTCGAGACTTGGTGGCGCAGCTCGGGGAGGACGCCGCCAACCTGCGCAAGGCTGTTGCCGACATCCATGACCTCATCTTTCCAGGAGAGCTCCTGCCGGAGACCATGGGGGCCTTGGCGATCAAGCTGCGCGATGCGCCGAACGCCGTCGACCGGCTGCGCGACCTGGCCTCCTGTGTCGGCTCTGAAATGGCGCTGGCCCTTATGCTCTCCTGGTACAAGGATGCCCGCCTCGAGCATAACTTGCCGCCATGCTCCAGGCCTACGCCAGGCTTCTGAGCTAGTGCATAACTTGCCGCCATGCTCCAGGCCTACGCCAGGCCTACCCCGCACTTCGCTCCAACGCAATCACGATCGCCGGCTATGACGACATCGACGAAGTGCTCACGGGTGGCGAAGGAAGCGCGGGAGCCGATGGCGCGGGAGCAGATGGCGCTGAGGCATCTTCCCAATCGGGCGGGGATGGCTCGACCGCTCCCCATGGCAAGGCCCTAGCCGTTTGAAGAAGGAGACCCCGGGATGCCGGGCGTAGTTGTAACTAACTTCTTAGCTTTTGGTACTTGTGCTGTTTGAACAACCTGGATATGCGGGGTCTTCGTCCTTAGCCGTTTAATTATCTGTCTGGCTTGGTTTGCCTTCGTGCACCAATTATCTTTATTCCTTGGTCAACTAGCTTTCCCGGCTGGTCCATTCCAGCCAGCGTTATCTTGCTTTTTGTCTTGTACTTTTTTGTGAACCTTCACTTGTGTTCTTCTACTTCCAACTTGGCGACGACCTGCCATTTCGCCTTATCTTCCCGAATGACACTCGCGTAGCCGGATCGGGGAATCTACACCGCAATCCGACTATGCATGCCTGGTTGTTTCCCTGGACCTTTTTCTCTATTACTTTCCTTATCTGATCTCTTCTTTCCTTCTTCCATCTTTCTCTGGCCGGCCAGATTCTCCTGGCCGGGTGGGAGGGGTTGTTCCCTTGCTGTAGGGGGTCTTGCCACCTTGCTTTCTGTCTGACTCTGTCTTTCTTCGTTCGGGTGGTGCACCCTTCAGCCGGACGCCACATGACTCTAGTGGGGGCGCGCCAGCCCACCCACTAGGTGTAGCCCCCGAGATTCGGAGTGGCTACCGCAGGCAGGTGCTTTGTCTTGGTATTGCCGACAAGCACACCATGGAGGGGTCCTCACAGTGCGTGTTTAGAGACGTGGTGGAAGGCGGACGGTTGACGGGTACGAGGTAACACATCTTACCCAGGTTCAGATCCCACGATGGTGGCGGAATCCTACTTCTGCTATAAATCACTATAATGGCAATACGCCGAGTTACAGGTATTGGTTCGCTGTGCGAGGTGCGTCGTAGTCGACACTAGGTTGTCTGAGATTGTTCCCTAAAGGCTCCCATAGGCCCGACTTATATAGTCGCCAGGTCCTAGGGTTACAGGGAAAAGTCCTAGCCAAACAGGTTACAGACTCCTACACTCCTTACAACTAGTGTACGTGTCTTGCACTCCAAGGATCCGGGTACATCGATGACTCCTCTGTAGCCTTCATTTATCCAGCATGGGCCTCCCTTCTGGATCCTTATAACTGGGCCGCCCAGCAGGCCATTGGCCATGCTACCAACTGTGGGCCACCCGGGTTATCCGGATAGGAGACATGCTATGAGGATACCCATATAGCATATCCCCAACAGTAGCCCTCGAAGAACTTCGAGATCTTGCGCCGTCTTGCCTCTTTAGGGTGAATGCTCTGTCTAGATGAATGTCGGCAAATCATCAAGCAATATCTTGTAGTCAGATAAAAGATGGTAACCACGCCGACAAACTTGGATCTCTGTCGTCTAGACGCGCGGACAAAGCCTGCGGACTTGCAGTGATCTTCCACCATTATATCCTGCATAGGGGCAGTTTGGATGGGCCCTGAATTTTTCCGATCTTTGCCGGCAAACTCCGAGGAGAGATCTGACATTGATCCTTCCGCGAACGTATCCTACCCGTACGCGGTTCGTGCGGGTCTCGATGCTCCTCCGACTCCCAGGGAACTAGTGCCCGAGTCGGTTTCGTCGATGAAGAGGTGCATATCTCCAATAGGGACGATCGAGCACCGCGTAGGATTCGTCTTCGCCGGGATCCAGAACTCGTCGGGAGGGACAATCGGAACATTGAAGGATAAGAGAACACGACCTGATGGCTATGGTTTCGCCGATTCCTGCAAAGATCTTGGTCCTCGCCCGCTGAAGAGCCTGAAGCGCCTCTTGCCCCACGGTGGGCGCCAACTGTCGTGGTATTGCCGACGAGTACGCCAAGGAGGGGTCCTCACAGTGCGTGTTTAGATACGTGGGGGAAGGCGGACGGTTGAAGGGTACGAGGTAACATAGCTTACCCAGGTTCACATCCCACGACGGTGGCGGAATCCTACTCCTGCTATAAATCACTATAATGGCAATACACCGAGTTACAGGGATTGGTTCGCTATGCGAGGTTCGTCGTAGTCGACACTAGGTTGTCTGAGATTGTTCCCTAAAGGCTCCCATAGGCCCGACTTATATAGTCTCCAGGTCCTAGGGTTACAGGGAAAAGTCCTAGCCGGACAGGTTACAGACTCCTACACTGCTTACAACTAGTCTAGCGTGTCTTGCACTCCAAGGCTCCGGGTACGTCGGTGACACCTCCGTAGCCTTACTTTATCTGGCATGGGCCTCCCTTCTAGATCCATCTAACTGGGCCGCCCAGCAGGGCATGGGCCATGCTACCAACTGTGGGCCACCCGGGTCATCCGGATAGGAGACATGCTATGAGGATACCCATATAGCATGTCCCCAACATGCTTCAAATCTTCCTTCTTTGATTTCCGGCTCGGTGCGATTTTTGCAAAAAGAAACATACAAAAATGATTTCTTATCAATACATTGTCATGTTATGCTTTATTTTACTATCCGAACCTAATTTCTCTTTTTGGAAAACTAGCTCATGCTTGTCTGAACACTCAGTCACTTTCTCGTGCGCAATGTTGTTTATGTTGCACCTTCCCGGACAGCCGGGTTGTGGACTAGAGCCAGAGCCGAAGGGAGCTGACAATACATCGCACACGATACTAGAGGCTTAGTAGCCGGAAAACACCACATGGCCGGAATGCCCGATCTGTTGCATCTTTCACCGTTTTTCGTGTGGGATGCCCTCGGGCTTATGCTCTTTCTAGCCGGACAGCCGGGTTGCGGTCTGTAGCTGAGACGAAGAGTGGGCCTCTGGCATCGTCGCACACTACTCAGTAAGTTTACAGAATTGGCAAGGCGGTCTGTAGCTGAGATGAACTCGATGTCTGCCGCGAGGACTGCTCCTGAGCTGTAGGTGAGGAAGAACGGGGTGAAGCCGATTGATCTGTTCGGGGTGATGCGGAGACTCCATAGCAGAGCAAGGAGATCCTCGATCTAGCGGCCGGGTGATCGCTCTAGTGGCTCAATCAGCTGGGGCTTGATTCCAGCTAGCACCAGGCCGTTGGCCCTTTCGACCTGTCTGTTGGACTATGGGTGTGCGACGTACGCGAGGTCCAGTCGGATTCCTTTGTTGTGGTAGAATCGGGTGAAGGCCCCCTTGGTGAAGTTCGTGCCATTGTAGCTGATGATGCTAAGGGGGTAGCCGAATCGGATGATGATGTCACGAAAGAAGGTGACGAAGGTGGCACTGTCTAGCTTCCGGATCGGCTTCGCCTTGATTCATTTGGTGAACTTGTCCACCGCCACCAGCAGGTGGGTCATGCCGGCTCGAGCTCTCTTGAAGGGGCCGACCATGTCCAGCCCCCAAACCACGAAGGGCCACGTAATCGGGATGGTCTTGAGCGCACGAGTTGGCATGTTCCTTAGCCGGCCGAACCACTGGCATTGATACGTTGGAAACGTATATATAATTTCTGATGCTCCATGCTTGTTTTGTATCTACTTTTCTTTGCTTTGTCTTTACTTTGAGGTGTTTTTATATCTTTTCTGGAACTAACCTATTATCAAGTTGCCACAGTGCTAGTTGCCTGTTTTCTTCTGTTTTTGGTTCCAGAAAGGCAAAAAATCAATATTCTCGGAATTGGACGGGACAAAAGCCAAAGTTATTATTTTTCCCGGAGCAACACGAAACCACGAAGCAGATCCGGAGTGGGGCCACAGGGTGGCCAATCCCCCTAGGCGCAGGACCCCTGGAGGCGCCTGGAGGGGGTGTGGGCCGCCTGGACCCCCACCGACCTTGATTCCTGCGCCTATAAGAAGCCTCCGATGAGAAAACCCTAAATAATCTAGAAGAATTCAACGAAAACCTCTGTAGCGCCGCCACCATTGAAGGGGAGATTCGGGTGACAGAAAGTCTCTATTCCGGCACCCTTCCGGGACGGGGAAGTGCCCCCAGAGCCATCTCCATCGATCTCCACCGCCATCTTCATCACCATTGTTGATTCCCATAATGAGGAGGGAGTAGTTCTTTCCTCGAGGCTAAGGGCTCTACTGGTAGCTATGTGTTCATTTATCTCTCTATGCATGATCTTGTTGTGGTCATGAGTTTTGTAATCAAGTAGATCTACCTTGCTACTCAAGTGCTTCAATAGATCTCTGCTATCCCCATGTGTGTGAAAGTGACAACATGCACACCATGGTGGCAGTTAGGTTTGAGTCTACATAAATACTCTTTGTGCTTTAATAGATCTATGCTTTTCCCCACGTGTGTGAAACTGAAAGTGTGCATACCGTGTGTGGCACTTTGGCTAGATTGAATATTTGTTATGAGTTATATTTGGAGTTGGATATATCTATGAAATTGTGGTGCTTGTTGGAACCATCTAGCGCTCAAGGTGACAGTGTGGGGTTATCTAGATTGGGGATGGCGGACTTTGAGGAGTGTTGTTATAGCCCTACCGATGATTAGAGTGTCCAACCGGAGAATAGTTAAGAGTAGTATCATGAAGAGAGGATTTTTATATGAGAGAGTGTTAACTAGGGAAAGTATGATCCCTAGGCCTTGTTTCTAAGCACTGAAACACCGTTTGCTACTAGATCTGTTGCATGTTTGCTTGCTTCCATCTTTGTTCCGTTTGCCGAGGAGGTTATGGTCCTTTACCTTACCTCACCATCAAGCTCTTTTCTGGCACCGTTACCCCACGTCAACAAGTCAGAAGCTATTTTCTGGCACCGTTACCACTTATATTTCACTATCTCTTCGTGGAACTAGTGCACCTATACACCTGACAAGTGTATTGGGTGTGTTGGGGACACAAGAGACTTCTTGTATCTTGATTGCAGGGTTGCTTGAGAGGGAATACCATTGACCACTTCCTTCCTGAGTTCGATATACCTTGGGTGATCCACTTAAGGGAAACTTGATGCTGTTCTACAAACCTCTACACTTGGAGTCCCGACAACTGTCTACAAGAATAGAAGTGCGTAGACATCAAGCTCTTTTCTTGCACCGTTGCCGGGGAATAAAGAAGAAGAAGCTCCCTCGTCAACAAAGCGCCATCAAAAGTATTTTCTAGCACCGTTGTCGTGGAGGTAAGGTAAAAGGTACTCACATCCTCCAGTGTGAGTGCTCAAAGTTATTTTCTTTAGATTCTACAATTTTTTCTTTTGTTTCTTGTTTTCACTAGTTAGGCTTAATGGAAAACAACAATAAAATTAGAGTGCTTTAGAGTATTATCTTGAGTTAGACATGAAGTGTTTAAAGAGAAAATTAAGAAACCTATGGAGCTTTATTTGCATGATAATAGCAATGTTATTAGTATGAATTCATTGGACACCATTATTGCTAATGCTATGGAAAAGTCTAATCTTGGGGAAGCTAGTTTTGATGAAAATTATCTTTTTAGATCCCCAGCTTTGGAAGATAGCTATTCTATTGCTTATGATGATACCAAACCTCCAATATATGATTATTACAATGATGAATATGATATTCTCAGTCCACCTAATATTGAGGAGAAAATTTATTGTGATTACAATATGCCTCCTATATTTGATGATTATGGTGATGAGAATAACAATCATAGCTATTTTGTTGAATTTGCTCCCACTACAATTAATAAGAATGAATATTCTTATGTGGAGAGTAATAATCATTTTATGCATGTGGCTCATGATAAGAATGTTTTGTGTGATAGTTATATTTTTAATTTTATTCATGATGCTACTGAAAGTTATAATGAGAGAGGGAAATATGGTTTTATGCATCTCAAAAATATTAAGTTTCCCCTCTTTATGTTGAAAATCTTGAAGTTGCACTTATTTTGCTTTCCTATGCTTGTTGCTTTGTGCTTTCATGACTTGTTTCTTTAAAAGATTCCTATGCATAGGAAGTGGGTTAGACTTAAATGTTCTTTGAATTTGCTTCTTGATGCTCTCTTTTAAATCAATTCATATTTCTTATGTGAGCAGCTTCTCAAAAACTTCCATGCCTAACTTAAAGGCGTTAAAGAAAAGTACTTGTTGGGAGATAACCCAAGAGTTTATTGAGTCTTGGAAGTTATTACTTCTGTAATGAACTCTCTTTATCCTTTTTGTTTGCTTTTTGTGCCAAGAATGACCTCTAATGAGAGGGAAGTAAGATTTGGGGAGTTGCTGTCCCAAAACAGATTTCTTTCTTCCACCATAAAAATTTGTGAGGAACCTCTGTAACTCGGATTTAGCTCAAAATTTACAAATAAAGCCCCCAGTATGTTAGCTAACTTTCGTTAGTTCAACACGTTTTTATTTGAGCAACATAAGGTCTTTGAAAAAATCGGTTTTTACCTGCTGGTATGTTTTGACAGATTTCTGCCATTATTTGCATTTGCTTCTTATTGATTCCTTTTTGGGTTATTTTTGGGAAATTGAGCTTTTTGAAGGAATTGCTACAGTATCTTGTGTTTTAGTGAAAATTCTTCCTGTTCCAAAGCCTTACCTAAGGGTCTAATATCTTTTGAATACACTAATGTTGCTAATGAAGATTGTGTGAAGTTTTATATGAAGGAAAAATTTCAGGTGTAGAGAGAGAATGATGCAATGAGATGAAGAATGGACAAAAGCTCAAGCTTGGGGATGCCACCATGGTGTCACCCCAAGAAATATACAATAGGTACAAGTGTAGAATCTTGGGGATGCCCAAGGCATCCCCTTCATCAATAAAAATCTCAGGTTTTTCTAGACACTTCGTTTTTATTGTTTCATGCATAGTTGTGTTGTTCTTGGAGTGTCTTTGTTTTTTTTTAGTTTTTTTTAGTTTGCTCGAGTAAGTTGGTTGGTTACACCACACTTCTTTTGCAGAGAGACACACTCTGTTTTCATTGCCTAGAACATTCTAGTTTTCATTCTTATTGTCTTGTGAGTGTTCTCTTTTGCTAGCACTGCGTTCAGCCTTAGTTTTCCTGTGCTTTCAGCTTAGAAATTTTTTAGTTCTTCTTTGTGGATTTGTGAGACAAACTCACTGATATTTATTGATTATTATCTTTGTGAGTTGTTTTAAATAAGTTGTTTGGTGTTGGAAAGAGTAAAAAGTTTCATGCTTAAGTGGTACAAAAGGGAGCTTGTTTTGACTATGGCTTAGACTTGAGCATGACATGCTAGGTGTTGGTTTGACCTTATGATTAGTGATTATTGATGTAGCATGTCTTGTTCCAAACAATTGGGATTGCTTAGTGTGCCTTGAAAGAATCATGTATTGTTTTAGCATACAAAAGGATAGTATTGTGCTAATCCCCTTTGATGCTTTGTTTGGGTTGACTTGGCACATGTTCACACCATGTTATGACTATGAAGAAGTCACCATAGCCTCTATGATCATTTAGTCCTTGACTTGTAGTACCACTCTATGCTTTGATTAGTAATGTTTTGTTCCTCTTCATGATTATGGCCATTATTGCTCTCTTAGTTGGTTGCTCCCAGTCTTTTGCTAGCCTCCACTTGTATGAGTAAGCTCTACTCATGCTTTCAACTCCCAAGAAACCAAGTTATTCCAAAGTGTCCACTATAAATTCCTATGCATGGTGTGTTACACCATTCCAAGTATATTCTTGTTTTCAACTATCTTCCAATTAAAAACTATTTTGTTATGTGAAACCTTAGTGATTAAAGCCCTCACGAACTTGAACCATTGTCACAACTTTGGTGTATATGCGTGCACTTATACGTTGGAATTAGCAAAACCGTGCTATCATGGGGAACATTTTCAACATTGCACTTGTACTTTGTACTTAGTTGATATCATGCTCTTTTGTCTATGGATGTCACCGGTGTTAAATAAAGAGGGAACTTGTAAGTCCATGGGGTTTGTATCCTGTGTTAGAGAAACGCCTGCGCCGCTATCCTAAGCCATGCTTAATCATGGTGGAAACTTGCAGCATCACCATAGTGACATCTATGAAGCATTCTTCTTATAAAAAAGAGACACATTGAGAAAAGAGGAAAGAGAGAAAAAGGCAACATATTCCCATGGTAAATAAGAAGATTGCTGAGATGCTCATTGTCTGCTTCCCTTGTCATTTAGGTTATGAGATAGCTCCTGTACCATGTGCAAGGGGTACCCCGTTGGCGGTTCTCAATGATATGCAAATACTTACAATGAAAAGAACTTATAGGTGACTAAAGTTGAGTAGCATGAGGTGTGGCCCTCGTATTCCAGGTACTTGAGATTGTCAACTTATACTTCGTCAAGCATATACTCCATCGTTGTTCACTTTAACCTTAATCACTTCAAGCTTCTTATGATAGGGGCAATGAGGGCTGAAAGCTAACAAGTACCATAATTTTTGGAAGCTCTTTTTGAAACTTGAAATCCCTGCTTCCTTTATAAAAGGCCTTTCTTCCACCACTATTGAGTCTCCACCTTCTACCTTTAAGCACCATTAAGAGAGCATATTTGTCATTTTGTGTGCATTGTTACAAAGCTTATTGATTGATTCATATTGAGATATTACTTGTTCTTGTTCTATTTGTTTCTAGTCACCCTTGTGAATTTGAAGGTGCCATATGCATCTATTTGCTACTCTATGAGGGACAAGCTAATTGCCACTATGCTATGTTTTCTGTATGTGAAACAAACAAACGTTTTTCAATGCATGTTATTCATGATCTTTGTTTGTATCTTGTCATGTTGCATGCATAATTACTATGTCCTATTGTTAGAACTCCATCTTTCATGCACATGTTTAGAGTTCTTTGATCCCAGCTTTCAATGCTTGCAAATGGTTTGATCTTGGTTTTGATGGTGCGTGTCACCTCGAAAATTATTCTTTTTATCACTTACCTACTCGAGGATGAGCAGGAGTTAAGCTTGGGGATGCTTGATACGTCGGAAACAAATCTGTAATTTTTGATGTTCCATGCTTGTTTTGTATCTACTTTTCTTTGCTTTGTCTTTACTTTGAGGTGTTTTTATATCTTTTCTGGAACTAACCTATTAACAAGTTGCCACAGTGCCAGGTGCCTGTTTTCTTCTGTTTTTGGTTCCAGAAAGGCAGAAAATAAATATTCTCGGAATTGGACAGGACACAAGCCAAACACCCATAGGCGCGGGCAAGCCCTGGAGGAGCCTGGAGGGGGTGTGGGACGCCTGGACCCCCACCGACCTTGATTCCTGCGCCTATAACAAGCCTCTGATGAGAAAACCCTAAATAATCCACAAGAAATCCACGAAAACCTCTGTTGCGCCACCATCATCGAAGGGGAGATTCGGGTGACAGAAATTCTCTGTTCCGGCACCCTGCCAGGACAGGGAAGTTCCGCCGGAGCCATCTCCATCGATCTCCACCGCCATCTTCATCACCATTACTGATTCCCATGATTAGGAGGGAGTAGTTCTTCGTCGAGGCTAAGGGCTCTACCGGTAGCTATGTGTTCATCTCGCTCTCTCAATGCATGATCTTGTTGTGATCATGAGCTTTGTAATCAAGTAGATCTACCTTGCTACTCAAGTGCTTCAATAGATCTCTGCTCTCCCCATGTGTGTGAAAGTGACAGCGTGCACGCCATGGTGGCAGTTAGGTTTGAGTCTACATAAATACTCTTTCTGCTTTAATAGATCTATGCTTTTCCCCACGTGTGTGAAAGTGACAGCGTACATACCGTGTGTGGCACTTTGGCTAGATTGAATATTTGTTATGAGTTATATTTGGAGTTGTATGTCTCTATGAAATTGTGGTGTTTGTTGGAACCATCTAGCGCTCAAGGTGACAGTGTGGGGTTATCTAGATTGGGGAAGGCGGACTTTGAGGAGTGCTGTTATAGCCCTACCGATGATTAGAGTGTCCAACCGGAGAGTAGTTAAGAGTAGTATCATGAAGAGAGGATATTTATATGAGAGAGTGTTCACTAGTGAAAGAATGATCCCTAGGCCTTGTTTCTAAGCATTGAAACACCGTTTTCTACTAGATCCGTTGCATGTTTGCTTGCTTCCATCTTTGTTCCGTTTGCTGTGGAGGTTTTGGTCCTTTACCTTACCACACCATCAAGATCTTTTCTGGCACCGTTACCCCATGTCAACAAGTCAGAAGCTATTTTCTGGCACTGTTACCACTTGTATTTCACTATCTCTTCGCCGAACTAGTGCACCTATACACCTGACAAGTGTATTGGGTGTGTTGGGGACACAAGAGACTTCTTGTATCTTGATTGCAGGGTTACTTGAGAGGGAATACCTTTGACCACTTCCTCCCTGAGTTTGATATAGCTTGGGTGATACACTTAAAGGAAACTTGCTGTTGTTCTACAAACCTCTGCACTTGGAGGCCCAACAACTGTCTACAAGAATAGAAGTGCGTAGACATCAGGCATCCATTGCACGCGCGAACCAGCTGGTCCGCGTCCTCCGTGGTGGTGGGCCAGTAGAATCCGGGGCGCATTACCTTCGACACCTGGGCATGAGATGAGGCATGATGACCGCACTCCCCCTGGTGGATTTCCTTCAGCAGTCGGTATCCACGTCGACGCACTGCTAGAAGATGCCTGCGGCGCTGCGCTTGTACAGCTCCTTGTTGATGATGATGTACGTGTGCGCGCGGTGCCGGATCTGCCTTGCCTCCACCTCGTCATTCGGCAGCTCGTTGTTGAGGAGGTAGTTCATGAAGCGTTGGGCCTAGGATGGAACTCCCCGGACGATGAAGATGCTAGCCTGCACGATCTGCATCTCATCCGGAGGGCGGCCAGGTAGGATGCCCGAGTCGGCAGCCCTCGGGCCTTTCGCCTTGGTCGATGACGGCTTGCCCGAGGAGGAGGAAGCCCCTGGGACTTTCGAGCCGGAGGGCAGAACAACGGGGCCCGGCTCTTTCGAGCCGGCAGCCCCCAGGTCTACTACCCAGATAATGGACTCGGATTCCAAAGATGAGGTGATGCTGGGCTTGCAAATATGCTCCAAGGACACTCCGGGCTTGCAAAGATGCTCTGGTGGATCTGACTCGCGCGAGCGCGTCAGCCGCCTCGTTATTAGCGTGGGGAACGTGATGGAATTCGCATCCCTCGAAGCCAGTAGTGAGAAGCTGCACATGGAACTGGTACAGGGACATGTTGGTGTCCCGGGAGTCCCACTCGCCGTATACTTGCTGCACCACCAGATCCGAATCGCCGAAGCAAAGGATCCGGCGGATGCCGATGTCTTTCGTGAGCCAGAGCCCGTGTGCGAGTGCTTCGTACTCGGCAACATTGTTCGACGCGGTGAAGTGGATCTACAACACGTACTCTAGCCGGTCTTTTTTGGGCGAGGTGAGCACGATGCCGGCTCCTAAGCCCCCGCACATCTTCAAACTATCGAAGTGCAGCCTCCAGTAGTCAGAATCTGGAATCAGCGACATGTACTGGCTCTCTGCCCAGTCGACGAAGAAGTCCGCCACTGCATGGGACTTGATGGTGATCTGTGGCTTGTACCGGATGTGGTAGGCGGCCAGCTCGATGGCCCACTTGGCTACCCGGCCCGTGGCATCCTTATGGCTGAAGATTTCACCCAACTGCGTGGTGGACACCACGGTGAGCGGGTGCTCCTGGAAGTAGTGCTTGAGCTTCTTGCAAGCCAAGTACACGCCGTAGCACATCTTCTGGTACACTACTAGGAAAATGGCTATAGGTAATCAACACATCCGTGGATCACATGGTTGAAGTGCCCCACGGCTAAAATAGGCGTCGCTCACCTATGGGCAGTGCCCTACTAGTAACTAGAACAACCGTGGCGCACATGACCATAGTGCGCCACAGATATGTGTGGGCCAGGGCCCTGTTGGCCGCACGCCAGACATCCGTAGCGCACGTAGGGTAGGTGCGCTACGGTTGTTAGTGTCAACCGTGGCGCACATAGAGGGGGTGCGCTACGCCTAAGCGCATGCCCCTCTATTCTGTAAAACGGCCAGACACATCCGTGGCGCACTATGACATGTGCGCCACGGATGTTACTAATCCCTGTGGCAAAATGGGGTCGAGTGCGCCACGGATGTGGCGATTTTTTTGGCAGCTCCACTTTATGTGCACATGTGTGATCATCCACCATCCCACACTTCACTTTCCCCTTCTTCTTCCTCCTTAGATCTAGTCGGGATCTTCTCCTTCCCACCTCAATTTCTCCACCCATTCACCATTTTTAGAATGTAGAACTTGCCTTGGATGTTACATAAATAATAGAGGAAGGTCTCCGGTCTCTCATCTCCTTCTCCGGTCTCGCGCGCACCTCTCCTTTCCATCATTCTCGCGATTGGTCTCTTATCTCGGTAAGTTGTCCATGTAAGGATGTGTTCATGTGTATATGGATGATATGCTCATATGTATGTAGATGATCGATGCTCATGATGTGTGTATGAGAGGATCGATGGTCACATGTGTGTGTATATGGAGAGTATCGATGATGCTCATGTATGTGTGTATGGAGAGGATAATGATATGTTCATGTCTGTATGGATCGGTCTCTCTCTCTTGTGTTTGTATGTGAACAAGTTGCCATTTGTTTTGCCAAAATGTTGATTCATTTCCATTTTGGCAAGACTTTGGCATTTCGCAAAGGTCCTAATTTTAGGATAGGTCATGCCGAAATTTTCTATCGAGAATTGCATGCATGCATTGATTATGTGGTTCTAATAGACTTCTAATTGTACCGTGTACACCGTACAGGCAAAAATGGTGCTCATAATGAGCGAAGACATTGTGGCTAGATTTTTGAAATGTGCGACTGCCGACATGATACGAAATAACAAGACGGAGATAAGATGTCCGTGCAGAAGATGCAAACTCAACTGGGTGATCGACCCAGATTTCGGGAATCTGCAAGCGCACCTGCTCCGCCATGGTTTCATGGATGGATACACTCGTTGGATAAGCGATGACGAAGACGATGGAGACGGTGAAGGTGGGCAACATGACGATGATCATCATCACGGCGAGAACGGGAGAGATGATGAAGAGTCTCCTGGAGATGGTGAAGGTGCGGAAGCAGACCGGGATGATGATGGTCTAGATGCCGGAGGAGGAGACGACGATGGAACAACGTCAGGCTGGGTGTGGGACCCTTATGTGCAAGAGCTTCTTCTCAAGCAGACGAGTAACGCCAGGGCTGCCGCTAGAGAGAAAGCCAAGCTTGCGCAACTTAAGAATGACGCGGTTACTCCATTGTATGAAGGATGCAGGCCCGATGATACCCGGTTGAATGTAACGCTCAAGGCTATGGAGATGAAGGCAAAACACAAATTGAGCGACGCAAGCTTCGACGATATGATGGCATTCTGGCACGATCATCTCTTGGAGGGGAACACATGTCCAACTAGTATCGAGGATGCCAAGAAAATCGTCTGTCCTCTCGATCTACCGCACGTTAGATATCACGTATGCATCAACGATTGCATCATTTATCGGGGCGAGGATGCGGAGAAAACCACATGTCCGGTGTGCGGCGTGAGTCGATACAAGAAAGGGAAGAAAGCACCTCGAAAAGTGGTATGGTACTTTCCTATCACTCCTCGTCTGCAGCGCTATTTCGCGGACCCTAAGGAAGCGAAGCTCATGCGATGGCATACCGAAAGGAAGAATCCAGGAGATGATGACCCCGAAAAGGATGATCTGCTGACGCACCCTTCAGATGCTAGCCAGTGGAAAACACTGGACCTCGAATTCCTAGAATTCGGTGGAGATTCGAGGAACATCAGGCTTGGTGCGAGCACCGATGGACTCAATCCGTTCGGTAGCCAGAGCAGCATGCACAGCACTTGGCCCATGTTTGTATGGATGTACAACCTCCCTCCATGATTGTGCATGAAGAAGAAGTACATACAAATGAGTATGCTAATTCAAGGGCCGAAACAACCTGGTACTGACATCAATCTGTATCTCGGGCTGTTGAAAGAGGAGCTAGCCACATTA